>CM012442.1:6803203-8079361 GCA_003999625.1 Oryzias javanicus | reverse complement strand
TAAGTTACATTTTTGCCTTGAACATGTCACGGATGCCTCTGTCAGCTTCCTCCCCCTCCCCTCATCTCCACCTGACTGCTGATCATCCCCAGCTGCGACCACTCACCTCATCATCTTCGTCTGCCTTCTTAAGGAGCTCCCGGATCTTCATTCCTCGCCAGTCCGTTGCCCCTGATGGTGCATAGTTGGTCTCCATGTCAAGTTCTGATTTCGCATTACGCCAAGTCCTTAACTAAGAACCTCTCTCTGCTCACCCACAGGAATCCTTAACCACGAGTGGTCGCCAGTATCAGCCTCTGCCTGGATTTCCCCGTGCGGTCTTCGCCAGCAGTCACCACGAGCCTCTGCCGTTGCCTCGGTTCCTCCTCTCCAGACCTCTTCAATAAATCCTTTCCCTGCCACGTTCGTTTCCTGCTGTGTTTCTTCCGGGTTCCAGCATCTGGGTCTGAAAAGTGTCTGTAGCCATGACAGAACGGACTGGCCAAAACACCGACCCAGCTGACCTGGAAGGACTCAGATTAGCAGTCTCCCAACAAGGCGCTCTGCTCGGACGTCAAGCAGACGTCCTTTCCCAAATGGCTGTGGCCCAGCAGGGTCTTTCTCAGCGCCTGGATGATGTCACTCGGACTTTACATGAACTTACAAGTCGTTTTTCCCAGGGTTCGCCCGCCACAGCTCAAGCTTCTGTCAACCCTCCGACTTCCGCTTCCGGATCTCCGTCCTCCCCCGAAAACGTCCGTCTCCAACCGGAACCCTTCTTCGGGGACGTTGGAGCCTGCGGAGGGTTTTTGCTGCAGTGCCAGTTGATATGTCAACAAGCTCCCAGATACTATCAAACCGACCACAGTAAGATCACTCTCGTTATCAATTCTCTGCGAAACAAGGCTCTTCAGTGGGCCCAAGCCTTTCTTGCTGCCAACCCTATAACTCATCTATCTTATGAACGGTTCATCAGTGAATTTCGCCTTATATTCGACCAGCCTCGTAAGCAGGAAGAAGCGACCCGGCAGCTACTCGCACTCAAACAGCGGAACCGACCCGTAAGCGATCACGTCATCGACTTCCGCATCTTAGCGGTGGAAGCTGGCTGGCCCGATCAGCCTCTTATGGGTGTTTTTTACCAATCTCTCAACGAGCACATTAAAGACCACCTCTGTTCCCAGCCTGAAGCACACTCTTTGAGGAATTGGTCACTGCAGCTCTCAGATCGGACATTAGATTACGCGAACGCAGAAAGGAGCAGACATCTCCTCCACCCAAGCTCGCTCACGCGCCCACCAACAAACAACACAACCCCCAGCTCCCCGTTCTCTCCACGTCTCCGGATGAACCCATGCAGATCGGCCACTCCAGGCTGTCTGAAGAGGAGCGCCGCAAGAGACGCGAAGCTGGTGCTTGCTTTTATTGTGGGACTAAAGGCCATTTAGTTTCTGTCTGCCCTCACCGTTTAAACTCCGAATCCCCTCGCTAGACGACAGGCCGCGAGGGGAGCTCACAGCCACGGATTCCGGTAAAGAATTTCTTTTTATACCTGTCAAGTTATGCCTCGATCTTCACGTTCATGATTTAAGGGCCCTCATTGACTCTGGAGCTGAAAGAGCCTTATTGATATCCATGTCGTTAACCGCTTGTCTATCCCCACAGAACCCCTGGACTCCCCATAGTAGCTTGGCCTCGGGGGTCAACTCCTGTCACGCATCACTCACCGCACCAAGCCAGTATCTACTAGTCACGTCAGGTAACCATAGAGAATCCATCCAATTTTTCATCACTTCGGTCTGCCCAACACTCCTATTGTATTAGGGTTCTCCTGGCTGACGTTACATAATCCTCAGTTCAATTGGTCCCGGGATCAATCATTCAATGGAGCCCTTACTGTCTCGCCAACTGCCTATTATCTGCCGTACCATGTGTGTCTACCCCTGACCCTGAGAGTTCCGTTCCCATAGATTTTGACTGCTATTCCACCTTGTTACAACGACTTGAAAGCAGTGTTTAGCAAGACTAAGGCTAGCGTTCTTCCGCCTCACAGACCCTATGATGTGAGATCAATCTCCTGCCAGGTGCTCCCTTGCCTAAGGGCAGACTATTTAACCTGTCTGGTCCCGAAAGAACCGCTATGGAGCAGTATGTTCAGGAAGCGCTCGCTCTGGGCACATTCGACCCTCTTCCTCCCTGTTGGAGGCGGGGTTTTCTTTGTAGAAAAAAAAGATAAAACTCTTAGGCCATGCATTGACTACCCCGCGAGAACTGAATCAGATCACTGTTAAGGATAAATACTCCCTGCCATTAATCACGTCGGTTTTCGACTCCGTTCAGAAAGCTCACGTCTTCACTAAGTTAGACCTCCGTAACGCCTACCATTTGGTTCGCATCAAAGACGGCGACTAATGGAAGACTGCGTTTAACACCCCCCTTGGACATTATGAATACTTAGTACATGCCCTTTGGCCTCACGAACGCCCCGGCTGTCTTCCAGAGAATGGTCAACGATGTCCTTCGGGACTTCCTAAATCGCTTCGTTTTTGTGTACCTAGACGACATCTCATTTACTCTCACGATCAGGCCCAGCACGAACACCATGTACGTTGTACTCGAGAGATTGCTGGAGAATCAATTATATCGTCAAGCATGAGAAAATGCGAGTTCCATGTGTCAACCGTCCAGTTCTTAGGTTACATCATGGAAGCCGGCTGTATTTCGTCCTGACCCTCTAAGATCGAGGCTGTTGTCAAGTGGGCACCTCCTGAAAATAGGGAAAAAGCTCCAACAGTTCCTAGGTTCGCAATAACTTCTATAGACGTTTCATTAGAAACTATAGCAGCATTGCTTCCCCTCACTCGTCTTACGTCCATTAACCCGTCCTCTCATCTGGTCCACTGATGCTCAGCGAGCCTTCGACAAGCTGAAAAACCTTTTTCGTTAATGCACCCATCCTCATCCAACCTGACTCGTCACGACAGTTCATCGTCGAAGTGGATGCTTCGGACTCAGGTATAGGGGCTGTCCTCTCCCAAAAGGAAGCCTCCACAGGCAAATTGAAACCCTGTGCTTTCTTCTCTCGCAAACTGTCACCAGCAGAGCAGAACTATGATGTCGGGAACCGGGGAGCTACTCGCCATCAAGCTGGCGCTGGAGGAGTGGCGTCACTGGTTGGAGGGTGCCGAGCAGACCGTTTATCGTAATGGACGACCACAAGAACCTGGCCTATCTCTGCTCCGCCAAAAGAATCAACTCCAGGCAAGCTCGTTGGTGTCTCTTTTTTGACCCGCTTCAATTTCACGATCACTTATAGGCCTGGATTCGTAATGTCAAGCCTGACGCTCTATCCCGGAAATTCGTCCCTCGGAACACACCCCTTCCAGTGTCCTGCCGTCCACCTGCATCCATCGGAGCCCTTACTTGGGACATCGAAAATAAGGTACTCCAAGCCTTGGAAAATCTCGATGACCACCCTGCTGTCGCGGAACACCTTGTTTTGTTCCGGCTGCACTGCGCTCGAGGTCATCACCTGGGACGTGCGTCCCGTTTAGCCTGCCATGGGGGGAGTGCACCGTACTCTGAGTCGCATCCGTAAGAGGTTCCATTGGCCTACCATACAGAAGGACGTACGGGAGTAGTCGCAGCCTGCTCCACGTGTGCCCGGTCAAAATCTACATCCTCTGCTCCTGCGGGTCTGCTCCATCCTCTTCCTACTCCAGCCGCCCTGGTCACATCTGGCCATGGGATTTATCACCGGACTCCTCCGTCTAACGGTAACACAGTCATTCTCACTGTTGTTGATCGTTTTTTCCAAGATGGCTCAGTTCATTCCCCTTCCTCGACTCCCCATGCCACTGAGACGGCTAACCTTATGGTCAACCACGTCTTTTCGCCACCATGGGATTCCGGTTTGACATAGTCTCTGACCGTGGCCCCCAGTTTACATCTCAGGTTTGGAAGGCTTTCTGTTTCTGCCTTGGGGGCCACAGTTAGCCTCAGTTCCGGCTACCATCCCCAGTCTAATGGCTAGGCGGAGAGAGCTAATCAGGTGCTGGAGGCAGCTCTCCGTTGCCTGGCAGCACAGAATCACCAGGACTGGTCCCAGTACTTAGTATGGATCGAGTATGCTCATAATACTCACCCTCATCTGCCACCGGGATCTCTCCTTTTGAGGCTGCCTCGGGTACTCCCCGCCTCTGTTTCTTCTCAGGAATTGGATCTGGCGGTGCCTTCTGTCCAGCATCACCTGCAGCATTGCCAACGCATTTGGACTCAGACGAAGGCCGCTCTCCTCCGCACCAAGGAGACCAACTGCCAGATCGCCAACCGTCGCAGGGTGGTGGGGCTGACTACCAACCCGGTCAGAGGGTATGGCTCTCTACTCGTAACATTCCCATTCAGGCGTCCTCAAAGAAACTGGCTCCTCGATTCATCGGACCCTATGTCATAGAGAGGCTCATCAACCCTACCTGTGTCCGTCTCCGCCTGCCTAGAGCCCTGAAGGTACACCCTTCGTTCCACATTCTCTCAGGTCAAGCCTGTCCGGGACAGTCTCTGTGCCCGCCGTCGCTTCCCACCGCCCGCCCTGTGTCATCGACGGCCCCCTGCCTATGAGGTTGACCGATTCTGGACGATCCGTCGTCGGGGTCGCGGGTTCCAGTTCCTGGTCGACTGGGTGGGTTACGGTCCTGAGGAGCGTTCCTGGATCTCCCTCATTCTGGACCCCTCGCTTATCTCGGATTTCTACCGTGCCCACCCGGATCGCCGCCCTTGACCGCCTGGAGGCGGTCTTTGGGGGGGGGTACTGTCACGGTGCCTCTGTCAGCTTCCTCCCCCTCCCCTCATCTCCACCTGACTGCTGATCATCCCCAGCTGCGACCACTCACCTCATCATCTTCGTCTGCCTTCTTAAGGAGCTCCCGGATCTTCATTCCTCGCCAGTCCGTTGCCCCTGATGGTGCATAGTTGGTCTCCATGTCAAGTTCCGATTTCGCATTACGCCAAGTCCTTAACTAAGAAACCTCTCTCCGCTCACCCACAGGAATCCTTAACCACGAGTGGTCGCCAGTATCAGGCCTCTGCCTGGATTTCCCCGTGCGGTCTTCGCCAGCAGTCACCACGAGCCTCTGCCGTTGCCTCGGTTCCTCCTCTCCAGACCTCTTCAATAAATCCTTTCCCTGCCACGTTCGTTTCCTGCTGTGTTTCCTCCGGGTTCCAGCATCTGGGTCTGAAAGTGTCTGTAGCCATGACAGAACATTTCTTTTACATACTCTGCTCCCCCTCCTCCATTTCTCCTGCATTCTTCTTCTTGTCCAAGTTGAGAGACATGTAATACAATTTTGATCCATCTTTCAAGAGTATCACGATCCATTATCAGTGTAGATACAAGTGCAGAGTGTGTTGTGATAGCTTTAGCAAATCCCCTTAAAGCCTGGGTCCCAGAAAACAGTGTGCACAAAATTTAGTTTTGTGCCAGCAGCACTCCATTACTTTGTGCTCATTCTTTACTCTCCTTGCATCTTTGCATCCAGTGCCCACTAAATCTTAAGGAGCCTCTCTGTCTCTACAGCCATTTTGCATTGGTCTAAGCTCTGGGCATGGATACTGACTCAGGTTCAGGGCCACTATCAATCACAACTTCTAGATGGAAAATATAAAGGTATAGTGTAAGAAGTAGCAAGACATTGACTCTAATCCACACCACCAGGTTCTACAGTACTGAAATCATGATGTCACTAGGCTTGAGAAATGTATTCCGAGACAAGGTGGTCCATACAGAAAATGTCTCACTTCCAGGAGGAATAATTGCTGATATGAACCCTTGATCACTATCGTCGGGTAATTTTCAACAGAGAAAAAGTATTCACATAATGTTTAATAAGTTGCATTTTTCTGAGTGTCATGGGCCCCTGAGTAAAGTCTTACATGTCCTAAGAATGGGTGGACCAAAGATTTTTTGAGTTGTGGAAACATCTTATTTTCCTTTCCGTTGTTCATTATTTTTTCAGGCCAATTTTAAAAGCCTGTTTGGGGATCTTCCAATGAATTTTAATTTTCTTTTGTTGACACAAAACACAGCTGAAAATAAAAATAACTACTCTAATTTTTCATGTGTTGTCATATATTGAACTATTTTTTTGTGAGAAATATGCTTTATTGGGTATATTACATAGGGTATAAATTACCTAGCAAAAGTGATGGTTTAACTTTTTATAGCGAAAGTGTTCTAGGGTTAAGGACAGTTACAAGTATTTTGGAATAACCCAGCTACATGGAAATCTGGAATAAGCAACACGGAAAACCACAAATACCTCCAATGAGTATGGCAAGTATTGAGAAGCATAGACTTGCTTCATCTTAGTCAGGGGTTCCCAAAATCCTTAGTCCTTGGCCTCCTTCCTTGCTGTTGCGGCATTGGCTAGAACAAAACTCAAGCAATTAAACAGGTAAGACACAAAGCTCTTCACATACATGGAGGGTTCCATTCTAAATCAAGATGTATGCTAGATTTAAGGATGGAGGCAGGAGAATAATGATAGTGAGAGCCAGTATCCATTATGAAACATAAATACTCAAGTATAAGGCTCTACCTGACTGTATGAAGGACAGATCATCATGGGAGGACAAGACCCTGCAGGAGATGCAACACTGAACCATAACTGAAGTGGCTGATATCAAGGCTAGAAAAGGCTGACATAATGGACAGATCTGAAGCCCTCATCCTGGCTGGATAGAAGCAGTCCCTGAACACCAGACTAGTGGAGGCCCAGATGTACCGCAGCAGACAAAATCCAAGGTTTAGGCTTCAGGGGTAAAAATGTCCCTGAAGAAATCAAGCACAGGGTGCAAGATGAATAGAGCACTACAAAGTGTGGGTGGTATAGTGTACAGTAACAGCTGTGCAGAATATGGACTGGGAAATCCCAAAGTCAAACACCACCGAAAGTGGAGAATGACAGAGAGTAAAGGTCTTGTGGGACTTTCAAATAAAAATAGAAATAGACAATATGGTAATGGCGAACTACCTAGTCATTGTAGTGATGGAAAAAGAACAGAGGAATCTATTGTGGTGGATGTGGCAATATAAGATTATGGCAATATCAGGAAGAAGCAACATGAGAGACTGAAGAAATACCAGAGACTCTGAAAGTACTGGAGAAGGGTTGGAAGGTGAAGGTAACAGTTGTACCTGTTATATTCAGCTGCAATAGATCTGTTCCTCTACTGCTCTAGTGCTTATGGCTTGCTCTAAAAATCAGAGCCTATGTGCTGTCCTTTAGCACGGCCCTTTCTAGTAATTTGAAAGACTTCTTAACATCAGCCACTTTAGTTATGGTTCAGTGTTACATCCTATCCTCTCATGATGGTCTGTCTTTCGGTACCCTAACTCTGCTATCCACTGGTTGAGAAATTCACTGAGCACACTGTCAATTGATGTATTTGTGGATCTTGGATGCGTCATCCTAGAAAGCGGTTCCCACATTCATTAGTCCTTGGCCTCATTCCCTGCTGTTATCTGTTATCATACAGTCACTTGTGTATTAACATTCATGCTTTGTATCTCTTTGTTTGACCATCTTATTTTCCTAAAGGGTATCTGATGACTGGCATTGCATAACTGTCTATACCCGAGGTCTTGTTTTTGCCATTGAGCTGGCTTCTCAAGATTTGCCTTTCTCATTGGAGATGTTTGTGTGTTGCAGCTTTTGTTGTTACCTGTTCCATGTTGCCATTTGCCATAAAATTTCAATGTATATGTGACTGCTCTCAATGTTTCTTGTAGGAGCAAGACCCCTTTCCTTGTAAACCACATTTCCTCTTTTTGTCACCATACAATTTCATTTTTTAAGCCAGATTGTTACGTCGATGTCAGTATCAGTATATGTGTTGTTATTCACCTTTTTCCTTATCTCTTCAGGGGTTGCCAAGAATGTTTTTTTAATGATCTAATAACATGTAGTATGTTGAATGAAAAACACACTGACTGAAGCTGATACAGCAATCTGTGAAAATTTCTTTTCCACTTTAAAAAATGTCTTCATAGATCATAAGCTAGCCATGATTCATCAGGGCAAGGCAATTCTCAATCAGTTGAAATGCAAGAAAACAGGGATATGTTTAGATATATGTAAGAATGATTGCAAAGACACTTTTAGAAAGGTGTCACATAGTCCATAAATAGCGGCCACTTCTACTAAAACTACACCCTGCCTTGACCAAACTGTTTTGTTTTGCTCTTTGTGCTCCTCAGCATCTGTAGTTTGCAACCTTAGAACGAATGTTTGCTTCAGCGCTCAGCTTGACCTCGGCGCTTCTGTTTCTGAGAGAAGAGAGTTCATAGTGCTGCTCTCTCTGTGCCTTACAGCCCCTGTTGCTGTCCAGGGCGTTGCTTTAATGAAGACAGCACAACTCCTTTACTTTCCTAGCATTTATCGATGAAATATATTTACATTTTTGGACAAAGTTTTAGTGAAAGAAAATGACTTAAAAATTAGGAGAGGCTTATCAGAACCAGGCTAGATTTAAAAAGTTTACTCTTCTGAATATATGTAATGATTACCCCATCATTTGTTCCTGCAGGTGGGTCTGTGCACATAGAACAGATGTGATCTACTGCCCGCCATGAGGACGATTCTCCTTCTCATGCTATGAGAGCCTCCCAGGACACCATACTCACATGAGCACACATTGCAAAGACAACAAGGAGTATGCGGCTGAACACCTTCTCAAATCCACAGAACAGCATAGTGGCTGGATGAGTAAACTCCCAGAAACTCTCCAGAAACCTATAGAGGGCGTAATAGCTGGACGTAAAACGCACTGTTGTTCCTGAATCTGATCTATTAACTTGAAAAGCAGTTTAGTAAAATTGAGAAGAGGATAATATTGTCGCTTCAGTATTCAAGTCACATTCAGAAATTATTGTATTGTTTGTAATTAAAATTTGCAAACATTTAATGATATTTTTTACTTATTGTATCAAATAACTACAACTAACATGTCTTTTCTTACATGAACAGCCCATGTTCAGTGATATGTACCTGTGAGAGAGAAAGCAATAAACTGATTTAGCAACAAACAAATAAACACGAGTGTTTTCTTTGGATGAAATGTTGCAGTCTACTCATCTTTTACTAAAAATAAACATTTTAATGACAGCATACTGGATTAAGCCATTGCAGCAATATACATAACAACATTGGTTTAAAACTTTAAAAAGGTCTTGCAAAAAAAAAAAATCATAACTTACAGTTAACTGTAAACTTCTGTTCTTCAGACCCACTGAAAGAAAAGCGCTTCTCCTCCGTGGCACAACGCCTTTGCAACAGAGGGCTCTGTATGCCTCTGTTTGGAGGGTTTCCCCTTAAAAAAAACTATTTCGGACATGACTTCATCTACAAATGCCCCTACAAATGGAGGGGTAGGGAGAAGGGAAGTATTTGAATTGGGCCTAAGTGTCTTAAAAATAAAGAAGGATTTTCTACCTGACCGGAATCTATATTTTTTAATCTAAGGGATCTTTAATGACAGCAGTAAGAACATTCGCTACTTTATGACTGTCATAGATATTTAGCAGTTTTCTGCTATATAAACATTCTTTAAGATAATTATAGTGCAGCTGGGCAAATACTTCAAAGTCAATCAATGTTCAGTGTCTACCTTTTCGTATTTCAAATTAGTCTATTAACCCTTGTGCCATCCCAGGCATGTATATATTAAAAGTGGGTCCAGATGACCCACAAGACACTGCGCTCAAAAAATCAACAAGAAAAAGCAAGTTATGTTTACTGGTGTCCGTGGCAGACATAAAATCCTGTCCAGCTTTGTCGTGGGAGGGAACACACATCAACATAAGGGTGGGGTCATCGGGACCCCATAAGAGAGCACAAGGGGTGTACCCCTGTCATTAACCCTTATATTTGTGAGAACACAATTTAAGGGTTAAACAAACTGCTGTCGTTGTTTTAATGCTGGATATTTGAGTATAATTATACCAGAAGAACAACAGTAGAGCCAAACTGTCTTTGTGGCTTGGAAGGGGGTCACAGATCCTGGCTGGGGGTGCATGCTTTGGAACAACACATTTTCATCTTTTCTCACACCAGTTCGTATTTTCAGCATTCAGACTTTTACATTTGAGGATTAAAATTAAAATACAAAAAGTTAAGTTCAAACAGTTGTCAAGGTTGATTAATTAATGCATTGCTGAGTGATAATTATTTTTTACTAGTATACACTTTTACTTTATTTTTTTTTACATTTTTGTTTTTAATGTAGAAGTCTCTCTCACTGCCTCTGAATTCTGAGACAGAGAGTTTGTGATGTGCTGTTCACAAACTGGCCAAGGCTTTGTAACAATCTGAGCTTTAAGCAAAGAGAGCCAACTCCCCTCAGAGAAAGCCAAACCAAAGTTCAGCTTTGACAAAAATCCTTGCAGAAAAGAGTGAGACTATTTTTATGGCCGCAAAGTGAAGACTCATACAATTTTTTTTAAGTTAGAAGGGAGAAAACTGTCCTATGTTAGTGAATGTTGTGTTACAGGTCAGGCACTCACGGTGAGTAATGTTGAGAGCAATGTGAAAAAATAAAGAAATGACTGAAAAGCTAAAAATCAGCAACATTTGAGTATTTTCTATTTTATTGGAGATGGAAAAGATTGAGTTCTTACTTTGGAAGATAAAAGCAGTGGCAAAACTTGTAAAGGCATCTAAGAACCCCCATTCATGCAGCTGAAGTTTTCTAAATGGTAACCTCCATTCAAGACTGAAGTGATAACTAAAATTATAACAAAAGTTATAATGTTAAGGCTTTGGCCTTTAGTTTGCTGTGGTCCTCTGTTCAATTGTTAATGTAGAGGTTTTATTGAAACTAAAGGCCGATTGGATCTTTACAAACACTGCAAATAGACAACCTTTTTTCCTCACATTCTGAAAACAAGTCTTACTAAACTTCAGCTTTTTTCAGTCAATTAGGATCACCAAATTTATTTCATATTTCTAAATGGCGCAATAATAAAAGAGAATCAAGATATTTAACTCTCACCAATCTGAAATACAGCATTTTGAAATACAAGTCCCCAATTTGGAGGTCTTGGTATGGTCGCCTCTTTTAACATTTTTAAACTTTTTAGGTTTTTAATTTTTTAATTGTGCAATTGTTTTTGAGTTTTTTAAGTTTGTGATACTGGTAATTTCACAGTTTTCATTGGCTCTTATGCTTTGATTATCATGAGTGTTTTTATTTATTTACTTTTACATTTTTATTATATATTTATATAAATATATGTATATTTATTTTACTTTTTTTGAAGTCTTTTATCTGTTGTGTTTTTGTGGCAAATGGACCTTGAGTCTATAATAAAGTATCTATTAAGAGAATTTTACTATAAATAAAAATATTAATGCAACATTGATGCTTCTGCTCTCTTTTGTCATGAGATGAACTCAGATCTGAAACATTTTCAACATGCAGAAAATAACTTTTTTCTCAGATCTGTCTAACTCTTTGATAGGGAGCCCTTCTCCTTTGTTCCAGCTCCTGCCCATATCCAGCAACTTCCCACAGTCATTGAAAAGGAGTGGATCACCATTCCACAGGCCACAATCCACATCCTGATTAATTCTATGTGAAGGAGATGTGTTGCAGTGCATGATGCAAATGGTGGTTACACTAGAGCGATTAAAGTCGATTGCACAGAGAGCCAAAATCCAACACACACCTTAAGTCATAGGGTGAACAAGATTAACATTTATTGAACACACTAAAACTAAGTGTTTAAAACACAACTACAAATACTAAAAAGATAAGAATATTATTCCAGCAAAGAATTAACTTAAACCTTATAAAACTTTCAATATTTTATTTTCTGTTAAAATATGTTTTGTCAAAATTGTTCCGCCCCGCTTGCACATCCAGTGTGAGCCTAGCGCACGTGTCTCGACTCTACATTTGTTGTCCTGATGAAAACCCTTGATCCGCGCACTATAGAGAAGAACAACAATGTTTGAGGTTTAATAAACTGTCATATCTTACATTTCTAACATTTTTCTTTTGTTTCAGAGTCTGTCACTGCAACCTCAAGATCTTTCTTTCCAGTCTGTTACCCTCACCCCCCAACTGCCTCTCCATCAACAGCTTCTTCCTCACCCGCTGCTACATCACCCCAAGGAACCAACCCTACCTTTCAGCCAAACTGTGTTGAGAATTTTCAGATTCCATGGCAGAAGCTCCAGCAGAGTTTGGAGAGGAAAAAAAGAGACTCTCCATTACTACAAAAGAGAAATGGTTAAGATTGTGGTTTCTGAAATAACAAAGGTGTGTGGCAGTCCAAGCAAACAAGACTACAGAGATAGCAAAAAGAATTGTGGCCAAGTATTCAATGTCTCTTCGGATGTCATTGATGGATGTATTATTGGAGGAGGACATAATTCACTTGCCAACTAATTCTAAGCTCAAATAGAAAGTGCTGAAAGAAAAGATAAGGAAACACTAAGAATCGGGTCTTCATCCAGTAACAGGAAGTAAGCACGATTTCTCAGAAAAGAAAATCTCGGTGGACTACAAACTGCAAAATTTGAAGTAATAGTAATAGCCCACCTGAACAGGCAAAAGACCTAGATATACACGCATATCTTTAACATGAAAAATAAATATGTATGTGTATGTATATGGATGTAGACATTGATCCATTTTTTTTTCTATTTTATGAAGAGCTGTGGTTATTATGCAGAAAGAAAAAAAGTACAATAGAAATACAGATCCTAATCATCAAACTTCAACCATACATTTTAACAGTAGAAAAGTTTATGCAAATCCATGCTATTGATTATGACCCTGCTCACCTATTGGACTACGAGTCCGGAATAAAGCCTGCCTATCTATCTATCTATCTATCTATCTATCTGTAGCCCGGTGGTACTTTTTATTTAACAAAGAAATTAAGCAGAAAGATTTTTTTGTAATTTTCAGAAAAGACTGTTATTTTGAGTAAATAATAGTGATTGAGTTTTGTATTATTTTGTTAAATAATATAAGCGGAGAGAAAGAAAAAGAGACTATTTTATTTGGTTTATTTCTGTCTTTAATTATTTCATTGGTTCATTTGTAAGTCCCTCTAGTCAATTGTGATTGGCTCCTGATATGTGATTGGGCGGGACTAAGAAAAACGTTGAGGTGAACCGGAGAAAGTTCGAGAGAAGAGCGGAGAGTTTTCCACGCGGACCTGGTGGAGAAGCGGAGGAGCGGACATTCTGGAGAAAAGCAAATCACCAGAAAGCGGTAAAGTCTGAACGGGAAGTTCAGACCAAAGGCTGACTTGTGAGTGAAAAACGGCAAGTGAGTTTGAAAGCCGGAGACCCGTTTTCTGGATTGGAGGACCGGAGTTGGAGTCGGGAGTGGAAGCAGCGGAGCTAACGTAACTTGCACCACGCTGGGTCGCATCGACACGGAGCCGTTGTTTCCTCTCGTCCCACTGGATCTCGTTGGATTATTGCAACGCCTTTATCATTTTTGAAGAAAGAAATAACAGGCCTGCAACGTTTTTTCCTTTTTTTTTTTTTTGAGTCGGTACCGTGAGTAAACTGGACCTGTGTGTGTGTGTGAGAGAGCGCGAGCGCGCGTGCATGAGAAAAAGACTGAAACAATTTAAATCTTCAATGTTCTATCGTTTTGATTTTCTATCGTTCTGATTTCAATTTATTGGCTTTGTTTGTAAGCTAAGGGGTGTCAATCTCCTGAAACATAGTTATTGGTTGAGATTATTTGGGAATTTGTGTAGAATCCTGTTTTTGTTTTTTTACTTAGACATATAAAAAAAAAAAGGGGAAATTTTGTGAACATTCCAGGGTAACTGGTGTAATTTGTTTTCTGATATTTTTGTTTAATTGGAAGGTTTTAATATTTTTGTGTTGGGGAATTATTTATATTTTATTTGCCAAATTATTATAATTTATCAAACAACGCCTTTACTAGTACTTGGCTAAACGTTACCTTTCTCTGGGTCTCTTTATTTAATTATTGGGGAAAAATATTGATGGAAAAATAGGTGCATCTTATTGGTATCCACCTGCAGAAATTTGAACCCAAGCACCCACCATTCTTCCTAACCAACAGAGTGGCTATTGGGGTGCTACATAAAATTGGAGGCACCGCTGGGATAGATTTAATCAAAAATTACCTTAAGTTTATTAAATTAGCTTTAATATCAATTTTGACCCAGAGATCTTAATTTTTTTTTCCCTGAAAAGATAAAAAATATTTACAGTGTTTACATTTGATTTAGCACAAAAGTTAAGTTAATAAATTAAAGCTGCAAGTATAATTTTTTTTTTATCTCACCAAATTTAGTTTTGACAAGTGATAATACGTGCACAACCCTTGGGAATGGCTCAGTTAAAGAACTGGTGTGTTGGAGAAGGCTTGGATCCAGTAAAAGCCCTGCTGGTGAAAGATGTACCTCCAGATGCAGATGTGGGTTTTATTGAAGAAACTCTGCAGACTATAAAGCTCTAGGAAGAGTCAAAGTGAGAGGGAGAATGTATGACCCCAGTCTCAAAGTCTAACTGTGGCTATGTGAGTGCAGGGAACACGTTTAATACAGCTGCCATTTCCACTTAATGTCATGCCAGAGGGTCTGCTGTGGCATGGAAGATCGTTGGACCCTCTCAGCCGGAGGAGGAGCCCCAGAGTCAATGCAGACTGATTATGGTCAGAAGAATCCGCAATCTGATTCCAGTCTTCAGTTTCCCCTGCAAGCATCTACTCCCGAAGCTTATCATCAGAGCTGTTGGAGATATTCTGCAAATGACAAATAAACCAGCTAATAATGACCATAACCTGTACAGAAGAATGCGCACACGTTCTCAGGGTCATACCCACACCCGCTGGTGAAGAACAGCTGGAGAACTGGGTCGAACAAGCCCGACTCACGATTGAAGAAAGTGATCGTCCAGAAAGAGAAAAGAAAATGAGGATTACGAGAGAGCGTGAAAGGGTCCTGCGCTTGAGATCCTGCAGGCTGTTCGTTTTTAACAACCCAGCTGCCACTTCTTGTGATTACATTTGACATTCTCGAGGACCACGTTCCGGTCCCCTGAAGTGGTGAAGTCGATTTTTATCTCTTCGCCAGATTGGTTCCCTGAAATTGAAGACTTTCTTTTTTTTTTCCGAATTTACCTCCCTCAACTTCAACTTTCCCCTTTTTAGACTCTATTTCTTTGTGGACTCCAATTTATTCAAGCCGCACGTATAGACCAACTCATTAAAGGGGCTTTCCCTATTATGATTCTAAACCTCTCGATTAGAAGTCCTCCCTAATTTTTTGAACTTTTGAATGAAATTCGTCTGGAGGAGGAGCATGAAGCTTCACGCCGCAGATTGCTCCCACCAAAATCAGCCTATGTGAAAACTACAAATGTGATTCATGACACTGAAAACATAGAGTTGAAAGACTTAAAAGCAGAGATTCATCAGCTCCAAGCCCAAGTAAGTGAACTCTCTATACCCACCACAAAGACAAGTCTGCCTACTGTGAGCGCTCTGCCACCAGTCACTCCAGTGCAGAGAGCTCTGAAGAAAAGAACATTAAAGCACTCAAGAAAGAGGTTGTCAAGTTACGCAAGCAAGTCTCTGTAATGTCAGTGAAGCCAAAGTACTGTAATGCTCCTGAGCCGTGTCAACAAGAAACACAGGCAAGACCTATGCAGCAAAGGTCCAGAGATTCAAGTGGGTTTTTCTGTTATCGATGTGGTGAAGATGGCCACTATGCCAACAAGTGTGTTGGACCTGAGAACTACCAGAAAGTGGCAAAGAAATTGCTGCAAGCTCAGCGAAAGCCTAAGCAAAACCAGACATCTGAGGATGAGGCAAGAACAAAGTCCACCAATGCAAGTGTCAGGAGAAGCTTAGTAAAAGCCCCAACTAATGACTTGCCAAGGGGACTTGTTGGACCACCCTCCACTGCCCAAGTAAAGATCAATGGCAATGCCTGCACTGCGCTGATGGACAGTGGTTCTCAAGTGACCATCATTTTTGACAGCTGGTACACTAAACACCTGTCTGATATCCCACTAAACCCTGTGACTGGTTTAGCCATCTGGGGTCTGAGTGAGTCTGAGAGCAGTTACCCCTACAAAGGCTACATTCAAGTTGACTTAGAGCTGCCAAAGAAGGTCAAGTTCCAAAAGGTCAACTCTGTTCCTGTCCTGGCTTTGGTGTGTCCCGATCCTCGCTGCTCTGAAACAATTCCTGTTTTGATAGGCACGAACGTCCGTGGGATCCAACCTTTCAGGGCAGAAGGAACTGAGAATGTCAAGTCTGTAAAAGTTAAGGTGCAGGAGGACAGCCATGTGCCTGTCTCAGCAATGACGTCGACAACTAAAGACAAAGACTTCCCAGTAGCTGAAGTCAAGTGGGCTGGACCAGGTCCTCTCATCATTCCTCCTGGTGCTGAACAAGTCATCATTTGTAAAGTTATCCAGAAACGAGACCTTGGAGACAGCATTCTCATCTCTGAACGAGCACACTCACCTGCTCTTCCTCCAAGTGTACTAGTCCAGCCTACTGTCCTGTTCTCCAAGAAGTTAGACCCAAACCAGTTTTTGGTGCTTCTGCAGAATGAATCTTTGAAACAAACGGCCATGCCAATGGGCACAGTAATTGCTCATCTACATGTTGCGGACATAGTGACCGATTCACCAAGCTCCCAAGTTGAACCCATTCCGGCTCTGGATCCTTCTCGATTCGACTTTGGCGATTGTCCAATCAGCAAAGAGTGGAGAGAGAGGCTCAACCGGAAGTTAGCCAAGCATGCCAATGCGTTCTCTGCAGAGGAATGGGATGTCGGCTTAGCCAAGGGTGTACATCATCATATTCGTCTGAGCGATAACACTCCTTTTAGAGAGCGGTCAAGACGCATTGCTCCAGCTGATCTGGATGATCTCCGACGTCACCTTCAAGGTTTGCTGGCGGCTGGGATCATAAAAGAGTCAAGAAGTCCATACGCTTCCCCAATCGTATTGGCACGCAAAAAGAATGGTCAAATTCGCATGTGTGTCGACCATCGGACTTTGAACCGCAGAACCATACCTGATCAGTACACTGTGCCGCGTATTGATGATGCTCTTGACTGTTTAACAGGCAGTAAGTGGTTTTCCGTTTTGGATCTGCGCAGCGGATACTATCAAATTCCAATGGCTGAAGAGGACAAAGAAAAAACAGCCTTCATCTGTCCTCTAGGATTTTTCCAGTTCGAGCGTATGCCGCAGGGGATCACAGGGGCCCCTGCGACATTTCAACGACTGATGGAAAAGGCGGTTGGCGACATGCACATGCTCGAGGTCATCGTCTACCTGGATGATCTTATCGTATTTGGCAAGACTCTAGAGGAACATGAGCAGAGGCTCATCAAAGTCATCACTCGTCTGGAGGAGGCTGGGCTTAAGTTGTCGCTGGACAAGTGCCAATTCTGACGCCCAAAAGTTACCTACGTGGGGCACATTGTGTCGGAACATGGCATTGCCACAGACCCTGCCAAAGTAGAAGCAGTGACGCGGTGGAACCAACCAACTGATCTTCCTTCGCTGCAGTCCTTTCTGGGGTTCTGTGGATATTACCGCCGATTTATTAAAAACTACTCTCTCATCATCCAGCCACTCACTGAGCTGTGTAAAGGGTATCCCCCAACTCAGAAGAAGAGAAAATCTACTCCTTTACCAGATAAGAGTTACTTCAAAGTCAGTGAGCCGTTTGGTGACCGATGGGACCAGTCCTGTACAGAGGCTTTCCAAAAGATCATTCATTGCCTCACAAACGCACCTGTGCTGGCATTTGCTGACCCTACCCAGCCTTACGTTCTTCATATTGACGCCAGTTTTCATGGGCTTGGTGCTGTTCTTAACCAGGAGCACCCCGACGGTTTGAGACCAGTTGCCTTTGCAAGCCGCAAACTAAGTGCCTCTGAGAGGAACTACCCAGTGCACCAGCTTGAGTTTTTGGCGCTCAAGTGGGCTGTGGTCGACAAATTTCACGACTATCTGTACGGAGCCAAGTTTACTGTAAGAACTGACAATAACCCACTAACTTATATTCTTACAACTGCCAAACGCAATGCAACGGGGCACCGTTGGCTCTCTGCACTTTCAATTTACAATTTTACCTTGCAGTACAGGCCTGGCTCCAATAACATCGATGCCGATGCCTTGTCACGCAACCCTCTTACTGCTACAGAGGCCGGCTGGCAAAGTGTACCACCAGAAAGTGTCAAAGCTCTGTGCAAGCAGATCAAGCGCCACGAAACTCCTGAGGAGTCTACCATCATTGCCGAGTCGCTTGGAGTGTCACCTGATGGCTTACCAGAGTGTTTTGCTTACCCAGTTCGACTAGATCTTGGGTCACTGACTCGGTTTAGTCACCAAGACCTTGTCAAAGCCCAAGACTCTGACCCTGCTATTGCTCCAGTCAAACGGTTCCTTAGTGGTGTGTTCTGTGAAAAACCTTATCAGGCTCTGATCAGCAGAAATCTGCAGGTCCCCAGAGGTAGACACCCAGAAATCACACACAAACACACGAGGCTATGATGCTAGAATAATTACTTTGGCTTTATTATTCCCCACAGAGCATAGCAAGTCAAAACAATCAACTACATAGGTGAAGCATTCAAATCACTCTTACCGCTGATATGGGAGATGGGAAGTCAACATAACCCCGGTAAGGACAGCTTCGACTTGGCTGGTGTCGTACATAACCATCCAGCTGACTTCAACGATTCTAGCAACGTCCCGTCTTTTATACATTGAAATAAAAAAGTTCCTCCCCTGGGAATCGAGAGGTGTTTCCCAGAGGAAATAGAAAACGTCACCCTGTGGGAGAAAAAAGTCTTCCCTGGGAGCCAAGAGGTGTTTTCCAGAGGAATAGAAAACATCTACATTCGCACAAGTGTTTTCTATGTGAAGCGGCTAAGCAGAGCAGAATAATATGTTTACATTCCAGAGGCTTCTCCTTCAGCAGCTCAATGCAGGTGGTGTGACTCGGCTCCAGAATGGTCAGATCAGAGCACACACACAAAATATATTTTCTTTACATGGTGGTCCATCAATTTCCAGTACAGACAACCCAAATTCAGTACTGTTGAGCAAAGAAGCAAGCAAGCTTGTCATCCAAGACCATCTACTCTACCGAAAAGTGGAAAGGAAAGGAACTGGAGTGAAGCAGCTGGTATTGCCCAAAGAATTTGTCCCCATGGTTTTAAGATCCCTACATGACGAGTCTGGTCATTTGGGCATGGACAAAACAATTGAACTGATAAGAGATCGATTTTATTGGCCTAAGATGGGAGCTGAGGTTGAGCAGTACATAAAGAACTGTGGCAGGTGTATCACACGCAAAGCTTTGCCTCAAAGAGCTGCTCTTTTGCACCATATTACCAGCCAAGGGCCTCTTGATCTCATATGTATTGATTTTCTGTCACTTGAGCCAGACTCTCAAGGTTTTGCTAACATCTTGGTAGTGACAGATCACTTTACACGACACGCTCAAGCTTTTCCGGCCAAAGATCAAAAAGCAACCACAGTGGCCAAGATTCTGGTTGAGCGTTATTTTGTGCACTACGGACTCCCTGCTCGCGTTCATTCCAACCAGGGGCGTGATTTTGAGAGCAAACTGATCAAGGACCTTCTGACAATGCTGGGTATTCGCAAGTCAAGAACATCGCCTTATCACCCTCAGGGAGATCCGCAACCAGAGAGATTTAACCGAACGCTTTTGTCAATGCTGGGCACTCTCGACCCAAAACACAACCTGAAGTGGAGTCAACAGATCAGTCATCTGGTCCATGCATATAACTGTTCGCCAAATGATGCCACTGGTTACTCACCATACCAGCTAATGTTTGGAAGAGAAGCTCGCCTACCTGTAGACATTTGTTTTGGCGTGACGGATGACAGCCAAAAGACAAAGTCCTACCATCAGTATGTTACAAAGTTCAAGCAAGATCTTGAGAGAGCATACAGCCTCGCTGTAGAAACATCAGAGAAAAATCACCAAAGAAACCAGAAGGCCTATGACAAGCATGTCAAAGAGCAAGTTCTTGACAAAGGAGACAGAGTGCTGTTGAGAAATTTTGGGGTCACAGGCAAACACAAGTTAAAATGCAAATGGAGACCTTCCCCATATATTGTTGTGGAGAAGCTACCCAACTTGTCTGTTTACAGGATCAAGCCAGAGAGAGGCATGGGAGCAGAGAAGACAATCCATCGTAATCATTTATTACCCATTGGGTACCTGGTGAGGCTCCCTGATGATC
This sequence comes from Oryzias javanicus, assembly GCA_003999625.1. Lineage (NCBI taxonomy): Eukaryota > Metazoa > Chordata > Actinopteri > Beloniformes > Adrianichthyidae > Oryzias > Oryzias javanicus. The sequence goes on along the minus strand of CM012442.1, from coordinate 8,059,080 downwards.
AAAGTGAAGATGCAACACAACCAAGACCTGTGACAAGGGCCCAAAGACTAAGGGTAAATGAACCAACTCACACCAACAACCATGATGAAGACATGTCCTCAGAGTCAGAGTATGAGGACGTTTACGTTCCTCAACCTTTTGAGTTCAACTGGAGTAAGCTGGTGCCATCCTCAAACATGTCCACCCAACCATCCCAGTCGGTCAATCTTGAAGTGGAACCTGAAAGAACATCCCAAGATCTGGTTGAAACAGAATCAGTTGTTGATGATCTTCCCAACTTACCTCTCTGCGCTGATCCAGAAGTCAACGTTCTAGAAGGGGACGCAAACCTTAACCCAGATGGAGATGCTCTGGTTGAGAGGGAAAGAACTGAGCGCGCAAAGAGGGTCACACGTCCAGTAGTCAAGTTGAGCTACGATGAACTTGGAAATCCTTGTGATCATCCAATAACAATAGCTCTGTTGATTGGGGGGTCTGGTCTGGCGTCTGGATGGGGGTGGCGAGTGGTGTCTCAGGCATGGGCGTTGGTGGTATGGGGTCTTCAGTTTGGTGGGGGGGTCTGGCTCGGCTTGGGGAATGGTCTCTTGCTTGCATTTGGGGGCCTGCATCGGGGGGTGGCTTGCCTGCACCTGGGGGCTGGGATCACTCATTTGGGGGGCCCCCTGCATTGGCTTGCCTTTTATCACTCCCTCTCTGGCTGGGGCGCAACCCGCCTTTGCCACGGGGTCTTGGGGGGACGGGGGGGGGGGCTGCTTAACCAACAAGAAAATCATCAGACAGGTTTAATTCAATTAATGCCAGGCCCAATAAAAAAGTGTTCCTTTCATTTTCGTGAGCAATATATATTTGTTGAGGTTGGTATGGAGCAACAGAGTAACACCATCAACCAGCCCCTGTATCAAACATGGAAACATTCTCAGAATACATGATTGCAAATATTTTTTAGATAGTTCTAAATAGATTTGTTCAGCCCAAATAAACACACCACGATTTCACTAATACGATGTACAGTGTGAAGAACTGTCAGTCTCAAATACTGTGGCTCACAGGTGGGATGAATGACAGTGACTAGGCACCAGGTGGAGACTGGAAGAATGGAGAGCACGCCGCCGAGTGAAACTCACCACACATCATAATGTGAAAATATTACAAAAAATTAAACAAATACTGAAGGAATCTGGAAAGTATTGAACAGTGCACTTAGAAAACAAAGAGAAAACTAATTATCCAGTTTTTTTAGTTTGTATTAATGAGAAGTGCAACAATATTTAGGATATGACGAGAGAGTTTAATGAATAAAGTTTAATGTATTAGGTTCAAAGCTGACCAATGAAATAAATTGTGCAACAAATCAGAAAATAAAAATTTTGCCCACAAAAAGCCAATCTCTTTGAAACTAACTCGGGAAAGCAAAAGAAGTTCTAAAATTGTCAAACAATTTAAAAACAAAACATTTAAATTATGATTGGAGGTAAAAAAAAAAATATATATATTTCATTGTTGACCCGCTAACCTATGTTTGTAATTGATCCTTTCAAATAGCAACATTTCCACAGAAAATAAAAAGCAGCAGAGACGAGGATCCCTCTGCTACCTGCTTGTCTGTTTTTAGTATTTTATCATTCTCTTATTAACATCTTTCTTTTTTTGACCGACCGTTTTACTCCTAATAAGAGACCTCTTCCAGGTCTGGTGCATTGTTTTTCCAATCAACTGTTCCAGCCTGCAAAAAAAATGCAGCATGACTTATCTTTTTTTATTCAGCAGAGCTAAGCTATCAAGATAAAAATCATCTAAATAGTTAAAGGGACCATACCATGATTTTCTTAAGCCTTTCAGAGTAAACTATATTTATATATGTGATCATATATTACCTTTGGAACAATAGAAAGCAAATTATTTATGAACTACAATATTAGTTATTTTCTAGAGTTTTTTTTCCTACCAGGAAGTAAAACGACTTGATTCCAGAGGCGCCACCTACTGCTGCATATGGTGCCGTCCATTTTATGACATCATCTTAGAGCGAGTTGTCTTTGTTTCTACCAAGAAAGTAAATGACATCCCTACTTTTTCAAAGATGGATGCACTCACCATATATCTGCTATTGGTGGTCCGCACCGGTTAACAACATTGATAGTAAATTTAAATTTAAATGTAAATTTATAATGGACGGCCGTGGTGCAGTGATAGGTTAGTTGTCTCATGATCGGAGGATAGTGGGTTCAATTCCCTGCCCGCCCATGTGTCAAAGTGTCCTTGGGCAAGACACTGAACCCTAAATTGCCTCTGGTGGGAGGTTGGCGCCAGTGTTCGGCAGCAGAGCCACCACCAGTGTATGAATGTGTGTGTGAATGGGTCTGTGACTGTGAAGCGCCTTAGGCCCTCAAAGGAGGGTAGAAAGCGCTATACAAGTATACGCCATTTACCATTTATCATAAAACACTCTGCGACTATGTCCAACCGGAGTGTGCGTGTTTTTGTGTGTGTATTTAGCGGTATTCTATTTAAGCTTAATAAATGAACCTTAATGTGCATGCTCAATAGTTGAATCGATCTTTTGGGACCAGATGTATATGCTTGTGACCCCATGACCATTTTTGACAGTTTGCCAACAGGGGGAATTTCATATTCAAGACAAAGAGAAATTGCATTCAGAACAGAAATGTCAAACATAAAACTAAATGTTGTTTTCACATTTTTTAGAAATTTGTCTTTTGAAAACAAATCTTATTGATAGTTATCTTACAACATAGAAATTGGTGTTGTGTTTCAGAAATTATGTTTTAGCAATTGGGAAAAACTTTAATACCTTTAATAGATATCTTTTTAGCACACAATATCTTCTTTGCATCTTTTTACTGGTTTGTACAATGGATATATGGTCATTATTTTTTATTCTGTACACTTTACTCAGTGGTTTTAGCTTTCTAAAACAAATGTTATCACTGAAGGGACAACATTGGATTTTTTGGTTTAACCTTCCCTTTGAGTTGCTCTTTTTAGGGGTCGCACTCACCACCTCTATCTGCCCCCAGTCTCTGCTATTCTCTTTTCTCTCGTGTCCTTCTTGATTACATCTACACCCCGAAAGAGAACCTTAACATCTTCAAATTTTCAACCACCATTTTATGACATTATTTGTGAAGCTAATTTCTCACAATGAAACTGGAGTGTGACTAACTTATGCTTTTATTGAAACAATATTTATTGTGCTGCATTGCATTTACTGTGAATGATAAACATTTCTGTCAATAAATTCTAATTGTAATTTTGGCTACGGTGAAAAAACTCAAAGCGATTACCTTTTTAGAAATTAAACACGTTGCTTTCTAAAGGAAAAGTGTGCATGGGAGGTGTTTAGTCATTTTTCTCATCAATGTCTTTCATGGCTAAGAGACAATCTCCAGCCTTGACTGCAGCTGTGGCTTTCCCTACCATCAGCCTTTTGAAAAAGGTCTTGTTGCTCTTGTTGTTGAGTGCTGTCCAGGATAGCTTAAATTCAAAGTAGCTCTTATGATAGGGTGTGAGGGTGCAGAAAAAAGAAAAAAAATCGAATAACAAAACAGAACATCTTACAAATGTTGCAAGTAAAAGAAGGCGGGTGCTAATCGCCATTTTAATGATGACAAAAGCTGAAAAGCTCAAGGACATTCCGGGTCTTTTATGTGCCAAGGAAGGCAGGCGGAGTTGTCTAAAGGTTTTTTTCTCTCAACTCTGAGGCTTCATTATTTCTTCTGTATTGCTTTCTAGTTAAACTAGTAAACTAAAAAGACAAAAACAGCAAGAGATAGCAACACACAACTGAGCAGTTTTCTTTTCATGCCTCTCCACATCTTCACACTCCTGCTTTTCAAGGACATCTCATTGTGATTTGATTTGAGTAATCAAAATGTGGCACAAAGATTCTACGTCTGAACGAACTACTTTGGCAAGGCCTTCCTGTGTGGAGTTTCCATATTCTGTTTGCTTTTGTAGATGTCCTTTGGCATTTTGACTTATAACAAAATATTCAAATAGTAGCTAGGGCTTACAGGCGGCCAAGGAGTAACCTCTGGGTGGAATTGAGAACAATCGCTCAAAACAATGTTAATAGAAAATATTTATTTAGAAAATCCAAAAATTGATACAGGTTTTCAGGAGCACTTCAAAAAACCTGAGAAATCAACAAGAATCTAGTGCTGTATTGCACTTTTATTTTTTTCTTTTCAAGTAATCAATATGCCGTTATGTTGTCCGTACTGCAGACTATTTTATGCTTTCAAAGTCTCAATATCTTGCTTTTAAAATTAAAAAAAATTCTTTAGGAAGTCTTGGGGGAACTTACCTTTTTTGGAATAACACATTCTCATCCTCAAGTCGTCACATATTGATGTTTGGTTAGGGATCTCTCCACGTCACTTTTTGTGTCCCTAACTCGTCGTTTTTTGATGTGCTGGCTGTTCATACAACCAAGGGTCCGCAACCCTCGGGACATGCTACCAGACACAGACTAGTCCTCAGCATCTGGTCCCGGTAATCTGTTCTCCTAACCCAGTACCGGTACACTAGCCTTAACTCAGTACTGGTTCACGTCTGGTCCTAGTTTGGGTCCGGTACCGCGTCTGGTGCTGGGTTAGGATACTGTTACTAGAGCTTGGGTACTGATGTACTCCGCGTCCTGGCACTGGAACGGTTTCAGTTCGCAGCCCGAAGGTCGGGGACCCGTGATTTAACAAGAACAGCCAGCACAATAAAAAACGTTGAGTTTAAAGCTGCATTCACACCATCGAGTTGATCGAGTTACTGAAAATACCATGTGCCCAAAGCTGAGTCCCTGATTGGTTTACGTGATGCGTCGAATATTCAAATATATTAACTCTTGACAGATCATCAAAAATCCAATTTATTCTAGCCTAACTGCATCATTATAAACATTATCTGTTTAATGAAACTGTATCATTTTTAGCATTTGATGGTCTAGGCCTCAGACTGAATTCCATCAATTAGAAACAGTTTAAAACTTTCAGACAGTCCTTTTAAAACCATGACAATTGAAATGAGTGTGTTTTGTTGCACTGTCACTTCCACTGTCTTAATGGAAGTGAAGTATTCTTCAGTTAGGCTAATAGGAGCTTGGAGGACATCAGATGTAGATATTTGGGGTGAGAACTAAGGAGTTTATAAAATAAATAGAAATCTGTCAACTAAAATATTTGTGGAACTACACAAAGAGTACATGTAAGGATGTGCAAACTTGCCCTGCAGACATTGCTGTGCATTTCTGTTGGAAGCATTTTCAAGCCTTCCTTTAAGCATAGTTATTACAAGTAAGCATCAAGAAAATTGACAACCAACTTACTTTGACGAGTCCAATATCTTTGAACCATACAAGAAGTTGAATGTAAATAGAGTTACAGGTTGCTTTTCGAATAAGGGCCGTGTCTGGTTGTTGTTCCAAGTGTACTTTGCCTTCAGAGTTCAGATTATAGTCATCTGCCGATAAATTGTAAAATGCCTCACTTCAGTTCTGTTGACAGCTCCACCACACAAGGTCAAGGGTTTAACAGCATGAAAACAGCAAAATGCATAGATGAAAAAATTTTTACTTATTGAAAGACACCAGTTTACTGGAAAACTGTTGAATGCTGAAAATGAATGGACGAGTTCAAGGTTCCGCTCTGAACTTCAAAGATGAAAAAGAGGGGAAAATGGCTCAGTCTTTTCCTTGTGGCATTCACAACTGTTACTGCTCAAATGCACACATTTGGCAGTTTAATTCAGGTAACAGTCAGGGCTTAACAAGAATGCAAGAGGAAATTGCTCTGACACATTATTGACCTGTAAAATCTCAGACCTCCACTGCAAACCGCTGTGAAGCCTAATTTCCTATTTACATTCCTGTTTTGGACGAAAAGAGGAAAATCAACATGATTTATGCACCTGACCTAAACCAAAACCTGTTCAGTACAATTTAAAACACAGGCAACCATTTAGGTTAAAATAAAGAATAAATCCAGCCCAAAGGAAGACTAAAGCTGGCTAATGAGATTCTGTTTGCTCTACAAAATTCTTTTTTTTTTCCTCAAAGTTCTCTACTCACGCCTTTTTCAGTTTACAGGTACACCTGAGGCTGCTTCTGTTTCACCAGGAAATATGACTTAATACTTTTTGAATTCATATTGTAGCAATTTTTGTCTTATTTTACAGCAGCTTAAGATGAGAAAAGACAAATACTTTATTGATCCCAGCATGGGAAATTTGCACGTTGCAGCAACATATTACAGACTCCTTAAAGCAAACAAACAAACAAATGGTGAATAGCAATACATTTTACGGGAGCACTCACACTTCTTACAGCTTTTCAGACAAACAGATATCCTCAGGAACTAGAGTCGGCTGCAGGCCTTCTTGTTCACAACTTTGCTGTTGGTCTTCCAGCTCAGTCTGCTTGTTAAGAAGTTAGTGTGTGAAGTTAATGTGGAACACAGTGGTCCCTCGTGTATTGCAGGAGTTATGTTCTAATAATAACCTGCAACAGGTGATAAGATGTGAAGGTTTGGATCACTTGGACCGGGAATGTCAGACTTCAGTCAGACCAAAAGCCTGCTGGCTTTTCAGGAACCCAGCCCTACTTGTTGATTACCTAGATCAAGTATATTTTGCCCATAAAAATGTTATTTGGAAAAAAATGTATGATACTAGCCCTGAAGTTATACACACACCTGTGAGTTAAAGCTTTGAAAACAATAAAAATAAGGTTGGTTTTCCTTCCAAATCCTTTATTGCAACCTTTTTTTTTTTTAAATAATTGTATTTCTAAAATCAATTAAAATAGACTAGATTGTAAATTGTGTATTTCAATCAAGTCAAGCTCAAGATAGCCAGCATCATTTAGAAATTTTTAAATTGTATTAACAGTTTAGTGAGCTAGTTTGGCATAAATATTTTCATTTTTAGCTGTTTTAAAGAGTTTCTTTTCAATAAAATTACTTTTTGACAACAAACTTCCTATTTTCACCTTTCGTTAATGATACAAGGTAAAAACTACATAGTGGGTGTGTTTCTGTTAAAAGGCAAAATATAGTTGGTTAACTCCGTAAATATTTTTGTAAATGAGTATTTTTTTTAATTTTTAAAAAAACTTTTTTAAAACACTGCTTTTACATTTCTGTTGTTTTTAGTAAACATTTCCAAACTCATGTTAATGGATATTTAAGGCACATTTGTTCTTAAAGAAACAAGTTAGACACTAAAATATTGCAATGGATTTTTTCACCTTCTTTAACAACAAAAGTATTCTTCAACACACGGGACCATGGCTCCAGAAACCAAGATGATAGAAATCACCACATCTTCTTCATGTAATCTTTGTATGGTAAACCTTTATTTCACATTTAAAGCAGATTAATTTTAAATCACAAATTGTTGGGAAAAGGAAGTGCCGTTTTCCTCGGACTGTGATTTCTGCATCCACGACAGGACTCCGTTTAAAGAGCACAGGACAAAAGGAGCAGTTTTAACAGTTCAGCTGGCTCTTCAACTATTCTTGACCGGTACCAAGGGGCCTGAAGTGTGCCAAGAAAATATCCCCCACACCATTATACTATCACCACTAGCTTGAACTGTTAGCACAAAGCAGGATGGATTTATGCTTTTCTGTTTCTGACGCCAATTAATCAGTTTACCGTTTCTTTGCTGACAGGAGTGTTCTTCTGCTGCTGTAGCCCATCTGCCTCAAGGTTTGCATTCAGAGATGCTCTCCTGCAGACCTCAGTTGTAACCAGTGATTATTTAAGTTACTGTTGTCTTTCTATCAGCTGGGACCTGTCTGTCCATTCTCCTCTAACTTTTGGCATCAACAAGGCATTTCTGTCCACAGAACTGCTGGTCACTGGGTAGTTTCTCTTTTATGGGTCATTCTTTGTTACCCCTAGAGATGGTTGTGGGTGAAGGTCTGAGTAGATCAGCAGTTTCTGAAATTCTCAGACCAGCCATCTGGCACCAACAACTACTTACATTAAAAGTCTCTTAAATCACTCATCTTCCTGGCTGCAGACATTGACATTCAAGTCACCCGTAAAGACTCTAAGACCCTCCATATCACTAGAAAAATGCTTTATTTTGACTTGTTATTCCCAATAAAAGTGTTCTGTTTTTAAACAATTCTGAACAGTTAGGTTTATGGTTAGGTTAAGTTGTATCATTTCCACTTTCAGCCGATGATGTCAGGGGCCGTCTTGTCTGTTGCAAGGTTCCCCTTGATAAAGTGGCCGGTGAAAGTATTACAATCACAAGCTAAAAAGGGAAATGAGTCAGAAAGGGAAGATTTCAATTTACTGGTCCATCTGTGCTCCAATGCTGACCTTTAATGAGCTCTTGGTTATGGCTAAGAATTGAGGTCCTGAGTACATGCTCCCTTAGAGACGGGGAGAAGAGTTTGGTCACCTGGAGGTTCTCCGGAATAGATTTGATGCTCCTCTACATTGGTAGCAATGGTGGAATGGGCTTCTGATCTTGATGCCTCCTGGGTGGCTTCATGATCTTTTTTCTTTTTTTTTTTTTTTGCAGGGTTGTCCCACCAGCTGGAGATCCCTGGTAAGACCTAGGACACGCTGGAGAGACTAAAGTCTTGGCTGGCCTCCCAGTGATTTCCCCTGAGGAGCTGGCTGGGGAAAGTGGCTGGGGAGACGAATCAGTGAGAATCCATGGTTAGACCACTGCAAATGTGACCTGACCCTGAATGAACAGAAGAAAATGGATACACTTTTTTTTTTTAGAAAAAGATTATTGCTATAATTTTCTATATAGATTATTTCATCTGTGATCTCAGCATCAGGTCTTTTGTTAGTAGTTATTTCTTTGGAAGCCCTCTGGTCGGTATTCCAATAATAAACCTGTAAAGGATATTAAGTGACAGCACTACATTGATGTAAAAATATAGATAAATAAATCAGTCAATAAATCAAACACGCACAACTCTCAGCTCCTCTGTTGATGTTCTGCACCTCAGTATGCTGCAGGGTGGGGACTTTTGGTACAAAACACTAGAGTAACTCACCTAAAATGGTATTATTATTATGACAGTCACCCTCTACTGCAGGTGGGCTGCATGGTGGTCGCTTTCAGCAGGACTTCTATTTCTCTATTGTCTAGTTTGGATTGATGCAACAGAGTCCAGAAAATAAAAATATGATACATAAATGAAAAACAAAGTTTGGAACAAGCACAAATGGCAATAATAAGCTGAGTTTCTAGTTGACTGGCATGATGCAAACATTTGTCAAAGTTCAGAAATTTGAACTCAGGAAAATTGTTGTTGTTCATCAGAACTTCTAAACATCCTGCCACAACTGATTTGTTCATATTTTGACAGTCAAATTGTGTTGTGGCGTCTGAACTTTGACTCAGCATTAAAACTAGAAGCCCTTGACATGTAAATTGCATTCAGTGGAAATGCAGCCATTATATTCAACCTAACACTGCCCCATCTCTGCTCCAATGAGCAATTCAACTGTGATTTACAGTATGTTATTTAATTCTTTAGAGTAGAATCTTTACAATATTCATCTTCCAGCTATGTTCTTTTTGTATTCATTTTGTATTTATTAACCTTCAGCTGTGTGCTGAGCCAATGCAATCAACTTTCCTTTTTGTTATGACTTCGCATGAGAAATGAGGTCTTCTTAAGTCAGACATTTTTTAACACTTATAAAAAGTATCATCATATTGTCCCCAGTTCTCTTTAATTTCTATATGAATGACCTGTCAAATGAATTAAATGCACGCAACACCGGATGTATGATTGGCAGTTTTAAAGTAAATCATTTAATGTATGCGGACGATTTAGTGGTTTTTAGTCCCAGCAGCTCCGGTTTGCAAGAGCTTTTAAATGTCTGTTCCAGTTTTGGCTTTAAAAATGATGTTTTATATAATGCTAATAAGAGTGCTCTGCTTATTTTTCGTACTAAGGATGATGTGTCATTGAAGTTTCCTGCTTTTAAATTGTGCAATACTGAGCTTGATGTCTGTCATAAAGTTAAATATCTTGGCCATGTTATCAATGACAATATGTCTGATGATGACGACATCCGTAGACAATGTGCTCTTTTATATGCTCAAGCTAACACTCTTGCACGCAGGTTTTATTCATGTTCTGATCATGTTAAAATACTTTTATTCAAATCTTACTGCACTGCTCTGTATACACCACACCTGTGGATTAACTACAGGGCATCTAGCATGCGAAAGCTACAAGTTGCTTATAATGATGCCCTGAGGATTCTATTAGGAAGGCCACGGTGGTGCAGTGCCAGTGAGATGTTTGTTGGTGCTGGTATTCACACTCTCCAGGCTCTTTTAAGACATTTTACTTGTGGTTTTATCCAACGTCTTAATGCCTCAGAGAATGAAATTATTTTAGCCCTCACCAATGTAAAGCAGAGCACTCTTAGATATCAGTCTTCAATCTGGAGGTTCTGGTATGGACGCATTTTTTTTTAAGCCCTTCTATTTTTAAGTTTGTTATATGGGTTTTTATATTGATTCTTATGTCTATTGGTACTAGTACTTTTATATGAATTATTACTGTATCTTATATTTATGAATGTTGTTTGTTTTTTATAGTCTGTGTTGTTTTGGACCTTGAGTCTGTATTAAAATCCTTCTTCTATCACAGTTTTTTTTTTTGTGTGTTTCGACAAAAGCAAAATGTGTTATTTTAACATGCCTGTGAATATGGTCAGGCTTAATTAATTCAGTTTGATCAAAGTGAATTTTGGGATTTTGCTTTCGTTTGACAGGGAGAATTATGTTAGATGAGTAAATGTTATTTTAAAAAATACATCCACTAGGGATAGGGACAGATATTAGAAATCTAAATTTAAAAGTTACCAGCTATAGTTATGCATTATGCATCTAACATCAAGTCATTGAGTTGTACAGCATGTTACGGTTTAGACGACTTGCGTTGTGGTCCCATCATGCCTCGCATTGTAAATAAGCCATTTGGGTAGTTTCTTCCCACCAGACACATAACGTCTGTTCGTTATTCAATGTACATCTACTGTAGATTTTTCCTGGACATCTCAGATAATTTTGTTACTCTACTAGATGTCTAGTAGTAGTATTCTGCATGTAGAGATCTCCTACACATCTACCTGTACAAATATTTGGATATTTTTAGATGTCTGTTAGAGTACTTAGAAAGAAAAAATTGCGGATATAAGTCAGACATGTTCGTCATCCTTTTTCTCCTTTTACTATCAACTATAAACATAACATTCGTGTAGAATTCACTTTTTTCCTAATCTATAAATGCAAGTAAATACTTTTAGAACGTTACCTCCGAGAATCAACTAGAATCTGTTGTGCAGCAGAAGATGAGGAAATGTGCTTTAAGCTCATGCTAATAATAATCCACTCTAACAATACATGAACCTTTTACCATCATTTTGTTTAGTTATATGACAAGTTAAAAATCTAAACAGAAGTAAATGAGACGGATTGTTGTTTTGATGCAAGTTTCTGTGACTTTTAACCCCAGGTACATTTCAGTAGAATTCTTTGCTACTTCTTGGAATGTAGAACTTTGTGATTATTGCTGCATGGGGGAGTAGTGGTTAGCTCTTTCACCTCTTTCACAGCGAGAAGAAGAATTTTATGTTCCTCCCTCTACAGGTGTGGCATTTTCCCTACTTCCCTCTAAATTTCAATGACATGATTCATAGTTTAACTATGTCTGCAAAGTCTTTCTATGTGTTAGTGTGGTCATGTGACAAATTGGTGACCTGATTTGGGTGTAGTCCACCTTTAACAGTAGCTGGTCGGGCTGGGCCACACTGAGCATTTGGGAATCGATCCGATATCGGTCAATATTGCAAATTTTGATACCAATATATATAAATATAAATATATATATATATATATAATGTATATATATATATATATATATATACATTTTTCCTTTTTTAAATTACTTGATAAACATAAAACCGGGTAATGACAATATTTTCAATTAAATGGAAAAAAGTTAATTAAAAAAAGTTTCTTAAAAATAAATAAAAAGTAAAAAAATGTAATTCAAAAAAGTAAAAAAAAAAAAACAAAGAAAGAAGTTACTACAATACAAAAAAAAACTCAAACTATTTAACAATAAAAAAAAAATAAATGCTTAAATAAAAGCTGGTAGCAATAAATAATTTGTAACTTTTTAGCCTATTAATAGAACAATAAAAAGAGGTGAAAGTAAAAATAACTTGCCAACAACAATCAAAGGTTTTTGTTCAGGAACAGCATCATGTCAACATTTTTTAGTTTTAATGAACTTTATCTCTGACTGATGTTGCAACCACTGCCAGGTATTTCATCTCAAGTTTGCTCAAAGTTTGCTTCTGAGATCTCACAGGACAGGTGAGAGTGGTGAGGCAGCGTCTCAGCTGGGACCCTTTTGCAGATACAGCAAACTATCAAACACGAGTGGAAATATCAATATCTGGAGGGCAGTATTGACACGATACCACCTTGAGATCGATACTACCGATATATTTGATCGATCCGCCCAGCGCTAGTCGCTGGGTTGGAACCAGCAAACATGTGACCCCTAAAAGGGTTCTACAGAGGCTCAGAATTCAATCTAAATCACAGATTAATAAAAATAAAAGGTACACCAAGTAAACAGGTTGAAGCTTATAAAAAAGTGTTGGGAATTTGCACAATATTACAAAATAATATAAAAGATGAATATTAATTTTGAAAACAAATTCTCCGCATATATTAGGATTGTTTGTTTTAAAAACTGCTTTATAGTATTCAAGTCTGCTGAGACAAACATTGTCTTGAAGAGTTGAGTCATGGTATCTTGATTTAATGTCGTCAAGACATTTTTTTAAATTCAAGATGACAACAGCTGAATGAATGAGAATCTTCATTGACGTTTTAACCTACACTTGTTACTCCACTGAGTAATGACATAGACAAATACACCGTGATCAATACACTTGAGCATAAAACAAACCGTTTGTAGGTTAATACACACCCCCCGCATATTTGCTGAAGGAGATGTTAACTATCGACACCTACCAATGCTCACAACGTGTTTTTAAAGAAAACCATGCCTTTAATACATTTAACTGACTCTCAGAAAGCCTATAAACAAGAGAAGCACACACTCAAAACACTATCGCCAGGAGGTCTGATGTTGCTGTCTAACACAGGATTTGCTTTGTTTGTTCCTCTGTGTGTGTGTGTGTGATATACACTGAAGGGGTTAGTGGAGGCACTTAAAGGCCTTTGGACACCTCCTCCTTGGTGCATGACTGAGCGCTTCTGAGCTCCATTAAACTTATCCTCCTGAACCCTCCCGCTTCACACAATACTCTGAACTCTCACAGGAGTCAGTGGGTGGCAAAAATCCATCGTTCAGTTTCGTGCTGTTAATGTGTATGAAGTACTTAGCTACCGTCTCTGAGCCAGCCCACTCACTCTGAATACGCCGCTGATTTGTGTTGAAAAATCCCCACCAAAAATATTAGTTTAAATTTGAATCTTGGGTGGCAGCAGTCTGTGAAGAAAGCACACCCTGAAATGGAGGAATGACTAGATGGACATAGGGTGAAAAAAAGCCAAATCCAAACATGACCTTTTCTGTTTTAACATTCTAATACTCTCTTCTTCAGTTGTTCACATCTTGTGTTTTACTCTATTTTATCACTGTTATTTAAAGTTTTTGGATTTAATGTTGCTCTTTAACATTTAAAGTAAATAAATTACACACCGACATAAACTTATTTGTCAAATCGTTACTTAGTTTTGCACTATAAATGTTTTTGAACTGTCAGGTTGTTGTATTTTCAAATCCTAAAAGTCCAAACAGAGGTTTTCATTTTATTTTATTTTATTTTATTTTATTGCAGTTTTCAGCTGTAACCTTTATGAATCTAAATGAAACGGGTGCTTTTAATTTTGTCCCAAATAAATAGCATGAATCAAATTATGATTGACCCCTTTAGTCATCTCAGAGTTCAGCAGAACTTTGAAGAGAACGAAGAGAGAACGAGATGGAGAGAGCTGGCTGTGCCCAAAAAAAACTATCAAAGTCAGAATTGTGACATGAGCACAAAGGAGAAAATATGTTTGTCAGATTTAATTATAACAACCAATTTCATAAAAGCCCACGTGGTCAATGACTCACATGAATCTCAGTTGTTTGGACTACTCTCAATGGGGGGTTTCAAATTGTTGTGCTAATCACAATTAATTAATTGCAGATAAGTGAGTGCTTTATTTTCATCAATCCCGTTAATCTCATTTTTAATTTATAACTATTGTCATTTTTTCAAAAATGAAGATCGTTTTACTTGCATGAACATTTTATTTGAACTCAGCGTTTCACATCACTTTCGATGTCTTTGTCCAACCATGCATCTGTCATTATAGTGACATCATCAACATGTGACTTTGTATTTCTGAACAGAACTAACAGCGCCACAACTTCTATATGTTATGTAAATGGTAAAGCCCGACAAGGTGGTCATTATTTTAATTATTGGGGCTGATCACAAGGGACTGTGGAATAAGGTACAATTCCTAATGTAATATAATATTAGGAAGTTTGTGATAAACATTGTATCAATAGCTCAGACAAGTGCTTCTACTTTTTATGTTAAATTCCAGCACTCTGGATCTGATGTTTTGTTCTTGTACATGTGTTTTTTTTCTTAGTTGTTGGAGATAAAAAAAACCAAAACAAAACAGAGGTGGTGTCTATTTTATTAGGAAAACTTCATAAAACCACTTTTGAAGTTGCAATTTGATCTTTTACCATCCCAAATCTAGAGTAATTAATCACCGCTCATGACTAATTAATCACACAAAATACATTATCCCCTGACAGCATTAGTTTTAACACACACATTTCTTGAATATTGGGCCTAAAGTGTTGATAGCAAATTGCTGTTTAGAGTTTTGGGTCCTCACCATTGCGTCAGGCTCATACTGGACGCGGAAGCGCTCCAAAGTGACGTGCGTGTGGTGTTCGCTTCACCTCCAGTTCATAACAGACACGTATTTTTTTTACGACGCACAACGGGCACGTCTGCTCGGTTGTGGTCATTAAGAGCTCTGCAATTTATTTGACATTGCCCATCTTGACTTGTCGCCAACTGCTCACTCTCTTTCTCGTCGATTGTGTGTGCATTTTCATCTCTACAGCATGTTTAGATACAAAAATATAATATATGCGTAACTTCCAGCCAGGATTGACTTGGACCATTCACGGCTTGCAAAAAAAATAGACCAGATGCCGAAACGGTTGCTACACGGTGCGAACCGGCCGCGGTTGGTGTAGAAGACGCCACAGCCAGTTTGCACAGGAAACAACAAAACAGACAAGCTGTGTCAGCTGACCATCAAATTCCATCATTATCTCTTCTTTTTACTATAGTGGTGGCCTCCGAGTATTTTTTAGAACTGAGAAGTAAAACCGACAGAAGCAAGGAAGGCACATTGTAACATGTTTAATAATCTTGTATAAAAGTAATTTGATGACAAAGTGTGGCATTCATTTTCAAATATTTTGTCTAATGACATTAACCTGTGCACTGAATATTTGTCGATAATTCATTAATTTCATCTTCTTAGCCCTTTCGGGGTCACAGGGCTGCAGGAGCCTAACCAAGCTGCTAGGGATGTAGTGACTCAGTCAAGCCACGATTCGAGTCGTAGTTTAAAGTCACGATAATTACATAAACAATTATACATAAAAAAATGTTGGAGCACCTTTTGATATGGTGGATTAATTTTTTCTCATAACATTATGTGTACCTGAGTCATTTATTCCATTTGTGGCGTGGTGACATTAACTCTTCTTTTATAATGTAGATTATTTAGATGCAATGGTTTTCAGATTACTTTTGGGTGGAAAAGTCTATCTGGCAACACTAGTAGAACTACATAGCAATGAGTCTCGAAGGCCCTGTCCAATGATCCTCACCTTTCACAAGGCTTGCCTAGATCTGTCTTCTTTAGAATTTAAAGGACTAGTAATGGGCTGGGACAAAGCTAAAATGCATATCCAGGTATATTCCATATGTTCTAATGTATCAAAAATAACAAATAATTACCGTTGACAAATCCAGGTTTTTTGTAAAATTTGAACAAAATCAACGACAAATTTGCCCTGCTTCAGAAACGGTCGATTTGGTCACGTGACGCGTTGACGTCATGTGGGTAAGACAGCGCCAGCAGCAGAATGCAGGCGGACCCAGCGTGTCTGCAGATACGTGTATGTGTGTGCGCTGGGCAAAGTTGAATCTTATAAACATCGGTGTTATGGTACGACGGAGTATTAGGGCCAAAAAAAGAAAAAAAAAATTTAAATTATGATTTTTAAAGTCGTAAATTTACGAGATTTACAATCGAAATGAGCCTATTGCGATGAACACTGTGATAGAACAGACCGACTAAACTGTGAAAAGCTTCTGATTTCAACAGGTAAACTGAATGTTTAAAACATTTCACACGTTTTGAAGTTTCTTTGTTTGATTTGTAGTTTATTAATCATTGATGGTGTTGCAGGATCTCTGCAGCTCCGTTGATGAAACCATCAACACGCGCTGCTGTCCCCTTCAGTTATTTCTTCCTCCGTGAAAGATCAGATCTCATTCATTTTGTGTGGATGCTTTCATCTGAAAGAGGAATCGTTTTTGGATTTCAGTGTACTTAGCTAACGTGACAGACTGTTGTCATCCCTGTTGTTGTTTGTTGTGTGTTGAAAGGGACGATTCACGTGGAGCTCTGTTTACATTCTCCTTTGGTTTCTGCGCATGTCAGAAGACATGCAGTAAGGTGGTGAAAGAGCTTCCGGGTATGTGAATAAAGTGAATAAATAGTGGCGGACGGTCTGCAAACATGTCTCTAAGCTCTTTATTTTGCATATGAAACTCTGCATTACTGACCGGATAGTCAGCTTCATTGATGATGATTTGATTTCGAGTCGCCAAAAGGTTCAGAATTTCTTTGTTTTTCAAACGATCTGTAAATAAAGCTTCACGAGATGCTCCAGTCTTCCAGCTTCGAGCATGGGCTCTGATAAACTGACAGCTTTGGTTCTTTTCTCATTAAATTACGACTTTAAATCGGCATTCTCAAGCGTCAGTCGTCAGTGTCATTGTGAGCTTCACTTTACGCACTGGCGGCTCAAATTGATCGGGTTTTAACAGTCCTCACAAACACAAACACCGGCGGCTCTCTGAATCAGCGTCACTTTCAGAACAAGATGTGTTTCCACATCTGAGTCTGAAGACACAATTGTGGACCTTGAAATATCGCCGCTATCGCTAGCTCCGACACGCAAAGGAGAAGTTATCTTGCTTCTGTTACCCATGTGACGTCACACGCACCACGTGACCAAAACGGAGCGTTTTCCCGGAAGTGGAAATTTGCATATGGGATTGGCCGAAAAAAAGCCGTTTTATTTCAATATTTCTTGCTCAAACACACCAAAACATTTGGAATTGTAATATAGGCAAAATACAGTTAACACCGAAAATGACCCACAACCCCATTACTAGCCCTTTAAGACAAATAGGCCAAAGTAGCTTTTACATTATAATTTCATGGGAGGTTGACTGTGAAGAAAGCAGGAAATTTGAATAGCAGATCAAAATGAACTGAATTGTTCGTGCAGGAGCAATTGTATATAATCTTGAAAGAATTCGAATCATTTTTCCATTTTCCATGGATAAATAAAATGTATCACTCAAAATATTACAACTGAAAAGCAATTCACCCAAATGTCCTTGATTAACAACCTGATTTGCTAAAATTCTTTAAAAAAAAGGGCTAAATTGTGAGTCTGTAATATGTTTCAATAAGGAGAGAACTTGTTGTGGAATTGGAGATTTAATAGAGAGGTAAAATGAGTTTCTTATATTTTTGGCGGTTGGGCTCCGGGCTGGAACAGGCTTGCTTATGATGAAGACCTTGGACCGAGCGAAGACACCCCACCCCCCACCCCCCCCCAGCACGAGCAGACCGCATTAGGAAGAAGAGAAGAGCGGGAGCCGGAGGAAACTTGGACCAGGCGAAGAGACCCAGATGCTGATGGTGGTTATGCAGGACATCCCGACTGAAGAGCCAGGAGGAGAATGGGGTGGAGGTGGGCTGGCGCAATGTCTGGAATGCGGAAGAAAATTGGTTGTGATTGTGATCGGTTGTAAAAAAAAAAGTGAGTACTTCAGTTATTGGCTTCCAGTGTGTACCAATTATGTCGTGAAGAGCGACGATGCAACACCTGTGTGCTTTAGAAGAAGTCATCTTCCCTATTGAAATTAAGCTGAAGCTTCACGATACATTCAATATCTTCTTTCATTATGATTTGGAGGAAATCAATGAACGGCAACTTTACAATAAAAAACAGGCACAAAAAGCGATACAAAATAAAGATGTAAGGTTTTATTTGGGTGTTATGATCTGCTGTGTTCAGTTCATCTTTTCTTTTCAGGCAGATCATCTTGAATTCCAACAAAGCATCCAAAAAATACACAAATAAGAAAACTGGTTAAAAAAATGACCTTTAAAAGAACACGAGTGTTTTTTTTTTTAATGCTTCACATCCATATTAGTGGTACTGCTGCTCTGGATTTACAGTTGTAAAGGTGTTACTTAGGATGGCATGAAGATGAAAGAAAATATCATTTTATTATTAACTGGCAAGTTAAATATGTTTCAACTCACTGGAGCCTATTACTACTATTTGTACAAGAAATGACTAAAGAAAAGCCTATGACAAATTAATAACACAAATAAATCAGGAATTGAAAACTTTCTCAACTGTTAGCTACTGCTTAACTCAGAAGTTGAAGATCCACTTGAGTGTTTTTAACATGTTCTTGTGGCATTTTTCTCATGGAGGACATAAAAGAGGTAAAACAAACATAATTTCTGAGTATTTATTTATTTGTGAAAGAGGAGTGGAAGAGTCTCGCTGGTCGACTCCATTCTAATGCATATATTTGCAAACAAATAAATCCATTAACATCTTAATTTTCCTCATCTGAGCTGCAAACTGGTTTAAAAACTGTATGGTTGGAAAGCACTAATATAACCCACCATTGTTGTTGTTCCACTTATGTTAGTTTGGTGTCATGAGGAGCTGTAAGCTAGTGGTAGAGAGTGTAAACAACGGGATGATGGGATATCAGCAGAGGCTTACTTCTGCACAAAAAAACAATACGAGCAGCACAAACTTCGTCCTCAAAAAGCCACACAGGTTTTTGGATTTTGTCTAAATACAGATGAGAACGCCTCCAATAGATATAAAGATGATTAGAGTTGGACTCTAATGAGTAAAGAAACAAATAGGATGTCTTAATTTGCTAAATAACTTTTTTTTGTACTGAAAAAAAACAAGGGATTGTGAAAGAAACATTCTGTCTCCCAACAATAAGAACAACCTTGCATTCCTTCACAACACTGGTTTCGCTGTAAGTGCTAAGAGCTCACATAAGATTCAATCAGTCTGCCATTTCATGTCAGTTTTGTTCCCTTCACTTCTTTTGAGTCCTCGCTGATTTAAAAAAGAAAGTGCTGCTGCTTTTGATTTTGAAAAAAAGAAAGAAAAAAACAGAGCTGACAGCTGCAAAATTGCTTTCTCCTGGAAACAATGCTACCCAAGGACATGCAAATGTAAAATCATAAACTTTTCAAAATTGTATTTTTAAAAGGTTGCGCACTGCATTTGTGCAGAGAAAATCTATTTTCTTAATTTTTTAACCTCTCTGTGTGTTCTCCCTGTGAATGTGTGAGTTCTCTCCGAGTACGCTTTCCTCCCACAGTCCAAGAACATGCTTCAAATTTAGATTGATGCTTCTAAACTGTCCCCAGGAGTGGATGTAAGAGTGTATGTGGTTGTGCGGCTCTTAGGTTGACTGGCAAACTGTCCAGAGCATTAACAGTAGCTGCTATAGGCTCCAGCCACCCTGTGATCCTGAAGGGGATCCCACAGGCTTTGAGAATGGCTGGATGGACGAACATTTCAAGGTAATGCAGGGAACATTCTAATCCCACCCCAACATTTTAATACCAGAGCTGTTTGAAATAACAAAACACAAGCTCTTTGACTGTAACTCAACTGTTCATGCAAATAATGGACAGTTGTCCTCATCCTGAGGGCAACTGGATACTGAGTCGTATGAAGGGCTACCATTTTGAAATAACAAGTTTTGCTTAGTTACACATTATTGATAATGAATAATGATACTTCTCCCTGTAAAGACACTGATTTCTCACCATGATTATCAACAATGACAACAAGCTAGGAAACAAATATCAATATTCAGCATTTAATTAATCTCAGTAATTTTTACATTTCTAGATGATCACTTACATCACCACATTTCATGGGAAAATGATCCAATTGACTATGTTGTTCCATATTGATCAATAATGTGTTATGACCCCTGGTTCAAACACTCTGATGAATCATGATATCTTGGTCATTTTATATAGGAAAAACGGGGGAAGCCATTTGTTGTCAAAAATTCTATTTATCTTTTTTAGATCATAATAACAACAGAAACTTCCCACATGACACTATTCAAAAATTAACACACCCTTAGTTCTGAAAGTATGCAAACAAGCGGATACGGAAAGGTTTGAATGGCAGCTTAAGGTCACATTCTCACTCGTGACTGGTTTGCCTGTAATTCATGTGTGCGCACTTAAGGTCTTGGAGTTTCTGAGATCTCATCGAACCTTGCATCCTTCATCCAGGACTGCATTGACATTTCCGGATCTTTAGTCATGGAGAAAGCTAAGGATCTGTCAAAAGATCAACGGGAAAAGGTAACTGAACTGTTCAAAACAGGAGAAGTGGACAGTGAGGGGTTCTGTTGAAACCAAATCACAGTCGCGATTAAATGTAATATTTACAAAGAACATATATTAAACCTCTTGTCCACATATCAAATGAAGCTATAACTGATGTTTCAAAAATAATTTCAACTCAGTTATTGGTGGAAAATCTATATTTGACTTATTCTAAAACGAGATATCTGCCGGATTGTGACAAATGAACAGTATACCTTTCTTTCCTATATAGAGGTTACACCGCTAAACACCATTCCCCCCACTGATATCCAAATGCGCAGCACCCCCATCTGGAATTGCAGCTTTCTCTGCCTTTAAAAGACTGTTACTTTAACAAGAGGCTCACAGGAATACATTTTTGGGCTGAATCCATAGTGCAATTACACACCCACTTATTAAACCCCTCATGTCTAATTAGCAGTGCTCCAATCTGAGAGTGTTTCCTCCTGATCCTCTGGGATCAAGACAATCCCACTTGTCCGTCTGTTCAAACTAATGAAGTAGTGCCAGTTTGTTGTTCCCCCCCCACTCCCAAACCCCACCCAAATCCCAATATATACACACATCACACCAACTCTCCCCATTTAAATGGGTGAGCCAGGTAGAGTGGAGAGAAATATTGTTTTCTGAGCATTAGCAGAGGCAAATGAAAACAAAGTTAAGATTGGAATTCTCCAGAGCAGAAGACGACTGCTTGTGAGGCTGCACTCTTAAATGTTTAAAGAAACATAGAATAAATGGGGATACTTTTTGAAATATAGGAGAATGAAAATAACGATTCAGAGCCACACAGTTTTTCCCCTTAATTAACATGTGTAATTGGGGTAAATTGCAAACAATAATAATTATTGATGTTAATCTCTCATCGTTATTTTGGTTTTATGTTGCTATTTAGCTATGCTGAACATGTTTTTTCGGAATGTAAAGGGCCTACACTATGATTTTCTTAAGCCATTTAGAGTGAATTATATCAATGTATATGATCATATATAACCTTTGGCACACTAAAGAGCAAACTATTCATGACGTCAGCCGAGAGCCAACCTCAGCAGTCTGTGTTTCAGCCACAAAAATAAAGAACTCCTGAACTTTTTCAAAGATAGCCATATAATTCATCTGCCTTTAGTAGCCAGGTCGTTTATTACACAAATTTGGCAGCCGGCCGGGCGTCAAATGGAGCCCGGTGTTTACTCCATCACAGACAGACAGAATGGCTAACGGGTTCATTTTGCTGCTAAATTCAGTCACAAGATGTAGACAACATCCCCCGATGAACACTTCAGGATTTATTGAAAAGACGAGGATATTGGATTATGTTCTGATTGGCGCTGGCTGGGAACCTTCATTTTCTCTTTGATGCATCATCAATCATGTGGAGAGACTACAAGCATTAATGATCAATTAAATCTCATCACAGCCACATTTTATTAAAACACAACGTTTTAACATTCTCATATTTTATCCATTTTAATCTTTAAAAAATAATCTTTAAATGTCTTAACAAATTAGCACCTAAACCTTTAAGCACTTTGATGTATAAACTAGAGTTCCAGCAGACCCACTCGAGCAGCCTCAAGTGGAAGCTGCAACGTTCCATTTTCCTCTTTTGCTCAGTCTGCTCTCTCTGTGAAGGGAACAGCTTTGCTGTATGTCTATGTTTTCATATCCGTCCCTATTAAATAAATAAATTCAATTCAGTTCAATCTATGCATTAAAAATCCTCTTCACTATTATGTCAATCATTTTCCTGGACACACCTTTCCATGTTCAAACCAGTTCTTCTAATTCTTAACCCGCTTTCTCTGCATCTCCACCAGGAAATTATTTTGATCCTTTTTCTGCAGACGTCTTCCTATTATTACCCATCTGCTTGTGCCATTCTTAGATCCATTTAGAATCCAATCAAAATGTAATGCAGATTCATCACCAGACTGTCCTTTGGCATGATGTTTTTCCTTTCTGTCTTCAGTTCCTAAAGAGAGAGAATGGGATGAGTCTCATGAAAGAGTCTGTAAAACTCCTTTTATAAAAAGTTACTTCAGATGGTTTTATAGATGTGTAGAGGGTTAGAAAAGTCCTGCTGCACTGGAAGTGTAGAGGGAGAATCCAAATCCTCATTCTTTGTTCAATTGTAAGCATGTGTAGCGACTACATCAAAAATCCAAAGTCACTGAGAGACTGACGCTGGGTCCGGTTATTGTGTGACACGCTAAACAAAAAAGGGACTTGAATCGGGTCATGCTTTGAGCCTTTAATTGATGACAAAAAAGATAATTGAAACAACGTAGGAGGACTCTGGCTTATTGTAAGTAAAAGCAAAATGCACAAAAAATGGGCAAAATGCGACATAAAGGCAAACAAAAAAATGTGGCAACCCAGCTCACCCTCTCCCTTCTACCTTACGGGTGCAAAATCAACAGGTGAGTCATAACAACAAAGAATGTCTCCACCCACAAACATGTGATGAACCAGGTGATTACCTGCTAACAATACTGTAATAAATCAAAACAATATTCATTCATGTTTACTTATAAACAACAGTTTGATTCATGGCTACTACACACAAGCCCCTAATTATTAAGGTGATATACATAATAATTACAAACATTCACATTAACAGGAGACATGAATCCAGCCTCTACAGTTCATAATTTATGTTCATCTTTCTTTTCTTCAAAGGAAAAGGTTATTAAATTAATCTATGAGATATTATAATTATATTAGGAAAGAATAAAAAAAAAAACCCACACTACTCTCCTATACAAAATGTACTTTAAATTGATTTGATTTTTATGTGTAGAAATTACCTTTTAAGGTTAAGGCTAACACTTTCTCAGACGATATTAAGGATATATTAAGCTCATATTAAGTTATTAAGGTTTTTTTTTTTAATGTAATAGACTGCGTTCCTTTTATTCTCATTGATGTCCTGTTTTTGATATTGTCCCCTTTTGTATTTCCCCCCCCTAGACCAGAGCCAGGTTTACATATAGGGGACGTAACATAATGTTTCAACTCAAACTTTGATCAGTAAGTACTTTATAGTAAATTAGATGTTTACCTGTCTGCATATCCCAGCAGGGGTAGCCACAGGGAATCAGCTTTCACTGATTTGCACAGGTGGTGTAGCGGTGAGTTTTTACACCGGATGTCGTTCCTGACACAACACTATAGTTTCAACGTACTATGTTACTTCATAGTAAATAAGTATTTAAAAATAAAACAAAAAAGTAACAAAAATTATTGTAAAATATAAAATAGAATAGTTTTTGGGATCCATCTTCTACAGCAAGGACAAAGTCATCGAGGATCCCCTTCACTGTTTGATGAGGAAGCTGCCTTTAATGGCAAAACAGGGTTTTAACCAAATACACATTCGGTAAGTTTGAGTTTTACTATTCCTATGTGTATGTTCATGCATATGTCTTTGGTCAACCTTTTCTGAAGAATTTGGCTGACCAAACCACATGTCTAAGTTGCTGACGTAACAGTAACATAAATGAGCAGCAGCTCTGTGAACTTGATTAATATAAACGGGTTGCATAGTCCAGTTAAAAGGCAAAAAAAACGTCTAAATTAAAAAGAGATATAATTAGTATTACCGCAAGAAATTCAAAACTGAATAAACTGTGATATAATCATGTGTTTTACTCTTCTAGTTCTGGGAGGCGGAGAGGAGTTGCAATTCTAATTTCAGAGATAATTTATAAGATATCTGAAAGATGTGGAAGGCAGATGTGTGATGGGACTGTAAGATTGAGGGGATTCGATTTAGCCTATGGAATGTTTATATCGCACTCATCAGTGATTGGACATACAAACAAGTCCTAGAACTAATGAAAACTAAAAGTCAAGAAATATTAAAATGTGCAGATTTTATTATCACATTAAATGCGTATCTGGACTCTTCAAATGGAAAAGCTAAAAGTATGATAACTTTGATGAAAATTGGGGATCTTATGGAGGAACAAGGAATAATAGATGTCTGAAGGCGCATAAATCCGACCAAAAAAAAAAAAGAAAAAAAAGAGTACACACTACTCTCCAGTACAAAATGTACTTTAAATTGATTTGATTTTTATATGTAGAAATGAGCTTTTTAGGTTAAGCCTAACACTTTCTCAGACCATAACCATGTTAAATTGAACCTTTACCTTGATAAGGAGGACCGTAGAACTCTTTGGCCACAAAACTCAAACATTTTAGACCTTAGAATTCAATGATAACAATAAAGTCTCTCCAGTATCTATTTGGGATGCTATGAAAGCAGAGATTAGTTATCATCATGGTATCTAACAATAACAAACTGACATCTGCAGGAAAACTTAAAAACATTTAAGATGGTGTTTGGTCAGATGCTAATTATGGAAGTTCTCCCACTTAAAAAGATGAGAGAGGCCTGTAATCGTCATCACAGGTATACCTCAACTATGAGAGACAAAATGAGAAAATAATCCAGCAAAGCACATTGTCTGATTTTTAAATAATTTATTTGTACATTATGGTATTGGTCAATAACACATACTATATTTCTGTCTTTCACAGACCTGTAACTCCTTCTATAATGGGCTCATCTGTCCTCTACTTGTTACCTTTATTAATGTTACCTGTTTGAACTTGTTTTCTGTGTAAAAGACACCTGTCCACAACAGTCACACGCCAAACTCCACTATGGCCAAAACCAAAGAGCTGTCTAAGAACACCAGAAACAAAATTGTTGATCTGCCCCAGGCTGGGAAGACTGAGCCTGCAAAAAAAAAATAATGGTGGAAGCAATTATTAGGAAATGGAAGACACGACCACTGATAATCTGCCTCCGTCTGGGGCTCCCTGCTAGATCTCACTCCATGGGGTCAAAATGATTACAAGAACGGTGAGCAACAATCCCAGAACCACACGGGAGTATGGGGTGCCGTTTGTAAATCAGAGATGTCAAATTTTTACATCAATGTTTTCAGATATTTAGCGTGTTTTAGGAAAAATAAAAACAGGTTTTGTTTTTCAAATGCATATTCTCACCCTTTAAATTAATATATTTATAAATGTTACATTTAATAACTAAATATTTAGTTAACCAACTAAATATTTAACTTTAAGCTAAATATTTAGCCTACAAACTAAATATTTAAGTTTTGCAATTAAATATTTAGTTTGCTTAGTAAATATTTAAATCTAACCTAAATATTTATTTTTTCAAACGATTTGAGCTAATATATAGTTAGATTTAAATATTTTAGAATTTAAGTAAATATATAGTTAGGATTAAATATTTAGATTTGAATTAAATATATAGTACGAATTTATATATTTAGATTTGAGTTAAATATATAGTTAGGATTTAAATATTTAGATTTGAGTTAAATATAGAGTTCAGATTTATATATTTAAATTTGAGTTAAATACAGAGTTCAGATTTATATATTTAGATGATTTATATATTTACATGCATTTATTTTGGACATGCAGTTCAGGTACAGTAAGTCACGTGATCGGCAGGATTGGACGCTGACTTCCTGTAAACAAAAGAGCTACAGGTGACTGCATGATCGGTTATATGTGAACGTATGCTATGGATTAGGAGTCGGCTACCCTGTGTGCACCCAGGGAGACCTGCAGAGGGAGGGGGACAGAGAGGAACGTAAGTACCGAGGATGAATGGAGCACGTGTGTGGCTGCGGGTGTGGGGTGCGCGCGCGTGTGCGTGCGTGTCTGAGTGCAGCTCTCAGCTGACGGTGGTACACCGTCACAGTAGTTTGTCTGTTTTGCTTGACTTTTCAAACTCAAAAATCGTAAAATAGCAACATCTAGGATGCACGGAACAATCACGGAACCGGACGGTCAGCAGGATTTGGGACCCGACCCGCATCGGTGCCGGGTCAAGGTTTGGGTTAGGAGAACAGGCGTTCGGATCCGACCCTTAGTACAATACATTTAACTCAAATCTAAATATATAAATCCTAACTCTATATTTAACTCAAATCTAAATATATAAATCCTAACTATACATTTAACTCAAATCTAAATATATAAATCCTAAACTATATATTTAACTCAAATCTAAATATATAAATATTAACTATATATTTAACTGAAATCTAAATATTTAAATCCTAACTATATATTTAGCTCAAATCTAAATATTTAAATTCTAACTATATATTTAGCTGCAAAACTTATATATTTAGTTTGAAAAAATTAAATATTTAGGTTAGATTTAAATATTTAATGAGCAAACTAAATGTGTAATTGCAAAACTTAAATATTTAGTTTGTAGGCTAAATATTTAGCTTAAAATTAAATATTTAGTTGGCTAACTAAATATTTAGTTATTAAATGTAACATTTATAAATATATTAATTTAAAGGGTGAGAATATGCATTTGAAAAAGAAAACCTTTTTTTTTTCTCCTAAAACACGCTAAATATCTGAAAACATTGATGTAAAAATTTGACATCTCTGATTTACAAACGGCACCCCATACGGGAGGACCTAGGGAATGACTTGCAGAGACCTGGGACCAAAGTAACAAAGACTACCATCAGTAACCCATTACACAGCAAGAGACTTAAATCCTGCAGAGCCAGACTATGCCGAAAATAGTTAGAACATACAGTCCAGTAGTAATATGGTCTAACAAAATTTTGACAACCAGGTGGTTTTTTTTTTGCTGATTCCTTCAAATCTGAGCTATTTGGGAAGTTCAGCTTTCCATCTGATCAGATGGTTGCTCAAAAGACACCCATGTGATACACAAACACAAACTGAATCCATTGCACATCCTATAAGTATTACACAGTTCTTTTAGTTACTGCACAAATTTAGAACCAAAAAAGAGAATGCAAAGATTGCACTGCTTTCAAGTTTGTCCATGAGAGGGGGGAGGTAGTGGGGCCCACATGATGATAATAATAATAATACATTTTATTTAGAGTGCATTTCAGGGCTCTCAAGGACACTGTACAGTTAAAGGCACAAATAAAACATACATTTAATAGAATAAAATGAAAATGAAGTAGCAGAGGTGTTATATAAAACTATGACAGATATGAAAATTTGAAGAGATGGGTTTTGAGTTTTGATATAAAGATGGAAAAACAGTCTATTTTTCTGAGGGGGGGTTAGTGAGTTTCAGAGTTTGGGGGCAGAGCAGCTGAAAGAGACAGATTTTTTTTTTTAATTAAAGTAATTTAGTTTACCCGCTGTGTGAATATTGCTTTTTTTTTTGTAGTTTGCAGTTTTCAAGGGGTATGTCACAGGGTTGATTTTAATTTTTGTATACGTTTTACTTGTGTTTTTGTTAAGTTATTCTTTGGCTCTGCTTCCTGCCAATCCTGTGGCTCTGAGGGCCAGTGAACGCCCCACCAAATGAACTGATGAGCCACAGGTGTGGGACAGGGTCACTCTGCATTTTGGATGTTTTAAAGCATGAGCAGCGGAGCCAGAGGGAGAGACGACAGGACAGAGGAAGACAGAGGGGAGCTGCCCCAGCCGCCGGAGCCATTGGCAGCGGCGTTGTGGAGCACCAGCTGCAGTGTGTGGAACCCCCCATGAAATGTGTGTGGAACCCCTGCGGACGATATGTGCTTACAGCGGAGATTCGGGTGCTGGCAGTGGGGATCACAGACCCTCCCCAGGGTGCAGCTAGCAGCCAGCAGCAGAGGGGTGTGGTTATGACCCACCCCTCTTTGACCCAAGTACCCTCTCTCTCTCTGTCTCTCCTCACTTTTTTTTAATAAAGCCACTATAAGCAAGGAGACGTTTCCTGAAGCCATTTTAGACACATTTTTATTGCATGCTTTTCATTTTAACTGACTTTTATCTTTGTTTTATGTGTTTTTTGGACCATAATAAAGTGCCTTGACCCCTTTTCCATTTTTTAGGATAGGGGATTTCCTTTATTTAATAGACTGTGTTCCCTTTATTCTCATTGATGTCCAGTTTTTGCTATTGTCCCCTTTTATATAAGTTGATGGCATTTTTTTAAGTAAACTTAGATCTTATATTGCTTGGAGCTGTATGTTACATATTTCCAAAGTCTGATGTGAAAAAAAATGATTACATATAAATTATGACCAATATGAAACACGAAAGAAAATCTCAACAGTAAAATAAATCAAGATAGAAAATTACATAATTTGGTATTTTGCCAACATCTTAAAAATTTGAAATGTGTCCACAGGCCAGTGATTAAAATGACATGACTCCTCAGGTGTTGAATTTGATAATGTTCTTAACCCCAATATACTTTATCTACATCCTTTCATCTCGTTCAGAAAAAAAAAAAAAAAGTCCTGACCACCCAGAGCAAATTCCCAAAGAAGAGAAACAAACTGTTGGATGAGAAGCAAGTACGCTGGTCTCCCAGGACTCCATTAATTTTAATTCTTCTTGCGCTGCTCTGTCATGATTAACAGTAACCCTTAAACGCCCCAGAGACGGAGATCCTCCCTTAAACACATGCACACACACTCCCACATACACACGCACACATACTTCCTCACACAAATACACACAGACACACCTAATGTCTTCTGTATACATGCTAACAGTGAAGTAAGCATTTATATAATCACCCCAACTGGGGTAATTGACTTCTAACGCACACATTCATTAAGCTTACATAGATTAAGTTAGTTTTGATTTCTTTAAATATGTATACGGTCAACAAATGTTTTTGTAAAACTCCAGGTATCCTGTTAGAAAACCGGAATTCCCCAGTGTTTGACATCGCCATTGGTCAGATATCAAAATAAAAGAAACTTCTAAACATGAAACGTGGTGGACGTACTGTATGTCCTAAAGAAATTAACACTCGTTCTCTCCTATGGGGTCCAGATGACCCCACCCATACATTGAGGTGTTAGCCCTTCCATGACAAAGGTGGACAAGACTTCATGTCTGTCATTGGACACCAGTAAAGATCGACAATCATTGAAAAAAAAAAGCTCAGGATCTTGTGAGGTCCAGATGACCCCACTTTTAATGTAAACAAGCCTAGAAGAGCGGAAGGGTTAAAACTTAAAATTTGAACAGAATTTGGCTTAGGTCACTTTGCTTCTGAACCCAGGAGGAAATATCTACTCTCTTTTGCATTTCATACACCTTCCAACACTTCATATCTCACCTCAAGTGCCCAGTGAATGTACTCTATTAGGCACGCTTGTACAATTGCTTGTTAACGAATATTTCTAATTATTCAAAGACATTGGCATCAACTAAGTGCATTTAGGCATAGGCATGGTCAAGATGATCTGGTGCAGTTCAAACCAAGCACCTAAGTGGGAAATGACTTTGAACCTGGCATGGTTGTTGGTGCCAAAGGGGCTGGTCTGAGGATTTCAGAAACTGCTGATCTACTAGGATTTTCACACACAACCATTTTTAGGGTTTACAGAGAATGGTCCAAAAACGACAAAACATCCAGTGAGGGTCAACATCATGAAAGCAGGGATCCATTCTGCTTTGTATCAAAGATTCAGGATGGTGGTGGTGGTGTAGTGATGTGGAGGATATTTTCTTGGGACACTTTGGACCCCTTAGTACCAACTGAGCAAGGTTACAACACCATAGTCTACTTGAGTATTGTTTCTGGTTGTAGTGATGTTTATCACTTTATGACCACAGTGTACCCTCTTCTGATGTTACTCCCAGCAGGACAATGCTCCATGTCATAAAGTTGGAATCATCTCAGACTGGTTTCTTGAACATGACAATGAGTACACGGGACTCAAAAGGCCTCCACATTCCACAGATATCAACCCATGAGATCACCTTTGAGATGTGGTGGAACGAGATACTGGCATCACGATGTCCAGACAATAGATCTGCAGCAACTGTGTGATGCTATCATGTCAACATGGACCAAATCCTCTGAGGAATGTTTCCAGTACCTTGTTAAATCTATGCCACAAAGGATTACGGTAGTTCGGATGGCAAAATGGGTCCAACCCGGTACTGGCATAGTGTATCTATTAAGTGTCGCTCTTTGACTGGACATGCCAAGATCATAGAGGGACAGAGTGGAATGAAAGAGTAAATGCCCTTTGACACTTCTGGAACGGTAATATCAAAACAACCAGACTTTGTGGTGATGGATTAAGAACAGAGGAAAGCTGTTGTGATGGATATGGGACTACCAAGTGATGGCAACACCAGGAAAAAAGACCATAAAAAACTGGAGAAATACCAGGAACTCAGGAAAGAAGTGGAAGGTGAAGGTGACAGTGGTGCCAGTAGCAGCACTCAGGACAGAAACACCTAACTGGATGGTTGGCAGTTTGAGGAACGGCTAAGATAGTAAGTACGCAGAACCTTCAACCTCCCAGTTCTTTGGTAGACGACTTTTGGCAAGAAACTATCTACAGTAAGTGAGAACGGAATTTTTCAAATATTTTTGAATAATTGTAATTTTAACTGACATTTTCATATTCATCTTAAAATTTGATTTAAACGTCTTTAGGTCACTGCATCTGCATACAGAGCCAGTACTGTATTAAAATACTGTATTCTAACAAGCAGTCACGATCCTCCCTCCTGTCCCCATCTGTGAAGAGCTGACATATAATGAGCACTATCACGCTCACCTGTGTGACTGCCTTTTTAAGCAGGCTTTCCCCGGAGGCCGTCTGCCAGAGAGTCATCTGTTGCCAGTGACTCTCCAGCCACCTGTAAATGGTGTCAAGCTCTTCTCGGTTTACTGGTTTTGGACTATGCTTTGACTTCAGACCATGGATATTACCAGCCCTTTCCCTGCACCTGACACTCTTCTGGAACTACTGACATGTCCTCCTCTCCCCAAATACCAGAAGCCTCTTCTGAAACATGGATGGATCGTACCAAATCATTAGTTGGAGACTTTTTTAAAATAAAAAATACACTTTTTGTGAACTCTGAGCATTCTGGGATCCATTTCTCACATCCTAAAACAAGCTACCTCTAAGATCTGATGAGTTGAAGTGAATTAAAAAAGCAGGCTCATGTAGAGGAGCCCAAACTCTAGCCTCTATATTCAAAGAAAAAAACCCATAAAAAAAGAGAGCAATAATAGCATTTTATGCATGCACCATCTCGTCAAACATGTGCAAGGACAAAGGAATAGACTACTACCAAAAGAGGGAAGCAAAAAACAAAAACAAACAAAAAAAAAAGTTTTATTTAATCTGATCAGAACCGGATTACAATGCGTTGCAAAACTGTAAAAGGAGGTTACTAAGTAGGGGTGGGATTATATAAATTTGCTTCTTTCCACTCCTTTTCAAGCAATCAATCAAACCCTTCTTGACTCTAGCTAATAAATACAACACTGCTCACAAAAACTAAAGAAGCACTTTAAAGAAACACATTAGATCCATCAGATCTCAATATGAAGTTGGAGATCTATACCAATAACAACAGGGCAGTGTCTAAGGAACAAAAGGATGCCAAGTCTTTTAATGGAAATAAAAGTTTTCATCCTACAGAGGCTCAATTGTGTAGACACCATTAAATAAGAGTGAAATGAAGATGTGGCAGGCTAGTCCATTTTCTCCAAAAGTTAATTTCTGCAACTCAAAATGCTTTTCATTGACGAGCTTGTATGCATGCTTGACGACGTCGCGGCTCCTAATGAGACGACGAATAGTGTCCTGTGGCATTTCCTCCCAGATCTGTGTGAGGGCATTCGTGAGCTGTTGTACAGTCAGAGGAGCAACCTGGCAGCACCTAATGGACCCAAACATAATGTCCCAGAGATGTTCTATTGGGTTTAAGTCAGGGGATGGTGAAGGCCATTCAATTGTTTCAATTCCTTCATCCTCCAGGTACTGCCTGCATACTCTTGCCCCGTGAGGCCGGGCATTATTGTGCATTAGGAGGAAACCAGGACCCACTGCACCAGTGTAGGGTCTGACAATGGGTTCAAGGATTTCATCTAGATACCTTATGGCAGTCAGAGCAGCATTTCCTAGACAGTAGAGGTCTGTGCGTCCCTCCATGGATATGCCTCCCCAGACCATCACTGACCCACCACCAAACCTGTCATGCTGAACCACGTTGCAGGCAGCAGAACGTTATCCCTGTCTTTTCCAGATTCTTTCACGTCTATCACAGGTGCTCAGGGTGAACCTGCTCTGGTCTGTGAAAAGTACAGGGCGCCAGTGGCGGACTCGTCAATTCTGGTGTTCTTGAGCAAATGCCAGTGAAGCTCCATGGTGCTGGGCAGTGAGCACAGGGTCCACTACAGGACGTGGGGCCCTCAGGCCACCTTCATGAAGTCTGTTCCTGATTGTTTGGGTAGAGACATTCACACCAGTGGCCCTCTGGAGGTCATTCTGTAGGACACGAACAGTGCTCAGCCTGTTCCTCCTTACACAAAGGGGCAGGTATGGGTCCTGCTGAGGAGTTGAGGACCTTCTACAGTCCTGTCCACCACTCCCAGAATAACCAGCAGACTCCTGAAATCTCCTCCATGTTCTGGAAAAAGATCAAGAGGGAGAAACTTGAAATGACCTCCACATGTAACAGCAGTCCTGTTTGGAGGGTTTTCTAAATGTTGCCACTGAAGTGCACCTGTTGTTAATTCATGAACACCAATACAGCTGAAATTGATTAACGAGGCCCTCAGCTGCTTAACCAACAAGAAAATGATCAGACAGGTTTAATTCAATACATGCCAGGGCCAATTTATAAAGTGTTCTTTTAATTTTTGTGAGAAGTGTACTATATTTAATGAATCAAATGTGACATAAGTGTGTCTTTGTTTTCATTTGTTTTCTATTATCTAATCAAAATATTTCATTATTTATGTATGGAGTTAAAAAAAATGTTTGTTTTGTATTTATCACAATCTATGCTTGAAATAAACAAAATCAATCAATCAATAAATTAATCAATCACATATTCAAATAAAACTTGGTTCAGCCACCACCCAGGTACATAGACAGAGTCAGAT
The DNA here is from genome assembly GCA_003999625.1 of Oryzias javanicus. NCBI lineage: Eukaryota > Metazoa > Chordata > Actinopteri > Beloniformes > Adrianichthyidae > Oryzias > Oryzias javanicus. The sequence goes on along the minus strand of CM012442.1, from coordinate 8,025,305 downwards.
TTAAAAAAACAAACTGTATACATCAGTCCACTTAAATGCCCCCCCAAGAAAATTGTAGACTTTTAGTTATCCTACCTGTGGCTTTGTTTAGTAAATTATATTAATTAATTAACAATGATAATTAATTTGAAAATGACTGGTCTGTCTGTCTGTCTGATAGACAATGCCAGGTAATTTCTCAGAAATATAACAAACTGGCTTTTGTATTTTGCCAAAGTTTTGCTGCCTTAACTGCAAATTTAGTCCATCATGTGTTGGAGGAACTTTTGATCCACCAAGTCCAAACTTTTTGTCAGTTAATTTAAAATTGGAGAAAATAGCAAAATTAGCTAAATGTTCAAGCTTAGACTCAACAATAAATTTAAATTCCATAGCAACAGGTTTCTGCTTGCTGAAGTCAACATGCCACCTTCACAAAGACTAGTTATAAAATATGGGACATGTAATCCATACCATTTTAATAGTTCAGTCATTCATCCTTAATATATTTAAAGAGCTGTTTTTCAGTTCAGCTTCGTCAGGTCATCTGCTGTGCCACTTTTTTGTTTCTCTCATATTACATTATGTTTATGTTAGAGATGTATTTATTTAACTTTTACTACTTTCTTCATTTCTGCCATTAGTTACAGCAACAGGTGGTGTGTTTCAATGAACATTTATATATTGCCACTGCTTTACAATATGAAATTTAGAGTCAATCATGGTCAATTGCTCTATGCTCTCCACCTCTAATATGTAAAAAAGAACTATCAGCTAAGAAGGGAAGTCAGAGCATCAAGTATTGATGCGTGTTTACGTTCTCACATGCCGGATTTCATGTTACTGAGCGCCATTATGCGCACACATGACCATGATTTTAGGACAAAGAGACAGTTCCATTCCAGTGCAAGATGCTCACACGATTAATGAAAAAAAAAAAGCAACACCGTAAAAATCTGTTTTAACTTTGGCATCAGATGTTTACTTTTCCTTTTAGTCATTATCTGAAATCTCACATTTTGTTATCAGTCACTGTAAGTCTTTTATGTCGTTTATAATTCAAACGACTAAAACCTCATTGGGAAGATGAGCTACCGCTGTTGAAATGAAGATAGGTCAACCTAAGGCATGTTGCTGACAGCTTGCTGCTTTTAAGCCATTAACAGAGGTCACAGAAAGGCCAAAGGCATCATTGTAAAAGTACCTGTGAATTCAGGGTCTCTAAGGCTCATTTAGACTATGTAGCTCTCTTGTTGTCTGAGGTTAGTCTGTTCAAGTAACCTCTGTATTGATGGCTAAAAGACCTTTGAGGGGAAGAATGAAATCAGCCTTGAAACGTGTGCTGCTCTATGGGTGGCAGAGTTAGCTGAAGAAAAACCAAATGGAGATGTATGCATGAGAGTTAAGAAATTACACAGCAGTGCCCCATGCTGGTAGCCTTGAAATGTGAGTCATCACACATTTCATACATGTCTTTTTAGTTTCTTGGTGTTGGAAGCAAAAAGTACCAAATCTCAGTAAAAATTCTCCTTCCCACAACCATTCCTATGTGTAATAATCGAAGTGGTGAATGACAGATAACGGTTCAATCTGGGATATAGTAGATAGTCTTGGACAACAGGAGAGAACAAATGACAAAAATTAATGGAAAGATTATTCATTTAATAAATGAAAGGTGTAAAATGAAAGTCTATATTTGTAACAAGCCACTACTTTCCTGCCAGCCAGCTCCAGCTCCTGACAATATCTGTAATTATTATTATTCAAACACTTCTTCTACTTCTTCTAGTTCATGAGTATTTGCTGAACTTTTCTTTCCGTTCGTTTATCACCTTAACTCCTTTTCCTCCTACATTTCTATTTATAGTCCATGTTACATTTTTTTTCTATTTCCTTAACCTTTGCCCCTGCCTTGCAGTTACTCCATTCTTTTATTAATTATTAATTTATTTGCATATTGGACCCCCTCTTTTTTGCGAATAATGATAGTGTCTGAATTTTCTGCTTATTAGTCTCGCAGTGATAGTTGGTGTTTTCTGATTTTTTTTTTCTTTTGTAACGTGTGACAAATGGATATGAGTCACTTTTAGCATCTATATTCTTGCTTTGTAAAAACTATCAACATGTTTAAATGTCTCCAGTTCTACTTTAGAAACGTCTTCAGCTGAAATTTGCTAAAACAAATTGAGGAGCTTCTACGTGAAGTCTCCAGTCATCACTACAGAGACCAAGATGAAACCAGTAGACACAGTCAGCCTGCTCATGTCTACTGGTTTGGTCTGGGTTATTGTGCTTGTGAAGACTGAATTTACACTTTTGGGCTTGGTCTTCCTGTAGACTGGTGGATTCTACTGATTTATGCCTTAGTCACAAAGATCACATCCCATATTTGTGCACTATTACTTTTTTTAGGGCATGCTGTTAGCATGATGTTGTAGTGAACACGGGCCATAGCACGATTTTCTTAAGCCTTTTAGAGTAAACTATATCTCTACATAAATGAACATATATATTACCTTTGGAAGACGAAAAAACTAATTTATGAAATATTAGTTATTTTCTTGAGTATTTTTCTACCCGGAAGTAAAAGGACTATTCCTGAAGCTCCGCCTTCCGCTGCGTGTGGCTGCCGTCCATTTCATAACGTCCTCTTAGAGCGCGTCTTCATTTCTCCCGCGAAAAAAGTAACAAGCACCTGTTTGAGCTGGAATTTATTGATGGCATGTGTAAGATTTTAGTTGATCAGCGCTAGCGCCGTGGAAAAATTGGGTGTTGGTGTTAGACTGGGGGCGGTGCTGTCAGAACAGACTCTTACTGAAAGGGGTTGTTCTCACTTGTCCACGTCAGCACGATACGACCCACTCGTTTTTGTAGGTATAGGAGGGGCTGCTGTTGACAGTGCAGTTTTTCAGAGGATTACTCAGAAATGTGTGTGTGTCATGGTGCAGCTGCGCTCCTGCTCCACTTCCTGTTGGACCCAGCTGTCGGCACTCATCATCTCATCTGCTGTCTACTAAAGAGGAGCCTTCCCAGCATTCTTCGCCAGTTTGTTACCTTACCTGGTGCAGTACCCTGGCCTCTCTCTTGTTTATATGTTTAAAGTAAGTTTACTAAACTTTGCTACGGCCCACCACAGTAACCCTCTGTTCGCGCGGACCAGATCAGTAAATTCTCGTCAACAGCAAGTTAACTCCTCGCCCCGCACCATCAGCCGTATTCACCTCCTGGATCTTCTCCCTGCCGCTCCAGATCACCTCATCTCTTCGTTCACCATTTCAAGTCTGCAACTCGATTCAAGTCCAGTCTTCAGCCCCATAATCTCCACGGACAATAAAAGAACTTTCTAACTGCATCTGCCTCCCGGCATGCTTCCGGGTTCCAGCATCTGGGTCTGCTTCGCTTCGTTAGCATGACAGAGTGAATGCATCAAAATATCGCTTTGGGGTCTAGTGAGGATTGAGTATATTAATACATTAAAAAGCTAAAAAAGTTTTTTTTGATATGACCCCTTCAAGCAACATAAAAGGGTAAGTAAGGGGGAAGTAGGTGAGGGGGTTTTTAAGTATCGATTTTTCATTTTCTCCACCCACCCTCAACCATAGAGCTTAGTTGGTGCTGTCCAAGTGAAGGTGCGCGGTCCTTGCATGCTGTCTAGCTGTAAGAAATGACTAAATTGGACAGGGCATAATGTGTGTGGGCATATTACAGTCACTCATGTATCACTGCAAACTAAGGCTCGGCCATACTGAGAATCAATCCCATACCAAGTATTTACAAGGCTAGTATCACAGAAATCGATACTTTATTCCTGAAATCTTTGATCACAGAATCATTTCGGAAATAAACTTTTTAATTTATTAAATGTATGACAAGTTCATTAGCTAATTTTAACAATCTATTCTGGACATACATCAAATATAAAACATATGTTATTAATGGCATAATACCATTATAATAATAAGAAAACCGTAACTAGTGCACGATTAAAAAAGTAACAAAAATGTAAGTAACAGAACCGCAAACATATATACATAAATATGAATAAAAATATAAAAGATACAACAAAAAAATGGTGCCATTGCATGGAAATTGCATTCTTCTTTTTTCCTGACTCAGGTTTTTAGGAGTTTTTCCTTACCGGGAGGGAGAGTCTATAAGGGCAGGGATAACCAGTTTATTTAGTCTGTTTCTTTAGCCATTCTTTTCATATTTCATGACTAATTTCTACATTTGCAAAATTACCTGCATGAAGCCCAATGAGACAAATTTTCTTTGTGATTTTGCGCTATATAAATAAAATTGAATTGAATTGAATTTAATATGTGGCTCTACAATCACTCTCTCAACTCTGATGAGGCAGAGAGGTGAGACATTCAATGTTGCCAGATTAGGCAGTTTCCCGCTCAAATTGGGTGAGATTTTTCTCAAATTGGTCTTATTTTTGCAATCTGGCATCGCTGCGGAGAGAAGGATGCTGTGCTTGCATGAACTCCATAAGCAAATTCAAACTGTTTACTCTACATATTACAGAAAAACTGCAACAAACGTATCAAATGTATCGATTTCATCATGCTAGTATCAATACTTCACCTTGCTATCTATACTCACATCGAAAAACCCACCCCAATTGCAAATTCCATCTGTGTAACATTGCGCTAGGACAGTAAGGAGTCAGTGCATATACCTGACTAGAGTGCTGCATAAATGGCGCTGTTTGACAGCATTACATTTTCCTTTCAAAATATTTCAGAGTACTCTCACGCAATAGTACCTTCTATTTCCATGACTTTCCTTAAAGGGGCCATGCCATGATTTTCTTAAGCCTTTCAGAGTGAACCAAATCCACATTTATGATCATTTTTTATCTTTGGAACACAAAAAAAACATGAAATATTAGTTATTTTTGTGAGTTTTTTCCTACCCAGAAGTAAAATGATTTGATTCCTGAAGCTCCTGCTGCCCATTTTATGACATCATCCAAGAGCTGCAGGGTGTAAAAATTTTTCAAAGATGGATGCGCATACCATATATCTGCCTTTAGTAGCCCTGGCCATCGCTACACTGGTTCACAACCACAAATACACTTGCAACGTCTGCATAACTGTGGCTGGCGGGTGGGTGGGGCCCCGGGTCTAAAATAACAAACACCTGTTTGACCAAGAATTTATTGAAGACAGGACGCAGTTATAAATTATATGGAATTCTGCATCTAAAATAAGTTTTTTGCTCATCACCAATTAGCTCTGTGGAGAAATGGAGTGTTGGTGTTAGACTGGGGACGGTGCTGGCATAGCAGACTCTTCCTGGAAGGGGCAGTTCACATCATGCAGACGTCAGCACGATACGACCTGCTCGTTTTCGTGGGTATGGAAGGGGCTGATGTTTAGAGCGCAGGTTTTTAGAGGATTACTCTTAAATGCATGAACGCATCAAAAATACCACTTTGGGGTTCTTTGTAGAGAGGAATGAACAGTAAAATGCACTTAAAACCTCAAAAAGTCGATTTTTCCTGGTATGGCCTTCACAAGTCTCAATGAAAACTCCAGTACAAACTTAGCTACTCTTAGCAGTTTAATAGAGTTGAGTTCATTTTTAAAGGGGAAAATGCAATTATATATTTAAAAAAAAACATTAAAGATGATTTAAAAAGCTTTTATCTTTCAGTCCGCAGGGCATGACAAAATCAATAAAATGTAAAATGCCTTACAAATAAATAAAATACAGCATTACAACACATCACAACATTTAATCACAGCATCAAAAGAACCTTATCTGTTCATGTTAGCAGCAAACACAGACGCAGCTGCTCATCTGTTCAATCCTCTATGGGTCAGGACCTAAAAACCTGCAGCACCCATGAAGGTCACCCCCTGTATGGGTGCATGAGGCATTGCATACAGCAGCATACACATTCTTCTTGCCATGGTTGCTGCATTTCTCTCCAAACACAGGACATTTTGTAGGCTTGTGTGATTTGCCACACTTGCCTCAGTTCTATAAAAGCTCATCGTCAAGGCGAGAAAGCCGCTTGTGATTTGCAGGAGTGTATTGATTTACTTTTTGAGCATTCTTGTCCATGACCTACAGGTGGACAGTTTCTGTGCTACTTGACATGAGCTCTGCTTTGCTGATGTTACTTCCTTTGCTAGACAGATGTCAATTGCTTTCACATCCAGGTCTGGAGTGACCCAGAGCCTGGTGTCCATCATACTGAAGAAAATGTTACCTGTTGTTATGAGATTTCTGACTTCTTGAATTCACAGTTCCCTGCTTTCTGTAGTAGAGACTCATCAATGCCGTCTCATTCATCAAAAATCTTTGCCCAGAACTGATGTCTTTCATACACAATAAAGGTAATCATTGACTTCAAAGATTTCAAAGCGTTTTATCTTGATACTGTGTTCAATGTGTTGAAACTTTACGTGCTTCCTCGCCATATCATAAAACGGCTATTTGGTGTACTTAAGTCCGCTAGCTGCTAAATAAACCTTCAGTTTCTGCTCCCATTTACACCAATTCTCTGCTAATTTACTGTTCAAGGACTGTGGTGGTGGAAACGTTAGTGACTCAATGTTTCTCATCAAACACATTATAAAATAATCTATCCACCTCAACCACTCAATCTCAGTCTTCATAGCAAAGTGGATTAAGACTTTGCATACGTAAAATCTTAAGAACTTTTGCTAAAATTATAACTCTGTGTTGTCTTGCAAATGCCAGCAAGTATATTGCAGAGAAAGAAGCTGAAGGCCAGGTCTCACTTTTTGTGGGTTTTATAAATGAACACAAACAAACAACAAGCTTGACAGTTCGCGAGAAAATAAACAAACTTTCCTTTCGTCTCTACTGACCAATCCTCCACCTCTTTGCCCTTCTTGGCATAATGGCCAAAGTCAGTCATATTAGTTTGCTCGTGTCCTACCTCATAATGTAATTATGCCTGTGAAAGTTGACCCAATTTATCAATTAGAATGAATGCATTAATATTCATTATCGCCCTGGGTTAATGGGGTACCTGCTGTGCAGCTGAGAGATCAGCGTAATGATATAAAATAAATATAAACTTTTTTTTATATTCTGTAGTTGAGATTTTATTAGATTAAAGAGTTAATACTACATTTATTCGTAGTTTTTGGACAAAAGCAATCTCTTATTTTAATAGATGAACATTGATGATTGTAATGCAGGGACAGGGACCAACAACATGAATTCTCTTCAATAAAAACACCACCGTTGTCTAAAGATTGCAGAAATTCCAAGGTTCTCCGCGAAAGTCCCGCCCACCGCTGTTACGAGAGGCGAGCAGTTCAGATTGAGATTGAAAGACACACCCCCACCGGTGAAATGACATGAAAGTTTATGAGAAAAAAGGAAAAGGTGCAAAAAAAAAAAAAAAAATCAAAAACAGAATTCCAGGAAAAAATTTCTAATGAACAGCAGTGCTCTTAGGAGAGAAATTCATATTTTTTGGGCTGCCTGGTAGCTGTTTCTACATAAGAAAGGTCACATCAACAGAAACTGTTTATGAAGACCAAAGGAATCTGTAAATTTTGCCCTAATTTTTTTTGCATTATTATTCAATGTTGTTTGTTTATATAAAATTACACCTAAAACTTTCATTCTATGTTGTAATAACAGCTTGTTAAACATTTTTGGGGTTTCCAAGGCAAAATGAATCCCTTTTTCCCAGACGGATTTTCTGATTTGCAGAGTTTTATGTCTAGTGTTTTAATACAACATGAGAAAATAAAGTTAGCATCACATATGAGAGGCTGTGCTGATTGAAATGATACCAAATAAGGAAGGAAGTGGTCTTGCGGTAAATTCAAATCTAACCATAACGAAGTTTTAGGCCCCTGGTTCCAAAGGATTGAAAAATACATGTTCTAAATGTACAATTTTCTTTGTGATGTAATTATTTGCAGATAATAGGTGGTTGGCAAATTCTGTAGCAAAAAAATAAATGAAATGAAATAATTGCAATTGATTTTTTTTCAGTTTTGCAATTAGTTGAATTTTTTTAAAATTGATTTCTGGGTGTAAATATAATCTTTGCGAGCGTCACTGCAAGTGTCCGCTTTATGACAAACAAGACGAAAAGAATTCAAGTCAAATAGGAGGAAGCAAATATGTGCTGATTAAAATTGCAGTTTATTTGAAGATAAAATCGTGTTTCAGACTTCAAAGGTGTAATCCCTAATTGTTGCTTTCAAGGACATCATCTTTGCTTCCATCTCAAGATGATTCAAAATATGTGAAAAAAGCACATATATGAAATATCTTTTAGGTTGTAAAGGGATCTTGAGAATGAAGAGCCTTCTTGAACCACAGAGAGCAATCTGAACTTTTTGAATAGCAAATAAAAAAAAGAATAAAAGGAAGAACAACTGTATGGAGATGATATAAGAAAAAATGACAAAAAAAAGAGTTCCACAATATTATATGGATGATATAGGTCTGAAAGTCCATAAGACTAACTTAACTAGAAAATAAAACACTTAATTTCTTTTTCCAATACCTGACAGCGTAAATTAACAATGTTACTTTGGTTACAGGGATCAACTACAAGAACCATGATTGGAAACTAGGCAGCACATTGTGCAGAGGTTCTCTCCGAGCAAGCATCCACCTTCTCCGGCTTCCTCCCACAGTCCAAAGACATGCTTCAGAAGATAATTGATGATTACAAATCGTCTCTGTGTGTGTGGTTGTGTTATCCTGGTAGCCTGATCGAGGTGTACTCTGCCTTCACCCAACAGTAGCTTGGATAGGCTCCAGCAACCACACAACCCCAAAGGGGATACAGCAATTTCAGGAATTGGATAATTGGTTGACCTGTAGCTAACCATGTATTTTTTTTTCTTGCTGGATTAATTCATTGGCGTAATCACATGCATAGCAAGAAAAAAAAAAGATTATTGAACAAGCATTCATTGTTTTATATTTAAAAAAGTTTAAGAATTGACCTCTAGAAAAGTTCGGTTATTAGTAATATGTAAATGCATTTTACTAAGTCTCAGTTACCTTCCTCTGGAGTCAACTTCACTCACAAAACTGACTCAAGCCTCTCTTAAGGATGACACATTTAGGATTCATTTATTTTGCATATTTATTTTTTGCACAATATAACAATAACTTTCGCGTAACAAAAGTCCAAACACAGCGATACATATAATAAAATTAAAATTTTATTTTGATGAATATATTTTCAAAGTAATTATGTTGTATTATACCTGAGATTATTCCAAATATTTTTGCTATTATTTTTATGTTCTTTTTGGACAGCAAGAACTTCTAAAAACGTAGATGCATAAAAAACAAAGGATTTATTGCGAAGAGTTGTTTACCCGTCCCTCACAAACCCTTTTGATTCAGATCAGGGGTCGGCTGGTGGATATTAGCGACAGAACACTGTGAGGGGTCGGGTGGAGAATTACCCTGTTCAACATATAATTAGAATATTAAAATATTGTAAAAAATATTAGGGGCGACTGCGTACTAGAAGGAGTGCGTCATGACGTTAGCCAGCAAGTGCCAACAATTTGTAATGATGACGTTACCTAGTGACTGCCACCAAAGTGTCATTGATGTGCAACTTGTTTGTTTTTTCTATTTAACAACATAAGAAAATCTCTGAATAGAACTGGTTGTTCTGTTTTCCATAGTATAACGTTTAGTTACTTGGGGTTTAAATCCATACGTTTTCTGTGATTGTAATGGATTTGTCTCCATGTTTTGCAAGGATCATCCCTGTTTCCACTTCCGTGCCATCAAGCTGTCTGTGCCTAGTAAGTAAATTGTGAGTTTTTCTTCTAGTACTTAATAATGGCGGTTATTTACACTTGCTTCAGTGAAAATCTTTTACTTTCTCCTTTTTTAGGTTGATGTATGTGGACAGCAGAAATGCAGTTTAGGGTTATCTAGCAGATATATGTTGTTGAGTCATTATAGACAGACTTGTGAGGAGTTATCGCTCTCCTTGTCCATACACAGATTGTCCACGTACATTTACTCTGTAGAGTGAGTGGCTAAATCACATCTAAGGAAATCCCTATGAGCAGAGGACTCTGAGGTCAAACAGTGTCAAGGGTGCTTGTATAGAGAATAAAGTTTTTCCAACGCATTAACATACAACTTATGCATCATGAAACCGTCCAATGTGTGTATATAGTAAACTTAAAACAAACATATAGTACTTTTTATGCACGCAAAATAGGAAACACAAAAAATGCTGATTGAATGATTTTAAAACTGACATAATCTGGTCATTATTTTCTGTCAGATGGTTCTGCAGACTTAATTAGGTACAAGATCTTATTCTCCCCAAAATATGTGGTCGGTTCTATCAATGTGCCACTATTGTATTAAAAGACGAGAAAGGCTGAGATCAGGTACATTCCTTTGCACCCTGAAGCTTGGTTAAAGAAATAATTGTTACTCTGCTGTACTGTCAAAAATTAAAAAGCAGGACAATGAAGTGCTAATCAAAGGAAACTGCTCCCACTGATATATGCAGCAGAGGCCAATGATTGAAAAGTTCAAGAACAGCTGGCATGAAGTAAATGTTTTAATCAACCGTTCTTAATGTTTCTGTATCGTTTTAGTGTTCACAGTAAAAGTTCTGAATGTTACTATTTAAAATAGTCTTAAAGTAAACACATGAAGAAACAAAAGCATTTCTTGAATATGAATAGGTATGACAATTAATACCCATAAAATCTAATTGTCAAAATCTTTTTTTTACCCAATTATTTTTCAGGTGAATACAGATTTCATGCTGACCACTAAAGAACCATTACAAGCAAAATTCCTGTCTCAGCTGGACCACTTTTCAAGTAAACAGATTTTCATGAGCAACACGTTTTTGCCTTTCAGCCAGTGAGAACTGACCTTGGCCCAGTCGCATGGGCTCTGAAGAAGGGGTGGAGGATGGAGAAGGGCCAAGACTGTATAGACGAGCAGGAATGAGGCTCATGAGTACTGATGGAGGACATGCTCCATGGGCGGTGTTGGGCCGCTCATGGTTCATCCGTCAGTAGCTCAGTCAATTAACTCCTCCAAGTTTTCTGACAGCTCATTCGCTGCTACTTCATGGTACCTGGTAAATACTTGTATAGCGCTTCTCTACCTTCCTTGAAGGCCCAAAGTGCTTTATAGTCACAGTCCCATTCACACACTGATGGCAGCTCCCTCATCCCTCAGGACGCCGGATAACTCTTTGAAAAAAACATCCAAGAGCTTCTTCTGGCCAGTGAGTGCAGGCGGCCAAAGTGCGGAGCTCCACAGCAAAATCTGATCGATCCCTGCGAGAGGAGTTGTTAAGCAGCTGCTTGATGCGGCATGGATGGGTTAAAAACAGCATTTGGGAAGAGAATGTTTTGAAAGGGTTTCAGTGGTGCGCTCTTCCTGAAACCAATAAAAAGTCAAGGCATAGGCAACTTTGCTCTCCTTTGAGGGAAGCTTAGTAACAAATAACAAAAAATGACAGAATACCACAAAAATGGGAAAAACTGCAGATACTGAAAAAATTATAAAAAAAGAGAGCCAAAAGACAAGCAGACCTGTCTTTTGTCAGCTAAGCAGGGAAACTACAGAACTAATCAAACTAATCTAACACTCACCCTGAGGACTGCAACTTAAATAGTTGTGATTACAAAGTGCAGGCAGCTGTGCACTCCACAGAGAGCTACAGGTAGAGAAGAGAGGAAACAACCAGAGGAGTGACAGCTCACCTGCAAAATACACAGAAGTAATAAACACAAAACTGTGTTGGCATTTCCGTTTGAATTATGGTATCAAAAACTCAATGCAATTGATTTTGTTTTTTTATACTTCATTTATAAAACTAGAACCTGCGATAATGCTAGTATGAATGTTTTTTGCTGAAAGTAGCCGCTGAAGATGGAAAAGCTTTTTGCTGAAAATGGTGACGCAATTTACTTTATTACTGAAGAGATTTGCTGAAAATACAAAAGAAAAACGCTAAATTTTCTAAAATACTGGATATTTCCCTAAAGAACTATTACAGAGCTCTTAAGTTTAACTAAATTTCAGAAAAAACTTGTAGTAAAAATATTTAAAAATCCCTAATACATGTCAATTTTACAGAAATATTTTGTGTATTGCTTGAATGTGAGCTGAACTCCAAATTAGCCCAAAACACCTTAATAAATACCAAATTAGCCAAAATTAACCAAAAAAAGGCTAGCTCGTTGCTTAAATACTAGCTGAACTCCAAAAGAATTCAAATTTCTCAGTATTCTAAATTAATAAAAAAAAGTTAACCTGTTGCTAAAACAGAAGAACTCTAAATTAGCCTAAAACACCCCAGTAGATAAAAAATTACCCAAAAACATTAGCATGTTGCTAAAATATTAGCTAACCTCCAATATAGCATAAAAACCCCAGTGCATGCCAAGTTACCCAAGTGAGATAGCATAATGGTAACATAACAGGTCCATGACATTTTTTTTTAAATTCCTTTTAAAAGTGTAAATATAACTCATGAATATATTTAAAAACTTGCTTCTAATCTGTAATCTCTTATAAAATCTATCTAAAATCTTATAAATAATCTCTTATAAATAATGTCTTCAAATTTAAAAGTGTGATTGATAATTTACTTACCACTAAATGTACGGAAAGGAGAAGGAGAATCATTGTTGTGTCAAGTTTTCACATCATTGGAGTTGTTCATATTTAATTCTAAATTGCAAAAATGTATTTTCATATTCCAACCCAGAATTGCATAATGGATTGTTAGCTGCAGTATGCATTTTCAAACCGCATGATCAAATTACAATTTCAATTGTCAATTAAGAATTGCATATAGAGCGTAGGGCGTCCAGTATTATAAGGCCCAGTCCTAATTAGGGGATCTATTTCTCTACGTAACTCATACACAAGGTGTGTCGTATTATAAGGCGCAAAACAAACAAACAAATAGGCTAACAGACTCAAAATATTGGGTTTAGTTAAACTTTATTTCACTATTTAATGAACCAATCTTATTCATTTTAATCAATCTTCTCGTCTTCATCTTTGGTGTTTGACTAAATCAGCTGCGTAATTCCACAATCAAACATGCTGGTTTTGGGAAATGGACCAACAGTCAATCGAGCGGAGACTTCCGTAAAGTTGCACGAAAACATTTGTGATTTTGTAACTTTGTACACACAAAAAGGTGCACCGGTTTATTAGGCACACAGACGATTTAAGAAAAAAGTTTTAAGTGCGCCTTATGGTTCTGGAAAAAAGGGTTCTTTCAACAATGAGTGGGAAAAACATCCATAAATGTAAATCTTTATCAGATGACTGTATGTTTTTTAAGAACTCTCCCAGAGTAAATAAATATTAATTAAGCAGCAGCAGGGAACATTTTAGAAAACACTCCATTTGAGGAGAAAACCAGTAGCATAAAAACAAGATCTTCATTTTATCTTTATTTTACTATTTACTAACAGCCCGTGTCATATTAGCCTAACATTTTGTTTTAACCTCAGTTCTCTTTTTATCATCTTTCTGCTTGTTTGATGTGTCATTAACAGGAGAAATAATCTATATGAACACCCAAATGGCTGTAATCACATATTTAGCCAAGTATATATTTGAATAAAAACATTGCAACTAGATGATTGTTGCATTTGTGGTTGCAAGACACCAAGTTTTACATTAAAACATAAAAAACTTCAGAAAGGCAGCGAGTGTATTGTTTACAGTAACATTAACAACCTGAACAAATAAGATTTGTGAGTTTAAGAAGTGCAAACATCAGACAGTGCACTGACGTAAAGCTTTAATTTGTAGTTAACATGACATCTAAACTGTGCAGCATATATCCAGCTGTTGCCATGGCAGCACCAGAAGACCACATGGTATATTAATAGTGCAAATACATATATGGCTGAAAGCCAAGCTACCTCTCGGAGCCGATAAAGCTGTCACATTTCAACACGTATGATTGATCAGTTTTGTACCTTGGCACCATAGCTTGTGTGCATATGGTCTGTGGGTGTTGTTTTCATCATGTGGCCACACCAGACGTTAATGCATCTCAGCCACTTGCGGTGCCATCTACCACGTTCAGTGTGAGTGCTGCTAACTGAACCACACATAAAAAAGAAAAATGATAAAGACAAAATGATCAATCATACAAGTGAAGTAATTATGACTTATCACATCTTCGCTGGTGTCACTGAACATTTACTTAAAAGAAACACCTCAGAGTGAGAATCAACTGGTTTGCTTGTTTATGCTTTGATTATCATCCTGATATTTTTGTTGTTTTATTTGGTCCTAGTTCTGTTCAGCTTTCTCCTGGTTATTTCTCTGTATTCCTTTATTGTCCTATTCACTTCAATCTTACATTTTTTGTGACAGCTGCATGTTTTAATTACTTTATTCAGCGCTGACTGTATTAAATAATGTTTTTCTATTTGTATCTCCTGATTGTTTATTTGGTAATGTCATGGTTTTGTTAATATTTATTTCTGTTCTCCTTTTCTGTGCAGATTCCCATTCATTCCTTTACAAAGTAAATTTCTGTTCTTCAAGGGTTGAACTTCAAAAGTTTATCATGAAGATTCAGGTTATTGACGTTCCATAGAATGGGTGAGTCACAGAAGTTCAGGAGGCTGGCTGTTCATAGAGCGTTGTATATAAAGACAGTCCAATGGAAGTCAAAATGTTTCAGGTGCCTGAACAGGTGCTTCAGAAATGAAAAAAAGACCATTTTTTTCCAGAAGTGTTTAGTGTGACAAAGCAGCATGACAGAAAGAAGGCTTGAATGTCTTTAACATTTCCTTCTTTCTGACAGTCTGCAGTGCAGGGCTGCATTTTCACACAAGTAAATAAGTAAATAAATAAGTATTTCACTGTTCATCACCACGGTGTGGAGCAAAGTATCATCACTCTTATCATCAGGTTATTGAATAAGAATATTTTTCTGGAAAGAGTATGGGTGGAAGAATATTATAAGATATTTTGCAACTCCTTCACAAAGAAAACAAGCAGCTGTTTGGAGACTTAAAGCAGATCACGTCCACATATTCTGTGGATGTACTGATAAATCAGTACTGGACTGAAATTAAAAAAAGACATGAAGGAAGTCCTGAACGCAAAGTTCCCATTCACTGTTCAAGTAATGTAAACGGCAAAAAATTGAAATAGTGAAATTAAAAAGAGACTGTAAAATCTTGAATATCTTGAGGTTGGCAAGTAAAAAAAGAATTACCAGAGGATGGCAAAGTGGGTTAGTGCCTAAAATAAAAGAATGGGCTGAGATAATGCTCAATGTTTTGACTTTGTTTAGGACTGATGTGTAATGTATTGTATAATTACAGTATAAATACAACTGGATTGTAAATAAAGATTGATAACAAGGACTCACACTCTGGTTCTTAGCTAAAATGTGTTCTTCCCCTTTTTACTTTGTTAAATTTGTTTGAATTCTTTTTTTTTCTCTTTGAAGTACCTGTGTTAACATGTACATTTTGAATTGACATATTACTTATACAAGAGTTTTACACTATTTTATTCTCCTCTCATTCCATATGTGAAAAGCTCCCATTGTAGAATAAAACATAATCTAAAGTTTTGTGAAGTACAGCCATGCCTCTGGCATTTTGAGCGAAGCCCCGTCCACCCTGAGGCCTCATCCATTCTTTTATGAGTCTGGCTACAATCACTGGAAAGATAAAATGATTGGTCAACTTTGTATACATGAGCCATAAAAAAAAAAATAAGAAGAAAACGCAACCCCTCCCCTCCCATGTTCAAAATAGGAAGTACCTGCAGGTTCAGAGAAGTCAAAATCCCAGAGATTTCTATCAAGGAATAAAATATTATGCGTCATTTTATTTGTCAGAATATCAATTCTTACTGTGATACATTCAATTTAACATCTTCTTTCATATATATATATATATATATATATATATATAAAAGCATGTAAAAGCATGTGGTGCCCGCTGACCTCACCTCGAATGTTTGATTGACAGCTTCTCCTGAGCCACTTTCAGTGTGTGGACTTCCAACAAGCTCACTCATGATTGCCAACAATGGACTCTGCACGGAGCTTTGTGACATATTTCCTGTTTAAAATAAGATTACTTGGTCACTTCCAGGTATGGATAACTCTAGACATCGACTAAGCAAATCTCCAAGTACTATTCCTGATATTACCTAATTTTTGTCCATTGTTTTTAGGGTCTATGGTTGTAGATCAAAACTCAACTGAATATATGTCATTGGCATCTCTGTAGCAAAGCATTGGTAGTTCCATATGCATCAGTACCAGCAACATCTTTGCACCTATTCTTGTCAAAACTGAGTTGTATATGCATCATTGAGCTCCATACAACCTTTCTCGAAGACCATAAGTAAACCTCCATCACAAGATGGCTCTTGTGAGATCGTCATGTTGTTTTGGTGCGGTGCTCCTGAAAGAGGCGAGGTGTGGCGTTCTGCCAACAAGCGATCAGGGGTTTTATTGGAACACATAAGTAAGACTCTGAACTACACGTTTGCTTATGAATAATTAATTACAAATTATTTTAGCAGCATTTGAAATCGATACCTGTGTTGCCAAATAAAATATTGTAGGAATTCTGTAAAATGTTTGAATTAATAAGCAAATTATTTCATTCTATATCCAAGAAGATTAACACTGCATATTAGTAGAAAAAATACTGAAGATGTGTACACATGATCCTCTGATGGACCTGATTCAGAACACTTGGATGTCTTCCAAAAGCCCGTTGTCCAAACATATTAGAATTGCTAAAGTACTTAAAGGTGAATCATCACCCGCTTCAGGAGGAAGAGCTTTTCAAGGCCCCATCTGGTTGTCCAAATGGAAAAGCACTACCTGCAGTTGCAAAATGTGGGTGTCACATTTAGAAATGATCTCAAGGACAACTGCATAGAAAATTGAAAGACAAGAAGAAGAATAGAAGGATGGGAGAAACGAGGAATGTGTTTAGTTAGCGTCAACAGATGGCTGCCTCCTTTTGTCTAATTATTCTCATGAAAGAAGCTTTTCTCACCTCCAGCTCCATCTGAGCACAGATGAGACAGTTCATGGAGGTTTCATGTTGCTAATTGACAAGTGAACAGTACTTAACAAACAAAGGAAAGTGGTCACAAAGGTCAGCCATTTATTAGGCAAAAATGTATGGGCAGATGTTCCGTTGATTTGCAGAGATATAACAAGGTAAATTTGTGAGTACTGAGAATAAAAACCATCACCTGGTCGGACTATGTTAAATTCAGTTTTTAAGGGAAGTCAGAAACTAATAATTGTATTTTAAAAATAAAAAAAGAATCCATCAGAGGACAGAAGGTTAATGTGGTTTAAAATAGGTGCACCAAGAAATGCAGCAACATTCTAACATCATATCATATATATCTATATATATATATTTAAAAGTCATAAATCTGAGTGATTAAAAAAATAGATGGATAATATCTGCAAAATAACTCCAAAAACAGGATTCTTTTGATACAATAATTCTATAATCTTATATTATGTTGATTCAAACCTATGAAGCAGCAAATCATTTAACAATATGCACATTTTTATGACTTAAAGTGTCCATTTTACTAAAGTACTATATACTTCTCTGTACCTTATAATTTAGAGACTTCTTTGTCAAATATTTTTTGCGCAGAGTAAAATTTTAACTCTTTTGCTTGCTCATCTACTATTGTGGAAACTCTTCTCAGTATTAATATGTTAATCAGAAAAAGTAAACATTTGTTATCCGTCTCATTTAGATTTAGTCATCACTGCAACACATTCTAAACATAATCCATTTGAGATGTTGAGATAAAGGAAAAGAAATTAGCCGATATAATTTAAGTATTCGCCTAAAATGCAAAATAAACATCAAAAAACGAAATAAAATAGCTGAAATACAAACATAATCCTTCAAGAAGTCGATAGCTGATTTGAAATTGCAGTTTTAAGGTGATTTTATCTTAAATGTGATGGGACATGTGCTATGTTGAAAGCAGGTGTTGTTTCATAAAAGATCTTCCATCATGAACAGGGCAAATTTAGAATTAGAACACAGACCCCCACCCACCTCTCCAATTTAGAGCTGATGAATACCTTTTCATGTCTTCAGCTCCAGTCAAGTGAATACCTTGACCTCAGACTTTTGTCTTCCTTGCTCAAGGTTGCTGGATCAGGAGAGATAAAATGTTTGAAGTGAAATACTTGTGGCAAAACCACAGTTTTTCAAAAAAATATCCCAATCAAACAAACCTTTTGACTTTGTGGTCAAATCAGCATCAAAATAAAAGTTAAAATCTTTTACACCAGAGCTTTGACTCCTGTGTGGAAATTCTTTAGAGTAGAGACAGTTTACGCAATTGACATAATTATGGACCATTTGAAACGTATTGACGTAAATCGGTTGATTTTGTTGCGGAGAGAAGCGGCTTGTTGCACCACTTTACCAATGTAAAGTCTTTTATGAGTAAACATTCAGAGTTACAACACACAACAGTGTTTGTTATTTAAACTGCATGCAATGGATTTTGTAATTGTCTCTTCAACATCCTGACTGGTCAGGAGATCTGAATTCCTATAGCACCACATCATAGAGAAGAAGTTTAGTGATTTAGGCTCATAAAAAGACATTTACAAGGTAGAAACTGATTCATTTTCAGTCTTTTTTGGTCTTCTCTTTTTAAATTTGACTTTTATTTGAGTTTTGAATTGCCTTGTTGTACAGTAAGTGTTTAAAACAGTGTATTTTATGTGTCGGTCACAAGCTCTTGGAAAAGGTGTGAATGTAGCCTACTCGATTCCTCTTCTTTCTGCTTCTTGTCCACATGCATTTTCACTCTGTCCACCCAATTTTAAAATCGTTTGAGCTGAAAAACCTCTCCACCATATTGAAGTGGTGGTTCAGTGATGATGCCATTCCCTGTTTCACAGCAGACTTTGATGTTTGCCGTTGTCCAAATTCTTCTCTCTACCTGTCCATGTATGCATGTAGCCATCCATTCTCTTACCGGATCACGGGGGCAGCCATCTAAAAACAGATGCTCAGATCTCTCTCTCTAGAGAAACCCCCCCCCCCGAAACTTCCTTTATGGTACAACTCCCTTAAAAAAAACAAAAAACAAAGACATTATTTGTGGCTCTATTTGGCTCATCCTCAAACTAATCAAATCAAAGTTGGAAATTGTGCTCTCTATCTAAAAATAAATGACCACAGACACAGTATTCTTCAGTCCTCAGCATTTTGCTCAGGCAAATAATCAACTTTAGCTCATCAATACCACTCTGTTTATTATATTTCTTTTTGGATTATGCCTCAGTATAAGCAACATATCTAAAAAAAGAAAATCAGATTCAAATGAGGTTCATTCCTCTAGGTGTTTTTTTACATGATTACCTGCTGAATGACCACACTTGAATGCAAAGTTGCCTTAATTTTTTTTTTTTTTGGTTTAAATTTGACATCATTATTATGTGACAAAGAATTCAGGCAAAAGCAGCTTTGTGACAGGGAAACTACAACATTAAATGCCCTAAAAGATTTAATCTACACTTCAAACTGCACCCCCCCCCCCCCTTCCCCCAAATAAATAAATAAATAAAAGTCCCTTGCAGAGTGGTCACCGTGTGGCTAAAGTAAAATTCAAGTGATGCTTAGAATAAACTAAAATAAATGGTCATTCTGCTAAATTTAATGTTGAAAATTAATTAGATTCTTTTGCTTTAATTTCCAGGCTGCTTATCAGCTCTGTGTCACTCTGATGATCATCAATCAAACTCCCCAACAATCTTGACAGCTACACGTTCACCAGGACAGAGCAAATGACCAGTATGCTTTTATATTAACCTTCTGTTGGGACTAATTCATCTTTTAATGCTCAAAGTTTCTTATTTACAATAATGTTATTGTGTTTCTAATATCCTGCATAAAAATTACATTTTATGCAACTATTCCATTTTCAGAACCTCTTTCATGTCATGACCAATAAAATTAATTGTCGATTCTCCTTTCCATGAGGAGGATGCTCACCGTTTCTAATTTGACTTTAGTAGCTCATAGATTTAAACTGCTCCATTCCTCTCACAGTTATTGTTTCCATCTTTCTTTAAAAACCAGTGAAACTGCAACTCAACAAAATAAACTAAATTTCTTCAAAAAGTGGCAAAATAAAAAAAAAAATAAATAAAAAGATGTAAAAAATGTGAGACTTAAAAACAGAAAGCTGTTTTTGGGATTATAAATGAAAGGCATGGACTAACATTTTATTATGTATCTCTACTGAAGCTTATTAAAGGCAAGACGAGATTGGTGATGATCATAGGTCAGGGATGAACATTTCCTGATGAGAAAAAATAAAAAAGCAAAGCTTTGTGCGCATCAATACAAACCCAAACAAACAGCTGTGTAGTTTGCACAATACAAAAAGCCAAAAATGTTTTCACTTTTTTTATGCAAATAGACCTAAATTATAGATGTGCTTCTTTAGACACTGAAAACATTTTATTGTGTTTCTTGTGGTGTTTTTCTTTACTAGCAAGTATATCTAACTGACTCACTTTACTCCAGTGTTTTTTAAACCATACCGCAGAACAGTACCGCGCTGTGAGATACGGTCGGGTGTGCTGTGGAAGATTATTTAATTTCACCTAAACGGCCAAAAAACAGTTACCATTACTCAATTATGAAACACAGAAAAAAATTCTTTGTGTTTATTTGATTCTTATGCAAGACACTTTATTTTGTTAAGATTTTTTTTTTTTAACATTTTTGCTTGTTGGTGTGATTTTCATGAAGGAAAACAAATATTTTGGGCCATAAAAGTTAAAAAAAACCAAAACACTGATTTATTCTGTCCCTTCCTCTTTAATGGAACACTACTAAATTAGATTGAACAAACTTTAGTTCTATGGCTGACTCGTTTCAGCTTCTTTTTGCTCAATGGCTCACGTCAGAGATTATTGTTGCTGGGTGTATGTGTTTATAGTTAAAACCTTATATGTTTAAAAAAAATGAGGTTCCACATAGCCATGCATTCTATAATACAAATTCATTCAACATGAGGTTCCAAAACCTTCACTTTAGGTATCCTAGAATGTTCCGGAATGGAACAGCTATAACATATTTGTTAAAAGGGAATTCGATGAAAAGTTTAAATGACAAATACATTGTGTTTTAAGTCAACCGACGGTTGAATTAAAATAACAATAAAAAACTGATATTATCAAAGCTAATTCTGACACTGCACCTTGGTTGGTGATGGTGATTTTTCTTCATCAACTTAGCAGAAGTCTGAGTTAACTCCAGGAAATGTTGCTCTGCAATGCCACTTTGAAGGAAGGGTGCATGTAAAAAATAATATTGTTGAAACTTATTGGGAGCAAATATCAAAATATTTGTCTAGCATTTGTATCAAAGAAAGGTCTAAATATTTTCTGTTAAAAAACAAACAACAACAAAAAAAAAAGATATATTTTGTTTTAATTTTGCATTTTTTTTTCTAATCAAATCAATTGATCCAGCCGTTAATCAAAGGTAATCCCAAAGCCATTATGAACTCAGACTTAACCAGTTCAAGCAGGCATGTTTTCTCTTGACTGACTTCTGGCAGTAGAAGGTAAAAATAAAATCAAAAGTTGAAGGCTTCATTAATTTATGTAAAGGCATTGTTCTTAGGTTTCTTTCATGTGAACAGGCACTTAAGTAAATCCAGTGTATAAGAGAGAGAGAGAAAAAAAAAGCAATCAGTGCCCAGAGGAGCCAGCCTTGACTCTTGGGCATTATTTGTGCAGCTAAAAATGAAAAAGAGAAGAAAAAAAAAGCCACAAGACTTTCAAAAGGAATTCACAGCTGCTAGAGAGAAGAGCGAGAGAAAAGAATCAAGGAGAGAGTAGCTTTAAAAAGGCCTTCAGTCATTCAGTGTCTGTCTATTCTACCTTGTGCACCAACAGGTCTGTTAAACAGATACATATGGTACAGATAAATATCTTATAAAATAAAAGTCTATCATTTTTATATGACTTGCTGCGCCACTGGAAATAATATAATCACAAAAAAATAAATAAAAAAAAAAAGGGATCCAAAGGGGGATATTGTGTGGTAAATCCAATTACTACAGGTTTTTTTTTTTTTTTTCTTTTAAAGGCGATGCTAAATTTCTGTCCTAAATGGTGCATTGCAAATTAGCAGCACACGGCGTGAAGGGGTTAAACTGTGGAGCCTTTTTTTTTCTTTAAAAGGATTTTTTTTTTTTTTTTTAATTAGTGAAGCTGCAAATCTCTCTTCACCAAACATGTTTGTTTACAGCGTGTCAATAAAACATTTGAGAAGCTGCTTAAAAAAAAAAAAAAACTCTCTTTTATAACATCTAATTAGACTTCTCACTAAATTTACTTTATTTGGGTTGAAAAAAAAAGTATATTATCATGTTTCTGTGAAGTAGTTTGTCAAAAGTCCTGCAAACTATTCTCATATCTTTATTATATTTCCCAGCTCTTTCCGAGCAGCTTTCTCCGCAGCAGAAGTGAACCGCACAAAGTGGGCTGGCAGGGAGCCAAAGGCAAAGCGAAGTAAACTACGAGGAACACAACACATTGTAGTGTTTGATTTAGTGGCTCCCACAGCAGAGTGGGGAGCGACAGCTTGCCGGGTTTTAGACACATTGTTGTTGCTAAATGAAGCGTCTATATTGGAGGCGAGGCTTCTGTCAGTGCAGCGCTGGGGTTAAGGGAGGGGGTGTCTCTGCAGACTTAGGTTAGTGTGTTTACACTTGACATGACTCAAGTGTAAAAACCATGAGCAGAAAACCCTCTGGTTATTTGGAAATGATGAGAACTGGCAGAAGTTGTCAGGAGTTGTGCTCTGTGAGTCATGCGGCACGGTGGTAGGTGGGTGCCACTTCACTTTAACAAGTTCAGAATATAGATGAGACAAAGCATTAGGCCACCCTAACTGTCACCTCTCTGGAGACAGAAAGGCGTTGAATAAACAGTTGGAGGAGGGAGCGGCTCCTGTCACATGCTGTGCCGGTGAAATGAGGATGGACCAGAGAGAAAAAGATCTGATCTGACAGGCGACAGGGAGGCGAGCACCCTTCTCCTGGCTCTGATAGTGCTCCCTTGACCCTGGGATAGGTTCAAACGTAGCTGTCTCATCCTCCCTGCGCAGATGTCAGGCAGGTCCCATTTCCTTTAACCTGTTCAGGTGAAGTTATTCTAACACAACCAGTCATCTTGCATACTTCATGCTCCACAAAGCAAGCATTATAGGCCTGTTTGCATCAATCGGTTTAAGTTATTTGTTCTTTAGAAATGAACCGTTTGAATATAAAAATGACATTTTCTATTGATGGTAAACATTTTTAATGTTTCATTGGATTCTTAACTTTGTTAGGGAGCCAGCTGTGACTAAAGGCATTATCATCAAACATTAGCTTTTGGGCATTTTTTTCACCTTCTTTAAATAGTACTTTAAACAGCTCACAGAGCAAAATTCAAATGGAGAAATGTGAGGTTTAGTGCCTTGCTCAAGGACATTTAGGATCAACCATGCATCTAAAATTCCCCCTATGATAATTTTGTTTATTTAAAAAAAAAAAAAACGTTCCCAGTTGTGTTTTAAAAATGATTATGTAGTTTTCCACAACCTAAATGTTTTTAAAAAACAATTTTATCATTTTGAGCTGAAGCCTTTGTTTCCAAAGTCTTCTCTGAGGGGGCGTGGCTTTTGGAGCTGAGCAGCCCCGCCCCTCATCCCCCCATGTCTAATAATGATAACTCTGTGTCCTGCTAGTGTAAAACTTCACCGCTGCTACATAAAAATGTCAAACAACATCGGTAATGTCCATCTGGATTGTTCTGATCCGGATGTCAGCTCAGACGAGGAAGTGAAGAGTTTCATGGATCGAACTTCCTCCAAAATCCAGATTCTTTCTCCTTCCAGTTCATCAAATACTTTTTTAGCTTATCCTCCAATATTATTGACATTGCTGTGATCAATACATTCAGTCTATTGCCTTTTCAGAGCTGAGTCTTTGGGAAAATAATGAAAGCTAACATCAAAATGGTCATCCATTGGTTTACAATCCTTTACAACTGCGGTCAAATGAGCCGCCGTTCGTATTTCCGTGGTCACATCAAGAAGATTTTCCAGCATTCTCAGCCCTACTACTGTAAGTATTATATTAAACTCACACAAAAAAATTCCAGTGACGGCTGATTTGACCATGGACATGTCATTCACTGGGAAGATGCCGTCTTCTCTTCTCCGACAATGAAGCTAAAAACGCTAGCCGGGCCAGATGAGGGGTTTAGTGCATGTGCAGGAGAACTGTTGTGACAAACAGGTATCTCAAAAATACAAACAGAGCCTTTCTGAGACTGTGTGATTGACAGCAACTTAGAAGGAGAAATACTTAGAAATGCTAAAAAAATGATTTCTTAATATATTCTTTCATGATTTACAAATTAAAATTATAAAGGAATATTTTTGTCCAAAAAAAAAATCTAAACATTTTACTTGGATTACCCTGGCCCCCCTTGGTGCCACCAGCAGAATGCAATTTAAGGGCTTGATTTACTGAGATCCCTAAAAAAAGGAGTGGGGAAACTGTCCACGCAGGCAGGTAGAATTCACATGTTAATTACCATACATTTGCTGGTGATTTATTAAAACTGATCGTGCAGCAACCATCTTTAACAGGTGCAAATAACAGCATTTAAACGGGGGTTAAGGGTGTTCAACGGGTTGCGGCAATTTTATGTCATGAGTTTAAAATTGTACCTTGAGTCTGTATGTGTAGTTCTGTGTGTGTACATCACACAAGAGAACACTTCTGCAAACACATGAGCTATTGTGGAGCACCAGAAAATACATCTAAAGACAAAACAGAGTTTTTTGCTGTTTAAGACACGTTTACAAATCTTTTCACATATCCTTAAATATTTTTTTGAGACACAAATTCTTTGGGAGGGAATAAATGTGGATCTTTATTGCATAGAAATGTTCTCTGCTTTTGTCAAATTTTGTTGCAAAACTTAAACAAGCGTTTGATAATCATTTGACAAATACATATTATGTTTGAAATAATATAAATATGTGGTCCTGGTGCAAAGCAGTGAGAGAAAAGACATTTTGGTAATAAGACAGGAGCACAATGTGCATGTAACACAGATGGAGACCAAGGGCGTATCCGATTCTAACAAGTCTCAGTCTATGCTGAAACATTAGAGTGAAATTTACTTTACTTAAAAAAAAAAAACCCTGTTAGTAGCCATTTACACGCAGAAATCCTAAATAAATATTACAGGACAAAAAAATCTAAGTACACTATGCTTACAAGTAATAGTTTTTAGGCAAGTTCTCAAGTAAACTTTAGATAGAATTTTCAGTTATTTGAACAAAAATAAGCCTTAATCTTAGCATTCTACCAAAGAAAATTGTATTTAAATTAAATTTACATTTATGTGCAGAATTACTTATTGAAATCCAACTTGTATTTAAGTTATGTTTATTTAAATGTTGTTTTTTTACTAATATTTCTTGAATTGTACTACTTCTACTTCTAGTCATTTTTCCTCACATTGGACTTTACAGTTTATATTATTTTTCAATGGTTCAGTTTGTTGTGCTTAAACCAATTACAGCTTTTCATTACTAACCAAACCAGTGATGAACTATCAGAACCAAAAAAGCAATAAATACTTCTATTTTGTACTTTAAACAGTTCAGAGACAGTACAGGTTGGTGGGAGTTTGAAACCCTCCCGCTTAGTATGAAGCAGCAAACCAATACTGCATGTGTGGGGCCAAAATACTTGGAGCTGTTTATGCCCAGCCATTAGAGCATGTAACAAAAGCAGTAAATCTTAGAGACCATCTAAAAGTAAATCTGAAATTTTTAAAAATGACCCAAAACACTAATTTTTTTAAAAATGTGATTTGATTTTTTAAAACATAACCTTACATTTAGAATATATTAATTTCTGCGTTAAAATATATTTTGCAAATGACAATATTCTGTTTATAAGAGGTTTTGGTATGCTCCTGTTGATACGCTCCTGTAGCAAGGATGCTGGGGATTGAATTGCAAATTATAAAGTGTAACTCAAATATAAAAAAAAATACTCTGCACTTGTGTAAAATTAAAATATAACACAGAGTAGTGGTATCATTTTTATATTCGTTTGCCATAAATAAAATCTAAGCATCAAGTGATACTGTCAGGGAGTGGTGGTGGAGGACCCAAACAGACCAGGCTTGATGGCAGGAACCTAAAACATCTAATAAAGTAACTGAAACATGACAAAAATCAAGGGAGGAACAAAGAGGTGGTAGAACCGAACAGAGCAGATGATCTGATAACTGAAAATCGGAAACTTGAACAGGCTGAGGGCAATTAACTGAAATGAAAGACAGCCATGAATAATGATTAACCTGGAACTGGTGTGACTGACAGGGCAACTCAGAACCAAATTAAGCCACAGAACCCGTACATACAGCAAAGAGGCTCAGATTTACCTGAGCTTCCACACTCAGATCAGGCCATCTTTCCATCCTTGACATCAGGATCTCTCAGCAGGAGAAGTTGCATCAAACCTGCAAACATAAAGGAAAAAATCTGCAATGATACATCTTTTCATGCTTTAAACAACTAACTATATATATTCAGTTGTTACACATGTATCTCATGCGGTGAGCACCAGAAGAAAAAAAATAAGCAATCCAAAATATGAAGCTGATTATGTTATGAACAAGTATCTTACACAATACACATCACAGGGCTGGTGTCATGCTGGACACACACTTTCTACTTCTTATAAATGATCAATTTCATGATAATTTGATGAACTTCCCGAGCAGGCTATCATTTTTGGAAATGACGATGTCTTGTGTGATGTCTTGCTGAGTTTCATCACCGGTCCAGAAGTGAAACCCAGGACAGGTGATGCAACTCAGCAACCAGGGTTGGGCAATACTGAGCATTTGGCTATCGATCCGATACGATCAATGTTGCCGATATTGGTACCAATGTCGATATATTTTGTTTATACGGTGGATGTGAGATGCACCTCAAAATCTCAGTAGTTTTCAATCACAGTGAATGGTTTCTGGTAAGTTTCCCGTTTTTAAATTACTTGATAAAACATAAAAACAGAATTAGGACAATTTCAATTAAATGAAAAATAGTTTTTAAAATAATAACTTCTTAAAATAAAAAAAAACGATCTGTGGGCTGGTATCAATCAGATACAAATACTAACTTGAGATCGATATTATCGATATTTTGGATCGATCCGCACAGCACTATCAGCAACACGGGGCTTCAACTCAGTCTTTATGGGACATTGTTGCCATGACACGAGTGAGGAAGATTTTTATCGCCAGCTCAATATCAGTCGGACAGACCTGAAGAAGCAGAACATTTTCAAGTCATAAACTTAATCCAGTTGGATTTTTTTAGAACTTTTTCATATTAACTAATGCAAAATAAAAAAAAAATACAATTTGACAATATATATACATATATTTATATATAAAACAGCACAATAAACACATTTTTTTAAAATAAAGGCAGCAATAAAACAACAAACTCACTAATACTAAACAAGTAGGCAAAAGGAACACTGTAATAAAGTTAAGCTTAAGTCCCATTAGCTGTCACCCACTTAACTGTGTGAAATTGTTCTCTGCATTTGACCCATCCCATGGGGGAGCAGTGAGCTGCAGACACAGGAACTATTGATGGCTCAAATGAATCTAAAAATAAAAAGAACACAACAAGAATCCTGCCATTCCCTGCAAATATGTGGCTCTTTGTTACCTCTTTATCCTCTCTGATGGAGAAAGGAGAGAGGGGTCAAGGTAGCAAAAACAAGTGCATGTGTGTGTGAGGAGAGGAAGAGGGGGATGTTCACACAGACAGATGTGTTGCCAGACTGAGTGGTATTTCACTGAAATCTGACGTTTTTCTCCCCCAATTTGCAGACAGATATACGCTGCGCTGGCATGAACTCCGTAAGTAAATTCAAGCACTTTACTGTACGTTTTAAAGAAAAAACTGCAACAAAAGTATCGATCTCTTCTCGCTGGTATTGAGACTTCCGGTTTTGATACTATCAATACTCAAATCGATACGCCTAGCTACAACACCTACAAATGGATTTCATGTATATTTCTACATTAAAAAAAATCATGCCTCTGACAACCGGAGTTAGAGTAATAGCAGTTTATCAGGAAAAATGTCATCTAAAACTCCCTTTCCCCACAAAGTGATGAAATCATCACTCGAGCTCTTGAAGATTCAACTCAAGGACTTCCATTATGAAAAAAGTCCTAAAATCTTTGTAAAATTTAAACTGTGATTTTGCAAAAAGCAGGGAGTTTTTAAAAGAAAACACAAGTTCAAGATGTCCAAAAGATGAGTAGCTGAATATCTTCTTGAGAATTTTAGTTGAATTTGGAGGATTTGAAGGTTCTGCCATTAATTTTCAACGAGGCTTAAAATATAGTTTTGGATGAATGCTGAATACTTAAAAGAATAATGAATTATGATCAATTTATGTGGAAGAATGCTTATTCATATGGTACCATCATATGACCGTAGTCAAACAAGGTGTTACACATTAAGAACTCCAAACATGAAAATATTTAAGACCATTTTTGCTTACTGAAGATGAGACTAAAGAACATTAAAAGTAGACTGTAAAACTCAGCTTATGTGATTGACTGAGAGCAACAATAAACAACAAGGTCGTCAGCATAAAATTGACATGATCCATTTGGCAAGTTTTGACAGAAGTTGTTGGAAATCAAAATAGGTCCTAGAACAGAACCCTGTGGCACACCTTTCTTGACCTCAAAACCAAGAGAAATGAAGCTGAATATTTGTACATACACGGATCTATTTGAAAGATAATCAACAAACGACCCACAGCTTGATCAGAGATGTCAATCTTGACCGGCATTTTTACCAGGAGAGTGGGATCCACTGTTTCCAAAGACTTGGACGGGTCAATAAAAGAATGCAAAAAAATATTTTTTACAGTCATGTGAATATATGAATATATAAATGAATGAAGCTTTATGTTTATAGCACTTTATTATATCTCGGGGTATTAAATAATAGAAAAACAGAAGACAGTTTAAAATGGGGAAAATTAAAAACAGCATAAAAAGACAAAAAGAAATATGAAATAAAATACATAAAAGACAAATAATGATGCATTAAAAAGAATAAAATAAAATAAAATGCCCTGACTACAGAGCATTAAAAGTCATTCTATAAACGTAAGTCTTTAGCTGATATTTAAAACTGTTAAGGTTTGATATCATGTGCATTTCTGCTGAAATGTCATTCCATTACTGAGTTGCAGCAATGGAAAAAACATGGTCACCCCAATGTTTTTCTTGTGACCTGGGCACATGAACAAGCAAACAAGCAGTACAAGTTTAGACTGAATTCTAAAATGAACAGGAAGCCAGTGAAGTGAACTGAGTACCAGACTAAAGTGTGCTCTTCTGGATGTAGATGTACACAGAATTACAATAAGGTAATAAGAATCACAAGAGTTAAACAAATAGATGTTTCAAGAACAGAGAAGGGAAAGAGGACAATAATAAATAAAAAGAGAGGGGCTCATTTTTTTTTTTTTTTTTTTTCTGGCTCAGCATTAATTTTGTTTTACTGGTTTCGGCCATTGAGTGATCCAAATTAAAAAACAAAATATTGAACAATTTGAGTGTAGATTTTACTAAGGAGGGGCCCAAGCAGAAATTGGTCCTTTACTATCTTTCTACCAACAGAGACTCATATAATAATAATAATAATAATCAATTTTATTTGTAACGCACTTACACTTAATGAAAAGTCTCAAAGTGCTACAACAATAGAACACTAAAACATTTAAAAACATTTAAAACATTGAAAATAGGCATAGTAAAAAACAAGCAAAATTTAAAAAGAATAGGCTTTGATAAAAAGGTGAGTCTTTAGTCCTCTTTTGAAAGTGTCCACCGTCTGAGGAGCCCTGAGGTGGTCTGGGAGGGAATTCCACAGACGGGGAGCAGCAGCCTCAAAGGCCCTGTCTCCCATTGTTTTTAGCCGTGTCCTGGGTGGGATCAGCCGGTGCTGTTGGCCTGACCGGGTCCTGGCTGAGGTGTTAGGTATGAAAAGTTCTGTAAGGTAAGGGGGGCCTCACCATGCAGACAGTGATGGGTGTGGAGGAGAACCTTATATTCGATACGGAGGTGAATGGGAAGCCAGTGCAGGCTGTGAAGGATGGGAGTAATGTGCTCATATTTCCGCACCCTCATCAGGACCCTGGCAGCGCTGTTCTGGACATACTGAAGCTTTTGCATGCTCCTACCAGGGATCCCGATGAGAAGCGCATTACAGTAGTCCAGCCTGGAGGAGACGAAGGCGTGGACGAGCTTCTCTGCAGCCGGGAGGGAGAGAAATGGACGAAGTTTAGAAATGTTACGGAGGTGAAAGAAGGAAGTTTTACATATGTGCGTGACATGATTGTCAAAAGTGAGATGGGGGTCAAACTTTACCCCAAGGTTGGTGACAGAGGGAGAGAGGGGAATGTTCTGGCCAAAGAGGGAAATTGAGTTAATGGGGGAGGAGCGAAGTTGTTGTGGGGTACCAATTTGAATGGCCTCGGTTTTTGAGCCATTTAGCTGAAGAAAATTTTGACTCATCCACGCCTTTATGTCCTCCAGACAGGAACCGAGGCGATTGAGAGTGGCAGAGGGGGGCCCAGAAGGAGTGACTTTGAGGTAGAGCTGTGTGTCGTCAGCATAGCAATGGAAATTAATGCCGTGCTTGCCGACGACACATCCAAGGGGGAGCATGTAGATAGTAAAGAGGGTGGGACCAAGCACGGAGCCCTGGGGGACCCCACAGGTGACTGTGTGGGGTCTGGATCTGGATAGGACTTTGGTGGGGTGGTACTTGGACATCACTGCCAGCAAACAGTAGATGCCCCCTCAGTGCCCTTCCCGCCAATTTTAACCGCACCATAGACATGTAAGGGCCATTGATGAGAGGGTGACAGGGTATCTCTGTGAGCAATCAGGAGATGTCTTGTCAATGCCCTGCTCACAAATTTTAACTGCACCCTTTAGTACACACACCTCTAACACTTCAGGATATACACTCTAACAAAAAAACATGCATGCACCACACAAGGAAGGTGGGACCTTAGACCTTCTGTCCCCTACCCCATCCCTGGCGGGGGGTTGGGAACCCTCGTCCCGGTGGTCTTGTCTCTTGGTGGCTGGTCTCCTAGGCTCAGCGACCTCCTCTCCATGCCGGGAGAGGGATCCCTGAGATTTAAGATCTAGGGCAGGGGATCAAACAAACTACATCGGAGCGTGGGGGTGTCCATGTCTCAGTGGTGCAGGTTCTTGTCCTTGCTCACGAGAACTGGGCCTCTTCCAAAAACTCCACCATTGCTTGAGCCTGGTCAGGCCTTGCTCACATCAGTCCTCCAGGCAGGCGGCCCCTGCCCCGCTCCCCCCTGGACCTCCCACAGCAGGGGCGGGGGGTTGTCTGGAGCATGGGAGTGGGTCTCCCTTGGGGGGCCCTGGCTCGTACCTGGGGTGGGGTGGGGGTGTGCTTGGCGCTGCTGGGTGGTGCTGGGCTGCTCTTCTGGGGTTGGGGGACACTCCGAGGGTGGGGCCTGTGTTCCTGTGCCTTCCTGTTTTCAGGCATGTGGGGCCACTGCGGCTGTCCCGCGTACCCTTGTCTGGGTGTTTGGCGGGATTGCCTGGCAAGCGGATTCTTTCCGCATCTCTGTGGCGGATGTTGGGGGGTCCAGGCTTCTGCCCCGGTGGGGGGTTGGGACACGGGGATGGACGGCCACTCTCCCCCCTTGTACATTCCATTATCATCCATCTCAGCAAAACATAAACACTCACATGAGCACAGGTGTCATCTCACCTTTGCTCTAATAGCATGTGTGACAGAATAAAGACTTTATTTGTATCGGTTTGCATGATTAAGTGTTTGAGCTGCAGTTGCAGTTGTGTTGTGCACACTTTGACTAAAAAAATGAGATGCAAACTGATCAATATATCTAAAGTTTAGCAGGAAATACGGTAAAATCTGCCCAACACTAGAGACTCTCAGCCCATATCTGTTTGCTCAGCAGTTGGACAGGACAAGTTAAAAGGGAAAAAAAATAATTAACACTTCAAATTTCCATGCATTTATTCATCTTTGGACCCTGGTTGCAACCCAGCAACAGTTGGGCAAGGTGAAGTACACCCTAATCAGGTAACCTGGGGCAATTTGCAGACAGCAGTTAATCCATAAAATATGTTTTTGAACTTCGGG
Source organism: Oryzias javanicus (assembly GCA_003999625.1). NCBI lineage: Eukaryota > Metazoa > Chordata > Actinopteri > Beloniformes > Adrianichthyidae > Oryzias > Oryzias javanicus. The sequence goes on along the minus strand of CM012442.1, from coordinate 7,992,978 downwards.
AGGACACTGGAGAAAATTCACACCTGTAGAGGGAGAACATGGAAACTTCACACATCAATCACAACAATCCCCAGCAGGGATTCCAGAAAGGTGGTTTACTGTAAGAAAATAGGGATAACCACAATGCTTTTGTGCAGCGTTTTTGTTTAAAGACAAATAGTAATCACAAGGTTCTACATTTCAAGAAGTAGCAAACATTTCTTCTCATATCTAACTGGGGTTAAAGTTCTCAGAAACTTGCATCAAAACAATCCAACAAACAGCATGTTTTGATTTTTAACTTGTCACGAAACTGAACAAGATGATTGCAAAAGGTTCAATCTGTTGTCAGAGTTTATTATTTTTAGACTGAGCTTTAAGCACATTTTCTTATCTTCTGTTGCACATCGGTGTCTAGTCCCTGTGCATGTGGAAAGGTCTTGAAGTATAAACTTGCATTTACATGTAAAGATTAGAATATAAAAGTGGAATCTACACAAAGTTGCCATGTTCATAGTTGATAAATGGCACACCAGCATCATAATGATAGAAACATGGCTGACTTGGCTTTCATAGAGGTTTTATTCAAAGTAAATCTGTTGCAGCAGGAGGATCTTATTTGTCACAGGAACTTGGGTGTATTTTTATTTTGAAATGAACTTGTGTGTGCTGCTTTAAATGTAAAAGATGTTAACATTGCTACTAATAAAATTCAATTCTATTCAATTTATATAGCCCAAAATCAAAAAGAAAGTTTGCCTCATTGGGCTTCATGCAGGTAATTTTACAGATGCAGAAGTTAGTCACAAACTATGAAAAAATAGCTAAAGACTAAACAGACTAAATAAACTGGATATCCCTGCTCTTAGACTCTCCCTCTCTGTAAGGAAAAACTCCTAAAAAACCTGAATCAGGAAAAAAGAAGAAACCTTAGGGATTCCCACATGAGGGAGAGATCCTATCCCAGGACGAACAGGCAATACCAGAACTGTTAAAGACAAGTTGGCTTCTACAACTATGTAGTTAAATAGAGTTCATTCAGATAGACCCGAGGGACGAGTGGTGATGAAGTCCTCAGTCAGATGAAGCAGAAGTGCAGTCCACGGCCAGAAGCATGAGTATGGGGGATCCACCTGGGATCTGTGGAGTGGGAAAGAAGAACATGTTAATCAAACTCACCAACAAAAGCATGGAGAACTAAATAAAATAAATAATAAAGACTAGAAGAGAAGAGAAATTAATTAGAATAGAGAACAGAACCCCAGAGCTGATGTGGATAATAACCATAATAGAAAATCTAAAATTTTATAAATGTATCAATATTAATCTAGCCTCACAAGAGCCACAGCAGAGGGAATATGCACTGATTACCAGATAACCTGGCAGAACGCCTGTCCAAAGAGCTGTTTTAAGCTTTAAGCTTTGAAGGTAGAAACTGTGCTGGATCTCTGACATGAGCTGGGAGCTTATTCCAGAGAACAGGGGCTTGATGGCTGAAGGTTCTACCTCCAACTGTACTTTTAGAGAGTCTAGGAACTACAAGCAGTCCTGCATTTAGTGAACGAAGTGTTCTGATTGGTTGGTAAGGAACTAAGAGATCTTTAATATAGGATGGGGCCACACCATTCAGAGCCTTATAGGTTAACAGGAGGATTTTGAACTTGATCCTGGATTCAACTGGGAGCCAGTTGAGTGAAGCTAACACAGGAGTGATGTGTTCTCTTCTGCTAGTTCCTGCTAACAATCTGGCTGCTGCATTCTGAACAAGAGGAAAACTTTTTAAAGAGTTTTTCGGGCATGCTATTAGTAAAGAGTTACAGTAATACAACTTCAGCCTGCTTTGGGCTGATAGTGGGAATAACCACATTTAGCTTGTGTCAAATATTTGAGATTTTACTATCAAAGAATTGAAGGAAATCTTCAGATAGTAGCAGGAATATGTGGTTCAACTGAGCTGTGACTGCTAGTCAGCCTGGCTATAGTACTAAAGATTTATCACTGGATTATTTGCATTTTCTGCTATTAAAGTTGAATAGTATTGAGTTCTCGCTCTACGCAGGGATTTTTTATAACTTAAGAGGCTACATTTCCAAGCATTTAGAGAGTGCTCTGAGCCGGAGCGGCGCCATTTTCTTTCTAACTTACGGGCTACTTGTTTTAGGGAACGTGTTTCAGCATTGAACCACGGTGCTACTCTGTTCTGTCTAACAAGCATTAGTTTCAGAGGGGCAACAACATCCAGTGTTCCCCTGAGGGTTTGCATGGCATCTTTAACAAACTGATCATTTTCGACGGGGCTTAAAGTGCTCTGAGAATATTCACTCAACATGTTACTAAACATTGGTTGAACTGCGAGTTTAAATTCAGACACAGAACGGTCAGATAATGTTCGTTTAAGCTATTTATTGGAGCAGTAGCAATTATGAAATGCAAAATAAAAAACTTTAAAATGTTTTAAATCTACAATTTACAAATGAATAGATTCATGGCCACAGAAACAAAAAAGTTATCTTCTAAACAGGGTGGTAGGACTTTGTGGCTGTCACTAGGTTTGGTCAGTTAGAAACAAACTCAAATAACTACTTCAGATAACAACAGCAAAAGGGTGCTCTCTGGCCACCCTTTCTCAAGATCTCCAGAGACATAGTATACCTCTTTCTGGTGTTTTCTTTATCAATAACTCAAACCAAATACTGCATCTGTTGTGCTCTTGGCATGAAACCTCACTGCTGCTCACAAATGGTCGCTTCTGCTCTCAGTATAGCTTCAACTACCCTTTCCCATAACTTACTGTACTGTACTGCTTTCCATACCTCCGCAGGTATATCATCAGGACCAAGTACCTTTCCACTCGTCATTCTCTTCAAAGCCTCCCTTACTTCACCTTGACTAATCTTTGTTCCTGCTCCACAACAGTCTCCTCTTCTACTCTTAACTCTCATTTTCTTCATTCATCAACTCTTCAGAATATTCTTTTCATCTTTCCATTACACTACTGACACCTGTTAACACATTACCATCTCTTACCCAACTTGGAAATTAATGCAAGTTAGTGGTGGCCCAAACCCACCACTCCTCCAACTTAGCAATGGCTTCATCGAGCATGTGAAGAGCTTTGAGTACCTGGGCTCAAGTGACAGCTGAGGCCCCCCTAAAACCAAAGATCACCCTTCAGAAGAGCGCTGGCAGCGTCAGCTCTGCAGCCTCTAAGAAAACCACACTGGTGGCAACAAAACATCACACGCAAGACAAAGCTCTGGATTTACAACTCAGCAGTACTCTCAATCCTTCTCTATGGTTCAGAAACAAGGCCTTTAAATAAGAGCTTAGCCACAAGAATACATGGCTTTAACAGCCAAGATCTCAAGACCATTGGGAACATCAAGTGGCCCCAGCGTGTCTCTAGCAAAGCATTAACAGCCCCAACATGCTAGCCCCAAGCATCCAGCCTTGATACCCAATGTTGGTTCAGCCATATTTTCCATCTACCTTCTCACAATCCTACGAGAGACATTTTGCAGTTTAACCCAGAGGCTGCAGGCTGGAAACAACCTCAAGGCAAACACCACACTCAATGGAGAGATGTATTTTGGGGACCTTGAACCTCATGGGATTACTGTGAAGGATACTGAGCTTCTCCGACCACAATGGAAAAAACTAGTTTATCTGGTCGCCTCTATGCACTGGGAAGGGGCATTGCCCCCTCTGCAGGAGTGTTGATAAGGATGATTCTTTACCCTAATTACCCTAACTTGCTGCATGTCCTTCCCATTATAATCTCTCTTGCCAATCTATATGGGTCAATCTAGGATACAAGTCATCATAAGACCCTTGTTTGGCCTTTGACATCTCTTCTTTCACCTTCCTGCCAACTCTTCTCAGTCCTCAAAGTGTCCTACTTTCTTCTTAGCCTCTCAGTCTGTACACGCTCCTGCACCTCCTCGTTCCTACACCAAGTACACTCCTACCTGTCCCTCTGATCGTATTAGCTGCAGTTATCCAGTCATCTGGGATTACCACCTGATAGGAGTAGGTGTGTTGATCTGAGTATGGACAGCACCAATACCAGGGTAGAGTATTGATACTAGGGTGATGAGATCAATACTTTCGTTGCAGTTTTTCTTCAATATGTACAATAAAGTTCATGCAAGCATAGTATCTGTCTGCAGTGTTGCCAGATTGGGAAAAAACGGCCCAGTTTGGGTAAATACCCACCCAACTTGTGTGGTAAACTGCACAATTTGGCAACATTGTCTGTCTCTGTAAACAATAACCTCTTCCTCTCTCGCTGCTGCTCACATCTTGGTCCTCACTTCCGTGCTTCATCAGAGAGCAGACAAGAGTCATTAGAGCCACAGATTTGCACCAATGGCAAAATTCTTTGTTTTGTCGCTTATTTTTTATATTTATTACAGGGCTGTTTTTGATATTTTTTACTGCCTTATATTTTTTAAAATATGTGTTTGTGGTGCTGCTAAACCAACATTTTTGCTACAGTTATGAGTTATTTTAATTTTGCTCTAGTTTTGCTCTGTTTTCCTCCTGCTATGTCATTATTAATATACCATAATATTCTATGTTTGACGCATGTTCAGTTCATAATTTTGTAATAAGTTAATAAACATTTTTTTATTTTCTAAAAGTCTCTCTCTTTTGTTTATTATAGATTTAATTAACAAAAAATGTGTATTGTCAAAATTTTTCTTTAATCAAAGATCTCAAGAAAAAAACATGGATATTGATGGCCTTGTTACTAGTTGGTATTGCATCAATACCTAAATTCCCAGTATCGCCCACCCCTACCTCATGACCACTCAGAGCCATTCTCAACTATTTCTTAAAAGTTTGCAGAGTAACTTTCACCTGCGCAGGTAAAATAGTCAATTTCTTGGTGATGACTTAGAAACATAATCATCTCCTGAATGAACAAGGAACGCTGTCAGAGAAATCATCTGCATGTTTTTGTGACTGCACGCGTGTGTAATGGCGCAGGCCAGGTAAAGCTTGCGCTCTGAAATACTGGACGACATATCTTTATGTATTTCTTGCAGTAAGGTGGTTTTCTGCAGTAACTTCAGATGTGGTAAACTTTACCGCCGTTCACATTGTTTCCCAAGAGCCTGACTTGCCAAAATCACTGTCTGTGTCCTGCAAAATGTACACGGTACGATTATCCATGCGCTCGCCGCTCCTGCGTCAGCGAGAAATGGTCTTCTAGTGGAGACATCCCAAAGATGCACAAGAGCATTTTACAGATTTTGAAACTTGGTACACACCAAAGGCGCACAGCCGATTTTGAACTTTAGGCTTTTATGCGCCATGTGCAAGTAACCACGCGCTGCGGGTAGGGGCACTCAGTTGTAGTCATAAGTTTGAGTTCTTCTGTTTTGTAATAATTGTTTTTATGTTAAACTGTTTCACTTGAAACTTTTGCATGGAGCTTCAAAATAGCCTGTTTCCAAATGAACATCAATAATTGATTTGTTGGTTACATTTTGTTTATGTATTTAAGTTTTCTTTTTTTTAAAGAGATGATCTTATAATGGTAAAATAAACTTGGTTTTAATAATTCCTGACATGACACGTAATTGATGGACCTTGTGTGTTTTATCAACCCTCCATCAAGCACACATGTCAGATGTCTGACTGAAATGATGGTCATTATTATGTTTAAAGCACATGTTCTTTTGTTCTTATACTGTTTCGTTGTGACTTTACATGCACACACACTCACATGCACCTGGGCTGAGGTAAAATCCTCATGGGTTGACCAGTCCGCAGCCACAAAAAGGTTGGGGACCACTTCAATGGGGAAAAGAGGGAATTTACGATTAGAGAAATTGATCTTATATCCTGAAAAAAAAACCATCAAATTCATTAATTTTTCGCATTAGGGTTTGAGTTGAAATAGCTGGATTTTTCAAAAATAATCTACTATCATCAGCATGTGAAGAAATCTTGTGACCTCGTGGCCGTCAATCAGTCCAGATATTGTAGGGTCACAGCAAATTCCCTCAGCTAATGGTTCAATTGGCATTGCAAATAATAATGGGGAATCTGGAGACCCTTGTCTATTTCCCCTTTAGACATGAAACTGACCCTATTAGTCACAACTGCTGCCATTGGTTGTTCATATAGAATTTTGATCAATTTAATAAAAATACCACGGCAAATTTTTCCAATGTGAAAAATTAATATGGCCATTCACGACGGTCGAATGCCTTCTGCATCTAGGGAAACCACAAGGCCATCCGTTTCTGTTGTTGACAAAACTGAATCACATTTATTAACCTTCTTATACTGTTACTAGTGTTTCGGGCTTTAATAAAACCTGTTTGGTCGATTTTTTATAAGGAAAGGCAAATATTTTTCCAATCGAGATAAAAGTATTTCAGATAAGATTTTTAAATCCACTTTGAGTAAAAAAAAATGTGTCTGTAAGAAGTACACTTTTCAGGGCATTTCCCTTTTTAAGAATCAATTAAGCTTTTCTTAAGGTTGGTGGTAAAATGCCAACCTTAAATGAGTGATTTCACATATTCAAATATGGCTCTACAAATAAATATTCAAATTGTTTCTAATACTCACTAGGAAATCCGTCAGGCCCCGGGGCCTTCCTGCACTGGAGGGATCTAATGGCCTCCTAGACCTCTTGAACATGTTTGTTATCTAACTTAGAATGGGTACATTTATTTTTGAAAAAAAAAAAAAAAAACTGTTTATATCTCTTTGTACATCATTATCTTGTTCAGATTTATATAAACCAGCATAAAAATTACAAAAACATCATTGATTATCACAATATTGATAGTAGAGACACCCATTTGCTCTTTAATTGAAGGTATATTTTGGGAAAATGTTTGTTTTTTTGTTAAGTATGCATAAAATTTGTCTCCATATCCAAACAATTTTTGTTTTGCAAATCTCCGCTTATCTGAGGCATTTTGAGTTACAAGGAATTCAGGGAGTATCGAATGACATCTATTCCTTTAATTCAGATTGTGCAGGGGTCTCAAAATATTCTTTATCCACTTTTGTGAGTTTAGTTTCCTCTAATTTGTGTTGTTCCTAAATTGTACGTTCCCTATTAGCTAGATGAGAGATCATACGCTCTCTTGCAAAAGCCTTAGATGTTTCCCAGAGCAGAGATGAGTTTCTGGCTGATGGCGCGTTTGGAGAAAATACATTTTTTAACTCTGAACTAAAATAAACAACACATTTCTAATCTTTTAATATAAAAGGATTTAGTCTCCGTTGCCGATATTGTCCTTCTGTTTTTTAAGTTCAATATCTAAGTAAACTGCAGTATGGTCAGATATGACAATCTTTCCAATTTTAGATGAAATAACAAATTTCAACATAGTTCCGGGTACAAAAGAGTAATCAATTCTTGAGTAACATCTGTGCGGGTTAGAAAAAAAAGAATATTCCTTGTCTGCAGGGTGAAGCACTCTCCACACATCTACAAAACCTTCACAAGCGTCCATATCTTGCTTGGCCCGTGTAGAAACAGACTGACCAACGTTGGGAAACCTGTCAGTTAATGAATTCAAAACAATGTCCTCCTTTGGTAAGCCAGAAAGCTTTAACATCACATTTATGAGAAAAGTAAGGGGGAGGCCGAAAAGGCAGTAGACATTTAACATTCCAAATTCTCTTTTTTTTTTTTTTTTTGAGTATTCTAGCTTCCTATTACACAAAATAAAATATGCTTCATAGATTGATTACTTGATAAGTAAATTGTCCCTCTGGTGCAAATGTATGTGGCTGTCTGTCTCTGTGTGGCCCCGAGATGGACTGGTGAACTCTACCACCCTATATTTGCTGGGATTGGCTAAAAAATCTCCGGGTCTCTGCACAAGATTACATCTTTACAGAATAGGGATAGATGGGTTTACACTAAAGTGTTCTGTGCTGTAAACAGGAAACTGTCTCATTAACATAGAAGAAGGGAGCTATAGTTCTGATCCAAACTAAGTTTTTGTTCAAAATATAGTCAAAGAAAAAAAAAGATAAGGCAGCTAATATGCCCTCTAAGTACAAGTAGTTGTGACACCAGGTACTGATAAGCATACAGATTAATAAAATGTAAGACTAAAATGTCATTTTTTTCCCCAAAATGTACTACTAGGGCATTAAAATGAAACACAAACTTTAGATTTTCAAATACTGAGTTTATCAATGGAAGAGTGTGACCCTAAAAATGACAGTAAGTCAAATAACATACAGAAATGTAACAAAAAAATGTGAAAAAAAGAAGCTTTTCCTGATTTATTGGCTTTGTCACAAAGATAAGACCCTGACATTGAGTACTTGTTTTTCAAGTTCATAGAAAAAAGTAGCAAACTGCTCTTTATGGACTCAGAAGTGGATGAAATGCTGCTTTTTAATTTTATATATTTCTGAAACAATTTTTTTCATACTTTAGAACACTTATTTTTCATTAAATGTTGAATGTCCACTTGCATATAGATCAATTTGAATTTAAATGATTAAATGAAATCTGTATATATTATAGCATCGCTTCAATAAAATGTGGACGCCTTTTAAGATGAAGTGGAACTGATAGATTTATTTTTCTGCAGGCTGGCCTTTTAGTTCCTCCTTCCCCATTTCATTCTTCAGTTTTCTCATCTTTCTTTTGAGCTAGTTTTTTTTTTTTTTTTTTTTTTTTTTTTCATGTCTGTGGGTTTGAGCTATTAATATCACACCACACAGGGAAAGGGGCTCATCCATGTGATAAAGTGACAAGATGTTCATCCGTGACAAACAGATGGCAAACTCCAGTTTTGGCGCTAACAGCTCAATTAGCAGCTAACGAGCAGACTGCCGTGTTGGGTCTCCCATCAGCCACGGCTGCACTTTCATGTATCCGAGTCGCCTCCCTCTGAGAGAAGGCACAACACAAGAAAAGTAAAAGTAATGATTATTTCTGCATGTTGCCTCTCCTCATCTGACTGCAAATATTTGAAAAAGTACAAAGCAGCATTTAGTATTAATTTATTTTAACGTTACTAATAAATTTGGACAAAAGTTTCTTACAAACTAAAAAGCTTTTTAGAAATTGAAAGGCAGGCTTTTTTAAACAAAAACTCTGATCACGTGTCATTAAATGACAATTTGTATTTGATCGCTGATGTGTCTGAAGCAGTTTGTTGTTGAGCATGACACACCGTTGTTATTAGGTCTAATTTGGGAAGACTTATCTCACAAAATATCAGTAGATGTCAGTAACACATGACACTATTACATTCACTACAGCGGCAGCAAACAGTGCAGGTGTGAAATGAGCTAAAGCCAATGTGTTCTGATAGCTTTCTCACAGATTTGAAAATGACAGATGTGGGGAAAAAAAAAAAAAACCTTCAGAAAGGATTTCAGGGTTCAGTTCAGATTCATTTCAGGGAGTTTATTTTACTGATATTTAAATATTTATATTTTTTTTCTTTAATTCAAATTCTTTTAAATATTTTATTTATGCTCCCTATAAACATTTTTTTTAATCAACTGTCATTGTCATTTTCAGAAGTACTTACATCTGTATTTGGTGCCACTAGAGATGGTAATAAATATTTAAGTTAGTCGCAATATCTTTAATACAACAAAGTTAAGTTTGACATAAAATACTGGCCTCTTGTCAAAACCACTGATAATATTTGTGTACTCCTCTGATCAGTGAAGTGGGTTTTGGATGTTCAACTGAACATTTGATGTCATTAGAATATTTGACAAAACAGTTGTGATTGTTTAAACAAGGACAGTACGGGACATTTAATGGCTCTTCTTGACAGGATTGTTTCCTACACTGCATATGTCCTCACAGAATGAACGAGAGCTTCAGCTACAAATCAAATCCATTCTTTTAAACTGTTGTTTTCGGACATAGCTCCTAGTGAATAAAGTATGACCCAGTTCATGAGATGAATGTTATCCACTGCTCAACAGATGTCCCCAAAGTCTAGGCACCAGTGTTTGCTTAGAGTGTGTGGTGAAAAGAGACTCGGTTTGAACACAAAGACCTTAAGCTTTCACAAAAGGCTCGAGAGAGAAGAGATGGTAGCAGTGTGAATAGATTGGTCTAATTGCAGCACTGGAAGGATTCCTGGTGAGGCAGGTAAAGAAATGAAAGAGGCCCAGATGTCACTTATTTCTCCTAATAAGCCAGTGACCATGACATGATTAGGATCCCTAAATTATATACACATTTTGTCGTTGTTTATAACTGAAACAAGAGGATGTTTTCAACTTAGCAAAAAACTATGTATTTTTTTAAAGATTGTGTGTGTGTGTATAATGAACTGTCACATTTTGTGAATACTTATTGTGACACTCAGCATAAATTGGGATCCTTACACTGACCCCAGGTTCACACCGCACGCGGAACAAGTGCCCTTGTTAACCTATGATTCAGTTCACACCAGAAGTGTGTGCCGCGGTGCTCTGCGGCTGGTTCGCGCAGTGCAGCAATTGTTTCGGCGTCTGGTCTATTTTTTGCACGAGCTGTAAATGATCCGCTTCAGTCCTGGCTGGAAGTTACGCGAGGACACATGAGAAAATCTGGTCAATTTTCAAAATATAACCATTCATTCATTCTCTTGGCCGCCGTATCCTCTTTTTTTTTGGGGGGGGGGGGGCCCTAACCCGGCTACAGATGAGCAAAGGCAGGGTTCACCCTGGACAGGTTGCAAGTCTGTCGCAGGGCCACAATCACACACACATCTAAAGACAATTTAGAGCAGGGGTCACCAACGTGGTGCCCACGAGCCCTCAAGGACCTCACAAGGTGCCCTCAGGTCTCTTTTAAATATAACACAACTCATTTGTGAAAAATACATTTTATTCTTTTGCAATTTTTTCTTTTATTACACTTGCATTTACATTGATTTAAGAATTAAGACGTCTTAAAACACATTGTTAAAAATGCTGCAGATTCTGTCATTTGTTCAAAATGTGACAAGATTTGTCTAAAAATGTGTACGTTGATTTTTCTTTAACACTACATAATTGATCAACACCCTACCACATAGTGAAAATGGGACATTTTTCCAATGAAATGTAAGAGATTATCTGAAAATGGAACAATTACTAAGATTAATAAAGTGCTGCATATCAATATCTGCTTCCTAGCTTGTTTTTATTGTTGATAATTACGGTGAGAAATCAGTGTCTTCACAAAGAGGAGGATCATTATTCATTATTAATAATGTATAAATAACTGTAACTAAGCAAAATTTGTTTTTTCAAAATGGTAGCCCTTCATATGACTCAGTACCCATGAAGTAGCCCTCAGGTTCAAAGAGGTTGGTGACCCCTGATTTAGAGTAACCAATTAACCTATGAAGTATGTTTTTGGATGCTGGGAAGAAGCCAGAGTACCTGGTGAAAACCCACACATGTATGGGGAAAATATGCAAACTCCACACAGAAAACACCCCAGTAGGTGTTTTCTGATCCCCCAGTCGGGATTTGAATCGGGACCTTTTTGCTGTGAGGCAAGAGCGCTAATCACTGCGCCGCCGTGCAGTCACAATATTAACAATTTTTCTCAATAAAATAACGCGATTGACAAATGCAGTCATTTTTTGTGTCTAAACAGACTGTAGAGATGGAAAAAACAAACACAAAAAACAAACAGACACATGCAGACACTGAGACACACACATGCACACATAGATCTATTTAAAGTGTCCCCCCCCTTATTTGCGTCCGATGCTTGTATGAAACTTTTGTTTTCGAAGGTAGCAAGCAAGTATGGATCGGTAACGGACATTCTTCGACCGCGGGGGTTGAGACGAAGTCGAGGGTTCTTAGGAGGTAACATTGTAGTGGGCCAACCATGGAGCGGAGCAGGGCGGGGATGGGGGGTCCTACAACCTATATATTTCTTGTTGTACCGAATGAAAAAGAATAAGTGAGAAGAATAGAGTGGAACGTTAGAGATTGGGGGCATACGTGTCCAATAGAAAGGCTAGTAAAAAGGAGTTAAGGAGTTGGAGGATGATTAAGAAGAAGAATCGGGAAGAAATATAAAGCAACAAATTGCTAAACATTCATCACCATTACTGTCTGATGTAGATGTTATTCAAAAGGGAGGACTTGTCCACACACAAACCCAGATATTACAAAAATACCTGTTGGAACCCAACATCAGCCAACCAGACCAGGGCGCCAGAGACCAGGGGGGCACAGGAGCATGGAGAATGCAGCTATAGCCCAGCTAGAGAACAGCCATTCCACAGAGTAAAGGGGCCCAACACAGTGCTCAATCAGGCAGAAACCCCTCAAAAAAAAAAAAGTACCCCACCACCACCCGTGGGTTCTGAGTATCCACCCCAACCCCAGGTGCAAAAAAGAGCCACTGAACCCCGCCCAAGAGGAAGACGCCAGAGGAGTGGGGTTCCCCACAAGCGTGGTAAACGTGGGCTAACCAGGCTCCACACTGTCAGAATTTTGAAGAGAACCAGTTCTTAGGGAGAAGGACCAGAACCAGCACCTCAGAGAGGTGGACATCCCCAGGCTCAGATGTGATGTAATTGCTGTTACTGAAAAATTCAGTATTTGTGTCCGTGTGGCTGCTTGTAAACACAAAACTAAAAGCCTGACTACTCTGCCCAGAGACGTGGTTCACTTGTGTAGAGCAACCGATCGGTCATGATGATCTCCAGAACCTCCTCTGGAGATCCACACCATTAAACGTCATGTTGGTGTCATGATTTGATTGACTGGATATCGATGTACTCTTTGATTGACCAGATCAGGTCTGCCCAAACTTAGTCTTGGAGATCTACCACCCTGCCTGTTTTCCAGTTCTCTCTGAATCGCTTTCTGTTGATTAGCTGACTCAGGTGTCTCTTCATTCTGACTGACTCAACACACTTGAACCAGGTTAGAAGTAAGAAGAATTGCAGGGAGAGCTGGAAAACAGGCAGGGTGGAAGATCTCAAGGACCAGTATCAGGCAGTCCTGGACTAGTTGTTCCAGTGAGACAGAATAAGCAAGTTTTACTCCATCGAAATGTTGAGTCTTGAAATTAAGACACTGAAATATTTAAGATTGAAAACAGTTTATCTGGGAATAACATTTTGCTGTTTGAACATCAAGGGTTTATAAAAATCATAAAGAAAATCCAAAGGTTTAAAAATTCAAAGAGAAATTTCACAGGTTTAAAACATTCAGAATCTGATGGAACAGAAAAACTTCCAAAATAAAACATTAAAAATAGAACCCTCTCGAAAAAAGCTACATTTTTGCTGCAAACTGTGTATAAATAAATGTTTACCTGTTAACTCTGACTCATGACAGTGAAAGAAATGTTGAGAAAAAGGATTTAAGTAAACATTTAAATTATAAACTTTAAACCACATTTGGTTAAAATTTGCTGAATTAATCATGTGGTCTTCCAGGGAGGTGATTATGGAAAAGACGGCCTACAACCAGAAGAGTTTTCCCAGAACATAGAGCAAAGAATGATTATGAATGAGGAGTATTTCCAGAAGCTGATGTTTTTGGTAAGTTCTCTTTAAAACAATAAAACATATATTGTTTACAACTTTATTGTTTTTGTTTTATGTAGTTGTAGTTTATGAAAAGGAAGTCCACATAATTGGCACCAAATTATGATATGATTGTGGAACTGATACAGGCAAGGTAAGATTGATGAAGTAAATAAACCTTAAAACAATCATATACTGTATGGCCTAATTTTCCCCCAAAAAAATATTGTAAGTAAACATTAAATTATTCATTTGATGTGATTTTTTTTGTATCAAGTCAAACAATTCAAAGTGAAGATGAGACCTGCACTTTGGAGACTCATTTACATTTTTATAACTAACAATGTAGGGAAAGGTTTGCAACAATTGTCAAAATGGTCACATGCAGTCTGGCTTTCTCTTAGGGACCATTGACAGAATGTTTATTCTGATCCAGACCACTTTATGGGCCAACAGACATCTTCGTTTAAAATAAGACAAAGAGAAGATGTTCACTGTATCCCACTAAATGTGTGTAGCCTTGCCTTTTATTAAACTACCTTGGAATTCAAACTGCTAAAGGTTTTTGGTATTTTGTGCCTCACAGGGAGTTGTAGAAACTGCTTTCCATGAGGCGTTGGAGAGGGCTTGTAGATTTACCTCTGTAAAGCACCGATTGCAGCAGAAGTTGTCATTAAAGAAGCTACTGTATGTTCTCACAGGTTTTATGACTTTTTTGACAGCCTGCTGGGTCAGTTCATTTAAGCTCTAAACCTGCAGGATCCACCAAAACTAAAAAAAAAAAGAAAATAATAAGAAACAAAAAACTGATTTTTTTTCAAAGGTCTTTTCTGTCTGAATTCCCTCTATTACTTGGATTTTTCTTAAAATGTCAATAATTTGACAGAGTGATGTTATGGCTACACTAATCTGATGGATTAATTAAAACTGTAACATTTCTACTTAGACTTTTAAAACTTTAATTTTATAAACTGAATAAATATTTTCAGTCTTCCTAGTGTTTCTTGAAATCTTGTAAGTCCAAACAAATATGGTAATATTACTTTATCAACACTTAGATTTAAAAAAATCACTAAAATGAAAACACTTGAGCAATAGTAATTGTTGAATTCAACATATTTTTAAGCATCATTTATTCAAATTAAACCATTTTTTATTGTATATTTTTCTAAATTTTTATGACTTAACTTGAAAATCTTTAAGAAAAAAGTACATAATTTTAGGTTTTACCGAATGAAAATACCACTTTGTTCAGTAAACTACCAAAAAATTACATGGAAAATGTATTTTTTGTCTTTAATATCAATAAAATAATGTATATTGTTCATTTTTAAGTTTGTGCCACTAAGCAAGATCTCCTACTTTTGTTGGTAATACACCAATGATATTCAACATTTGCGTGCACCAGTCATTACCCGTGAATCCTCTCAGTCTTTAGGTCATGTAACTATTGTCTGTCCTATGAGAAAAAAACCAACAAACTAGTTTCATATCTTTATTTTAGAATTTTTTTTCTGGAGGATATGAATGTTTTGTTCCTTGAGGACTTACAATACATAACAGAATACAGTTGCGTTTCTACATTAAATCAAGGTTTGAATATTTTTTTTTTAAATGTAATACTTAAATTCACTGTTTTGTGCAGGCAGACTATCAAGCTGGAGGCTACGGCCAGGCTTTGAGACCACCAGCTTACCAGAAAACAAGGAGCAGCAGAGGAGACCAATGGCATCCCAGCCTGAGCAAAGCCAAGTTCATTTCCAGTCCTTTCAGTCCTTTCTTGTTAATGGCTCGCTCACTGAATAGCCTAACACTCCCCACTCTGCCTTTATTTGCAGGAGTACATTTTGAGATGGGAAGTTTGTGGGAATGACACATGAGTCAACAAAAGACCACAGCTTGCTGAAGAATGTTGGCAAAATTTGCACGCCTGCGGCCTCGTGCCTCGGCCAAGCATTAGCGACTATGTTTTATTGGGACTGCTATTTTAGTTTGGTTTGAATGCAGGCAAACACATAAGAAGCCTACGACCTCCCCATCCACCCCCACATCCACCCTAGTTCTGCCTTTCTTTGTGGCTTTTGTCCGAATAAGAAAAGAAAAAGGCCGCAACAGTGAAGTGTCCACAATCAGCGTCCAATCAACACATATGTTCCTCTCTTTTGACTTTTCTTTCATTTTCCTACTGCCCTTCGGCTTATGTTGTCTGCTTTTACTCTGTCTAATTCTGATCTAGGTCATTTTACATTTGTTAGCATTAAAACACGACATTGCCCCTAATGTAATTTAGAGAAAAGAGAAGCAGGGAAGGAGGCAACTGCAAAGAAAACGAGACAAAGAGATATAGATTGATGGTGATAGTAACAGGAATGACAGAAGGGGAGGTATTGATTGGAGGACAGAGGGCATATGAGTAATGCCGATCTGTGTCAAGCACAACTTCAGCTATTATCTGTAGGGTGTGCCTGTTATGCCTTTTTTTCTCCAGTTTTTGTGGTTGTGGTGGGAGGTAGGGAAGAGGGTAAGTGGGGGGATAGATTGGTGTCGCTGCTCCTGCCACAGATGGTGCTTTTCATTTTGTCTGTCTGCAAGTCCCACTTTGTGTTTATACGAATGTTTCTCATCAAAATGACTTTTTATTTCTTGTATTTCTGTTTTGCATTGAAGAATAATTATTCACCCGTATAAAAATCAATAACTATAAAGAATATATTGCTTTTTAATAAATTATACTACCTTGGCTAGTTTACCATCCATCCAATTATATCAGAAAGGTCATGGAGTTCCTGCAACCTGTTCCGTGTACAGGTACAGCGTTCCCTTGCCATCGCGGCTCACTTTTTGCAATCTTGCTGTTTAGTAGATTCTGTTTTTAGTGCAATGCATTGTATTCTGTGTCCTGATTGGCTGTTGATCTTGTCAATCAATCTCTTCCATGCCATGTCTCCTACTGAGGTGTAGCTCGCCAGAATTACATAGATAGTTATTGCATTCGGATCTCTTTTTTCAATCTATAATACTGGACTTATTATTCAGGAAAGTTTTGAGCTTTGAGAATTTAGCACCCAATCCCTAGCTAGCTTCGCTTGTACATACAACCTCCTCAGGTGCATTTACAAAATTATATTCAAAGGAATTGCAGCTTGATCGTATCATTTAGTCTTTAGTACATTTTTCGTCACTAAATGGCATGTTTGCATTTTCCTCAATCGCAAAACATTGATGCAAATAACAAAACTGTAAAATAAAATATACTCAAAGCAAATACAAATAAAATAACAAAAAGCAAAAGATAAAATATTTCTGACCAAAATAACTGAAAACACATAAATACACCACAAAACAATCACCGCTGGCCTCACTTCCACACACAACCTAAAAGATGGCAGGGAAAACCCACCACAGTCACATGAAACCGCGCATGCTAGTGCGAGTCCTACGGCTAACATTAGCAAGTTTCCAAGTGCTGAATTTACAACTACAACCCATTTCACACGATTAACAAGATTAAAAAATGGTGTCAGGAACAGTTTTGACTAATTAACAGTATATTTATATGTTTAAAACTTTTGCTAAACTTCTTTTTTCTTTTTTAAATAGCAAGAGCAAAGCCTGCTGCTTACCTCCTCTTGGTTGTTCCCAGAGAGACTTAAGAGAACAAAAAGGAAGTAGTGCAATCACCAAAATAAAGGTCTTTGACCAGACCTTCTCAAATAAACAAAAAAAAGACAACAAAAGAGATTTTGGTTAAATTAACAAAGACTACACAAGCATGATTGGTGAGGAATTTTCCAAAAACAGAGCTATCAGCTAATAGCGACAAAAAAGTTGCACTGTCATTTCTATCAGTGTCTTGCAAATAAATCAGTTTAACAGAAAGAATAAAGTATTTTACGGTTTTTCACATTCCTGACAATTCATTGTTATACCAGAGCTGATATCCTGTCGATGGTAAATGCTCTGAGATCAGTAAAGTTCTTAGCATTAGAATACATTGGAATTTGGTTTTAAAAACTAAATGTTTGAAGAGTTATGATAAATGAAAGAGTGTCAACACTGGTGCTACAATTCCAGTGTTAAAGAGAAATCATGGGAAATGGACTGCCTGTTATTATTCTGCAAACAATAAAACAACAATAAATCCTACATTATGAGGTTGATGAGATGTTTTTTCTCCTTTTAGTTATTTGTGTATTTTATAGACATGAGATCAGTTGTGAATTCACACTTTTAAAAACAACTGAATTATATTAAAAAAAAAAAAGATGCAGAACAGATGATATTATTCACTAATAAACTTCCCCTCAACATACAATCATTTTTGTGCTTTTCCTCTTGTAGACCGTAACATTTTGCACGGTTCAAAATGCAAATTGAAATTAAAAATTAACAAAATAAAATAATTTTTGGATTTAGACATGAATGTGCAGTCTTTGTGGCAAGACCTGTCCTGCCACAAAGATTTACAGATTACAAACAGATATTTTTAAAGCTTTACTAAAGTGTGAAATACAATTTGACAAATTTGGTTCTAAATTTGAAGCATCTTTGTGACAATTTCTGACAATTTAAGATTCTGCATTTGTTTTGGGTTGTTGGTGGGAGCAGTTTTGACTTTGTAATCTCTTGAAATCCATCCATTCAGGATTCTATTGAGACTGTCACTACAGCAGTCACATCTATGTGACATCCAACTCTGAAAGGTAGAGGTGGTCACTGATGATAGGTTATTGATGCAGGAGGAGTATAGAGGGTACTTTAAATTCAGGTGCACAGGGGTGAGAGACATGACATGATCTGCTTGTCAGATCTGTGCAGAAACGGCTGATGTCAGATTAAATCAAGACAAAGGTGCAGATTGACATCTCCATCAGTCCATCTAGAAGTGCACGGCCAGCCTCGGAGAATTTAAAAAGAAGAAAGTGAACTAAAGGCAAAGTTAAAAACCAACAAACTAATGTCTAGTTACAAAAAACGCAGCATTAATATTTGGGATTTTGTTGGACGTCTGTCCCTTGATTCATTAATACAGTCAAACTAAAAAACGTAAGATAAAATGACAAGCAGAAAACTTATTTAACTTGCCAAAATCATTCCTTTCTAAAACAGTTGGCTCCTAGTTTGTGGTATGTCTTCATTAAACATTTTTAGAATTGTGTGGCTGTCTGATTGTGTCTTGCCTCCTACTTTTTCAGGATTTTTTTTTTTTTCTGTCTGATGGCAAGTTTTTCTATATGTCTCATGTTAATATTTCTCTTTAGAAATAGACTGGTGGTGATTTAAAATAATCTTTACATAAAACCATAAATAAAAAAATAAATTATAAGGGCTTGAAGTTTATAGCCCACACAGATTTTGTTGCTCGCATGCCAAACGAAGAGCATATTAATGTTATTTACAAGTATTCATAGCATTTTTACTTTTCCACATTTTCCTAATGAATACAATTTTTTTTTTCAACATTCTATGCATAACACATCAAAGACAATGTCAAAAAAGTTGTTTTTGAAAATAAAAAAAACTTGAGAAATCACATTTACATAAGAATTTACACTCCTTGCTCAACACTTTTTGATGCACCTTCGCTAGCAATGACAGTCTCAGGTTGTTTTGAATATGATGCCACAAGCATGGCAAACCTGTCTTTGGGCAGTTCTCCCCATTCTTCTTTGCAATACGTCTCAATCCATCATTTTGGATGGAAAGCCATTTTCGGATCTCTCCAGAAATGCTCTTGCTGGGCCACTTAAGGACATTCACAGAGTTGTTGTGACCCCATCAGAGGGATCATGATGAGCACTACCTGGTCTTCTCCAAACAACGCCTGGCATTCACTCCGAAGAGTTCAGTTTTTGTCTCATCAGATCACAGCACTTTTTTTGTCATGGTTTGAGACTACTTCAAGTGCCTTTTGGCAAACTTCAGACAGGATGCTATGTACCTTTTGCAAAGGTGTGGCTTTTGTCTGGCCACTCAGCTGTAATGGCCTGACTGGTGGGTTGCTGTAGAAATAATTGTTACTCTGGAGGGTTCTCTTCTCTCCAGAGAGGAATGCTTAAGCTCTTAACAGAATGAATATTGGGTTAATGGTCACCTACCTGACTGAAGCCCTTCTCCTTCAGTCACTCAATTTAGATGGCTGGCCAGATCTAAGAATACATCCTCACCCTGGAGTCAGCCCTGAGGGATCTAAGAATACATCCTCACCCTGGAGTCAGCCCTGAGGTCTCATCTCGCAGGCAAGCACCCGATGGCCAGGGCTTCTCCCAAGGGGCCCTGGTTGAGCCCAGCCCTAAGGAATGACATTGGATCTCTCTCTCGTGAGCCCACCACCTGCAGGAGAGCTTAAATAAGGCTGTTTTTATGGTGGTAGTTAAAGGCAGGTGCCTCGATGGACCAAACCCCAGTCATGGAACTTGATGCATCCTCCACTAACAGCTTGGGCTCTGCCAAGTGTTGCAGATCAACTCTGTGGGCAAGAGGGTCAAGTCCTTCGGATGAAAAATAGATCCCTGACTGTGTCAGTTTAAAGTACCCAGCCTTCTTGGTGTCCCTTAGTGGATTACTGGAAAGTGCCTCAATGGGGGATGCTGCTGCCCTTCTGGGTCACCTTAATGCCCACATGGGCAATGGCACCTGGAAGGGTGGGATTAGAAAAGATGGTCTCTTTGATCTTAACCCAAGTGGTGTTTTGTTGTGGGGCGTTTGTGGTCATCGAGCACAAGGGCATCCATCAAAACACATTGGGACACCCTAGGCAGGAGATCAGTGATATACCTTGTAGTGACATTCAACCATGTGTCTTGGACACTTGGGTTAGACTGTCAGGAAAGTAGACTGGAAAAATTTGGAAGACATAAACATCTGACTGAGCCATCTGTGTATGAGGTCTTACCTACCAAATTTGGGAGAGAATCAAAAAGGTACAGAGGAAGGCTGGAGACATTGAGTCTGAATGGACCATGTTCTCCACCTCCATTGTCTTTGCTGCTGTTGGGCGCTGCGGTCACAAGGTCTCTGGTGCCTGTCACGGTGGCTGACACTGGAAGTAAGAGATGCTGTCAAGCTAGAGAAGGAGTCCTAACAAGCCTGACTCCAAAGGCAGCTGACAGCTACCAGCAGTTTAAGAAAGCTGCGGCCCGGGTTGTTGTGGAGGCAAAAACTTGGTCTTGGTCTTTGCACAGAAGAAGAGGTAGTGGTCTTGATGCACAGCCATGTCACTGTAGTCACATGGCCATCGGAGTGGAATTGCCCAAGTCGCTGTAGAATGTAACACCTGCTGGTGACATCACCCACAGCTGGAATTTTATGTCTGTAGACGCACCATTGAACTTTAAATGTGCTGAAGTGATTAGAGTACGTAATTATAGAGAATATGGTCCAGAAAAAATGTCTTTTAACACAGAAAATGATGAAAACTTACTGAAGATGTTATTGGAAATACCAAAGTTCGCACACAGATACAGAAAGAGCAGAGAACTACATTAAAAAGAGCAAGTTACTGGAAAGATGTGTCTTACACCTCATATCATGCATCACTAGAGAGTGTAATTCACTCTTTTTTAAAATTTCAATTTTTTTTCCCTTTTTGCCCATGCTTCTGTTTAGTGGAAAACACAACACTTCTTGCTTCCTCCTCTGCCTTTCATCTACCTGCACATTTGCAGACGCCGCAAATGTACTAGCAGGATGTCATTCATGTTAAAGATAAACGCTAGAGACAATCGTGTCAATTGTGGACAAGATTGATGGGATGACTGATTACTGTGAGGTATGAACAGGTATCATTCCCCAAATGTTTCTCTGTTTGCATCCATCAAGCCAAGTAAAAGTCACGTCCTTAAGAGCAATATACTCCACCATGATTGGTCGGTTCGTCAGCCCCACACACAACACTGTAAAAGTCCCATTCATACAAAACTTTCGGGGCTGTACTCAAGGTGGGGACTGAAAAATATTGTCTTGAGTGCTGCAAATGGCCTGCGAGCTGCAAGTTTGAGATCCCTGGTTCCCTGGAGTATTGCTAGATTATCATTACCATACAAACTAAATACTCGTGAAAAATTTTCTTTGTACAGCCAGACATGTCAAAATTAAGCATTTGCCTTAATTTTGTTACAAATAAATTCTATTTGAATATGAAAGAGAAGCTCACAAAAATTGTGATTAAAAAAACGACCATAAATGGCAGATATGCAACTAATTATAGGAGTATTTGATGTGACCTTCATCTGTAAAGCTTCATTTTTGCTCTCCCATGCTAGTTAATGAATGTGACAGAGTGTCTTACTGATTTTTAAAGAGAGAACTTAAACTAGTCCGAAGCCACCAACAAAGGGAAGTTACCGCTCAGGCTCTTCCAAATGAATGTGTTCTTTTTGTTTGAATACACGTTTTTTTTTTACCCTTAGAATGTCATATAAGGCTAAAAGTTGTTGGCTCTAAGTATAAGCAGTTATGAATGCTATTTACCTTCCACGTTTCATTCTTATAAAAACTTCCCTGCAGAATCAGAGCAGATAAAAATCCAGGTTCATAACCTCAATAGTTATTAAAGTGAGCGACTCACTGCAAATTCACAAAGAGCAGTACTTAGCGCCCAGTTAAGAGCTATTTCAGGGACACCTTTTTTCTGCACAAACAGAGTGGCAGCACCTTTAGCCAATGTTGCTTCAGTCATTTCCATTAAGTGTTAACAAGTTGCAAGAAAATGAGCGACCTAAATGTATTACACAAATGCCACCATAAACAACTTTCAGTCTAAAAACGACTCATTTTGCCATGACCAGCTGCAGTAGGGAAGAAACCATGTATTGTTTTTTCACATAAGTTGTGATGGTTAGGGTCAAATCTCAGCAGATGATAAAAGGAAGCAAAATACTGAAGTTTGTCATGTTCTATTGCCTCTATTGTGTTCTAGCCAGCATTCAAACATGACCATAAAAAACGTCTCAATGTCCCTTATTTCCAACTTATGTATTTCAAATTGGAAGTCGCATAAGGATGAGTTTGGTTGTCATAGCAGCAGTAGTAAATAATAGAGAGAAATGGCTCAGTTCCAAAGCAAAAAGCTGATGAAGATGATTGCTGAAACATACCAACACTGCATTCCGTTGGAGTTTGACAATGTTCCAGAAGATGCTGGTTTTCCCTCGACATTTACAGAAGATTATTAGATAAAAAGCATTTGGATTCATCAGAGAAACATGTCCAGCAAAGAGAGGCGAGCCTGTGCACCAGGATCAATAAATGAAGCTCAGAAAATGTTTTTATCCAGCGCTGATTTACCTGATGTTTCTTCTGGCCCGGTTTTGCCTGTCCTGTGCATTATATACAAGAAAGTGAATGATAGGCTGCAATCTGAAAGCTGTATCATCTCATCTTGTTCCGACATGGAGGAACTAACATTATTGCTCAATAACGAAGATATATTGGTTCTTGGCTAGAATGTAAAAGTTCTCCTTTTGTTATTTTCCAGGGATTTCTTTTTTTTTTGCAGTGTTTAAAGTCAATAAAACTCACTTTACCCTTGTATTGATACTATTCTGGTCACATGTAACCTGCTTGGTAAAATCCAAAATTGTGGTGAACACTTCGAGTTTGGAGTAAAACTGTAAAACATTTTAAAAAGTAGTAAAAAAAAAGGTGCTACAAGGCTCAGTACTAGGATCAGCCATGTTTCTGGGAAAAATTATAAGTAGTTGTAAACATGTGTTTTACCAAAGTTATGCACTATCTTGATCAGATTGTACTTTGTACATTATACCATTCACTGGTTCTCTTTTACTTCATCTTTTTTTGTTGAAGTTTGGGGCAACAATTAATGCACTATTCTAACTGCAACTGCACTATTCTAACTGCAAAAACATGTCGTACGGATCATTCATAAAACAGGGTTTTGAGAACGTACTTGTGATTTCTTATTCAACAATAAATCATTCCAGATATTATAAAAGACTATATTTTATATATTACCAAGCAATGTAAAAAAGTTCTTTACAATAAAAGAGACAATTTATGGTCTGAGAAGCTATTCACATTTTTTAATATGAAATGCTTGAACCACTCGTAAATGTTTTTGATGTAAGCAATACCTAAGTATTCATGCATTCCGAAATGCATACAAACAAACAACGGTCTGGTCATATTATATAGAAAAATAGGTCTAATGCAATTATTTTATTATGTTTTCATATTACTGCTGGTTTTTGTATCTCATCATTACTTTATTATGGCGTTACTTTTGTTTAATTTGTGTATGTAAAATTGCTAATATCTGTGTCCTTAATCATTACCAATTTTTGTGGTATTTTACCACTATTATAGTTGTCATTTATGACTTATGCTGTTATACTTTTTGTATCACTTGTCTGAAAAGCCTTACTGTTTTGATACACTTGGAACTTTTCTTTCCTGAAATGTTTGCCATAATTTTTGTTTGAGCAAAACCTTAACCTGTTCAAACCTTAAATGAATCGGTATTTAATGTAAACTTGTTTTTGTTGCTTGTATTGTATTGTCTTCCGTTGCTTGAAACAAATAAATAAATAACTCATTTATATGCTGATGACATCCGATTGTACTGCTCTTTTAGTGATTCCCAGTTTGAAAATAACACATTTTAAAGAGTTTTATCATTTTAATTTTGATTTTTAGTTTTTTTTTTTAACTTAACTGATTTGTCCCTATAAAATATGCAATATATATGTATACAGACACATCATGTTGTTATCCTCATTCTTTAAAGGTCTGTTGCTCAAAGCTGCTGAGATGAAGGAAGACAATGAGATTCTTTTGCTCATTAAATTTAAACACAAATACAAGTTATAGTTACTGCCAGTACACCAAGTTCTTGAAACAAGCCCACTGCAAGAGGAACTGTAGAAGAAACTTGATATCAATTTGCTCAGGCTGTATATTTATTGTCTATAGATGCATTATTTGCTGTACAACTTAATGCCGTTGATGTCAGATACAAGACCTCAAGACCTTCTGTGAGTCAATCAGCAGACATAGAATAATGGTGAATCAGGAGGTGCTGAGGATGAATCAGATGAGAAGAAAATGCATCAGTTTGGTTAAAGAGTATGACAATGTTGAGGTTTAAGGCCACAAGTACCGAAATACCAACATTGTCTTTACTTTGGAGAAAAACACACTCCAGCAACTCTCAATGATAAATGAATGACTAAATAATTTTAACACAATCCAAAGCTAATAATTTATTTACCTCTTTGTTCAAACCATACTTACTGTTTAAATTTGAATATTCAAGTGATTGAATATATGATGTTTTTTTTTTTTTTTTTGTGCAGGTGAATTTAAGTTTTCATACTCTTACTTACAGATACTTGATTTCCTTCAGAAACGGTTTCACTCCCCAAGCAAAAGCGAAATAAACGAACTGACTTAGTGAAACACCTTCTGGTGTCTCAACAACAACTCGTGGACAGGCTACCTCAGCCATCAGGCACGATAGCAACAACAGAGCCAGGCCAAGCAGAAAGTGACAGTGAAAAGCTGCTTCGCAAACTCCTGAGGACACAAAGACTTTTATTCTGCAGTAATGATGTGGAAAAGGCTCATATATGACTTTCATTGGCAGACATATACATGACCTCCAACATCTGATGACTTGAATGTCACTGAAATAAAATGTGTTGTGGCTCCTGAAATGAATATTTACATTGTTTGGATGTAAGTGGAATAGTAGCCCAGGCGTTTATTCCAAAAATGTGTCTTCTGACCTGGCGTTTATTAGAGACAGGCATCCATTCCATCACAGACAGAATGACTAATAGGTTCATTTTTATGAAATTTGGTCAAGAAATGCAGACAGCAACACCAAATGATATTTTTGAGGATTTGTTGAAATAATGACACCATTGTATTATATCCTGGTTAGAACCGACTGTGAACGTTTCTGTTCTCTTTTAGACATCGTCAATCTTCATGTCAAAAATCCATTTTACTTTCATGTGAATCATTTTCCTGGTGACGTGCATCTTTCTGTGTTTGCTCAGTAGTCCATGTTCAAACAGGTTCTTCTGATTCGTTGCTTAGTTTTTTGCACCTCCACCAGAAAATCGGTTGCCTTTTCTGCAGCCCTCTTCTCAACGTCACCCATCTGCTTGCACCATTCTCAGATATGTTTAGGATTCACCCCAAAATGTCCTGCAGGTTCCTCACCAGAGTTTTTTTTGGTGTGTGCCACCATACAAAGTTTAAATGCAAAATTGAATGAGCATTTCTTGGCCATCGCTACACAACACAAATACTTTAGAACAGGGTTCTCAAACTCAATTACCTTGGGGCCACTGAGGGCAGAATCTGGCTGAGGCTGGGCTGTATGGGGTTCCATTTGTGCCAAAATATGTTTTGGTATCCACTATCTATATTTTTGGTCCAAGGTCTATGTCTAGTGAGCAAATTTCTTGAACATTTGTTCATGTTTATGTACTACTAAGCAATATATTCTGTGAAACGACAGCAGCTAACGACGCTAGCAACTGTTGCTAAGGACTTCTCTGATGACCAGATCCAACGACAATAGCAAATGCAAAGTTTCAAGCATAAAGCAAGCTGAAACATAACAAAGCAAATACAAAACTATCATCAGAGAAGTGTGAACATGCAGAAGATATTACTAGTAGACATTGAACTTTCATACTACGGCGGGGCCAGCAAAATATCAACTTGGGGGCCTCAAATGGCCCGCGGGCCGCCAGTTTGAGATCACAGCCTTAGACACATGGCGACTGCACGACTGTGAACAACCCATTAGTGTATTATAGGAGCCTGGCTGTTAGAGATCAGCGTTTAATATAATGAACACCTTTTAGACCCGGCGTCTAGTAGAGACCAGACACATTTGACCCGCCTTCGCACAACAGCTGGGACAGAATCTGTCAACAACTTGGATGTGAAAGGGATGGTAGGTTAACAAAATGGGTGCTTCCGAAATGAATACTTGCATCTTATGTCGACAAACCACACGATTTGAGTCTTCGTACTTTCTATTGGCCAAGATAGACTTTATCTTACTTCTAAAGCTTATAGCTGCAAGCAAAGCAAGAGTAATACAGACAAATATTCTCATCTGTCAGAAGTTACAGGTACATTGGATGTTATTTCTGACAGTGATGGGGATGAATGACCAATTTGTTACATTGACCATGCATAACAAAGAAACAGCATTGTCCCTTAAATTTAATGATACAAATTCATCAAGAGCTATCTGAAATGTTATTGTAGATTTGTCAATTTGTGTTAGATTTTTTTTTTGTTGCAAAGGTGAAACTTTGAAAGATAAAACCAACACAAACATTCTTTTGTAATTTGATTTAATTTGAAAGCTCTTACTAAGTTTCTTTGACATTGTATATATAGCTTGTAGTAAGAAGTATGAACAATTATAGTAAACCACTTTGTTTGACAACTGCATGTTAAATGTCAGAAGTATCAGCTCGGCATCCCGATCAGTGGCTTTTCCCAGGCCTATTTAAGCGTGAGATTCAGACAAGTGCAAGTACAGAAAATCAATTCATGCCAAGACCTCTTTTTTCAGCCTTGCTGATTGTCCTTAAAGAAAAGGCCTTCAATCAGGACTGATGAGTGTCTGAACGGATAAGCTGGACCATTTGACATGACCCCGGGTGAACGTGTGGCAACACTCGCCAGCCTTACTGTCCTGTCATTATTTCCCCTCAATTTTAAACATCCAGACAGTTGCACCAATGAGAAACAATGAGAAAAAAAAAGAAATTGACCCACAAATTATTTTCGTTTTATTCCTCTAACTACTGAATTTAGAAATCCAAATGGTAATAAGAGATGCAAGGACTTTTACTGGGAACAGGTTTTTTTAAATTTTATAATAATTGTGGAATCTGTTTTATTATAATACCATACTGTAAAATACCTACAGCTCATATATTTTAAATATTTTGAACCATTTAATCATCTAAAGTCTTTCTCACATGCACATATCTACCTGTCTTCTATGTCTAAAATGTATATTAGCCTATGCACATTTTCTTTAAATAAAATTAGTTAATCTCAGAGTGGATTATCGTCTGTGGGTTTTTCTTAGGATTTGTTATGCGTCCATATTATAATATTTAGAATAGAACCTCAAGAGAACTGTAAGATTTATTCAAGTGGAAGAGCGACCTCTAATGGGGAGTCTAAGGAACAACATTTGTGAAACAAAATTAAAAAAAAAGATTTTTCCTTTGCCTTCATCTCGACAAATTTTAACTGGAGAAGTTGTGAGGAGGCCGGCCTTCCAATCTGTTTATTGCATGTGGGACTGATACATGCTGAGGGTGCCAACACTTATGCGGGCCCCATGAAAGTTGGGGAAAAGTTTACATACTTTTCTTTAATAATGTTGAAACTAGCTACTCTCTAATTCCAGGCCTTGAGAGCCGGCCTCCTGCTGGTTTTCCATAAATCCTACCTTATCTGCTGCTGATTAACTGGATCAGGTGTGTTTAACCAATAAGGTGCTTCAATGGCTGGGAGGTTGGAAAGCACAGGACACCAGCCCTCGATAAAAAAGTTTAAATAAATTTAAATGTGAAAGAGGGATCAATGAATACTATTACTATGTCAGATCGTCAAATATCCCCTCCTGCTCTCTCTCCTATGGCTGATTGGTGCTTACCTGTCAGTACCTGCTCCCTCTCTGGGGAGGAGGGGCATATTTAATAATGTGACCCTAACAGAGCACAGTCACACTTTCTGAGCTGAGACTGTCTGGAGTCCTGGAGACAGTTATATAGGGAAGCATCGGAATCACATCTGAGCAAAGAGAAATTATTTACCAATATTTAGTAATTCACTCGTTTTTATTTCTATACCTGAGAAGCATGAGTCCACATTTAACTATTATACAGACCCTTTCCTGAATAGATTAAAATATCATTAATAAGTGCGTTCATTTCGATAATTATATTCATAAAATTAAATTCAGGGAACATTATTTCATTTATTTCAAGTATTTATTTCTTCAAAAATTACAGTCACAGGCCATAAAACCAGCAAAAACAGAATTTTCAAAAATTAGAAGAGGTCTGGTGTGAAATCTTCACAGTAAGTCAGAATTTGGGCTGCAGTGTCCAACAAACTCGTCTTTCTTCACTGCAACAGTCTGACAGAATGTTCTAGAAGACTTCATGATTCCTCCTGCTGAGGATCTGAGTAGAGATGTAGATTTCATCTTCCAACAGAACCTGGTCCCTGCAAATAAAAAAAATGAAGAATTAAAGATGGACAAATCCTTTGAAAATGCTTGTTTTTCATTTCATGTGAACAGAATTTATGTCTTTATCTTTGTACAAAAAATGGAAAGTAAATGTTGATTTAACCAGAGAATTTTAGTGTTCTAAACTCCTGTATTTAAGAGTTTTATGAGAGGAACCCAAGTTTTTGTAGAAATAAAAAATAAACACGCAAATACTTGCAATCAATTAAACAGTGGGCCATGAATCTGTATTCTATGAAAGTTTATTTTTAACAGAATTATGAAATGAAGACACTTTGCGATGACATTTTTGGAAAGGGTCACTAGATCATTTGCAGAGGTTAAACGTGCCAAGTTGTTGTCTAGATTGACTTAAAATATTGATTTTTTTAAAACTTTTGTAATCACATCTGCTTTTAATAAATGATCATAATTTTGTTTTCTTTTCCTTTTTGCATTTCAAAAATGTTTTCTACGCTGCTGTGTTAAAATGTTTGAAATTATACAACTTCCTGAATCATCACATTGTTTTCAATACTGCTCCATATCTTATCATTTCTACATTCCATATTAAGCCACAAGTCACTGCTTGTTTTCTGCTTGTGGAAACTGACATTTCAGGATTTTGACAATTCAATCATTTATTCATTTATACTCTTACCTAATTTTTTGTTCTTATGAGCTCCAGGTTTGTTTTCCACACTCATTGATTGCTTTACTCAGGCACCTTCTTCAGAGCATTCCTTAAAACACAGAATTTGTTTGAACTGCAACAAATTTTCTGCTCTTTCGGCTGTCCTCATGCAGCAAATCACAGCAGAAACCGACTTTGATCGTGCAGAAACACTTTAAGTACAAAAAATTGTAGTTTCAAAGGCCTTTCTCTTTAATGGGAAAAACATGTGGCAAATGTAGCAGCAAGAAAATGAACCATATGGTGAAAAAAGAAAACAAGAAAAAAAAAAAAAAAAAAAAAAAATATATATATATATATATATATATATATATATATATATATATATATATATATATATATATCTGCCTATTTTTAATTAATAAAACTCAAAGCAACTTGAAAATAAGGAGAGCAGTTACAGGAGTGTGATAAAATATTTATAAGCATTTGCTGCCATCAGCTGGACAGAATGATTTTTTGTAAAGGAGATTTTGTTTTTAAAAATAAAACCTGAACATGCTTTGTAAGCCTGACACAGAAAAGCACAATTGCATCATTCATTACAAGACATTCGTCAAAAGAAAAAAACAAAATAGCTGAAAAAACAAGGTCCCAAAAACAAGTGGGCAAAATGAACTTCCTCTGGAGGCTGGCTGGGCGTTTACTCAAAGGGGTGGAGCTTGGTCCTCCAGAGAGAACTCGGTCGCTCTCTCTGGTTAGGTAGAGAACTGCTGCTTCAAATACAAGAGTTTAAAGTATCTTGGGGTTCAGGTCAAGATTGACAGGGTTACTAGATATAATGGATGCAGCAATGTGTTAAATGTGTTGATTCATTTTGGTGAAGGAGCTGAACCGAAAGGCAAAGCTCTCTCTATGTCAGGAGTCTGCAACCTGTGGCTCCGGAGCCACCTGTGGCCCCTCCATTACTCGCTCTCTGGTTAAAGAATATAAAATAATTTTCTATTTTAAATTAAAATAGCAATGCAGCTTCATCGAAGTCACACTAAAACGTTTTGATAGATTTTTCAGAGCCTTTCACCACCAAAAATCTGAGATTATGGTCCAGCCAGAATTCATACTTTAGGGAAAATCAGATCAAGATATAGACTTTGAAGTGTTCCTCGTGGTCTAAAAAAATGCAGTATGAGTCTGTTTTCTGAATTTCTGACCGAGATGAACCAATTATGGCAAAATAAAATGAGTTTGTTTTTTTTTTGTTTTTGTTTTCACTGCTGACATGAAACTATCTACATTTGCTGCATTAAGATAATTAAATATTGTACAGTGTGTCTTTTATTTTGAAAGGATGTCATGCAAGCCTCCAACAAAAACTATTTCACTTTTTTTTAACTGTTTTTTAAAAATATTTGTGTTTAATTTAAATCCCCCCAAAAAAGTATATTTATCATAATAGCTTCAGTAAAAAAAGTCTTCCTAAAGAAGACTTTGTTGCTCCTTCTGGATTGTAGTCGATAAGACACGGACCTGAATGACTCTGTAAGCATTGGAGGCTGCAGACCCCTGGATAAACACACCTGATCCAGGTATTCAGCAGCAGATAAGGCAGGAGTTCTGGAAAACAAGCAGGAGGCTGGTCATCGAGCCCTAGATTTGGACAACCCTGGTTCACACAGTCTCCCGCTAGCTTACAGCCACTCAAGCCCCAGCTTTACATTATTTGTGCGGCAAAAATGGTGAGCAATATTACAGCTATCCAGATGTACACTTTTGACTCAAATACCATCACAGACAGGGAAACAAAGACGAAAATGAATCTAATAGTTTACAAGTTGCATCAGAATGAAGTGGAGCATGGAGCTTGTGGTTTGCTGATTGTAGCATCTATCTCACTGCTGCAAGCTTTATCCAACGGCATTTTGTTTGCTTGCTTCTAATTCACAATGATTCCAACAAAGAAATACTCAGAAATGCAGTTTTATTCTTAATTTTCTTTATACAGTTTGTGTTCTGCATCATAAGAAAAATGTCACAAGAACATGTTAAAAAAATACAACTTTCATCAGAGTGGATCTTTGAAGAATTGCAAGCTGTTTCTGGCTTTGTCCAATGAAAACAGCATAATGAAAACTTCACACATTTCAAGTTTGAATTAGTGGTAATATGTTCACACATATATTCATAAAATCTTGCTGTAGTCAACATAAAAACCTCACTGAATAAATTTATGAAGATTTGAACAGCTCTGTCACAGTCCTGCAACGTTAGGATGTTATTCTTCCCGGTATTTCTGCTTATAAAACGCAATCTTGCTTGCTCCTTTAATTGCAAATCGTCTTATTCTCTTGTAGTAGAAGGACGAAGCCCCTCCCAAATTTGACCAGTGGATTTCTGATCTCTTCAAATGTTTCCACACACAAATAAGGTGCAAAATGGTACAGCTCATGACAGCTACTCCTAATTTATAGAGTTAGGCTGCGAGGATGTGAGGATTCTGTATGGTGTCACATGTTCATTATTTACTCCATCTTATTTTTATCATTAGTAACACTACTTGTTTTTTGCAGTTGTTTATTAAAGTTAAAGCAACATCTGTGTATTCGGTGCACTCGTATCTACAATGTTGTAAAACTATAAATAAACATAAAAAAGTGTCATGGTTGGTAGACAGGTTGTCTTCCATAACATGTCAAGCTTCCACACTGCACAGCAAATGAATTAAACTAGATTTCTTCAACAAATACTGAATATTTACACATTTTACAAAGGAAAAAAACAAAAGCTGTGCCAGATTTCTTTCATTTCACGGGTCAAACTAAGACCAATTTATGATTTACCAGGCAGAATGGTTTTGTTGGATGCAAATCACATGATAAGAATTTTATTCTCTAGAAAATATTCCCCACTTGAACTGTTCATAAAGAACATACAAAAAAATGTGAAAAACACTGAAAAATGTAGATATATTTATTTGTTTGAATAAAAAAAATCCTTAGTGAGTAGACTCAGTTAAGTTCTGAAATTTAAATATTTTTTGACAAAACCAGTATTTAAAAAACAACTTAAGTTTGATGATCCTAAACCACACATACACACTAAGAAATCCAGTCCCTATCATCAAGGTATTGTGGAGTTAAAACTGGGAATAGTTGGTGCCCAATCAGGGTACGAATCCAAAGAGAAGAGAGGAACTCCCCACGTCCCAACAGCCAAGAGGACACAAAGCAGTCCAATGACGTTGACACCGAGCCCGGCCTTCACCTGCAACACCAGCAGTTACACCATCAACTTTGTTCTATCAAATGTCATAATTGCACTTATAAAAAAGTAATGTAAGCGGTTTTTTATTTTTGCATTGAATGACCCACCATGTCCATGATGGTGATGTGTCCATAGGCATAGACAACGGCATTGGGTGGATTGGACACTGGTAGCAGGAAAGAGAAGGATGTGCAGAGTGTGGTTGGGATGAGGATGTAAAGCGGATTCACATGGATAGCTTCTGCCTAAAATTGAAGACAAAAAAAAATAACAACACACATTTGATAAAGTGTCAGAGACCATAAGTGAACCAAATACAAAAAAATGACAGGTAGATCTTTTTTTTTGTTTCTGTTTTGTCAATACATTCTCCCCCCAACTCATCACATTTTGACGTTTCTGACGCTCTGCATCATAAATCGATGTTTTGTTGCTTTTTGATATGCTGGTTGTTCCCATTCAGTCACGGGTCCCCAACCTTCAGGCCGTGATCCGGAACCGGTCCAGTACCGGGAAGCAGAGCGCACCGGTAGCTTAACCCAGTAGCAGTACCCTAACTTGGTACCAGACACCATTTTTTAAATAAATTTTCTGTTTGGGAAAGCCATAGGAACAATAATGATTTGGGTAATAATTTGACTGTGAAGTTGGAATAATCGAGATTTGACTGTAATCTAAATGTATTGTATATTTTCCAATTGCAGCCCATCTTTAATTGATGCCAGTCTCCAATAAACGCTTGGTCTGACCGGTAGTCGTCACTGTTAGATGCTGGTCTCTAAAGTGGGCGGGCTCCTATAAGATCCACCCGCCTTCCTCAGGTCTTGCACAGCCGTGCAGACATTGGGCGTCTGAGGTGTTGTGAGCCAGTGCAGCAGTGGCCAAGAAATGCTCATTCTACTCGATATCGCGTTTCAACTTTGTGCGGTGGCATACGACAGAACGTTCTGGTGAGGAATCTGCACGGCATTTTTTAGAGTGGTTCCAAAAGTATCTGAGAACAGCGCAAGCAGACAGGAGATATTGAGAAGATGGCTGCAGAAACAAGCAAACTATTTTCTGGTAGAGGTGCAAAGAAAGCTTTCAAACATCATTTTGTAATAAACGCTTGGGATACGATCAAAGGATATACAGTACTCGCAAATTATACAAACTATAAAGCTTTTTAATAAGTAAATGGATCAATGCACAGATTTAATATACAGTTTACAATGGAATCCTACCAGTGGAGAGAGGATAGGAAGGAAGATGGTCGTGGTTGCAGCATTGCTGGTCACTTCGGTCAGCATGGTCACAATAACACAGGCTATTGTGATGACGGCAAAAACTGGCAAATCGCCTAATGGTGTCAGGAGCTCAGCCACCCACAAAGACAAGCCAGACTCCTGCAAACAGAAACACCACATTCCTATCTTGAGGGAGGTATGGTGCATGCCTCACTGAGTGTATTTCTAGGTGAGAGTGTAAGATTGACATAGATATATATATATTTTTTGCCAACCTTTGTGCCTTCAGCAAGTGCGAATCCTCCACCAACCAGAAGAGCAACTTTCCATGGCATGGAAGCTTGAAACTCACTCCAGGTGATCATAGCCTCTGTGTGAGCACAGAGAACAACAAGATTCCTCAAAAAGAATAATAGACACATTTAAATTCTCTTGAACATTTGATCAAACTTGACAGGAAATTCGGAACCATGTCAATTGCATTTTTCAGCTGATAATGTCAACGATGTTAATTATTTAGTCATTGATATGACTCTTGAGATGTTTTACAGCAAATGTAAGCTTTATATATTTTTTTCTTTACATTGTGTATTTGTTATGGGTGTCTCGATGCAATTCAAAAAAACAATCTAATTGTCAGACTTACTGTAACAGCTCAAAACTGTTTCCTTTTGTTCTTGGCATTCTTCCTTTCTTCCCTATAGTTGCTTCCTTCAGGGATTGCCTTGTCTTATTATCTGCCTTTATCTAATATTATCTTGTTGTTGCTGTTTTCCTCTCTTTGTCTTCCTTCTTAATGAGTTGTTTATTGCTAATATAACTCCTGGTTTAGCTCAAGACTGTTGCTATCAGACTTTCCGATAAAACTTTTAATCTGATTACTTGTGTCCATGTAATCATGACTAATGTCTGTTTTTTGGTGCATTATCTACATGGGCGACTAGAGGCTTATTTCCAGCAACTATCACTATATCGTCTAATGATCCCATGTGTTTCCTCATTGTGTCAAAAGGATAACAGATTATTAGGAAATCAAGGTTAATCTTTGTGAGAAATTGCCAAGAAACTGAAGGTTTGCTTTAACGGTGTGTACTACTCTCTCCAGACAACAGCACAAACAGGCCCTAACAGAGTAGAAGAAGAAGTAGGAGACCCCGCTGCACAACTGAGCTAGAAGACTGGTTAAGACTGGTTAACAAAAGAAAAAGATGAATATGGAGACAAAGTTCACAGACATTGGACAGAGCGAGTTTTATGGGTGAACAAATTCACACAGAAGAACATTTGTGAGAAACAGGAGAACGGAAAAGAGGCTGGAACGGTCCCTGACGCCATCATTTAAGCAGGGTGGGGGTAACCTGATGGTATGGGGTTGCTTTGGTAACTGTAAGGTGGGAGATTCGTTCGCGGTAAAAGGAAGGCTATCATTCTGGTTTGCGGTGCCATACCCTGTGGACAGCACTTGATTGGAGCAGATCCTACAACAGGACAATGGCTTAAAGCACACCTCCAAACTGTACAAGAACTATTAGAGAAGAAGCAGGAAACCCAGTCACAGATCTAAACCCCATTGTGATGTCGTGGGAACATCTTGACCACATGATATGCAAGAAAAGCTCATCCAGCCAGTCTAACTTGTGGGAGGGGCTTCTAGAACAGTGGGGTGAAATTTCTCCAGATTACCTCAACAAATTAACAACTAATGTCAAAGGTCTGCAACGCTGGACTTGCTGCAAATGGAGAATTTTTGACAAAAACAAAGTTTGAAGGAAAAAAATTCTAATTCCAAATAAATATAATTATTTCTAATCATGTCAATGTCTTGACTATGTTTTCTCTTCATTGTACAGTTTTTGAATGGTAGGGTAAAACTCCCAAACAGAACTGTCTATTCAGATAGTTACCTTATAAACCTGTTATATTATCAAGTGGTGTAATTTAAATATGTAGTTACCGTATTTTTTGGAAGGTCCGTAGGCTGGTATAATGAAGAAGAGGAGGCCCAGCATCAAAGCCACATTGGCATCTGTGAAGTAACCTGACTGACCCCTTTGTAAAATGACAGAAAAACAAACACCATCATATTCATTGTAAGCCAACATATTATTTAATATGATTGGACATTAAAAGTAAATTGAACTAATAGTTGAACAGAGGAAATGAAAAAGTTGACATACAAAAAAGGGGAGGGACTTACTCTGGAAAAAGAGAAGCCCACCCAGGAAAGAAACCTGGATCTCTGGTGAGCCACAACACCACCATAATCACAAAAGCCACTCCTGTTACTATTTCCTGAGACCTGGAAAAGAGAATAAATCATCATAAAACAAGTTTTAAAATGAATCACATGGTGTGAACAGTAAAATGACTCAATCAGATAAATTTGTAATGGAATCATTTTCCGTCAAGGAATAAAACAAACATTCTCTGAGTGATTACCTCATGGGTCCCAGTGAACTGTACTCCTCCTCGATCACTTTTTTAGCTGACTTCTCTTTCTCTGAATGCTCTCCTTTACGGCACCTTAGGAAGCTAAAACTGTTTGACAGAAAAAGTATCCGTTAATACAACCAAGATAGTAGAATTAGGATTTATTGTGATCAAAATTGTGCCATTTTTAAGAAAAAGATACCTGAGGTTTAGTGAAAAGGTTTAGAATCACAAACACAGCAAAGCACAATTGTGATACTAAATGATATCTTGCTTACAATTAATGCCTTTTAGCCAGAATTAATATTCCAACCACTAGATATCGCCCTTAATGGAAAAATTACTAAAATAAAACACTAAGAATGCAATTAAAAACATAATTTATTTGATTACTTAAAAAAAACAAAGAAAATAACAATATCATAAGAGAACAGAGAGACAGAAGGGAAAACTGGTAGATCATTATTAACATTGAAGACTCACTCTGAGCCAATGAAGAGCCAGTACAGCCAGATCCAGGTCAGAAAGAGCATGATGATGCTGATAGGAAGGCACAACAGGAGCCAGTTTCCAAAGTTGATGCAGTTGCAGTCTGGGTAAACTCTGTTGAAAGACAGATTTTAACATCCATTACAATCCTCTAATGACAAAATAAAATAGCCTTTTTAATCATCAATCCATTGAGTTTTAAAGCTGTGCTAACATAATTTACACAACTGTTAATTGAACTTTAATATTTATCCAAAGTTGATTTAAGATGCTACTTTTCAGAACTGAGAGATTTTTATGCTTAATCTGTGTTTGATCCATTGCCAACTTTTGAAATTAAAAGTAGTGTTTTACTTTCAAGAAGAAACAAATATAAAAGCAACAAGAAATCAATAAAAATAACAATAATAAACTAATCCACTCTTTTTTGGGGCTAAAATCAGGTTGTCCTTTATATGCTATTTTCTCAATTAAAATTCACATAAATTGGAGAAACAGTTTAAGAAACATCATCAGTATCTGTGAACAGAATAAATTCTGGAACAGTTTTATATGACTAATTTTTAGCATTAATATTGTAAAATCAGCCCAACATTTGTTTTTGCACTGATTATTTTACTATAACCCGAACAAGTTTCTGTTTATTTCACATGTATTCATCTCTTTATAAACTAGTTTCACGTAGATTTTCCTCCTCATTTGCGCATAGTAGCTAATGCTGTGGTTATGAATGCATGTTTTGGGTCCTTATGAGCCCTTTAATTCACAGAATCATGATTGGAAGGTGTCCAAATCCTGATGTCAGCCTGAATTTGATTCATGAATTCAACTGAAACTGAGCAGCACATGGATAATAGAAAAGAGTTTAAAAACTTGAAAAGAAGCATAAACATCAAAACACAAAAAATAATTAACAGTATATAGAAGATAAACAAAACAATCATATAAATCAGTTTTTAAGGTTATAAATGTAGTTATTTTAGTTCTATTCTTAGTTATCTTTGTAAATCTCCTCTGTTCTGTATTGTTCATGGTCAATAGAGGAAACCATAAAATAGATTGACTAAAGTTTATCTGCTGACATTACCCTAAACAGGCCTCAGGGAAGTACATATTATCTGCTGCTCAACAGTATGTTTGATTAGATTGACAGCAGTACTGATGGTTCCTCAAAGTAGACGTATAAAGAGGAAATGATCATTTTTCCTTTCAGTAAAAATTGCTTCAGGAAATCATCCTCTTTTACAAAGTTTCTCATTTTAAAGAACTTGTGCGCTTTTGTCTAAAGTTAAAAAACATATATAAAAATGAAAAAACAATATTTTTTAATATTATTTCAATGTTTTGTTGATGAGAAAAACTACAGTTCACTTGTACAAATCATAATTACAGCGTAATGTAATGTTAGACTGAGCGTTCTGCAGCGGATGCTTTAAACACGCCGGTTGCTACGTTAGAATGAGCCAGAATGGTTAAAGACTGCAGAATCCTGGTCAAAACAGATCTGACACAGAGTCCATGTATGTCTGCCTCCAAGCACCGTCACTGCGAGGCTAAGACACTTAATCTGATAGAATATAGAGCAATCGACATGAACCTTCCTGTCTGTGATTGGCTGTTTGGTGGCACATATTTCACACTAAATGGAGAGTTATTGATGCAAAATTAAATACAGGGAGAAAGTGAGATTAGTAAAAATGCATTTTGAAAGCAAAGAATTTTGTTTTCTGAGATTTTGAAACCAAACATCTATTATTTTATTTTTTATTTTTTGCAACTTTGAAACAAAACATTTTGTTTTCAATTTTAGGAATACAAATCGATTAATCGTTTCAACCCTAGTTACTTCCTGCTTCATGTAGTTAATGAATGTTTAATGTTGAAAAGCTAAATCTGAATTAAGGATGCATTTTCTTTGAATATAGAGGAACTCAGCTGGACGGTCACTCACTGGTTAAGATATTCAGAGAAGATGAGGTTGGGAGAAGTTCCTGGAAGTGTGGTGATGCCACCGATGTTTGATGAATATGCTATGCCAATAGACATGGCTTTGCACATCATCAGGTCCTGTTTCCTGCTGTTAGTAGCTCCTTGTGCAGGAACTGGAACCTTAAAGACAACAATGATGAGGCAAAATTATTCACTCACACTTCTCACTGACAAAATCCTCATAGATCAACGCGATCAAAAAAGTTGTGTTTAAAGCGTAATGAAGGCCACATGTTTTAGCCTAGAGTTGATGATGTTGACAGCTCATTGCTCATTACTATGAATATTTTGGAAGTCTTCACTTCATAGATGCATCTTCATGCAGCTTGTCAGCAGAGGGCAGCAAACATCTTCACACTGGAGTTCAAGTGATGAAGACTGTGTGCCTCCTCACTCTTCCTCCAAACCCTTGAATCTTGACGTCCAAATAAAATGAAAATTACCTTTCATCAATTCATCTCACTGCCAGCATGTCGAGCAATGACCACTGAGGCTTGCCCTCCCTCATGTGAAGGGTGTTGATGAATGTCTGTCAAGTGAGCATTTGTTCTCATGATTACGTAGCCGCTAATCCAGACTGTGAAACTGGTTCAGGATTTAGGAACTCTTTCTAGATTTTTCATGTTAAATAGTGTATTACTGTATGTGACACTGAGTTTTTGTTTCATTACTAAGACTATTAAAGATTTGAAGTATTGCCATTTATTTGTATTGATTTAGTATAATATATGAGAGTCCTTCTTTCAAATGAATGACAAAAATCATTGAAGTTTTTCCACAATACAAAAGTAAATGGCAGAGCTCATAATTGGGTTTAAAAGAGTGAAGGCTTTTACAAACTTCAGAATTCAAAGGAGTAGAAACAACAATTCATCTTATCCTGACGGCTTATCTGTTTCTATGTTTTTTTTTTTTTTTTTGTCTAGGACTTTCTACTTAAACACACTTGTGACATTTACACCACACTTAACATTTTACAAGGTGATAAAACTCCTGGTCATAAATGTCTTGAAATAGCTTTGACTTTACTTTGACATTTTAAAATCAGGAAAAAATCTCTGGTCACAGACAAATTTAAAAGTGCCGAGTACTGGCGAGTACTAGCATTGATTAGATCATGTTTGAGATATGGATTATCCTGCTGACAACATTTAGTGGTAACATATGCTGACTTGTTAGTTTGCTTTTTGTCCAGTCTGTTTTTGAGTATAAAGAAACTCCAACACATTTTTTTTTTTTTACTAGCTAATATAAAAACTAATGATGTTCTAAAATTAAGACCATAAATTTAGAAAAATATGTTGTTTTTGGCTATTTTTTTGAATAATAATATTAAAAACCTGTGACATGCTTCTGCAAAGTCTAGAAACATGTCACAACCTTTTGCAGTCCAGCCTAAAGCCTGTAAACAAATTCTGAATAATCCAGATGCAAAGAGCATGACATGGATTTATAGGAGCAAAGGAAGTGATACTTTCAGTTGTGAAGAAATGACAATGTATTATTTTTTACCTCAGTTGTGTTCGACTGGGACACTGGTTGGATTTGAACAAAAGTCTCTTTTAAACCATGCGGCTGCATCTCTTTACTGGCAAACAGAACAAAGAGTGACAGGATTTAGAAAAATGTTCAAGTGTAAAAACATTTGTAAAACAAAGTTACAGTTTTTCTACTTACCTCATAATTTGCTTTTCATTTTCATGAGAGATATCAGTTTCTGCAAAAACAACAGATTTGGGTCACATTTCCGTCCTTCAAATGATCATGATAAAAGTTTCAGACAGAGCAAGAGCAGAGGTGAAGATGTTGAAGTTCTCTTTGGAAGTGACCAGGATGAGAGGATCAGGAAAACATCAGAGGAACAGAAGACGGTAAATGTTTTGGATTTAAATACAGATTAAGATGGTTCCGACCATTGATTGTATATGAGAACTGGACTGAGTAACCTCTCACCAAAATCAAAATCCCATAGACCTCTATTGAGAAATAAACAATCCCTGTTTTATAACATTCTCTGGCTTCTAATGGCGGTGTCCGTATCCCAGAAAAATGCAGACTGAACTGACT
This sequence comes from Oryzias javanicus, assembly GCA_003999625.1. Classification (NCBI taxonomy): domain Eukaryota; kingdom Metazoa; phylum Chordata; class Actinopteri; order Beloniformes; family Adrianichthyidae; genus Oryzias; species Oryzias javanicus. Next base: position 7,952,163 of record CM012442.1, on the reverse strand, counting down.
TCATTTTGTTGGAGCAGGAAGTAAACTTTTTTTATGGGTGACATCACACTAACTCAGTGCAGTTCTCTTATACAGTCAATTGTATGGACAGGATAAACAGTCATGATGATGTTAAAATAATCCTGAGATTGAAGCTTCCAGGAAAGAAGTCTAGAGGAAGACCAAAGAAGACGTTCATGGATGTAGAGAAGAAGGAAATGACGGGGGTCGATGACAATGAGGAAGATGCGGCGGAGGGTTAGAGGATGGAAAATAATTTGCTAAAAGGAACAGCTAAAAAGCAAAAAAAAAAAGGTTCACAACTCAAAATAATAATAATAATAATAATAACTCAAAGTTAATTGGGAAAAAATAAAATAAAAATTGAGAAAAGAATTGAGAAAAAAATTAACAACCAATATTTATAAAAACTGGCTTATAAATATTTAGGGTTCGAAGGTGTTAATGTATGTTTTACTTGTAGGGCCGATGTTTAAATGTTTTTTTTTTCTTTATTTAAATAATATATCAAACAGCATTAAAACACTTTTTAACAGTGTTCTTCGTGAATGCCCCATAAAACTATTTTTGCTTCTTTTTGTTTCTCATCAGGACATAAAATCGAATTAAAAATGTCAATCTTATTATTTTATGCTACAAGACAATGTTTTTGAACTTATTTGTTTAGCGTTTTTGTTTTTTTTTCTCTAAACATAATTTGAGCTTGAATTTAGATTTTTTTTTTAATCAAATACTGGTTGGGGTAAAAAATGATTAAGCAGTAAAAAAGGCCATAATTTCAGTTACATTTACAACTCTAATTTCAGTTCCAAATCACAACAGTGGCTACTAAGCATTGTGCGACAAATCAACACCTTTCCTGCAGCCTCTTTTGTACACAAACAAAGAAAAGAATCCTTTCTAATCCTTCAAAAACTCCTGCAGTCCAAATCTCTGTGTGCTTAGCCTATATTAACCTAACTTTAGTTAGATTCAGCATTCTTTGAGAGCAGTGCATACTGGTTTCTAGAATAGATTAGGCACTATTAGAGGTTTTCTCAACATTTTACTGTAATGCATAGAATTTATAAACTAAATTGTTTTCCTTTCACTTGGGTTTTCATAGATAGGAAACAAATTTATTTTAAAAATGAACAGGAGATATTTCACTGAGTACATAGTAGTTTTGAAAGGTCTAAAGGCTTTACTGTCATACATTTACACACTAATGGCAGAGACTGGTGCCAACCTATAACCAACACCAGCAATGTGGGGGTTCAGTGTCTTGCTCAAGGACACTTTGACACATGGTTGGATATAATAAAAACCAAAGCTTTGGTCTTCAGATCAGATGTGAACCTCTGCACCCCAGTCCCCCCAATAAGCTATAAAGTCGTTATTTTCAAAGGATTCATTGATTTCACTATTAAGGTTTGATCAATTGTGAGTGAAAGAGTCGATTGTGTTTTCCAGCTACCGTCCAATTGCAGGTTGGGGTTGTCTTTTCCTGAACATTGATATTCTTTGGCCTTCAGGATTTGTTGAAGGACGGCTTCCACAATGGGCATCACCATCGTCACCGCAGAGGTGTTCTGGACCCACATGGAGAGCAAGGCACAGCCAGACATGAACCCCAGCATCAGCCTAAACAAAGAGTTTAGTAAGAGCCTGATGTTAAAAAGAGCAAAGCCTGAATCCAAGCATCATTCATTTCCTTATACTTTCAATCCTCACTTAATATAAACAGTTGTCCAGTAAGTGTTATTTTGTTTTCAACATTATTTTAAGGGTGTGAATTGTCCTACGTGGACTTTGTCTATTTTATTGTATCTTAATTTACCAGATTATTGAGCCAGTGGTGTAATTTTTTCCATCTGATTTCAGATTGTCGGCGCATGTGACTTCAAGTTACATCGGGACATTGTTATCTTACTCTGCAGTCACATGTAGCATGTTATCCGTGTTATCTTTATTGAAACAATCAATAGCAACATGACAATGCTTTAAAGAAATTTCTATTAGCGGTGTGTTATATCCGGGTAAAGGCCCGGTCCCACAGGATTTCACGGTCATATCGCGGGTAAAAAATTTGAAAAATCTGCCGCACGCACTTAGCCGCGCTAACTTTATGCATGCTTGTGGAATAGCAGTGATACAGACGCTGGAGTATATTCCACTGCCACTACACTGCCAGAACACTGCTTAATTATATGTAAGCGCGTCCTCCCATGCTCAACAGATGCTGCAAGCAGTGGTACAAACATGCTACAGCCGTGCACAAACGCGGAATTTCGTCTTTCAAGCGCGTGTGCCGGTGTCATTCCATGGCCCGATCTTGCACTGAAACTGCTGTTGCACTGCTGTTCCACGGCTATTGCATGGCTGCACCACTGGTACCACACGCAGTCACCCGTGGTCTAATTTTTTGTGCAGTTCAAAAATTCTTTCCGCGTGTATGTGCGTCGATTCTGCTGCCACATCTCGCCCGTTGCACTGCCAGTCCACTGCTAACAGCGTCTGTACCACGGGGATGAAATTGTCTAGTGTGCTCAAGCAGTGAAAGCCAGTGGGACCAGACCGGTAAATGTTACAGCAATTGCATTTGGAAGAATAACCAGAGAGCAACCAACAAAATGCAATTATCAAAGCTCCTCCCTAAGAAAAAAAGAAAAAAAAAAAGATCAACGCATTGTATTTAAAGTCCCATTTCAATCATTTTTTAATCTATTGTAAAAGTATTTCCAGTGGTCTTATAATGATAATACAATTTTAAGCCAAAAAACAAATATTGGAGCTATACAGACATACAGTTTTGAGCCGGACTGGGACCGATTGCCCGTACCTTAACGCCTGTTCTCCTAACTCTGTACCAGTTAGCTTCCGGTCCTGGCTCACATCCGGTACCACGTCTGGCTGGTCGAACCAGTCTGACAAGTCTGCGTCCAGTACCAGGCACTGGTTCCAGTACCAGGCACTGTACCCTGTCCGTGAACCAGTGCCAGGTTAGAATTAAGGTTCCGATACTGGGTTAGGGTGCTGGTGCACTCCGCATCCCAGTATTGGACCAGTTACATTTTGCAGCCCGGAGGTTGGGGGACCAGGGATTTAATAAGGGAGCCAGCACGTCAAAAACCAACGAGGAGGGGACACCCAAAACATAAAAAAACAAACGCGGCGGGGTCTTTAACTAAATCTCAATATACGAGTTGAGAATGAGAATGTGTTGTGTTAGCTCAGCTAACACACTTGAAAGGATTTTTTTAACAGCTGTATGCATGACCAGTGTGTGTTGTATGATTAATTAAATATATTGACAAATAAAATGGAGCACAGCTTCTTTTTACCGCAAATTTTTTACGTGTTCTTATTTTATTTATCTAATTTAATATTTTTTCTGCTCTCACATCAATCTTTCTTGAGTTTGTTTTGCTTTTTTCATGGGGTGGTGTGATACACAGTCACCAACAACATCACCACATCATCAGCATATGGTACAATAGCAACAACATTAAGGAAACATGGGAGGTAGGTGCTTACCACGCAGGGTTGACTCCCACCAGTGTGACAAGCCTCAGTGCTATCCTGCGGTGCAGGCCCCAATTTTCAATGGATGTGGCGAGGCAAATAACACCCACAAGCAAGAAGTGGAAGTCTTTAAAATACCACTTTGCCACCTGAAAGAAAAGAAGTTGAAAGTTTGAGCATGTAAGAGGGAGTAGAGGTAAGGTAGAAAGTTTAGCATCATAAAGTTGATGACAGACTGGTGGAAGGAGGTCTATCTGAGTTTGCTGGCACCATATCAGGATTCGCAGGTCAGTAGATGTGGCATCCGGACTAAAGAAGCTGGTTATGTTTCTCTGTTTTATGTAGGGTTTTTCAAGTTAGTCATAAATATCATGAAGGATAGATATTATGAAGAGAGACGAGGTAAAGGCACTCGGTATTTTGATCTTAAAGGCTTCTCGACTGATCCAGAACCATGCTTGAGCATGAGAATGTCATGCATGTAAGAAAACGTCGTTTGGAATCAAGAGATCGTCCTCAGTTATATATCGAGCACTTCCAGGATGGTGCTCTTCGCCTTAATGGTAAATCCCGTTTACATAGGCCTCTTACTTGATTAAGCGCTTTACAGTCACAAGCTCAGAGAAGGTCACAGAAGCATGCCAAGGGTCTAAAATGACCCAACAATTGGTCGTCTCCAAACTATTAGAAATCGAGTAGCTAGTCTAAAACAAGTTAAGTTTAATTGGTAACATTTGATTCTCTTAGTTCAGAAGTAAGACTCGGGGATACTCACATCCGAGGACTTCATGATGCCAAACAAAGGAAAAAGGACAGCAGGTAGCATAGCAGTCATGGACAAGGGAATGACCTCTGTCACCCAATACACTGCCATCAGTAGCATCACATAGGCACAATCTGCCTCCTAAACAAAAAGAAAGAAAGGGAAAAAAGACGATAACTTTATTAGAACCAAAGTCAGGATACAATGTACATCATGTTGGGAGTTAAACAGTTCTTAGCCCATGCATCCTCCACATTACTTATTTTTGACTAGTTACAGCAGAATTTTAACGCTTAACTTAGTGTTTTCAAAGAGGATCTCGAGGGCGAACAGAGTAAGGTAGTTAATGTAAAATTGTTGACTGGGCAAAGAACTAGCCTGTTTTTTTAATGACGCATGGTAAGTCGCGCTATAATGGTTCATAGTTTATGTCCAACAATGAATGCACTCTATATGTAAATATGTGTATATTACTGTATCCCTGGTTCCTGGTTATTAATTTAATACTTTAATAATTTATGTGGCTCTGCTTTCAGTTTTCCTGTTTTTTTTCTGCCTTTTCTTCTTTTGGCACAGACAGAAAGGCTGAACTGTGATGTGAGGCGTGAATAACTCTGTCACTCTATCACACTTTGTCACTTTACTGACTGGATGCACAGCACATCCGTGGGACAAATTCTTTTCTTCTATCTATCCACAGGAGCATAAATTAACAGAAATATACTTTAACCTCTAATACAAGACATTATTATATAATTGTGAAAGTCCAAGGAGTAAATTGCTTTAACCCTTGTCGTTACAGTAAATCTGTCAAAAAGTGTTCCTTTTTTAAAAATAATCTTACGTGATAAAATAAATAGATAAAATATTGATAAGTCAGCACTGGTTATGAGCGTGGATGTCACCCATGCCTTAGCAAAACATAAATAGTTTTATTTTTTTATTGACTTATTCATAAAAAGCAGAAAGTTAAATATTTTCAATCTGTTTTTGTGACACTTCTGCATAACATTTCTTGTATTTAGTGAACACTTCAAACACATTTTTCTCAGACAATTGTGTTGAATTTTTTTGTCTTTTCAAATATCTGTTTTATTTGTGTCAAAGTGTTTTGTGCCAGTCTTTTTAAAATTAACTTGTCATGCACTTCTTGCCCCATGATACATTTTTTTTCACGACTACTGTCGCTCAGGTCAAATGACTTCCTTACCATTTGTCACGGCTACCTTATCACTGGCTCGATAAATGTCTGGCTTCTGCGAGATTAAAACTCAACTACAAAGATACTTGTTGAGTAACCTACTTTCTGCTCTCTTTTATTGCACAGTGAAAGGTAGCAGGTCACTGGAAAATGATAAACCCAATATTGATATCCCTGTGATGCTTTTGTTGCTAGCATACAATAATGTTGTGCAATGTTCCCTCAGCGGCTACTAAGAACTTTTTAATAATGCTTTCCGTTATCTTATCCTTGCACTGTTGTGTTTTCTTGAAAATCTTTTCCCTTTATTCCTTTCCAAATGTAACATATTTTTTTTAATTAAAAGGAATTGTTGATCATTGGAAGAATTATTACACAGGCTCATAATCAAAGTCAAGATGTGCATCAGTGACAAATCTGCAATAGAAATGTTCAAAATGACACAAAAAAAGGTCCAAGTCCAGATTTTGTCTGAAAAAGTGTCAGTTCTTCATGAACAAGAGCAAACTTTATAAAAAAAAACTGAAGCACATCTGTAACACAAAACCATAATTTAATTTAAAAAATATGTCATAGGATTCCCAAAGTCAAAAATAAAAATAAAAAGTACTGTAAAATATTAGGAGTTTAAACAGCTGCTTAACCTATAAAGACCCAGACCCATTTTTTCTTAAAAATAAAAATATGTGGGAAAAAAAAAAAACAGAAACCAAATTGACCACAGAAAACATTTCAGACATTTTTCTGTTCCACTGATGTCAATATGGGTTGAGTTTAATATTTAAACTCCTGGATTGCAATTTTACTTTTTGGTTTTCTTCTCTAATAATAGATTTGCAAAAATACAGTTATGTTGAACCAAAATGAATGAAAACTACCATTAAACTACTAGTAAATATTTTTGAATGCTTTAAATGAATAAATAATGTGATTTCAAATAGTGTGCATTAAACTTTAAGTAAAATTATTTTTATTTATTTATTTAAAATCATTTTTAAAACATGGTTTGGGAATCTCTTGTAGGTAAACAACCTTTATAATGCAGATGATGTACCATGCATATGATGTTTGTGTTTGCTGTAGAGTAAAATGAAACATTAATAATGAAATCAAAGTTTTCCAATTAAAGTCTTTAATCAAGCAAGGGCCAATAGAATTTCTTTAGTTTCCTAGACATGCCATTGGAACAGCAGCAATGAGACAACGTAAAAATAAAAAAATGAATCAAATATATTAAAAAACAGACAAATAACTATTTGGACAAAATTAGTCCCATAAGATATTTTTGTTTTCACCTGTGCTATTAAAAAAACCCCCAATATTAACCTACTTACACACTATTAGTCATAGGGTAAAGGAAGCAAAAAATAATTACTTTATATTATTTTAGGGCAGAAAAATAGTTTTCAACTATTTATTTGACTTTCTTAGAAAAAGAGAAAACATTTTTATGCTTTTCACCCTTGTAAAAAATGCTCAAAGAATGAAAAACGTACCTTTGTCCCGATGACCAGAGGAACAGGTAACAGGAGCAGAGGTGTCAGGAAAATTAAGAGAAAGCTGCGAAAGTTCCATAATACTCTTTGTATATTTTTTAGCATTGTTCCTTCTTTGTCGTCCTTCTGTTGGAAGTGTAGAGGTGTTACGTTCAGAGACTTGGAGAAGGTGTTGCTTGACCGAGGTCTCAGGCAGCTTTGAACGCAGTCAGCTTTGTCCGCGACTGTTTAGGTTGCAGGTCATGCATTTATACCTGTTGATTCTACCTCTTGAGTAAGACGCCCAGCCTCAGTAAGCGTTATCTCTGTGCTAACACAAAGGTGAGAAATGAGTTTAGTACAAGATATGCAGACACAGGTCTCTACTTTCAGCAGGAAATGTAGACATTCATCAGACATTATGATTGTTATTATTAGTTTCCAGACACAGTCTTTTAATCTTTTTAGCAGTATTTTCAATGCTATGTAATTATATGGATCTTATGCATTTCTAGATTCTTCAAACATGTAGTCGGCTGGACTGGGGGTATGCTGCAAATTTGTTTATGATTTTTTTTCTTTAAATAGTAGCGTTTGTGAAAGACTAAAATTAGTCTATAAAACTAAATCATTGAGTCATTTCACAAATGTGTTAGTATAATAGAATATTGCTGAGTTGGATCCTGGAGGGGTCTGAAATTTTCATCTTAGGTTCATGTCCACTGTGAGATACATAATCTAAAAAATAAAAAAAAAACCTCTGAAAATCACATGGTATGAGTTTTTAAAATAATTTATTTGTATACTGCTGCAAATAAGTATTTGAACACCTGAGAAAATCAATGTTAATATTTGGTACAGCAGCCTTTGTTTGTGATTCCTGTAGTTTTTTCATCAGGTCTCCACACACTGGAGGAGAGAGTTTGGCCCACTTCTCACAGATCTTCTCTAGATCAGTCAAGTTTCTGGGTTGTTGCTGAGAAACAGAGTTGGAGCTCCTCCAAAGATTCTCTATTTTATTTAGATCTGGAGACTGGTTAGGCAACTAAATAGAACCTTAATATGCTTCTTTGTCTGTTTTTTAATAATTGCTCCAATCAAGCTGCTTGGCAATTTCCTCGTAGCCTTTCCAGCTTTGCGGAGGTCTACAATTTTGTTTCTGGTATCTTTTGACAGCTATTTGTTAGTAGTTACAGATTGTATGTGGTTGACATGTGTCTTTATGCAGCTAATGAATACAGTAATAAGAGGTGGTGGACTATAGCGTAAAGGCAGAACAGATCTTTGAAGGTTCAGAATTCTATTTGATAGACAGGTGTTCAAATATTTATTTTGCGGGAGTAGCACACAAATAAAAAAAAAAAAAAAAGATTACCTCTCTCACAATGGACACGGAGAATGAAATATTCAGGTCCCTCCATGATTTTTTCTGGGAGAACTAGCAAAATTATTGGGTGTTCAAATACTTGTGTATGAACGTTTCCTCTCACTTCTCTTTTCAAAGATGCTTTAGTTTTCAATCAAACATGTATTGCCCTTTAACACTAAAGAGAACACGAATTTATAAATTCATCAAATATTATAAAATTAGTCACAAATGTTTTATCATTGAAACATGTTTAACAAATACAACAACATACAAGTTTAACTTGCACACTAAATACAAAATAATAATAATTCTGCCCCTAAAATTGAAATAATAATAATAGTAATAATGCTGAATGCCTGTTGGTGCAAATTCCTTTTCTAGTGTGAAAGGAAAACTAAAAAAAAGCCAAGAAAATGTGACATTAGAAGCAAACACCGCGAGTACTTAACACCTACCTTGTAATTGTCCAAATCTGAAAAAAAATCTCAGCCTTGTGTCAGTTTTAGAACTCTCTGGGATTTTGATGAAATGGAAGAAGTCCAATACGCAAAATTTTGACTCGCCAGACCGGTTTTATAGATTTTTTAAAAAGCATTTCTTAGTACCCGAGTAATCATTAGCATGACACTTAAGAAAGAAGATTCCCCCAACTTTGTTTAAAAGAACATTCATAAAAGCAGTACAAAAAAGATTGTTAAAATATAAACTTGTATCTTATCATCCTTTATTAACTAGGTACTGGAACCATCCATGTTTATTCCAATAAAAACTGTTATATAATGTTTTTGATGCAGTATAAGCCTTTTTATTTATCATTAACACCACAGAGGACTAAATGTAGTTAAAGAGGATGTTTTTCTTCTCTTAAACGAAGAATAATAGTTGAATCCACGTTACAATTTGCAAGTATTTAGGTCAATAACAATAAAGGGGTTATAGTGGAATAATTCATATATATATATATATATATATAAAGATAATTTAAACACACTGTTCAACATAATCGTTTCTTGTAAACTTTATAGCTTCTGAGAAAAAAACGTCTAATCTGAGTGTTGTAAAAATTAAACCTGAGACTATTATATTGCAGGTGGTTTTTCAGTAAGCATAACTATTTTAGCAGTTCAAAACGACTTCAACCACAAGGGGGCACAATTAAATGCTTTCATGTGCCAGTCTAACACTTGGATAATGCAGAGGGTTGAGTCAGGAAAGCAGAAGAGAGCAATCCCTCTTCCTTGTCTGGAAAAGTGGAAGTTGAAATCTCTCCTCCGAACAGATATATTTCATCTGCTGGCACATATGCAATTACTAATTCATTTGGTTTATTATTTAGAAACTTGAGATGTGCAAAAGACACCACTTGAAAAAATAAATACAGAGTTCAGACTTGTTGACAAGAAGCAAACTTGCAACCCTCCAATCAACCCTTACAATCATTTAATGCAAATGGTAATTCTGTATGACTATTAGAAAGCCTTTATGACATTGAAAATACAAAAAATGGAGTCCGATTGTCCAGGGGTAAATGTATGTTTTGAGACAGACTTCTAGCCCGTCTGGGTGAACTCTGACTTTTATCTGATACCAACTGTGAAAGACTCAAAATATCTATATGGAAATGTTGGCTGAATCCAAGTTGCCTCTCCCTATCTCCATAATTATTCATCCTCTTGGCAGGATAAGTAGTGTCTTCAAATTTAGACATTACTAACACTTGAGAACGTCATAAATCTCTCATCTACGTTAGCACAAAGCTACCAGCGCTCAAAATACTAAACAGTTGTTTCATAACTTTAAAAAGTAATGAAAAAACAAAAACTCATCTTAAGCGTGAACATCTGTGCTACAGAGGACAACCAGGTGGAGAAATGTGCGTCTCCTCAACGTTCTACTCAAGTTGCTCCCCTACAGCAAAGTGCAGCAACAATTGGAGCAATAGGGTGGAGCTAGAGAGGTAGGGAAGCAATTCCGATTCAGCCTAAGATACTGTATGTGTATGTGCTGCATCAGATGCTAACAGCTGGCATTTCATTTGAAACTGAAAAACATGTTTATCTTTTTTTTTAAATATAAAATATTTTTTACTGGAGCAAGACAATTATGCCCAAGTTTCCCTCCATTGTCAAAAAACTTGCTGGTCACTGTAGGCTAAAGTGTTTGTCAACATTATACTGATGAAAATATTTGACTTTCTTTTACAAACAAGACATTATTAAAAGTTCATGCTGAGAGTTATAGGAGCTTGCAGTTCAAAATGATTCATGGGTCAGTATTAAACTATTTTCACAAAGTCTGGAGCGTGACATTGTTGAAACACCCAACCCCATACCATAATGACCCCTCCACCAAACTTCACATTTGACACAGTAGTCAGACAATTGTATTTTTCCTGGGCCAAACCTACTCTGTGTGTCAGATTTCCAAATGGAAAATTGTGATTAATCTTATCATGTAACTGGCCAACCATGGAAATTTCATAGTTGGACTTGTATTGGAGGCATGTGAACATGTTATGGTGTCCCTGAGATCAACAAGTTGTTCTTTGCTTAACAAATACAAAGTTTGAAGGCTCTTCTTGGCTATATGTAATTTTATATACTTGTGGCCATTGAGATGTTTGGAACATCCAAAGGAATTATTTGGAAAAATGAGTAAATGTTTTTTTTTGTTTTTTTAAATACAGCATGTCTGTGTTTGCACAACAGAATTACTCTGAATAATGATCTAAAAGATGAGCTCACCCAAAAAGATGAACCATTGAGAGAGTTCGAGGGATTTTTCAACTGTCCTCATCTCCAAGAACATTTAATAGATTTCCCCAAAAATAGTGAGCTTTCATTCCTGGATTTCTTGGGACATGTGTTACCCTTTAACTTTTTTATCTTGAAGTCCGAACAGGTTGGTTAAACAGTTGCTAACTGGGTTGCTGAACTTTTACCTGTGGGTATATCTGATTACCAAACGTAAAGACAGTAATATTCATTGTATCTAGACATGATGTGAAACTAAGACAATGGGGGAAAAAATGTGGATCGTGATAAACATTTGATGGAGACGTTTCTCAAAACTGTTCAACCAGCCAACAACATAGTCAATATTCAGATTTCTGCATGTTACTCAATTATAATTAAGCATGAAAGTTTTACTATAGAGTAGAAAGAAAAAAGTAATACAGTTCAAGAGAAAAAAACATCATGCAATAAAAAAGTTATGGTGCAAAGCTAGATATTTCATACAAGAAAAATGGATACTTTAAAAATTCAAATGCAAAAAAAGTTAGTAAATTAAATTGTGAGCAGCGTTGTATGGACTGCAGCCATTACACACCCCATCCCCGCCTCTACATCTACGTGCAAATCTCCCTTCAGCCTTTGGCTTGTCAGAGCTGCATGTGGAAATTGGTGAAAGAAAAAAAAAAACTTTTTTTCGAAATGGTAAGTTTTTGTCTGTTGGTTTTATCTCCATTTTGGATTCCCTTAGAAACAGGGGATTTTTACTAACCAAACCCACATTCCTAATGTTTTTATACCCTGAGTTATAACATTTGGTTTAGTTCTAGGGATAAGCAACTCCAGGCCTGCTCTGGCATGTTCTAATTGGCTGGACACGTCTGAAGCATGTTATCAGTAGAGCTTGGATATCTGGAATTTATGTAGCCACTGCAGCCTCGAGGTCTGGAGTTGCCAGTCCTGTGATCCATACAGTGTTCTGTTCAAAAACAGTGCGACTAATAGGAGAACGCTACTTTTGCAAGCTCGCCACATACATATGGTTCCAAATCTCATTTGATTTGTGTGCGCGTAATTTTTGATTTGTAACCTATGTAATACATTTTGTGTTTAACTGTGTTTATTTAAAATTGTATATTCACATGTATGTACAAAAATGACAAAATACAAAACGCAAAACAAAATAAAAATTTACAGACGCACAACTTTAAATTACAGCAGCTTACAACTAACTACACATACAAATCTCTAAAAATGTACACATGATCCACCTGATACACAATTTAAGCTGCATTTTTGCACAAATCTGAGTTGAGGCTCTTTTCACGTCTCTGAGATTTATGTGTAAGTGTTCCTGTCAGAATGCTGGGTCAAAGTTTCTCAGCTGCTTTGAACTTGGATTGTGAATCATATATTGTGAAAACTTGGACATTTCTCACTTTTCTTAAACAGATATGCCCGATAATTCATATTTTAAAAAAGGTCAAAATAAGCCTTTTTAAAAACTCTCAAAACTAAAGTTTCTCTATTCTCGTGGTTGTGCTTTCTCTGCCAGCGCCTTCGCCATGGAGCTCTTCCATGAGCGTCGGTTCCCAGCATTGAATGTAATAGTGACTTTTGGTGGTTGCTTTGATGTCAATGGCCTCACTTTAGACAGTAATGAATCTTATCAACTTTATTTACATTATCAGGTGTTAGCAAGACATCTATAATGCTAATAATTGTCTTAATAGCCTCTAGAACTGGCGTGGCAGGAAGCAGAAGTGCCTGGCCTGCTGGTGAGGCTTATAAACAATCCACACAGGTCCCTGAACAACAAAAAGGACAATCTACATCTTCTGATGGGGGAACTGCTACACCCTTGACTGCTGTGTTCTGGTAATTACCTAATCCTAGCTACACACACAGTTTACCAAGGCGGTCATGGAGCTAACTGGCCGGACTCTTTACCATAGCAACTGGACCAAAGAGGATGGTGGTGGGTCTATGTATCTAGGTACTTAACACATGGTCTAGCAACAGCAAAATCATACACAAATACTGTTCACTGGTCTTCGAGTCCTTATCCGTTAATGCCGCCCGTTTTATCTGCCCAGAGAGCTAACAGTTGCACTGATCACAGCGGTTTACACATCACCAAAGGTTAATGCTGTAGCTTGGCTCTCTCCTACCACCCTGACAAAATAAACAAGCTACAGAGGAGGCACCATGACAGAGTAAACATAATGACTGCGGACTTTTAATCACAGAAACCTTAAGTCTACTCATCCCAACCTTCACCAACATGTTAAATGTCAGACTAGAGGGGACAGAACACTAAGTCATGCATATACAAGCATTCAATATGCATTATGGAGTTTGCAAACGACACAACCAGGTCAACAACCCCATCCTGTACAAACACCACCGAAACAAATAATTAATCTTTGACTTATGAAATGCAGCAGCAAGATTACCCCTCTCCCCATCAATGATGTGTGCGTTAAGAGGGTTTACTTTCCTGGGCACCACCATATCAGCTGACTTCATCTGGACTACAAACACCTAAAGCGCATCCTAAAGAAGGCCCAGCAGCGCCTGCATTTCCTGAGGACACTCAGGAGGAACATCAACCAGGAGCTGCCCACCTAGACCATCCTTGTCACCATGTCTTACTGCATCCCTGAGTGGTTTCCCCTCTGCACGGAGGAAGAAAAACAGAAGCTCCAAAGGATAGTGAGGTAAACAGAGAGAAACCCTCAGGCACCCCCTCCCCTCTCTGACAGATATCTACCGGACACACTGCCTCAGCAGACCAGCGATGAGAATTCCGGCTCTTTCAGTTCGGCTCACTAAAAAGAACCGGCTCTTTCAGCTCCCAAACGGCTCATTAGTTTTGTTGCTTTAAGTAATTAATTATCAACAACTATATAAAATTATGCACAAAAGGAATTATTAATATAACAAAACGTGTTTGTTTTTTTGTAAATATACTTTTACTTCACTCATATAAACAGAAAAATAAAATAAAAAATTATAAATATAATACAAAAAAAAACAACTATTTACATTTGAACAGCTGTTCTGGTATCAAATGTTTAACATTTTCTTTGTAAACAAATTCACATTGAAAACAATATAAAACTCTGCAACCACAACCCAAAATACAAATTAAAGGGTACGAAACCAATAAATAAATGTGGTGCTTTGTGTAGGAGAAGATTCTGCACAGGTTGGAGTTCTATTGAATGATCTTTTCCATCACAAAAGACTGCACCCATCCGGCCCACTTCTTGTTCAACTATACCCTCCGGCAGACGGTACCGGTCCATCAGGACGAAAACCTCTAGACTGAGGAAAAGCTTTTCCTCTCAAGCAGTTCCGCTACCTAATGCCCTTCTTCAAAAGTCACAGACTCTGCAACTTAGCTGGTATCAGACTTTGCCTTTTTTACTCGTTATCTCTTAATTTAATCTATTTTGTTTTATTTTTTATGCCACAATTACATTAATGAAAACACTGAAGCAGATCTGACAGAAAAATTTGGTGTACATTTTATCTGAATAGGTTTTGTTGTAATATGTATGGAGGACATGTTTGCTGCTGACAGAGTTTTGGTTTGTTTTGCCTGTGGAAAAAGTTTGTGAAATCACTTTGTAAAAACCTGCAAACAAAATAAATCTTTAAGAAAATATTCTATTTGCTTTTTGACAGAAATAAGACTTCAGATATTTGCATCATAGTTTTGATTGGTATCAGTCATTTTAACGCAGTGGCAGACAGTTTCTAAATGGATATTGAAGTTCTTCTTGACCCCTTATAGTAAATATTTAAGCAGAAAGTACGCTTGACATAAATTTAAGAAGGGATCTGTTATCTGTTTCAAAGCAATTCAAGAAAAATATGTTCCCAGATTGCTTGCTAGTCAGTAGTATGCAATGTAAATAACAGTTTTTTATTTTTCTTTCACAGATCGAGGGGCAGTGTGACCAACTGCACAGATTTCATTAAAAAAACAAGAGATACAGCTGCTGAAGCAAAAACTGCTGAGTCAGCAGGAAATCATTAAAGAGCTTTCAACAGAAAGAGACTATCTAAAAGAACATCCAAGTATGTGTAAGCAACATCACATTTTACAGATGCTTGGGGTAATAAAAGTGGCACGTTGTATCTCTTCATCAGAGTCCAGCAGTGACTCATTCATTGATTCTTCATTTGACTATTTTTCTACTGATCAAACTACAAAGAGGAAGAAAAACAAGAAGACAAAAGCAAAAATAACAACAAACACAAGAAAAAAGACAAGGCTGCAGACAAAACACAAAACAAAGCTTACAGAGATGTTGAAAAGAGGTATTTACAAAACACTGAACTTTTGAAAAATTCAAGAAGTCTTTTGTTTCCTATTTATACTGCTCACAAGAATTAAAGGAACACTTTTTTTTATTGGCCCTGGCATGAATTTCATTAAATCTGTCTGATAATGTTCTTGTTGGTTAAGCAGCTGAGGGCCTCGTTAATCAATTTCAGCTGTATTGGTGTTGATGGAATTAACAACAGGTGCACTTCAGTGGCAACAATTAGAAAACCCCAAAAAACAGGACTGGTGTTGGATGTGGAGGTCATTTCAAGTTTCTCCCTCTTGATCTGTTTTGGCTGGTTTTCCACTCGTGCTGATTTTGGCAGCAGGTTTATTAATTAAGGCTAATTAATTAAGCAAAGCTAAATCAGGGTCAGGCAGGCAGAGATCATCAACGAGCATGGAGGCATCAGAGAAGAGACTAGAGTGGTCAGAGTCAAGGCGATGGTCAGGGCAGGGGGCAGGGAAACAGATGAAGCAGGGTGGGGTACACAGAAGATCAGGTCCAGAATGAGCCACTCAGTAAGGAAGGCAGGGTGGAACAAACAATACTTCACAGTGAATGTAGCTCTGTGTGCTGATAAAGAGCAAGTGGGTGATTGTCTGATTGGAGACAGCTGAGCAGCATTCAGGAACTGTGGGCGGGGCTTCTGGGAGATGGAGTGCAGTCAGTACTCTGGTGACTGCTCCCTCTAGTGACCAGAGAGTGAATCAGAGCTCTGACTCCTGACAGACAGAATTTTTTAAAGGTGCAACAAAAAAAAAAAGAAAACATGGTTTCACTTGTGCGCCTAGCCGTTCTGTGAGGGAAAAGAAAGATCAAATTGTGCAAAAGGCTCCCTCATTAAAGTTACCAATAAATGTCTTTTAAATGTTAATTTCCAGTCATCATGAGGAGTCAGATGCATGCTCTGATGACATCACGGTGCTGCTGTAAGGCATATAAAGTCCTGCCTGTCTACTTTGCTTCATGAGTGATTTTGCACTAACAGGACATTGTTTATTGGGTCTTTGAAACACTTGTGTTGATCACTTAAGTGAGTTTATGTTGACTGAGCTTTTTTTTCCCAGTCTTTTACTTCCTGTAAAGCTAGCACTGTCCCGCCAAATGAGCGCTCATAAATCCATAAGCAGAATAGAGTGCATGTGTGTCTGGTATGTTTAATGACTGCTGCTCATAACATGTCTACATATGTGTTGCTACATGATCTGGGTGATATACTTAGTTTACATTTATATTTGTATTTTGCCAGAAGCCACATCCATGTATCCCAAACAAATTGATATATTCCATGCAGCAAGGAAAATAATTGTTTGAACACCCTTTTTTTTTTTTGCAAGTTCTCCCACTTGGAAATCATTGAGGGTTCTGAGATCTTCATTTAGGTACATGTCCACTGTGAAAGATATAAAAGTGTGAAAATCGTATTGTATTATTTTATCATATAATATTTTTATACTGCTGCAAATAAGTTGTCCATAAGTTCTTTGTCTTCCTGAGTGTTTTGAGTTTGTTGCTTGAAACACTCAGATTCACACAAAATCCTTATTTTATCTTGTTCAAGTTTTAATATTAAGTACCAGCTTTGCACATCTATTCTTTGTTTTAATTAAATGGTAAGGAACTGGCGGTGTTGGACCCAAAATGCAGGAGTTCCGACCGAGCTTGGAGACAGAAATTAAAGCTCTTAATAAATGAACCGAAACATGAAAAAACCTTAGGCGCATCAAAGCACAGCTGAGTAGATGACCCAACAAGGATGAACTGAAAACCAGACTCTTAAATAGGCTGGAGTCAATGAAGGGAACTGAAGACTGCTGTGGATCGTGAACCTAAAGACAAAGGGAAACCAAACACATGACCAAGAATATTCACCTGGTTTCCCGACTTCATGGTGCATGAGTTTGAAGTTTTAGTAGAACCACATAGGCTTTCAGATTATGGTTTTTTGTTGTTGTTGCTGTACCGACCAGGCATCTGTGTAGCTTGCCCGCTCTCTTAAGGATAAGTCCAGTCCCAATATAGAGTCGGGACTTCTCCCTTCAATTACTCAGCTGGCATTATGGACATTGATGAAGAGATAAGACAAAGTTTAACACACATAATAGTGTCCTCTGTCTGTTCATCCTGATTGTATGTTTGTTACAATATACCCTCCTCCATTTTTCATTCATTCATGGATTCATGGTGCACTTGTCATTGTCTGAAGGAGTTATTGGTGGCTGTATTAATCATCTAATGTTAAGTATTATGTTGTTGTTTTCACAGCACTCCATACTTATAGAGTTTCACTCTTTTTGGATCATATTTAGGATTACAGATGTTGACTCTTCCCTGTTTGAATTTCTGCATCAGTTTGTCATGACTCAACAGACATTCTATAAACTAGTTAAGATTTCTTCAATTTTTTGACCGGTTCTCTAAATCCTTATACCCAAGGGTATATTCAGACTGGACACATTTGGTTCGCTTAAAGTGAACCAGAATTTGTTTCCTCAATAATTCTGAACAAATTTTTACTCTGAATACACCTAAGTGGACCCCAGTCTGGGACCAGGAACTGCTCTCTGACCCGTCTTTCGAGGTGGTCTTGGTTCATTTCCAATCGGACTGAGGTCCGGTTCGCTCTGAGCAGACAAAAAGCTGCAGATGGTAAAGACTGTAGTTGTTGTGAACTACAATCAACAGGCAACAAGCTCCCTGCTCATCTCCATTCTGATGCATCCACTTGCAGACATATAGAACCATGTAGGACTTTGTTTTCTCATCTGAGCTAACATCTGGATCAAAACTAGGACTGGGTATTGATTGTAATTTCCAGAAATGATTTGATTTGATTCACAAGATCCTGAATCGGTTCGATTCTGATTTTTTTCTATTCTTTCGATTTTTCAATTTAATTCAATTCAATTTTGAGTTTAAACATTTATACACGCGTTTAAAAATACATGAATAATCTACTATATAATTTGAATATATTTATATTAATCTGATACGGTTCAAATATTGAAAAATTTATTAGTGAAATATTGTATCATATAATATCATACAGTGTTACGTGGACTCTCTAAAGGAGAAGTTCTAACAAAAATGTTCAGATCCTTAACATTGTAAACATTTTTCTGCTTCTCCTGGAGGGCGTTTCAATTTGGCCACTAGGGGACGATTGCGCCATAGCATTACACTTTATTCTAGAAGAAGGCGACACTATAAGGGAAAAAAATGATGTTTTGGAATACAAATTGTCTCTTTTAAAAATATTTC
Organism: Oryzias javanicus; assembly: GCA_003999625.1. Classification (NCBI taxonomy): domain Eukaryota; kingdom Metazoa; phylum Chordata; class Actinopteri; order Beloniformes; family Adrianichthyidae; genus Oryzias; species Oryzias javanicus. The sequence continues at coordinate 7,933,515 of CM012442.1, read as the reverse complement.
CTTAAGAGTTTGGAAATGTCATGTCTGTGAGTTTATAAAGATTCTTCATTTTGTCAGCAATGTATTTTTAGACCGACAGAGTGTTAGCATTAGCCATCCTATGGAGAATTCCTTTCAACGTTAGCATCAAGCTACTGGACTTTATCTTTATGTGCTAAATCGATTCATGTCTTTTGTAAATCGATTCTTGATCTATTAAGCTTAAATCGATTCAAATCCATTAATCGATTTTTTTTTTTAAAACCCAGCCCTAATCAAAACTGTACGACTTGATGGATCAAGTTTGTTCATGTTAGGTTGGGGTTGTGAGGGGCTGTTAGCTAGTGGAAGGGAGTGTAGACAAATGGATGATGGGAAATTAGTGCAAGCGCTCTGCACCGTTACTCCTGCCCACAGCTCACAGGCTTAACTATTGCAGCACAATAGAAACTATAGAAAACAATGCAAGATTTTTCATATTCGCCAAAAAGATAGAACAATCATAATTAAAATACCACTGGGAACGATTTTACGGTAGATCAACAGACGATTGGAGTGAGGTTTTATGAAAGAGATGCAAAGGTAGCATCGAGGACCTGCTGGATCTTACTTTGGCATGAGGAGAATTATTGGCTGAGTTCACGTTGGTCGGTAATGTTTTGCTTTTCTTTATAACTTCACTCATTTTTTGGAAAACACTTTCTTGCAATTCCCAGAATTCTTTCCATAACTCAGGAAGAGAGTCATCATGCCCCGGAGCACTGTTAGGCATAACCAGCTGCTCATGTGTGCAAAAGGGAGACTTCATAACCTCGATTAAATAATCTTGTACCCTATAGCTTTATGAGCTTCTTACCTCAGATCAGATCAGCTTCTCCTGGAGGTATCACAGTCCAGGAGGAAGCTGAGGGGGAACCGTCTCAATCTGTGCACCAAAGCTGTGGAATGTGTTTGCATGGAGTTCAGCAGGCATCCGCTCTGTCCAGTTTTACATCTTCAAACTGCTGGTGTGTTTTATTTGATTTTGCTTTCGTTGGTTACTGTTTCAATTTTATATATTTTACTTCTCAATTGTTTTTACCTTTTAGTTGTCGTTTGAATTCTTTTTTTTTTTTAACTTGCCCTGTCCAACAGCTGAGCAAACAGATACAGGCTGAGAGCCTCTTGTGTTGGGCAGATTTTTCTGTATTTCATGATAAACTTTATTTATGTTGATTATGTTTTTTTTTTTGTTTTGTTGGACCGGACGGAAAAGAAAAAGAGGGAGGGGGGAGGAAGAGGGGGTTTAGAGAAAAAGCAAGATGGTAACAGGGGGAAGCAACATCCTAAAACAACCAGGTTGTTTTAGGATGTACAATGGGCGGAGCCTGTCTGCACACACTGTAATTACACATATACCTGTTGGTTGAAGTAGTCTCCACAATTAAACTAGTCAACATGTCATGATTTAGAGCTTAGGTTTTGTCATGTTCTGTTTTCCCTGTCAGTTTCACCATGTCCAGGTTAATCATCCACAGCTGTCTTCATTTAGTTAATTGCCCTCAGTGTATTTAAGAGTCTGGTTTTCAGTTTCTCATTGTCAGGTCATCTGCTCTTCTACGTTCTGTTGCCTCACTGGTTTGTTCTCCTGGGTTTTTGTCATGTTTAAGTTACTTTAGTAAATGTTTAAGTTTCTGCCACCAAGTCTGGTCTCCTGCATTTGGGTCCTCCACCACCATCCCTGACACAAAATGTACACAATAAAACTGGGTCGTTTGAATTTTTTAGATTAATGTAAAAGGCCTTGTTTAACTGCGGTCGAGTTGAGGCACAACGTACATAAAAGGGATTTAACTTGAAGCCTGCCAAGTTTCATGCAAATCAGACACAGACATAAATCTAAGTTTAATTTTTGATCCTCAATCTCAGGTAATATAGCGAGAATTGTAATTATTACTAGAATTTAAGGAATACTATTTCAGTAGTCAATATCCATTTTCACCAAAATGTTTTTAACGTAAGAAAAAACAACCCACATCATCAAACCCGTTGCTTGTAAAACACTGGCCTGCTTGTTTCGCAGCTAACGCTGCTTTATTAATTCCTGCTTCACAAAGATTTGAAATTTGCATTTTGAAATATTTTTGTCCTCCACTGTGAGAAAAAAAAGCCACACGAACATGTTAAAAACACAAAAAACACCATTTTCATTGGAGTGAATTTTTCAAAACTCATTTTTTGTTCATTCTATATTGAATAAGTATTTTGATGAACACATCTCATATACTTAAACCATTTAACAAAGTGACAAAAGTGAGTATTAAATTCCCACTTTAATAAACTGGGTTACTGTGAGCGCACCCTAATGAACAAACTCAATGAGGGTCAGCAGGTGATGGTGAATCCAGGTATTCAGCCAAAACAGAGATCCGGCTAAAATGTTGTCGAGCCATCTCGTGTTTGTGTTCGACCTCGCGGATGAACACCTTCTCATACACCTGAATACAAAAGACAAAGTACAGACTTTTATTCATGGGATCATTGACTGAAATCTCCAAAACTTTAAGAAATGAAAGCTGAACAAAGGATATCCAACCACTTCGCTGACAATAATAGCGAATCTTTGACTGATGGGTAAGCCTGAAATTGTATCAGTACTACAGTTGTGTTTGTGACAAACCTTTGTGATATCTTTCACCTCTGAGTGAGTTAAGGTTTCCTCTTTGGACAACAGTAAGCAGTTCCAGGGGCTCCAATCTCTTTGTTGGTCCCAGCGAACAAAAACCAAGTTATAGAGATCATTTTTGCCATTGAGAGCCGAGCGGGATGCCCAGACTACTTCCACTAGATACCACATGTCCTCTTCCTAAGATAGGGAGAAGGTTAGTTTTGAAATATTCAAAACTACTGGTAATATTTGTACATAAACACATATTCCTCCAACCATCCATCACTTTCCTGAAAAAGTTTACCTGTAGCAACCAAGGAATCTTTGCTTCTTTGTTAAGTTTTTGCTCGTCCGCTTTTAGCCTCTTCAAGATGTTTTTGTAGATGGAGAAATCCAGTCGACGTCTTGCTATGTTGTCAAGGCTGATGCAGCGTTGGCACCAACGGCTCAGCCCTCCACTGGTGTTGTAGGCAGCAGAAGGCAGACAACAACGACAGCCGTGGCAGAAGAACATGTCATTCTTCAGCTGGGAGGGGTCTTGATAAACCTAAAACAGAATCCGTTTAAAAACTTATGTTCTTTTGTTTTTTATTTATTTGTTTGTTTGTGGTAATAAGGTAATTTAGAGTCATCAATTAACGAGTAAAGCCTTTCTTTGGACTGTGGAATGAAGCTGTAGTGCTTGGAGAGGACCCACATAGACAAACTCTACATAGAAAGAACTCAGCTAGCTGGGATTTGAACCAGGACCTTGCCATTGTATGCTAACCACTACACCATCCAACCATCCATACAACCACTTACGTAATCACTTATGTATTTTTAAAATAATTTTAACCACTATGCATTATCAATATAAAAGCTTCGACCCAGAGACTTTTTGTTGTTTACCTTCAACATTTTGCCGACGATGGGGTTGAAAGTCGCTGTTTTTATGTACTGCAGGAACAAAGTGCAGATCCTCTTCCTTAATCCATAAAGATTCTGTGCTTTTATTCCTCGCGCCATCAGGTCCACCTCTCTGTCAATCAGCTCCACAATATCCAGAGTCAGCGCACACTTGTTCTCCTGTCCAACAAGAGATAGAAATATCACTCATTGTCTATACCTGCTCCTGTACAGAGTCACAGAGATCCTGAAGTCTACCCCAGCCACTGTAGGGCAAAGCCAGGGTAAACCCAGCACTCCATGGACCGTTTATTGCAGTAATATTTTATATGTTAAAAATACTAAATTTACCAGTAAAACGTTCATAAAGCCTTTTTATTTTTTAAACAATTTGTCATTCAGAATACGGTTATATACCAAGGCAAGGCAAGGCAAGGCAAGGCAAGTTTATTTGTATAGCACATTTCATGTACAGAGACAATTCAAAGTGCTTTACATAAAACATTAAAAGAAACAATCAAAAGAAATAGTAAAAATGTCATTCATTATTCAAATCATTAAAATAAAATTAAAAGAAAGTAAAAAGATTTTAATTTAAAACAAGCATAGATAAAAAGTGCGGACGTAAACTTTTGAATACATATTAATCAAATGCAACTGAGAACAGGTGAGTCTTTAACCTGGATTTAAATACACTGAGTGTTTCAGCAGATCTAAGGTTTTCTGGAAGTCTGTTCCAGATCTGTGGTGCATATAAGCTGAATGCAGCTTCTCCATGTTTAGTTCTGACTCTAGGAACTGATAAAAGACCGGATCCTGATGATCGGAGAGGTCTGGCTGGTACGTACTGGGTCAGGAGGTCAGTCATGTATTTTGGTGCTAAACCATTCAAAGCTTTATAAACCAGTAACAGAACTTTAAAGTCTATCCTCTGAGAGACAGGTAACCAGTGTAAAGACCTCAGAACTGGACTGATGTGATCTACTTTCTTGGTCCTTGTGAGAACCCGAGCAGCAGAGTTCTGAATAAGCTGCAGTTTCCTAATGGATTTTTTTGGTAGTCCTGTAAAAACACTGTTACAGTAATCAAGTCGACTAAAGATGAAAGCATGCACTAGTTTCTCCAGGTCCTGCTTAGACATCAAATCTTTAATCCTTGAGATATTTTTGAGATGATAATAGGCTGATTTAGTGACTGCCTTAATGTGTTTATCAAAATTTAAGTCTGTGTCTATCACTACACCCAAGTTTCTGGCCTGGTTGGTAGTTTTAGTTGAATAGATTGAAGCTCTGTAGTGACGTCTAACCTTTTTTCTTTAGCCCCAAAGACAATAACCTCAGTTTTGTTTTTGTTTAATTGAAGTAAGTTGTGACACATCCAGTCATTAATGTCCTCAATGCATTTACCAAGAGCCTGTACAGGGCCTCGGTCTCCTGGTGTCAGTCTAATATATATCTGTGTGTCATCTGCATAGCTATGGTAACTAATGTTGTTGTTCTTTATAACCTGGGCCAGTGGGAGCATGTAGATGTTAAATAGAAGTGGTCCCAGGATGGAGCCTTGGGGCACTCCACATGTAATTTCTGTTGGCTCAGAAGTGAAGTTACCAATTGACACAAAATATTTCCTGTTTTCTAAGTACGTTTTGAACCAGTTTAGTACTGGTCCAGTGAGACCCACCCAGGTTTCCAGTCGTCTGAGTAGTATTGCGTGGTCGACTGTATCAAACGCAGCACTGAGATCCAGTAAAACTAGCACTGACATATTTCCACTGTCTGTATTCAAACGTATGTCATTGGTCACTTTGGTCAGAGCCGTTTCAGTGCTGTGGTTCTGTCTGAAGCCGGACTGGAAGACATCATAGCAGTTGTTATTTATTAGGAATTCATTTAACTGATGGAAAACGGCTTTTTCAATGATCTTACTTAAAAATGGCAGGTTTGATATCGGTCTGTAGTTGTTCATTTGAGTTTTGTCTAGACTGTCCTTTTTTAGGAGAGGTTTGATTACAGCTGTTTTCAGTGGTTCTGGGAAAACACCAGATGTTAACGACAAGTTGACAATCTGGAGCAGGGCTGGTTCCAGGATCATTGAAACTTTTTTGAAAAAGCTTGTGGGTAGAATATCCAGACAGCAGGAGGAGGAGTTCAGTTGACATAGAATGTCCTGCAGTTCTTTACTGTTTATGGGTTGAAACTGAGCCATGGGGTTTATGGTTTCTAGTGGATAGGGTTCATATCCTGAACTTGTAGTTGATGAAATAATTGTTTGTCTAATGTTTTTGATTTTGTCCCTGAAGAATTTGGCAAAGTCATTACAGGCTTTGGTGGAGTAAAGTTCTGGTGCCACTGACACAGGGGGTTTTGTCAACCTGTCGACTATATTAAATAAGGCCCGAGCATTATGGGAGTTTTTGGAAATAATTTCAGAAAAATAGGACTTCCTTGCATTGCTCAGTTGTAAATTATATAAGTGAAGTTTCTCTTTATAGATGTCATAGTCTACCTGTTGTTTAGATTTTCGCCATCTGCGTTCAGATTTCCGACATTCTCTTTTTTCCGTTCTTTACCAGAATGGAATTTCTCCATGGAGATTTTTTCCTACCAGAGATCACCTTCACCTTACTGGGAGCAATGCTATCCATGATATTTGACATGTTGGAATTAAAGCTATTACAAGTTCATTGACTGAATCCCCTGAGAGGGGAGGAGTCAGAGAGAAAATCTGATTGAACATCTCACTAGTATTTTCAGTTATAAACCGTTTTGTGATCTCCTCCTTCAAAACATTTTTGTGTACTGGAATTGTGCTCTCACAGAAAACACAGCAGTGATCAGACAGACCTAAATCACATACAGTAACCTTAGAGATGTTCAGACCTTTGGAAATCAATAAATCAAGAATATTCCCTCTGTCGTGTGTGGGCTCTGTTACATGTTGAGTCAACCCAAAATTGTCCAGAGTGTTTTTCAGGTCCTTAGTCCCTGTTCTCAAGATTTCCATAATGGATGTTAAAATCTCCAGCCATGATTATACAGTCAAAATCAAGACAAATTATAGACAGCAGTTCACTAAACTCAAGGTTAAATTCTGGACTATATCTAGGGGGTCGATAGATATTGATAAATATGGTTTTGAGTGAGGCCTTCAGCTGTAGGGCTACATATTCAAAACATGGAAAGTTTCCAAAAGATAACTTTTTACACTGAAACATTTCATTAAACAAAACTGCAACCCCCCACCCTTCTGCTTGTTCTTTCCTCACTGATAACACCATAATTGGGAGGAGCCGACTCTGTGAGAACTGCACCCCTACTATTCTCATCTAACCAGGTTTCAACTAAAAACATAAAATCAACTTTGTTCTCAGTGATAAAATCATTAATTAAAAATGTTTTTCCTGCCAAAGACCTGACATTTAAAAGTGCTAACTTGAGAGGTCTAGGAGTAATAATATTTTCATTTACCTTCTGTTTCTGGAAATGCGCAGAGGAAATGTTTACCTCTTTTAAAGTCCTTTGTTTGCGTTTTGGGCAGATTACATTCCTCCTGTTGGTGACAAGTACAGAAACGGTGTGTGTTTCTAGAGAACAGGGTCCCAGGTTTTTCTGGAGAACATCATGACTGTTGTTATATCCACAGCCTGGACCCTCAACACATCAAACATCTGATTGCATGGACAGGATATGATGTTGTACAGGAGAGGGTGGGGCTTTACGTCGACCCTTCGAACGTTCTGGTGACAGAGTTAATGGGGGCAAAAATGGATGGCCAGAGGGGTAGATCGGAGCCCAATCCCGACTCGCTCCATCATCTGCTCAGTGAATTTCAGGTGGGGTGAAGAGGGTGAAGAGGGGGAGGGGGAACCGTCAGGAGTTTGTTGGTTTGGTGGTGTTTGGGAGGATCCATCTTCCTCGTCGTTTTTCCTCTTCCGGTGTTTGGAGGCAGGTTTCCCGTTTCTGACGTTTTCCTCCGGTGGGGGCAGCTCCGTTCCTTGTGTGGATCCAGTCTGTGTCTGGCCTTGACACTGAGATAAATTTATCTTAGTCTTGGCATGACGCAGGGAGTAGAAGAGATTGGAGGAGAATAGTTTAACTCCTGATTAACTCCTGCTGAATCCATTTTCTTTAAAAAAGATGTTTGCGTTCCCAGAAAATGTGAAAGTTGTTGATGAAATTAATTCCTGTTTCACCACATGTCGTAGAAAGCCACCTGTTCAGTGCCAACAGCCTGCTGAATCGCTCTTCTCCTCCTCGAATAGTTGGAATGGGACCGCTGATAAAGACAGCTGCATTCATGGAGCTCACAGTTCTTATCAGTCCAGTGAAGTCTTGCTTTAAAACTTCAGATTTTTGCTTGGACACATCATTTGACCCTGTGTGTAGTACAATGTTTTGTACTGATGGATACTTTGCCACAGTTTGCAGAATTCTCTCCTTCATGTCACTGACCATGTCGTTTGGAAAACACAGGACTTTAGTGTTCCAGCTGCAGAACCACTGAACATCTTTCACAGTGGAATCACCCACAATCAGAGTCTCAGGCCGAGCTTTCAGCTTTCTTTCTGGCCGTTTACCTTCTGATGGGTTACAGGTCCTCCTCGTGCTGCTTTCCAGTGGATGGTCGTCGGGTAATCCGGGGTCATCTGACAGTGGAGCAAATCTGTTTTGCAGGGTCACCGCTCCGTTCATGCTTGGCTTCTTTCCTTCTTTCCTCCGGTGTATGGGAGTAGATGAGGTCCTCTGTCTCGTAGAAAGAGAGGGCCATTCAGCCTCAGAGGCGTCGGCTGTCTGCGGGGGGTCGGTCCTCCCATGTCCTCCAATTCTCCAGCTGTTGGACTTATTCTTTGGCTTTGCTCCAAGATGGTTCCAGGGAGGATTATCTTTCAATTGTTTATTATTGTCCACAGATGTTGTCTTTCTCCCCGTAGAATCTGTGCCATTTAGCTGCGTGTTAGCTCTCTCTTCTCTGCTGAGATGAGGTAGTGGCAAAGTTGTGTTGTTTCCATAGAGTCCATTTACCTCCACGTTCACTTCTATGTGGCGAACCTTAGTTTCCAGCGCCGTGATCTTCTCCAGAAGGTCTTGGTAATCCTTTGTAGAAAGGGAAGGCATCTTGCTGCTAGTTAGCCTTGTGTTAGCTGCTGCTCCGTATATCAGGCTTCAGCTGCGTGAGGGCCAAGTACACGTAGTGCTCAAGATAAAATGTTTTAAGAGGAATGCAGGAAAAAATCCTTTTGTTTAAAGTAAAAAAGAAAAATAAATCCGACCCGATGGTTTAAAAGTATTCAAAAGTTATTGCTGGTGTGATTAAAAAAAAAAGAAGAAAGGAAAATAATCAGCGAAAATTAAAAGCAGAAGGGGGAGCAAAGCAATGTGCGTCCGCACTCTAGCAAAGCAGGAAGCAAATAGTGTCTTGCAATTGTCTTACAATTGTCTCTTATATAGAAATTTCTGTGTTAATGAATCAAAAACATTAAATTTGATGTACAGTCCTCACACAAATCAGGATATACAATCAGCTGCAGGTGTGTTCTCATGGTCACATTTCACCTGTACTGGTTTTACAGTACTGGCTTCCTGTAGCTACATAGTTTACTTTTTATTCTATTTTTTTCCGAGCTTAACCCATAAGAACCTATGGTGACATCAGTGTAACTGAAACATTTCAAAAAGTAATTCTGTGGTCCCCTTGGTTTGAGGAGCATTCAAAATAATTGTATTTATTAGGAAAAATGGGTCTCGATCTTCATGGTTTAAAAGGTCTACCATTTCTACGTCATTTATAATGTGTCATATTATTAGTATTTTTCTTGTTGTTAACAGCAGCATTGATAGTTTTAGCTGTAAATGTACTTTTAACTTTGAATTTGATTATAATTTTGACTGTGCCAAACTGCAAAGTTATCAGCATTGGCTATTTTTGTCTTCTTTGTCGTTCAGATGCTCTCCTCCAGCTCTGATGTCCTGAACACCAAACTTCTCCATCACTGCCTCATCCCTCCTGTTTCCTTCACCCACATGTCTGTTAGTCGGTCCTAAAGAATCATAAATGTCCCCTTCCAGTACCTGAACAGTGAATATGAACGTCTATCAGGGTGGCACTAACTAGCAATAAGACACAAAAGCCAAACATACAAATGATCATAAATCTATAGCATTATTAAACAAGCACACTAACATCTATTTCAGTTACACTGCTATTATCATCGCAGTCTAACCAGTTATTTTATGAACTGTTTTATAGTTAGTCGTTTTCTTCTTCTTTGATCTTTTGACTTCTAACTTTTATTGGACTTATTCTTTTGATAAAAAGTTATGCCAAAATGTGTCTTTTAAATGTTTTATGGTTTTATCCTTCTGTCTGACTTGAGTCACTGTGTAAACAGTTTTCTCTGAAATTACTCAATGACATCGAGGTGTGTAACTCTGGCACAACAAATCTAACACCCTGCATGCCTGATGTGCACTTGTGTTGTATTGTCTGCTGTTGTTGTTGTACTCAGTCGTCCGTGTGTGCAAATGTAGTTTGCATCCTGTCAGTATGAGTTCAAAACCTGACCAATAAAATATATTAGATTTGATAGGATTTAATAAAATCCAATTGAAATAAATGTTACATACCTCAACAGTTTTCTTGAGTGTCATCAAAAGCTGAAGCCTCTGCTCCTCGCTGACAGTAGACAGGCTAATGTTGTTGCTAATGTTGTTGTAAAGATCTTGCAGCATTCTAGCCCTGATGGTGTGTGGCGTATCCATCTCTATCAGCTGATTTTTGGATGTGTGCCATCGGTAAGGTGAAGACGACTGAAACACAGTTGGTTTTTCCTTAAACTCATACACAAATACCATACACACATATCGTTTAACTCATGCATAGGTGCTGAATAATTGTTTTTAATTATTTTAGATTATTTATTTTTAGCTTTTCTATTTAGACCAAATGTGCTTCAAGTCAATTTATTCATAATTATTTAAGAATTTATGTGTGGGGCCAACATCAAAACATTTAAAAACTTTGAAAATTGAAAAACTGTGGAGAATACTTTCAGGATTTGTTGTTTCAGTGATCCAAAGTAACAGTGAGATTTACGTTTTGTTTACTGCTGAAGTTAACCAGTGAAAAAAAATGCTCGACTGTGACATTATTTAAAGTGACAATAACCATTTATTTCTATCAAAATCTTTTTTTTTATTGATTCTAATTTCCTGTTGTAAATAAAGGCATAAATGGTGGTGCTCAGATAAAGCATTATTTTAGTTTTCATGCATCTGGTAAATAGAAATTCACGTAGGACCCCTACAAACATCATATACTAGATAAGAATCATGGTTTGATCTGTGAATTCTTGATTAGTGCCTAAGTAACAATTCACAGCCTTACCAGGTATATTTTTGGTGTAAAAATTTGTCTTTTAACAAGGGGGATCAAAGAGAAATTGCTAATTATTCAAACCTGAGTCAAATGGGCTTTTACAGAACTGGAAAATTTAAAACTTTCAGATATGCATCAAATTTGGGAGCCGCAAGAGGCTTGTATAAGAACCGGGAACTTTTCCTCTTCAAATAATTCAGTATTTACTTTTCACTTGCTGTAAAAGTTGTATAGTAAACTATTACTATTACTGGTGTTTTTGAATTTGTTTGGCAACCTTGAGTTCAGAGCCTATTAGATCAAATTTGTTATTAATATTATTAGACAAAGCCTTATCAAAGTGTTCTCTGTTTCAATTTTTAACAGTTTTTCCCACTTGGGGATGTATAAGCACTGACCTTATTCAGAAAATCTCTTATCATCGTTTCATAGTTATGAGTCTGGGTGAAAATCTGACGGCGCCCAATAGCACTGATAAGCTGCATCTCCTTCTCTAGCAGCGAGCGAAGAGCTGCCTTCCTCTGAGCTCCTTGCTGAGAGGAGTTTATCATCCGCTCCTCTTCAAGCCTCCACACTGAAAGACATGTACAACCACAGGATTCATTTCTACACAGTATGGAGTTAATGACAAACATTAAAATGAGGTTTGTTTGTTTTCACGGGTGTGAAGGCCAATAGCCTTTGTGCATTGATATTCATAAACAACAGAAGTTTACTGGTGTTTTTGTTTGTTTTGTACTTCTTCCTGTTGCTTTTGTTAAAGTTTAGCAATGGTGAAATATTTTAAAAATCTTGAGAGGAGAAGAACTACCCATGCAAGGCAGAGGGCTTCACCCAGCCTATACAGGACCAATATGCCTCATTTCCACTGAGCGGTACTGTAACAGAGAGGCAGAGGCGTGAGGATCCATGCAGTCTTTAATTAAAGAGCTTGGGTAAGATGTGGTGAACTTGGCAAAGGTCAGGAACGCTGAAGGGTTTGTCACAGGTTGAGGCAGATCGGCGGTCAAAGACAGGCTGGGGTCGAGGCAGGCTTAAACAGGAACAGGACTGAAGGAAGTAACGCTCAGAATGTAAGGAATAAACCTGAACAAGACTTCGCACCTGAGCACAGCCTGAAGCCTCCTTATAAATGTTTGTGGTGATTGCTTGAATGAGGGACAGCTGGTGAGGTCTGGGAACAGCAGGCAGATGCTTATGGGAAATGGAGTGAAATGGAGAGATTTAGAACTCAGGCGATGGCTCCCTTTGGTGGTCTGAGGGAAAAACAGTCTGACTCATGACCCCATGCCAGACGAAATGGGGGAGGTTCTCCATATTCATGGATTCGACGTGTCACTGGTCCCCAACCCCTAAGAATAAGGGGGGAATACTATATGTAAATAATTTATTGTTCTTTGCAAGAAGACTGCGGGGGAAGAAGAAGAATACAGACAAAAAAGGACAAAACTTTTGGTTTGGACCTTGAGTGGGAAAAGTGCTGGTCAGACGCTTGCTGTTGTCATAAAACCTTTCTGACAATCAATGGGTTCCATCGGGTAACAACAGAACCTCCGCCATAATGAGTCCATTCTATTTTTCTATTGACCTACGACCAACAGGGGACCTAGTATTGTACCAGTCGGTCCTGCTTAACAGATCAATTTTTTAATAGAGACACTTAAAAGTCCAGTTCGGCCCAGTCTGGACCACTCAGTGGAAACAAGGCATTAGGTACTACACATGCAAGCAAAAAGGGTAACCCAACAATTCTACAAATGAGTTTAGCTCTTAAAGCAATAATGCACGCCACCATGGACAGACAGTTATCAGGCTAAACATGACAAACATGACATGACTGATTCCTTCATCTGGCCCAACAAGTCTCCATACATAAAACTTAATTTAAATTATCAGTGAGTGGAAATATGGAAAATATTTGCTTCCTTTATTTCATGGTTTCCATTTATTCCAGCACAATAAAATGCATTTTCCTAAATTGAACACAAAAAAAATCTATAAATCTTTCATTTAAAAAAAGGGAAGTGTGCTTACTCTCCAAAGCCTTGTACAGCAGGTTGAAGTCCTCCTTCGTTTTTGGGTTCATACGGCGTTGCTGCAGATCCTTCAGCTGCTCCTCCTTTTCCTCCTCCCTTCTCCTTTCTTGCATTTCAAGCCAAGCCAACCGCCGGGTTTGTTCATTTCTCAGCTGGTCCAGTGCTTTTTGGGCAAGCCAACGACGAACAAGCGATTGCAAAAAGATCACCTAAGTAAAATAAATATGGAGGGTAATGAATGGAATAACATCATGGATGAAAATGAACTTGTAACTACGTAGTTGTTATTAGGTATGGTGTCAGCAGAGGTTGTAATTTTAAGTTTACAGTCAGGTCATGCCAAAAAATAAAAATAGAGCTTTCAAAATCTCAACTTGGGGGTTTAAAACCCCAATTGTTTGTCAAATGTGGCTGTCTAGCTTCCAAAGAACTAATTTATTTACACACCTGCATTTACAACATAAATAACTTCATGCTTAAAGTAAATTAAGACATTGGCAAATTGTTCACTCTTCCAGATGTGTTTGACTGTGCACACAGGTTATCACTTACAGTATGCATAGCATTTATTTAATATATGTATATGTGTTTTTCATTTTTTTCAAGCACAACAAAAACAAAACATTTTAATTCACAGAAACACTTACAGCCCGCAGCCTTCTGTCATGCCACTCATCAGCAGTAATGTATTTCCCAGGAGTGACCAACTTGTCTTTCATGCATGAAACGTAACAGCCAATACCAGTCATCATCTGGGTGGAGCTGTTGACTGGACACTGCTGGTTGTGGGATTTAAGTTGAACTGTCTGTTAAAGAGCAAAACATAAACAATGGTTAATATCAAAAAATGTAATTGTGTGCCTTAACATGCACAATAGCTGGAAAAAAGTAAAGTGATTTATACATACTGTATATCCATCAATATTCTTAACCTGTTTTACCCTTTTTAGGGTCACAGGGTTGCCAGAGCCTAATCCCGCAACTTCTGGGCAAAGGCGCGGTACACCCTGAACAGGTCGCCAGCCTGCTGTAGGGGCACTCAATAGCATACCAACACACACACATTGTCACACCTAGGGACATTTTAAACTAATCAATCAACGTGTTAAGCCTGTCTTTGGACGGTAGGAGGAAGCCAAAGTACCTGGAAAAAATCCATGTATGCACGTGGAGAGCATGCAAACTCCACACAGACAGGTCCTAGTCAGGATTTGAACCACGGCAGTAATATTTGTAGCTTTTTAGGAGTGCCAGCATTGGTTGGAGGGTGCTGAGTAGGTGTTCCTGGTTTGGACTGACTGCAACAATCTAGAGTACATTGTTGTGCCAAGTGACTAAATCCCAGTCAGGCAACTTGGGGTTTGTTTTCCTTCTGGCCTGGAAACATGTATGCTGAGCCTGATCCTCTGTCTCGGTAGTACCAGAGGGAAGAGAAGGTCGAGGATGTCAGATGGGAGACCACATCAAGCTCTGTGATATGGTGCTTAAGACATCTCTTTGGAATGTAAGGTCACAGCTTCTGTGCCTGATGTCTCTATTGTTCCTGCTGGTTGTCCTCCTGGCTGCTTGTTTGCTCCTTCGAGTCTCTGTACCAAAGTCCTGAAGTGGGAGTACTATTCACAACTGGCGTGCCATCCTGGAGTGACTCAGATTGCCTTTAAAGTAGCTCAGTGCTTTCGGTGATCCACTACGTCATCCCATACAAGGGTTTCTGTAACTTCCTGTTCTTGTGTCCTGATGTTAAGATTCCTAGAACCCCTCCAGCCAGACTTATACAGCCTCTACCTAGACCTTGGTTCCATTTTGCTATGGACTTTCTCACCGGACCTCCCAGATCCAGAGGTAAGCCCCTTATTTTGAAAAGTGAGAACAGATTTTCAAAACAGAGTCATGTTGTACACTTGTCAAAGCCTCTATCTGCCAAAGAACTAGCTGTAGTTGTCTCTCAGCATGTGTTCCGCCTTCATGGTCTCTTTGAGAACATTACCTATGAATGGGGACCCCAATTTGTGGCAGTCTTCAGGAGGGTGTTCTGTAAACTCCTTGGGATGAAGGTCAGTCTGAGCTCAAGGTTCCATCCACAGACATATGTCCAGGTAGAGCGCTATAGCCAAAACTTGGAGATAATTCTGAAAGCTATGTGCTCTAAGAACCCCAATACGTGTTTTGCAACTTCTATGGGCAGAGTACCCCCATAACTTGCTGGTCAGCTCTACAAGCTGTTCTCTTTCCAAGCAGCTGATGGATACCAGCCATCCTTCTTCCCCCAACAAGAACAGTTGGCATCCACATGTGGTTCTGCAGGTTTTGTAAGGTGCTGCCGGCATACCTTGAGAGCGTTTCGAGAACAATCACTGAGCAACCAAGAGAGGCTGACTATCACGACAAGGAATAGTATCATCAACCACCAATTATGACAGAAATCCTTGTTAAAATAGATTGTCCACGCACCCAAATTTTACTTTCCTACAATCAAACCAGATCGATCAGATCTAAGTAACCTATACAATTATAACATCAAAATCAAAATGAATAAATCAAATATAATTGATTTTGGGAAATACCATTTGGGTTGAGGTACGATGGTTTATTGTACAACAATGTAAAAACGAACAAATGTCATCACAGTGAATAATACATGTGATGGCAGCAAAAACTGATTAACCATCATTACAGTCCAATGTGTGGAACCACTGAATTTTACAAAGACATGTGACCATACAGTGTTGTGAAATGTCATAATAATGTTCTGTTTATTGTGGAAAAACAACAGTGGGCTGAACTTTAAGAAACTAAAATGTGAACGATTTTGACATTCATTCTTGTATACTTGTTTGTTCACATATTTAATTTAAACTTTATTATCGTGCAAGAAATAAGGCAAGGAATATAGAAGACTTCCCTTGCACTGTTCAGTACCAGGATTGGTATTGAACAGGATTGTTCAATATGAACCAGTATCAACTATGACTCATATACTGTAAGAAACAACAAAGTATGACATCAATTGAATCATTGTTAGAATAAGTCATCACACCCCTTATTATATAGATGTTCTATTCTTTACCTGTGTGTCCCGACTAAAGACAGTCACACCCCTGTCAGGTTTTTTACGGGGGCTTGTCTGGACAGCAGCATGGTGGTACTCGGTCTTTGTCAACTGGTGACGATATCCACCAAGAAAGGGCTTCTGCTTGTAGGAATGCTCAACAACCACAGACTTGTTTCCCCCACAATCTGAAAGGACAATAGTATGAAATGCACAATGTAGGTAATTAACTAGCAGGCAAACTTCAAAATTAGGCTAAGTGGGAAAGCATGACTTTACTAAACTACTTTTATTAATTAATTGTCTGTTAATTTGCTTCTCTTATTTTGCCAGTGCTCAAAACAACACAAGAAAGTGAAGAACATTTGATATCTTTGTTTCAGAGTTTTTTGTTATATCCATGTATCAAATTTTAACTTAAAAAAAATAGATATTGTAATTGTTGGAGCAATTTAAAGACACTAAATTCTTTAACAAAGACATAGTGAAAACTTTATTTTAACATGGGTCAAATTTTTTCCTGTATGTCATGCTAGTTTTGAAATTGGAAGAAATAATGAAGATACCATGGACTGTGGTGAAGTGGGATATGTTTATTTCTATGCAAAAAGAAGAAACTTTTGATTCCTAAGAATGGGGGAGATAATGTGGGCATATGCACAAAAATAGAAGTATAGAAATTCTCTGCTATGTGAACGAACCCTTAAAATGATGCGATAAAAACAACTGCAGAGATGCTTTTAGGGCCTTCAATATATTGTTCTTAAAAGATGCTGGGCTTTAAGTCTTAAGTGAGATTTATAGGAAACAATCTAAACAAGCAATGTACGAAGAGGAACAGCAGAAAAGCATTAAATGATTGACATCCATGTCAAATTCAGTTAATGTGAAAAATACATATTTTTCTTACAAGTGAAAACCGTATATGAAATTTTAGATTTAAAAAAATCATGATACAATTCCAGAAGTCTTGATCCCAAATTATACTCTTCAAGGAATTGGAACACAACTCAGTAATATAATTTACTGTCTTGATGTCATCATCAAATTAAGTGGAAGTGTTGTATTGCTGTATTTTGAGAATAGGTGTTGTTAAAGGGCACTATACTGCTATCTGCTACTTAAAAGTAGTTCCAAGAATTAAAAAATAAAGGCTACAACTAAGCGAGCAGCTAGAATCTGGTGCAAGGACTTGTAGAGAGGGGTCACAAGTTTTTTTGACTTGTCATAAAAGAGATGTGCGGCTTTTTGATTATCTCCGGAGACTTGAGTGTGCAGGTAAAGTCACATGAGTGCTTTACAGTAATCCCATGTAGAGATGGCAAGCACCTGCACAAAAAGTTAATTGGCATAAACCATGAAATAAGGATTCACCTTCCAAATTGCATCAAAGGCTGAATGCCGGCCTGGTAAAATGAGAAATGAAGAGACCAGAATCAGATGCATGAAGGGGATTGTATTAAAGCCAAACTGTTTTTCCACAACTGTTTCTTAGTATCTGACATTTTTTTTCAAGTGTTTCATTCCTGTTTGATTGTTTTTATTCTATTGTGTTGTTTTTCCATTGTTTTATTTATTGGTTTCACATTGTGTACAGCACTTTGGACCTCCTTACTGGGCATTTAAGGGTACTGAATGAATGAATTAAATTGTTGGTGCATTTTAATCTATAGAATCAAGAGGCCAAAAACTGGACCAGAATTTCTTATAAAGATTATTGGAGATTTTTTCCAAGAATCTTGAACGAATTTGAAGACATACCATGGTACAGAAACTTTGGAGATTGCAGCAGATTGTGGCATCTCTGCTTTTTTTCTGCAACCTACTTATTATTTCATACTGGAAAAATTAGTTTAGATACTTCTCAAAATTCTTGAAAATTATAAATTTTTAAAAGGAAGCAATGTTGCACTTCATCTTTAATAACAGCTTCAACTTGTACTTGTATTGGAGTCATTGATCAGAGCATGCTGACTTTAAATCAAGTGTTGCTTTTGTTGATCTCTGTCGCCATCTTCTGGTTATCACTGCATTTATCTGTGTTCTTTGCCTGCTGGTGTCTGCTTTTTATTCTTTACGAATGTGCAACATTAAGTGACCCAGTATTAAGTTTAAAGTTTGTTGTTTTCTTGTTAAGAGATGTATAAGTTGCCCCTGACTTAGTCACTCCACTAAACAAACAGAAAGTAAAAGAAAAAAAGGACCACATATATATGACTTATAGCCCTTTGCAGTTATCCTCATTGCTTGTTTTCTATTTTTGTTTCCTTTATACAATAACTGTTTTTTTTTTTTTATCTATAGTCTTGAATTTTGGACTATTTTGAACTTTTTTTTTCAGTGTTGGTTTTAAAGACTCAATTTAAAAAAAAAATAGAAAGAAAAGAAAAAAGGACCAGATGGGATGCTGTGACGATACATTAGAAACATCAAACCTGATCCAGCGGTTTAACAGAGTTAGTCTGAACTCACTTGTATTGACTATTTTAACCTTTAGCAGGTGAAGCAATTATATTGTTTATCCAATATTACACAAGGAAATGTTGGGTCACAGAGATTAAAATATCTCAAAATGGGGCTTTAGCAATTATTGAGGTTCAAAATGGATCAATTTGAATAATTAATTACACTTCATGATTAATATAAAAATAATGTAATGACAACACTACTAACATTAATGAGACATTGACTCAAACATGTATGCCTACTCTTACCTGGACGGGCCTCGCTCTCACCTGTAAGAACCTGTTCTCCATCATGACCTGGCTCTCCGTTTCTCCCTGGGGGCTCCAAAGATCCATCCTTGCAGGGTTGAAGGTCTGCTTCCAATTCTTCTTGTTTTACAGATTCTTTTACAATCTGACTTTGGTCCATTGGAGTTTTTGTTTTTTTTAATAACTAAACTGCTTTTTGGAGGTTAATAGCCTCAGTGGAAAACCCAATTCAGACTAAAAATGACAGTAGTGCAATTATGAACATTTGTTAATTTATCTATATTTAATAATAAGCGTAATAGTCAAATTAAAACGCAACACGCTTTGGACCGGAGCGAATCCGAAGTTTACAGATTGTTATGGCAACGGTAAAGCACGCCTGCAGTCTAGCAGGCGGTTGGCTACATCTGTAGCGGCTTCCGCGTGCGTAAAAATTACGTCACTTCCGCTAAAGCTTTTAGGAGTTTTTCGAGTGATAAAAAGCCATATTAACGTCTTAAAATCATTTTAAGAATGAAAATGATTATTTTAGTATTGAAATACGACAGAAAAAAAATGCATACAGAGGATCAGGAATGCATAATTCTGAGAGAACTACATTGACTACAAATGTTTTCTTCTGCTGCTTTGATTGACGAAGTTCACTCCTCAGTGTACGAAGCTATAGCGTCATCTACTGACACTTTAACTCTTTTCACACAGGCACGTCATTAACGAAAAAACTGTATTTATTGTTCCAGGTGTTCCACATGTAGCTAAAGAAGTAACATATAAATTATGAATGACATTTATCCCTTGTATATTTACTTACATATATATTTGATTACATTGTTTAAAGGTTTTTTATTTTCTTTCTTTTTTTCCCTTTTTTTGTGAAAATTAGGTTGAAACTGTTCAAAACACGTTTTCTTGACAAACTATTCTGACATGTTCAAATATTGCATTGTAATGGACCATTTAAACTGGAGTACAATTTATATTAATATAAACATAAGTGACACAATTTTAGACTTTATTGTCAACCCATTTATTTCCATTTTGAAATATTTGTTCACACTGTAAATTCCTAAAGTTTAAAACCCACATAAGGGGTTATTAAATAAACTTAAATTCATTTTAAGATCCCTTCAAAAGGAAAAATAAATGTGCCAAAATATGTTTTCGTTTACTAAATTTAAATGTAATCCCTAACAACTTTTGTTTTTATTTTTCAGTATCTCTATAAACTCACCAGTGAAACAAAAGAGTTCCGGTACTGCAGGTATAATTTATTTGTTTTCATGTAGGAGTGAAGATTGATGATTTGTTATGTGTTCTTGAGCTGATGTTTCATCATGACATGATGGCATTATTGTGGATGGAGATGCCTTCATTGTTTTTAATATCTTTATGATAAAAAAAAAAAAAAAAAAAACAAACAATGAGCCACTGTCAGATGCTGTGCACCAAAACAAGAAGATCTCAGAAGCAGAGACATAATATAGCCTACATAGACGCCTCATGGTGCTGCAGAGTGAACCAGCGTCACCGACATGTTGGACGGGCTAGTTTTATAACCAGCTGTGGTCAGCAGTAAACCACAACCATGTCCATCGTTACAGCCCTTTGATGCAACCAGTGGTTCTCTATTGAAAGCAGATGCCATGAAATTAATGTGACAAGTTTTAACAATATTTTAAAAATCAGACCATTTATATGTTTTTTGGCCATAAAAGAAATGAAAACTCATATTATCTCTCGCTATGTTTCTGATCTTTTTTCTTTCTCCAATTTTCTAAATTTCTCAGTGGCATAGAATTACTGAGGAGAGGTGACGTTTCAATACGATGGGAGGATTTTGTTGTAACAGAGTCCTCCAAGCTCTTCAAGGAGTTCTTTAATTCAGAGAGCTGTGACAGGACGGGGTAGATTGTCAGGTTGAAAGATGACGGGAATGATATGGATTAGTTGAGTTTAGATAGAGTTCCTACTGTAGTTGCTTCAGCATCCTAAAGGTATGAAAATTATTCCAAGGATGTTAATCCTTACACTGACTTCACTGTGAAGTACAGAGCAATTTTGCAGCCAGCAGATTAGTAACTTACTTAAAGTCCCACTCCAACTACTGGTATGTGTTTTCTTCTATTGTAAAATCGTTATACAGATCAAAAAGCCTTTGTTTTTTAAGACATATTTTATGCACAGTAGCTCATAGGAAATACATTTCTTTTTGTGGGCGGGACTGCTGCTACAGAGCAACCCCGCCCCCCTTACTTCACAACTGTGAGCACCACAGATCACTTGTTCTTGTTGTTTTCACTGTATTCCCATATTCTACAATTTTACTGTTTCAACATGGTGATGCTTTGATGATTCCTGTTTTACTTGTAGCTTTCTTTCTTTATAATGACTGTAGAAACATGCTTGTGTAAATTCTAATATCTGATTATATCCGCAGGCAACGAGAGGTCAGTGTTTAAACAGAGTGGAAAAAGCATCTGACTGAAGACACTTTTTTACGAAGGTTATTGTTTTATGTAGAGGATGTTTCAGGTTTGAACACACTGTTCAATAACAGAGCATTATTTGTGAACAGTGAGCTCTCATGTATCAAATCAAATTTAGATCAAAGCCAGCTTTCCAAACTAGTTCCTTCAGCCTGTATGGGTCTCTTGCTGTGACGCTGCTACACCAACAGGTGGCAGCAGAAGCAATTCTATCATGGATGATCGGACTCTTCTGCTGCATTTCCCGAGAGACTAAAATGGGTTTCAATTCAATTCAAACTACTTTATTTATCGCCGAGGGGCAATTCTATCAGTGTAGAGTCACTTTTAAGCTGACTTCACAAGCCAATCCTGAAGGTGTTTTTGTGATTGCAGGGGACTTTAACAAAACATCCTCCCAAACTCCAGCACCATGTCATGTGTATAGGACAGGGGTCTGCAACCTTTAACACTTGAAGAGTC
Source organism: Oryzias javanicus (assembly GCA_003999625.1). NCBI lineage: Eukaryota > Metazoa > Chordata > Actinopteri > Beloniformes > Adrianichthyidae > Oryzias > Oryzias javanicus. The sequence continues at coordinate 7,911,880 of CM012442.1, read as the reverse complement.
ATTTTGGTCGATTTCTCACTGACAGCAACTTAGTGGGAGCCACAAATCCTGTAAAAAAATAAGTCTGCATTTTGTTATTCTTTTTTTGAAAAATAAATATACATAAATATGGGAGAAAATATGTTTTTTTTTTTCCAAATATGAAACAGTTTATAACTTTTAACAGAGGTTCACAAGGTTTCCTGTGTCACATAGCATCATATCAACCAAGTAAATCTAGTGGTACGTAGTGTAATGTCAGCAATAAAAAATGTTTTTAAACATTTGTGGTGCTTTTTAGCCAGAAATTCATACATCTAACTTTATAAAAATTAAAATAGAACTAATTAACTGTAGTTTTTGGACTATGAGGCACACTTAAAACACTAGAATTTGTCGAAATGTTTAGATCTCGATTAAACCACTATGGCTAATGTGCTGTGGAGACTCACAGAGTGAAAAGTTATAAGTTTCTTCACGAGTGTGCTCTGAACCACAGATATTTACATTTAAATGTAAGTAATTATTTTTTGTTTTTACATGACTTTTTTAAGTTATAAAATCGAGGGTTAGTAATATGAATACACTAGTTTTCTATAATTCCTCAGTGGGTTGGCTAAATCGAGGGGCATACGGGAAGTAATCGCACTCAGCCTAATACAGTGGATACACCAGACCAGGGGTCACCAACCTTTTTGAAACTGAGAGCTACTACATGGGCACTGAGTTATGAAGGGTTACCATTTTGAAATAACCATTTTGCTTTGTTTGCCTTTAGCTACACATTATTAGTAATGAATAATGATACTTCCCCATGTGAAGACACTGATTTCCCCCCCTATAATTATCAATGAAGATAACAAGCCAGGAAACAGATATAAATATTCTGCACTTTATTAATCTCAGTAATTGTTACATTTTCAGATGATCACTTACAAAAATGTCCTATTTCCACTACGTTGTACCATAGTCATCAACTATGTAATGTTAAAGAAAAATCAACTTACACTTTTTTAAACAATTTAAATTGATGACAGGTCAGAGGTCACCCAAACTTAAGTCTATGTATCATGAACATATTTTTAAGATGCTTTAATGTTTAAACTAATTCAAGTGTAATTTAAAAAAAATAGAAACACGATTAAATGTAATTTTTTTCAAAATAAACTGCAGTACTCTATAATAAAGTTGTGACCTTTAAAAGGATATCTTTATTGGCTTTGGAACAAAAGATATTTTGTTGTGACAATCGGGCCGGGACGTTTTGGCACAGCTCGGTCGTTTTTACAGATCAAGTCATGAACTGCTCACATACTCAAATCGGGCTCAATTTGCAAACTTTGTGAGGCTCTTTCTGGTGTTCTGTCCATTCAACGAGAGCTCCTGCATGAGGAGGAGGAGCTTGTTCAGGTTCACTGGGGTATCTCCATCATAACTCCCAGGGGACAAGACCAGGAAAGAGAAAGATGAATGATTCAAAAGCTTGTTAAAGTTGATATTTTTGCATTCGCTTGAGGAATGAATCCAACAGAAATCACCATTCAGCAACACAGCTATTAAAGGAGGCAAAGGTATGTGATCTTCTCCAGGGTTTAAGTAGAGAGTAGAGGTACAGGTTTTAGACAGGCGGACGACTGCATTACCAAAGTGAGACAGTTTTCTGAAAAATAAAATCAATTGGAACAACTTTTCTTAATTTCTTGTCTGATGTTAAGCAACACAATACTGCAATACAATGCATAATAAACAAATGACAATGCAATTGAATACAGGCTAAAAATGGCTGTTAAATTACAACATGAGTCAAACATTAAGCTTTCTCTTCTAGAACAGAGAAAGTTCAGTTCAGTTTTGAGCTAAAAAAGTTAAATTTGAAACTTACAGTTTTTTTTATAACTAAATAAAGATAGCCACTGTCTTGCTAACTATCAAAAACCATCAATGATAACATAAAATGCATGCTTTGAATTCAAAGCAGTTGAGGATTGTTGTTGAATTGTTAAGAAGTTAAAATAGTCATCACTAATTTTAGATGAAACCTCAAAAAATAGAGAATTCTAACAGTAAATCTTTATATTGCTCTATAAAGCAACTCTGTGTTGTGACAAAATGTTGACCCTTTTTGTCTGTCAGCTTGGAAACGGATTGTGTTCTGAGAGCTGAGAGGGCCATATTGGGTGGTCTTCCTTGCGGTAAGGAGTCATGCTTTTCACATTTTTTCCAGGGGTTTTTCCTTCCAGCTGGAAGGAGAATAGAGGGAGCTTGAGGAATTTGGCCAAACTGGATCTTGCATCAGAATCCTCAGAAAATCAATCTATGTGGGAACACTGAGAAACACAATCTTTTGGGAAAAAAAAAAACATATAAGCGCTTTAATTAACAACTTCAATCAAGCAACCACCAAGAATTCTCACTAATTTTTTTATTGGGTTTGTTAAGTTGCAGCACTTCCTTTAACCAATAGAAAGTATTATCTTCACTCCCCGAGGGTCTCAGATGAATGAAAAGCTAAAATCCTACCCATGAGCAGCAGTGGTTTCTCTCTTCTGAGGTTTTTAACCTCACAAAGTAAATGGTCAGAGACTTTCCATGAAGTTTAGGGAAACAACCTCAAACACTATGTTCTTTAGGAGCCAGGTCACAATAGTTTCCTCTCAGGATTGTCGGAAAAATTAATAACTTACACATGACAAAATTGAACATGCAAAAGTCCGGGGGATGGGATTAATTGTGGTAGAGAAATGGTAAATTTAAATAAAAGCTATAACAACTAAGAGTAGTGAGAATACCTTATCTAATGACTTGTTGATTTTTGTTAATGATAAAAATGGTTGAATGGATTCAAGTTGTAGATTTGAAGATAAATAGAGGTATCGTCAGTTTAAAAAAAAAAAAACGTTTTAAAAGCTGTATAACTTGATCAAAGCTGCATTTACAAAGAATGCGATTCACATGGAGGCAAGTTTTAATGTTAAGTCAACGGCAAAGACGCAAATTGAGGCGATCTGAAGTCCCGAGGTGCAATTTGAGCAACGAACAGAGAATTCGCAGTGCGGCGAAAGAGTTTAGTTAGTTTAGTTTAGTTTATTAATTTATCAGGACAGTGTACAAATACATTGAGCTTAGAAAGCAAAGATGCTTGCACCAGATTGTAGCTTAGTAGCTAATTTCCATCTGTAGTGGAGCAGGCCACACGAATTTGTCGCTCAAATTAGGTTCTTTGTGAATGAACCCTAAAAAGTCCTCGGTTTTAGGGTTTATTGGAGAGGGGTTCTAGTCTACTTGCTTGAAAGACTTCAGTCCCCCATTAATCTTTTAAATTTAAAAAAACGTTCCCAGTTGTGCTTTAAAAATGATTTTGAAGTTTTTAACTATAACTCCACAACCTAAATGAGTAGGGTGTACCTGCAGGCCTGGAGAACCAACAGCGCTCACAGGACCACGCTCTCAGGACCACGCTCTCAGGACCCTGGCGGTTTTAACACAGCGCCTCCTACAGGGTGGAGTTTGTTATGTTAATTTCTGGAGACTTTACGAGTCACATTGCACACGTGAGTAGTATGAGTAAGAGTTAAAAAATGATCCAAGCGCTGCTAAAAGATAAACAACTAGATAAATTATCACAGGAATCTTAAAATATAAAAAGTGAAATTACCAATTAATTTCCGTTTTTTGCAGAAACATAAACAGTGATGTTTATGTAGCTTAGCTTAGCTTTTATCCAAATTAATGTTCTTTGTGCAAAAATAAATTCATGATGGTTTGTTAGGATTACATCTTTCAGCATTTTACAGCATACTTAATTTTTGTATTTTTCCATCTTGATGTGTTATCATTTTTTTTGTGCAATTCATTACTATTGTGTCATTATAACCCAAATATAGTCGACATGTATTACAAAACCGGGGAAAATTAAATGTTTACTGAGCAAAGTCAAGTATCAATTTATATGTATTTTACTATTTGGTAATATAAAGACTTGATTCATTACTATTACTGAATAATATTACTTTTTAAAGTAATAAGTATTTATGTATTTATGTATTGTTCAGAACTAAGTTACTCTTTACTTTACATTTTACGTATGTACCTTTTTTTCCAGATAGATTCAACAATTCAAAAGAGGAAATCTCCAGATGAAACAGTGTGTTGAATGCTTTGTTCTGCAAAATATTTCCAACCGACAATAGTATAAAAGGTTCAAATTCATAATTAAAAACTCTCAAACTTAAAAAAAAAAAAAGGCAACTGCTACAAAACATTTCTGAGACCAAAATATTTATTTCAGTAAAGTAGATACATTTGACAGAGGATTGGTATAGAATTGAAAAGAAAAGAGATACTCCCCAAGTAGAAAGTATTTTTTAATCTCATGTTTAAAAATTGTTCTAATATATTTTATCTTTCCAATATACAGCTGTGATTTCTTGTACAGAAAATAACTGTTAGGTGGCTACAAGTATTGTTTTGTCTTTTTAAGCCTAATGTAACGCCTAATAAATGTACCTTATTCTGTTTAATGTAACTTCTAATAAAAGTTTTTCTTCCCACCTCAACAGATCCTGTTTAATTTTTTAAATATTTTGGGTTTGGTTTTTATTTGGTTTTCTGGCACGTTTTAATTTATTATATTCCATTTTTATTAATTATAAAATACATATGTTTCTCATTGAGAATGTGTTAAATTAGTGCAACATAATAAGGACAAAATGTAAAGACGAATTTATATTAAAATCCAAATATTCTCAACTTTTGATAAGTTTTAGGTGGTTGAAAAACACCAGACTCAACTCTCTACCAGCAGTTAGACAAAACAATAAAGGATTCTCTTGCCAAATGTTTCAAGATCTATATGTACTGAATTATATTTCCACTGAAAAACCCTGGTGCCTAAAGGGTTAAAATAAATCTATGATTCATCAGTAAGAAACATTAAAAATATTAAGTCAACATTTGCAACACTCTAAAAAAAAATAAATAAATAAAATAAAGACAAACGGCACTCAGCAGCAAGGAGGCGCTGTCTCAAAAAACGAGTCCTTAAATCGTCCTGAGGGTGCTGTTAGTCCTCCAGCCAGTAGGGGCGCTGTCTCAAAAAGACCTGGGTCCTGAGAATGCGGTCCTGAGAACGTGGTCCTGTGAGCGCTGTTGGGTCTCCAGTTCTGCAGGTTTATATTACTGACCTAAATGTCTTAAAAAGCTATTTTTCATGTTGATCTGAAGCCTCCATTTCCATCATCTCCACTGAGGGGGCGTGGCTTTTGGAGTTGAGCTTAGCCCCTGACCCCCCACCTGATAGTGATAGCTCTGTGTCTTTCTAGCCCAAATCTTCACTGCTTCTACATAACAATTTCAAGCATTATGGGTAATGTCCAGCTGGATCTTTTGATGTCAGCTTGAACGAGGAAGTGAAGCTCTTCAGGGACCAAACTTCCTCCAAAATCCTGATTTTTTTCTCCTTCCAGTTCACCAAAGACTCTTCTAGCTAATTCTCCAATGTTTATTGACATTGCTGTGACCAATACCTTCAATCCATTGGCTTCTCAGAGCAGAGTCTTTGGGAAACTAATCAAAGCTAACATCAAAATGTTCTTTCATTGACTTACAATAACTTTAGAGATGTTGTGATTTTAAGAAGGATCATTAATTCCACACAGAGCCTTTAATTTGACAGCAATTTAACAGGAGAAATACTCTGAAATGCAAAAATGAAATGTTTTCCAACTACATTTGTTCTCTTTCGTAAGAAAAATGCCACATATACATGTTCAAAACTTAAAAAAAAAAAAAAACAATATCGTGGAGAGACTTTAAAGATTACTGTTATTTTCTGTTAAGACACATTGCTGGAAAAAAATCGATAGAGATGAATTATTTTAAGTATTATTGATGCTGATATTCTCCAAAAAATCAAAAATACTGCCAAGTATTTGTTCTACAAACCTTGATGAAGTGAAACAAGTACACTAATCTGTTTTTGCATATAGCTGCTGACTATCCATGAAAAACATTTCCCTTAAATCCTAAAACAGCAGCAGAAGATTGATTGTAAATGTATACATCTGGAAAACAAAGTGACCACAGTCTTATTTTGATAATCGCTCTGTTACATCAGTCATGTGGACAAATGTACCATGTACTACACAATTTATTTGAAAACTACGCTAACTCATTCACCTTTCAGTCTCTTCACATCAGCTGTTGAATATAAGATCTTTTTAAGAAAATGTCATATTTTATAAACCATAGCAAAGACAGTTCATCTTAAAGCTGCAGATCTTCACATTTGACCAAATATGTATTTTAATAAAGTGGTTTTCAGTCTTTTAGTACACCTAAAAATACAAATACAGTCATTCTTGAAGCTACTGGATAGGATCTGAAAGTAAGAAACATGCAGTTCTCCATCACTTTTTCTATGTTTTCATTGGTTGTCTGGTATTTCCACCTGGATCATATCCACAAAGCTCCTCCCCCTCTGTGAACAGAACAGCATTGTTTTGTGTTGTGGAATTGGAGCATTCGCATCATCGATCATCACTCATGTACTCTGGAAGGTCTGCCTGATTATCTCTGCTTAATGAAGCTTTTGATGCTTTATATTCAGCCTTTGAGTTGTGCAATTCTTTTCTCCTTGTGCAGGACAACAAATTGCTTCATGAAGAGTCCCAGGCCATGGTGCTTGTAAGGCCCTACCTCCTGCTACTGGTTTTGGGGGTCGGCACAAGGGTAATGCTTCAACAAGGCAGTGAGCGGGTGAAGCCAGCCCGAGCGCCTCTGATGCCCCATCGGCCTTTTGTTGTTGTCTGGAATGCCCCAACGGAGTCGTGCCGCCTCCGCTTTAAGGTGGATCTGGACCTCAGCGTTTTCGACATTGTAGCCAACCTCAATGAGACCTTAAGTGGACCGAATGTCACCATATTCTATCATAGTCATCTGGGATACTACCCATACTACTCCAACTCAGGGGTTGCTATCAATGGAGGGTTACCACAGAATCAAAGCATCTCCAAACATCTCAGCAAGGCCCGAGCTGACATTGACAAACTGATCCCACATAAGGATTTTCGAGGCCTCGGCGTCATAGACTGGGAGAACTGGAGGCCTCAGTGGGTCCGAAATTGGGGATCCAAAGACATTTATCGAAAAAAGTCCAAGGAACAAATTCGAAAGCGTCACCCCAACTGGCCAGACAGCAAAGTAGAAAAGGAGGCAAAAGAACATTTTGAGAGTTCAGGACAGGCGTTCATGAACCTGACTCTGGCACTGGCTGAAGCTCGCCGACCAGATGGTCTGTGGGGATTTTACCTCTTTCCGGACTGTTACAACTATGGCTACAAGCAACACCCACTGCATTACACCGGTGAATGTCCCAACGTCGAACACGTTCGCAATGACCATCTGATGTGGCTCTGGAAGGAAAGCACGGCCCTCTACCCGTCTATCTACTTAGACTACGAGCTAAAGTCTTCTCCAAACACTGTCAAGTTTGTTCATTATCGAGTCAAGGAAGCAATGAGAATTGCATCCATTGCCCACAGGGACTACACACTGCCTGTTTATGTATATTCTAGACCTTTCTACGCATACACCTTTGTTGTGCTGTCGGAGGTAGTATCCATTTTCAAGTTCTTGTTGTTTATACCTTTCTGTTATTAAAGAATTGCAGCAGGACTAACTCAACCACTGATATGTTCTTGTAAAAGTCAGTCAAATTTATGTGTAAAGAAGAAACATCCTTGTACTAAAAAGCAAACTAATATCTTGTGAATTTCTAGTGTTTCAGTGCTGCGCTGTGGTGTAGTGGTTAGCAATCTTGCCTCACATAAGAAGACCTCTCTGTGCGTGCACAGGTCTTCTCCAGCTTAACCCTACAGCCATAAATCAAGCATTTTCGGTCAATTAGTAATACTAGATTGTCCCCAGGTGTGAATTTGAGTGTGAGGTCGTATGTCTCTGTGTGGCCTTTCGATGGACTGGAGAACTATCCAGGGTTTACTCCCCCTTTCCCCCACAGCATTTGGGATAGACTCCAGCAACCCTGTGACCTCAAAAGTGATTCATTGGGTTCTGAAAATGGATGGAATCTATACTGCTTACTTAGATCTTTCACCATTTTCCTCATTATCGAGTATAGTTTTGCATTTTGCCAATCAAATACTTAAGATCGGTTTAAAACTGAAACAAGGGTCTGAAACTTTTAAATGTAAGAGACATTCTGACCTGTTTATTCCCCGATCAAAACCCAGAAACTAAGCATCCCTGAGTAGCATAAGACAACATGTGTGTTAAATATTAATAATTAAGAGCAGAGATCAGGATTTTGAGCAAATGTTTTTCTTAACATTGGAAAATTGTGCGTTCTGGAAGACAGATCACACAAGACCTCCTAAATAATTTTAATGTCAGCTGCGGTGATATTTACATTACACATTTATGGGGTGCCGTTTGTAAATCAGAGATGCCAAATTTTTACATCAATGTTTTCAGATATTTAGCGTGTTTTAGGAGAAAAAAAAAAGGTTTTGTTTTTCAAATGCATATTCTCACCCTTTAAATTAATATATTTATAAATGTTACATTTAATAACTAAATATTTAGTTAACCAACTAAATATTTAATTTTAAGCTAAATATTTAGCCTACAAACTAAATATTTGAGTTTTGCAATTAAATATTTAGTTTGCTCATTAAATATTTAAATCTAACCTAAATATTTATTTTTTCAAACTAAATATATAAGTTTTGCAGCTAGTTAGGATTTAAATATTTAGATTTGAGTTAAATATATAGTTAAGATTTAAATATTTAGATTTAAGCTAAATATATAGTTAATATTTAAATATTCAGATTTAAGTTAAATATATAGTTAAGATTTATATATTTAGATTTGAGTTAAATATATAGTTAAAATTTATATATTTAGATTTGAGTTAAATATATAGTTAAGATTTATATATTTAGATTTGAGTTAAATATATAGTTAGGATTTATATATTTAGATTTAAGTTAAACATATAGTTAAGATTTATATATTTAGATTTAAGTTAAATATATAGTTAAGATTTAAATATTTAGATTTAAGTTAAATATATAGTTAAGATTTATATATTTAGATTTGAGTTAAATATATAGTTAGGATTTATATATTTAGATTTAAGTTAAATATATAGTTCAGATTTATATATTTAGATTTAAGTTAAATATATAGTTAAGATTTATATATTTAGATTTAAGTTAAATATATAGTTCAGATTTAAATATTTAGATTTAAGTTAAATATATAGTTAAGATTTATATATTTAGATTTGAGTTAAATATATAGTTAGGATTTATATATTTAGATTTAAGTTAAATATATAGTTCAGATTTATATATTTAGATTTAAGTTAAATATATAGTTAAGATATAAATATTTAGATTTAAGTTAAATATATAGTTCAGATTTATATATTTAGATTTGAGTTAAATATATAGTTTAGATTTATATATTTAGATTTGAATTAAATACATAGGATCCGAACGCCTGTTCTCCTAACCCTAACCTTGAACCGGCACCGATGCGGGTCGGGTCCAAAATCCTGCTGACCGTCCGGTTCCGTGATTGTTCCGTGCATCCTAGACGTTGCTATTTTACGAGTTTTGAGCCCAAAAAGTCAAGAAAAAGAAACAGTGACGGTGTAGCACCGTCAGCTGATAGCTGCACTCAGACACACGCACGCACACGCGCGCGCACCCACACACCCGCATTCACACACGCGCTCCATTCATCCTCGGTACTCACGTTCCTCTCTGTCCCTCTCCCTCTGCAGGTCTCCCTGGGTGCACACAAGGTAGCCGACTCCTAATCCATGGCATACATTCACATATAACCGATCATGCAGTCACCTGCTCTTTTGTTTACAGGAAGTCAGCGTCCAATCCTGCCGATCACGTGACTTACTGTACCTGACACCTGAACTGCATGTCCAAAATAAATGCATGTAAATATATAAATCACCTAAATATATAAATCTTAACTCTATATTTAACTCAAATCTAAATATTTAAATCCTAACTATATATTTAACTCAAATCTAAATATTTAAATCCTAACTATATATTTAACTTAAATCTAAATATTTAAATCCTAACTATATATTTAACTTAAATCTAAATATTTAAATCTGAACTATATATTTAACTTAAATCTAAATATATAAATCTTAACTATATATTTAACTTAAATCTAAATATATAAATCTTAACTATATATTTAACTTGAATCTAAATATATAAATCTTAACTATATATTTAACTTAAATCTAAATATTTAAATCCTAACTATATATTTAACTTAAATCTAAATATTTAAATCTTAACTATATATTTAAATAAATCTAAATATATAAATCTGAACTATATATTTAACTTAAATCTAAATATATAAATCTTAACTATATATTTAACTTAAATCTAAATATTTAAATCCTAACTATATATTTAACTTAAATCTAAATATTTAAATCTTAACTATATATTTAACTCAAATCTAAATATATAAATTTTAACTATATATTTAACTTAAATCTAAATATTTAAATCTGAACTATATATTTAACTTAAATCTAAATATTTAAATCTTAACTATATATTTAACTCAAATCTAAATATATAAATTTTAACTATATATTTAACTTAAATCTAAATATTTAAATCTTAACTATATATTTAGCTCAAATCTAAATATTTAAATCCTAACTATATATTTAACTCAAATCTAAATATTTAAATCCTAACTATATATTTAGCTGCAAAACTTATATATTTAGCTTGAAAAAATAAATATTTAGGTTAGATTTAAATATTTAGTGAGCAAACTAAATATTTAATTGCAAAACTTAAATATTTAGTTTGTAGGCTAAATATTTAGCTTAAAATTAAATATTTAGTTGGTTAACTAAATATTTAGTTATTAAATGTAACATTTATAAATATATTAATTTAAAGGGTGAGAATATGCATTTGAAAAACAAAACCTTTTTTTTTTCTCCTAAAACACGCTAAATATCTGAAAACATTGATGTAAAAATTTGGCATCTCTGATTTACAAACGGCACCCCATACACATTGTATGATCACCTCGCAATAAATTAAGATGTCTAACTAAAATGAAACAATGCTAATAAAGCAACCTTTCTGTCATCATTAATTTATTTTCCCTCAACCCGAGTGCTCTAACGAAAAGGTAAAAGAACCACAAGTTTCAGATTTCTGGGTTAAACTGGTGTTTTGAAGGATTGTTTTCTCCTTGAGTATTTCAAGCCCCTTAGATAGAAATGTTTAGCTACTATTGCCAATTGGACCTTATCATAATGACATACCATTAAGTTCAGATTCTGGGCACTCGCTGCTGATAACCTTTTTTATTTGTTTTTAGAGGGACCTAGTTCACACTATTGGTGAGAGCGCCACCTTGGGAGCATCAGGCGTCGTCCTCTGGGGATCCTCAGAGTATTCTCGATCATATGTGAGTGTTAAAGGGGGTTAAGTTCTGAAAATAACCTGTTTATCATTGATCAAATCTGCAAAGTAGAATTACAATTGTTTACAGGGTGCAAGACCCCTCCCTACGTACTTATACATGTTTCTCAGACATGAACATTTTCTCTTTTTTCTCTCTTGTTTAAACTCTCAAAGTTCAAACCTTAGTAGAAAAAAAGAAGTCCAGAATTATAGAATGCAAACAGGACTAGCTTGTTATCGAACATTTAACCCTTCCGCTCTCCTTGGGGTCCAGATGGCTCCAACCACATATTGTTATGCGATTTCTTCCATGACAAATGTGGACGAAGGGGGACAGGATTTTATGTCTGTCATGGACATTAGTGAAACTCCGAAATCAGTGAAAAATAAAAAGTTCAGCGCACTGTCCTGTGGTGTCCAGATGACCCCACTTTTAATGTAAACAAGCTAAGGAGAACGGAAGGGTTACGTAGATTTGGATAACTGAACACTGTCAGGAGACAGCTCCATCTCCCCCCTCTGGTCACCGGCAGGAACATCCTCTGTTTTTTGACTCACTACATCTCCCAGCCACCTCGGTGCACAGTCCCCAGATCACCTGAATCCCCCTGACAATCATCTACCACACTAAGTGCAAAGTATTGTTTTTGCCGTATTTCCTGCATCATTGAGCATAATTATTCTGATCTGGCGTTATGTTTTCCTGACCATTTCTGCTTGTCTGCCCCGACCTGCACTTGAACTACGGAATCTGACGTCTATCCCTGAAACTCCTTTGCCTTTGATTGACCTCTGCCTGCCTGACCCTGCCTTAGCTTCATGGACTTATAGCTGTGCCAGTGTTTTTAGTTTAGTCTATAAACATGCTTTTTGGTCTCATATTGTTGGTGTAAACAGACATTATGGTTTGTTATTTATTCTGTTACAAATCCTTTATGAGAGTAATCCAAGCTTTGATTGTGGATATTTGACTCTGTCTGTCGTGTTTGTTCCACAGAGAAACTGCCTAACAGTCAAGAAGTACATCGATGGGCCTCTTGGACACTATGTCATCAATGTCACATCAGCAGCTAAGCTCTGTAGTAAAGCCCTTTGCAAGAAGAACGGCAGATGTGTCCGCAAGAGTCTGGAGTCAGATGCCTACCTACACCTCAACCCACGTTTCTTCCATATTCATAACAACCCAACACCAAAGGGACCCCGCTTTCATGTCAGCGGTCACCTGAACAGTCACGACATTCTTGACATGAAGCACAAGTTCACCTGCCAGTGCTACCAAGGCTGGACTGGTGTTTACTGTGAAGTTCCAGAACCTCTGCACCCTGCTCTCGTTCCATCACGTCAGCCTACTGCTGCAAGATTTTATCCTTGGGGCAACAGCTTGTTGACAAATATTCTACCTCTTCTTTCACTAAATTTTTCCTGCGTCTGTATCATCACTTTCCTGGGACTGTGTCTGGCAATTAGGTGCCTCGTTTTGTAGGTGTCATATCTTCTTTCATAGCTAGGATGTCTTTGAAGAAGCTTTGACTATACTCTAATTTTGAAGCATTATTCTAATAAAAACCTCCATGCTGGCTGTTATTAAAATGTTTTACTGACCTATTCTAATAAAGAGATATCCTTTAAAAATCTCTTAGTTTGTGTTAGGAACTGATTCTTGAGTCGGGATGAAACACGTTCTTCATAAAAAAATAGACTTAGTTATGTAAAAATTAGAAATCTTTTTTTTTGATGACTGAACATACTATGATGAATTCAAATGAATTATGAATACTGGTGTTATGTTTTAGACATTTATTTTATTTAAAATATATTTGCTCAAATGTATGACTAGTTGCTAGACACCCTAATGTTTTATCCAGGCCTCGAGGGCCAGCCTCTTGCTGTTTTTTTTTTTTTTTTTAGAAACCTTGCCTTGTCTGCTGCTGGTTACCTGGATCAGGTGGGTTTACAAATAAGGTGCTTTAATGGCAGATTGGTTGGAAAACTTGTAGGACGCTGGCTCTCGAAGCCTGGATTTGGACACCCCTGTTATAGAAGGACACAGGTGTGTCTTGCAGTTGCTTTGAGGCTTGTGCGACCACCTCATGAAAGTCGACCATGAGAAGGTTGTGCATGCAGTAAGTGTATCATGAATATATAGATAAATAAAATAACTATTTTTCAGGACAGTGGAAGTAACACACACCAATGATGCACCCTTTACACAGCCCTCTAGTCATTAGTAAGGTGGGAGTATTGGCTCCTTACTGACATCACGCAAATGCTGCATTTACATTTCACAGGAACATACCAATGGGCTTTCTGTGTAGTGAGGAGTAGGGCTGCTCCCGAAAACAAGAGTAGGAATATTTGTGACGTTCAAGATCGCTGATTTGCAATCTTTTTAAATATAGTAGAGTGTAGTCAAATATCAAAATATTATCTGGAGATGATTTATTTTTGGTCTGAAATGCAGATTAATGTAAATTTATGAACTAAAACAAAACCAAAGGAGCAGCACTACCGTCACCAGAAGTAAACACATCTCTGTGGTGATGAACGTACGGTTTTAAAAGTAAAACTACTGAGAACTTTTATCTGTTCAAAAACTGAGAAACTGACAAATTTGTCAGTTTTTTTACCCGCAGACACCCCATATCCATTCACTTATCTTCTTGGTTGCTTTGTCCCTTTCGGGGTCGCGGGGTGCTGGAGCCCCACCTGACTACTGATGGGCGAAGGGTTCACCCTGGACACGTTGCCAGTCTGTCGCAGGGTCTCAATCACATACCTAGAGGTAATTTAGAGTAACTAAATAACCTATGAGGCACGTTTTTGGACGGGGGGGAAGGAAGCCGGAGTTCCCGGAGAAAACCCATACATGCATGGGAGAACATGCAAACTCCACACAGAAAGGTCCCCAGTTAGTGTTTCTGTTTCAGGTCCTCCAGTCGGGATTTGAACCTCGGCCTTCTTGCTGTGAGGAGAGAGTGGTAACCACTTCACCACAGTGCAGCCCAAATCCACTCCTGCAAAATGTGAGTAGCTTCAGAAACTGCATGAATCACTGAAAGCAAATACATCCACAGGGAAGCCGCTTGAACATCATGTCCAGCTTTCTTAGCTTAAGGAGTCTAAAATATTTTGTCAAAGAAAAACTTGAGAAAACGTACATAAATAAACAAAGAAAGAGGAAGAAAGCGGAACCAAAAAGATATCTGAGAAAGTGAGATCTGCTTTTTTTTTTTTTTTTTTAAAAAGCAACATTACCTTGTTGAAATGCATGAATTCTGATGGCCAAAGGATAGTTTGAATCAAACACACATCAGCATCTGCATTGGAAAGCCAGGATTATTGCTGTCAAACCATAGCTGCGATCTTGATTGAGAATAGAAATTTAGTTGCAAAAACACTTCGTTGTTCCAAAAATCACATTGTGGTCTCCTGTGTCTGTGCTTTATTCTAGAACAATGAATATAAATAGCAGAAAATCAGTGGTGCTGTCTGCTGAAACGGGTCACATGATCAAATACTTTTTTAATTGCTTCCATGTGTCCAGTGGGGAAGAAGCAAATAAAACCCAACACTTCTCCAATAGTGGAGGGAAGTGAATGAGTAAAATAGGAACAAACTTTACATCTCAAAGAATAAATTGGAGTTTTGATTAAAATTTGGTTTTGAAGTGAACGCATGCGTTGGTCATTGATAATGTAAAGTCACCCAGCACAACACTTTTGTCTTAAATCCCATTGTTCCCATTGAGTCATTCATCACGTGTTCACTGGTCAGGACCCCCAGCATCAATCTGAATTTAAAACAAATACTCAAAAAATGCAAATGCAGCCAAAAACAAACATTGTTTTCAAAAACCATGTGATAAAATAGTTGTTTTAAATCTCCTTTGATCACAGAAGTCTGCAAGTTAGTAAATAATGGAGTCATGTTAAATTGCTTGTTGTCATTTTCAGACCCTTTGGCACATCAGATTATAAGGTACAATATCAATGAAAGGCAAATGAATGGGCTTTTTCATCCATCAAGCGCATCGGATTATAGGGCACATTAAGAGAAACAGAAACATTAATTTGATATGGCATACTACCCAGAATGCCAAGGGGGCCCACGATGGTCAGATGGTTGATGGGGCATTTTTCTTGTAAAATTTTTGTTATTCACATGAATCTGTTTTACCTGCTAAAAAACAGCCTTCGCAGAGAGTGTAGCATGGCAGATTGTCAACCTTTTTCACAAAATTACAATAACTCTCAACATTCTTCAAGTGCAACACAGAATACAAAAGAGCAAAGTTACTTTAGTTACTAATTTTAACTCTTTATACTATGACACCATTCCCTCAGGCTCTCGCTACAGTGCCCCAACAATCACATTCAGCTTTGTAATTTACTGGAGTTGTACTGAAAACATTTTGACAGACTTTTTAGAGCTTTGTATACCATATAAATTCAGTTTAAGGTCAGAAAGTAAACCAACATTCACACATACGAAACTTGTCTGAGAAAAGCCAAAAAAGTGTTCTTAGTGTGCATTATTCTCAGTAAACATATAATTAAAACATTGATACACATTTTAGAAACTAAGATAACCTTTTTAAGGTTGACCATCTTCTCTTCTTCAGCTGGGATGAGGGTCATTTCACAACAAAGCATTTTCAATGTTCAATTTAAAGTCCTAATGTAACATTTTTACATGTTTAATAGATTGGTGTAACTTTTTATTTTTGGACACTGGATGGAAAAATTCTAAAAACGTGTTTCTAAGACTCAAAACAGCATAATCCACTTACAGGCCACTTTATCATGTACATCCGGATAAAGATACCTTCAGAACCGCATTAATCCTTGGTGGCACACATCAACAAGGAAACATTCCTCAGAGAGTTTGGTCCATATACTGACATGATAGCATCACACAGTTGCTACAGATTTGTTTGGTTGAGATCTGGTGCCTCTGTGGAGTCCAGTGAACTCATTATCATGTTTGAGACAATTGGATATTTTCTCTTTTTCAGACCATTCTCTGAAAATCCCAGTAGATCAACAGTTTCTAAAATACTCAGACCAGCCTAAAGCCAACAACCATGCCACCTTAAACGTCTCTTGAGTTCTTCCCTACTCTGAAGCCCAGTTTGAACTGCATCAGATTTTCTTGACCATGTCTGCCTGAATGCATTACGTTTCTGCCACGTGATTGGCCAGCTGGACAGGTGTTTCTAATAAAGAGCCAGTGAGTGTAAAGTCCTTGCTTTTTTGATGGTTCTTTGTTTAATAGTTTATACATATCTGTGATACATAAAATCAACAGTAACCATATTTTTTTTGTTTTTACCCAAACTTTCATAATTTTGCTCCTTTCTTTGGATATCTTATTTTAATTGGTTCCTGCATTTTGAAACCTGTCCATTTCTGGTATTTTAGATAGTTCTGCGCATGTCTAAAGGGTTTATTTGGATCAAACATGAGGCAGATGTAAAGGTTTGTTATAATTGTATAACGTTTTTCAGGGCCCATGGACATAGTTGAAGACCAACCTGAGCTTTGATTAGGGTAAAGACACTTTGCACATGTACACACAGCTAATGACTTGGTCCCACCTCTGCCAAGTAGTAACTACGGTCCTGAGGATTGTTGTGTTACAAACAAGCAGGGGGTGTAATTAGGTGATGATAATTGGCAGGACAGTACACACAGTTATGCTGCTCTTTATACAATAATTGGGTTAGCTTTCGTTGTTTGTGTCTGCTTTCTAACATAGTCTGGCTTTACATTGCAGGACACAGTCTTTTAAAACAATCACATCCCAAATTAGCTCTTGAAGTTTAAAGCAAAAAAAATTAGGGCCATACCTTACCTAATAGTGACATAACCCCCAAAACTTTGAAGATGGACTTTTTGTTTTGTTTTTGTTTGTTTGTTGCCTGTTTGTCGGCTATTTCAAATGAGAAATCAGGCAAATTAGACTAACGGTGATTCAGTTTACATTTCAAGTTTTATTAGAGGTACCACCTTTAATGAAAACGCACTGTGTCTAGAAAGTTATTTTCCCCTAAAATGTTAAATAACACATTTACAGTTCAAATTTAAGCAATTAAAGTGTTAAAATTTAACAAAGTTGATCTAAAATAAGTTGCTGAATAATTCATCAATGATGATATGATTTACGTTTTATTACATGCAGCAACAACATCACTGTTCTATCTTGACCAAAAGAAATGCAGCTACTGTTCAAGTCTAGAGCAGCTTTAAAGGACAAATAAGAATCTATTGTCTCTTGGAATTTCTATTGAAAACTCCTTTCTCCCTCTGCAGGTAACTTGAAACCTTACAGTTTAGGAAACTGAAGCGACAGGGGATCCAAAATGTCTGAGCTCTAATACTTTATAATGTAGACCATATGTTCAGCAGAACATAAAGACCACAACCACAACAGCCAAGAGACGCTGAGGTTTTCCCTACAAGGATGACTGAAGGCTTGGGGGGGTGAGAGAATGGTCTTTCATCTGCAACAGCAGCATAAATCCTGAAGTCAGCATCCCAACAGGCTGATTCCCTTACCTAACCACCAATAAATAGATGTTAAATGCTATGAAAGTTTTATACAAAAGAGAACATTTGAAATACTAAAAAGTGTCATTTGTAATGCCTAATAACACCTAATACTGAAAAGTTCTTGAGTGAAAAAAGTAAAACCTCAAATAAACACAAAATGATTTAGCTTTGTTTTAAGTTCAAACAGAAAGAAAGGGTGCGCAGAATTTCCAGGCTCAGTCTCCAAAAAAATAAAAGAAGAAGGTTGAAGTGGGCCTTCATGCCACCATATGTTCAAATCATCATGATTCACTTACGTGAAGAAAGTATGTCTGAAGTCATGAAAATGATCCTGCCCCTCTTTAACCTAAACCATCGTAGTCAGCTTCAGTACACATTTCATCTAAACAGATGTAATTTTCTGTGTGAAATCTCTCAACACAGAAGAAAATAGATAATTATCACCCGGCTGTTTTCTCAGTGCTTTGCTGTTCTGGAGTTTCTCATATTCTGTATTTTGGGTTGTTAGCATGCTTCCCTGTCCCAAAACAAGGTTATGCTGAGGTTTGGGGACTTTCTCAACTACACATATGCTTCTACCATAACGGACGGTTTTCTATCTGTATCATCAGTGTCTAAATAATAATTATGGATTAGATTTATCTGTGTTTTTCCAGACGCTCAAAGCGCTTACAATGAATATCTATTAATCATTCACACCTCATTCATGCTTGGTGATAGTAAGCTACTACTATAGCCACAGCTGCCCTGGGGCAGGCTGACAGAGGCGTGGCTGCCAGTTCACTCCTTCGGCCCCTCTGACCATCACCGGGTGATTCATACACATTCACATGCCACACTGGAGGCAAGGAGGGTTAGGTGTCTTGCCCAAGGAAACATTGACTATTGGCTGGCGGGAGCGAGAATCGAACCGCCTATCCTTCGATCATTGGCCGACCTGCTCTACCACCTGAGCCACCGTCGCCCAAATGTAAGATGCTGCAAGCTAGCAAAGCTGCTTCTAAAGTTCACAGTGAAGCAGTTTGGTTTTCTGCTCAGATCAAGTAATCCTGCAGGTAGTTGTGATATGTAGAAGACTGGGACATGTATTACTATATCTAACATGTCATGTGTGGCTGGTAGCTTTTAGAAGCTAAAACTATTCATCTCCTCTGGGTGTGAGGACCCCACCTCTGAACTGCCTATCCTCAATCATGCAGCTTTCACTTCTGATTGGTTCTTACTTATGCTGCGGATTGCGTAATCAACCCATAATATAACATCAGGATTATTAAAAAATAACAATTATTATGTTTTTGTGAATACACCAAATATTGGTCAATTCATTGATTGACTCCTAATGTACAAAGCAAGTCGAGCAAAAAAGAACTCTTCAGTCACCAATTTTACAAATAGTTCCACTTAAAAGTTTTTTGTGTATTAGTATTTTATGTGTATTATTTTTGAAGCAGTTATCTGTATAAAATACACCCGTCCATCAGACTGCAACCTTTCACCATGATCAGGACCAAACAGCTGTCGAAGGACACCAGAGACAAGATTGTAGACCTGATCGAGACTAGAAGGAATCCATCTTACAATAAACAATTCTTGGCCCTAATCCCCAGGGAAGGGTTGGGTGCGTAATTAGCCTCCGATGCACTTAAAATATGTGTGGGCGATACCGCAATGTGCATCTTGAGCCACACGTAAATATGTGAGAATAACATTGGCCTTTATTTTGTCCAGAAATTCACTTGATTGCAACACCATGTAGCATGACGTGAAAGCTAGTGCAACTACAATCGGATCAACAGTCGGCATAACCCATCTGTCTCTCCATCAGATGTGAATGGATGTGTGATTGAGGCCCTGTAGGTTGGGCTCCAGCACCCCGTGACCCCAAAAGGGACAAAGCGGCCAAGAAGATGAATGAAAGAATAATTGTCATGTTTACTCTGTGTGATATATCAGCCCTCCAAAGGTTGTGTCATCAACAAATTTAATGTTGGAGTTGGTGGAATGTTGGGTGACACTCATGAGGAATGTGTACAACATAAATAGGGCTGGAAAAACACAACGGAACAGGACAACTTGGGCGGGAAATTTTGGCACACAGCAACTTTTTTGAGAGTAATTCCAATAGAATACTTTTACTTGTAACTTTCACAGCTGAGTGATTCAGTTCTTAACTAAGTTACTTTTTGGATCAAGTAGAAACCATAACATTGATGTCCCCAAAACTAGTAAAGATGATTGTAGAGCTTCATGTGATTATGATGCTAGGGGTTTAAATTCAAACTTAAAGAGCTGTTTAACTAGATTTCGTTGAGCTCAGTGCAGTTTAGTCAAAGCCAGTTTTCTTATCTCAGTTTACAGAAAAACTTCAAGGAAGGAAACAAGCTCCATGATCTTCATGTCTGATAGCAAGTGAGCCTTTCCTGATTTAACTGCAAGTGACATCTAAAAAATCTCACATTTCTTTTTCCTCAAACAAGTTCACATCCAAGCAATCGAAGAATTCCCAACCATTTCTTTTTCCTAAACACGTGACTTTGGTTTTGTAACATAGTCTGACAACATATGAGGATTTGTTTTATTTTTATCCTCCAGTCAGTCAGACCAAGTTCAGGTTTGTTTTCATCCACAGATGTCTTCGTTTCAGCTAATTCTCTGCAGGGTATTTAAGTGTCTGATTTTTAGTCCATCCTCATCAGTGTTTTCTTTCTTTTCATTTGTCCCTCTTGTCACAGTTTGTTCTAGTTTATTAAACCGTTTAGTTTCTGATTTGGACAGGAAAGCTTGTGTGTTTACTAGAACAACTTGCATAGATTTCTTCACTGAAACTTTCTTGTAGCTGTTAGAAACAGGGTGGGAAACCACTGCAATGTCTGCGGCCTGAAGATCTGGGCTTCCATGTCTTGTCATTTACTAAGCATTTTGAGATGACACTATGCTGAACTTAGGAGTGACAAAACAAGGATGAAGAGCGTGGTTGGAAAACTGGCTAATATTTTTGGCAGGGAAAAGAACACTTTGATTTCCTGACCTCGTGTTCCATGCATGCCCAGGGATGTTGAGCTCTTCAGTTGTCCTAGTTCAGTATTTGCTGTTTGTCTGAATGTTCACTGGCACGGAAAAAAAATGTAAACTTATTGATGAAGCACAAAAGCGTTGTTCCTGTCAAAAACGACCACAAGCTTCAAAGCACTACAGCGTCAATATGCATGTGTGTGGTTTTTTTTTTTTCTATAACATTAAGTACATTAAGTGAAATGTAATGAGTTGGTGAATCACAGGATCAAATTTCAGACTTATTTCCAGCAGATGGACATCCTTGTGTGAAAACTCAAAGATAATTCTTTGTCTGACACAAACAGAAACTCTAGAATGCATTTGCTGTAAATCCCGGGACTGACTTGACTAGCAGATAAGCAAAGAGGTCAGACCTCTTATGAGCTCAGTCCACTCACAGGGATCTCCAGCCTCCCTCTCTTTGATCGCTGTGTTCCAGGGCCGACACTTTCTCCTCCCCCTCTTCCCCTCTCCGAGCTGTATATAAAGTGTGGATGGTTGGCTTGTGTTTCAGAGCGAAAAACAGAATGAACACAGCCCTCTTGGATGGGTGCAGCAGAGTCATCAGGAGTCACTCCAAAATGAGACCCAATTATAAGCAGGTGAGGGTTTTAAACTATCATGTTGGCTTTGCATTCCTTTTATTTAAGAAAAAAAATAAATCCTGTGACTGTTCTTACTGCTGTAATAGGAAGACGGAGTTTTCTTGTAATGTTAAAAGAAGAAATACCTTAAGAGTAAAAGATTGTTGAGGATAGAGCAAGGAAAGCAGAAAGAGGAGGTGCCATGTCATGTCAAGAATGTGTTGGCTCACTCAAAAAACAGGCCACAAAGTAATGTTTTGTTATTTGGAAATCAAATGCAGAGAAACACTTTTTCTCCAAGCTGTGTTATTTAAGCAGGCAGGAGTGGCAGCAGACAGTAAATCCCTTACTTAGACAGTGTCTCACTGTGACTTAGAAAAGATTACTACATGGTAGGCCATGCTTTTAGAGGAATGACAGAAAATCTAGCCTGACGAAAACATCCGGTTCGTCTGTATAGTTAAGCTTTGCTCAGGGGAACGTGTTATCTCGGCTGCCAAACACATGCAGACAAATAGAAAAAGAAAATCTAATTTGGAGCTTGAAGTCGTAACTGGCTAAAAGGATTTTAGCTGTGTGTAATAAGCTCAGGGGAGAGGGCATGAGATCAGCCAAAGCAAGGCAATGTCTGAGAGTTTTCAGGGGAGGAAGTGAAGTGATTGACGTTAATTCAAACTGAACATTTTTCTGTTAAAGCTCTGTTTCCATGTACAATCTTCATCCCTGTCCTAATTGTTTAGCATTATTTAAAATCACGTGAGAGTAATAGAATTTGGCAGATGTCATTTAAAGTTGATACAGAAAAGATTGAGTAAGTTAGCAGGAAAGTTCTTGTTGAGTTCATTTAACTACAGTTGGACACACCTAGGGTATATCTTGGACAGTTTGGCTGTCTATTACAGAGCCACACAGACAAAGAACAGCACACACTCACGTCTATGGGACATTTAGAATAATCGGTTAATATGTGAAGCATGTTTTTGGACTGTGAGAGGAAGCCAGACTGGAAACCCAGGCAGGAGAAAAATGCAAACTCTACACAGAAATAATCTGCTGGAATCTGAAGCAGGGCCTTCTCCTTGTGATAGTACTATATGAGACTGTGTGTGATGATTTATTTGTGATACCGAAAAGTGTGTAGGAAAAAAATAAGTCCACAAATCTTTGGCTGTTTGACTCTAGACCAGGGGTGTTAAACTCAATCGCACAGGGGGCCGAAATCCAAAACACACCTTAGATCACGGATAAACATTTATTGAACACACTGAAACTAAATTTTTAAAACCTTTAAAATGTAACTTTTTAACATTACTATAAATAATAACAGGGAGGAATGAATCAACTTTAAACTTAACTTCCAATACTTTACTCTCCATAAAAATATATTTTGTCAGAATGATACAAGTTAGAAGTAAGCACAAGATAACATCAGGCCATTAATAACAATGAAATAAAATGATCTGATGAGCCGGATATAATGACATGGAGGGCTGGATCCGGCCCCTGGGCCTTGACTTTGACACATGTGCTCTAGGCCCGTGAGGCGAAAGCACAAGTCACGGTGTCACCGTACAGCCCAAGATGCTGTAGATGCTGTTATAGGTTTACACCAATGGTTGGCATCAGTGTGTGAAAGGGAGTGTGACTGTAAAGCCCTCTGGGCCCTCTACTGCTGCATTCACACTGGATGCGATTCGCATGTCAAATTTCCATCTGCCACCTGTCTTCTGACACGCGTCAACTCTACTAAACGCCCCTGCGGCGCAGCAACAATCAAAGTTAACCTGGACTTCATTCATTGCCACGTCATGGCAAACATGGATGATGTTATAGCTTGGGTTTAAATGTTTGAAGAGCTCTACAGAGGCGCCAGAAAGCACGTTGCCATGTCTGGGTTCTCCAGATCACTCAGTCTCTCCTGGTGCGGTGTACTTCACTCCTGACTGCCATTTTAAACGTCACTTCCGTCTGTCTGCGGCCAAGTTTAAGCATTAACCAGAGAGGGGAAAAATAAAAATAAAACTGGGGGATCTTTTTTAAAATTTTGTGATGAAAATAAGAAAAACGTCATGGAGCTAGAGCGATTGCGTTCGCCACCATGGCACCTGCAGCAGCTCTTCATCTGCCTGCTGACTAGCACAGTGGGCACAATTAGTATGGCTCAGGGGTCTGCAGCCTGAGGCTCCAGATCCACATGTGGCTCTTTTATCTCTCCATGGTGGCTCCTTGGTCAAACATAAAATAAGTCATGGAGACTGCTGACCCAGCCATATCTACTGTCACAGTCAGCAGCCCCATGCTAATGGATGCCTAAAGAAAACAAATAAACAAAGCCAGCAAACTAAGACTACCGAACACCAAACTAAAGTAACAAAACCCAGAAGTGTAAGACTGCTGAGGACAAAGAGGGGGAAAAAGAACAAAAAATATTAATAAAATAAAATATATTTTTTTAATTAAGGATTACTTAGTTAGCATTTATTTAAATTTAGATTAGTTAAATGTATAAATTGATGGCTGAGGTGCACATAGATGATAAACTATGTAGATTTTTACATTCCTGATGATCTGTAGATGTCTTATTTGCTCAATGCTTCCTCCAGAATGAACAGATTTTTTTGTAAAAAGTTTGATCTATTATGACTTAAAAGCACATATTATCTTGTGCTGCACAACACTGGTTATAAAAAAAAAAATCCCATTTTGAGAGATGCTAGGTTTAATTTAGATTTTTGCTTTTGTTCATGCCACAAAATAGGCATAATTCATATTTGTTATGAATGCAAATCCAAATTTCTTAAAGGCTGATGTCAGACTATGTGGCTCCTTCTAGGTTTTGATCAGTAGAAAACGAGCCGACCCCGAGTCGAGCTCCATGGCTCTGTATCCTCACATCGCCCAACAGTAACTGGAGCAGTCTCCGGCAACCCATCAGGTTTAGAAAATGGAGGAAAGTTTAGGACAAAAATCTCCATATTGAGTGGCCATATGTGATGTATTTTTCTAACTTTCGATCCAGTCACTGAAAACTTCACGTGCCATACTGCAGATCATGTTCGCACATTGACTTCCATGAAATAGCATCAAGAGTGAATGCAGCATCACAAAGTAGTAAAACGCTGTATAAGTATGTTCCATTTATACACCATTTCTTGGCAGATTTTTTTCTTGTAAACGTATTAAATAAGTGATTGCAATTTCTTTTAAATTAACAAGTATCAGGACGCTAAAAAAGTTAATGTGACAATTTAATGTTTACCTACAATGTTATTTAACTTATGTCCCTCCAAAGCAAGCTTGCTCTTTAGCTTACAATAGTTTTCGAAGCCTCGGTGTCTAGCACACACTGTCATTGGCTCTGCAGACTACAAATATTTTACTGCTGGTGGTCACTGTCTCTCAGCTTTTGTTCCCTGTCTCTCATGTAAGAAAAGACCACATTCAGTCAGCAGCAACATGTGTTGAAATGCTTCAGTTGTTGCCCTACATGGCCCAACTATGCTGAACTCATGGAAAATTCCCGTGCAGTGATGTTACAGAGCAAAAAGATGACATTCTAAATGTGTTCATGACAGAATATTGAGGAAATAAGTCAGGTTGTTGGTTTATATATAATATTTAAAGTAAAAATTAATAAAAATATTTTTAAAATGGAAAATTGATCAAATAAGATCTTTGAGCTTCCACCATTTGGGAAGCAGGACATGTGAACGCCATCATAAGAGGGTTTTTAAGAAAACCCAGGAGTGATTAGGGTTTGAATGATAAAAATGTAAATCTGCCTCACATACCCTCATTAAAAAACAGCAAATAATAAAATCTCTGGAATATTCACAAAGCAATTGAAGCATTTGCCCCATGCACGGTTATCACTACAAAATAAAAGGTGATGTGTGTTCACCGCTTTATTATGCATATTCCCAATAAAAGGTGTGATAAACAAAGGAGCGCTACATGGTAAGGCTTACGCAACATTATTGAAGTTGGCTGGTTTTTTAACCATAACAGATGGTGTACAGTATGTCACCCCAATCTGTTACTTTGACTTAAGGTTCCCAAAATCCAACCCAGTATGTCCCTCCGGCGTGTCTGAGGGTGTTAACATGACTTTGTGTTCCCATTTTTTGTCATACCAACCTCATTAGTCCTAAAATGAGACCAAAAGACTGAGTTTGTTCCAAGAGCAACAGAAATGTTTCCACACTGCCGAGAGCTGACGAGGGGATCATAACTCTGAACCACAGCCGTTTAAAAGTTGTCACTTTCTGGTCTTTATATTATCATGAAAATGAGCAAAAACTTGGTGATCTGCTCTTAGCAATAAGAGTAAAAAGAGAACTGTAATAAGATGAAGCAACACTCGTGCAAATGATCCATCTAAACTTCAAACACTAGCAGCTGTGGTTTAAGCTCCGCCTCTGTTTTCCAGAGACACTAAGAACTATGCAAATGATCTTTCATCTATTTGCTGAATGAGTAGAGTTGCTCCACGCCACCAAAACCACAGACGTCAACAAACTTTTACCTTAATCATTCCCAGACAGCCCACGGCTCCAAGCTACTCTGGATAAAGGATTTCTTTTGACATTGAGCCAAACTGTAAATATGAGCTTCATTGTGTTCAAAGAGAGGCGTCTTTAACCCCACTCACGACCATGTTTTATTGTGAGAAAAACAGAGCTCAGATCAGTTCTGACTCCCAGAGAAACCCTCGGTAGTTCTACTGTTCTATTACAATTAGTTCAGGTTCTGTTTAGAAACTGTTCCATGATTTTATTAAAATCAGGATAATAGCTCTTGCTGGTGATAAGCCTATGCTTTCTGCTGGAAATGGATGTGATGAGGGATCACTACCACTGGGTCAAAAGCAGGGTCTCCCCATTTGACCTTCAAGAACATTTGATGTATTTATTCTTTTTTTTTTTATTTATACAATTTTGCTTACAGGCCAAAGCTCATTGATAGATACATTTACACCGTAGATTTCCCTCCAAAAAAAATGTTTTTCATGTAAATATAATAAAATAGGGAAGACTATTATTTCAAATGTTCACAAACCTTTGATATATGTTATAAGACCATATTTAAGACTAATGGTAGAGCTTGAAACTTCATGTAACTGATTTCTGTAAACTGGGCATTATTTTACTGCAACGCCAGCAGTAAAATACTGTACAAAGGCTTGACTGTATTTTTCTGTAAACACCAATGAATTGTGGGGATTCCCCTGGTCATTGCTGTAATTTCCCAGTTACTGTGAATCAGAATACAGTGAGTGAAATGTCCACAAAAATATGCTGGACTAAGTTTAACCTGCTATGACTAACAAAGACAGTTAATTGTTAGCGAGTTCCAAACATTGTTTTCATGTGGCATCACTGAGAGGAAAATCCCCTGATATCCCCTGATCCCACATACTTTAGGTTTTTCTTTGATTTAACTGTGTTTTGGATCCAATCTCAGTGGAAAACGTTTTTTTTTTTCCTCGGGACGCGGTCGTCTCCAGGACATGGCCAGTACGATACCCTAATTCTGTATTCACACTGGACGCGGGATCTTATTTCCGTCTGCCGCCACGCTTTTGACCCGCATTAAATTTACTGCTTGATCCAAAGTTTTTCTGGGATTCCTTTGTTGCGACATCATAGGAAATATGGATGATGTTAAGTGAGTACCCAC
The DNA here is from genome assembly GCA_003999625.1 of Oryzias javanicus. Classification (NCBI taxonomy): domain Eukaryota; kingdom Metazoa; phylum Chordata; class Actinopteri; order Beloniformes; family Adrianichthyidae; genus Oryzias; species Oryzias javanicus. The sequence goes on along the minus strand of CM012442.1, from coordinate 7,884,529 downwards.
ACGGAAAAGATCTATAAAAAACATATAGAAATATACATGACTTGCTGCACTAATTCTTTGTTTCACATTTACATTAATTGTATGCGGCTTATAAGCCCCATATATGAGAAACCCCTGAATGTGGTCACTTTCTGATTCTTTTCATACATGACATTAAAAGTATTATATGTTTAACTCTTAAAAATGATCTATGTGGTATATAAGAAACATAAAAGTTAACTATGTGTTCTACACATGGGTCAAAAAATATTTGTTATTTTTTTCTTATACATCCCTTTTCCAGACATACTTTCCATATATGAAAATTAAACATTATATGTAGATTTTCTGCAAGTAAAATATGTATTCTTTGGAGGGAAATTAAGTTTTCTTCATATGTTATTTCTACTTTTTATTATAAGTGATTTAATTCAAATAATTAGGCTCTGCTGCAAGATTCTTCATTCAGTTAAAAAATTAACATATATTTATAATATAGATTTTAACAAAGTTTAAATTACATTTTTTACAATAAAGATAAACAAAATTGATACTTACAAAAGAGTGCATTTCCAAAGGCAAAACATCACAACTGAAAATACAAATAGCTATAGCTTGGGTTTTGGAGAACTGACACACCGTAACCCTAACTTTACTTTCCAGCGGTACCTCATTTGATAGTGGGAATTTCTAGTTATACAGCTCTACCAGTTGTTTTGTTGCTTAAATAAATTTATCAAAAACAATGTAAATGTAAGCATAAAATTAAATACTAATACAAAAAAAAAATGTATTTAGAAATATTTATCAAATGGAAATGCTTTTACTTACTCCAGATAAAAAATACAGGATGAATGTTAAAATACATTAAAAAACTGTTTATAATTCAACTTTTTACTTTTAGCTCTTCACCTTAAAACGAATATAAAGTAAAGCAACACAAAACACTGCAATGTGCAAAATAGAAATGAATTGCTGCCAAGCTAAAAGAAACAAAAACAACTTTATTCAATAATCTTGGTGGCAAAATTTTCTGCTGAAATGTCATTTCTCTGTTGTTAAAATTCCCTTAAAATAAGTTGAATTCAGCAAACAAGCCTTTTAATCTTTTGTAAACCTAATTTTAGCCCACACAAATATTTCATTTGGAATGATAAATAAATAATTTCCAAAAAAATGAATCCGTTTTTGTTGCCAATAGTTTGAAAGAGGAATTCTGTTGGTTGGTCAGTTAGTAAAAAAAGAAGGTTTTCTCGTGTTATTTTCACAATTCTTTAAAAAATTTTGGCTCATCAATGAAACCTAAAGCATATGCGATAGTATTTAAAGCAAATGGTTCCCTTCAATTACTAAAACATATATCATTCACAGATAATTCTGGAGAAAATATGAAACTTTTTATTAGAGATGTGGACATCACATGGAACAGATTCACCACTAGATATATTAGAATTATTTTTTTTTGGTTCCACAAAATATATTAAAAAGCTTTTCATTTAGGCTATTTATGCTTATAAAGATAACTTAAACCTCTGAGCTGAAATGTTGATTGTTAATGTGCAGGTTGCACATTATGTACAGTGTTTTATTTTATATATGTTATTTAATAAAGTAAAAGTATGTGGAAGCTGAACCAGCTGATCCAAATCATGAGGTCTGCAAAACGCAGGAATGTATTAAAGTCTTTGACATATTGCCTGTCACCTCACACATACCACATAAACACTGCTTTGCTCTCTGTGGTTCACACGGCGGCAGCGTTCTGCTTTGCGGGAGCTGCGCCGACTCTCTGGTCACGGATGGTTGGAAGGCGCTTGACTGGTTCTGCACGGGCCGGATCCGCGAGAGGGAACCCTGGTGGTATCAGGCTGGGCGCTTGTGCCCTCAGCCGCGCTTCCCACAGTGGTTGAAGACATAGACGCCCCAGCTACACCGAGCTTCTGTTCTGTTCAGCAAGAAGGAGCAGAATATGTTCTCCAAGAGCTCAGGGCCAATCAGGTGTTCTCCCAGCTCCTCCCACAGCATGCGAGCAAATGAGATGCACTTAAAGCTATATAAAACCAATGAAGCCCCGCCCCTTAGGCTTGTAAAAAAGAAAAAAAAAACTTTTGTTGATCAGCTAATTCACGCTGATCGTGTAAGGAGTTATGGCACGTCAAAGAGCATAGTTGATTTTAACAGAGACGCCTCAGGCGGTAAAGGTTTAAAGCTTAAACCGAAAATGGAGTCGCTGGTGATATTAGTCTCACTCGAACAAAAACGAGCATTTTTTGACCTAAATGTGTAGCGGTAGGGGAGAGGAGATGATGAGGAACTTCCTTCCGGCTAATGATTTTCAGCCACCATCTTTCCTGCCACCAGGTCCCACCCGGGATTTTGGCTTCTCTGAGCCAGCAGGTACTTCCTGTGGGGAGGGGTCAAACTGTCCAGTTCTCTCTACAGTCAATGGTTACACCTCTCTCTGTCTCTGTCTTCTGTGAGTGTAGCGATCTATCGCTCCTCCCCCTCTGCTCGGCGCAATTTCATAATGGCCAATCACGGGCGGCTTAGAAAGAAAAAAAAGTATGTAAGGGTGATAGAAAGCAGAGAAAAAACCCCAGCTTGTTTCAAAGAGAGCTGTTTCGCGTTTTGACCAACATATCACTAGTGGGAACTCAGCACCCAACCTCTGGAAGGTTCTTGGCAGAAAATCCTGTCATTATGGCTCACAGCTCTGGTCAGACAATGACTAGATGTAGAATGGAACGCAAGTCTGTCATTCAGATTCCTCAGAAACAAGCAACTTCCTTGTTGTGAACTTTGATTCTGACTGGGAATAGAAAGAACTGCGTTTTTCCAGTGATAGTGTAAATGACATTTTACACTATTTTAACCAAGTAACATACATGTTCTGCAAAACTATTGTTTACACGAAAAAAATGTTAGCGATTTTACGTCCCAAACCCCCTGTTTAAAACAACTGCATTAATGACTGATTGCATCACACTGTTTGTGGTAAGTTTACAAGGATGGACAATAAAAACAGATTTCATATAACATCCTAGTGCAGGTGTGCCCAAACTTTTTTGGTCCAACGCCCAAAATCTAAATGGGCCAAAAGATAACCTTTAGTGGGCCACGGGACCCACTTTGGGAACCCGTGTTCTAGAGTAATTCAATGATCCATGTGTATCTCAACATCTAAAAACAGGACAAAATGCATTAAAGGTGTAGGAAAAACCTCAATTGGTGATTTTTAAGATACTGCCAAAGCAAATTTTAGTAAATTATTTTTAAGCAAACATAGGAAAACATAAAGTTCAGTATTTTAATTTTGTTTTTCACTTAAACCTCCAACCACTAGCTGGCAGCACAGGACAATGAGCCTCTACACAACACTAACATAAGTTATCACGAGAATCACCTTGAGTTAAATGTTCAATCATTGTCACTACCCGATTTGTAATGGTGCGTTCACACCAAACCCAATTTGCAGGGCAGAGGCGGCCAGTTTCATTGTTAAATCAATGGTACCAACGAGAGCAACGGTCCAAAAAAAAGGACCTTGAGGTTCTGTCCATGAGGTGCTTGTGTTGCATACATTTCATTAAACAGAAGCCTGTATAATATCACATTATATTCATGTGCGCTTTTACTGCAGGACAGCGGGGAAAACTGTTTTTAATTTATTGTACTCTTCATTTCCAGGATTTTTGACGGTTGCAGCTCATGAATGCCTCCCCAGAATGCCTATGGAACAAGTGGGTGGGATATCCTCTCACAGCATTGTCCATCTAGTCTTCACCTGCCACTGGCTACTCCTCCAAGAAACCTTTGGTCAGAAACCTGCCAAGCTCCCTCTGATTAACCATAAGCCCTTTATTGCAGCCTGGAATGCCCCACTAGACATGTGCACCATTAAGTACAATATCACAGCAAAACTTGACTTTATTTTCCACATACAAGGAAGCCCACGTGCTAACTGGACCGGACAGAACGTCACTATATTCTATGCCAACAGGCTTGGTCTGTATCCCTACTACACTCCACAAGGCAGCGCCATACACGGCGGTTTACCCCAAAACAGCAGCCTTGAACGGCACCTGCTAAAAGCTCACCAGGACATCACTCACTTCATACCAGCAGAAGACTTCCGTGGTCTAGCTGTGATAGACTGGGAATTCTGGCGGCCTCAGTGGAGTCGGAACTGGCACAAAAAGGACATCTATCGGCGCAGGTCGAAGGAGCTGATCATGAAAGCGTACATTAATGTTACTATGGCTCAAGTGGAGGAGCTCGCACGGCGGCGGTTTGAGAAAAGCGCCAAGGTGTTCATGCAACGGACAATTCAGCTAGGATTACATCTACGCCCAAATGCCCTTTGGGGTTTCTACCTTTACCCTGACTGTCATAACTACAACTTGCATGAAAAAAATTACACTGGTGTCTGCCCCCTGCTAGAGAAACTGAGAAACGACGAGCTGCTTTGGCTATGGAATAGCAGCACGGCACTATTTCCATCTGTGGCAATCAGAAAAACCCACAAGGACAGCATCCAAAACCTGTACTTCTCCCAACACAGAATCAGGGAGGCCCTACGAACTGCATCCATGACCTCCAAGGAGTATGACCTTCCCACCTATGTTTACCTCAGACTTGGCTATCGGGATGACGCCCTGTCCTTTCTTACTACAGTAAGGAAAAAATTACACCTGTTGGTATTTGATGTGAGATGCAGTTTTAATTTTTAAATTATAGTTAAAAAAATATTGTTGGAAAAAAAAAAGTCTACAGTGTTTCAAAGTTATCATAATTTCAATTAATATCAATTTGATTAACAACGTGCTCAGAGAGTTTGATCTGGTTTTATTGTGGGAATATGAATCAAGGCAAGATGGTGGCTGAAAATCATTAGCAACAAACCAAAATTGCCAAACATCATTAGCCAGAATCAGAAATTGCAAGATTTCAGAGTTGTAGCCACTTTTATTAAAACTTTTTTTAGTGTTCAGAATTAGCTTAAAATGAGTCAAAAGAAGGGAGCATTTTATTAACATTTTATTAAAGGATATTAACAAAAGTGTTCAAATTTGTAAAACTGTTTTACGTTAAAGCCTGACCAGTTAGCTTTAATCGTTGCACAATCAACGTGAATCTGCTTATTCTGCCGCAGGGAAAATCTGCTTTGCACCGATATAAAATTACTTCATGTTAGTTATGTGCTGTTGCATATTTCTAAAAAGCTATTTTAAAATGTTGCTTATCAGTCCAAAAAAACCCCACTTTTTTCTGCAGTTCAGCTAATTTACATTGATTGTGTATTTATTAATGTATTTATAATTGTGTAATATCGTAGGTTTTAACAGAAACATCTCAGGTGGTAATGGTTAAAAGCTTAAAATGCAAAAAAAACAAAAACATATCTGTTAGAGTAACCGCTTATATTAGTATTTTTTTTATCAAAAATTTGTATTTTTCAACTGAAATGTTTGATGATGGCATCCCAGTCTTGGACTTCCTTTCGGCTAATACTTTTCAGCCGCCATCTTTTCTGCCACCAGGTCCCACTCCTGTTAGTGGCAAAGAATTGTTAGTATTGTTAGTGGAAAAATAACAAATATATGATCTAATATTTATTTTTGTAAAATCATATATTAGTCACTCTTGAGTAGAAGTTGCACTCCTGGCTGAGCTATGCAAAAACTGCAACTTATACTTAGAAAACCACAGTAAGGAATACATTTATCAATAAGATCGCAGAACGAGCACAAAATATTGTTTTTTTTTCCAACTCAACCTATAGACAGAGTTTCTCCTCACAGTTAGTGTTAGAATTAACTGTTACTTTTCAAATCTGCTCAACTTTCACTGTACGGTGTTTGGACAACAATAATTTAAGTTCTGTGTTTACAGAACGACTTGATCTACACCATTGGAGAAAGTGCTGCTTTGGGGGCTGCTGGATTCATTATATGGGGGGACTTGAATTTGACATCCTCTAAGGTAAGTGTTATTTCCCTTCTAACTTTCTCTGTTGCTTTTGTAACATTCTTTATTCATGTGAGTGCAATACCCGTATTATGATGCATGGATTTGGGTTGTCTAGGCCCATGGAGGGAGGTGTTTATTGGTAAGAGTCTGGTGATGTGATACATATCGCGATGTATCCTAACACTGTACCATAAACATTTTTCTCACTATTTTCTTTAAAGAATATGACTTGTAAAAACTCAACTTGAATATTAACATGCCTTTCAATGGTAGAAATTCATTGTTTTTAATGATCACAACATTAAGGAACTGTACAGTGGTGTGAAAAACTATTTGCCCCCTTTCTGACTTTTTATTCCTTTGCATGTTTGTCACACTTAAATATTTCTGCTCATGATCTTAATTTTGCTAAAAAAAAAAAAACATCTCAATGACTGCCAAGACTCTTGGGAAAATATCTTGTGGACTGACGAGACAAAAGTTGAACTTTTTGGAGGGTGCGTGTCCCGTTACATCTGGCATAAAAGTAACACAGCATTTCATAAAAAGAACATCATGCCAACAGTAAAATATGGTGGTGGTAGTGTGATGGTCTGGGGTTGTTTTACTGCTTCAGGACCTGGAAGGCTTGATGTGATAGATGGAAGCATGAATTCTACTGTCTACCAAAAAATCCTGAAGGAGAATGTTCGGCCATCTGTTGGTCAATTCAAGCTAAAGCGGTCTTGGTGCTGCGGCAGGACAATGACCCAAAACACACCAGCAGATCCACCTCTGAATGGCTGAAGAAAAACTAAATGAAGACTTTGGAGTGGCCTAGTCAAAGTCCTGACCTGAATCCCATTGAGATGCTGTGGCATGACCTTAAGAAGGCGCTTCATGCTAGAATAAAGCTGAATTGGAACAATTCTGCAAAATTCCTCCAGAGCGCTGGAAAAGACTTGTTGCAATTTATCGCAAACGTTTGATTGCAGTTATTGCTGCTAAGGGTGGCCCAACCAGTAATCAGGTGCAGGGGCAATTACTTTTTCACGCAGGGCTATGTGGGTTTGGATTTATTTTCTCCCTAGATAATAAAAATATTCATTTAAAAACTACATTTTGTGTTTACCTGTGTTATCTTTGACTAATATTAAAATGTGTTTGATGATCAGAAACATTTTGTGTGACAAACATGCAAAAGAATAAAAAGTCAGGAAGGGGGCAAATAGTTTTTCACACCACTGTATTTTACATACAAGTTGCTTTTCTTCTGGAAAACTAAGAAACATTTGTTCTTAAATGGATCAGTCAGCATTGTCTGATTTCCATAACAAAATATTTTCCAGTATAAGAAAACCATAGAATAAATGTGCCTTAACCAATAAGTTCCTAAAATATGATTGAAGAAATAAAGTGCAACTTATTTCCACTTTTAAACCCTGAAAGTGTGCTTCAAAAATAAAGGATAGGAAAAAAAGCCAATTTTTTTTAGAAACATTAAAGTATAATAGTGTCAAGATGAAGGAGAGCTCTTGCTTGTGGCTAAGATGCTTTATTTACATGACAGTCTGCTCTGCAGCTCAGTTTTCACAGACGGAGAAGTAAACAAGTATTTCACCCTTTTTTTTTTAGAATGTGGTACACGTCACTCTGATCCATCAGGTCACTGAACTAGAATCTATTACAGTGAAGTTCAGTAGAACTTTCGCTCACTTTGCTGACAGTATTTTGACTTTTACTCCATGCATGAAGCTGCACTGCTTCACTTGTTCTTACCTAAGCCCTCTGTGGGGGGGTGGCAGGGTCATGTTTTGGGCTGGAATCATGGGAGAGAGCTAGTCCTCCCTTTTAAGGTTTCTGAAAGTGTGAAAAAAAAAAACTACAACCTGTGTGGAGTTTCTGACTGACAATTTATATGAAGCTATATTTTATGAATGTTTGATTTTTTAAATGGAATTATGGAAATAAATACACTTTTCTATTATTTTATACTATTGTAAAATGTGATCTAAAACAGATCCTCACTGAAAAAGGTCTTTTCATATTTTTGGGTATTTTGATCAAACTGAATCACAGATTTTCATTATAAACCATCTCATGTCAACTGTAAATAAAAAAGGTATCTTGAGGAGAAAAAGCAAAACGCTTTGTTAAATGAATAATTACAACATTATTCTTGGATTGTTTTACAGAATAACTGCACCATGGTAAAGTCCTTTGTCAACTATCGCCTCGGACACTACATCACTAATGTTACACGAGCCGCGGAAATCTGCAGCAGCGCTCTGTGCCAGGGCAACGGCCGATGTGTCCGTCGGGAGCCCCGCGCCCCCCACTACCTCCACCTGAATGCTGACAGCTATCACATTCATTCCTCTGGGGATGGAGCCTTCACGGTTACGGGGTGGCATTCGCAGCATGACCTGCAGCTCCTGACGGAGAAGTTTCGCTGCCACTGCTATGAAGGACACGAAGGAGACAGCTGTGACAGCATCAACAAAGTGAGGGAGGATGATGAACTATGGAGGGAGGAGGACGATAAAGAAGAGAGGAAGAGGGTAGACTGGGAAGAGGAACAAGGTGAACGGGTAGAAGGAAGAAAGAATGCTGCACTACCGACGAGCTGCAGGCATTGGATAATCGCATTTGTGCTTCTATTCAACATCCTGTTTGTGGAGGAAGTTTTATCATCTTGACAAAAGTCATAATAAAAACTGTGTTTCTTCTTAAACACAATTACTGTGACTGTTGATTTATCTGTTTGCTGCATCAGCAAAATGAATGTTCCAGATGAGTCTTTAAAGAACTTTAACAATATACGTCAGTGTTTGCATGTCAGATACACCACAACTTCTTCAAGGTCCTCAGGTGTCAGACTGAAGACTTTCTAGCCTATACTAGACAAAGAACATGATGCACTGTGGACATGTCACTAAACATTTATTCATCTGTTCTTGTTATTGTTTTCTTTTTTTTTTTTTTTCTTGAACCATGGTAACATATTACATTCCTCATAGTGGGAGAAGTTCTTTTCCTATTTGAAAACTCTTGAAGATTATTTCTGTTAAACTCATGGTCTAAATGCATTCAGTTGGCAACAAAAAAATATTGCACTGCCACATGTAAAATGTAAGAATCAAAGATAGTTTTGCCATTTCAAGATATATATTTTTCTAATGAAATTTTTTTTTATTAAAACTATGTAAATTGTGCTTTTTTTAATCTAAAATGACCGGTGTTGAAGAAATGCTGAATGTAAAACCCAATAATACTGTCCTGACATCACGCGGGCATCCATTAGGTTTCTTCTTTTTCCTGAATCAGGTTTTTTTTTAGGAGTTTTTCCTTACCGGGAGGGAGGGTCTAAGGACAGGGATAATCAGTTTTATTGAGTCTTTTTAGTTTTTAGCTATTGTTCCTATGTTATGACTAATTTTCTGCATATGTAAAATTACAGGCATGAAGCCCAATGAGCTAAATATTCTTTGTGATATTGGGTTATATACACTCAACAAAAATTTTAAAATATCACTTTTGTTTTTGCTCCCATTTTTCATGGGATGGACTTAAAGATCTAAAATTCATTCCAGATACACAATATTACAATATCTCTCAAACATTGCTCAGAAATCTGCCTAAATGTGTGATAGTGAGCACTTCTGCTTTGCTGAGATAATCCATCCCGTCTCACAGGTGTGTCACATCAAGATGCTGATCTGACATCATGATTAGTGCACAGGTGTGCCTCTGACTGCCCACAATAAAATGTGTAGTTCAGGTGAATACTGGAACGAAGATCAACTGGAAAATTGAGAACTTTACTCTATGGTTCAGCTCTCTCTCTTCACAAAATAGACTGGCACAGTAATCACATGATAGCTTACAAAACAACAATACGCCTTTCACTCTTATGCACCGATCGTCTCTATCTTGTGAACAAGACCCCAAGATACTTAAAGACCCTTCCCAATAAAAATCTTTTTTTGGGGGGTTTATAACATGTTCTTGTGGCATTTTTCCCATATTGGGGGACATAAATAAAAAAATCTTAAGATTAAAATTGTGTTTCCAAGTATTTTTTCATTCAAATAGAGATAAATCCATTTAATAAAAAACTCAGTTGGGATGCAACAACTGAAATGGGCGGGCCAAAGTCTCACTAACCATTAGAGCTGGGTTAATAAAACAGAATAATCGACCCATAAAAGCAGAGATCAATCTAATGGATAAAGCTGATGTCCGGTAGCTTGGTGCTAACTTATAATGGGATTTCCTATAGAAGGCTAATGCTAACATTCGGTCGACCTAAACATACATTGCTGACCTTATTGAAGATTTTTAAAGACTACTTTAACTATTTTAAGGAAATATTTTTCAAGAATTTTTTTCACATTCTTTCACATTCTTTGTAATGCTAGAGAGTGATCGCCACCAAGTGGCCAAACTGAAACGTCCTCCAGGAAAAGCAGAACAATTCTACGTTTGAGAATCCATGTAACACTGTATGCTATTAACAATCTCATAATTTCACTAATACATTTTACAGTGAACTTTATTAGATTAATATGAATATCTTCCAAACATATATAGAATATTAATGCATTTCTCAACAAATGTGTCTAAATGGGTAAACTGTGTAAAATGAAAAAAATTGAGCTGACTCAATTTGAATTGAGTGGATTGAAAGAAGAGAAAACAATCGAATTGATTCAGACTCTGGTGAATCGAATTGAATCAATTCTATAAATTATTTGCGATACCCAGCCTTACTAACCTGTAACCCAACCTCAGGCCTGACTCCAGAGTGGAGCCTCATGTGATGCAAATGTAGCAACGTAGCAGAATCTTGCTTTGTAATTCTCATAAAGAGGAGTTATATATCACAATTATCATGCGTTAGGATCACAGGTAGAAACTTCCCAAAATTGAAATCAAGTTTAATGCAACAATATATTTTTACTCGGGTAAAAAAGAGAAGATATCCAAAAATGTGTTCGAGTTAGACTGTAAAAGTATTTAGCAAAAAGTTTACTTGAGTAAAAAGAAACATCTGATTCAATAGTTAAGTAAATTTGAATAGTTAATATTTGTGTCACAAGGGGTGGGGCCAAGGTGGGCATTTAGTCGGCTGCCCCCTTCCTCCACCATCAGATCAGCCGTGAGCATGGCAAACAGACATGTTCAGGGGAGAGTAGAAAAACCTTTCATTTGGTCCAGGGGTGGAGTCCTAGAAGTCCTTCCTCCATTAGTGTCCATTGCTGTCCATTGGGAGGAGTTTTGAGTCCATAATAGAAAAATCAGGTGACTGAGTAAATTCAATAAAAATAAATAAATAAATAAAATTTGCTTGTTTAACCATAACTTTAAGTAAAATCTTAAGCTTAACACCTTTTCCCTGGGTCTGTGCGACTAGGAAAAAAAGTTTAGCACTGACCGCAGGTTTGTTGAAAATTACCTGCGAATAGACACTTTCTATAAAATAAGGAAGATGAATAAAAACTTTAGTAAAAGCAACAAAAGGACATGCACAAAATATAAAAAAGACCCTGGGATAAAAACATGCACTCCTCCCACAGCAGCTAAAAAAAAAAAAAAAAAACATTGCTCCTTCAGCTGCTAAATGTAAGGAAGGACAAGGAAGGGTAACCGAGGGGTGTATCACACCCTTCTGTCTCTCCAATTCACTCTCCCCCTTCCTTGGCTCCATGCTGCAGGTGTGTCCTCCGCGTCATCCGTCCGGTGAGGCGCATTGTCAGGCTGGCAGCTCACATTGTCTAAAGAAGGGACGGGGGCCAACCCACTCCCAGGGCAGCATGGCTCCAGGTGTGACCCCCACTCGGGACCCCTCTGGCGTTCTGGGACTTCTCACCTGGTGTGTCTCTCTCTCTGCCGCGCCTGATGTTCCTTTTAAAGTCACCAGATGCGCCTGGAGCGCACCTGTTACACCATTTTCACATAATATCCGTGATGAGTTCATATGCGTCGGAATTTTCATTCATGGCGTACACAAAATGGAGCATCGAGCCAGCTACTTGAATTATTTAATTTTTGCTTTGTTTACAACAATTCTGTACAAAACAGTGACACTGCTGTTCATGTTTACTATTGAACACTGAATTTTACAGGCAGCTCATATTCAGTTGGTGTCAATGCTCGCCAAAGGCATAGTGTTACTGATTCCAGCAATGTTATATGAGGGGTCTGCTATTTCTTGCAATTATAGGACACAAGTTGTTTATTATGATTGTGTTCAAGCTAAGAAATAAATGGGGATATATTTTCCTTGAAAATGTGTTTTTACCAATTTTCGCAGTATTGCGATATCATCGATATTGTGAGCCATGTACACTGTAAAAAGTAACAACCCCCTATACTCAATAAAATTGTGGCAACAAAGTGACAATTAATAATATTAAGTAAATTCAACAAGTCCAAAAAATAAACTAGTTTTTCTAAATGAATTGTTAATAATAATAATAATAATAAACATGTTATACATACTAAGAATAAGAAAATGTATAGTTAGAAGGACCACCATTTATCATCCGAAGTGTTTCAACACCGAGACCAAATAAGGAACAAAAAATGGCTGATGTTGGTCTGGACTCTCAATTGGAGAGGAATACGAACAGAAATCCTCAAAACAGCAGTATTAACTAACACGTTGTTGTAATTTAAGTTGGTTTAGCTAAAATTTTTGTTTTAATAAGTATGTTTATTATTTCAATCTTAAACAATTTTTTAGTAAAAACAATTATTTTTTGGACTTGTTGAATTTACTTAATATTATCAATTGTCACTTTGTTGCCACAATTTTATTGAGTAGAGGGGGTTCTTACTTTTTTCAGTGTATCACGTATCGCATCATATTGTGAGGCACCCAGTGATTCCCAGCGCTAGAATTAATATGTTCCATGAAGGTCTTAGTCCAGGTGTCATCTTTGGATCTGAAGGAGTGAGACGTTCTCTGGATGGAGCAAAGGGTTTGCTTCTCCTCTGCCTCCACACGTGAGGTTGGAGACAGTGGGGAGCCCATGGCCAAACTGACCCAGAAATTGGCTCAGAAACGGGCTTTTTGCAGCCGGCGCCAGCTAATAGCTCCTGCGCCTCAGTGCTGGCCCCAGTACTCATCAGAAAAGGCCTGTATTTATTTCATTTCTTGCCAACTGAAGTAATGTTGAAGTGAAGTCCATAAACATATACATGTAGTTTAGTCTAAAAATCGAATGTTTGTTTATGTCCCCTTCCTTCGGATGGGAATCCCGCCCCCAGACATGTTTGTAAACTGTGCAGCTGTTGACCTGACCCATCGAGCAGTTTGGGTTTGTTTAAACACTCGGGTTGTGTGGTGGAATTTAAGCTGGCGGGCTGTCTTTTTGAATCTGAAGAATGGAAAAGGCGGAGAGTGTTATATAGGCATGGGTAAACAATCCAGCTCATGCAGAGGCTGTGCAGCCATAGACCGTATAATGACTGGACAATGCGACGCCTCCCCCTTTATGTTCCAAACAGGAAGTAACCGCAAGCTCCAAGAAGCCAAAATCCCATAGAGTTCTATAGAGAAGTAAACAGTTTTTACAAGAGGTGAGAAGAGTATTCAACATTTTTACTCATGTGAAAATGTTGTTAGTTTAACAAAATAGAACTCAGGTTAAAGTAGAGAGAAGGCATCTAAAAATGTAAATGTATAAGATTAAAAAAGTATGTGGATTAAAATGTATTCAAGTGGGGAATAATTAATGAGCAACATTCCATTTTTGTCAAAGAAAAGAATGAGTAAATAAAAAAATAATAAAACATTAGGGCAACATTTACCTTAACAACTTGTTTAACCCTTTTGCCCTTTTTTTCTTTGTAAAACAGAGTTCTTCCACAAAGACATTAGCTACGTTTCCATTACACATATGCGCAAAACTCTAGAAGTGTTGGAAAAACACTATATCGCAATTTAGCAAAAGCCCATGGAGTTATGTCTGTGTCACTCACCGTGGAGGGTCAAGGAATCTGTGATCTTCTCACTCTCCACTCATCAGAGGAAGATTTTCGCTCAACCCAGCTTCCAAAAGATTTTTTGATTCCAGGCTCCAAATGGCGGTGCCAGTAATGCGGAAAAATCGTTGATGAATTTGGTCTAATTTTTTGAGAGCTGAAGGCAAGGCCTTTTCTATGAGTGACATCAGTCCCACACCGTCCAGTGATAATATGTCTATTGCTGCAGCCCCTCTGCTGTTCCAAGTCCCTTTGCCAACTGGTTTTAGAAAATACGACTATTCACAAATCTGATAAGTTTCCTGGTTTCACTGAACACTTTTCCTAAGTTTTAAGGATTTTTAAGGACGTACTGATCTATTTCTGTTCTTACCAACCAGTCTCAGGCAGTCAGTTTCACAGTTTCAAAAGTGCAAATGAATAACGCACCTGAAATATTCCAGCCCATCCCACCCAGTTTAACACAGTTGGATTTTAAAATTATGTTTATATAATTAGGATATTGGGTCTTTCTAATTTTTTTTCCCAAGAGCAGCCTTCATGCTAAACAAAACATGAACCCCAACAACTTAAAAAAAAAAAAACTCAGCAGCTCAGAAGCATGGAAGTAAAATATTGTTGTTAATATTATTATTTTCCTTTTCCAATGTGCAATACATATATATATTATTATTGTTGTTCCTTAACATTTCTTCTTTACTCTACACACTTCTTTATTCCACACGCACACATACATACATTAATACACATATATACGTATTTGTTTATTATACTATCTGGAGAGCACAACGATTTTTCGTTTTGTAACAATGACAATAAAAAGAATTCCGATCTGATCCTGATATGACTCATGGTCTACGGTCTAGACCAAAATTGATCAATGTAATTGGTTATTTTAGAATAGAAAAATTATAGCCAATTTTTAAAGGTAATTTAAACAAAAATGAAGTTAATGTGTGTTCTAAATAAAGGTAAGATATTTACCAATCTTTTGTCTATTCCTTTTACCCCAAATGGTTTAATTTAAATAATTTGTCAATTAGGCAATGATGTGATGTAGCAACCTAAGTGAACCAAGAGCTACTTCTTTCACTAAGGAGTTAGCAACACACATTTAAATAGTCACGTCGAGCTGACACACTTCTTGCAAAAGCCATTACCACAGCATGATACGGCACCTTCTGAAACAATTTCAGTGAGAAAATGGTGACCAAGAGGGTCAGATGATTGCAGGGAAGTGTTGTTTGTAATAGCTTAATAATTTCACTGATGATCATTTTACAAAATAGAACCACCTTAAAGGCACAATCTTTTAAAATGTTAATGGTACACATTTAATGATCAGTAAATTAATAACTTTTATCTATATGGTGCCCTTCACACTCCTTTAGTGGAGACGTAGAGATGGGCGTTACCCGTGTAGCAATTATCAAATTTTTCTGGAAAATGTGGCAGAGGGGGAGGAGGTAGATGATGAAGAGCAGGGGCCCGAGGACAGAGCCCTGGGGCACACCTGCAGTAACAGGAACACTAGGAGAGTTTAATGATTTTAATCGAATGGACTGGGTGCGACCTGTAAGATAAGAATGAAACCAGCTGAGGGGTAGGTTGATGTAAAATATTGGAAAGTCTATCCAGAAGGATGGGGCAGGAGATGGTGTAAAACACCGCAGTTAGAACTAGCAGGAGGAGAATGGAAATTAAACCGGCATCTGCAGCAAGGCGGAGGTGGTTAGTGATCTTCTTGCATTTTTTAAACTGCCAAAGTCCCCAACATTTTTCTCACTTTCCGATCTACTCACTCACTTAAATACACACATTAGTTAGTTAGAAATTAGACAACTTAATTGAACCAGGACAGGACACAACAAAACATCCAGGATTTTGACCAAAGACACTTTGATATGTGGCTGAAGAATTCTGAAATGGGCCCACAATGTCATCTTCTGGTTGAGTTACTTTCCTTTTTGCTTCTGTGCAGGCTGCTGTGACTCCGCCCATTCTCCTCTGGTTCCCGCTAAGCAGTCACAGCTGTCTGCACTTCAGCAATCAGGCTTTGTCTATTTAAATAACTCTGCTGCAGTAAAAGCAGTGATGAGAGGAAAACCAAAAATTCTTATGCAATAAATAAAATAATACAAGAAAAAAAAATAGATAACAAAATCATTCCTCTGGAGGCTGTTTCTGCACATGTGACTATCTGAAAAAATTAAAGCTTTAGTTAAAATCAAAGCTTCAATTAAATGATATTATTGACATCGACCATTCTCTCATTAGATGTTGTAAAAGCATTTGACGGGGTAAAACAGTTTTTCTTTGCTGTCCTCCATAAATCTGAATCATTTGTTAATTGGATTAAAATATTTGATCACAACCTCAATGTATTAGTAAGAACAAACAAACAAAGATCCAACAGCTTCTTTCTTGGAAGAGGAACCAGACAGGGTCCACCACTGTCCCTCTCTCTTTTTGCATTATTTATTGAACCTCGGGCTGCAGCAATAAGACTGGATGAGCTTTTTTACACACCTTTTATCACGCACACCTTTTACCCTTCAACAATGTACACTCCAACACATACACAAGGAAGGAGGGGGCACTGATCCTCTGTCCTCTTGCCCATCCCTCATGGAAGAAACCAGACCCTCATTCACCTTAAATTCAAACGGTGGTTAATAAATACAAACCTCATGTATTCACTCTTAGCTGTTTGCTCAGCTGCTGGACAGGACACATAGAATAAAATATCAAAAAGTGCCTGAAAATTTGTGCCATGACAATAGGAAAAAACAGTTGAAGTGAGAGACTTTTGTCTTTTATTTAACATCAGTTTGTCAAAAGTTAACAACAATGTTCTTTGTGTCAGTGTAAAATATGTTATTTCTATAGCAATTCTAGAAAAAAAATGAGAAAAACTTTATATCTTTTATTAAACTAACAAATGAACATGAACATGCTTACACTGTTCTGGCCGGACTGTGAAACATTAGAGAGATAGTGATCAGTGTGACTAAACAGTTTCCTCTGACGAATGATATTGCAGAAAAAATAACTGTTAAGATAACATTAAGCAGAACTTAATTACTTACCAGAGACGGAAAGAGGTAAGCACAGACGACATGCTATTTGTGCCAAAACTGGTTTATATTTAATCCTACTGAAAATAACATTGAACACTGTGAACAACTATAATATTTGTAAAAGTTTTTGAAATAAAAAATATATATATATTATTTTGTGCATAAAATAATTTGAAAAAATAGATGCTAGAACCTTTTTTTTGTCTAAATAATTGTTTTTTTGTCAAATGTATTTCAAGTGTTCAACAGTTGTTATGATTTTATCTTTTTAGCACAGTTTTGAACATTGTCCTGACTGAATGATTGATTTCTGTCTTTGCTTAAAGCAGTCACAATGGCGTTGCAGTATCTGCGGAGTGGTGCCCTCTGTATCCTTGCATTGGTCTTCTCTGCTTCTGCGCTGCCACCAGTTGAGCCCCCGTTAATCCCCGACCACCCATTTGTGGTTATCTGGAATGCTCCCACTGACCGCTGTCAACAGCTGGAGATTCCTCTCGACACTGCAGCCTTCCAGGCAGTGACTACACCCGCAAATAGGCCAGGTCAGTTTCTGACCCTCTTTTACGAAGACCGTCTTGGACTTTACCCTAAAGTTGACACCATCAAGCGAAAAATCTACCAAGGTGGCATTCCCCAAAATGGCAACCTGACGGAGCACCTTGTAAAAGCTGAGGGCCAAATAAATCGCTATATCTCCCAAGACTCCTCTCCTGGGTTGGCTGTAATTGACTGGGAGTCCTGGCGTCCGCTGTGGGACCAGAACTGGGGTTCAAAGCGTATTTATCAGAAGTTATCTATAGCTCATGCCCTGCAAATTGCCCCATTTCTATCATTAAAACACATTTCTAAACTTGCAAAGATGCAATTCCAACAATCTGGACGAAGCTTCATGGAAAAGACTATTAGCCTCGGCATTGGCGAACGTCCCAGCCGGCGCTGGGGTTTCTACCTCTTTCCTGACTGCTTCAACTACGGGTGGGACAAGGCAAATTATACAGGCAAATGCTCAGAGAAGATCCAGAAGCAGAACAATCAGTTGCTTTGGCTTTGGGAACGAAGCACTGCCCTCTTTCCTTCCATTTACCTCCACAAAAGCCTGAGGAATTCCCCTCGGGCAGCACTGTTTGCTCGGAATCGCGTCCAGGAGGCGGTGAGGGTGGCAGCTCTTCCTAAACGGCCGTACACGGTGCCGATCTATGTCTATTCCAGGCCACTGTATCGAGATCAGACGCAGTTGTTCGAGAGTCAGGTGAGTCTTTAGTTTTGTTTAAACACCAAGTTCAAGTGTCATAGAACATTACAGTCCATGATAATCTGACAAAACTTGTATATACTTATATAGCTTGCATATATGGAAAACTAATAAAGGAATTGTTTTATCATAGTTACATAATTCTCAAATGGGGCAATAAAACAAATTTGCCTGACTACAAGCAGCCCAGCTAAGAGTGAGAAGACATCTGGACCCCATAAGAGAGTGCAAAGGTTAAATAGATAATTCTTTAATTTCTTTTTAAAAACCTCAAAAAAACCTCAAAATTTGAATGCTCTAGAAATTGTTCTAGATTGTTAGTGACGAAAATAATCTTGTTTGGTCATTTTACACATGCGACAAAGTATCATAAAGTCAGTTTTGACAGGTTGACACCTTAAAGTTGTTTCCTATAAAATAAGCAAATTACTAACAGTAAGTTGTGTCGTTTGAATGTTTGACCTTCGTCTTTTAGATGGATCTCATCAGCACTATTGGAGAGTCTGCAGCTCTGGGGGCCTCAGGGGTTGTTATGTGGGGAGGCACTAAGGACTACAACAGTAAGGTAATCCAAAAAACTATTAATAGTGGTGTTTGAGCTGATCTGATCTGATAGATTAAAATGTCAATGGAAATTCAAAGACTTTCTTATAAAACTCTGGGTTCTTGTGTGTTCGTTGTCTAACAATATAACTTTGAATCAGAAGGAGTTGATTGGCTCTGATACAAAATAAATTTATATATATATTTTTTTTCATCTTTATCATAACTTGTATTTGGCCATGACAAATTGTGCATCAATAATTATAAAAAGAGCTACACAGATGATCAAACAAACAAAAAAGCTCTTTTTGCTTCCTCCTTGTGACAAAAAAATGTTGAGTCACAAACGTTTCTTATCTCTGATGACAGACGTGAAAACAGCTGTTCTCATTTTAAGGAGTTCCACTTTTTTATCCCTCCTTTCTTATTCAAAAATTAAAATAAATTACAAGTACAAACAAATCTCACAGCTGCATATTTATTTTGTATCAAGCTAAAAAATAATATAGATTCATGCAATCGGAAAAATCTTATAGAGAATTAGGTAATTTATTAGCCTACACTGCAGGTCCGGATCTATTCAATGTCATACTCAATATATTTATATGTTAAAATAAATCTTTAGAAAAACAGTTTTCTATTAATGCAGAGGTCTATGTCTTCAGAAAAAGGAAATAAATCATGTCCATGAAGGGAATGAAAACATATTTTAAAAGTTTATATTCCAAAAGTAAAGTTCATAGCTTTTTCTGTTTATTACCACACAATATTAAGCTTAAACTGCATGAAAAAGCTAATATTAAGCTAAGTGAGAACTAAACTCCCCTTAAAACCACATCCTGTTTTGCATCCCGTTTGACACATCCTTTTCCCTGACTTTGTTTTGAAATTTCCTTTCCTTTTTCCTCTCTTCTGTGCTTTTGTTTTGAAAATTTCATTCCCAGTTTCCTGCCAGTCCTTGTCCGAGTTCCTCAGATCCACATTCAACTACGATTGCGGTTGACGCACGCAGCACATGCTCATGCCAGCCGAGTCCTGTGCCAGGGGAAGGGTCGCTGCGTTCGGAAGAACTACAACTCCCCCAGCTACCTCCACTTAGACTCCGATAAATTCCGTATTATTCAGTCGGGAAAGAGGTATGTGGCTGTCGGTCAGCCATCTGCAGATGATCTCAACGCCTGGGCTGAAAGCTTTACCTGTCAGTGCTACGCTGGGGGGAGCTGCAAACCGAAACTTCTGCCTCCAACTTCAATTCAAGTCATCAGGGTTTAAGTTTTGGGAGAAAAAATGTCTTCAGTGTGAAAGCTTCGGTTGCTCGTGTTCTTTTCATTTCCATATCGCAAAGCATGTTTTGCTCAAGTGAATCTTAGATGTAGTAGAAAATAAAAATATTAAGTTCATACAATTCAAATATACATCAATATCTTTATGTGTATGTTAGATTTCACATCTGTTCCCGTGTTGCATTCTTTTTTTTTTTAAACATTTTTGTTTGTTAAAGCAGTTTAATCATTGAGTAAAAATCAGAGTATTTTGCAATGATCCAATAAACTACTTCACCCATGATTATTTCTTCTTCTTTTAGTTTCAGTGAATGAAGAAATTAACATTTTTATGAGTTAATTTTCCTTTTATGAAATTGAAAGCTGAATTTCTCTAAAATTAATTTTTTCTACCAAACTGTCACAGCCTCTCGCATTACATATCTGATAAATCAATCAGAATCAGACCCAGTATTTGCAACAGGGTTCAAACACGTTGACAGCTGATCCATACAGGAGGATGTCCTAGGGGGCGGAGTTAGCCACTTGAGAGAATAAAGAGGAGAAATTTGTATTGCTTGAGCCCTCTCTATGTCTGTTCCTTAGAGGTCCAGCACGTTGCTGGGAAACAAATTGTATAAACTATTTTTTTGTCTGGTCTGATGAGTCTCCATTTCTGATGAGACTTTCTGCAGGATGAGAAACAGCACCCATAAATATAGGTTAGGCAAAGTGGCACTCCCTTAGCAGTGCAATAAATGTGTGTTTTTGTTTGTGTTGGAAGAAGGCGTGTTCGGTGTTAGTAGCGAGAAAAGCATTTCAGTCATTTCTTAACAGAATTATCTTCAGAACTGCCATCAGAAGACAGATTTCTCTGTTTATTTTGCTCTCTCAACATTATCTCTAAAGACCATAAGACTGCATACATAAAGCCAGAGTTTAATGAACTGTTTGAAGTAAATGTCATTTTAAGGTAGAGTTGAGCAGAGTTCTTCTTGTTCAAGCTGTCCACCAGAGGGAGGAAGAGGACTGTTCAGAGAACAGCAGCACCCAGTAGAACTTTACTTTAAAAAAAAGTAAACAGTGAAAACAATCTTTGAAATATGTGAATAGCATCCATCCTTTTAGAAAACGTTTTAGTTTTTTTTTATCTTGTAAAAACCCATCTATCTGCACTGCATGGAGGGAGTTTAATGACAGCATGATGAGGAATTTGAATGTTGTTACTTATTTCTTTTGTGTGATTTGTGTCGGTATTTTTTTACACTAATATTACTTTTTTGCAAAGTTTTACGGATTTGTGTAGACGCGAGTTGATGGGTCGTACCAACATTGTGAATCTCTCTTACATTCTTTTTTTTTTTACCCAACCACGCACCCCATAACCCCGGTGCCCAGGCCCGGGAAGCCACACAGCGCCCAAACCTGCCCCCATCCAGGTGCCAAACCAAATCCCCCCTAACCAACTGAGTCCCCATAACACCCCAGCCAGGTGCCAGAAGGCCCCAACTCCCACCTAACAGCCCCGGCAGATAGTCAAGGTGCAGCTCTGTTAAATTCTTAAGTGAGTCGTGGTTGTTCTTTAAGGTAAGGTGTTCAGTGTGTTACCTCAGGCTCACACCGCTAGCGTTACAGCTTCGATGCGAGTGCCGCACTCTTTACGTAACTTTAAAAGTGCGAGAGGAAATCCCAGTGCAGGCGTTCACGTCCTGCGTCTGCAGTCAAGTCTCTGCGTCACTGCAAATCCTTTTCGTTTGGTTCAAATTTCGCCGGACGACGCAACTGAACCGCAGCGATCAAAGGAGGGATTAGCGTGAAAGTATTTGAGTTTTGGAGTTTTGCGAGGTCTGCAGAGAGCCTGCGGCTGCAGCCAACCTGTAGCTAATGTGAGCCGTCGGCTGTAGCTAGAACGCTCCCGCCTCGCTGTAGCTCTAGTGATGTGAGCCTGAGGTTGTACTGTGGGAAGACAGACTTTCTGCAGGTCTCCTCCCTTGGTGTGTCATCAACACAGTTTATTGTCTTTGATGTGTCTCTGTTCATGGAGGTGACTTGAGACTGGTTGAGCCTTGACTCGGGACTCAACTTGGACTGGCCTGCTGTTGACTCGGGGCTTGAAGCCACAGACTTGAGATTTACTTGTGACTTGGAAAGCAATGACTTGGTCCCACCGAGTTGTCTACGACCTTGAAATTTTCTGCGGGCCACCTGTGGACAGAGACAGGTTTTTCCCATTTTAAGGTACTTTGAGTACCGGTCTTTGTTGTGGTCTGTCACTGGGACGGCTCCACTCAAAGATCTGTCACAAACTCTAACAGTTGATACAATTCTGCTGATGCTCTGTGAGGTTCACCAAGTTCACCTGCAGCATCTTGACTGTCTACTACCGACCCGAAGGCGCAGTGTGGCCAGTTGGCGCTTCTCATCCATTCAGAGACATTGTGTGTTCATGACTGTTTGAGTGATGAACTTGCTGCTAAGTTGAATTATGTTGTTTATATCCACAGAATGTTGACATTGATGCCACATTGAAAAGGCTTATAGATCTTTTTGGTTTGGGCCTTAATAATAAGACACAGGGGAGGATTATGTGGAAAACACAGAATGAGGTGTGACTATCACCCTAATACTATTACCTTCCCATTCTGAACATCTGTGAAGTGCAACAAATACTGTTTACGACATCCACTGAGTTTTTCACTGTATCCCAAATTTGTTTTATTTTTTTTCATTCTGTGAGAAAGCTAGCATGTGCTTTGACAACAGTTCTAGCATATGACTAGCATTTTGTACAGTTCTTAAATCCTCTAGGATGTGATCTTCCTAAACAACACACTGACCAACTGAACAATCCTGGATGCTCAAGCAGCATTTTGAGAAAACAACATGCAAAAGTGAGCAGAGAGAATCAGCAGCTGCTTTTTAAAGGCTTATTTGAAGACTGAGTGGCTTGTTGAGGACTCATCTGAATTTAGAGGAATCCAGTGACAGAGCTGCCCTCGTGAACACTGGTCTCTTGTGTACCGTATGAATATTTCATGTTTTAGATTTCTTCCTCATTCAGCTGGGTTCAAAAACACATTTCAGTTTTGTCATTTTCAGCCATTTAAATGTAAATCTTTTAACAAAGAGTTGGCTCAAAGTATGTGAGTTAATGTGTCCTGATACATTATTTAGCTCAAACAGGCAGGAAAGTTTATTGTTTGTTCTATGGGAAAAAAATTCTTCTAACATGACAATAAAACAGATTAATTAAAAAAATATAGTAAACAATCACACAAAAAACTAAAACAACATTAACAACAGAAGTCAAAATACTACAAGTAAAGCAGAGAGTTATTTAAGACAGTGATTGCATGATTAATACATTTAGAATGAATTATTTTTTTTTTTTATATTTCCTTTTTTTATCATACTACAGTAAGATATCACTCACGTTTGGTTGCAATAGTTATGTATACTCTACATGAATCTCTACCTTTTTCCTCGTCCTCATCTCTGATTCTGTGGGCGGGACAGATCTGGAAATCCCTATATGGGCGGGTCTGAGCAAATTTGATCTGATCCAGCAAAGTTTTGAAAAACCAGGATCAAAAATCATCAAACTGTGGATTTGGATCAGGGAATTCTGCTCCTTTACTTCCCCAAGTGTTAACAACAGTCCACCCGTTTGACTGTCTGGCCATGGAGACTGAGGGTTGTGGGTGCCGCGCATTTCGTGACGCTATCCTAGAGCCGGCCTCGGTAGCATTCCTGCGTGTCGCCCTTGAAAGCAAACAATATCCGAACGTTGGCTGAGCTAGCTGAGCGGCAAAGCTAGCAGCTGGGCACCACTTGCAGAGAAAGTGTTAGCTTGGAGGCGGTGCTGGCAGCACAGATTCTTCCTAGCAGGGGCTGTTCTTACTTTGTAACGCTGCAATGTGTCAACCCAGTTGGTTTCCCGGATTGGAAGGGGCTGGTGCTCAGAGCACAACTTTTTGGAGAAATACTCAGAAATCTGAGAATGATCAAAATACAGCTTTGGCTTGTTTATAGAGAGGAATGAACATTATGATACACTTAAAAGCTCAAAAAGTTGATTTTGCATGGAGTAGCCCTCATAAGATAAAACAATAAATAAATAAGAGTGGTTCTCTTTAGTTTCTCAGCATGGCTTTAAAAAAAAAAAAAAACAGTTTTGAGTTCTGTTGAAACCAACACCTTACATGCCCTGGCAGTGGGCTCCCATTCTGGCCCAGCTTGGCTCAGCACAGTCATTCCCCTGCCTGTATGATCTGCCCTGTTAGATAGATGCTGTTCGTCCGCAGAGAATAAGAGCCGTATTGTTCCAATTCTTCTCCTTTGTTGCAGCAACATTTCTAGGTCAGCGACTGTGACTGAATGCCACTCCGCCTAAACCAATGATTTGCTGGGAGAAATCATCCCTCCCCTAAAACTTTCAGTTCCTCATTATTCACACTGCACTGCTAGGAGGAACATTATGAGAAAAAGACCTCCCAGCGACAAGAACTGGAGCCTCACTGACCCCAATGCTAAACTCTGCAAATGTCCACAAAACTTCATTTTTTGCCAGGACTGTAAAACGCAACACGCTGGCTTGTTATAGAAAACAAATAGTATATAAAAATGTAAAACATGAAAAAAATTTTATAATCTTCAACAAAAGTATGAACAAAACAAGAAACAAAAAGATTCTGAAAGGACAAAGGTGAAAACCAGAATCCTGAGTGTGCTATGAGATGATCCCGTGCACTGGTGAACTGTCCCACCCACCTCCCCCCCACGCACGCCCATCACCCCATCAGTGGCTGGGTCGGCTCCAGGAACTCCGCGACCCTGATCAAGAATAAGCAGAAAATGGATGGATGTTTCTCTGACGGAAACCAGCAGTTGATCACAACCAGATGTGACAAAAGAAAAGCTGAGAAGCAGGAGAAACAGGAGTCAGCAGCTTTGTTTAATGCTTTATAGCACATGTGTCAAAGTCAAGGCTGGGTAAAAACATCCGGCCCTCCAGATCATTTAATGTTATTGTTATTAATGCCCCGAGGTTATCTTGCTGTCATTTCTAACTTGTATAAATGTAACTAAATATATTTTTATGGAGGTAAATATTGAAAGTGATTTAAGATTTAAGTTAATGAATTCAGGAATATTATTCCTGGCTTTTCATTATTCATAATCATGTTAAAAAGTTACAGTTTTTAAGTTTTAAAAATGGGAATTCTGCTAGCTTTTTGAGTTATTTTGGCATTTACTAAAATTTTTTAAGCTATTTTGAAGTTATGCTAGCTGTTTTGGCTAGCATGTAGCTAGGGAACACTATATTTTACTGAAGAGACATTATGATCAAATTGTTGACTTGGTTATTTGAGTATTATTGCTAAATATAATGGAATGTTTTGTCAACAACCACTATAAGGGGTATCTTAAAATCAGTGATGTTTATTATATCATGGTGTAACCGTTGGTACTCTTGACTCTCCCTTTCACGGATAAATAAAGCATCTATGCTTGTCCATCCATCCAGCCGTTGTTTTACTGAAGAAACACATTCAGACTTTTTCCCTAATATATCAGCGCTAGTTTTATTGGATCTCATTGCTGCATTTGATACAGTCAACCACAGTATGCTACTCTTGAAACTGGAAAATTGGTTGGGTCTAACTGGGCCAGTGCTAAACTGGTTCAAAACGTAATTAGAAAACAGAAAATATTTTGTTTCAATTGTTAACTTCATATTTGAGCCAACAGAAATTACATGTGGAGTTCCCCAAAGCTCCATCCTGGGAGCACTTCTATGTAGCATCTACATGCTCCCACTGGACCATGTTATAAATGACAACAGCATAGCTTTGCAGATGACACACAGATATATATTACATTGACACCAGGACACCGAGGCCCTGTACAGGCTCTTGGTAAATGCACTGAGAACATTAATAAGTGGAATCTTATTCTAATAATCACCCTTAATTTTTTTTATTGGTCATTTCTTTTAATATTTTATGTAAAGAACTTCAAATTGTCTTTGTACAAGAAATGTGAATTACAAATAAACTTAACTTACCAAATACATATGCCAAGAGGCTAATGTTTTACTTATTACTGAATTTATCACTAGCAACGTAATAGTCTTCCAGATTTGAGATTACATGTGAATGACAACATTTTATGTCATTTTATGTTGTAAAAATCTTATAATAATCCAAAACTACAATGATCTACCACTAGAAAAGCCACAATGATCAGCATTTGTGCCTCAGTTGCTGTGGTCACCCACTTTTTTTGGCATCAGTCAAGAAAAGAAAAAGACCCTCCCAGAGTGTTCTTGTCATCCAATAAACAGTCCTGGGAGCAGTTAGAGGAAGGCCAGAGAGTACTTTTTGTTGAGAGATGGAGCCTCAGTGAAGCCCCTAATCCATTGTCTCTGGATGAATGGTGCTGTATAATTACTAGTGTAGCACCAGTGACTGCCAGACTCATTAACAAAAAACCCAAACATCAAAGACTGGTCCCAGAAAAAATGCCAAATTAAATGGATGATCAGAGAACGTAGGAAATACAAAGAGCCCCCTTGAGGTGGTTTTCACGCTCATTAGAAAGGAATGCTGTTGTTACCAAATACATGGATGCCACACATTTAAAATCTTTCTTAAAGGGATGAAATGAAATTTCCCATAACATCAAATCCCATGTTTCCAAAAATGTTCTGATCCCTCCTCTTCCTGGGCTGGGACCTCTCTGTGTGGAGTTTGCATGTTCTCCTTATGCATGTGTGGGCTTTTTCAGTCCAAAAACATATTTTATAGATTAAATGGTTACTCAAAGTCATTGTTTTTCAACCTTTTTTGTGCCAAGGAACACTTTTTCCTTGACAAAAAATTATGTGGCACACGAGCATCTAAATATGTAAAACAGGAGTAACTCTGTATTGAGGTACAGTCCCTCCACAACCTCGCATCATGTTTTTGTAATAATTCAGGCAGAAAAGCTGGAAGTTGCAGCTGTTTTTTTTCTAAATGTTGCAATAAAAGTTTCAATAGTTTTCAATTAAAATGTCAACAAAATTAGTTGAGAATTTCCTGAAGTCATTTTTTTTGCCTTTATTATTAACTTTATTAATATGCAATTATTAATGTGACCTTACATAAAACCATAACATTCTTTCCAAAGAGTGATTTTCTTAAATTATTTCTTCAAATGTTTGTGCCAGGGCAACTGTAATTTTTGAACAAATATATTGTTCACAGCATGCTTGTTTTGTACACTCAAGAAAACATTATATTTATGTTTATGTCCAATTGTAACAACTCAAAGGTGAACGTTTTGAAGCTTTATTATTTTTTTATTGTAAAAAATGTAACTTTAACAAAAAATGTTTTATTTATTTTTGGGTGAATAATATTTGTATTTTACTAGCATAGTGAAAAAGTGCTGTCACTTTAACCCAATGCATTATGGGAGATGCGGTGCAAAAACTGACGCTGGACAGACTCACGTCTTTGAGCTTTATTATTTCGTTTACTTTTTTCCACAGTGGGACACCGGATCCCACAGGAAGCTACACCGCTAAACACAAACTTTAGCTGTTATTTTAGTTGGAACTGTGAGACTTTATGAGCCAAGTCGTAAGTAAAAAGTGAGGATGTTAACAATTTTTGGATTGGTCAGACTGATGACATGATTAATCCTCCAAGAATAAATGGTGGAGACAGATGGAGGGGCGGAACTTTCCCAAAAAAACAACTAGCTGTGGCTAAATCGCAGGCAGTCATTCTTATTAAAAGTCTTTATTGGAATAAAATTAAATAAGTATTTTGTGGTCTTTCATATTCCAGTGTTTTATCAGGGCCTGTTTGGATGAAAACAGAGCTTATATCCCCAGTGATAGAAAATGTTTTTAGATCAGTGAAGATGAATAATTTCCCACAGAACATCTCTCCGGGCACACTAGCGTTCCGTGGCACACTGGTTTCTGGCTGGCTGGATGGATGGATAGGACTTGTTCAAGGAAACACTGGAGAGTACCCCAATGTGGGTACAGTAACTTACTCCTGTCCAAGGACTAAGCAGTTGTAATTCTCCTAAATCAATTCAGATGAAACAGTGATTGATTCGAGTCGTGTAATACAAAGTTTGAATCAGAGTACATGAAGTTGGCTACGTATTCCAAACAAACAGGCTGCTGAAAACAATAAATGGCTAGAAAACAGTGAACAGTTCGGTGAAGTACCACCCAAAAGTCTCCCGGATGCTGTGAATGCAGTACTGAGGGCAATTCCTACCACGCAATCACAGAAATCAGTTAAATTCAAGTCAGCAGCTGAAAACATAATCAGAATCTAAAAGAAAAAAAAAAACATTTGAAAAAAAGTCTGACAACAATAATAAGTGATCTTTGGCAGTCTGAATACACTTGTTCAGACCAGTCACATTCTGTCACACTCTGTCTTGGCTTGATGCTCCTTTTTTCTTCTTCTTCTTTCAATCAGCGTCTCAGTGCAGAGGCCAGCTGAGAGACTGGGTTGCCATAACAGCAGCATGGGAAAGACAATGGTGCACTATGTTCGTCTGACTTGCTGACAGTGGGGAAAAAGAAAAAGAAAGAAGCAGCTAAGTTTTTTGCTGGGGCAGATGATGCAAAGGAGTGCTGTCAGAGGAGGGAGGGATTAAAAACATCAATGTTTCCAACAATACACTGAGCAAAGAAAGTTTTGTTTTCTAAATTCAAGTCACATTCTATCAGAAAAATCACCTGTTTTCTAGCCTAATAATTTCAGACGACAATAATTTCTGTTTGGTTCATGAAAAGCAACCAGCCATGGTGAAGAGGCCAAGCAGTCTCTACCTTCACCTCCTATTCAGACGCGACGTTTTTAATGCCACCTTTTCTGTGTTCAGATATGCCGGTACTTGAACCACAAATTGTATGAGATCAGGATCTAGGTCGCTGGGTTCTGAAAACCTGAACCCATCAACTCTGCAGGTGTTGAATCCCCGTCCTATAAAACCAATGTTTAATTCTCTGGCCTACTCCTACAGAGTCTCTAGGGGCGGGACTAAACATGCTGTTTATTACATCATCATACTTGTCATTGCAACATAGCTGAAATATTAAAATGTTTATTATTTCAAGCAGAACCTGGTTCTCCTTGCTTCTGAACGCCAACAGATGGAACACGAAATTACACAGGTATGAAACAGGCCAAGTTGTTACCATTTTTCTATATTAAACATCTATTAAAACCTCTCTAGTGGCTATTATTGGACTGACTGAACAGATGTACTCACTTTTCTGATAGAGTCAGTGGCTATTTGTTGTGGTAGTACAATTACATTGCAGCGTACGTTGTCCAGGCTTCTGCTGACTCAATCTTTTCCTGTAGAGACCCCTGAAAAAGTTGAGTAAAACCAAAAAAATCTACTAAAATGGTTTTTTGAAGGACCCACCAGCTCCAAGAAACCAAAATCCAATAGAATTCCAGTGAGAAATAAACAGCTATTACTTATCTTAACGTCATTTGTTTTTCAGAATAATGATTTTTTTTTTCTCTGATACCTTTTTATAAACTAGTTGGAGAGAATTTGCTGGTGACAAATTTGCAGATTTCTCATCACTGGTTTCGGACAAAAGCCTCCAGTGTTTTTCCTCCACAACTCTAACACGTCATGCTTTGACTATAAAGACATCAGTGATTCTGCACCGACCAGCATACATGTTTATTGGGACTCCAGCCTTCTGTGGTCTTTTGATGAACTGCAAACATTTGCTTCTAATCTGAGACATAAAACCCATATTACTGTTGTGCTTAACCCATTTTATTCAGTCATCTTTAGTGACTTATTTTCCAAAGCATTTAACTTTATTTGTAGCTAACACTTCATTTGATTCTAAAAAAAAAATAAAATAAACAAAAAGCATGAGGAGAAAAACAACAACAAAACTATATTTACAAGGACATTAGTTAAGCAGAATAAACTCATTCAGAAAAAAAACATTTACGGTGCAAATTACAGTAATAAATCTTGGAAAATGAAATGTAGCAGTTCTTGTTTTCACTATCCTCAATGCAGTCCATGTAAACAATGAATTGGTAAATTATAAAATGCTGTGATTACTCACAGCTTCAATAAAAGAAATCCTAAAAAAAAATAGAACTAAGTAAAATAAGTTTAAATAAAAAATATTTCACAACTAAAACTGACAGAATGCTGTTCAGAAACTCATAACAGTTTTAAACTATATTTTAAATGCATAATTCATATATATATATATATAAAAAACAGTTTTGACTTATGGTTTAGCAGTGTGTCCCAACAACAGCGTATGTGGCAGAAGTGGACGGCTCCCTGCGAATGGTACTGAATGGCGACAGTTCCAGTTCAGTGGAAGGGCACGCATGGTCATTGTCAGTGGTGGCTGTGGCAGGGAAGTGGGGCGGACCGCACTCCTCACAGCAGCAACAACAGCATTCCATGAAGGCTTTGGTGAACGGCCGGCACAGACAGAATAGCAGCACTGGTGTTACAGCAGACTTGCAGAAGAGCAGCAACTGGCTGACCAGGTGCAGAATGTCCAGGGATCTCCTGGGAATGCTGGCTGCCATGTACATGCTGACGATGTTGCAAACATTCTCTGGGATTATGCAGAAGCCGTAGAGGATCGCCAAAGCCACCACGGCACAGTTCATCTGACTTTCCAGTTGGATCTGCTTCTTGCTCCCTCGCACACAGGTCCGCTCAGCGAGCCTAATTTTGCGGGCAGTGATCAGCGAGCTGAAGATGGTGAACAGCGTCGGCAGACAGAAGTAGCAACCAAAGTACCACCAGAGGCGTGCGCTGTTATAGGTTAACCCCAAAACATACAGAGTATCTGGGAGATCTGTGGAAATGCGAACTACACAGCGCTCACAGGCCGACACGTCTGGCGGGTCCCCGTCCTCCGTTACCAGCTGTCCAATCAGCAGCTCCGGCAGAGCCAGTAATAGAGCACCCACCCAGATAACAACAAGCTTGGCTGTGGTGGAGACCCAGTTCTCTATCATCTCATAGTACATCTTTACATTGGCAGCTGCACGGAAGCGATCGATACACAGAGCACACAGCGTAAATGTTGTGACTCCAAGGGAAGTTACCTGGAAGAAGAAGAATAAAAAAACTTATTTAGGATCAAAATGTTATTTCATATTTTTTAAGAATTGTAATTTTGCATGAATAGTTCCTACTCATATGTGTGTTGAAGGTACGCTTGTTTTAGACTTTAAACAATCACCTCACGAATGAAACATTGTTAGCCTGGATTTAATCCTCTTCTTTTATATTTTCATTCATATATATATATATATATATATACCAGGAATGAACTGGGGAGGCAGTCTAAGCAAAGATGTTCAAACTAGCCTTTCCCTGGCCCCTTCCCTGAGGGACCCCCAAGGCATTCCCAGGCCAGCCGAGAGACAACGTAGTCTCTCCAGCGTGTTCGGAGTCTTCCCCGGGGCCGCCACCTAGCATGACCAGACCACCTCCCCAGGAAGGCGTCCAGACCAGATGCCCGAGCCACCTCAAATGACTCGAAATGGAAGAGCAGCGGCTGCACTCCAAAGTCTCTCTGAGTGACTAAGCTCCTCCCCCTAATGCTGCATTCACACCGAACGCGATTCGCACGGCAGACGGACAGCTTCAATGTTAAGTCAATGGCACAGATGCGAATTATGGTGATCTGAAGTACCGCGGTGCAGCGGTCCAGAACCAGCGCAACTTGAGCCAATTGGGCAGTCAGAGTTTGAAAACAGTATCTACATTTTGGCAGGTCACCAAGTCGCATGAATTTTTGTCCCGAACTTCTGTCCATTTCCTCAGCCCTCTAGGGCAGCGGGGTTGCTAGCGCTCATCGTGGCTATTGTTGACAATCTGTCCACTCATTTCAGCTACTTGTGTTCAGGACCCCGTTTTTTGGTCATGACCATGGGTGAGTATTGGAATGAAGATCGACTGGTACATTAAAAGCTTTGCTTTCTGCCTCAGCTTTATCTATACTTTCTAGACCAACTAAATTGCCAAGTGACTTGTTGGTAGCTTAGCATTAAACTAGTTGTATAATTAAAAAAAAGGGTACTAGCATAAGCTATAAGCCATAATGCTTATGGATGAGAAGCGGACATACCGAAGAACAGCTTCATAGTGGGGGCAGGCTTTTCATGCTGTGGGTACCAATCTACACAATATCCCAGTCGTGATTGAAAACGAGTGCAAACCTTTAAGGAAGGGAACAGTAAAGTACAGTGTATTCTAGGGTTTACAGAGATAAAACAAACAATTATTGTCATCGTCGCTAAAACCTGTGCGAGAGCCACTAATGCATGTCCTATTGGGAAATACTGTATTCGGCTGATAAAGATGTTATTGGAGCACGGTAGAAAGTTGACCAATGCTTCGCAATTCAAGGTTAGTTTAAATGTTGTTTATTTGAATCCAATTTACCAGATGTGTTGTCATCTAAATCATTTCAGATGCAGGCGAAAAAAAGGGACAGACGAGTCTCACTGAGCGGGAAGACGGTTCTAAAGTAGAGGATTTCACTGCCATCTGTCAATCAAAATGCCCCCATCTAAGATATGAATACCGCTGCTACTTTACAATGAATAAATTTTTTCATATTTGATAAAATGATGCATTTAAAGTAAAACATCATGTAAGATAAACATTTAGAGGAGTCACTTTTCTTTTTATTCCAATTTATGCTTTGAAAAATGCTGTTTGGAGTCATCTGTCACAGCTTTTTACTACTAGAATTAAATAAATACAGCTTTAACCAACCAGAACAAAAAACAAAAAGATTATCAAAGCTAAATGAAAGCAAAAAATCCTAAATCAGATCGACTCTTAAATCCCTTTGTTTTTGTCGTCCTTGCATACTGATTCAGACCATTGTTAATGGGTCATCATCTAGCTTCAGTTGGATATGTTTCTTTGGTAATCACAGCCCTCTATCCTGGGGGTGGGGGGGTCAGACAGATTGTAACACATTTAACAGGATTTAGGATTATGGACCTAACCCATTTTTATGAAACTAAACCGTGTTGGAATCCTTCAATATCTTCAATGTTCATAACTAACAGCAGCATTTAAATGTTTTGATGCTGGAACAAAACTTTATTAAATCTTAAAAATGATATGGACTACATTGGTCTAGTTATCAAATGTTAGCAGTCACATTGAACCCATCGTCAAATGCTAACGTTTGGACTTTTCAGGTGACCATATTTAAACATTAGTCTAAATGAAATAGCAGGACTTTGAGGAAGGCTTTTTGTTTAGCTTTCTAAAAGCCAAAATTACCAACAATAAACAATAAAAATCTGTTAAGAGAACTCAAATGTCTCCTTACACTCTTTATAAACTGTTCAAGGAATAAAAATCACAAAAGACGTAGTTAGTTAGGAAAAACAGCATGAGAAGAAAGTGAGCACTGCATATTGTAGGTAGGCTTCCTCCGGTCCGTGCGACCAAACAGAAGTTCAACACTGGCAGCACGTATTTTGAAAATTAATAGTCACTTGCTTTTTTTAAAAAAATGTGCAAAAATAATATTAGCCTTGAATGCACTTAAAATATGTGAGAGGAATGCAGCATCCATCATAGATGCACATATTAAATAAGATAAACGAGAATTTCCATCAGTTTCTGTGCTGGTCACACATAAATACATGCGAATAACATCAGCCATGTTTTAAAATATTAATAAATATTAGTTTTGTCCGAATTCCACCCTAATCCCTATACAGTGCATTATATAGTGCGCTCAACATTTTCTAGTGCTGTCTGAATCCACAAATTCCAAAATCGAGTACACTCGAAATTTACCAGAAGTTTTCGCGAAAAACTAGAGTGCATCTATGCTCACTAGATTAGCGAATACAGACCAGAATGCATTGCGGTTGAACAATTCTTAACAAAAAATGTGTTTAAATGTAATATTTGAATAAACCATCCACATTTTCTCCATCAGAACACAGTGGAGTCATAAATAAAAGTAGTGAAATGTTCGTTTTTATTTGATTTCCCCTTCGTGAAATCGGTGACATCATATCTGGTATTTAGAAAAATTAAAGAAAAGAAGTGAGCATCGTGTTAGAATGGCATTTAAATTCTAGGGTACAATATAGTCCTACATTATTTAGTTTTTTTAGTAGTTAGGGGGGGAATTTGGACACAACCATGGTTTTATACATTGTCAATGAACCAAACTATCATGCTACCCGCTAACATCCACTTTAGCACACACGTCACACTTCCCAGATTGCCTGATTTCTCTATATTAAAATGCGATTGCTATCCTGTGATGATTCCTCTTGCTCGGATTATTTTGTTGTCATGGTTTTTGCGGTTAATTGCAAATCATTGCGTCCCCTTTTGTGATTATTTCCGTACCTATTCGGAGCTTTTCAGTTGCATCGTAATGGCGCATCTTATGTCACATGATGGTGGTCTAATGGTCCGGACCGGACCAATCGCAGTCTTACACGTCATCAAGTCGCAAGCCCCTCCCCCAATCCTGCAAGGCGGATCCATATGGTACATACAACTAAACTGGTGCTCATCATTATCTATCAAAGGAGACGTCGGCGTCTTATTCAGGCCATGGAGCAGCAAGCTATGTTGGAGCGCCTACGGGTGAACCGATTTTTGGAAATAGTGGCTGTTGATGACAACAATTCTGCACGACACGCTCAACTTTTGATGATCTGTGTGATGCTGTGGGATTTCTCTGCTGGCCCCTGCAGTCACTGTTGGTCACGTTTCTCATTTCTTTCGAAAATGAAATGACATGTTCCATTCCATTGAAGTTTTGAGAAACCTATCAATTTCAATACGTCGAAAAAACTACCTCCTCCAAGTGCCAAAACCTCTATTTTTTAAAAGCGAGTTTTTTTATCAAATTGATGCCTTTCCTTAAGGAAAATTTATTATTGCAAATCAAATTTGTGAAATGTCATGTAGTCATTCAAAGATATAGTTGTAGAGTTAGATTAGCTAATTCTGTCTGTCCTGGGAGAGGATCCCTCCTTCATGTGGAGATCCCTGAAGTTTTTTTTTCCAGAATCAGGTTTTCAGGAGGATCTAATGGCAGAGAGGCACAGCTGAGCTTAGTCTGTTTAGTCTAGAAATCAGCTATTGCATATATTTGCATGAAAGCTTTGCAGCATTCACACTGTAGTGATTCTTCTGCTCCTTTCCAAAAGTTTTTTGTCACGTAAAAACTCAATCACAATTTCAGTAATCTTGGTATTAAGGAAATTAATAAGAAAGTCTTCAAATTTCTAAGTTTTAAGTATATTAGCAACAATCCTTTAAATATATTCATGGGCTATGTTTTAATCTTTTATAGTAATTTTCAAAAAAATGTTGGAGTTTATCTAATGTTTTAGCAACATCTTAGTAGGCAAAAAATTAGACAAAATTAAGATTTTAGCAACAGGCTAATTTTTCCAGCTAATTTGTTATTTCCTGAGATTTGTATAGGCTAATTTTGAGTTTAGCTTCTATTTTAGCAACATGCTAAAGTTTTTGGCTATTTTTTTCTGAGGTTTTTATAAACTAATTTAAAGTGTAGCTTCTATTTTCGTTTTTTTTTTTTTTTATTCATCTTCTTGGCTGCTTTGTCCCTTTCGGGGTGGCGGAGGTGCTGGAGCCTAACCAGGCTACTGATAGGCGAAGGCAGGGTTCACCCTGGTCAGGTCACCAGTCTGTCGCAGGGCCACAATCACACACACATTCACTCTCACTCTCACACCTAGGGGCAATTTAGAGTCACCAATTAACCTATGAAGCATAGACAGACAGAGGGGCACCAAAGAAGCGGTACAAAGATCGCCTAAAATGGAACCTGAACGCCTGTCACATTGATGACCGCCGGTGGTCCACCCTTGCTGCTGATCGTAATGCCTGGCACTCCACCATCCACACAGCTGTCTCCTCCTTTGAAGGCTCCCGTATCGCCAACCTGAAGGACAAGAGGCTCAGGAGGAAGAACCGCAACACCACGGCACCCAACCCTGACCAAACCTTCCCTTGCAGTCCTGCCGGCGGACCTGTCTGTCAAGGATTGGTCTACTCAGCCATGAGCGTGCCTGCAAACGACGTGGACAGCCACCCTTGTGATCTTCGTTCGCGAAGCCAAGCCATGATGATGATGTTTTTGGATGTTCTCCCCACACATGCACGGGGAGAACATGCAAACTCCACACATAAGGTCCCAGTTGGTGGCTCTTTCAGATCCCCCAGCCGGGATTTGAACCGGGACTTTCTTAGAGCGCTAACCTGCGCCATCATGCAGTCCAACAGGCCAACGCTTTTGACTAATTTAGTTTACTGATGAATTTTAGACTTTTTTTTTTTTTTTTCTTTTAGTTTACCTAGCATTTAAGCAACGAGTTAGCTTTCTTTTTGTCTAATTTAAAAAAAGAGGAAAATAGGCTAGTTTTTTGGAGTTTAGCTAATATTTAAGCAACACACTTAATATTTTTGGAAAATTGCATGTATTTGGGATTTTCAAGCAATTTTATTACACATTTTTAAGTAATGTAGGTCAACTTCAGTGTTCTTTCGTAGTTCTTTAACAAAATGTCCTGTCTTTTGGCAAATTTAACATTTTGCAAATAGCTTTAGCATCTTCAGCGACTACTTTCATTAAAAAAGCACCATCAGTGGTAATGCAACTCTTCTAGTTTAATTGATTTCGTGTTTTTGGACAATTACCGGTGTGAAGACAATATTGAGCTAAGTAACAGTGAATTGAATGTCATAGTCAATAGAAGCACAGCTAGTGAGTGTATTGATTTATATATTTGAAATGAATAAACTAAAACTATGACATTTATTTCACCTTCATCCCTCTTATATCAGCCTGAACGTGAAGTCTGTCATCTTGATATTAAGTGTTTTTCCTCCCAGCCCTGACACCTGTGATCACGTGGATGCCCCCACCCCTCTCACCTCCAGGTACGGGACGATCCTACAAGAGAACCCCCCCAGCAGCCAGTTCTTGGTGAGCGCGTGAAACACCACGAGCGGCAGACAGAAGAAGATGATGACGAAGTCCCAGAGCGCCAGGTTGGCCAGCAGAGAGTTGGAGATGCTCCTCATGTAGTAGTTGTGACAGACGATGCACATGACCGACACGTTCCCGACGACCCCCGCGCTGAAGATGATGACGGCCACGATCAGGACCGCGTAAGCCCCGTACGACTCCGCAGTGACCGGGTAGAACGGGTTCTTCAGCCGCCTGCGCCGGCCCCGCGGACCGACGGGCACAAAGGGCGTCGCGTCGGGCACGAAGTAGTCCTCGTCATAGTCAGTAAGGTTAAAGCCGAGGGGGGGTCCAGAGTCTTGTTCCTGCGCCATCGGAGCCCCCGCTGCGCCCCGCAGCCCGCTGCGTTTGTCCCGCAGACGCGCTCCCGATGCGGGTGTGCGTCCGTCTCCCGCATCCTCTGGAGTCAGACCTTCAACTGCAGGTCGGATGAGCTTCGTTACATCGTATCTCGGGCTCGCGGGATCGACGTGCCGCTGCGCTTCTCCGCTGCTGTTGCGCCACCTGTGGCTTTGCGCAGCGCTCTGGGCTGCGGTGGGTTCGGAGCTCCAAGCCGCCGCTCCCTGCCGGGGAAGAAGAGGACTTGTGAGGAGTTGTCCGCACAGCCACGCACCGATCAGCCACAGGGATCGAGGCAGCGCCATCGTCTCTATCTGCAGCCAAGAGAGGAGGCGGTGGGGAACAATCCAGCCATTTCCACTTGATACAAATACAGCCTTCAATTTCAAGTTTAAGATATTTTATGAAGTCTGTTCAAACGGGAAAAGTCTACAGGGACAAGGAAACTTCATCCCAAAGACACAGGGAAAGCGCCGAGCTTTCTCCTGACACGCTCTGGAGGCAGTACCCGGCCAAAGCGAGCCCACAACACGGACAGAAAAGCCCTCCGAACCGGAGGAGGAGGAGGAGGAGGAGGAGGAACGCCAGGGGGAGAAAAGGGGGTGGTCCATCCTAAAGAATGATGGTGCGTGGCTGGACATTTCCGTTTCTGTTGGTTTATACTTAAAAAAATAACATTTTTGTAGAAAAGGGTAAATCAAAACATGAAAAATAAAACTGTTTTTTCTACATTTTCACACATCAACAGAATCTAAAGATAGAAAAAGAAATGGAGACGAAGTAGAAGATGTGAATTTCACTTATTTATTGAGAGTAGTGCATGTAAAACTATTGAGTAAAAAAGCATCTGTCAGAACATCTAATATAATCCTCTGAAGTCAATACAATAAATATAAATATGAAGGATGAACCCCAAGAAAAACTGCTTCAGGAGCTTCTGAACTTTCCCACTGGGATGGACGAGCTGATTCATGTATGATCTGACTGTGCAGATGAGGGTCTGGTGACGGGGGGGCTGCAGATCTGATAGTAGGTCTGGTTCTGGTCCCGCTCGCCTGCTCCCCGGTATGACGTCAGACTCAGGTCCAGCCACGGTCGCTGACCTGAAAGACAATCCAGAGCGACGATCTTAGGAGCGACGATCTTAGGACATCCTTTTCAGGGATGGAGGTAAAATGAGGGCTAGTCGCCCTTTATTCCTTCAATCGCCTGTAGTTTGTGTCAAGGACCACAATTATAACGCTTTAACGATATTTTTTTAGCCTAAATCAAAAACCCGGTGTCGCTTTTTTACAACATATTTTCTGCAGAGCAGCAGGACTGTCGGCGCCCTTCGCTGACATCCAACCGTCAAACGCTTTAGTGGACCTCACCCTGGAGGACACAGATGATGACAGGTCAGGTTTAGCTGTAGAAAAGCATTGGTGAGCCGCTCCGTTCACGAGATCATTTAGAGACTCTCCCAGTGAGCAGCAGCTGCTGCGTCTGCGTGACGGCAGCTTTCAGCGTCTGGCCGCTGCGGCAGGAGAAAGCCGCTGCTCCGTCTGTCCCCAGTGAAAGGGGGTTTTGTTGCAGCAGGAAACACTACGAAAGAATTTAAAGTTGTGATTTTCTTACTTTTTTAAAAATACACTTGTAGTTTTTGGTTAGTTTATGACTTGAACATCTTGTGATAAAGGAAAAAATATGAAAAAAAAAACCAGGATAATCAAGACATTAAGTAAACAATATCAGAGATAATGGTTATTATGGATAATCACTGTTTATTTCTCTATAGAAGTCTATGGGATTTTGGCAGCGGGTGGGGTGTGGGGTGGGGGGTGTCACATTGTCCACCACAGGACTGTGGTGGGTGAGAGGAGGATTAATCAAAATCTAAAACCCTCATCACGGAGCTGTTCCTTCAGTCCCAGATGAACCCTCTCTCTGCATGGAAGAGCTCTTTTGACGAGGTTTCCTCACATCATAAGTACTGGACACTTATTTTATAGGTTTTTAATGTCATTTTTTTATCTGGTGTCTTTTTTATAGAGCAAGTGTGATCAACAAAGTTCAATTCTAAAGTTTCTACAAAAAGATACTTAGGTAAATGTATCATTTAACTATATACTTTTCATCAAAAAGCAGTTATAGAAACTACATTTTTTGTTGTCCCGTTTGTGTTGGGGCAACTTGAACTTACCAACAGTGCCCTCTGTTGGACAAAGTGACTCCAAAGTTGCGTGCACACTGTTCTGAGCCTCCTGACTGATTGCCACCTCCTCTGCTGACACACCCAGGAACAGCTCCTAGAGAAACCACATCAACCACAATAAATGAAATCCCCCACCGCCCACTGATGGAAAACAACTGAAACCAGAAAGAATCACTGAGCAGCAGTGCAGTACAACCTGACTGTCTGACTTTCCATGAGCTAAATCCTGATTTAGCAGCTATCGCTACACAACAAACCAATGAAACGGTTGACAGTGGGCTGGGTTGTCCTTGAATATAATTTGGAGGAAGACTGGGGAGGAACAGAACCCAAACTGCTGGAGGTCCGGTGTGAAATCTCTACAGTTCGTCTTGGTTTAGGCTACAATGTCTAGCACCGATGTTTGTAAAATCTGCTTTCTTCAATCCAAGATCACTGCAACAGCATTCGTGTCCTGTAACCGTTCTCAACTCAGACTTACAGCATGTTTCCACAGAAAGACCTCCAGTGTGTTGGTTGCATCCTGGAGCTGAAGTTTCAGCAGCAATACAAACTGCAGCAGTTGAACCCCCAGAGCTGAAGAACACAAAACAAACTCAATATCACCGTCTGATTACTGAAATACAGTCATGGTGTCTAAAATACATTTATTTTTAAATTTTATATTTTAATTCAATGTAATCGTCAAAGTTAATGAAGAAAATGAACACACAAGACTTTATTGATTTATGTTTCAAAAAATAGGAATGTAACAATTAATAGTTATATTTCTATATTTCGGTGTGCCTCCTGCTCAAACTAGTGCTGCAACAAACTGTGACGATCCGTTTATGATATGCAGGGAATGCTAAGCTTTAGATATAAAGCACTAATCACAATAAGAATACATTGAGTATCCATTTCTGATCAGGAGACGACATCTGATTTTCGATTGGGTCATCAACCACATGATTGGACCGGGACATCCCTAATCCCGGGTACGGGGACATGGAGCTTCTGTAGTACGCTATGCCTGCTAGCATCTTACATCAAGCTGATATGTGCCGGATTTGCCATCCTTGCACAGCCTACACCAGCAGTCCTGCCTAATGTGGTCGTAGATCATCGACACAAACGGTCTTGTACTTGGAGCCTTCTCTTGTGCTGCTATGATTCGTGCATCTGTGGTGAGTTTCAATCCAGTTTCGTCCAGTTATTGATATTTTTTTGTTTATTACTTTTTCTCCAGATTTTCAGATGTATAGACAGTTAAAATAATTTGCTGTTTATGTTGTTGGAGAGGACAGGTTCAGGTTTTGTTGCAGGTGGTAAAAAAATGACGTTATCTCACCTTCTGCAATGATCTTCTCATCCAACAGCTCGTCTCCTTGTGAAGGCAGCTCTCTCACCGTGGCTTTAGAGCACTGCTTGCACCTGCATTACATAAGAAAACATCAGCAGAGAAAGCTAACAGACTGTGAGGATTTCTGTGTGTTGTTCTTGGGATAATCATGGAAAAAATGTACTTTTTCATTGTAATTCTGCTATAAAGAATTCAGTGCTTTGTTATAGCTGTAGTGAGAAAATTGTAAATGAACAAAAAAGCAAGACTAAGGAAATTATTTTGTAATTTTTTGGGTTGTAAGATTTTTTGTCTTAAAATAATTTGTGGTGAAAAGTACAGAGATCTTTTAATGTGAAATGATTGTGAAATGAAGTGGGGCTGTTTATGGGTGCAGTACTGGCATCTGCTGTTTGGATGCAGTTCTTGTTCAGAGAATAACATTGAATATGTAGCAACATTAATGAGTCTTGCTGTAGAAAAGGTCGTGTCATTGCTTAGTAACCTGGGATTTTTGGAGGAAAATTCAGTTTGGTGTTCAAATATTTGTTTAAGCTTTTCCTACAGTGGTCTCTCTCACAATCCAGAGATTGTTTGCTAAACACTAACACTACTCGACTGTTTCACGGTTGTTCAGTCTCTAATGAGATCCCATGTTCATGAAATCTCAACTGGATAAATGCTTGACATCAAAAAGTCCACTCATGTTCTAAAGGGTTTCCATAAAAAAAAAAAAAATGTTTGTGTGTTAATGTATTAACATTTTTAATGTCTTGTTTTTTCTTTTTTTTTTTTCAATAGGACACCAAAAAGTGGGGCAGACAGATAGTTAAACTCTTTGCTTAGAAACCCTCAAATTCCACATCACCAAATATGTCAATCAATCGAGTGAGACTGTTCTTTTACCCATAGTATCTTCTAGGCCCTCTGAACAAGAATGGAGCAGACAGGTCCATCAGAGCCAGGCCACTTTTGGAAGCTGTGACAGGAACAATGTTCTTGTAGCCTTTAGCTAGACGGCATGTTTCTTCTAGAGTTGTACCTGCAGTGCATCATACAATAAGATTTGATGACGTTTGCTTACATCCACCCATCCATCTGTAATATTTTACCCCTGATGAAGAGAAGCTCCTTCACTTTGCCCTCTGCCTTGAGTTGAGTGGACAGGTGAACCTTGACAGCTCGTTGTGTGGATCCTGAAGGTAGCTCGATACTTCCAGACAGTGCCCATGCTGGAGAACTGCAGTCTTCAGAGTTTTTGCACGCCTCAGAGAAGATGCTTGCCAACAGTTCATCATCTGGAATGTCCTGACTGGAATCAGTGTTAAAGAGAGAGATCAGGGGACAGTATATAGTATATAAGATTACATAATAGGAGGTTCGGACTCTACATGGATGAACACTTGCTGCAGAAGAGTTTTAGAGCCTGGTGGAGTTTGCTCGGCTCGTAGGATCTGATCTGTGCTCGGACGTGGTAAACCTGGCCAGGAGAGCTCTGCTTTAGCTCCGACAGGGTCACTTGCTGCAGTTTGGGCCTGATACTTCCCTCTGAGAAACCAAAACTGTTTAAGTGTCCCAGTATATTATGCATCGGTCTTTGTATTTAACAGTAATATGTAGGCATTTCATTCAAAATC
Organism: Oryzias javanicus; assembly: GCA_003999625.1. NCBI lineage: Eukaryota > Metazoa > Chordata > Actinopteri > Beloniformes > Adrianichthyidae > Oryzias > Oryzias javanicus. Next base: position 7,841,892 of record CM012442.1, on the reverse strand, counting down.
ACTGACCTGCTGATGTGCTACACATCTCAGCTTCATTATCTGAAAGACAAAAGAATATTTAAGAACTGCTGAAAATTATAAAAGGAAAGAAGAATTTTAATAAAGCAAACACTAGTGTGACTGGGAATCGGGGCTCATGGAGGAGCTCTGCGGGGAAAAACGCTGACAGAGAAAGTCCAGCCGCGAGGGAGAACTTGAGTGTTGGGTTTTTTAAAAACGCATATTTAGATTTTTATATTAATTATTCGGCATATCTGTTAAAGAAGGTGGGAAAATGTCAAGTTTTCACCAGATATTCATAAGCTCAGATCAGCTGACGAGAAAACTCTCACTAGATTTGTCCGTAAATGCGGTTTTGTGTGCGTTTCAGGCGATTTTTGTGTACCTTTTAAAGATTTGTGTGTAGTTTTAGGCTTCTGTCATTTTTAGCTCTGTGTAAATTATATCTTGAAATTTTTGTGCACATGAATACACAATTGCGAAATACTCAGTTATGCACAAAATGTTTTGTATAAGTTACAAATTAAGACTTATACACAAATTCAAAGTTACACACAAAAATGTAGACAACTTACAAATGAAAAAATAAGTACATACAAATCTAATGATTCTATACTCTCTCCATAAATACGTGTTTAAAGTTCTACATGAGAAGTAAATCCACACTTTTTCAAAAAGTTTGAGTATCATGGAAAAGTTTATTTCCAAAATTCCATTCAACAAGTTCATAGAATATAGATTCAGGGTCCACTGTTGAACTGATTTAAGATATTTTTTTTATCTTTACATAAATTGAATTTCAAGCTTATAAAATCCACAAAAACAGGATTCCAGAAAATTAGAAAACTGTGGAGAAATCACAGTTTACTTTTCTTTCTTGTTTGCAATAAGATAAAGAAGATCACATCAAATCAATCATAATAAAGTTTTTTTTTTTTTTTAAACCATGCGTCCATCTTCAATCCTTCAATAGTAAGGTCAGGCTCCAGCCTTCACAGCTATGAACTTTAGTGGTTTACCTAGACTATGGAAAGGATGAAATATGGTCTTCAGGCTAGTTGTCAAATCTGAAGATTTCTAAACGTATCGAACTGAACTGAACTACCTTAACTAAATCTGGGGAATGGGTTTAGGTGCTTCCAGTTTAGTAGATGACAAATTGAGAAAATTCGGTTAAGAAAATTAATGTAAGGCTGATTTTTCCAAAGTATTCTAGTTTTCTGAAATCCTGTTTGAGGGTTTTAAGAGCTTTAACCCCAATCTATGTAAAAATAAGCAAATTAAAAAATGAAATGAATGAAACAGTAGAACTTAAGTTCATTTTTTGAATGGAATTTTTGAAATCAAAATGTCTTTTCATGATATTCTAATTTTTTAGAAAGGATCTGTTTGTCCTGAACCTGAAATTCTAACCAACCACTGGTCAGGACTTCTCAAAGCATGACCTGAAGATTATTTCCATACCCAGAAAGTCTGGTGGAGTGCTCCAGACCTCAAGAAGCTCTGAATCATTCAGCGCAGTGGCACAGTCCTCAACATCTTCTGTGAGAAATGCAATCGCCCTACAAACACAAAAGTGGATATTTGAATCCAAAAGTAGTTCTAGTATTACAAATATTTATGCTCAGTAATAAAGTGTGCATACGAGGGGACCCGAGCCAGGGTCTCATTGTGCCGGTCCCAAGCCCAGATAAATACAGAGGCTTGTGTCAGGAGCGGCATCCAACATAAGCAGTTGAAACAGGCTCTGGGTGGTCAGTAGGAAATATGTGATACTGAAACCGGTACAGTTTGATGTCACGTCATCAAATTTGACCAAACTTAGAAGTCTTATCAGTATTGCTTAACTATTCTGGCGTAGCGGTGCAACAACTGGTGCAATAGATTGTTTCGATTTTTGTATATGAGAAATAAATATAAATTTGGAGACAAAAAAGCACCACACTGCAAGTGTTGATGATTTATGTAAATCTGATTTTTGAAGCATCTAAAGTCTTCTTCATCCTAACGTACCTCTTTAGCATCTGAACATCAGGGCTGTTTTCTGGAAGAATTCGGATTCCTCTACCAAACGATGTGCCTCCATGCAGGTGAAGAGCTAGATGATCACACGTCTCTGATTGGTTTCTGTTGATGTCCCGCACTTTACTGGACACTGGAACTGCTCGGAGGTTGTAAATCCTCAGAAAAGCACCGAGCTGTTGGGAAAAGACAAGTAAACTTAGCACTTACAGTATTATAACAAGACAAACGCAGAATAAAAAACACAGCATTGAGATCTCTGGTTAAAGCCTGTTTGTGCTGTTCTCTGAAGAGAGTAGCACACACTATTGAATCAAATGAGCTTTGTTATTGGTTGCAGCCCTAATGCTATTTGTAAAAATGTTATGTTATTGTAATAATCTGACTTAAAAAATGTTTGTATTTTCCCTTCATTGACAATTTTTAAAATCGTTAGGCTGGAAAGCCACCCTCAAATACATAGTAGTCACTTCCTATATAACAATTCATGTTTTGCTTACGGTAATTTTTTTTCAGATCAATTTTGCATGTTCATTTTGTTTTTACAGCGGATTATGTTTTGGCTGTTGAGATGGTCAATCAACCTTCCCAGTGCTTTGTGTCTTGCACTGAATGCATTCAGTTGATCTCATTTGTCCCTTATGTCCTGAACTCAATCAGATTTTCGCTTTCCTTCTTTAAAACTCAACTTAATTTTAAATGAAAGTTTGAACCTTGAGAGTTTAACCATATGTGAAAATGTTCATGTCAATCTGAGAAAAGTCTATAAAGTTTATAGTGAGGAGTTTTAGTGCTGTAAAACATCTGTAATCCTATTTCTTGGATTTCACCCATTGTGGTTATTTTTAAAACATAACCTCCACAATAAACAATATATATTTAACTAGCAAAATCTGTCTCTCTTTGTAAAAAGTTTGGTCATTCATTCTTACTTTGCACTAGGGCTGCCACGATTAGTCGACTAATCGATGATTAATCGACTTTTAAAATAGTCGATTAGTCGTTACTTTATATTATATGGAGTCAGAGTGTAGTTAAGTTGAAAGTAATGGCATTATGCTAGCTATTGTGGCTAATTTCAGATTTTTTAAAGGGTTTTTTTTGGCCAATTTGGATTTTAGCTATTTCAGCTACATGCTAGCTATTTTGGCTAATTGAAGAGGTTTTCAGATTTTTTTTTTTTTTGCTAATTTTTTAGTTTAGCTAATATTTCAGCTATATGCTAGCTATTTTGGCTAATTTAGTATTTTTTCAGTTTTTTTAAGATTATTTTGGAGTTTAGCTAATTTTTCAGCTACAAGCTAGCTGTTTTGGAGTTTAACTAATATTTCACATGCATGCTAGCTGTTTTGGCCAACTTGGGCTTTTTCCATTTTTTATGCTAATTTCCCATTTACAGATATTTTAGATCGCTATCAGCTTCAGCGTTTTCAGCTATCGATTTCAGCATCTTCAGCTATCAGCACTAGCAAATTCAGTGGCCAAATTCAGCTTACAGCATTCAGCGTTGTTGCTGGTAATGCTATACATCTAGTTTTTAGTTAGTTTAAAGCTAATAATATTTAAAGATGTGTGCTTTACATCCATATTGCCCATGACCCGATTAGTCGACTAATCGTAAAAAATAATCGGTTATTAGTCGACTATTAAGATAATCGTTTGAGGCAGCACTACTTTGCACCTTTATAAGTTATGGAGTTGACCATTGTGACAGTAACCACCTTGGAGTGGTACAAAATGCAGCTGTTCAAATCTTTGCAAACACTAAAAGACAATCATATACACTTTATTAGGTACACCTTGCTAGTACTGGACTGGAGCCTCACAGCATCACACAGTTGCTCCAGATTTGTCGACTGCACATCCATGATGCTGATCTCCCGTTCCACCACATCCCAAAGGTGATCTATTAGGTTCTGGTGACTGTGGAGGTCATTAGAGTCCAGCGAACTCTTCATGAAGCCAGTCTGAGATGATTCCAGCTTTATGACATGGAGCCTTATCCTACTGACAGTAGCCTCAGAAGATGGTACACTAGTCATGGGATGGACATACTCAGCAACAACACTCCAGTGAGCTGTAGTGTTGTAACCATGTTCAACTGATACTAAGGGGTCCAAAGTGTGCCAAGAAAACATCCCCCACACCATTCCACCACCACCACCAGCCTGAACCGTTGATACAAAGCAGAAAGGATCCATTCTTTCATGCTGTTGTCAATCTCTGACCCTACCATCAGAATGTTACAGCGCAAATTAAGACTCATCTGACCAGGGAATGTTTTTCCAATATCCCATTTGGTGATCCTGTGCAAAGTGTGTCAAACGTCTTTTTCTGAAAAGGCAATGAGGAAAATTATTTAAAACCTGACCTTAAGCTGCTTGGCAAACTCCGAGTGGTTGTCGTACACAAGAATATTGGCAATGAAGCTCTCTTTCTCCCTCGAAAAGGCGGTTGGCCCCTCTACATCGTTGGGATCAACAGGTACAAAAGTGTTAGGACTCCTGGTCCCATCCCAAACCTGATAAAAACAAACAAACAAACAAAAACACATCTACATTAGATAGAGTGTAAATAATTGTGACTTGCAATTTTTATTTAATATGTAAATTCAGTAAGCCTGCCAAATGATTAAGTGATATTTTTTCTGCAATGTCAGGAAAAAATCATTTAAGGATAAACATTTAATCTTTAAAATTCTTTGTGAAGTCTAAACAACAGAAATTACCATTCATTCATTTTTTTTTTTTTTTTTTTCCATGCCGCTTTATCCCTTTCGGGGTCGCGGGGATGCCGGAGCCTATCCCGGCGGCTGATGGGCGAAGGCAGGGTTTACCCTGGACAGTTCGCCAGTCTGTCGCAGGGCCACATTCGCGCACACAGTCACTCACACATTCATACCTAGGGGCAATTTAGAGTAACCAATTAACCTATGAAGCATGTTTTTGGACGGTGGGAGGAAGCCGGAGTCCCCGGTGAGAACCCACGCATGCACGGGGAGAACATGCAAACTCCACACAGAAAGGTCCCAGTTGGTGTTTCTGATCCCCCAGCCGGGATTTGAACCGGGGCCTTCTTGCTGTGAGGCAAGAGCGCTAACCACTGCGCCACCGTGCAGCCAGAAATTACCAATTTATTTATATTTTGGTACATAAAAATAACCAAAACAGATCACAGTTTAAGCTGCTGTGAGCTGGGGTCACACACGCTTAAAGTTCCACTCCAAACAGATTTTCTTCTGTGAAGTCGTTCCCAGTGATCTTCCAATTATGATTATTCAGTTTTTATCCAAAATCAAAAAGCCTTTGTTGTTTTTTTTAAACCTATGTTATGCGCAGCAGCAGCTGATAAGAATACAACTCTGGTTTGTGGCCATGACTGTTCACACAGAGCAACCCGCCCCCCTTCCCGTCACTGAGAGAAGTTTGAAGTTTCTCACCCTCAGTAGAGTGCAGGTGCTGTCAATGGGAGCTTTTGCCAGAAGCTGACAGGTTAAGTCAAAGTAGGCTTTAGGCTGAACAGCAGACAAAGTGACTGAGGTTGACGATGGGGGAAGGACGTTCTGACTGGAAATCCATGTCTGCAGCTCCTCCACTGTTTTGCGGTCCTGCTCATCGAAGTGGAAGGTGCGGCTGGATGTCCGAGGCTCCACAGTTCCACTGGGTTTCCCGTCAAATGTTATCACAGAGAAACCAAATGTGTTGACCAGTGTGATGGCTTTGTTAAAGAGCTTAACCTGAATTGATCAAACAAATATTCCTCATTATTGTCTTGTAAAATATTTAAATCCATCAAGTTTCAATAACAAAGTTGTGTATTTTTATAATAACTTCTTAGGATTTGACCTTGACTCTGTGCATCCGGACAATGTCACCGATCTGAAAGATTTTGGGATGTTCCTCCAGTTTCTCACAGAAGATGGTGCAGCCAACATTGCAGTTGGACTGATCGGTGATCTTCAGGCTGGAGCAGAAATCTGTTACAAGAAGTTATGTAGAAGAGAAAAGGCACAATCCAATAAGAAAAGCTAGAAGCCTCAAAGATTTCTGTTTTTTTCCATTGTCTCAAAGAAATTTAAAAAGTAATACTATTTTTTTTACAAATAGAAATACAAATTTCTCATTACAACATGATAAATGTTACAGAAAAAATGATAGGTGGATGAACAAAATAATTTAATCAATTTTTTTTTTTTAAATAATCTTTCACAAAAAAACAGACTATTTGATATGAGGTGTGACGCATTGTCACAGTGACGGGCACAGAGCCTACACAAACTCGCAGTAACAGTAGAAAAAAGGGGTAAATCTTAAAAATATCATAAGTTTAAAAAAATAAAAAGCATAATTTCAGAGGAACGGGAACTCTTCCCGTTTGTTTTTGTTTCTCTCTTAACTAAGAAGCCATGTAGTTTGCTGTTACTTGAGGAAAATAAAATAAAAATAATGGAATAAACGGATCCAGGTTTGTCCCCGTTTGTATTTTATTAACCGTTTTTATCATTTAACACTTAATTTCAAAGATCACAACAAAAATTCAAAGAGTAAAACAAATATTGAAAAAACAGCGTTATGTTTTAGAAAACTAAACTCCAGAAACCAAAAAGTAAAAAAAAAAAAAAAACTTTTCGGAAAACAAAGATGATGATAACTGAAATAATGGACAAACGTCATCATCCAATCGGAAATGTCTCATAGCACCTAACTTTTCCAGTTTCTTTTTAAAAAATAAATAAATAAAAAAAAGTAAAAAAAACCTTTCAGAAAGCAAACATAATGTACGGAAATCAAAATGAAATGTAATTCAATTTGTAATGCTGTCTAATAATAGGGGTGTAACAGATCGCAAAACTCACGGTTCGGATTGTGTCATGGTATTAGGGTCACGGTTTGAAACATTTTTTGGACCAGTAAAAAGTAAAAAAAAAAAAAAAAAAAAAAACTGAAAAAATACAGAGGTAAAAGCCTAAAAATACTCTTGAAAAATGTTAAAACATATGATTGCTAAAGCAAATATACTTGAAGAGTAAATATACTTTCACATCAAAAAATATTCTCATTGAGACTCATTTGTAAAAACAAAATATATTTGAACTTTGGGCACAAACAAAAAACTAAAGCAAGTCGTTACTAATAACATTTACATGTCTTGAGAGCAAATCTACAAAATCTGGTAGAGAAGAATGCTTGAAAATAGTATTGAAATTGGCAAATGTATCTGCAGTTACCCCCCCCCAAAAAAAATCAACTTTTTTTCTTGTGCGCACACTGGTTTAATTCTGGTTTAATTCTGGTTTAATGGTCGTGTCTCATTCAAACGGGCATTGATTCCCTATTTGTCAGAGATGCTCTGGTTTGACTCGCTGACTTACCCGTTCCGTGAGACTTGAAAGGCTGTTTGAAGAACACAACTACACCGTACACATTGACTACTGATCCAGACTTCAGGTCACTCAAGCGAGTATATGTGTATCTTGGAGTCTTGGTCCTATTTGAAACCTGAGAAGAATAAAACTTTGTAAGAGGAAAAACAAAAAGACCCTCTAGGAATATCAGTGAGTCAATAGACAAGATTAATTTCAAATAAATATCTTTTTTTTTTCTCAGTGACTAATTTGATTTGAACAAAAATAATGTTTTCAGCTGGTTAAAGAAAATGTCATATGATGCAAGAGCTGGACACACACACACATCCAAAATACTTCCAAAAATTTGAATATCGTAAAAATGCATTAATTTCCATAATTCATTCAAAAATATTACACTTTTGTTGAGCATGGATTCACTGTTTAATTGATTTCATGCATTTATTTGTTTATTCTTACATAAATTAGGTTCCAACTCATGAAACCAATGAAAACAGAAGTTCCAAAAATGGAGAAATCCGCTCAACTTTTGCAGGGCACAAAAAAGTTTTAAATGGTGTCTTTTATTTTAATATACTTTTTAAAGTTTAATCAACAGTTGCCTGAAGCTCTCATCACTACCTCGATCTAAACTGACTTTAGACTCAAAGTTGTATGAAATATGCTGCATACTGTCTTAGCACAGATAGATGTTACAGTTCCGTCTTACCTCAGCAGAGACTGTGCTGCTTCTTTTGCTGGCCACTGCACATGTGGGATTAAGAGATGAACTTTGGCAAAAACACTGAGAAAAAACAAAAAGAATCCCATTACAAGCACGGCCCAAAAATCACCCTGACCCGGAGGAGAGGCTACAGTGAATCCTTCAGACATCTCAGTCCAGAAAAAGTACAGTTCTTATTAAATGTTCACATATACACATTAGTGCACAACATGCATTCAGTATATACAGTAGAGAAATTAAACAACAACCACTAAGTGAGGAGAGATCAACATAAACTGTAGTCCACTATGGACTGTTGATGTTAAACATCGGGCAGATTAGGAAGGATGTCAATTATTAGTTTGTTCCACACGTGTGTTGAAATAAACCAAATGCAACTTTAGAAATAACATAAAAACGACTTACATAGATATTGGCATCTTGTGACAGGAGCAAGTTAAGGTGGTGAAGCTTGTCCTTACTAGCTGTGGGAGACTTGCTCACTGTGAAGCCAGAGGCCATCACCACATCCTGGAAGAAAAACTCCACATTTACAGGATTTCATGCTGTGGTGTGTGGTATCCTCTTTTTCCAAATATATAAAACAATCTAAAGGTTTATCTATTTTAGTTATTTAATGAGTTTATTCTGATATTCAATTAAAAAAGCATTTGATGAACCATTAAGTGTGACATAAGTCCAAGGCTCAATCAGAATTCTTCCCGTCTTCCAACCCCTTATCCTGGCATTTGTAGCCCGGAATAGTTTTAGGAGCCAACCCTCCAAGCAGAGGGTAACAGAGCCCCCCGTTGCGAGGGGGCTCTGTGTCGCACTATGTCGCAGAGGAGAAGCGCTTAGAAGTTTACATTTAAATGTAACACATTTTTGTCATAGAATGACCTTTATAAAATTATAAACATCAATGTTGTAGATTTGAGCACTGGAAACTCCGCATCAATGTAGCAAAACGGCAACTGTTAATGTCGTCATTGAGTGGAAATGACGTCCGAATTCTGAGACACTATTTTTCAATAACTCTCCATTTGGAAGGGCAAAATGTAGGGGCAAGGGGAAGAGAAGAGTTCAGATTGGACCTAACAGATGGTACATTCATTGCCTTTTCTTCTAATGTATTTTGTCTTCTTTTCTTAAGCAAAATGAAGTTCAAGCATGACAACAAACTGGTTCACTTTAAAACAAGCAAATGTTTGTAGTCTGAAATGAACTTTTTTTCACAAGGGCAAAATGTTGGCCAAGAGAAAGTTCAGATTGGATCAGAGTATCCGTACCAGTAACCAACCCACTGGCTTCCAGTCTGAAAGTTTACAGATTCTCTCAAACTTCTAAAAGACAGAAGTCATTCCAAATTTGAGATAAAATAATATAAACAAACCCCTGGGCTGACACCCTCGCTGAAATTCTTCGCCAGTACTCCAAAAACAACAATGTTGATAGCATTGATCTGGGATGAACTGTTTGGCTGGGAGTCTTCTTCTGAAAAACAGATAAGAAATAAAATGGCTTTTCAACCTGGAAGACAAATCCTTTCAGAAATGTTGACCAGGACAAAAAAGTCAATCTCATCCTTATGGATCAAATTAAACATCACAAAATCCTATTAGGTACATCTACCTGATCTGCATTTGACTTCAAATGTAAAGAACAAACAAGATAGCAATATTTGAACTCCACGGCATAAACATCTCCTTAACTTTGGTTATTTAGAGTATTTAAGAGTTAGCCTCAGCTAAATAAGGTCTGAAAAAACCACTAATGAAATTCTGATGAGTTAACTTTCACACACCAACCAAAAATATTGAACATATCACTTAAAAACTATCAGTATAAATACAATCCATACTTACTAAACTGAGAGTGAGGATTAAAAAGGATTTTCTTTAAGAAAGTTTAATCCAGACTGAATCAAAGTTTGACTTTCATAAATCAAGATAAAGACAATCTGGTTAATGTTAGATTTATTCGACATGTGCTTATGTGTTACCTTGAATGACAGCTTTCAGGATGGGGTCACGAAGTGGGAGTGAGACTAGAGGTCCTTTACGGACAACCTTTCCCTGGAACATGAAAACACATTCAGGTTTGAATGAAACTCTGCATGTATGGTTTGGGATCAAGTTACAAAATCTAATCAGCAAACCTTAACGAATGCATTTGCCAAATCTGAGCTGGTGCTGATGAGGTTGATGGGAATCCTGGTCAGGTGCGGCGGCACTTGAACACCTGGACTCACCCCGTCCATCACAGCGTAGAAAGGCATGATAGTGATGTAGCCTAACAGACGCAAAGAAAGGAGACTAATCAGTTTTACCATCCATATTCAATATTTTTGCTTAAGAAAACTTGACCTTTCTCAGTTTATTTATCAAACATTTGCCTCAGCATTTTCAGGAAACATCTTTAGCAACTCATTGAATGTTTTTGCTTTGACTTCTTTCACCTTCATTTATCAGAAACTACACTACAAGGAGGTGATTTACTGGAGGTTATGGGGGTAGGAGGTGTTTCTCATCTCGCATGTACTTGTATAACAAGCTTTTTGCAAAACAAGCTCCTTTAAGCTAGCTGCAGTTTTCACGTCTGCTCATTGCGAGATGGTGGACTGACCTTACTCGAAACAACAGAAGCCAAAGAAATCAGAGAACTGGGAAGATAAAATCCAGATTTTCCCTAAATTCACTGAAACAAAAAATATGAATTAATGAATAAAGTCAGTTATTTAGGTATAAAGGGATTGAACCTGAAGTAAGGCTTTGCCGTTTCTCCATAGGAGTGTGTCATTGTTTCTGATGGTTAACAGAATTGTATGAAATCTTTAAAAGCCTAGTTTCAATTTAATAACAAAATCATATGTTCCCCGTTTCAACAAAATGTTATTCTTTGCTGTCTTTGATTGGAAAAAATGTTTTTCCTGGAGTTCTCATGTAAAATGTTTGGATTTTGTCTCAGAAATGATCAATAATGGATGAGATGAGAGATGTCTCTTATAATAATAATAAAACCTTTAGGTCACCAGGCAAAACATTAAGATCAATTTCTTATTTACAATGTTGGTCTGAAAGTGCTAAAAAAAAATACTAGTGGAGGAGAAAAAGGAGAAAGAAAACAACAAACCTGAACTTAAACTTCTGCATTGAATGTATCATTCTAAACATTACATGTTGAGATATGATCAAACCGTTTATCCAGACTGTGTGCTAAGAAACACTCAAAACCAGTTAGTCACATTATTAAAGTTCAAATTCACAAATCAAAATGTTCTTCTTCACAAATTTTCCCATGTAATAATTCAATTTTATTTATATAGCCCAACATCAATTGTATCAATATAACAATAAAAGAATTAGAAAACTATAATCTTAATTAATTAACATTTTTAACAGTGTTTATTGAAGAAGAAAAAAAAAACACTTTTAATACCTCTGAAGTTCTATCCCTGAATATATTCTACTGTAATATATGTTTTGTAATACATATATGTCCTTTCATGGCATCCTCGTTGTTATTGTTGTGTGTGTTGGATATATTTGATGATTTTAACACATAAATGAATAAAATAAAATAAAGCAAACTGCCTGTCAGTCTATAGCGGAAGAAGTGTTTGAACCGAACATAACGGCGTGTTTCATCCCGTAAAATAATTCATCTGGTTTATCTTTGACTCGACTTTCATATCATTACCTCTCATTTACATACATGGAAACCAGAACCTTCGAAATGTTGTGCAGGAAAAAGTTAAACGAGACAAAACAAAACAATAATAATTTCGACGCGTCTTTCTGAAGGACAACGAAAAGTTGAGTAAATTACTGAGTAAATAAAGACTATTTCATATAAGAAACAGGGGTAAAGACTGTATCAACACTTCAACATTAATTCGAACTTACGAGTCCCAGGTCCACTTCAGTTTTTCCCTCGCTTCATTTCAATTTGGCACTGCAGTGTTCTGCACGCATGCGCGTGAAATGCCGGAAGTAAACGTTCAGCTTCTTCTTCTGGTGTTGTTTTATGGCAGATAGCACACAGCGTTTAGGTGCATTACTGCCACCTACTGGTATGGAGTTTGGGCTACCAATTCATTTCATTTTTAGTGTTAATTTTTGCCTTCCTTATGAATTAAATCAGAAACTCATAACTGCTGGCGTTTCTTAAAAAAAAAAAAAAAAAATGGCCAGTTTTTTAAATTTCCTTTCCAGATGTTCATTCATCAACTGTCTCTGAGGAGTAAACACCACATTTCATCATTACATGCCCTGTAGTTATAACTTAATCACAAGTCACACACACACAAAACCAAAAACACACTCACACACAAAATATGTGGTTTTAAAGAGATCTCATCTAAATGGTGTATGATCAAATCTAAGACTAGACACTTACCTGCTTTCTAGTCTCTTATGCCCAACATATCCCATCTTCCCATCGACTCTTTGTATCCTGTAATACTACCTTCCTTTACTGTCCCCCACCCCCACCCCCCACCGTCTTCCCCATCTGCCTTATAATTTTGAAGAAAACTTTTTTCTGACAAACGTTACTATAAACTAGATACAGGAAAATAAACCTACTGTGGGGTTCTGATTTTGACACTATGTTAGTGAATATAGAACATACTTTCCATGAGTTCTATTATTTTGTGATATGATCATAACAAGTTTTTGAATTGGACCATTTACACCTGTGAACTTTGAATTTACCCAAAATAATAAATAGTTGAATAACAAAGATTATATTTTTGGACATGTGAGATGTCCGAGATTCTTCTTGTGTACGTACAAAGAAAAAAAAAAAAAAAAAGGAAAAATGATCTCCTTACTTGATTGACAAACAGAAGCAGCGATTGGTCTGAGTCAACGTTTCCATAGTAATCCTTCTTGTAATCAGGAGTGAGATTGTTGGATGGCCACACCCCTTCCACTGGAAGCGGGAAAAATGAAGAGGAAGTTTCAAAAGGTAGGAGAGCAAGAATAGTCATTCTGATAAATTCTCAGCAGAAGTCAATGGGATTTTGACCTCTTGGACCCAGCGGGTACTTCCTGTTTGGAATGTGATGGGGAAGGGGTCACTCGGTCCAGTTCTTATATACAGTCAAACGGTGTGGAATGGTCTGCTGAAATGCATGGGGTTGGAGTGAGGGGTGGCTGACTAAGGCGTCCTACCTCGCAGAGAGTTTGGCTTCATCCTCCCACATGCTCACAGAGTTGTTGATTGGGTTTGGATGGCAGAAGGAAGTGAGTTTGCATTCTGTCTATATGTGGGATTGGTTTGGGGAAAGCAATCAGTGCAGAAGTTTGTTTATGAGACGCTCAAAATCATCAGTGAGAGACCTGCTGTCAGGTCTGAGTCACACTGCAACGACACAGAGCTATACTATAAATACTCTTGATCAAGTCAGACCCATTTGTGTCATTTCAAATCACCATGTTTTCAAAAAGAAGCAAATGTGAGAGCCCGCAGGGTGGCGCCTCTGCTTTACGGTGCACAATTACAAGACTGAGTCAAGTATGCACCCAATATTAGCATGCTAAAATGTATTTCCAATTAGACTGAGATGATTATGGAGTGCTCGCTTTGGAATAACTTCATGTGCATCAACTGTGTTTAGGTTGTTCTGAAGACCTTGCAAAATATAAAGTATAATAATGTGTGCTTCAGGTTTACTAGTTTTAAAATCTGCCTTGAAGTACACTTTAATTATAGATTATAGAATTAAGTACAATTTAACATACCTGTAAGGGATCAACCAGTCATGTCCTCCTCCGACCACCAGAGGGAACCCTCTCCAGAGTAATGACTGCATCTGTTTAATTCCTCACTCCATTTCCCATCATGCATCTGCCGGCGCTCCATCCTTCACCAGCTGTTCCTCATTCATCACAATCACCAAGCTGTATCTAAACTTGCTCTACATGGTTCCATGTGAAGTCTCGGATTGTTTTCAAGTGCATACATGCGGAGCATTTATTCTCTGTTGTTGTGCTGGGTTTGGCACTGCCTGTTTTATTTGCCTCGTGTGCTCTGACCCCCACTACACCTTGACTTGTGCTTACTTGCTCTTTATTCTCTTTAAACCACGTTGCATATGGATCCAAATGCCTCAGCCTCTTCGTCACAATAACTGTATTTCAGCTGAGTAATGCTTCAGTAAGAGAGTCCCTTTGTAGGTATCTAACTGTACAACAACTAATAGTAACAAATGTAGCATCCAGAGGAGAGAGTAACCAAATATTTAAAATTAAAGAACAAATATAGCTTAAAAAGTATTGAGATGGACAGCTAGAATAAATGTTTGTGGTTAGATAAAAAAAAAAAAAAAAGTAATTCTGGAGGATTTCTTACTGAGAACATCTCAGTTGGAACCACAGTCTTATATTGCCCCTGGGGTGGCCGTGGTGCAGCGGTCGACTCCTGATCGGAAGATTGCAGGTTTGATTACCACCTTTCCCGCCCATTTGTCAAAGTATCCTTGGGCAAGACACAGAACCCCAAATTGCTCTGATGGAAGGTTGCCACCAGTGTTCGGCAGCGGAGCCTCCACCAGTGTGTGAATGTGACTGTGCAGCGCTTTGGGCCTTCAAAGGAAGGTAGAAAGCATTATACAAAAATATGCCATTTACCATTTTAGAAAAACACGACACTGATTTATATGTAGTTTGGTGATATTATCATAAATACAAATAATTGTTTTTTCCAAGCAAAAATAATAGTAAAGAAAACAGTACCTTTTTTCTGAATAATTCTTTGGAGGTCTACAAGACTTTAAAAATAAAAGACATCCTGTACCACAAAATAATCTCGATGCAGGAACGTAGTGGTATGTAGTTAAATGTCAATAGTGATTAAAAATAAACTCACAAAACCACAGTTTCTCAATGTTTCAGTTTAGGTAAACTGTGAAGCCAAACTGCTTGGTGGATTATTGGAGTATTATGGGTACTGTAGCAAGGATCATGGTGAAGTGATTTAATCCTTGTGCTATCCTAGGCATGTTTACATTAAAAGTGGGATCATCTGGACCCCAAAAACTGCAAAATTAACTTTTTTTTACCAAGGATTTTTTTATCCTGACCGGTGTCCGGGGCAGACATAAAATCCTGTCCACCCCATAATAAAACATGAGGGATATACTGTCCTTTAACTGTTTGTGAAGGAGTTGAAAACATTTCATTTATGACTTTTCTTTGCTTAATAAGCCTATAAGATACACCTAAAATGTTACTTCTTAAAATAAAAAACATGGTATTTTTCTTCAACCAGAGAGCCACAATGGAAGGGTTAAATAGTTGTAGGTTGCAGACCCCTGATCAAATGGAAGCACGGCCATTTTGAAAAAACTTGCATCTATCAAAATAAGCTTTTGATCTTGATGGGGAGGGGTGCGTGGAAATTGACGTTCGCAAAGCTGTAACGAAAAAACTTTTTTCCAGTTAAAAAGTCACATGACCAACAACCAAATACCACGCTACCACAGGGGGACCACCAGAGGTCCCACAGCATTACACAGATCATCAAACATTGAGCGCGTTATGTGGAAATGCTGGATCCACAGCTCCTCTGTACAACCACCAAGCACAATTTCCCGAACTCTCTTCATCTGTAGCTGCTCCCACGTAGCTCGCCGCTAAATAACAATGCCGACTTCTCTTTTGTTGATTGCAGAAATTTGCATTTTTGAGTGACTTATCGTGAGAGTTGGTTTGAGTTTATTTGTATAATTATGATTTAACGGAAACAGTATAGTTGCAAATTTTTTTTTTTTTTTTCCACATCTCTAGAATTTCAATAAAGTTTTGTGCACATGTGTAATAGAAACATAGCTACTGTAAGTTTTGAAATAGAACCATATTAGGCTGATTTTAGGTGTATTTGAAGCTTCTGTCAAAATCTCTGGTCAGTGAAACACATAAGTGAATAATTCCTTTATTACAAATAAGTTAATTGTATAAAAAGGCATGCCTCATTTGAACCATAACTTTCAAATTTCTCTTAACAAATAGATGATATGGATAAAACATTTCACAACAACCATACAACAAAAACCAAAACAACTAGCAAATCTAAAATATTTTTGATCCCCGTAACTTAAAATTTGGAATCCTTTTTTTGTTTGCCTGCCGACTATCTCTTCAGTATCCATTTCCTGTTTCCTGTAAACATTAAACAACATACACAAAAGTGCTTTAGTATCTCAGTCTTTCATAAGTATTCAAAATGCTTCAAAGTCCAAAGAACAACAACTTTTCTTGTCAGATGGTGTTGGGATCCACCAACGGAAGTCTGGTTGATAAAAGTCTGAATGTTCTCCTCATATGGCGTGGTTGTTGTAGCTGACGTAGGTGGTTTTGGGTGTTGACACTAAAAGAAAGACAAAAAAAAAAAAAAAGAGACAATCAGATTTGCTGAAATGAAATAGTGGCACATCCCCCTTAGACAGCCCAAACATACTTAGACATGGATTTTTAGACACCTTTTATGGTTAAATTCATTGAGAGGTTCTGTCAGATTCCCTGTTATTTGACATAAAAAGCTAATTTTCTATGCAATGTAATTTGATATTAATGACCTCAGTGATACATTTTCCTTCCAGAGAAAAATTAAATCTTTTATTCTTGCTTTAAATGCCCCGAGTACACAGAGCAATAGAAGGGGAAGGACCATCCAATGTCACTCTTGAGTCTTTGTCTTACGTTTTTCTGTTTTGTTTAAAATATTCTTGTATGTTTCTGCATCTGCCCTCTTGAAAGCACTGACAGGAACAGAAAGGGAATTGACAAACTGGGACAGAAATCCAGCCCTATTCTGGGATGTCGAATAGAGTTTATGGCTGTGGTGGGGTAAAGGATGATGTTAGGGAAAGGAAATTAATCATGGACCGTCTTCATCACCTTCTGCATGAAACCATGGGTGCATGAGCAGTGTAAACATGTAAAAAGCATTTTCAAAGGGGCCACACCATGAAAATTCAACTTTTTGACTTTACATTCCTCACAATAAATGACCCCAAAGTTGTATTTGGATCCGTTCATGTATTTCTGAGTAATCCTGAGCTCTCAGTACCAGCCCCTCCCATACGCATGAAAATGAGCAGGTCCTCACGAGCTGATGTCACAGAGTTAGAACAGCCCCTTTCAGGAGGAGTCTGCTCTATCAGTCTAACACCAATACCCAATTTACCCACATGTAGAGTTAGCAGCGATCAGCAAAAAAACTTTCATTTTTAGATGCAGAATACCGTATATCTTCCATTTGTGTCCAGTCTTCAATAAATCCCAGCTGTTACTTTAGATGTGGGGCTCCTTTAAGACACCCCACAGAGACACTGTCAAAGAACAGCTCCAGGATGACATCATGAAATGAGCGGCACCCACACGCGCCTATAGGCGGAGCCTCACAAATCGAGACATTTTACTACCAGGTAGGAAAAAACTCATGAAAATTATTCATATTTCTTAGTTTGTTTCTTAATGTTCCAAAGGTAATATTTGATCATATATATGGATATAGTTTACTCTGCAAGGCTTGAGAAAATCATGGTATGGCCCTTTTAAATGTAGAAGTTCACAATGAGCATTTAATAGTAAAAAAAAAAAATTGTAATATGTCTTATGAAACCAGACTTCTTGTTGATCATTTTTTTATTAACCAAAATTGTTCTTAATTTTTTTCTCTAGCGCTCAAAAACGGAATTAATTTTGGTTAAAATATAATAAGATGTGTTTGTGTTCTCTTTGACGAAAATACCACTGCAATAAAAATGTTAATTAATAACCTACTCATTTGTATTTTATTTATTAAAATAGTTTAAGAATTTAGGCCAAATGCCTCACACATTTTCACAACACCAAATACGTCCCTCTTTTCATAAAGTTTGGACAATCCTGCACAATACCCAAAAACATTATTGTTCCAAACAGTAATGGAAATATTTCCTGAAAATAAATACCCATGTAACCTATGTTTTTAATCATGACAGAAGTGATATGCAGCCCATGCTTATGTTTAGATTTTTTTTTTTTTACATTAAATTACAAACAGACACCATCCAGCAACTTTCATTTAGCTGCAGAAATGACGAACTGCTTTATATTAAACTCACTGCC
This sequence comes from Oryzias javanicus, assembly GCA_003999625.1. Taxonomy (NCBI): domain Eukaryota; kingdom Metazoa; phylum Chordata; class Actinopteri; order Beloniformes; family Adrianichthyidae; genus Oryzias; species Oryzias javanicus. The sequence goes on along the minus strand of CM012442.1, from coordinate 7,823,684 downwards.
ACCTTTTTTTAGACAGCATGCTAAATTCCAGTGGCTACCAGTTACCAGAAAATTATGGTTTCAAACGTGTCCCTTGTAAAGAACTAACATAATGCTGTCATATGATAACAGCAAAAGAACAGAAATCTGCTCCTGATGGGATAATGAAGTAATCATGCTGGAATTCAAGCCAGCAGTTAGTTAACCCCAAAACATACTGCATAACTTCTAAGTAACTCACAACTGGGCTCCACCCCCTGGCTCAGTTCCGTCTTCACTTCACCATTAGGCCGCTCTGCTGCCAGGTGTGACAGTTTGGTGGTCAAGGTGGCAGCGGTGACGATGGCTTTGAAGCTGCGCTTGCGTTTTGGAACATTTTGTTCAGGGTGGAAGATAATGGTGTAGACTTTAGGCATGTAGAGCATTCCCAAAGAAACAGAAGCACTGAGACTAAGGGAGATGGTTAATGTTGCTGTCTGGATGTATAGCTGCACACAAAAGAAAGAGGAGAAAGGGAGGCAAGTGAGAAGGGACAGTCTATCAGAGGTACAGACAAACATTTATTTATTTTTTTTCTGCCTTATCATCAGTAGTGTGTGGTGTAGAAGTTTGTTGAAAGGGTGGAGCCCGTCCACAGACCTATTCACAACATTAAATTTCTGTTATACACGATGTTCAAAAAGTAAAGCAAGAAAAAGACGAGCGGCTGGATGACCTCCAAACCACTCAGTGGAAGTGACACTTAAATGAGTGAAAACGCTCACCAAAGTTAACTGGTTTGCCCCGTACCGCACCACTCAGTGGAAACGAGGCTTTAGCCTCACATAGTTCCTTTTTCCTCTGTATTGTGGTTCTTCCCTGCTCCTGAGTTTCCTTCTGCCTCCTGATCCTTGACATATGTTTATGTATACTGCTCACAAAAATTAATGGAACATTTTTTTTTTATTGGGCCTGGCATGAATTGAAGTAAACCTGTCTGATAATTGTCTTGTTGGTTAAGCAGCTGAGGGCCTCGTTAATCAATTTCAGCTGTATTGGTGTTCATGGAATTAACAACAGGTGCACTTCAGTGGCAACAATTAGAAAACCCTCCAAACAGGACTGGAGAGCAGGTTCACCCTGAGCACCTGTGATAGACGTGAAAGAGTCTGAAGAAGACAAGGAGAACGTTCTGCTGCCTGCAACGTGGTTCAACATGACAGGTTTGGTGGTGGGTCAGTGATGGTCTGGGGAGGCATATGTGCAGTAGGTCCTGGTTTCCTCCTAATGCACGACAATGCCTCACGTGGCAAGAGTATGCAGGCAGTACCTGGAGGATAAAGGAATTGAAACAATTGAATGGCCTTCACGATCCCCTGACTTAGACCCAATAGAACATCTCTGGGACATTATGTTTGGGTCCATTAGGTGCTGCCAGGTTGTTCCTCAGACTGTACAACAGCTCACGGATGCCCTCACACAGAACTGGGAGGAAATGCCACAAGACACCATTCGCTGTCTCATTAGGAGCATGCCGTGACGTTGTCAAGCATGCATACAAGCTCGTGGGGGCCAAAAAAGATACTGAAAAGCCTTTTGAGTTGCAGAAATGAAGTTTTGGAGAAAATGGACTAGCCTGCCACATCTTCATTTCACTCTGATTTTATGTTGTTTACACAATTGAGCCCTCTGTAGGCTGAAAACTTTTATTTCCATTAAAAGAGTTGACATCTTTTTGTTCCTAAGACACTGCCCGGTCGTTATTGGTATAGATATCCAACTTCATATTGAGATCTGATGTATGTAATGTGTTTCTTTGAAGTGCTTCTTTAATTTTTGTGAGCAGTGTAAATATATGTGTATTGTTTGTATCATCTACAAATAATATCAGATATAAAATGTTTGCATCTGCATTTACCTACATGGAACCTCGCCTCTGCCAGTCTGCCCAGTCTACCATCACCAAATATAAATGTAGAATGAATGAATAATGGATACACAATGTAAGCCACTTAAGCGTCAGGAAAAGCGCAAAAAAAAAAAAAACCCTTCTGATGATTATCGTATTTATGTATGCGGACATCATGTTGGTATGGTAAAATATGTTTGAAAGGAATACAACTCCATTCATAATACTGGTTTCATTGAAATGCATCTTCCAAAGTATTAGGTTGGTCACAAAATAGAATCAAATGTGAGGGAACCTTTCGCAAAGGTGTGAACACAGTTAAATCTGCTTTAAAGTGTACTTCATACCAAACTTTGTGTACCAACTTAAAACTAAACATGGTCTGTTGACAGAGAAAATTAGCTTCCACAAACGGATTCTTGTTGTGTAAAATGAATGCTAAAGAATGTATTTGTATGTCATTAAAAAATATATATATATCATGTTCAAAGATATGCACTCACCCTTTCCTCTGATTGTGCAGTGCCAAAGAAGATGGGGATAAAAGCAAGCCAGATGATGCATGTGGTGTACATTGTGAAACCAATAGGTTTAGCCTCATTGAAAGTTTCTGGAACACTGCGTGTCTTGATGGCATAAACGGTGCATGTGACCATTAAAAGGATGCTGTAGCCCAAGGAACAGATGAGTGACAGGTCAGAGATATCACATTTGAGGATACCGCGAGCATTTTCAGGGTTTTGAGTCCGTTGCTCGCCATAGTCCACAAAGGTATGTGGTGGATCTGCAGCAAACCACACAAGGACACCCAGCAGCTGAACTGAGATAAGTGAGAAGGTGATGACCACTTGAGAGGCTGGTGAGATGAAGCGGGGTGCTGTGACAGCTTTCTTTCCTTGTCTGAAGATGCGGTGGATGCGGTTGGTCTTGGTTAAAAGAGCAGCATAGCTGAAGCACATGCCAAGGCCCAGAAACATGCGTCGAAAGGAGCAGACCACAACATCAGGAGCAGCGATCATAGGAAAGGTAATAATGTAACACAGGAAGATACCTGTTAGTAAAACATAGCTCATCTCTCGACCTGAGGCACGCACAATGGGTGTGTCGTTGTAGCGGACAAAGGTGACAATCGCAAAAGTTGTTGTAATTATTCCAAGGACAGAAATTAATATTGGCACTACTGCCCATGGTGAATGCCACTCCAGTTTAATGATAGGGATAGGCTGGCACATAGTGCGGTTTTGAATGGGTCTCTTTTCGTAAGGGCAGAGCTCACAGGTGAACTCGCTGGCTTGGAAATGGTATCCCTCGCAGCGCTCACAGTGCCAGCAGCACGGCACGCCCTTCACCACTTTCTTCCTCTCTCCAGAGCTGCAGGGCATGCTACACACTGAAGATGGTCGGGAGGAATCACTTGAAACCCACTGCAGGGCCTCCATCTGGGGAAAGTGACAAGAAACCAGGAGAGATCAAATAAACTTTCCAGCATCTCTGAAAGACTTCAACATTGCAAATTAACTTTTCTTCAGGTCATTCATGGAATGAACTTAAAGAGTCAGAGAAAAGAAACTCTGGTATACTTTTATCAATGTATTATTATTACTGAAGATAAGGCTGTACGTATGTTCTCCCATACCTACATACAAATTCATAACACACACAAGCAGATACACAATATTACTAAAGTATTCGCTCACCCATCCAAATGATCAGAATCAGGGGTCTTAATCACTTGGCTAGGTCACAGGTGTATACAATCAAGCACTCAGGCATGCAGGCCGTTTTTACAAACATTTATGAAAGAATAAGCCCCTCTCAAGAATTCAGTATATTCCAGTGTGGAACTGTCATAGAATGTGTAACAAATCCAGTCGTGAAATTTTAGCACAGTCAATTCCTACTGAGATCCAAAATTCATGTGAACTTCACATTAGCCAAAGTACAGTACGCAGAAAGCTTCATGGAATGGCTTTCCATGGCCGAACAGCTACATTCAAGTCACACATCACCAACTGCAATGCAGATCGTCGGATGCAGTGGTGTAAAGCACACAACCACTGCACTCTAGAGCAGCGGAGATGCCTTCTCTGGAGGGATGAATCACACTTTTCCATCTGGAAATCTGACAGACCAGTCTGGGTTTGGAGGTTGCAGGAGAATGGTACATTTCAGATTGCATTATGCCGAGTGTGAAAGTAGGTGGAGGAGGAATGATGGTGTGGGCTGGTTTATAAAGCTTTGAATGGTTTAGCACTAAAATACATGACTGACCTCTTGACCCAGTATGTACCAGCCAGACCTCTCCAGTCATCTGGATCCAGTTTTTTATCAGTTCCTACAGTCAGAACTAAGCATTAAGAAACTTCATTCGGCTTCTATACTCCACAGATCTGGAACAGACTTACGGAAAACCTTAGATTAGCTGAAACACTGCGTTTTTAAATCTAAGACTAACCTGTTCTCAGCTGCATTTGATTAATATGTATTCAAAGTTTACATCTGCACTGTTTATCTGTGCTTGTTTTAAATTAAAAATGTTTCACTTTATTTGAATGTTATTTTGATGCTGACACTTTTACCATTCGTTTTGATTGTTTCTTTTAATGCTTTATGTAAAGCACTTTGAATCGTCTCTGTACATGAAATGTGCTATATAAATAAATTTGCCCGACAGAACACCTTTTAAAATGAATTAGGGCAGAGACTGAGAGCCAGGCCTTCTCCACCAACATCAATGCGTGACCAGACCAATGTCCCTTTGGAAGAATGGACAGAAATTTATGTAAACATACTCTTCAACATTGTATACAGCCTTCCCAGAAGAGTTGACGCTTTAATAGCTACAAAAGATGGAGAGACATATTGAACTACATGGGTTAGGGATGGAATGGAACTTCAAATCAAATCAATCTTTATTTATAGAACACTTTTCATATGAAAAATAAAGTACTGTACAACAAAGTAAAACAAATGAAAATAAAAAACAATCACAATAAAATAAAAAAATAAAAAAAATAATAAAAATGCCCTCCCTTGCCGAGACCCACACACAAATCCCTTTCACACCTCCCATCCCCTGAACTGATAAAGAACAGACTGGATATAAGCTGAGCACGAAAAATTAGTCGTCAGAAACGCCAATATGGTTGGAACCTCTTCCTCTGGGGACGGCCGCATAGTCAACCAGGTGCAGCATCACAGGCGGGGACCCAGCTTCACCACAGCTAGGCAGCAACACAGGTCCCCATCTAGAGCTGCAGTGGGTGGACAGCAACCGACCCCGAGGGAGAGGATCCAGCTGAGGAAGCACTGGAACATAAATTGAAAAAGTGAAACTAAAAATTAAACATATTGATAAAAATCAGTAAATACTTTGACAATAAAACATAACCACAAAAAATATTAAAATTATTAATAACTGTGCAAAATCATAAAACATGATCATATTGATAAATTAATAAATACAAAATAAATAATTAGCTAAAAGCATGCTAAAAAAAGATGGGTCTTAAGCAATGTTCCCTCTAATTTTTCATGTGTCTGAGCATTCATTTCACTTTGATTTTATTTTGTCTACACTATTGAGCCTCTGTAGGCTGAAAACCTTTATTTCCGTTAAAAGACTTGGCATCCTTTTGTTTCCAAGACACTGCCCTGTCGTTATTTTTATAGATTATCCAACTTCATATGTGCTCCTTTCATTTTTGTGAGCAGTGTAGTTGTTCAAAGTTTTCACTTGTTTACAAACATACATTGTGTTTAGTGATCACAATCATTAAAAACTGAGGCTGAAAAATTTGTAAAATAATAATATTCTCTTAGTAAATTTAAGCCTCGTTTCCACTGAGCGGTAAGGTTCAGAATGGTACAGTCCAGCCCGGTATCTTGAGTATTTCCATTTTAAAATTGACCCATTAAGGCAGACTGAACTGTAGCCCTTTTGATCTCCCATTGGTTGTAGGTCGATAAAAGAATGGAGCAAGTCAAGCAAAAAAAAAAAAAAACATGCGCTCCTGAAAGCTATTATAGTTGTTAGCTTTACTGTAGTTGCACTAATATGATGTGGAGCTTTTTTTTTTATTTTTTTTTTTTATTGGCATTTCAAAAAAAAACATTTTACAACATTTTGAACCATAAAGGGGGGGGGGGGGGGGGGGGGGGGATAAAAAAAAATAAAAAAAATAAAAAAATAAAAAAATAAAAAATAAAAAAACAAAAATAACACAGATATACAGAGTCGTAATCAAATGAAATAACACTAGGGTTTACATTTAGATTATTGTTTTCAATAGAAGTGTAAGCGTCCTTGCATTTTTACTTTTCATGTACTTCAAAGATTTGAAATATAAACAAAGTTCTTTATGGAATACATTGAATAGTGGCTTGGTCTTAAAATACTTGCTTTTATGAATATAAAACTTCCCATAAATTAACAAAACATTGAATACTAAATCAAACTTTCTATCATCAGAGACTACTCCAAAAAGTATGACATGCTTTTGTAAATGAACTAAAACTTCAAACTTAGATGAGCACAAAAATAAAAATTCTTCCCAAAAACAACCAACATATTTGCACTCAAAAAACAAATGATCAACGTTTCAATTTCCTCCTCACAAAAAACACATGAATTCTCTTGAAACCCAAATCGTAACCTCAACAACTCTTTACAAGGATACACAGAATTTAGAATTTTAAAATGAATCTCTTTTAATTTGGAAGCAATTGGAAGTTTGATTAAAATTTGATCTTAATTTAACTACTTGTTCTATGGTGTAATGCTGCGAAATTACCTTTCTCCTGGATGGATTCAAAAACAACTCTTTTACTATGGAAGCTCTTAGAAATGAATTTGGAATATGAGGATTGGTGATAGATTGACCGTTAATCAGTAGAGAGGGGAACTGGATTGACATTTGTTGTTGAACCAGAGGGGACGATAACTGAATTAAAGATGGAGGAATTGCTTTAATTATTTTATTGTATTCTTTCCTGTCATTTAAACTAAATTTACTACAAAAAAATTCAAAAGTCAAAATCTTTCCACTGTTGTCCATCAAATGCAACACTGACCATATCCCTTTATCTAACCAGTTCTTTAAAAACAAGGATTTGTTTCTGTACAAAACATACCGTGAATTCCACAACGGAGTTTGATGAGGACTAAAATTGTGCTTAAATATTAGCTTCCAGTACAACAGAACTTGCTGATGAAAATTGAAAATTTGACAGGCAGTTTTTTATAATCGTAATCACATTTTAATAGAAAATTGACCCCTCCGAGGTCAGAAAAGATTTTGGATGGTAAATGAAACCACAAAACTTTTTTCATTCTTCAAAAAAGATCTAAGCCAGTTTATTTTTATCATACCATCTAAACTTTCAAAATCTATTGCCTTCAGCCCACCATTATCGTAATCTTGAATTATTGCCTCCTTCTTCATGTAGTGAGTCTTATTTCTCCAAATAAAATTAAAATTGACCTGATTTATTGCTTTTCTTGCTTGTTTAGGTACAGACAAAGAATATGCAGGATAAATAAATCGTGAGAGACATTCCATTTTTGTTAGATAAACTCTTCCAAAAATAGAGATGTCCCGTTGTGACCATAAATTCAAATTGACCTTACATTTCTCTAAAGTGTTCCACAAGTTTGTCTCCTCTAATACTGTAACATCTTTAGAAATATTGATACCAAGATATTTAACAACCGTTTTAACTGGAATACCATGAATGGCAGATTGAATAGAACTGTGTATAGGTAACAATTCACACTTACTAAGATTTAATTTTAAACCAGAAGCTTTGGAAAAAAAATCTACAGTATTAAGGATCTGGGGTATTTGAGTGCTGTCTTTCATGAAAATGGTTGTATCATCTGCCAACTGTGTGATTGCTAACTGTTCACCTAAAACATTAAGTTTGGAAAATGTGGAATTTTTTATAAGTATTGACAACATTTCAGCAGCTGTTATGAAAAGTAATGGTGAGATTGGACATCCTTGTTTAATCCCTTTACTAATTAAAAATCTAGGAGATGTGCCTTTTGGTAAAGGGACTACACTATTTGTATCTTTATAAATTGTTTTGACAAAGCTAATAAAATTAGGACCAAAACCAAATAATTCCAGTGAACGAAACATAAACATGTGTTTCAATTGTATCAAATGCTTTAAAGAAATCCAAAAATAAAATAAAACCATTATCCTCAATTAAATGATTATAGTCAAGCAGGTCAAGTACTAAACGGATATTGTTATGAATTGACCGCCCTTTCAGAAACCCAGACTGAGTATATGAAATAATTTGATCCATTCCTGTTTTCATTCTAGCTGCATAAATGTTTGTCAAAATTTTTATAATCATTGTTTAGAAGTGATATGGGTCTCAAATTATTAATTAGTCTTGAATCTTTCCCAGGTTTAGGTATGAGAGTAATAACTCCTTGTTTCATAGTGGTTGGAAGAACCTGCATATGAGAAATTTCCTTCATCACCAACAAAATCAGATCTTTTAGGTGTTCCCAGAAGTGCCTGTAGAAATTAATGGTAAGACCATCAGAACCTGGTGACTTATTTAAAGCCAGACTCCTCATAGATTTTTCTACTTCTGTCATAGTAATTTCTTCATCGCATCGTTTTTTAAAGTTCTCATCCACTTTGGGAACCAAATCTTTAATATGATCAAAAAAGGCATCAGCATCCTGCAGTGAGTATGAAGAAGAATACAACCCACTATAAAACTGGAAAATCTCCTTCTTAATATCTTCAGAATCTGTAATTTCTTTATCATTAATTAATAACTTATTGATTGAATTCTTCACTTGCCGTCTCTTCTCAAGCCTGCAGAAATAAGCTGAACTTTTTTCCCCTTCTTCTATCCATTTAGCTCTGGACCTTATGTACGCACCTTTAGCTTTTGAGATATATATATTGTCCAGTGAAGCTTGAAGAAGTATTAGTTTTTGTTTTTCACCTTCATTTAGCAAAGATTTGCAGCAAATGGAATTGATTTTTCTGATGATTTCCATTTCCTTTTGTTTACTATCTCTGCTTAATCTTTTACTGTATGTTATAGAAATTTGTCGGGCTTTGAACTTAAAAAACTCCCATTTTTCACTATAAGTAGTGAACTGATCACTGTTAATTATCTGTTGAATTTCATTTATTATGGCTTGAGAATAGTGTTCATCTTCCAAGAGACTGGAGTTAAACTTCCAGTAACCTTTATTTATAGGATTACTGCAAGGTCGAATAATGAGTTCAACCATACAATGATCCGTTAACGGAGCAGCTGAAATATTTACTATTGACTTTAGATTTTGTTGATTTTCATGAACTAACCAAAAATCCAATCTAGATCTAGCAGTTCCATCGGGTTTAAACCAGGTGAATCTCTGAACATCGGAATTATCGCGACGCCACACATCCAAAACATTTAAATCTCGACACATATTAAGAATAACTGGATTGTAATGATGAGTTTGAAATGATGATGGATATCTGTCAAGGTAGTCATCTCCAACCATATTAAAATCACCTCCAATAGCAAGAGTACTGTTAGGATATCTGTAACTTAGTATCTTAATCGCATTTGTAAAATCTGAAAACATGAGTTTGTTCAGAGCAACAGAATTGAACCCATAAACATTCCCCAAAATAAGAAATCTGTCCTCTTTGCAAAAAACACAAATTATCCAATGACCAGAATCATCTCTTCTTGTAGTTAAAAGCTTGCCTGAAAAGTTATTTAGCAAAATAGCGACCCCTGCTGACCGATTGGTACCATGTGAAAAGTAAATTTTGTCCCCCCACTGATTAGACCAAAACTTTTCATCATCCTTGTTTGAGTGAGTTTCTTGAAGACAAAAACATTGAACCCTTTGACTTTTGCAAAACAAAAATATTGATTTTCTTTTAACTGAATCTCTGATGCCCCTAGTATTAAGTGAAACAAAAGACCACACAGAACTGGATGACATAGACAGAACAAAATAAAACACTTAGAACAAGAAAGAACTAAGAAGCTGGTGTCTTAAACCAAAGATCAGCTGTGCCCCTGATCATAATAAAAAAACTAAAACTGAACATTTCCAACTTCTAATAGTGCAGTTTACCAAAAATGTTCACTTCTGAAAGCATATTAAATTATTCAGTGTAAAAATCTTTAGAGAAGAAACAAAAATCTCCCTCAAAAAAATTAAACAAAAATTTACCAACTTGTGTTTTATAAGGAGGGAGGGTCCTAAACTCAGATTCACTCTAACATAAATCCACTTAAATCAAATAGCTTACAAGTAAATAAATTACCTGCGACCACCTTGAATGTAGCTTACAACAGTAAATAAACCTTGAAAATACTCTAAAAAAATATCCCAGTATAAATGTTTACACCACCTCGTGAGGATCCTACTCCACCGTGACTCTGTTTCCGTTTATGTATCCCACATGTCCGCGGTAATACACGTTCTTTCCTTCGGCCCGGGCCCGCTCCATCTTCGGCAACGGCCGCTCGAGCGCTCGAGCTTCTGTCTGCTTTGCTTAAGTCCTCCTTGAAGCGGATTCCTAGGTTTCTGCAGGTCTGGCAGTTTTTTGTGAGCTTCCAGAAAGCATCCCTCTGACATCGCATGGCGAACTGCAGAATGACCTGTTGGTGTCTCCCGTCCTCCTTCCTCCCGAGCCGGTGGACAGTATCCACCATCATCTCCATCTTGTCAGCCCACTGCGGTGCAATCTTTGACAGAACTCCAACTGCAACTTCTCTGATGTTTTCGTCGACTTTCTCTTTCAGCCCATGGATTTTCAAGTTCCACCTCCGCTTGTATCTTTCCATGTCAGTAACTCTTTCTTTCAGCTCCCGATTCTCCTTAATGATCCGTGGCATCTCCTTCTCCATCACAACAATCTTCTCTTTGCAATCTTTTATCTCTGCAGCATTGAACTCTGCCAACCGGGAGATATTGGCCACCATTATCACGGTTTCATCAAGCTTACTTCCGAAAGCCTCGATTCTGGAAGCTAACCTGTCAATAGCAGCCAAAATTGCGTCGTCTGATCTTGTGGCACACTCCGGTGCCGTTTTCACCTTCATGGGAGGGCCAGTTGTCTTTGTGGGAGTCGGAGGTGGTTTTCTTTTCATATTTGAAGCGCCGACATCCATCTGCGTGTAGTCGTGCTCGCACGTGGTTGCAAGCTGTGCTGTAGCTAACTTAGAGTCCGTCTTCTTAGTTGCCATTAGAGTGAAACTGCAAACTCCGTGAGTTGTTTTCTATGCCAAAAAAAACGTCCAAACAATGCACAACTGTTCCTCAGTAACAGCGTTCAGTCTCAGCTTTAAAATATAGACATTTCCAGCATATGATGTGGAGCTATGCAATCAATCTGCACTCTACTGTACTGGATCATACCACTCTAGAAACAAGGTTTTAGTGACTAACCTGTTCATGCCACGTCACTTATTCACAACATATCATTAAATCCAGGACTCCACTTAATTTATAATCACACTGAATGGAAGAAATACATTGAAGAATATTTTTTTTCATATAATTAAAACTAAAGTCAGACATGAAGAGGTTAATATTAGAGAGGTGAAGTAAAATAATTGATTCAAAAATAATTTTCGGTCGAAATGTAAATGTGTTTCGGTCAACTTGTAAATGTGTTTCGGTCGAAATGTAAAAGTGTTTCGGTCGAAATGTAAAAGTGTTTCGGTCGAAATGTAAAAGTGTTTCGGTCGAAATGTAAAAGTGTTTCGGTCGAAATGTAAAAGTGTTTCGGTCGAAATGTAAAAGTGTTTCGGTCGAAATGTAAAAGTGTTTCGGTCGAAATGTAAAAGTGTTTCGGTCGAAATGTAAAAGTGTTTCGGTCGAAATGTAAAAGTGTTTCGGTCGAAATGTAAAAGTGTTTCGGTCGAAATGTAAATGTGTTTCGGTCGAAATGTAAAAGTGTTTGGATAAATGTATTATTGTTTTGCACTTCCCGGCCACCGTAGAAATGTCTGTCAACCTTTCAGTTGGAAATATGGTCACAGTGTCTCACTTGAAGGTTTAGAAAACTACATAAGGACGACAGCTGAAGTCCACAAAATTCCCCAGGTAAGCATACATATGACCATGAAAAAGCTATTATATTCTAAAGTGAATATTGTTAGTTGTGATATTTGACTGGTTTCCCAGCCTGTTTCCTGGTTTAAACCAGAGCACCAATGTCTTATGTGAATCTCTCAGTACAACACAAGTTAATGAAATGTTATGTGCCAGCGCTGACATCCTGGAGATTTTGACAGAGAATGGACATACTTTTGAAATCTCCAGGGAATAGTGGATCCCTTATAATGATCTTTTAAAAAGGAGGAAAAGTTACTTTTGATTTAACAGTGGAGGGGGGATCATAAAAGAAATGTAGTGTTCTAAGCAATCATAAATGTTCTGTGTGCATATATACAATATATATATATATATATATATATATATATATATATAGGTTCTTAGTAATGCAGTTCTTCCTTTATGTGCCGTTTATATTTGTTGTCTTGTTGATGGACTTCTTTCTAAAGGTTCTTCTGCTTATTTGTTTTTTGTAGTGCTAGTTCTTCATTCTTTAAATGTACTGTTGAAACAGTCGAAAAAAAGATCTAACGTTTAAATTTCTGTGTTTTTAAAGCAGAGCTGGTTAAATGTTTTATGTTTATTTTGATATATTCAGATAAAATTTCAATTGTAATAAAAAAAAATCTGTTAACCTCTGTCAGCCAGACCATCCATCAATTTCCTAAACAGAATGGAATTCAAAGAGTTACGCTACAGTCAGACTGCCTTTCTCTCCATTCAAATCCAAAAAGTAATATCTTTGATAGATTACATTCTTGAAGGTTTCTAAGTCACGCAGAATACGTGAGACCAAGATCTATCTATTGTACTTTATTACCTGCTATGTTATCAAAAAAAAAGGGAAATCACTGTCACTTTATTGTACCTACATTTGAAATTGGATATTGTAAATACCCTACATCCATATCTTTGCTTATTTGTTATACACTGTAACCATATTTCTGAGACGTGTGCTGCCCTGATCTCAATGGGTTTTTTTATGTGGTTAAATAAAGGTTACCTCTACTACTTGCTGCTGCTGCTGCTGCTGCTGCTGCTGCTACTACTACTGCTACTGCTACTGCTACTACTGCTACTACTACTACTACGCTGAATGCTCTCACACATTTGAATTGCTTTCAAAGCTATATTGAAACGGTATTTTAAGGGGTATTTGTTGTTTTGTCTGGTAATCTAGGGAATAATTGTAATAACAGAAATGATTTGGCATAGCAAATATTTTATATGCAGCTTTAAATACAGCTGTGGCCAAGAAAAAACATTAGCACTAGCAGCACGTATTTACCTATTTCTACGCATTTAACTGATCTCCTGAAGGAGCAGTGAGCTGCAGACACAGACACACTCAGGAACCATTTTAGTGTGTTTAACTCTAACCGTACTTTGGCAGCCCTCGAGGTTCAAGCTCCCAAGAATAAGCTCAGCCCGGCCTAGCCGTACGCATTAGTGATGCACCATCAACTTTTCAAAACCAATACCTGATTTTTTTTTTTCTGGCCACTTGCAGTTGATAATGCTAATCTATGGGGTAAGATAGCTATCAAAAAGAAACGTATTCATATAAATAAATTTGTATTCATAAAAACAAAGTTGTGCATACATTTGTATTTTGTGTACAACTTTACAGAAAAAATGTGAATACAACATATAGTTTTACATTTAACATGTCTCATTTGAATACGACTTTTCTTCGTTTAGAATACGACTTTTCTTTGTCGTGAATACAAATTTGTCCTGTTAAACTCTCAAAAATACGTCACGGGGTCACAGGCTTATATGAGTGCCGAAACATCGATGAGCATGCGCGTTGCGACTCATTCATTAAACTACGATGACATGAAAATGATCTTAATATTCTAGCTCTGGCGGTAAAATATCGTGAAACGTGACCCGGACGTCATGGAGTGCGTTGGCAGAAAAAAAAAAAAAGAGGCTGCTGATGTGAGATTCTAGCTATGAGATCAAATAAAAACCGCAACACTATTTGCGGGGAGGGATCCCTAGTCGTCTCCACGGTTGCGCCCAACATTCTGTCCGATGGTAGGGTGGCGGATCCCCGCTTTGCGAAGGATCCGCTAGCCGCAGCTGGTTATTCCGCGGGACAGTCCGGCGGGGCGGGGCGCAGCCGCTCCAGCTCCTAGACAGTCCAGATGTACCCTCGCTTTCGTCACTACCCGAAAGGCTCTAGCAGCACCGTGACCCAGATAGAGATAGCCGCTTTAAAAAAGATGAGGGAATGACACAATCAACCAAGCTAACTCGGAGCTAAAGAAGGCTAACTGTCGGATAATTCCGACCTTAGTAAGAAAGAAAGATCAGAAGCAGAAAGAAAGTTGTGCTTTCTGACCCTACTGACTTTTTTTCTGTGTTTCTTTGTTTGTTTATGCAGCACCAACGGTCAGCTGGCTCCGAGTTAGCTTAGCTGTTTTTTGTGTTATCATTCCCTTATTTTCAACTAATTTTACGGACATATTTTCCTTTTCTACCTAATGATTGGACTGGCATGTCTGCAACTCCCTTTGGGCTGTTTATCACCACTTCTGTGTCTAAAACTATCCGCTGCTACATTGTTTACACAATCAGCTGACAACCACAAAATGCGGTAGGAGATCGATGTATTTCTTATTTTGTCATGTTTTATTAAATTTTCAACTGCTTTGGTTATCAAGATAATGTTCCCGTTATGGCATCAATATCATTTAAAAAAAAATTATATATATATATAAATAATTCATGTTTGTAAATGAACAGACACGCGAAGCTGGATCAATCGATGTTTCGGTGCTCGATGGGTAAGCCTGTGACCACATGACGTATTTTTGACAGTCTCTTAACAGGAGAAATTCGTATTTAAGACAAAGGACAGTCGTATTCAAAACGAAGAAATGTTGCATTCAAAAGAGACATGTTAAATGTAAAACTAAATGTTGAATTCATATTTTTTCTTTAAAGTTGTATACAAAATATAAATGTATGCACAACTTTGTATTTATGAATACAAATTTATTTTTATGAATACAAAATATTATTTCTGCATACATTTCTTTTTGACAGCTATCTTACCCCATACTAATCAGCTAATATATTGAGAAAAAAAATAATTTGATTTGAAGTTGAAATGTCAAGATTTTTACTTAAATAGCAATGTAACAAGGATGTTTTCGCACAATATAATAATGTGCAAAAAAGGAGAAAAATCTTTCAATCTCTAAATGCAAAAATTACTCCTTTGTTTTAAAATTATGGGCAAAATAAATGGTTACTTATAGAAAGAAAATTTTCACAAACATGTGCATATGCTTGGATTCTAACAGATAAGAATCACCTAATCCTAAAAACCTCTAGAACCACTAGAATCTATTGTTTTTTTTTTTTTTTAAATACAAATCACCAGTGGTCCTGCCCTTACAAGAAACATTTTGGTTGCATCTCTGAGACGGTCTGTGGTCTTCATCTACTTTGGTTAAATACAGACACACTGGACTTTTTTTGTTAGCGACCAACCACTGCCATCCGTGTGCATTTGTTGTCTGTGTGTCAGCAGAGGGATGTGGGGGTGTTTGTGTGAGAGCGTGCCTCGAGAGCAGGGGCTGGGTTGGGGGGGTAAAAAGAAAAAAAAAAAAAAAAAATTTGAATCAATTTAAGCTTAATAGATCAATAATAAATTCAAAAAAGATATAAATTGATTTAGCACATAAAGTATGAATGTGTAAATTCAAAATTGAATTGAAGAGAAAAAAAAAAGGCGTAATCAAATTATCATAACCAACCCCATTGCAAAGACCAGCCCCTGTACATATTAGGCATTCTTTTCTCTCAGTTTTTGTAGATTTGGACTCCAGACATCTAAATTTAACCAGGAACTACATGTTTTTACATTTTTGTACAAATTCAATGATGTGTGAGTGAATATTTATGCTTTAAAGTATAAATATATATAAATAACATATATACATGCATTTCGTCACAAAAAGCTGGTTCCAGTTACAGCAGGTTTATTAGAAAACAACAGGCAGATAGCAATGAGGCTAAGTTAAGAGTCAGAGCTAGATTGGTGTAAATGTCCAGGTAAAAGCTCGGGAACGGCAGGAAAGAAACAGAGTCAGGAACAAAGTAGGGTCAAATAATGGCTGCACAGTAGAGATGTTCTGCTCGAGCGGCTAGCTCGACTCTGCATCGAATCTTTCAAAGCGCAAGTGTCACTGGTGGAGTATCGAGCGCTTGCTTCAGATTTCTTCTGGTCACGTGACTTTCCAAATGAAGCTTCGTTTCGTCACTCGCGCATTGCCGACCACTCACGGCAGTTCTGAATTCAGAGCGCGGTTTTCAATAAGTCTGTTCACTCACCCTGTGTTTGTGGTTTTAAGAGAGTAGTAAGATAATTTATTTCTCTATAAGCTGCCGCTCATTTCACTCGCAACACCAGACGCGTACGAAGAGACGCAGGAAGCGGGGCGGAGCCGTAGCCTTATAGGCTAACATTAAAGGCGCTGTACATCCAGGGGATGACAGACAGTGGGGAAGAAAATTTCAAAGATGGAAAAATACTTTGGTTTTTTGGCGAGAAATGCGAATCTAACCAGTGATCTAACTTTCCTTCTTTAGTTTTAAGCCTTTAACAATTGAAATGACTGTATAAATGTAAATGTCATTTTAAGTATGTGTTGGCCTAGTGGTTAAAGCTCTCCCCTCCTGATGAGTATAGGTCCTGGGATCAAGTCTTGAACAGGACATTTTCATATTTAAATCATAAGTGGTTATTATTTAAGTTTTAAGAAATAAAATAAAATTCCGAATTATTTGTTGCTACATATTCCAGATATATGTTTCTGCTCAGTACGGGGGGCTTTTTTTTCTTTAGCACATTTTCATTCATATTTTGTGTTATGGTTGCAGTGTTTTTGTTATGTTTCATCTTTATTTGTTTAAAATGAAAAAATATGTTAAAAATACATATTTTTAAATAGGATTGTGGTATTGTGTATTCATCATTTATTTTTTTCACATTTTATGTGCTATAAATAAATAAATGAAACACAAAAAAACATGTTCATGTTGGGCATAATTATATATTATTGCTAGTTATAAATCAATAAAAGCAATAACATAATTTAAAGAGGTGACTGTGGCTGTTTAAAAAAGCCCAGCCAAAAGAGATGGTTTTCTAAGGATAACCAGCAACCGAGCCATTATAAAAAGAGGGACAGGGTCAAATTTGAAGTCAGTTTGGTAGAACATTTTATTTGCTGGAATTTTCAATCAGAGATTGATTTTCACACCCAACATTTTTTCAAATTAATACATGTATGCACATATTCAGCACAGACGGGCCTACATATTAGCAGTTCAGTGATTATTTATGAAAGAAACAGATTTTGGAAATCAAAAAAGTGTTAGTGCTACATATGAATTGACACACTTTCATGACACATTGGTCTTTTTTTTTTCTTCCATGGTGATGCAGTTTTGTTATCTGGTCAACAGATGTCACTAGTTTTAAGTGTGTCATTTGCTTCACAACCCCAAACCATTTCAATACAATTTGGTTCATTTCGGTTCAGTGGTTCAGAAAGCTTTGGTTTCTCCATCTCTAGCTGCACAGATTACAGTTAAACACTCTATATGCTGGAAAAAAGACAAATGCAATACCTCACCCTGAGAGTGGTCTGAGCAGTGCTTAAATGTCCTGTGACTGATGAACTGATGAGAATCAGGTGTGGATCTATCCAAACAGTTTGCGCTGGTGTTGATGTGAGATTAGGTGCAGTCCTACATACATACACACATATATACATACATATATACACACACACACATACATACATATATATACATACATATACACATACACACATATATATATATATATATATGTATACATATATGCACAAATATATATGATGTGCATATGTGCTTGCCATATAATCGGCCTCAAACGGCACCGGCAAGTCCGCTACGTTATGGAGAAGCGGTTCTCTCCCATACACACGTGTATATATAAATATAGATATATATATATATATACACACACACACACACACACCCCCCCCCCCCCACACACAACACACATATATATATTTTATATATATATATATATATATATTTTTTTTTTTATAGGGGTATAACAGATCACAAAACTCACGGTTTTGGGGCCACAGTTCAGATCATTTTTCAGATCAGTAAAAAGTAAAAAAAAAAAAGACCAAAAAACAATATAAAAGCTAAATTAATTTTCGGAAACTCTTCAAATCTTGTATTCAATGAGCATATAAAGTACTTCACAAACACAATATTTACATATGCAACATCAAAACATTTGGTCATTGAGGTCTATTTATTATATCTTTGAACTTTGAACACAAACAAAATTTTAAAACATGTAGTCTCTGATGACATTGACATTTTTTAGACCAGAGCTACAAAAACTGAGAGAAAAACTGATTAAAAATAGTGTTGAAAATACCAAATTTATCTGGAATTCCCCTTAAATACAAATTCTCTCATCCCATCCAATGTTTAAGTTAAATCATAAACAAAACAGTCAAAATAATTTTTTTATTAATTGTTTTATTAAAACTCACTGTGGGAACATTTAAATATTAAAAATAATTGTTTTCTGTAAAACGTGGCACTTCCGTGCTCGCTTTTCACATTGATTTTTGGCCCATTTGTCTTGCCACATAATCGGCCCCTGAAGGCACCAGCAAGTCCGCTACGTTATGGAGAAGCAGTTCTCTCCCATGCAGGACAGTTGCTGGTCTTAACTGGGAGATTCTTTGAACCCAGTAATGTAAAGGTGTACCGATGCTTTTTTCAGCTCTTAAGATTAAATAAACCTGATATCTATCGATCTGCGTCCTTCATTGTGAAGTCAAGAAAAATTTTTGACGGAAGCTCCTCCCACTCACATCGGGAGCTTCAGATGAGCAGACTTTAAGATAACAGTGAAGCAGCTACTTTAGTGCTTGTCAAAAGAAAGAGGTTTTACAAGAATTTGAGGCAAATTTAATTTGATGTGAACGGACAATTGATTTAAATTATGCTAGCGCAAGGTATGTGCACGCAAGGGGGGAGGGGTCCACACCTCCACTCCACCGCAAGCACATTTGTGCACAGCACACCTTCTCTCCACCGCGTGCTCATTTGCGCACGGCGCACCACCACCACCCTGTGGCATGACCATTCACGCGTGTCTTGAAAAGAAAAAGACTCAGGACTTAGAGGTAATAAGAGAGAGCACGACTCTCTGTAAGGAGTCAGAAGGGAAACAGTCACAAAGCTGCGTCGTCATCCATGACTGTTATCACGGTAGATTGGTAAAGTTATGGTGGGAAAAAAAAAAAATTGCAGGGTGAGCGACAAATCACACAAAATCCTAGAGGGTCTGATTAACCCTTCCGTTCTCCTTAGCTTGTTTACATTAAAAGTGGGGTCATCTGGACACCACAGGACAGTGCGCTGAACTTTTTTTTTTCACTGATTTCGGAGTTTCACTAATGTCCATGGCAGACATAAAATCCTGTCCCCCTTCGTCCACATTTGTCATGGAAGAAATCGCATAACAAAATGTGGTTGGAGCCATCTGGACCCCAAGGAGAGCGGAAGGGTTAATGACATATTTGGCATAATAATTGATCTAAGGCCAGATCCGAATACTCCTCTTCTCCCTTCCCCTTAGCCCTCCCCCTTGATTTGAAGTGGCAGTTGAAGTCAAGGTCCTGTCCGGGATTATTATTTTTTAAGTTTCACACTCCAAACAGAGGGGTTCGAAGTCTGGGCAGTGTAACCCCGCCCCACATGCTAGTGAGACACAGACTTTGATAAGCACATGAAAACATAGAAATAAAATAAAACATGACCATTCAGGCTGCATTGCAGCACTAGCACTAGCACTGGAACTCATAACTGATTTCATACTAGCACATGCTGATTGTTGAATTCACTTGAACAAGAAATCTAACGAAATGCCAGAAGACAGAGAGGGTCTAATTGCGCGTCATTTTCCAAATGCAGCAGTGTTGACGTTTTTAGATGCAGACAAATGTTTACGTTCAGAACAACGGTTCCGGGGTCTGATTAAGCCACCCGGTGGATCTTGGCGGAGCTGCTGTTGAAGCGCCACTTCTTTATAGCTACCATGCTGTCCGCCGGTTGTCCGCTGCTGCCCGGAACCGCCCGCGGCAGACAGCCTATTTGTGACAGCAGATGGGATTTTACTTTCAGTTTCATTTTAAATACTTGAGGCTAACTTAAAAACGGGACGTATGAAAGTTTCAGGACGTAAGAAAGTTTCATGAATTCAAACTGAGTTTTTTTCAGGGACTTTGATTGACAGCGACTTAAAATGAGAAATACTTGCAAATGCAAACACGTAATGACTACTTATTATATTTTTTATCTTTCAAAGAAAAATGCCACAAATACATGTTAAAAACTCAAAAAACATGATTTTCATTGGAGGGGGACTTTAAGTCAGGGGATTGCGAAGGCCATTCAATTGTTTCAACTCCTTCATCCTCCAGGTACTGCCTGCATACTCTTGCCACGTGAGGCCGGGCATTGTGGTGCATTAGGAGGAAACCAGGACCTACTGCACCAGCATAGGGTCTGACAATGGGTTGAAGGATTTCATCTGGATACCTTATGGCAGTCAGAGCACCATTTCCTAGGCAGTAGAGGTCTGTGCGTCCCTCCATGGATATGCCTCCCCAGACCATCACTGATCCACCACCAAACCTGTCATGCTGAACCACGTTGCAGGCAGCAGAACATTCTCTTTGTCTTCTCTAGACTCTTTCCCTTCTATCACAGGCCCTCACTAGTTTTCTGCATTTGTACCCAGATTTTATTCTGGATTGGATTTCCGGTGGCTCATTAATTACAGTTTATGGAACATCTTACCTGTTCCTGGGTAGGAGCTGTTGTCTGTCTCCTCTCCGCGCCCTAGACCCTGTTATTCTCCCACCTATAGTACCTGTTGTTCCCCATCTCATCTTTATGTGTTAACAACACAATTTCATTAATCCTGCAGTTTTTTTTATCTGACTTGTAAATCTAATTTGCATCACTTCCTGTTGACTTGACCACTCTACTTTAGTGTGTAAAACTCCCACCTTGATTAGCTTTGTATACTTCTCATTTAAACTTGTATTATTGTTAATTGGGGGTTTTAGTAATTAAAAAAAAAAACATTGCATGCTTTAGTCAAAGCATTTCTCAGACATTACTTACATTCAGATGAAGTTGATCAGTCCAGTGTCCTATGACCTTGTATTCTCCTGAGGAGCTGTTGTTGATCTGATACTGGAAAATGTCATAGCGTCCAGGGGCATCACCATTCTCGTTGAAGCTCACAGGAGTCCCTGCACTTCCTACAAAAAACAATTCATTTTCAGTGACCAACTAACGAAAATCTAGAAACAACACATACTTAAGGAAGATCATACAAAGTTTTTAAACTCAAGTGCAATTTTGTTAAATGCTTATATTTTCTCCAAACAGAGTTCTATGGCATCTGTTTAATGTTGCCAGAACACCAAGTTCAAAGATTTTTTTAATTTTAACTTGACATCAAACTTTTTTAGGCAATCGATCAGTTTCGTCTTCGTAATGCGAGTGACCTGTTTACTCTGTCCTGTAGAAAACGAAGCAGTCAAATCGATGGTCTCTTTTAACTGAAACATGGCTGAACGTGAATTGATCTATTGTTCTCAGAGGTCACCCTACCAAATTTTAGTAATCCTCGTTCTCTCTTATGGAGTCCAGATGACCCAGCCCTTATATTGATGTGTGATCCCTTCCATGACAAAGGTGGACAAAGATGGACAGGATTTCCTGTCTGCCATGGACACCAGTGAGATAAAAAAATCTTTGGAATAAAACGTTCAGCGTGCTGTTTTGTGGGGTTCAGATGACTCCACTTTTCATATAAGCATGCTTGAGTAGCACAAGGCGTATGGGGGAGGAGGTATGGGTTGGGGGGGTGTGAAGGTCTGGAGGAAAGGGAAAAGTTAAATTTTTTAATTAGTCTGCTTGTTTTACATTGTATATATTCCTTTTCTGTACTTAACTTTTTGTTATAAAGTATGATAAGCGCTGAATCATCAAGACAGAATTTTTCCCCAACATACTGAGAATTTCTTAGATTTAAGAAAGGAAGTTGCCACAAGCGTCTGAGCGTGATGCTGATCATTTTACAAAATAAAACTTGAACACAATTGCGTTGCTTGAAAAGTATAAACAGCAGTCACAAGCACATCGCAGTTATAGCGGAGAGTCACAATAAAATCCAGTCAACATTAGTATGGACGAGACCGTGAGATTGTGGATGCGACATGACCAATTACGAATCGCCTTGAAGTATAAACCAGCTTTCGCAGAGAGCAAAAATGCGCATGCGCCACAGCTCCATGCAACTGAAAGTTAAAAGTCAGACCCGATACTGACTCCAAGTGGAATCACATATTACAGTCACAAAGATGTCTCTTTCAAAGCCTGCAGTGAAGAGAAAGGTCGGTGAAGAGCACAGTTAATGTCAGGAAAAGTGGGGAGTGCAATTTGTCTTTGTTGAGCAAAGGGGCCCCCCAACGTGTCTTATTTGCACTGAAAAAGTTGCAGTGCACAAGAAATACAATTTGAAACATCATTGTACAACTAGACATGCTGGGGAGTACGAAAAATACCAGGGAGATGAAAGAGCCAACTAAGTTGCCAGTCTTAAAACACGTCTACTGAGGCAACAAGATTTGTTTAAGAAAGCAACCAAAGAGAATGACGCAACAGTCAAAGCTAGCTACGTTGTTAGTGAGATGATTGCAAAAGAAGGAAAGCCATTCACAGAATGTGAGTTTTTCAAAAAGTGCATATTAAAGGCTGCACATATAGTCTGTCCAGAAAAGAAAGGTCTGTTTAACAACATCAGCCTTTCTGCCAACACTGTGGTAGAGTGCATTTCTGACCTGTCAAATGACATTTATGATCAACTGTGTGAGAAAGCAAAATGTTTCAGTGTATACTCAGTAGCTCTTGATGAGACCACAAAGATCACAGACACTGCCCAGCTCACACTATACTGTATGTCCGTGGTGTTGATGACAATGTTGAAGTGATGGCAGAGTTGCTCACAGTAATCCTAATGCATGGGCAGATCACCACTAAGGAAATACTTCATCAGCTGTGTGATGCTATTGAGAATGCCGGTTTGCCATGGAAGAGATTTGTTGGAATAACAACCAATGGTGCCCTATCGATGACAGGGATGCAGAATGGACTGGTAGCACTTGTTAACAAAAACTGGAAGAGGAGGGTGTGGAGAAGGCCACAGTTCTGCACTGCATTATCAGCAGGCCCTTTGCAGCAGATGTCTGAAGTTTGACAATGTGCTGCCTATATCGTTGTGAAAGACATCAACCAAATCAGATCCAGGGGCTTAAAGCACAGAAGGTTCATCAGGGTAAACGTATTGAAGAGATTTTTTGAGTTGAGAGCAGGAGTAAAGGACTTCATGGACGAGGACCGGGTAGCTGCTCCTGTGCTAAGTGATCCCAAATGGCTCATGGACTTAGCTTTTCTTGTTGATATCGCACATGAACTTAATGAACTGAACAAGATTCTACAAAACCAGAGGCAACTGTCAGTGCTGCCAACGTGGGAGCAATCTGCGCAAAACTTATGTTATGTAAAGCCCAGCTCTCCCAGACAAACCTTTACCATTTCCCAGCATGCAAGGCATTCGTGGATGCAGGCACACCATTCAATGGGGAGAAGTATGTTGAGGCTATTTTGAAGCTACAGGAGGAATTTGATCACAGATTTGCAGACTTCAAAACCCACAGAGCCACATTTCAAATGTTTGCTGACCCCTTGTCCTTTGATGTACAAGATCCCCCTCCTGTACTTCAAATAGAGCTGGCTGACCTGCAGTGCAACTCTGCACTCAAAGCCAAGTTCAGGGACGTGAGTGGAGAAGTAGACAAGATTGGGCAACTTTTGAGAGGGTTGACCCCCAGCTTCCCTAAGCTTTCCCGAATGTTCAAGCAGACCATGTGCCTTTTTGGAAGCACATACATGTGTGAGAAGCTCTTCTCCACCTTGAACTTTAATAAGTCCAAGTACAGGTCCAGCCTTAGTGATGATCACTTTCAAGCTCTACTGAGGGGTCTCCACTGCTTCCTCCCTCAAGCCAAATGTGGCTCAGCTATGTGAGATGAAGTGCTGCCTGGTCTAAGAAGCCATGTTCAGAACAGTTTATGTTTAATTTTCCATTCATGTTCAGAAAGTTTAAGGTTAAAAAACTGGTAATACAGGCATTTGAAACTGAAAAAAAAAATGTTTTTCTCTAGTCAGTCAGTATGTGGTTTCTTCAGTCGACTGTATCTGCTGTATGATCATTATTATTATTTTATTTATTTATTAGTGATTTTATTTATTTATTTATTTCATTATTTTGTGTTAAAACTTAAAGATATTTGACAACATTGGATTGTTTTATCAGCACTTTTCTTGTGTAAATCCTAATGTGGCCCAGCCTCACCCAGACTCTGCCTCCAGCAGCAGCCCCCAGGTAAATTGAGTTTGAGACCCCTGGTTTAGAGGATAGTGGTATCTCCTTTAAAAATTAACCTATAGGTAAAATCTACAAAGTAGTCATCTTTATGTTTTTTACAATTATTATTAATGCGTTAAGGTTGTAAAACTCCTCACTGCCCACTTTTTAAACTTTTCTCAGACATAAACATTATAACTTTATTTCTTTTGTTTACACCTTCCTAAAAGAACAAGTCTTGTAATACAGAGTAAAAACTATGATCTGATCACGATCAAACATTTATTTAAATTTGACAAACTGAACACATTCTGTGCAGAACACACAGCAAGGGGAGACTGATTTGAGAATGATCTACAGCTTATGAGGATGCAGAAAACAATGCACTCAAAAAAGTAAAAAAAAAAAAAATAAATAAATCAGCTAAACAGTGAGACCACAAAAGGAGAACAGCAATATAGCAAGGGACTATTGCTTTAAACACTATAATGACAAGAAAAAGGAAAAAGAAGAACCATAACCGGAAGGATTTTAAACATTTTTTGTTAGGATTTGGCTGACAGAGAAAATCCAGGAGCAGAAGAATATAACAGTTACTCAAATTCCAAAGGTCTTTTGCACAATAGATACAGGAAAACACAATCTCGGAGTGCTCAAAGATGCTTGTACAGAGAAGGCAAAGAAATCTCCTAAAATAATTACCCTAATTAGAGATTGCAGGCAGCTGTGACCATATACATAAAGAGTAGAGACTGCATCGATCACTACTGTCTATTGGTGCTGACGAGCCATGGGGCCGCCATCTTTGACCGCTCTACTCGATGTAATCTGTTTGACAGGCACAACGAAGGGTCCTTGTGCTTAATAAATAATAACTTGCTGATTACACAACTGATTTTCACAAATGTTTAACTGCAAAGATCATGCATATAGCTATGATGCAGGACACATGGTTTGGCATATTTTTTGATTTACTGTGGGCTTAAGAATAATAGAATATACTGATTTAAGTATAAGATGTATGGTGGCTGATTTCCAAAATACTGCTAAAAACAAATGAAGAAAAAATATTCCGTTATGTCAATATGATATGTATATGTACACAGATTCATTATAATTAATAAATATATTGATAGACAGACATATGTATATATATGTACACACAGTCTCCTTATAATTCATAATTCTTTCATAAATATAGATAGAATATATATATTTAGAAAGAGAGAGAAACGAGGGACTATAATGAAGCCTGACAACAAGAACATGGCTCATGAAAGCTTTACATGAGCTAAAACCCCTGAAAGAGGACCGACTGCTTCGCAGAGCTTTTTCCTTGTGCTTCCTTTCTGCAGGTCAATGGAGGTAAGTTTGGCAATGTAGTGCAGCCTCATCTTTATAAACACAAAGAAAACCAAGGACAAGTTGGAATGATAGTTGTTGATGCCAAACTATGTTTCCTCTATTTGTGCCCCAAATAGAAAAACAACCCCTGCTCCAATCTCCTCTCGGACAACGTGTATGACTGTTGACACCTTTGGAGACTGCTTTGTTGAAGCCTGGCGAATCACCCTCTCCGCAGTTCTCAGCACCTTCACTGTGTCTAGAGATGAAATCACGAGCCCACAATTGTTTTTCAGGATTAGAAGGTGGTGGCTCTCAGCAAATGATGATACACCCACTCTTTGGGAGTGAACCGGGAAGCTGAAGATGGATGCAATAACGCCTTCTCTAAGTCTGACAATCTGACCGGTCCGGTCAAAATCACCTGGTTTAAAATGTTCACTGCAAAACACAGATGAATCTGTTGCAGTGAAGCCTGCCCTCACTTCTCACTTATTCCTCACATCTTTTTGGGAAACCTTAAAATCAAAAACAGGAGATTTTCAAGAGTCTACACAAACACATTATGAAGGAGTTTAATCTTATTTCTTCATTCTTCTTACTATTTTATCATCATGATATGATGATATTTAATATCCTCACTGGTCACTCAGATTTAGTGTCCTTAGCTTCAAGTTCTGTTTCAAAGGTAATGAGGACATTGGGTTCTTCCAAAAGTACATCCAGTTGGAACACACTTTCCCTGTAGTTAGCTCTTCATGCAGTACCTGAAAGGGCAACATGTGAATATGTAATAAACAACTGAATTTAATTTCTAGCATATTATCCTTAATTACCTTTATCATATTGCTAGAAAAGAGCAACAGAATATCTTCCTTTTCAACAGTCTTACCAAACCAGCAGATAAAAAAACCGAATGATCAGACCAAAGTGATCCCTTTACTTTTTAATGCTCTTACTTTGTTTTAAATATTGTATTTATATTGTATATATAAGAAAATGTTTTCTATATATTTTCCTCTAATTACATTTTTGTGATAACTAACACTACCAGGCAGCATTTTCACAAAACCCTTTTTTTTTTTTTTTTTAAAGAAAATTCAAGCTTAGAATGCTAGTCATGTGTTCAATGTTCCAGCCTTGGCTCCAACTACTGTAATTATACAGTATGTGACATTAAAAATTAACTTAAGTGTCAAGAAAGTTGTGTTTTACTAAGAGCTGTCAGGCAAATAAATCTACAGAATGATTTATTTGCTAAAACTTTTGCATTCTCCACCGGTAAAGCCATCCATTGCTCATTTGGCACTCCAACCCAACATTCAACATCTGGGTAGAGGAGTCCAAGCACATATGAAAAAGTAAAAAAAATATTAAAGATTTTAATTTTCATGCTTATTATTACTTTAAACACACAACCTACCTTTTCCCCATGTTTTGTGAAGTCTGAAAAACACAGAACTTCAATGGGCCAGCCACGCACACGCGGTTATTATCAGAGCCCTTTTGTGCAATGTTTGCCTGAAAAAGTCAGTTATGAAAATTAGTTCATGCCCCTCAAGCAAACATATGATGATAAATCATAACAGAAAATCTGTCACATTGTGTGACTTTGAGACAGTGTCAATTCATTCTTGATTAAATTGTTCATTTATTTAACGTTTAATCAATTTCTATTACTACAATCCAACCAGATTGACCTGTCTGAGGAAGAATCAAATAAGCATATCTTTTTGAAATGAAATAAATCTATAGACATGATAGATTTATTTTACTGTAAGGTAAGAAGGACCAATTATCAATCTCAGCAGACAACACAAATGTGATTTCAACCATCATTCTAGTCTAATGTGTGGGAAAACAGAATTTTGTAAAGACGTGACCATACAGTTTCCTGATAAAGTACCCTTTGTTTTACATCCATTTGGAAAAGTGGGCTAAACTTTACAAAATTAAAATTTGAATGGATTTCACGTAAATTTTTTGTTTACTTGTTTGTTTGTACACATTTTTAATTTATTCTTGATTATGTTAAAGAAATACAAGGAATCTGGAAAACTTCTCCTACACTGTTCAGTACCATGTATTTATCTCTGAGTCACACCGGTAAAAGTTTAGTCTAAATACATCCTGGGTCGGATTTTAGGTCAAGTAGATCATTCAAATTGATCCAATATCGAAGGTGAATCCAATAGGTAAACCCTTATGTAGAATGCAGTCAAATCATTGTTATGAACTGTTACACCTCTTCCTTTTATGTTCTGTGTGGTTTGGTTTGGTTTTCTTTCACCTTCTTTCTGTGCATGCAGTCTTTGGCTCCTCACTGGGCCCTGCTGAACGCACAGCTGTTTGCACTCACCTGATTATGTTTAAGTGTCCTGCTTTCCTCCCTCAGTGTTGGTTTGTCTTGTATGTTCTTCCATGGTGCGCTGTAGGGTTCTAGTCTAAGTTTATTTTTGTAAGTCCTTTAGTTTCCCCTCTGAGGTGATTTTTTTGGTTATATAAGACTCTTTCTGTGAACCTGAGCCTTTGTTTTTCTGACTGCTGACCTGTGACACAACCACCAAACTTTTATGTACTAGACATTTTAATAGTCTTGATAACTGACCTTAATGCTTTGAATACGCTTTCTCTTCAGCCTTAAAACTGGGGAATGCTTCCCATCAAGGAGCTCCTGGCATTCCTTTGTCCAGTGGGCAAACACTTTTCCATAATTAAGAGAAACAATTATGCCTGTAGCTCTAGTACAGCTGTTTTACATTTTATCTATAGACATGCATGTTTGAAATTATTTATCATAAATACATATAAAAGTGATTCTTAAAGGTACTTTCTGTTCTTTATTTAGTCATTAAGGTCTGTCATTGAGAATCACTGGATAGTTGTAGAGAATAAGAGCAAGTTTTGAAAGAACCATAGGTCAATACTGGGTTTTAATAGAAATGTGGGTACTTTAAGCATCTTTCGCGTTAACTTTTACCAACACTGCAAAAAAAAAACATTAATGCTCAAACAAAAATGAAATAAAACTTATTTCCAATAGCAGTAGACACCAGTATCTCTGCAAAACAGGCATGCGAAGCTGAAATAGTTGTAAAAATTGTACTTAAGTGCACAACAAAAAATGCAGGCTTGAAGATGTTCTTTTCTGCAAGAAATTATCCTTAAAACTGAATAGTCAAACTTTTCACCAAGGACAATATAAAATGCAGACTACAAAAAATATTAAATATTTGAAGATAAATGATACTATCATGAATTCATAATTGGGACAACATAACACCTTTATGTTGTATCCCATCATAAGCACCCATAGTTTACTGGGTACTTCAACCTTGATTTAAAAAAAAAAAAAAAAAATGGCAAAGGAATTCAAACATATTTGCTACAGTAAATGCTATGACCCACCATTAGGATGAATATGCCACAGTCTGATCCAAAGTCTTGCCTTGGGAAGCCCTGGTTTAAGGAACGCAAACAATATTGAAATGACTCAGAAATCGCAAGATACAACTGCCATTAATATTCTGCTAAGATAACATTTTACATTGTTTTAGATCCATCCTGTTAGATCCACCCGTTCATTTTTAGTTTTGACATTTACCTCATCCATTGCACATATCAAGTGTTACTTATGTCAATATAACTCCAAATCCTTGGCCGTCATCTCGGTCCATGTAACTGGACATTTCTTCTATGCAACATCCCTGTGTGTCTAAGAGCAAGAAAATTACAATTCTGCGTATGTAAAAACATGCATAACTGCCTATATGTAGGGTAAAATACCATGTCCAAAGGTCTTAAGAAATACAGTGGCAGGAAGGGATATGTGAGCCTTTTCTTTTAATAGCTCTGTGGATGTTAAATAATTTGCAATAGGAAGTCAGAGGTGGTGATTATATCGATACACAATTAATTAATCAACACATTGTATTTGTTTTTAAATTTCCTTCGGGATCAATAAAGCTATTCTTCTTCTTCTTCTTCTTCTTCTTCTTGTCTACGTTTGACTCATATAGACACAAAAATGAATGTTCGCTTCGTGAAACTGACTTATGTAACTAAGCTAAGCTAACCACATGGACTGTTCAACATTACGATAGAAGAACTTAGCGAAATGAAGACAAACAAATTCATGAGGCGTTCTTTAAATAATAATTTTCACATTTGTTATAAAGGAAATTATTACCATATTCTTAAACTTATGTTTGTTCATTTAGTCGATCATTGGCCATGCAGCAATTACCTGCAGCTGGCTGACTCTTGATTCATTTGGTTGTTTGAAAATAAACTACTAAAAGATCAGCTGTCGGAGCGTGGCTGTTTTCTGATCAGATTAAAGAACTTAAAGTCCCTCTATAATTTTTTTTTTTATATATAAAATACGTTCTTAGTAGTTTTTTAAATTACGGTTTTGAAGTTTTTAACCAAGATCACACAACTTAAATGTCTTAAAAATTATGATTGAAAGAAAAAGGTTGAAATTGAAATGTATGACCGCAGGCTTACACCGCTAGCGTTACGGCTCCGATGCGTGCGCCGCAGTTTTTACGTAACTTTAAAAGTGAGAGCGGGACTTCCACTGCAGGCGTTCACGTCCTGCGTCTGCGGACCGGTTTCTGCGGCCCTGCCAACCCATTTAGCTTGGTTCAAATTTTGACGGACGCCACAGCTGATCTGCAGCACTTTTTGTGAAGTTGGGGCTATTCACAACTTAAACTGAAAAACACGCGAGTAAATGTGAAGTGCATCTGGTATATTTTCAAAATAAAACAAAATTTCCGCTTAACTCGCCGGTTTAAGCGTGTCGTAAACATTACGTAAAAATTCCGTGCTTTACCCATTATATGTTGACAAGTCACACGCAGACAGAGAAGTGTTCTGAAATGACTGGAGAACCAGGGTTTGGCTTCCCGTATCAACAGAGCCTGTGACTGGAGCAGCAGCCAGCGTAAGCCACCAGCTATAGCTAGTCCGCTCCCACAATGCAATGGAGCTGTGATGCTAGCGGTGTAAGCCCGGGGCCAACCTAAGTATGCATCGTAATAACAAACGTTCAATGAATTTGGAAAAAACTAAATTCATGATTTTTAATAATGAAAATAAGAGGAAGTTTATAGACACTTTTCTCAAGTGAGACACCATGACAACATTTTGACGTGATAAGTTACTCCGTGAGACTAGCAAAGCTGAGAGCTGCACGCTGTTCAACAAAATTTTACATAAAAATAAAATGTAACCTTACCAATTGTAATGGAAAATGTTTACAAATTTAGTTTTCTTCTCAGTTCACAAAAAACTGAAAAAAATCACAGATTTAAGTAATCCTCCAGTATGATGTTCTATTGAAAATATTGACCTTTTATTTGAGCAGATACTGCTCTAACAGTTTATGTCGGCTGATTTTATTTGCACGCATTTTAAGTGCAACCAAGCCTAAATTTAGTTTTTAATGCAAAGGATATTTAATGTTTTACAGAGTATTTTAAATGGTAATTGTAAAAACAGGAATCAAGTGCCACACATGATATTTTAGGTGCAGCTATTAAGCCCCGTATATTCAGCTGTCAAAATAAGTACGACCAGGAAAAAATTTCCGCATTTTTTGATATTGTGTCTGAATATAAACTTCCTTGCCTTTTTTTTTTTAACGTTTTTTTTAATTTGTTTATCTTGTTTGCTTTAATAAGCAAATCAGACATGGTTACAAGTGGAAGTAAAGGGGAGCAACAACAGAAAACAATGCAAAGGTAACTAGTTTTATTTTAATGTAAGACACACTGAAAATGTCTTACTTTAGTTCTGTTTTCAGTGATATTCCAAACACAGAAATTGAAGCAACTTTAACTGGGCAGAAAAGGTGTTTTGAAGCTCTACTTGTGGAAAGCTGTCGTTAGCATTAACAAAAGTTAGCATTAGAAAGAATGGTAAAAATCGTACTTTTAATCTTTAATCTTTCTGACTTTTGGTGCTACGAGAGAAATGATCCACGACTCGTTTAATATTGTACATAGGAATTTGAGGAGGCAGCTATGTACGGAGGTTTCACTGTTCCAACAATTCTGACTTTTTTTAAACCTTTGAATTTTCTTTGTGAATTTTTTTCTTTTCATTATTTTTTTGAACCTTTAATTTTCAATGGCTCAGAATTTCCATGGAAAAAAACCCTGTTGTAAAATCAGTCTGCATATTGACTGCTTGATTTTATACACTTGTGGTTAAGACCAAGTGATTAGAACACCTGATTCTGATCATTTGGATGGGCGAGTGAATACTTTAGTAATATAGTGTACCTCTGTCTAAAAAAGAGAGAAAAAGAGCAGAGTGTTTCAAGATAAATGGTCATACTCCCATATATTCACCAAAGTGGAAAGCTTTATGTTTGGTGTGTTCACAGCATGTTGCAGTGCACAAATGGCCATTTTTATTCATGGTGTTGATGGAACATCGACCGTGTGCGAGGAGTTTGTAGACTTGATGCCAAAGACTCGATATGACAACAGCAGTCATTTTCACCGCACTTGTTGGCATGTGAGATTGGATCAAAGTGGAGCGGTCCCACACCGTCAGTGAGATGGTGTACCTACTCAATGATCGTTAGAAAAGAAGATGTGGTAAATTTAGAGATAGAGGAAAAATACTCTTGACCAGAGATCTACTATATTGGTAATAAATGCAAACGCTTTCTTCAGAAGAAATGTGAAGCTGCTAAATTCTCACTATGAGGATTTTATGTCAGAAAGTCATTTTCTCTTGCAGAAAAAATGCATTTACCCTCACCACCGTAGTCTGCTGCTGGAGATTCAAATTATTTTTTTGATTCAGCATTTAAGGTCATCGCAACTTGTTTTAGTGAAGTTAATTTGACCATTTGGCCAAAGTAAACTAACGCAACACTTCATTACACCGCATCTTTGTCAAAAACCCCATTACAGAGCTTGGAGCTGTGCCCTAAATGATTGTAGCATTTGGCTTGCTTAGCCATGGTTATCTTCATATCACTGTAGTAGTGCAGAAAAACTGTCTGGATACATCACCTTCAGATCCTCTTGTAGGGGAAGAAGTGGAGTTGGACTGAACACACACGCATATTAGCACATGCAGGGCTGCACAGTGGCCCAGTGGTTAGTGTTCTCGCCTCACAATGAAAGGTTCACATTCCGGCTGAGACTTTGGTGTATGGAGTTTGTATGTTCTCCATTGTACATGTGTGAGGTTTCCCTAGGATTTCCATCTTTCTCCTACAGTCCAAAAACATGCTACATAGGCTTATTAGTATTTCTGAATTATTCTGTATTAATAATAATTAATAATATTATTATAATATTTATATATATATATATATATATATATATTAATTACTATTATTCTATATTAATAATATTTCTAAATAGCTACTAGGTCTGAATGTGGGTACCTGCAGGTTTCAAGAGGCTCAAAATCCCTTAAACGTGTGTTAAGAAATAGACAGTTGTCCAACCATCCATCCATGTTCTTCCGCTCATCCAGGACCGGGTTGTGGGGGCTGAAGTATAAGCAAAGATGTCCAGACTTCTCTCTCCCTGGTCACTTCCTCCAGCTCCTCTGTAGGGACCCTGAGGCATTCCCAGGCCAGCCGAGAGACGTAGTCTCATAGTGTCCTCGGTCTTCCCCTAGGGAGGCGTCCGAGGCATCCGGACCAAATGTCCAAGGCACCTCAACTGGCACCTCTCAATGTGGAGGAGAAGCGGCTATAGTCGGAGCTCTCTCCGGGTGACCGAACTTCCTACCTGATCTTTAAGGGAGCGCCCAGCCTCCGTTTGGAGGAAGCTCATTTCACTCGGTTGCAGTTGGGATCTGGTTCTTTCAGTCATGACCCAGAGCTCACGACCACAAATGAGTACTGGAACGAAGATCGACCAGTAAATTGAGAGCTTTGCTTTCTGGCGCAGCTCTCTTTTCACCACAACGGACCGGTGCAGCGACTGCATAACGGCGAATGCTGCTCCAATCAGCCTGTTGATCTCACAGTTTGATCTTCCCTCACTCGTGAACAAAACCCCAAGATATTTAAACTCCTCCACCTGAAGAGTTGGAGGCTGGCAGTTATTTCTCAGTCATTAATTTTGGGCCATTCTTGCTCTGATAACTTATTCTTAACATGTTCTTTGTTTGGTCCTTGAGCTAAAAATGTAACACTTGTGTACTGGCTATTGGTGACTGACAAGGACGAAAGAGGATTTTCTTTTCCGCAAATTATCATCTCATACTATATTTGATACCTGCATGAATACATGTTTGTGTGCAAGGGCATTTGGAACTTTTACTAGGCAAGTGTTTTTCATGATCTGTAGAATGATGTTGAAACTCCAACTCCACACACAAGCCCACAGCAAACAATGCAGCAGCAGGGGCAGACATAGCCTGCAGTTTTCCCCGTGTGGACTGGGTCATACAACTCCAGCCATCCAGAAACTGAGCCAAAGGTTCCACTACAGGAGCCACCGCTATCAGATACCAAGATACACAGAATAAGAGTGCAAGCCCCATCCCAGGCAGAGACTGGCCGTACGCTGTTCCCAGGCTTTTGTAACCCTGGGGTCATCTGGGCCCCACAAGACAGTGTGCTGAGCTCAATTTTTTTTTTTTTTTTGGAATGATTGTCAATCTTAACTGGTGTCCAATGACAGACATGAAGTCTTGTACACCTTGTCCACCCTTGTCAAATAAGGACTAATACCTTAATGTAAGGGGTCATCTGGACCCCATAAGAGAGAACAAGGGAACAGAGGAGTGCACCCTGTGTTGGCACTGTAACCGGATAAAAATGCATTTGGGATTTAATGTCTAAAAGTTTTATAGCATTTAGGCCAAAAACTTATCAGTCCAGTAAAAACTGATGACGGTTTTGCACAACATCCTTCTACTTCACTGTCATGCCCCCTGGTGGACTTTTTTGGTATTAATTTTACTTTTTTGGTATTAATTTTAAGAAACCAACCGGTGATCATTCGAGAGCTGAAATTTCGTGATAGTTCGCCATACCGATATTTTGTTCCCCTGTAATGGATAATACGTCAATGTAAGGCTTGGGTCATCTGGACCCCATAAGATAGCACAAGGGTTAATTACTTGAGAGAACACATTGCCATGAACTCAGATGGAGGACACACAGAGCAGGATTTCTCACCATTAAAAGTGACAGCATGAATGTAAGCCAAGAGCTCCTTCCCATCGATGTTGGTCATGCGTGGACACAAGCCAGGATATCCGCTGCAGAGGTCCCGGTGCATATGGTGCAGAGCGTGGGCCATTGCATAGACGGCGTCCATGACAAACTGCACTTTACCTTCTTGCTCATAGATGGAATCACGGCCAATTTTCTCCAACCCTAAAGGAAAAAAGGAAATGATCCCTTTAAACATGTAAGAGACCAAATCTTAAAGTTGCTTACTACTTTAAAATGTTCACCGCCTGTTCCAATAAAAAGTTAAGCTGGTGTAAGTGCTGCTTAAAATGATATATTTTTGATGTTGTTCACTGGTTGGGAAATTTGTGAAACTGGTTGATCTCGAGGTAATGCGAGTTGGGCTGTGGATCGTTACCTAGAAGGTGATCCGATTTGATTCACAAATCAAACTCAACGTTTCACAGATGGAGCCACGATTCTGACCTTTTATTATGTTTGTTCAGTTACTATGTCGTTTTTCCAGATTTATTAAATTAAAATAAGTATTGAATCACCATAATTTATACATTTTTATTATTTAGAAATGAAGATCAAAATAAAAAATATGATTAAAAACAAAGATTTAGACAGAAATAGATGGAGTTTATCACTTAAAAAAATTTAAATATATTTTCAAGGTTCACTTTTTTTATTTGCCATATATGCAACAACGTACATTGAAACATATAGGAATTTGGGTGCATATTTTTGGTCCTTTCAGGTTGACTTTGGCAAACAAAATCTAAACATCACTGTTGATTCGGATCAGTTAACAACAAATCCTGAAGATTTTTTTCCACAGTTTTTCCAGCCTTAAAATTCTGCAATGTTTTATGTTCTGAAGTATGGCATTTCGGTGCAAAAGGGTTACAAAAATGTTTTTTTTTCGCTTCCAATTTAGCTAATTTATGGTAATTGAGCAACCGAATTCACTGCTGTGCAGCGTGTGCAAGGCTGTTTGTCTCCACTCTAGTATCTGCTGGAGTTGCGTTAATTGATTAAATTAAATCCCATAAATCTCATGTTGATCTGAAGCCTTCGTCTGCAAAATATCCTCTGAGGGGGAGTGGCTTTTGGAGCTGAGCAGCTCCGTCACGGACGCCACCCCCCCTCCTTTTGTCTAATTAAGATAGCTCTGTCTCGCTAGCATAAATAATCACCGCTGCTGCATAAAAATGTAGCTTCCTCGGACGAGGAAGTGAAGAGGTTCGTTGACCGAACTTTCATACAATCCTTTACAGCTGCGGTCAAATTAAACACCGTTCACATTTCCGTGGTCACATTAAGAAGCTCCATGGAATCTCTCTCTGCAGCGTTCTCAGCTCTGCTACCGTAAGTATTGTATTAAACTGGATCAAAAAATCCAGTGACAGCTTATATGACCACAGAAATGTGAACGGTGGCTCATTTGACTGCAGCCAATGGGAAGATGTCCTCTTCTCTTCTCCAGCGCCTGAACTAGACACGCTAGCCGGGCTAGATGAGGGGTTTAGCAGCAGAGATGTTCATTAATTTAAATGTAGAGTTTCTGTCACAGTTTGATTTACAGCGATTTAAAAGGAGAAATACTCAGAAATGCAAAAACGAAAGGATTTCTTGTCTTTCGTAAAAAAAAAAAAAAAAAAAATCCCGCACATACATTTAAAAACTCAAAAAAAACATGATTTTCATCAGAGGGGGACTTTAAGCAGAAAGACATCCAAAAGGTTCCAGGATGGTGGGCGCTGAGGACTAGAGTTCAAAAACATTGGTTTACAGTAAATCTCCTACATAACTGTTCAATTAAAGTCTTTGAATAAGGTTTGTTTTAGAAGGGGAACTACAAAGTAAATGCACAGAGAAGTTTTTGTTTGTTCTCATTCTAGCATTACAACTGTTCTTCACTGGAAGTATAGGAGTGAAGCTCTATTGCACACCGAATTTCACAGTGAACAGAATGCAGTGCAACATGTTCTCCCCCTCAAATCCAGACTTTCCCATCTGATTGTCAAACGCAGAAGTTTGAGTTATCACCTCACAGACTGCTCTGTAGTCAAGTACTGGTGAGATTCACACCAGCCCATCTGACAATTAGCATTTGGCTTGTTAGTGTGGAGTTTGCATGCTTGGCTAAAACTCACTTCCATTAATCTTGTCCTGCTCTGTTTCATTCATCAGAGAAATGTCAATCTTTGACACTTTTCAGGACTTTATAAAAAGTAAGAAAATTACTGTTTGCTTCAGTAATTAAACCAGTCAGAACTTATCAGCTAAAGCCTGAACAACAAGAAGTAAACAGAGTAATCTTTTTTATTGATTCAATGTCTAGAACCAAAAATTGTTTGTGTAATAAACTTTCTATACAACACAACAGTATTGTGTTAATGTTGAAGATATAAATCAACAGCCTGATCATCTTTGAATCCAGTTTTCCAAAAATATGATATTGGAGCCTTATTGAATTTCGGAATAAAAACTCAAGTTAATACTTTACAAAAACACAGATAATTTCTTTTGTTTATTGATGTCCATTCCTTTACAATTATATAACAACTGGGCACAAGATGTTTATTTAAATACTAAAGTACAGCTGGGTTTTTTTTTTTTTTTTTACGTTTTTGAGCCAAGGTACACTTTATCTTGACAAAAATTACAAACCGCACCAGCAACCAAAAATATGAAAGAGAAACTATAGTCTGTATCAATGTCCAGTCCCTTCACAATCTAATGTGCATTTTTTGTAATAATACAAAAATGTGAATTTTTGCCAAAAGTTCAAATAATATGCAACCTCACAAAAAACTAATAAAAAATTTTAGAAAATTTACTTAAAAAATATGTGAGTGTGTAAAATAAAAAAAAACATTTAGAAAGAATTTTCGAATATATTTGTGCAAGTACAAAAGAGTATTAGGGCCACCAAAAATTAAAAAATGTTCAAAGTTATTTTCTCATATTAATTAATTTACAAATTTTCATCTAGTAAATTTATAAGATTAAGAGTTGTACATTTAGCCTATTATTTTAAAAGTTATAAACATGATTTTATTCTTGTAAAGTTACAAGATTTAAAGTTGTAATTAAAAAAATGTTTTATTAAGGTTTCAAATATTTATGACCTTGATTCGGCTCCATACACCTCGATGCTGTGACTCCATAACAAACCCAACTCTGATGCACCTATTAGTGTGCAGATTGAGTGTGGCCATCTTTTGTTTACTCCCTGCTGCAAGTAAAATTGTAAAAGATACGTTTTTGACTCTGTTTAGAAAATCGTGTACAAATTAACATTTATTTATAGTTTGTCTTCAGAAAAAGTTTCTTGGCAGGCAGCAAGGATTGGCAGAAAAAGGTCTTCATTTAATGTTTTATTTATGTTCAGAAAAATAAAAAACGGTAAAGAGTACATTTTTAAAGATTTATCCTAATCCAGACTCCAGTGGCCACTGGTTAAATTTAATTTTTAAGACCTCAGATATATAGCAAGAGTGAAAATACTGCTAAGCCTAAACAGCAACA
This sequence comes from Oryzias javanicus, assembly GCA_003999625.1. NCBI lineage: Eukaryota > Metazoa > Chordata > Actinopteri > Beloniformes > Adrianichthyidae > Oryzias > Oryzias javanicus. Next base: position 7,785,112 of record CM012442.1, on the reverse strand, counting down.
GGCCTTTGAATACCTGTACATTTCTTAGGACTACCCGGTTTTTTCCCGTGCATTCCCAGCTTGCAGCCAAAGTTTTCCTCCCAGAACTCAGCAAACCAGACGTTCCTGCGGTTGTTTGACAGAGAGCGGCTCTTAAAATGACGGTCAAATGCTGAAAGAAAACAAAAAAAGGTTACTCTCTTCCTGTCTTATTGTAAAAGTTTGTCAAAAATACAGTTGTGCATTTCTTTTTCTGGCTGTTTATAGCCTCACCATCCACTGAAGTCCTTCTTGGAAGAATGGTTATGGCACCTTCGGCAACTTGCTCTTGCTGAAGGACTGGAGAGATTTTAGAGCCCCAGCTGTCGGAGCCCACCCATAAGAAGTGACCTGTTAGGTTGTTCCGCTTCGCGGCGTCCAGAATTCGCCTTCCAGCATAATGAGCAACAAACACCACAGGCATAAAGGAAAAAAGAAGGAAGAAGTTTGCTTTTAGCATTTTATGCAAATTAAAACTAAATTTATTAAAAAGTTTGGTAAATGGTGTATACTTGTACAGCACTTTCTATCTTCCTTCGAAGGCCCAAAACGCTTTACAGTCACAGACCCATTCACACACACATTCACACACTGTTTGAACTTCAATTTACAAACAAAGTTGCCCCACATAGCACATGAATAAACAACAAACATAGCTCTATGCCATGTCTAAATCCAAGCCTCAAGGGTCGGTGTCCTACATGCTGTCCCAACACATCATCCCAAAGTTGTCACATTGGGACGTTTGGTTAAGACCCCTATGCAACACTGTTTGATGGTTTGGGTATCCCCAATTTGTTGTTATTGAACTTACTGGCTCTTTGTAAAATCAAGGGACCGCAACCCTTGAGAATGCGAATCCAGAACCGCTTGAGATGGGTGAGCATGGTGCCTGGATGTCTACCAGATTGAGGCGGGCCTCGGAACTTCGTTTTAATGGGTACCATACCCAAACTATAAAACCAGACGCAGTTGGGGACTCCAAAGCATCAGAGTGGCAGAGCTGGTACTTGGGCAAACTGCTCATAGGGCATACTATGCTCCTCTTCTGTGTCAGGGGGCGATGGATAGTAATGGTTGAGCAAATTTTGCGACGGTCGGGACACACCAAACTTTCAAAAGTGACACGGATACTTTGACCTGGACCACATCAATAAGTAACTAGTTCGGAGTGGGAATGTGTTAGATTTCCAACTAACCTGCCATTCTCAAGCTCCTACTGGCTTAACACACCTGATCCAGGATTTCTGGAAAACCAGCAAAGGCCTGGATTTGGACAATCCTGCTTTATGCAGATGATCTTCTGTTTTTGTATTTACATCTGAAGAAATCATTTCTCATATTCTTCTTCTTTTGGCTTAATAAGGAAAAATGCCATGTTACAAATTAAGTCTATACAAATGCAACTTGTTTTCATTTAATGTGTCTTAAGTCCTTTTTGGAGAAAACTAATCTATCATTGAAGATTACACAACAGATTTATTTATCTCAGAGTAACTGTGACAAGGGAGTTTTATAATCTTTCTAGAAAGCACTATTAAATTAAAGTTGATGATACAACAATAATTCTCCAAACGGGCTCCTTTATACCTCTCTTTAACTGAGAGGGTAAATGTAGTCAAATCTCTGTACCACTGATGTCTGTATTTATTTCAGTTCCTATCCCTAAAGGAACTTGATACTATTATTTTATCAATCCTATGAAGGGATTAAAATAAAAACGACAAAGACCATTGGGAGTAAACAAAACAAGAGGCCAAGTTACCACTTCCAACCTTTGCTACTACAGTACTGTACTACTGGGCTTCCAAATGTGTTGGGTAACATCCAGAAGGACTGGCTCTCTGTGGGGGGAGATGGAAACACTTTCCTACAGGCCTCTGTCATAACCATATGTAAATGGTACACCACATCTATTATCTACACCTTTAACAGTTCATAACCCTGTCATACACATCTCGGAGACGGTATTGAGACGGTCTGAAGTAATTCAATGACTTTCTTATGAAAACCAACTTGCCTTTTTTCAATACTAAGTACATATAATCTTCCAGGCTCAGATATTTACAGCATAATTTTACTGCGACCTCCACTTCAGGTTTTCTAAATAAAACTTCCAAGAAGGTTATGGCTGACATTCTCCTACTTCATCCAACTCAAAGGAATTCCATTAACAACATGTTTAACGTAGTGCGTATCCCTCCATGCAAACCATTAAAGTATCTTGAAAAATAATAATCTATTATCAAAGACACAGATTGGGACAATATTATGACAAAGATTATTTAATCTTCAATGTGTGTGTGAGACACACAGTTAAAAATAGTTCTCTGTGTATACTTTCATAAACACAAACTGGGTAAAATGAATCCAAATTGATTCTATATGTGACAGTTGATCAGAGACTACTTGGTTTTGTCCTATAATAAAATTCTTTCAGAGAGATTTGTGAAGCATAAAACTAACACTAACAAAGTTTGAATAATCAGACAGCTTTCATTTTTTTTGGTTTTTTTTTAAGCATTTACAGAACATTTGATAGTAGAATAGATTAACCCCTCTATCATGTGAGGGTTTTAGTACTCTCAAAGGCTGCTGGATGTTTCTAGATCAGTCAGGTAGAATATCACAGTCAGTAAGTTTATAGCTCTGTGTCTTTTGTACAAAAATGCAACAACAAGGGAGATCAGTTCAGGGAACATCATGAGTGCGTAAGAGATCAGATGGGAATGTGTACCTGCCGTGGTGCAGTGGTAGGGCAGTCGTCTCATGATTGGAAGATAGTGGGTTTGATTCCTTGCCCGGCAGTGGAGCCACCACCAGTGTATGAATGTGTGTGTGAATGGGACTGTGACTGTGAAGCGCTTTGGGCCTTCAAAGGAAGGTAGAAAGTGCTGTACAGGTATATGACATTTACCATTTAATAAATGCACGATGTTTAATACATTGAGCAAAACAAAGAAAAATTTAATTTAAAGCACCAGTCCTCTTGTAGTAGACATCATTGACTCTCAGAACGTCAAGATTTGAAAAACAAGGTTTTGTTCATTAAAAAGTAAGTTAGATCTCAAGTAGTACTACAATTAAAAGGTTAACATAGAAAATCAGTACTGACAAGCTACCCAGTTTTACATGTTCTTTTTTTTATTGAATTTGTGTTGTTTAGTCAAATAATTTGTTTAAATCAGTTCTGAATTGATACTATCTTTTATATTATCCATTGATTTTGTTCTCTTCACAATGCAATTTTTTTTTGCATAAATAAATATTGATTGTCTCAAGCTTTCCTTTTGGATATTTTTTCAGCGTGATAATAAAATTGAGCGTATAAGCATGAGTTCATTGTTTTTATTTACCTGATATCGTCCTCATTGGTAAACATAATAACAGCTCGAGCATTGGGCGTTTCCAGCAGACGGAAGATAATCTTGTCAAATTCTTGAGGTCTTGGCTCCCGAGGAATCTTTAGAGACTGAGCGATGCACACCCAACCTGACCGAGGAAAACAGAGAGATGAGGAGGTCTGGTAACAATCGAGCTACCAAACTGGGACTAGAGTGATTTGGTTAGTTGATTATTGCTTGATTTATCAAATGACTTACCAAAATAAACCCATTTCAGACAAGTTTGTGCTCTGTTTAAATATGCTGCTAAAGAGAAATTCTGTTTTTCTTGCACAGTACCAGATCTACTTGTTCTTCTGTAGTTCAGCAGTTTATTAACTGGCAGCACAAGTACGTGTTGCAATTCAGATAAATTTAGTAATATTTCTTAACCCTGTTCGCTTCATTTCAAAGCTGCAGATATTCACTGATTGTGTCTTGATCTAATGTTTGCTGCTTTCCTGTTACCACAGAGATCATTAAATATTTATCTTCAGTCCCTGACACAAAGGTCAGAGGATTCATTAATGTTTGAGGATACTTTACACCGTCAGATTATGACTTTCAACTCTCTAATGATGATGTGCAAATGAGTCTTTGCTCCTCCTGTGTCTAAATGCCCATGTTTTTTATTTTTATTTTATTTTATTTTTTATTTTCTTGTTATAAAACCATTTTTATGTAAGGTTTTGTGCAGGTGTGAAAATACTTCTTCTATTTCAATCAACAAAAGGCAGTTCATGAACAAAAGTAAATATATATTGTAATTAATATTTAAATTATTTTTTTTGTCTTCAAACAGCATAAATTATGTTGGCACTCTTGCTTACAGGTATTGAATTAATTTGACTGGTAGGTGGTTCCAAACATCTTGGGGAGCCAACCACAGATCCTCCATGGATGGATGTTTATGTAATCTAAGACACACTCCATGATGTTGAGTGGTGGCTTCTTGTTCTTCTTTATACTGACTTATATACTTGTTGGGGTTGTTGTCCTGCCGGAAAATAAAATTGGAACTGATCATACACTTCCCTAATGATTTTCCATACAGGATAAGTATTTGCCTCTAATGCTCAACATTGATAATGGTTTTCGACCATTTATTCGATGAATGTGAATCCCCGTTGAGCAGCTGCGTTTGCAGCACAAGGCTGCTTTTCTCGGCTTCATAATCCACTGGAATTACATTATTGCCTCAAAGGTTGAAGAGTTACAATAGTAAAAAGAATGTCATCACTGGAGCCAAAGTTCTGGTGTACAAGGGTTAATTGATCTACTGCCTTTGCTTAGTAAACAATTTACATTAAATGAGGAAAAAAAAAACTTTTGGTCAGTAAAGTGCTTTAAAAAATGCATTAGTCAAGATGGAAATAATTTATTTTTTCTCTTTTAATGTGCCTAACTTCCAGACTTTTCTTGAAGATTGCAAGTGAGACGGCTGCTGTGTATTGAGATGAGCAGGTCATTCCAACATTTGGGGTCAGAACTAAAAAGTTTAGCTTGTAATTTTTTTGTCGTGTTGTACAGAAATAACCAGAGTTTTACATCCTCTAGTGTTCCATTAGCAGACTGAATGTCTTACCAGACTCTCTGGAGATCTGGACAAAGGCTTCAACTCCGCTCTCGCCGTAGTTCCCCTCAGAAGCCAGCGTGGACACGTAGTTCCAGCCCAAAGCAGTGACGATGTCCAGCATGGCCTGAGCCTGGTAGGAGTCTGGCGGAACCACACGGGAGAAGAAGTCGTACCGAGTCTTGTCGCTTAGTTCTGGGGCAGTAGAAGCGTAACTGATCTGAGGGATCTGAGAAAAGACAACACAGCACAACTGTAGATGAGAGTTTTCTGCTACTAAAACTTGTCTTCTAAATCCATTTTGTTCATTGCGAACAACAGTAATGTTTTTGCTCCAGCACTTCTGCAGTGTGTTGTGTCGGTACGGTAGAGTAGTGAAAGAAATACGGACAACAACTCAGCTAACAGAATCCATCATGTTTATTCTTCTTCTGCAGTCTCAAGTACAAATTAGATCAGTAACTCCACCTGCTGGGCAAATGGTGTAATGACACTCAGTAACAACACCACACAGTGATGACATGTGTAATAGTGCGAACCTCTTGCTGATGGTTGCAAACTGCCAAAAATCTTGAGCTTTTGTTAAAAATTCCTTCTGTAAACATGCATCTTTCCCCCTTTAGTTTCTTGTGTTTACATTCTTTGACTAATGCTGCGTTCACATCGGACAAGATTTGTGCATAAGGGCGTCGAGTCTCCGTGTTAAGTCAAGTTACAGACGTGATCTGAGGTCCTGCTGCAAAATTTAGGCATCTGACGGGCCCTTGGCTTAGGACATGTGACTTTTGAGGGAGTAAGTCAAAGGGTAGAAAAAAATAATTCAATATGGCGGCTCGATATGAGGATTTTCTTCCTGAACTTCCATCCATTTTCCTAATCCGCCGGGGCTGCCGAAGTCTGTCCCGGTTACTGTTCGACAAAGGTGGTATCCAACCTGGACAGGTCGCCAGCCTGTCACAGAGCCTTTAAAGCTGGAGTGATTGTGCCCACTACGCTAGCCAGCCACCCAGTCACAGCATAGCAATGCAAAGAAATTAGTTTAGATTTTTGCAATAAATCACTAAATAGAAAGCAGTCGAATGGTCACTTTTTCTGTTTATGTCTAAGCCCCATAAGAATTGTCCTGGATATTTATTAGCTATTTAGTTTTAATGATATAATAATGACATGCTAACTATTCAGAGAGATAATAACATTGATCATATGAATATTTTGTGTGGATTTTTGGGTTATTATTTTTGAATTTGCATAAGGCTTTAATAAGCTTCAACTTCTGCCCGTCTCTATTTCAAGTATCGTTCTGTTAAATACAGATTCTTGTTAATGACCGATTATCAGTATCACCAGGTGTCTATTTCTATCTGTTGTTTTTTTTTTTAATGTTTGAAATAAATAAACTGAACTCATTTAAGGTTCACTGTTATGAAACTTTCTTTTTCAAAGCCATACTTGTACCCAGCCTGTAACGGCTCTTTCTTGGTATTTCCTGACCTTTGACTGGTTGGTCACACACAGCGGTGAATATAGATAAAAATTTTCTTTTTTTTTTGTATTTTTTCCTCTAGAATGGCTTAAAAAAAGTGTTGCTTGTGTTGTGCATCAGTCAACTGATGAGTCAATAAATGGCGGCTTCTTTGCTGGAGGGGTTAGCCTGAGTTGAAGCTCACTCAAGGGGACTGAATGTGCAGCTTGGGCGGTGAAGTCATCCACTCTGTATCCCAGTGTCTTCTATTTTCTGTCTGGATTTTATGTAAGATTTTGAACAACTTTTAAAGTTAATGCTTTTGCATTTGTGTTTTGCATGCGTCCGCTTCTGTTTCTATGACTCTTTATTGATGATTGAAAGTAAGCACCATGCAGCTGATGTTCCCCTCCATTACCAAGCCAAATGTTAAAGGCGGCATGTTTAGAGTTTGTAAATTCAGTCTAGATTATATTTATTTTGTTGATTGATAATTTACAAAAAAACACAGATGGGATTAAATGCATCAAGATTTAGAAATAACGTTAAAAAAAATTGTCTAAATGAGTACATTACAAGGTGTGAATAAGTTCTTATACTCTTTTTTTTTTCTCTCTTATTAGGGATCCCCATTAGTTGCAACCGAATAGATTGCAACTATTCTTCCTGGGGTCCTGACATTTTTCAAACCTTCTACATTATAATATTCCATGTACATATTCCAGTAATACCATGTTTAAAAAAAAAAAAAGACAATAGACAATAATAATAATAAATACATAGATACAAAAACACAGAACCCAGTAACTGCATCACTCAACATGATCAATAAATAGTTACTCCTCAGGTTTTACTTTAAGAAGGCGTTCTTATAGCCCCAATTGGGATCCAAAAGGGTACAAGAAACAGCAGCTAGGAATTTGAAAACGATGCATGGGTACAAAAGCAACAAAAATAGTCATTTTTGATATGATTATACAGGTTAGTCATGTTGAGGGGAAACGACTTTTCTCAGCCTATGGTGTATGTATTTTGTAAAAGCCAGTCAGGGTCCCTCTAACTCTAATTGAAAGTTTCCTGTAGCCTTAAAATGTGTGAAATGATCAAATCTACAATCAAACCCGGATGTAGGCTTGATTGTTGATCATGAACAAAATGTACGTTTAGTAGATCCTAAACCAAGTTACACATTTTGACATGAGTCAGAGACTGGATCACTGCTTGTCATTAGCATCTCTCTAAAAATGTTAATTTATGACCATACCAAGCAGACAGACACGAGTCACGATTTTCAACCCTTCCTCTTTCTGAAACCCACCCACGCTTCACTCTGTCAGGTTGGATCATTTCTATGAACTTGTGACAAAATGGTGCTGCTCCAGGCCTTCTGGGCCCGTCAAGTTACTTTACTACCATCGGCTTTATTAATTCAGAATAACATGGTGATGTACAATATTATCATAATTGCACTTGCTGCACCTCTTGGTTTATTGTTATGTGTAGGATTGTGTATGTTTTCAGCAGTGTGTTACATCTCTGGCTCAGCACAGCATTTGATAACAGTAAATAACAGTAGACAAGCTGAGTTTTAGAGAGAAAGTAGATTATTTAACACCACATTACAAGCAAAGAAAAATGGAAATGTTAAATGTGGATGTGCGGATGTGAAAAGAGGTTTTCAAGTTTGATCATTTCTGATAGTGTATTTACGTTGTAAGGCCCTTAAAAATTTGCTTTGGAAACCAACAAGAACCTTTCATCTGTCTTAATACACTTTTCAATCCTGGCCATCATAGTCTAGCAGAGTAAGAGTACAAAACTGTTGATGTGGTCATACTCCATGTACAATGCAACAAATGTTAAGTTTCGCCATCAAATAAATAAATTACTATTTACTAATTGTGACCATAAATGAGCCCATTTGTCTGACCACAGAAATCAGACACCAGGGAGTAATCAGATATATCGTATATCTTCAAATTGTGGGGCGTCTCTAATAGTCGTAGTCTCCAACAGCCGCTGGGTCTAACTCGTGTTTGCTACTGTTAGACGCTGGCCTCTAATAGTGGCCGGGTTCTTTTAGGAAGACTGGTTCAGAAAATGAGCAAATAGCAAATGATTTCCTGGTGGATTAAAGAGCAAAGACTTCGTGTGTCTTCCAGAAAATGATTATGGATGGGTAGACCCAACAATAAGGTCTGCGACAACTGTCAGAGAAATCATTGAAGAGGCAAAGACAAACAAACAAGTAACCTCAGCTGAGGGGGAGGGGGTTCAAGACGTACAATACGGAGGCACCTGCAAAAAAATGGGCTGCATGGTAAAGTCACCAAAAAAAAGCCTTTTATGAGCAAATAACACAAAATAGGGCAAAATATAATTCATCAAGTAGCCCAGAGACAAGCTTTCAAACTTCTGGACCAAAGTATTTTGGAGTGAAGAGACCAAGATTACAAATGTTACAAAATTTAAATCTTTAATACAAAAGGGGTTTATACAAATATACACCTTGTGTATCCAATGATTCATAACCACCTATTGTAACAGTAAAATCTCAAGAGGACTTCAACTCTGATTTGTTTGCTTTTCTGCTGGATGGGTTTAAACGACAGGTTTAAACGTAATAATGATGAAATTAATAATAAATAATTGATTTTATTTATTTTTTTGTTTCATAAGTGATTATAAAGAGGATAATGTCCTTAATGTGCCGAGTATCTGGAAGGAATGGACTTGGTGAAAGGAAAGTCAGACGGTTCACGCCTCCGCGCTGTCCTTGTCTTTTGCTCACAAAACTTCCAAGTCCAGTGCTAAGTTTACACATGAGCAACTTAAAAATGTGGAAATGTTGGAAAATATGACCTTTGCTGGAAGAAATCTAGAAGAAATCAGATGTAGTCATTGCTTTTGCTTTTATCATTTAATGTCAACAATATACATTTTACCATAAGTTACGATTTAGATGTTTTTTTTTTTTTTTTTTTTTTTGTTTTTGAGTTTTAAAATTACACTTCCTTGTTTGACTGTTTATGTTACAGCACAATATTGGCTTAAGAAAGATTTGATTGGGTCTGATTATCAACAAAAGGACACTGCATTATCATTATTTCAATGACCATTTGCAAAATCCAATACCTCAAATCAGATAACTGATAAACTAATTAAGAAGTCATCTTAATGCTGATGAAAAATCTATCAGTATTTTGTGTAGTTTGATAGATAGTATGATGAGTTTGCAAACATGTATACTCCTCAGGTCTCAATTTAATAAATGACAATCAAAACTCAGTTTTTTACCAAGATAGTTAATACATAATCCATGGTGGTGTTTAAATGTACCTGGTGGTGGTGATTAAGAAAAGATGATCATTCCAAACAGATTTGGTATTTTTAGGATTAAAAAAAAATCTCTCTCTTAAAGTTCAACTAATTCCAGAGTAAACAGCAGTTAGCAGCAGTTGTTTATGCATTCCTTGAGATTAATGTGACTGCCGAGCAGTAGCTGAGTGTCAGCAAACACATGTCGACAGGCATCATGTCCTGCAGCAAATGGCGTGCATTTCCCTCGCAGAGCTTAACCCCAAAATGTCACGGTCACACAGGCGTGCCATGAAAAGAGGTGGGGAGACGATCATAGGAGACTCTTGATGCTAATCAGAGAGAACAACATTAGCAACGACGTGTTCTGACATCATTATCCTAAGGCATCTCAAAAAAGAGGCAAAGCAACAACATTTTTTTTTCAAAGCTGGTATCCTGCTAACATCTGCAGGCAGAAGTTCATTTTGTTGGATTTACTACCCCTTTGCTGTCACAGGGAATGAGTGCTCTTTCGTGGCCTGTGTCGTTTTCTAGGACATATTTTCTGCAGAGCAGCAGGAGTTCATCAAAAATTTGCCTCTGAGTGGTGGGCAGGACTCTTGGAGTAATCCCGCCCCACTTTCCATCACTTATCTGTTTACGCTATCTCCTGCTACCTTACAGCTCCTCACACCCTCAACCTATCATTAGAAGTGCAATAAAAATAGTAATATTGGAGCTGTCCAGCCAGGCAGTTTTGAGCCAGATGCCAGCTTGGACGAGGAAAAAAAACAAACGGAAATTAGTCAAGTCGTCTACAAGTGGACGCATCAAAATAGAGTGGAGTAAAGCGCTTGTGACCAGTAAATAATCAACGTCACAAATCCAATCTTTGTCGAACGGCTACATGAATTCACCCTGATGTATAACAGGAATATAAATTTATAAATGATTTATAAGACAGATTAACAGTACATGTCTAAAAATTCTGAAAGCATTTACACAAATGTGCTTCCAATTTAAAGAACCATGTCTAAATAACTGGTTTGTAAATAATTTAATGCTTGATTTTAAATGTTTAATTGTTTATATATAAAGTCTCAACATTCCATTAATAAACACATTTTAGTAATCATTTTAAATGAAGATGAAAGGTTTCTAACACTTATAAGCTACTTGCTAATGCTTGATAAAGTAGGAATGATGCTTTATAAATGATTGAGTGTTACCTCATGCAGTTATAAAGTCTTATTGGGTATTTAAGTTATTAAAATTGTTATCAAAATTCAACAGAAAAAATATGAGTTGGAAGTATCACAAGGAACGTGTGTTAGTTTGGATCGAGTCCACTTTTTTGTTGCGGATCGAGTCCTGAAGATTGCGTTTGTTCTGCATTCAGACTGATGTCTAAGATTTCTGTTTAGGACCAATCCTTGTAAACAAAACCACAAAACTCTTCAGTCATTGGCCAGAAGTTACAGGGATGGGTCAAAACAAAAAGAACAAGATGAAAGTAGTAGGTGCTGCGATTTGTCAAGATTTTTATTTATTCAAAATTTTTATTTTGCTGATCGATTTTGAACGTCTGTGAAGGCCAGATTGAACACCTTTTACTTCTACTTTGGTACAGAGGAGGAATGCTGCAAGACTGTTCTATTGGGGACCTTATGAGGTACGCTAATAAGTGTTTATGACAGATCGAAAACAGTGAAAAGCCATGGGGATCACCTTCAAATTTTTTCTAATGAGAACATTTCAATGAGTTCCTGTGTCTCATCATTGTGGTGTCATGGCCTTGTTTATAAGAGAATTGTGTTGAAGCACTACAATAGGCCTTTTAGGAAGACGTTATGGCAGCTCCCCACGCGTGTACCGCATAACGAGACAGAAAAGCGGGTAACAAGAGTTTTTAGCTGAGTCAAAATTAACATATAAACAGTTGGACCTTTTATTTCTTTTTTGCTGACACGACAATCAATACTTTACATTTGTTCATGGCTCACGAATCGCCTCGTTTCTAACGTAGAAATGACACAACAGATGAGTCACACTGGCTGAAGTTTAAGCTAAATGTTAGGTAAGGGAATAGGATAGATTAATCAGACTATTTAAAACAGGAGTCTCAAACTGGCGGCCCACGGGCCATTTGCGGCCCCCGCCCTAATATGAAAGTTCAATGTCTACTAAGCAATATCTTTTGCATGTCCTCGCTTCTTTGATGATAGCTTTGTATTTGCTTTGTGATGTTTCATCTTCTTTTATGCTTAAAACTTTGCATTTGCTATTGTCGAGGGATCTGGTCATCAGAAAAGTCCTTAGCAACAGTTGCTAGTCTTGCTAGCTCTTGTCGTTTCACACGCATAAGATATTGCTTAGAGCATAAACATGAACAAATCTTCAGTAAACTTGTTCAGTACACATAGACAATAAATCAAATATACAGACAGTGGACGTCAAAACATATTTTTGGCACAAATAGAACTCCATACAGCCCATTCTCAACCACTCTGCCTTCCCCAAGCTAAATTGAGTTTGAGAACCTCGATTTAAAATGAATCAAAATCAAAAGTGAATTGAATCAGCAACTACAAATATTGAATTTTTGTTGACAACTTCTACTGTCAAAAATACATGTTCATGTACAAAAAACTACACAGTAGGAGTACACAAGTCTTCGTGAGGAGATAGCTTTGTTGTGTGTATTAAGATTTTTGTTGTAATACAAAATAATGAGGCGTTTTATGAAAACAGAAAGCAGTGACAATCGTGTTTCATGCTCTGCTGTAAACAGTATAATGGGAGGAAATGCCATTTCTAAAGCACGGCTGACTTAACCACGGCTGAGCGGGCGGCAACCCCTGGCCCTCGGGCAGGACTCGAGAAGCGCATGCTTCTGGACGACACTGCTGCCTGTGTGGGCTCGCATCCAGGGAGGGAACCACTGACCTGTCAGCAGGCACCGTGGCAGGATGGCTGGGTCAGACTTAGTCTTGTTTCTAATTTAGGAAGCACAATGTCTGGCCTGGACCTCAGTAAATGCTCTTGCGGGGCAAAGTGGTCCTCCGCCAGGGACGGTTCATTCCTGATCATATCCATCTTGGTCACTCTCAGAGAGAAGAAGAGGAAGAATCTTTATTTCTATAGCACTTTTCACAGAATGAATCACAAAGTGCTTCACAAAAAGAGCATAAAATCAGAAGACACAGGGAAATAAAATCAATAATAAAACAACTAAAAACACAGTAAAACACGGTAAAAAATAGTAATAAAGCGTGTTTTTGCTTAAAAGATTCTGGCTGGAAGACCTCAAAGATCGGGCTGAAGAGTACGGGGTTAAGAGGTCACAGGTGTACGTCGGGGCTTGACCGTGCAAGGCTCTAAAAACTAAAAGTAAAATTTTAAAATCAATTCTGAATTTGACAGGTAGCCAATCTAAAGCAGACAATATCGGAGTGATGTGAGTCCGTTTGCTGGTTCCTGTTAAAAGCTTTGCTGCAGAGTTCTGGACGAGCTGAAGACGGTTTAGGGAGCGTTTGTTAAAACAGGTAAAAAGACAGTTACAATAATCTAAACGAGAGGAAATAAAAGCGTGCTGGTTTCCAGGTCAGACCGAGACAAGATACTTTTTAATTGTGCCACATTTCTTAGATGATAAAAACAGTTTTTTACTAACTGTTTTGAGTGGCCTTCCAGAGACATGGACTTATCAAACAACACCCCAAGATTTCTGAGACTCGACTGGACGGAAGAGCTCTGAGACCCGAGGTGTTGTCTGATAGAAGGAATTTTATTTTCTGGGGCAAAGATCAATGTCTCTAAATGATTATTACACAGCCATGTTGTGATGCTTGTTAAGCAATCCAACAGGCTTTGCAGTTTGTAATAATCATTTTCTGGGAAAGAACAGTAGAGCTGCATATCATCTGCATAAAAATGATATGAAACGTGGCTGAATTTATTGATGAGTTCCCCAAGAGGGATCAAATATAAAATTAATAAAATAGGGCCAAGTACAGAGCCCTGGGGAACGCCACAATTTACTTTGTCAGAACCTCAACATCTTCATCTCTGTCACCTCCAGCTCTGCCTCAGAGTCTCTAAACCAACAACATGGCTGCTCTTACCATGCACATTCCCTCTCATTCTTGAGGACACTCTTTGGTCATCAGACGTGAAACCTTTTTCCACCTGTACCAACCTGTGTCTTTACCTCCTTCCCACACAAGCACTTATGCTTCTCCACCTTCTTCACCTTTGCTCCCTGTAATTTAACTGTTCCACTTGAGTTCCTCTCATTTACACACATAAAGGTAGTCTTGTTGCAGCTGACCTTTATTCGTCTTCTAAAGCAAACCCCTACCTCTCTAGACGCTGCCGAACCTGCATCCCTCTCTCACCACATAATACAATGCCATCTGCAAACATCATGATCCACAGAGATTCCAGTCAAACCTCATCTGTAAGTCTGTCAAACAAGATAAAGTTCAAAGCTGATCTTTGGTGCAGTCCCACCTTCCACCTTCACCTACAGAACATCTCACCACTGTCTTACAGCTCTCATCCACGTCCTGAAGAACTCCAACAATCCTCTTTGTCCATCCAGACTTCCTCATCCAAACCGCAGCTCCTCTTTCTATATTCTGTCAAAGACTTTCTTCAGATCCACAAAGACACAATTTAGATCCTTCTGACCTTCTCTGTTCTTCTGAAATTAAATGTTGCATCTGTTGCTCTCTTTCTCTGTATGAAACCAAACTGTTCACAAATGTTCATTTCTGATTTCACTCTAGCTTCAACTCCAGTTTCCCATTACTTAATTGTGTCTTCATCAGTAGTATCCCCTTAGGTTCTTTGCAGATCTCCTTTCTTCTTCAAAATTGAACCAGAACATCTTCCCCTTACATCCTCTCACTCTCCAAGAGCTTCATAAACAGAAACTCTACTTCAGTAATGTCAAACTCCAGGCCTCGAGGTCCGGCCTTTTGCTGGTTTTCCAGAAATCCTCCCTTATCTCCTGCTGATTACCTGGATCAGGCCTGTTTAGCCAATGAGCTTCAATGGCAGCTTGGTTTGAGAGGACGTTGGACACAGGCCCTTGAGGCTTGGATTCTGACACTCCTGCTCTACAGCCACCTCTCCTAAACTCTTCCATGTTGTGTCAGTATGTCAGGTACCTTGTCAGTAGTGATGTGACATTCTGTATCAAGGCTTCGAGGCATCTGTCAAGTAGTAGAGGAGAAATTTATGTGAAGTGCATATCGAGGCTTGCTTCATTTTTACTCAAACATTTTTATCAAAGCTCTCCTTCCATCTTTCTATCTTTCTTGTGGAACATGTCAACATGTTTCTTTCTCTTTTATGGATCATCCTAACCTTCAGCTCATTCTTCCATCTCTGTTTCTCTGCCTCACCTGTGCTCCAGAGCCACATGTGGCTCTTTTATCTCTCCATGGTCAAACATAAAATAAGTCAGAGAAACTGCTGACCCGGCCATGTCGACCGTGGGAGTTAACAGCTCCCTGCTAATGGCTGCCAAACCAAATCTACCTAAAGAAAACAAATAAACAAAGCCTGAAAACTAAGGCCCGATCCGAATACTCCCCTTCTCACTTCCCCTTAGCCCTTCCCCTTGATTTCAAGTGGCAGTTGAAGTCAAAGTTGTGTCCAGAATTATTATTTTTTACGCTACACACTCCAACAGAGGGGTCCAAAGTAAACCGCGCCGCGCTACGAAGCGCTTTTCTTCACTTTGGTGCTCTCTGAACCACAGATGTTTACATTTAAACGTAAGTAATAACTTTATGTTGCAGTGTGACCTCTTTACATTTATAAAATTGCTGTTGTAATGTATATACGAGCGCTGGAAGCTCAGCGCTAACGCTAGCTTACCGGTGAATTTGGTGACGTCACTGAACGAAACTCACGTCGGAAATATTTTTTTACCACCCTCCGTTTGGAGCAAGCACGGAGGGATAAACGAAGGCGGAGGGCTAAGGGGAAGGGAGAAGGGATAGTATTCGGATCGGGCCCAAGACTACTAAAGTCAAAATAACAAAACCCAGCAGTGTAAGACTGCTGAGGGCAAAGAAAGGAAAAAAAAACAACAAAAAAAGTTGTTTGAATAGATTTAATTCATATTTATTATTTTAAAAAAAGAATGCCATGAATGCAAATCCACATTTCCTGAAGGCTAACGTCAGTCTTTGTGACTCGTTCTAGGTTTTGATGAGTAGAAAGCGAGCCCAGATGGCTATTTTACTGTTAAAGGTTCCCGACCCTGACCTAAACACACATTCATTGACATCATAGTTGAGCTTACTTGTAGCCTTACAAAAAAATCCATGTTTCTGGTTGAATAAGGAATACGTTCTGATGAGTGAATTTGATTTAAAAAAAAAAAAAAGTCATGTCTTTTTATTATTACTTTTTTGTTTTTTTTATCTGAAATGACACACAGAACGTCTGGCTGCCTCAGTCCAGGAATTCTGCCCAACTTTATCACATCCAGAATAGCTGGATATTCCACACTTGTTTTGTGTGTCAATGCAGAACAATATAATAATTAGAGAGGAATAACAAAAACAAAAACATCATCTTTGATAAAGGAGGAAGAGTTGAAGTACTACAAACTCAAGAGGGCGATTTAGGTAACAAATCCAACATTTATGATGTTTTGAGACCTGAAGAGCTGATTATGAGAATCACAATGTTTTAGAAACAGCAACACACAAAACAAATTGCTTACTTTTCTTTTCTGCTTATTGCCACAATTCTGATTATTGCAAAAAATTGACCAAAATATATACTTAAATTAAGCCCTTGACTATTAAACTTGCTCAAACAGGTTGGTCTAGATTTTGTTCCTATTTATACCCATCTAAGTTCCATTATCTGCTTAATAACCAAGTAAGTTTACAGAAGATTGCCATCTTAGTGAGCAAAATAAGTGAATCACACAAGAGGACATCACGATTACCTGTCGCTTGAGTAGAACTGGCAGCACCAAATGAATAGAAAACATCTCCTACAGCGGTTGGAGCTGCTGACACATTCAGACGCGAGGACTGAGCAACAGAGAAGCAAAGATAATCGTGGGAGTGTGGAGGAAACGCAAATGAAGCATGAATTGTGCACGGAAGCAGAAAAAGAAGATGCGACTTCCACTTTTAAAACAGCTCCAGAGATGACAGCATCCTCCTCTTCCTCCACAAGACTCATTCGGGCAAAAAAAAAAAAAAAAAAAAGCCATCATCAGTCCAATAAATGTCAGGTAAACGTCTGCTCTCATCAGTGTTGCTTTGTGCCATGACTCAACATTCATCATCCATTTCACAGCATGTCAGTGAGGATGAGTGGGGCGGGAGAGAAGCCTCGAGCTGGCCTGATTTAAAACGGAGCAGAGAAGATGACAAACAAAAATGCTTAAATATCCGCCCAGGAGCTTTTGAGCAAAGCATTTTATCTAAACTGTTGAGTTTCAAGTATACATGTATGACTTTTTCATTCTTGTTTTGGATGGAAACCAAACTCTCAACTTTCAATCCCGGATTAAACTTCACAGCGATCGGCCATGGCATCAGTCATATCCACAATCACAAAGTCTACCTGACAGTCAGGTTGGCTGATTTTTTGCTTGTGACTGTGTTGAACTTCTGAGTGTTTATATTCTTAAAGAGATGCGATTGTCTTCAGCGTTTATTTTTAACCTAAAACACATCTTGCTCACACACGTGTCTGTGAATGCACAGCTACACATTAAAGCAGAGGAAGAAGCTTTATGTGTGTCCACTAATCAGAAGCAGGAAAAAATAAATACAACTGAGCCAATTTGTATTCTCTAGTGCTGAAAAATATGAGATATAACATACATCTATATAAGGTATATCTATATGAGATAAAGATACATTTTCCAGTAAGTTTCTCTATTTTCTATCTAGTTGTCCACTCTGATTTTGTTCTGGGCAGAGAATCAGGCAAAATGAATTCAGTGTAAATGAAGTGATTTTCACTTGATTCCACTAAGGACATAAAATGTTGATTACCTTTGCGACCTGAGCGATTAGAAATTGCTTTGAAGTATAAACCAGGCCTTAGAGCACAGGTATGCTGTTTATTAAAAGAAATAGAAAGTGAGTATTTTAATATAATTTTCTAAATATGTGCAGCCGGTGCTGAACTTTTTTTGGCCGCGCGGACTCAGAGGAAGGGTGAAGGTTAGGATTATGGTTACTGTTAGGGTTAAAGCATGTTTTTGGACTGTGGGAGGAATCCTTGCCTTGAATGCCCGTGGAGAATATGCAAACACTCCATAGAAAGGTTCCAGCTGGAAGAGCGCGAACCACCACAACATTATGCAACCCCTAGCCTAAAAAACTGAAAAAAACTAAATTAGCCAAAACAGCTCAGATATTAGCTAAACTCTAAAATAGCTTAAAAAATCGTAGTAAATTCTGAAATAGTCTAAAAAGAATGCCAAATCAAAACTTTAAAACCACAACTTTTTAGCATAATTATCCCAGAATAAATCAACTTAAACCTTAAATAACTTTCACTATTTTACTCTCCATAAAACTATATTTTGTCGAAATTATACAATTAATTAATACCGAAAAAATAAATAATCTTGACGGTCGGATAGAACTACCCTGAGGGCCGGATCCGGGCCCCGGGCCTTGACTTTGACACATGGTCTGTATGATTTGAAAAATAAACTTTGAAAACTAAATTTTACTTAGCAAGAAGGATGACAGTGTTAGATGACTAAAAGTTATATCAGTATAAAAGTACAAAAGTAAACAGACCCTACACTCCTGTTCCCTTTGTAAGGTTTGGTAGACTACTTAAAGTTTGTTTAGTTTTGTTGTTGCCGTGTTTTGCTTTTTTTTGTGGAGATTTTTTGCGCACAGTTTTGTTACTATTACTTCCCAGTAGCTTAATTCCTAGATTACAAGAGCAAGAGACAGAGTTGTAGTTTGTTTTAGGATTTGATGCTTCACACATGGTTCCAGCTTCTGAGGTGGAGCGTTTGTTAAAATGTCATAATTTCCTTCTTCAACAAGTATCAAGTATTAGCAGGTTTTTATCAGACTTCTATGCTATATTTTTTTTCACAGTTGTCTAAAAAATCAGAAAAATTGTATGTTCTCAAACTACATATTTTATTGAAAAGAAAATTATGATAATACATTTTATTTGTTAGGTGCCTTTCAAGGGACTCGTGGTCGCCTTACAGCAGAAAATACATACATTTACACAATGGTAAAAGTACAATTTACGACGGAGTATTATGGTCACAAAAAAAAAAAAAAAATAATATTACTAGTTTTTTTCTTTTAAATCACATAAATTTCATAGAAAAAAACTTGCAAATTTATGTAAGTGAAAGGGAGTCTACAGTCCAGCGAATGAACGAACTGAGCAGAATCAGACCGACTAAACTGTGAAATGCATCTTGGATTTTAACATCTAACTAAATGTTTAAAATGTTTCACGTTTGGAAGTTTCTTTGTTTGATTTACAGTTTATTAATGTTTTATTCATTGATGGTGGCTGGCAGGATCTCTGCAGATCCCGTTAATGAAGCCGTCGACATCTGCGCAGCTGTCCACTTCCAGTCATTTCTTCCTCCCTCCAAGATCTCCTCCAACTCTGTGATGCTTCCATCTGAAGAGGCCTAGTTTACAGAATTGTCAATGTTCTTGTGCTAACGTAACAGACTATTGTCATTTATTCTTGTTGTTTTGTGTTGAAATGGGACGTTTCATTTGGAGAAGGGGGCGTCTGGAGAACTGTTTACTTTCTCCTTTGGTTTCTGCTCATGACCGACGTGGCGAAAGGGCTTCTGGGTATGTGGATAAAGGGCAAAATAAAGTGACAGTCCTGTGAATATGGATCTCGGCTCTTCATTTTACTTATGAAACTCTGCATCACTGACACCGAAAGTTAGTTTCATTATTGCAGCAAGTTACTGGAAGACTCTGAGACCATAACAACATGCCAACGCGGCTTGAAAATGTGGGAAAAAGAAAAGATAAGACAAAAGCGTCCAATGCAATCCCTGCAAGGTAGAACTTATCTTCCATGGCAGCACTATGATGATGCATGACCATTCTCTAACCTTTTGTTAAAAGGACTAAATTCAAATTAAGTTTTTGTCACTTTCTTCCTCATTTAGGAACGCACGGAGGTTGGCAAAGGCAACCTCACACAAAACAAGATACTGCTTGGAGAAGTGTTCAGAACATCAGCAGAATCATCAAGATTAGCTGCCACCACCTGATTTTTATGGCATGCTCATGAATGCAGACAGCAGCAGTCAGTCATGAGGTGATGACATTATTACAAAATCATTTAATAGTTGGGTGCCCGCAGGGCAGTGGCAGCCAGATCTCTGACCAGTTGCAACTCTGTCTGGACGATGTGTAAACTTCTCCCGCCGCCCGGTCGTCCAGGGCAGTGTTTCCAGAAATGCTACCGTAGGGTTTCTAACAATCGGACAGTGGCAATGGGACAGCAGCACGGGGGCAGGACAGTTGGCTGGAGGGAGACAGTCTGAAACCATCTGATCATCAGATGATTTTGGGGACCTTGGAGACCCTCCCATCAGTCAAAAATCACGCTGCTGCCTTCCTGCCACTGCCTAATGTGCCAGTGCAGACACTGACCAATGTCTAAAAGTACAGGAAAATACACACCCGTTGTGCACAATATTTTGAGGGAAAATCATTACAAAATCACAGATAAAAGAGCCAAACCTTTCTAAACTCCACTTCAAAGTAACTCTAAGTTAACATTACATGTTTCATTACTATATTTATGAATCTACTGTTTTCTGATGAAGCAAATGTGGATGTTTTATTAAAAAATCACATTTAAACAGATTTTTTTTCTTATTTTGCAAAAATTTTTCAAACAGTGCATTGTGGTCAATTTTTGCTAATGTGGTGAGTATCGATGCACATTGGGTTTTTTGCAAAGACTTCTGGGAAATTTCTAGTTCACTCGATTTTGGAATCGTAGATCTGCACCTTACAATGGCAGAAGCACCACATAGTGAGGAGTGAAGGGATTTTGGCATAACTATCATTGTTAGGTCATGCCATCTTTGGAGTGTACCATTCTGTTTATTACCCATCATGCTTACAAATGCCGCCACACAGTCACCAGTTAATTTAGCTAAAAAACTGGCATTCGGGCCTCCGCGTAGTGGCGTTTCAGCACATGTGACCATAGTCTAAGAAGTTTCTGTAAGCCTCAGTGCCATAATGTCCTGATACAGTATATGCTTCTGTGCTGGGTGTCCCTCAAGGCTGTATTAGGACCACTTTTATTTTCATTTCTTGCTCAACCTTGGGGACATTCTGTGTAACTTCAGTTTTCTTTGGATTGTTATGCTGAAATCTGCTAAAAAGATATACCCTTTAAAGCAGAGGGATTTAAATTATGTTGTTTTAGTTTTGTCTCATTTCTAAATGTACATTAGAACCACCCCCCCCCCCCCCCCCCCCGTTAATCCAACCACTTACAAATATAGGGGGAAATTAATTTTATTTCATTAATTAATAAATCACATTAATTTAATTTCATTAATTAATTTTCACAAAAATATAAGTAAAGTTTTAGAAGTCTGTTTCTCTTAGAAACCAAATCCTGTCTAAAGAGAGCACATTCTACTTTTCGTTTCTGTTCTTCGGCTCCCTGTTAAGTTTGGCATATACACTTACGTTTGCATTTAGCATTTGATTTAATTTTCATTAATATTTATTTTTAATTATTGCATTTATATTTAACATTTAGCTACGTTTACATTGAGCATTTAAATCTTAATGTTTTCAACAGCCAAAATAACACTTACATGTGGAATGCTTCTTAAGCAGATATGATGTCAACGTGAGAAAAAAATGGGCTTAAACTGATAAAACTGTGAGCTACCTGATAGATTAACATTACATTTGGTGAACCAGACTCTTTCTTCATACATCAAAGACAATAAAAGTTGGGCTTAATATACCTAATATAGTAAATCATCTAATTAAGCTAAAACCAAATATTCTAGGCTGCAGTATGATAAAGTCCAACCAGCACAGATCTCCTACCTTAAACAGTCGCAGGATGTTGGCAACCATTATGGACACGGAGCTGGATGATGCCCCAATGACGCCCACCACTTTATCTGGCTTGGCAAAGATAGGCAGCTCTCCATTGGCGCAACGGGCGCTAGAGCTGTCCTTCTCTATGAGCGCCTGGACAAAGGTGAGCGATTGCTCCAAGGTGTAGGTGTCCCGTGAGCATGTGTCCAGAATGCGTGCCCCGAGAGTCACATTGGGCAGCAGCTCTGGATCCTTGTTGATAAGGTCTATGGCAAACAGCATAGCTTCCAGCCGGTGGATGCCTTTCTCTTTCTTCAGCTCCCCGCAGGGTGCACCCATCTCTCCACGGGCATGCACAGGGAACAAGCCACCCAGGATAATGTCACCATCAATGCGTATGGAGTGGGCGTACTCCTGCAGAGGTTGCAGGGAGTGTGTCAATATAACAGGCTTAGTTGAGCCAGAACACAGTAGCCAGCATCTCATCAGTAGGAGAAGGGATAAAAAGTAACATCCAGAAAGGGTTGGGCATTTCAGACGGCCCATGTTAGTGCCATAAGCTGAGCTGCGGTCAGCGGAGAACTTTAACAAAAGCTAAGTGGTAGATTCCTTCTATGAGCACAACTGGGGATTTCCTGGGTCACAGTTCCTTGTTGAACAGAGAAAGTCTCCAGTTAATACTTCCCATTATTCCATAGATCTGTGGGAGGAGAGAAAAAATCAGTTCACAGTAAATAATTTGGTCTCTTAACGACAAACTTAACAGGATGAAACAACAGAACTGCTTGGTGGTCAAGCTTTAATAGCTTTCTTGGTTGTTTTTTTTTTTAGGTTTAACTGCAACTGATAAAAATCATTTTCTTTCCTTTTGATGTAGAATTTTGGCCATATGTAAATAATGAGGACATTTACAATAACTGCCACTTTATGGCAAAGTACTGACAAAGCCTCAAGGAGAAAAGCTGATATGTCTTTTACAATGAAAAAAATTAATATTTTTTACTAACTTTTCTCATAGACTCCACAGACATTTTCCATTAGAGCAAAAGTTCAGAGAACTTTCTAGTAAGTTTCTGCTTGCACAGGCCGGCCGTGGTGCAGCGTTCGGGTGGTCGACTCCTGATCGGAAGATTTCGGGTTTGATTCCATGGGCAAAACACTGAACCCCAAATTGCCTCTGGTGGAAGGTTGGTGCCAGTGTTCAGCAGTTCACCACCAGAGTGTGAACGGGTGAATGGGTCTGTCACTGTAAAGTGCTTTGGGCCTTCAGGGAAGGTAGAAAAGTGCTATACAAGTACACGCCATTTACCATTTGAAGATGGTCCTTCATTTCAACGACAGTTATGCCTTAGTTACATGAAACTTATACATATGTTGACCCTATGGCTACCACAAACGATTATTTTAATAGTCGGCTAATCACCGATTATTTCCTCCAATTAGTCGACTAATTGGGCCATGCGCAAACTGGATGTGAAGCACACATCTTAACCATCATTAGCTTTAAACTGACTAAAAACTAGTATAGCATTACCTGTGATAATGCTAGTGTGATGGCTAAATTTGGCCGCTGAAGATGCTGAAATTAGTTGCTAAAAACACTGAAGCTGATAGGCAGCTAAAATATTAGTTAAATGCCAAATTAGCTAAACGGCTGGGAAAAAGCCCAAGTTAGCCAAAACAGCTAGCTGAAAGAAGCTGAAATGTTAGCTAAATTCCAACTTAGCCTAATAAGCTGAAAAAAAAATTCCTAACTAGCCAAAATAGGTAGCAGGCAGCTGAAAATGGGGCTAAACTCCAAAATAGCCTATAAATCCTTAATAAATGCCAAAATAGTCCAAAAAGCTAGCATTGTGCCAGTTTAACTTTCAACTTTACTACAATGAATAATCGACTCTTTGATTAGTCGTTGATTAGTCGACTAATCATGGCAGCCCTAGCTGACCTAAACGAGTGCTGCAGATTCTTGGGTTGTTCAGGTCAGTGGAGGGTCACTGAGGGGAGCAGCATCTTAAGGGGAGCACAGGTGAGTCTTTTAGATTCCCTGTGGCCAGGCCACTTAAAAGGATATCATGAAAATAGAACGTACTATTGTCATGCATGTGATCAGTGTATCGCAAGGCAGTGATCCCCAACTTCCCCAGTAGTATCAGTTTTTGGGATGGGGAAAAAAAAAACAACCTAGTTTTCAATTTTATTTATATTCTGAGGGAAGCTTTCTTTTTTTTATTGTATTTTTACCTTTACTTTTTTTACGTATAGTAATATCTCTTGAGTTACATTGGTTCCATCGACTATGAAATTGCAGACATTGGATTTGCGATAATGGGTTTGCCAAATGCAAACACAATAATTACAAAAAGAACTTTTACCAAAACATTTACACTGAAAAATGTGGTTTTAGAGGCATATGTAAAAATTAACATTTTTGCAAAACTTCAATAGAAACCCTTTTTGAATTAAATGAGTGACATGACAAACAACCAGATGGCACACTTAGCTCTGCAGTGCTTTGGGCACTTTGGTGCCACAAGCACACAGCATCACACTGGTCTATAAAAGCTGAACGTGTCACATTACAAGTTGAGCGTGTCATGCAGAGTTGTTGGATCCACAGCTTCTCTGTAAAATCACCAATCACTGTAGCCACTTTCATGTAGCTTGCCAATGCATTGCCCGAATAAGACACCGACGTCTCCTTTGATAGATGATGATGAGCGCTAATGCAGTAGCAGAAATGTGAATGTATCTGCAGTCAATCAAAGTATTGTTCACATCCACCACCATGTTTTGACTTATCTTGTGAATTGGTTTGTGTTTATTTGCATAATTATGATTTAATGAAAATATAATAATTAGGAAATTGCATAATGTGTATTTCTAGAATTTCGATTACAATGGAAGCACATTTATAAGGTTAATTAGGAGTCAGTGCTCAATTCTACCTCCAACTTTTTTTTTTATTTGAATATATTTTGTCATTTGTATTTCTATGTATCTAGATATTTTACCATGAAAGTCTTCCTCAAGATAACTTTGTGCACAGAAGATAATAAGCAATGCTTAACTTAAAGTTATTTGTTACTAAGCTAAGCTTGAATATTACTGAGGGAATGGAAGCCTCCAAACCCTCATCCAGAAGCCAGCATGTTGATTTCTATTTCATTGTAAATTATTTTTCTCTATTTTTCATTCTTAAATACCTTTTTTTTAATCAAACCAGTTTGTCTTTGACTCCATAAAAACTGCACACACACACACACAAAGTGGTGTAAACGTGCTCAGGCACCGGTTTTCCCTCAGCAGGAGAGATAGACAGGTGATTTCTCTCTTACCTTTGGGTCAGTCAGATACTTTTAGTTTCCAGATCTTCCTCATTGCATCTGATTGTTTCTCCTGAAATCATTTCTTCAACAGTCCATCCATTCCTGCGACAAAAAGTTTCGTTTCCTTGTCCAAAGATGCTCCTGTCAGAAACTAAAACTTCTACGCGCAGCTTTGAGACGATCCCGATCCTCTGCAGGTGTCAGATCGATGGACATGGTCCAGGAGGGACGCACATCAGTTCATCATCCATGGTGACCACGTCCCCCGACTCTAAGCTGTTTTGCTGCCTTGCTGCTGTCCTGCATCCAGGGAAGCAGCTGTGCCTGCTCCGCTCATCCTCGCAGCTGAGTGTAGAAGAAGTTCAAATGGCCGCAATGACACGCAGGTCTGCGCAAAGAGCGCACAACTCTTGCGGAGAGAAAGGCTCTGGTCAGAGCAGAGTGCAGAGCAGACTCAGTGTTCTGCCAGCTTTCTCTCCAACAGGATTGGTGCCACCCGATGCGCGCGCACGTTCAGACGACAGTTCATGAGTCTGTGATCATGTCTTATAGTTGAGGAGAGTGAAAGGGAGCTGATTTGCAGCTTTATTTTGAAGCAGTTGATCATGCCCTGTCGTTCATGTTTAACAAGGTAGTTATATAGAATGTAAAAGAAAAGGAAGTACAACAAGAAAGTTTTCAATGGACAACTATTTACTTTAAGAAAAAAAAGGTATTTGTAAAAAATATATAAACCCAGTTTTGATTGTATTAAACTGATGCGTTAAACTCAGTGGGTTCAATCTTGACTCCAGGTGGAAGGGCGCCCCCGTGTGGACAATAAATTAATAAAAAAAAGCCTCACTTCGTTTTAACCTGATTTTACACAATTTCTTATTAGCACAGTTAGTTTTCTGATACATTTTTTTTAACCATTAATGAGTTAAAAAATATAGAAATTTTAAAAAAGTCGGATTATTTACCTGCTTCTTTTGAATATGTCCACTATTTCTACAAAAATAAAAACAATCAGTGTAGGGGTGTATTACTCTGATTTATCATTTCAATGTAGCTTTACTGTCATTGTACAAACAAAATTTAGCTGCAGCTCCCTCGTGCAAAGAACACAAAAAAGAAAGAAAACCAACATATATATATAAAAGTAGCAGAATATCTAAAAATGAAAACGATAATAGAAAAGGTTCTAATCTGCACATTTATGGATGAGACAGCTCTTGGATAGAAGCTGTCCTCAGCCTGTATGTTTTGCTTCATATTGACCTGTATTGCCTCCCAGAGGGCAGAAGGTTAAAGAGGTGTGTGGGCTGGAATCTGTCTGTGGTGATGCTATGGGCTTTACTTAGGGAGTAGATGGGGGCAGAAACTGACCAATGATTTTTTTCTGGTGACCTTCCAACCCTCTTCTCCTCTTCCTCTGTGCAGCACATCTGAATACGGTAGAAGGGATGCTCAGCTTCTCACTTTTCAGTTCCCTCAAGACAGAAATGGATACGAACATTGATGATGCTTTAAAGAGAAAAATATTTACAGCCAATGCTGATCAGAACAATGTTGTCATCATTTCAATACACCGAATGTACATCAATAAAAAGCATGGGATGTTTTTCTCGTTGGTGACACGCTGACGAGGACCGCTCTAGGATGATGTCATTAAATGGGTGGTGCCCTAAGGAAGCGAAAAGTGGTGTCTCAGAGATCGAGCCATATTACTACTGAATGTGAAAATAGTTTGCAAAAATAACTCATATTCCATAAATAATTTGTTTGCTTTTTAGTGTTCCAAAGGCAAAATATACTTTCATTTATATGAATATAGTTTACTCTGAAAGACTTGAGAAAATCAGTATATGACCCCTTTAACATCTGACTAATAATCTCCTCACACATAATTACTAAGCACAGAAAAGGTGCTAGCAGAAGAACATTGCGGTGCTGTGTTACATTGTGTTGCGTCTCATTATGTTACATCATGTTGCGTTATGTCTCATTGTTTTGGGTTGCATTGATTCGGATTGACATAGAAAAAAGAATAAACATTAATCTGCTGCAGCAGCTTCACACCGTTAGGTTGTTCCTTCTTTCCCACACCCCCTCCAAGGAGAGCAGGAGAGACTTCAGTTTCCAGGGAGCTCGTCGGTGCTCCTGATTTTGGCAGTGGACCTCGTCTCTGGCTCGTTTCGCGTCTCGGAGTGGGAGGGATTCCAGATGGCTCGTCTGTTTTTGGCAGTGGACCTCGCCTCTGGCACGTCTCCCATCCTCAACTGTCCCTCAGTCCATCTGGATGGAGCTCATCGGCTACACTATTTAAACGTGAAGTTGTGGAGTTAGATAAGACAATTCTTCTTTAACAGTCCTGGTAAATCGATCGTCCGTCCTGGGATAGGATCTCTCCCTCGTGTGGGCATCCCATAGATTTCTCCTTTTTTTTTTTTCTGAATCAGGTTTAAGGACAAGGATAACCAGTTTTATTTAGTCTGTTTAATTTAGCAATAAGCTATTGTTTATATTTTTCAACCGATCATCTGCTTCTGCAAAATATCCGGCATGAAGCCCAACAAGGCAATTGTTTTTGGGATATTGGGCTATATAAATAAAATTTAAATATGAAAATGATAGCAGACACAGAAACACTGGCTGTCCCATCATACTTCCATCTGTTTCTCCATCTGCACCTGAATATCTGAAAACTTGAATTCCAGGGAGAGTTGATCAAAAGAAACCCACTATCAGCCTTGAGTGCAGACATGAAGCATCCAACTTGACGGATTTGCTCCATGGCTTTTTTCTGTTCATGAACAAACCAGAAGGACAGATCACACAGATTGAGTGGACGATCAGTTATCAAACATTTGGCCTCAGTTTCTACCCTTAATAGATGCAGAAAAACACTTTTGGCTCGTTTAGACACTCAGCTCTGTGTGACACAGTGAATTTTGACACCTTAAGGCGACTAGTGAAAAGCTTGTTGCCTTCATCACCCAAGAAGCCTGCTATTTCCAGATGGGTCTCCATTTGGACCGAGGTTAATATATCTGAAGTCACTTTATTCTCCATCTTCTCCATCACTTTGGTATGAATGTAATTCTGAATGGAAAGATGTAATGGGGTCAACGTTTCTTAAACCCTTATCTTTCACTATTGAAACCAGGTTTTAAGTCTTTCTTTGGTTCAGATGAGGAAGTGTACTCTGGAGTGACAGAGTTAGCGCTTAGGCGCACTAACTTTATACATGTTCATGGAATAGCAGTGGTACAGATGCCAGAGTCCATTCCACTCCCATTCCACTGCCAGAGCACAGCTTAATCACGTGTTAGCTCATCCTCGGCCATTAAACAGACGCCGTAAGCTGTAAGCGTGCTACAGTTGTCCAAGCATATTTGCAGGCGTTCGCTCCTCGCCCCGATCTTGCACTGGCACTGCTGTTCCACAGTCATTCCACTGCTGTATCACTGGTATCACACACAGTCACCCGCGGTCTAAATTTTCGTGCAGTTCAATAATTCTTTCCATGTGTAATGGCGACAAATTTTGTACTGCTTGTATGCGCGTCTATCCCGTGGCCATGTCTCGGCCGTTACGCTACCAGTCCACTGCTAACAGTCCCGTGCACCAGCCGTGATATAACCATGAAAGCCAGTGGGACCGGGCGTTTAGTTACCCTGTTTTTGTTTGCCTCGCAAAAATCCTCCTAATGCTGTTTTTCTCCCCAGAAATCAGGTTTTTGCATTTTTTTTCAAGTTTTAATAAATCAAAAACATAAAAATCAAAAAAACAAAGTTAAACACCTTAAATGATAGCAATGTCAGAAGGCCCTGAAGCTCAAATAAGCCAGTAATTTGTTTAAAACACACAACCGTAACGTTTGTGGTCTAATGCGTGTAAAATGTAAGAATGAAAGGCTGAGCACAGAGGTAGTTGATTGCTAAAGGAATAAATGATATAACATTCCTGGTTCTGCCCAGGTTCAAAGAATAACAGACTGGATACTATAGTATGTCATTTGAAAAGATTGTGGGACGCAGTTCCTTTTCCTCCAAAGTCAGAGTGATCAAGTCCAGAGTGAAGCTTTGATTGCATTTCATCTCCTCCAGAAACTCCAGTGCTGCCCTGTCATGATGGATCATGCTTGTCATTAGTTTACAAAAAGGGGAGGAACGTCCTGTCCTCCACTAAAGAATGGGAGAGATTAATCAGTTCTCTGGGGTGGAAGACGGTCTTGTATCCAAGAAGCCCCAGAAGTGGTTTACAGGCGGTTTGCGTGTAAACCACCAAGTCGAAGGAGAGCTTCACCCTCCAGTTCTCTGCATTTGCTGCAGAGTCCCGAACCGTGGTGAATTTCTGCCGCGTCGACAGATCGTTGCTGCCTCGAGTGTTGTTGATGATCCAGTCCACCACACTGGAGTCCAGAACCAGGCCAAGAAATGTAAACAACTCTCTGGTTTTCTGGAGGGGAAACCTGGCCAAGTCTTCATACCTGAGAGAAACGAGAATGTAGCATCCAGTAAAACTACATCTATTAAAGTCTCCTCCAACTATACTTTTTTCTGTTGTAAAGTGTTCCCAATTAGTCTTTTAACTGCGATAGCTTTTATTCAAAATCAAAAAGCCTGTGTCGTTTTTTAAGACATATTTTCTACAAAAATAAAAAATGTCAGGAGTTCATCAGAAATTCACTTTACAAATCCATGAAATGATGATACTATACTGTATGTATACGAGACTTTCCCAGCCCTTCTCACCTTAGAAGCATGTACCTTCCTTTGAGCCATCGAGGTCTGGCAAGTCCTGTGGACACAGACTGAAGGAAGTCCTCACACACTGTGTTGATCTGTCTCAGATCTAAGTTATGGGGTCGACGTCCGGTCGCTCTCCACAGACGCCACAACCGATAAGTGTCTCTAAATGTTTCAATACGAGATGCCAAGATGCCCCGCGGATCCCGAACCAGCTGGATCACCTGGGAAGGACCAGTGTATTTTAGGTATTGTTTCTAAGATTTTTACAGAGAGATGACTCACACACCCCTGAATTCAGAAGTGAGATTGACCACTCCAAGTAATCAGATGGTGTAGTTGATGGAAGGACGAGGAATTAGAGAGGAAGAGGAGAAAGAAATAGGGCCTGGGGACTTAGGTTTAGGCGTGGAGGGATGACGTTCACCCTCCTTTTTTCTAGAAAAACACGGGTTAGGAATCTTCTAGTAAAGATATGCAAATTCAGCCTCCGGCTACAGTTGCGACATTTCCACTTCCAGCTAATGATGAGCTTAATGCTGTGTTTGGGCGCCATCTGGCCTGCAACCAGTTCCTTCTCAATACAAAGAAAGTTTATGCAAATATACACCTCTTGTGTCTAAAGATATACTAAACCTCTATCTTAACAGTAAAATATGTCAACACTAGAGGTTTTCTGCTTTTTGGTCAGCTACTTTTACATCATTTAAAGCAGGGGTGTCAAACTCGATTGCACAAGGGGCCAGAATCCAAAACACACCTTAGGTCGCGGGCCGAACAGGATAAACATTTATAAATATTAAAACTAAATTTTTTAAAACTTTAAAACCATAACTTTTATATATAATTATGAACTAGATATATAGCATTGCCTGCGGTAATGCGAGTGTGAATGCGTAAGCTGAATTTGGCAGCTGAAAATGTTAGTGCTGATAGCTGAAGATGCTAAAATTGATAGCTACAAACACTAAAGCTGATAGCCTGCTAAAATGTTAGCTAAATGCCAAATTAGCCTAAAAAAAAAAAAAAAAAAAAAAAAAAAAAAAACAGTTTAGCCAAAACAGCTAGCGTGTAAATATTAGCCTAACTCCAAAACAGCCTAAAAAACATTTCAAAAAGCTCTAATTACCCAGAACATATTAGCTCAACACCAAAATGGACAAAAAAAACTTAAACAAAAAAGCCTAAATTAGCCAGAACAGCTAGCATGTAGCTAAATTTTTAGCTAAACACCAAAACAGCCAAAAAATCTTAGTAAATGCCAAAATAGTCCAAAAAGGTGGCGGAATGCCAATTTTTAAAACTTTAAAACGTAACTTTTTAACATAACCATGAATAATAAAAAGGCAGGAATATTATTCCAGAATAAATCAACTTAAACCTTAAATAACTTTCTATATTTTCCTCTCCATAAAAATTTCTTGTCAAAACTATACAAGTTAGAAATAAGCGCAAGATAACATTGGGCCATTAATAACAATGAAATAAAATGATCTGAAGGGCCGGATATAATCACCTGGAGGGCCAGATCCGGCCCCCGGGCCTTGACTTTGACACATGTGATTTAAAGTTTCTTAAAGTTTTGTTATCATTATATTATGATCCTGACCCTGAGGACTGCCAAAGGGATTAATAAAGTATTTTCTATTCTATTCTATTCTATTCTATTCTATTCTATTCTATTCTATTCTATTCTATTCTATAAGGAGACAAACAGAAACGTAAGTAAAGCGGAGACGTTTTCAGATGATCAAAAGTCTAAGGGGTTTTTCATCAACATTTCATACCTATGTTCTGTTTTGTAGTTTTCTTTTTTTTTTTTTATCAAACTAATACTCCCCTCTTATTGATAACATTTGGAACTGCACTGGACAGAATCCTAAAGTAAGATTTCTGTTCCAATAAACGAACCATTTTTTCCTGTTTGAAAGACTTTCATCAGTGTTATTTTTTGTGTTTGCTGGCTTGAATTTCAGTTTGATTCTCTTCTTCTTGTGCATGATGTTAGGGTTCCTGCATTAAAACATTTTCAAGGCACGGCCCTTGGTTTGAATTTGTGTTAATTAGCGAAGGCAATAAACTGAACAGTTTGTAATTAACAGACAAACAATCTTTCAGACCTATAGAGGTTGACACTGAACAACACTGAGAATATCCAACTCCTTCTTAAAAACCTTAGTCCTTAAGATTGTTGCACTGATTAATTAATACATCTAAAGTCTATTTTCATTGATTAAGGCCATAAAGAAATACAAAACAAATAATATACATCAAGCACAAATGGAGATATTTTTGTGCTCAAATTAGAATATTCTTTTTACCTTCAGGTTAAGCTTTGGATCTTCAATCAGTGCTCGAATGTCACTGATTTGAGGAATCCGGACAGTCTTGATGGCTGCATGATGCTTTGTTCTGCAGGCACTGGCTGCAAGTGATATATTTAGTGGACCACACTTCTTCACACACTCCCCCTCATCAACCAGCACAAGTTTTTGCTCCGTAGGGTTGAGGGAAGTCTCACATACGGGGGCAGAACAAAGAGATTGGCCTGAATACAGGAACAATTTGAGAAACGCATCACCAAATTGTAACAAAAGCCACACTGGATATAGAACGGCTGTTGACGTGGAACTTACTAGCTCCTCTTCTGAACAGCTTGTCAGTCAGGTGCTCAGTGGGACGGGGTTGGATGTAACTTTCAAGGCTGCTGAGATGACACTGGTAAAGGGACCTCAGCAAGTCTCTGGCCGGTCCCAGCATCACTCTCCTCTCAGCCGAGTTTCGACTTGTTGCCAGTCGAGGCAACAATGCCGACTGGACGTGGTACAAAGGCTCAAACAGATAGAATACCTGAGGTGCAAACAAACGTTAAACATAATTTGTGATGATAGTTACACAGTTCAAAGAATCTGTTGTAATATTTCAGACTATTTCACTGAAGAATTATTCAAACCATCAACTGTGAGGCAGATGGAGCACAGAGGTAAAGCTGTAGATCTTAAATCTTTGGATCGCAAAGGCGGTTCATCCTCTACAATCCTATAACCTATAATAGCCTGTTCAGTGCCTTGTGTTGAATGAATTTGAGTGTCTGATTGGTGGAAGGGAGATATATATTGAGACAATAACTGTCTCAGTATATATCATTTACCACCAGGGTGTGTTCCAACACAATAAAGGATTTTTGCACAATACTAAACAAAGATTGAGTGAATGATAATTAGGGTTATAGCCTTACAGCAGTTATAAGTAAGTTGCAATAGATAACCATTGTCAGAATGTAAGTGTTTGTAACAGAAGTGTCAGTTTAAAGATGAGAGAATCAGAAACAAACATGTGAATGTTTGCTCTCTAATAATACAGGGAGGTTTTTAGAGGACTGTCTAAAAAAATTTACTTTTTTAAAAAGTGTGTTAGGCAATAATCCTGGATCTTGTGTAGCGCATGCAAACTGGAATGTAAAAGCAGAAGTGGTACATGAACATGTGAAAAGCTTTGAGTGTTTAACTGATGAAAATGATATTGTTCTCTGCAACGTAAGTAACAAATGAGACATTCCTGTTGTTGATTGTTATGTGTGGCTGGTGTTCTCTTTGCGGGCTGACCGAGGATCCTCCCAGAGGTTCTGCCCATTCAGTGGAGAAACATAAATCTGTCAGCACTTAGTTTACTTCCTGACTTGTCTTACGGGAGCACTTTCCTTGCCCTCAGTGTCTTGTTATGCATGATTGCTCTATTCCGTTTTTCTAATGAAATGCAAACTATTAATAATTAAATTTCTAGTGTCGGTGGTCTTCAGTTTTTTTTGTCTTGAGTTTTTCCACCAATTCTAGAAGGAATTTTTAAAAATAAATTATGTTTTGGATTAATTTGACTGACTTGTTCTCATCTCCAATTGCTTACGACTGGTGATGAAATAAGTAGATAAAAGCTCAACTCTCTGTTTTGATATGTCTCATACCTTTTGGAAAATAGGTTTAAAAAATCGTGTTTCTGGGAGTTTTGTTTCTCAGAATAGTCAATCAGAAAGAAACAGCAGATCCATACAGCTTTGAATCTGTTCTGTTGTTGATCAGTTCACTGTCAATCTGAGATAAATTTATACAAATATGGAAATCAAACTCTGCATATAGAAAAGCCAGATTTTGGTTTTCCTTTGAAATACTTCTTGCTCAAAGACTGAGGATTTTTTACTATTCCACTTGTATAGAATACTTCCTATCTTGCGACATGTTTTGCTTTATTGGACTGTAAAATGCAGCTAGAATCCATTAAAAGCTGCTCGATGGCACAGAAGTTAACACTCTCACCCCACAGTGAGACAATCCTGGTTCAAATCCCTGCTGGGATCTTTCTGTGTGGAGTTTGTCAGTCCTCCTCGTGCATGTGTGGGTTTCTCCAGGAAAATTCCACACTACCTCCCACAGTCCAAAAACATGCTTCATAGGTTGATTGGTGACTCTAAAGCAAGGTTCTCAAACTCAATTTAGCTTGGGGCCACTGAAGGCTAAGGCTGGGCTGCATGGGGTTCTATTTGTGCCAAAAATATTTTTTTCAGGCCACTGTCTATATTTTCGGTCCATTGTCTGTGTCTACTAAACAAGTTTATTGAACATTTGTTTATTTCTATGTACTACTAAACAATATCTTCTGCGTGTTCTGTAAAACGACAGGAGCTAACGATGCTGGAAACTGTTGCTACGGACTGTTCTGACTACCAGATCTCACAACGATAGCAAATTCAAAGTTTTAAGCATACAGTAAGCTGAAACATCACAAAGCAATACAAAGCTATCATCAAAGAGGCGTGGACATCTAGAAGATATTGCTTAGTAGATACTGAACTTTCAAATCAAGGCGGGGGCTGCAAAATATCGACTTGGGAGCTGCAAATGGCCCACGGGCCGGCAGTTTGAGACCGCTGCTCTAAAGAGTCCCTAGGGGCGTAGGTGGTTAAGAACACGGATGGATGGAACATGTATGCTAACAAAGAAGATATTTAGGGCTATTTCCTTCCACATGACAACTATACCTCGCAGAGTTTAGAACACGTCACCTTTGCAACCCTCTAAAAACAAGCGTCATGACCAAGCGTCTTTGTCTTTTGACCATCAAGAATCAGTTTGTCGGCTCTTATCAATGATCAGGAGGTCACTGCTTTACCTCTGAGCTCCACTTTCTTAACTTTATGTTTTGTGCAACATTTTCATGCTTTTATACAACATTAAACATGATTTCTTGTTTCTTGCTGACCTCTGGATGCTGGTTGAACAGTTGGCCAACAAACGAGGAGCCACTCCGTGTGGTGGCTAGAATAAGGATGTTGGTTCTCTTACTGCCATTATGAAAGGCAGGTGGAACAGGGATGGAAGAAGTGTGTGGGGGGGCATCACCGCAGCTCTGGAGTGTCTCCTGACCCTTCTGTATCACATCGCTGAAACTGCAATTGGTTGTGCAGCTTGCGGGCACCAAGCCCACAGAGCACAGCAGGCTAAGAGGCTTTGTGGAGAAGGTGCGGATGGCTGTATACTGGATGGCTATGGAGGCTAAAGCTAGCAACACCAATGACTTCCAGGAACACTGCATGGTGATCTGGTGGAGGCATCAGGATGTTCCAGCTCTGCAAAAAACAACAAGACACCGAATCAGAACACAGGTTTGTTTGTTTTTTTTTAAGCTTTTTTTCTATAATTGTGTTTATTCATAGTAGTTTGCAGTCTTTTGGGGATTGATGAATCCTTTCTGTTGACAAAGCAACTTAAACTCTAAAACAATATCATCCATGCATGAACAAACCCGGTGAATTATTTTTAGGGACTCAGGGTTGCTGGAACCTGCCAAAGGTGGGGTACACCCTGATTTTTGCTGTTCCTCCAACTGTGCTTCACTTAAGCCTGGCTCAGTGGAAACATTCCAAACAGCGCATAACAACTACCGGCTATCCAGCTGCACAGTAATGCCAGGGAAGTTGAAGAGAGGAAGAAAGTCTTCCCTTTGTCCCTTTGTCCTCCCCAGGAGTATACTGATGACACTCCCATCACTGGACTCATCAAGGAGGCATTCCTTCAATAATTTCATAGACGTTCCCAGGCTCAATCTCACTGGATCTGGAGTTGACCTCCCACACTCTATCCAGAAGAAGGCTCACCAAAGGCTGGGCAACCTGCTTCAAGAGCAGCTGAACATCTTCTTCTTTACCTTTGGTTTTTCCCTTCATAGGTCGCCACAGCATTTATCCATCTAACCCTGTCTTCAGCATCCTCGACTCTGACCTTCATGTCTTCATTCACTTCATCCATAAACCTCCTCCTTGGTCTTCCTCTAGACCTCTAGCCTGGTAGCTCTAGACTTAACATCCTTCTACCAATATGTTATATTGTCTCTCCTCTGGACATGTTAGAAACATCTCAGTCTGGCCTCTCTGACTTTATCTCCAAAACATGAACATGTTCTATCCATCTGATGGATTCATTCCTGATCCTATCCATCCTGGTCATTCCCAAAGAGAACCTCAGCATCTTCATCTCTGCTACCTCCAGCTCTGCTTCCTGTCTTTTCCTTAGTGCCTCAATGGCTGGTCTCACCAGAGTTTTGTACACCTTTCCTCTCATGTCAGCTGAAACTCTACTGTCACGCATAACACCTGCTGACTATCTTCTACACTGCAACAGTCTGTCCTGACCACATCCATCACAGTCTGGTTTGGATCTGCAACCAGAAACAACAAAGACAGACTTCAGACACCCATCAGGTCTGCAAAGAGAATTACTGGTTCTTACCTTCCCTCCAATCAGACTTCTCATATATGCTCACGACCTGTTTAAACTCCTCCCTTCAGGCCTATCTGCTTAAATCTCAATTATATATTTATTTCTCCAATTGTATTTTATTTTTTTTACATCTATTAAGAATTTAAGTTGCCTTTGAACATGAAAAAAATAAGTACCTAGAGTCAAATTCCTTGAACAGTTTATGAGGACTCATGCTTGGTCAATAAAGTTGATTCTGAAACAGAGACAGACGACAAACACACCAAAGGGCAATTTGCATACATCAGTTAACCATGATTCATGTTTTTTGACTGTAGGAGGAAGCTAGAGTGGCTAGAGGAAACCTGCATATGCACAGAGACTCACACACAAAAAAACAAGCTGGGATTCAAATCAGGGCCTTCTCACTCTGAGGTGAGGGTGCTAACCACTACACAAGCTAAAAAGAAATGGTTCTTATTGTAGTTGTTAGTAATATTACTTAATCGCTCTTTTAGATTAAAAACACAATAAAAATAACAATAGAACACAATCCATTGTTTTTAATATGGTGGCATTTAGAGAAAGTCTATGACAGGATCCAGAGAGGAGCTGTGGTTTGATGAGGAAGTACTCTGGAGTGACAGAGAAGAACATTGGAGTTGTTCAGGACATGGATGAGAGCTACAAGACAGTGGTGAGATAATCTGGAGGTGTGACAGGGGAGTTGAAGCTAGCGGTAGGACTGCACCAAGGATCAGCTTTGATCTCCTCCTTGTTTCCATGGTGACGGACAGACTAATAGATGAGGTTAGACAGGAATCTCTGTGGACCATGATGTTTGCATGACATTGGGATCTGTAGTGAGAGCTGGGAGCAGGTGTACTAGCAGGTTGAAACCAGGTGGAGGTAGGTTTTAGGAGTGATGTGTGACCAAAGAGTGTCAACAAGAAGGAAAAGAAAGGTGTAGAAGATACATGCCACTGATGAGGTGCTTGAATGGAGTTTCACAACAAATTAGATATGTAATCATAATGATTAAGACTGTTTTAGCTATGAAAATAATTATTTCTCATGTCAAAATGAAAGCTCCCGCTGGCCAGTGGCAGACTGAAAAATTAGGAGCCCCAGGCAAACAATAACAATGGCCTCCGCAACAGTTGAATTAATCATTTTCTTTTGGAACACACTGAAAAACTTTTAAACATTGTTGTTGTCAAGAATTTGGATGTTTTAGTATTAATCTAAAAAGTAAATGTTTAAATATTTTATTTTTTTCAATCTAAGTTGTTGTTTATAAAATAGTCTATTGGTACACAATGACGGGGAGGAAAAACACTTTCACATGAGCAATCTTACTGTATGTAATTTCAGTGATTTGGATTTTTTATGACAGTCTTAAATATTAATGGGTGTGGAAATTACTTAAGACATTTTTTTAAGTGTACAGCTCAGGACCCCCAAAACATTGGGGGCTCTAGGCAATCGCCTACCTTTGCCTAATGGTAAGTCCGCCCCTGCATGTGGCTCTGCAACAGACTGGTGGCCTGTTTAGGGACCCCCGCTATGCCTTCACCCAAAAGGGATTCAGCAAGTTCTGAAAATAAATGGATGGATGCTAAATTGCTGCAGTGTTTCACATTTTTGATCCATATATGCTGTAGAGTTCACTGAGCAACATAGAAAATAATCAGAGCTCCCATCTTTTCAATAGTCAGCAGAGATCTGGTGTTAGCAGAAGACAGGAGCATGTGTTATGGAGGTAACCTATATGCTATATATAGAGTAAAGCTGAATAAGATCATGATTAGGCTTTATGTGGCCCGTTTGGGGTAAATATAGATCATCAAGCTGTAAAGGAATGATGGCCCACTTCTAGATCACTGATTGTTTTTGCATGAGCCTCGGGTGCTGATTGGCTTCTTGACTATACACTGACAAGGAGGATGAGGAACAAGCACTAACCCTGCAGTGGCCTGAAAGAGGTGCTCATGTGACTGTCAATAAACAAAAGAGGACCTCCTCAGGATTGCACAGCTTTCCTGTTTTCCTCCCGGAGCATGTATGTTACAGATGTCAGCATCAGCAGCAGTGGGTGTTCACCGTGATGCTGCAGAGCCGCGCGCTCCTCTCTGCAGCTTTCACCGCTAGTTCCCATGGCTCTGGATCCCCCCCACCCCCCTCACTTACCTCTTTTCTGTTTGCTCGCTGTGGCAGAAGAAGGTGGAGACCCGACGATGCTCCGCCGCGCGGGTTGAACGCGTCCTCCTAAGGGGGTCTATCATCCACACCGTAGCCAAAGGGAAAGGCCCACGGCGGGGCCCCGAGAAGGTAAAACCCGGATCCGGCGCTCAGGGAGGAGGTCTGGTCCTCCTCGGCTGCCGCGGCATCAGAATGACAGTCGTGACGTTTCTCAGCATCCCCCCGCCCTCTCGCCCCCTCCCCCAACTCTGTCTCCACTGAAATGAACAATAAAACATCACAAACGGAAATAAGCTATTCAGAGCAGAAATGAGGTTTTTCTTCCACCTGAAATCCCCCTTGTTGAATCTGGAGACAGGGAGCATAAGGACTCCCAGGGGCGGACTTAACAGTTTGGCCAAAAAAAAAAAAAAAAAAAAAAAAAAAGGTCCTCAGCAGGTGTTGTATTTTTTTTATTTTTATATTTTTCCAAAAATCCTTACCTTGGTTAAATCATCAAATAACTTTTTCACTGGTCTGCTTTTATCATATCATCATTTAAAAAAATGAAATAAATAATATAAATATATATATATATATATATATATATATATATATATATATATATAAAATGTGATTTATATAGGCTACTATATCTTTTACTTGGAATTAAATTCAATGAATGAACTACTTGCTTGCAATCATTTGCCACTTCACTGTAGGAACTACTGACTAGGGCTGGGTTAAAATCAATTGATCGATTTTATCAACCCTAAGCTTAACATATTAATAATGTAGGCAGAAAGAAGTAAAGCAGGCAAAACAGCAGGGGCTCACGGTCCGACCCGTCTGTGAGTCCTGACAAATCACATGCTCTTCCAAGTGGAATGCATGTGAAACCCGTGTGCTTCAACTCTGTAAGTCATTGTTTCCGATTCCCACTGAATGGACCCAGAATCTGAGTTGTCATCTGAGTGCAGTGTGGCAGGCACAAAGCAACTCTGTCTTTAATTGATGTGCCACACCCATGTTGGCAATCAGCAGAATTGCCACCACCTGTGTACCAGGTGCATCCATTTCCTGCTACAGTTGGATAATTATAGCAGGAAATGTTTTATGGAGATCGAAGTTTTTTTTTTTTTTTTAATTGGATTGGGATTGGATTAGGACCCATACTCCGGAACAGTAGGTGGCGGTAATGCACCTTTACGTTGGTTGCCAGCCGCCGTAAAACGACACTAAGAAGAAGAAGAAGGGAGATCGAAGTACTTTGGGATATTTACAAGTGTAAATTCATACAACATTATATAAGAGTTTAAGAATTTTAATGTTTTTTTCTTTTAATGTTTAGTTTATTTGTAACTTGTATTTGACCAAATTTATTTTTTATGGAGAGTAAAATATTGAAAGTTCTTTAAGGTTTATGATGATACATGCTGGACTAATATTTCCTCCCTCTTTTTAATCCATAGTTCTGTTTTTAAAAATTATGTTTTTAAAGTTTAAAAATGTAGTTTTAGAGTCAATAAATATTTATCCTGTTCGGCCCACGACGTGAGGTGTGTTTTGGATTCTGGCCCCCTGTGAGATTGAGTTTGACACCCTTGGGGGAGAAGAATCCCTATCTGCACTCCATACCAGCTGGGGGCAGTAATGAGCTTTTCCGTTGTTTTTCAACAGGGGAGGGAGAGCTAAGGGCTGGTACTGCGCGTGCGCAAAGAAGGTAGTCCTTGGCTGGTCGCAGTCCTGAGCAAGAGTCACCAGAGAGGGACACAGACAAAATGCAGAGCGTGACTCAGCTTTATCGCTGTTTGGCCACCGTAAGGAACTTTTTACAGAAGGAATAATGTTTTCTTAGACAA
This sequence comes from Oryzias javanicus, assembly GCA_003999625.1. Taxonomy (NCBI): domain Eukaryota; kingdom Metazoa; phylum Chordata; class Actinopteri; order Beloniformes; family Adrianichthyidae; genus Oryzias; species Oryzias javanicus. The sequence goes on along the minus strand of CM012442.1, from coordinate 7,744,436 downwards.
TTTTACCAAATTTCTTATGACTGTGCACAGTTTTGTTCCGGTGCTGTCAAACAAGCGGCCCAGGGAAGCTAGCTGTTTTGCTAACAGTTCCGCTGTGGTCATTTTGTAGCGACCGCGATACAAATTCTGCAAAAATAATAGCAATAAAAAAAATTTCTGTCAACTATTGGTTCACTTTTGACAAGATGAGGCTACAAGTAAACCTTTATATTTCCTAATGTTACGTTGTTTTGTAATTTTTGTAATCATCAGGCCTAAAATATCTATAGCTAAGAGGAAAACCATGTTGTTAAAATATGTCTTATTGAAAGCTCACCCGGAACTAAATTAATTATTTTCAGTCAAACTGTATGTTTTAAGAAAAACACGGCGTCAATATTAAATAGTTTACCGCGTTGTCGTTCTAATTTTTACATCTCTCGCGAGAGTTGAAAGCGTTTATAAAATGCCCAGCCCCTGCTTCCCAAACTCAGTTTACATCATATGAGGCCGCAAACGACCTCTATGGCCTGACCTCTATATTCCTGCTATTTTAGATCATATCTAACATCTGGAAGTTCACATATCAGCGCATTTCTGAAACCTTTGCCCTTTTCGTCCTGTTAGTCATGCATAATATCATGCTTATTCCTCTTTACACTGCCTGTGCACTCGTATTGGTAATGTTGATGAACATGACAACAACAATGCACATTTGATTAGTTGTTGTTTTAAGATCTGTTCAGTGTATTTCAGTAATATTGTGAGATTTCTGTTTAGAGAAGAACCATTGCTTTGGTGCCAAGTTTGAGAGTTGGTTAACTTTGTTTTTCTTTGCTCCGCAGAGGGGTCATCAGCTTCCCTGCAAACTCCATGGAGCAGCAGCAGTGTCTGTCAGAACCTACAGCGACAAAGCACCAAGTAAGAAACAAACCCAGTTTTGTCTAATGAAAAAAATATTCAAAATATTATCATCTTTTCCCTTCAGATTAGGTTCAATAAAATGTATGCAAGAAGCCCATATTGAGCAGGGCAAAGACAGTCTCATTCTAAGTAAATGGCAAAAACAAAAGCTGTTCTGTGAATTATTGGAAATTGCAGACCTACAGCTCACTCAATTGTCTTTGTTTTTTTTTTTTTTTCTTCAACCACTTTGGGTATTAATCCAAAAGGTTTCTACCAGGGCAGTGAACAGTACCACGTTAACACATGCAATTTTTCAAGAAGAATTAATGCGTCAATATGTATCAATGCGAATTAATACAAAAATAATTCTTTCACTTTAACTCGGCGGTTCAGGCTTCCACGGCGTGCGTTAAAACATTTTGTCAGGTATTATACCATAGTCACTTACAAAAAAATAAATATTGGTTTTTACCAATTGAATATTTATTAATTTACCAGTTTGCTATATTTGTGGTTGAGATCCCTTTTTCACAAAAAGCAGATCATTTGAACTGTGGCCTATTGCCATATTGTACAAATAAATTTTACCTGGTAAAACATTGTGATTAATTGTGATTAATCACAACGCTAAAGTGGGATTAATCAGATTTAAAAAAAAAAAAATTTTTGTAATTGATTGCCAATACTGATTAAAAATAAACGTTCCAAATGTTTTGCGTGTGATTTCATATTGTGATTATTCACAGGTAATAAGTGGTCGGCAAATACTAAGACAAAAAAAGGACATAGCGATTAATCACGATTAATTTTTTCCAGGTTTCCGATTAATTAGTTAATTTTTTTTTAATCCATTCCCAGACTTAGTTTGTACTTATACTTATTATTGCATACTGTGGTATACTATATGCATACTTTTGTCTGGACTTTGCTCCCTTAAAAGAAACTACTGCTCCCCTGTTTTTTTTTTTTTTTTTTTTATGTTCTTGGTGTTTTGGTGTGGTGGACTCCTGTGTAAGCACCTGTGCTTCTTACCTGCAGTTGATGCAGATGTCACAGTGGTGGGCTCAGGTCCAGGCGGTTATGTGGCTGCAATTAAAGCTGCACAACTTGGTTTTAAGGTAAGCCATCTACTTCAGTGTTCAAGCTCACCGTCAATAGGATCAAGCCTGATATTTCAATATTATTTAATAATGACTAATCTAAAGTGAATGCTCAGTTTGCCGGACAAATTCAGATTTTTGCTTTTTTTGTTGTACTTTTCTTTCGGCAGACGGTCTGTGTTGAGAAAAATCCCACTCTGGGAGGGACGTGTCTTAACGTTGGCTGCATCCCCTCAAAGGTAACAACCAGATTCATTTAGATCAACATGGAACTGAAGACGTAACATCCTAAGAATGCATTGTCACTGAATGATCATTAAAATAACTTACAAGAGATGATAAACAAAAACGTAAAGAAATTTAACATAAAATAGATTTTTATGAGCCAATTCATGTATGGATGTGAAAGTGAGCCATGAAAACTCCAGCTGGTGATTGATTTTGTTTCTACAGGCTCTGCTCAACAACTCCCACTTGTACCACATGGCACACGGCAAGGACTTTGAAAGCAGAGGCATAGAAAGTGAGATGCTTCATTTGACTCTCAGATTTTGCCCGTTGAGTTGAGGTGAAATTTAACGATGAAAGGATAAATCTGTATAATACAAAACTGCTAGCTGTAAAAGTGACAAAATTTTTTGTGAAAAATATTTGATCTCCAAACATACCGTCATCATAATTAGAATTCATTTCCCCAAAAATGTATTTGCAGCCCTTACTAATGTTGGTCTCCAGCTGATCAAATTTAAAAGGTTTAAATCGTCTCTCAGGAATTATTTAGCTTTTATCATACTATTTGTTTTTCTGGTTTTTTCTGCTCTTCTTGAGAGCAGGAATGCTGAGCAAACCCTCCTCCTCTCAGTTACAGGCATCTCGTTGAACCTGGAGAAGATGATGGCTCAGAAGAGCGGAGCAGTGAAGGCTCTGACGGGAGGAATCGCACATCTCTTCAAACAGAACAAAGTGGAGTTTCCTTTTCGCTAGTCGGCGCCGTGACTGTCCGAAGCTCTCGGCTGCAGTTTTCATTGAGATGCCCCTCCCTCCCTCCCTCTCTTCAGGTGACCCATGTCAACGGTTTTGGCAGAGTGACCGGGAAGAACCAGGTGACGGCCACAGCAGAGGACGGCAGTGAGCAGGTGATCAACACAAAGAACATCCTCATCGCAACGGGATCTGAGGTCACGCCGTTCCCGGGAATCCAGGTAGCACTTCAGTTTCAACCTGATGTTGATGCCATTTAAGAAAGTGACAAAGAAACCGTTGAGATGTTTTTCCTTTGCTGCTCCTTTACAATTACCTTTTAATAGATCGACGAGGACACCGTTGTGTCATCAACAGGAGCTCTGTCGCTGAAGAAGGTGCCTGGTGAACTCATTGTGATTGGAGCTGGAGTCATTGGGGTGGAGCTGGTCAGCGTCTTTTCATCCTGATTTCTGCAGAGACATGAACCAGCATGTCCTCCTCCCATGTTTATAACCAGAATATGGCTGCGTTTATCTTTCTTTAGGGGTCAGTATGGCAGCGTCTGGGTTCTAAGGTCACAGCTGTGGAGTTCTTGGGCCATGTTGGGGGTATGGGCATCGACATGGAGATTTCAAAGAACTTCCAACGAATCCTGCAGAAGCAAGGCCTCAAATTCAAGCTGAGCACCAAAGTTCTTGGAGCTACCAGGAGGCCTGATGGCAAGATTGATGTGTCGTAAGTGGAGCTTCACTGGTTTGTTATAAAGATGCTCCTGATAAAGTGTTGGATCGTCTGTAAACGTGCCGCTTTGGTGTTTCAGAGTGGAGGCAGCAACTGGAGGGAAGAACGAGACCCTGACCTGCGACGTGCTGCTCGTCTGCATCGGTAGACGGCCGTTCACACAAAACCTCGGCTTGGACTCTGTCGGGCTCGAGCTGGACAACAGAGGCCGCATACCTGTCAACAACCGTTTTCAGACTAAAGTCCCCAGGTACCACGGAGCGATGACACGGGCCAAAAGAGACCCATCCTGAAGAACGACAGAGAATTTTCTTTGAAAAAGACCAAACTTAAATGAAGCAGCTTTGTCTGATGCAACCATGTTCTACTGAGCAACAGTGTTTGCAATCCCAACAAAATGACTGTTTACATGTTTGATAGGATATTTGAAGTGTAGTAGACAGATCTGTCTGAGTACAGCAGGGTCACATTTGAGCTTAATGAAACCCAGAAACTAAAAGAAGCTTCAATCTTTTAGATTCTGACCGATAGTTTTCAAATAAGTGTCTGCAAAATGTAAACAATGAAAGAAAAAACTCCTCATACTGTATGGTTGTATTATCTATTTATATATTATGATATCTAGTGTACCAAAAATAGCTTTCTTCATTTCCATGTACTTCTTTGGGTTCAGGGAACTCCAGAAATCCAGCTCTAACACCTATTTATGGAGACCTGTATTGATATCAGAGAAGTGACTTTCAATTTCTTTGGAAGAATCTGCAGCAGCAGATATTGTGTATACTACATTTGTTTATTTAATCAGTTGATTGGTGTTTTCTGTCCAGCAGGAGTCAGTATTCAGGGATTGTTTCCACACAGTATCAATACAGTTTGGTAAAGTGCTGAAACGCTTCGCAAGGCCTCATCCACCCATCGCTAGTGTTTTGAGCATGGTGGGCTGTTTTAGTTGAGATCAGCGAGGAAAAAATCTGCATCAACTAGAGAGGAACATTATAAGGAATGATAATTTAGGATTTATGAAAATTTCTGATTCAATTAATTTAAATTGTGTGAATTCACAGCCTTACAGTGAGATTAAAAAAAAAATCAAAGAAAATGTCATCTTTTCAGATGATTATAATGCAGGGAAACCCAAGTCAGACTGTTGTCTTTATAACAGTTCCAGAGAATCTAAACTTGTGCTCGTTTCTAAACATATGTTTGCTTTCTTGTATTTCTAGCATATATGCAATTGGTGATGTGGTGGCCGGGCCGATGTTGGCACACAAGGCCGAGGATGAGGGCATCATCTGTGTGGAGGGCATGGCTGGAGGCGCTGTGCATATCGATTATAACTGTGTTCCTTCAGTCATTTACACACACCCTGAAGTGGCCTGGGTGGGCAAGACAGAGGAGCAGCTCAAGGAGGAGGTGAGTCCCTAAAGGCTGGGTTTACTTCCTGTTCTTTCATCCTTTAACACCTGAGGCGTCGCCGCTGACACTTAAACACAAAATCTTTAATATACTGTAACTTTTCAAGCGTTAACACGATGAATCTACTGGAATTACGTTGATTGTGTTGACAACCTGCAGCCTTGAGTGACTGTCAAACCGGCTCCTCGAGTATCTTCACCGATTGTTTGAAGGAGCTTGTTCTCTCTCTGATGTTTTTAAAAGACGCCCTCAATTCAAACATATAGTTTATGCTGGTAGAAAATGCTACGCTTGAACTTCCAAAACATTAAATGTGACTCTTAAACATAAATACATCAAATATGTATTTTATCATTTAATTTTTTGTTTTAGTAAAACAGACTAAAGTTTCATGTAAAGAAAATTCTAGCTGTGGATTTTGCCCAACAGTAGCTGGGATAGGCTCCAGCAACCCGTGACTCTTCAGAGATTTTTCAGATTCTAGAAGTACATGGCTGTCCCATTACAGAATGTTTTTCATTTTTATTTCGCAACTTCAAAATATAATTCAATTTCAGATTCAGAAATATTTTACTTTTTTAATTAAATGTTTATTATAACTTGAAACGTTTTTTTCTTTGATTATAAAACTTGTTTCAATAAAAACATGGTTTCTTACATTAAAAAACACTTTTCCTATTTTAAACTCAAAAGTGACTGGAATTGTGCTGTCCAATTCAATGAATAGGTGTCTTTTTTCCAGTTTTTTGAAATAGTCAAATATCAATTAACATCAGACATGGACACACTTTGGGGGGGCAGAAACACAGTATGGACCATATTGAGTATACTTACCTAGCACATCAGTATGAATGATTTAACAACTGAAGGATGGGATAATATGTTAATGTGCCGACTCTGTCATTTTAGGGTGTTCCATACAAAGTGGGCAAGTTCCCTTTTGCAGCCAACAGCCGAGCCAAGACCAACGCGGACACAGATGGTTTGGTAAAGATCCTCAGCCATAAGGAAACAGACAGGATGCTGGGAGCACACATCCTGGGAACTGTAAGTGCTCCAAAATATTTCTGAACTGAGAGATTTCCTCCTGCTCTCCACCTTTAGTGAAATCACCGACTTGTGGTTCTGTCACCGGAGTCCAAGTTTATGTTTGAGAAAGTATAACACATGCATGAAAGAAACTCCTGTCTCTACAATAATGAACTTTATTTTGGAGCACTTTAAAATATCAATGGATCAAAATATAAAAAGATGAAAACACATTAGAATAGAACCAATGTTTAAAGTGTGGGTGACATGCTTTGAACAACTTTGTCAAATAAAAAAGCCTTTTAAACGCTGATTCTATTGATACCAATAGTTAGCCTCAAAAAAAATCCGAAGCATATGAATAATTGACATCTTTCGAAGGAATCAGAGTTTTTTTTTCCGCTGAGAGCGCAGACTGGAAGTGACCTCGATATGACCTGTGACGTCACGAAAGGCATTGATTTTCGCAGTTCCGCTTCGGACAGAATGTAAACAGAACAGGTTGCCTAGTCTTCGATTCTCTCGTGTTTAAATCTGTTAATTATCATGCCAAGTCGTTGTGTGGCAGCTGGATGTAGCAATACATCTAGTGAAAGTGTATATGTGTATAAATTCCCAAAACAAGAAACGCTGCTGAAACAATGGACAAAACAAGTGCAGCGAACGAGGGCGAATTGGGTGCCAACTGCGTCGTCAACTTTATGCAGCGAACACTTTGAGGCAGGCTGTTTTGAAGAAACACCACAGCTCATGAAAGACATGGGAATGCATGTAAGATATAAAAAAAGTATTGAAACCGAACGCCATCCCCACTATTTTCAAGAGATCGCTAGTGGCAACGACCGAAACAGAAACGCCCAGTACCAGCACTGGCAGCAGCCAGTACAAAAAGAGAAAATCTGTGAGAGAAAGAGGACGCTTTTTGCCAAAACACACCACCACGAAGCATAAAGCAGCAAGATGGGCAAACAGAAAATAAGTGATAGAAATAAACCTGCTTAGCTGCTCCGTGAATGGCTGGATTTACATCAGAAAACAACCGAGAACATTCTACCCCGGGTCACCAGCAGCTGCTGCTCCAGCTATCATCGCTCTCGTCCCGCCCAGATCCAGGTAAAGATCTGAGCGGTGGAAAAGTCTAAATCACCTGTGGTCTCTCTGTGATTCTATCCAGCTGCAGACCCACACAGTGTCCCGCTAACGAAGAGGTTACTGTCATTCATTTAACTGCAGCTAGCTGTTAGCCGCTATGCTAGCGCCAGCTTTCACTCAGAACTTACTTGATTTTGCTGATCCTGGATCAGATGAAGTTGGTTGTTGTTGAGTCTCTGTCAGGAATCCTTTAATCCTCCTGAAGGTAAACCGCTTGTTGTTGACGATTTTCACTTTTATTCTAGAAATAAGAACGCCGGCAAACAGGCACACGTGCTTTGAAGAGGAGGGCGGAACTAAGTTTTTCTGCAATTCGATTGGTTGGACTGTCAGATCAATCCAAAGGGCTCTAATTTGATTGGATGTTAGACCGACACTATACACGGAAGTAAACCGATGTAAACAAGCGCGGACAGAGAGACCGCGGCGCGCAGCTTTCACCTGTCCTACATATATACTGTTAGGAATCACTGAAAACATTTCACCATTATTAGATCGACTTTTTAATTCTGCGTGTACTTTTACAGATGTACACTAGGCCTAGTCTACGTAGATTCCAAAATCTCGAAAGGCAACTTACCATGCCGTGTTCTGGAGTCTAGCCGAATCTTCATGCTGGCTATCGTCATCGGCATCACTACTACTTTCTGCTACATCCTCCTCACTTTCGCAAAAGGGTTCGAATCGATACGGTTGCACAAGTGACTCATCATCTCCGCAACTTTCCTCTTCATCTTTCTGTTCATCTGATGAGAAATCGCTAATAGAGATGGTAGCATCACTCTCTGCTAAGCTATCGGTGCTAGCCATGTTGTCTGCCTTTCGTTACGTCACAAACATGGCGGCGCGACATCGGCAGAATGCGCGAGCCGGCGGCCGTCATCGTTGTTTATATTGCGTTTTTCGCTATTTATTATTTTTCGAAAAATATTAAAAACAATCGCAACATGAAATAGAGACCATTTACTATATTTTGGTTTATTAAAATAGACCATGTCACCCACACTTTAACGCAAAGGAACATTGAAAGTTTAGCAGAGGAAATTAAACGGTTTTTAGACTGATATAAAAAGTGATGTGGAGTCAGCTGTACAGATGTGGGGACAAGGCTGAGACCAGTATAAAAGCAGCTGTTTTGAACAGGAAGGGGGAGGGGTCGCTCAGTCTAGTCATCTATATACAGTCTATGGGATGGATCGGATCTGATACAATGGAGCTTGTGACCTGACCTCAGTTATAAATTACAATGGTCCCTCGTTTATCACAGGGTTTACTTTCTAAAATATAACCCCTGGCAGATGAAATCTGCCCACTAGTCATTTTCTAACTATTCTGGATGTTTTAAGGCCATCAAACCCCTTATTACACAATGTATACACTTTTCTCAGACAGATATAAACTTTTCCAAATTTTCTCTCTGTTTTGACCCTCATGCTCTCTTATGGGGTCCAGATGATCCATTGACCCATGCATTGATGTGTGATCCCTCCCATGACAGAGGCGGACAGGATTTGAAGTCCACCAAGGACATCAGTGAAGATATAAAAAAAGTCCTTGGGGAAAAAAAAGTTCAGCGCACTCTTGTGGGGTCCATATGACCCAACATTTAATGTAAACATGCCTATGATAACACAACGGTTATGCTCTAACATTCCTTCATAGAAAAATGAAGTTTAATATTATAAAACGTGAAACAAAGATCTGATCGTGATGGAACATTAATGTAAAAATGGAGAGGAGAGGAGGAGATTGATTGATGAGGTCTGTAGCCAATCAGCATGGAGAACACAATGCACTGTGAAGTTTTTGAAAAACCATGTAAATTGGCATAAAAAAAAAACAGCGAGCCTGTGCGAAGTGAACTGCGATATAGTGAGAGACAACTGTAAACCAGGTTTGGAAAGTGTGAGATGCTAATGAAGGAGAGTAAATGAAGCAGGAGAGACTGTGTCAGGACTGAACTTAATAAACCTCACAGCATAACAACTTCATTATAACTAAACAAATGTATTTAGAAACTCCAAAAAGTACTTACAAATTTAACTAAGTATGTTAAGATTTGTTTTTAAAGTGTATGATTGCAGCATCAATTCCTACATGATTTGTATTGGGAGTTTGCTTTTGCACTTTAGTTGGTAGCTGCTGCTTTTGGAAGCAACCGGTCACAGTGACACGACGGCTACTGTAATGGTGTTTGTTTCCCTGCAGGGAGCTGGAGAGATGATCAATGAAGCTGCACTGGCCATGGAATACGGAGCCTCCTGTGAGGACGTGGCCCGGGTCTGCCACGCCCATCCTGTACGTAAAAAACCAAACAGAGTTATCCCACTGAGAGAAACAAACCACCACATACATGTGAGTTCAGGAACCAGAAAGGCTAACTAACCTCATTGTGTGTGTCCTCTTCCGTCCTGAAGACCGTGTCGGAGGCGTTCAGAGAAGCCAACCTGGCCGCATCCTTCGGCAAAGCCATCAACTTCTAATTGGACGGCTGCCGCTGCACCTTCATCACTTTAGGCTGTGCAACAATTCCCATCAGTTTCAACCCTCTGGTGACGTCTGTGCATTCAGACTTTTCAGTTAGCTTAACGTTATTTAAATGTTGGACAAAAGAATAAAGGGGTTTGTGTCAAAGACAAACTGACTGCAGTGAGTCTGTCTTTTTTCCACCCAGTCTAAAGATAAGCAGAACACTGTCTTTATACAGCAAGGATCTTTATTTGACATCATTATTTGTTTAGAAGAATGTGTCACTTGCTAACAACTATCAAACAAAAACAACTAGTAATCAAAATGAGAACTTTTGAGTTTGTGTGATTGGAGGTTTTAAGAATGAAATGGCTCCAGTTTCCTCAAAGAATGTGTGTCCTCCTGCGACTGCTTCACTGTTAGTCTGTGTGACCAAATAAATGAGCTGAAACTTCTTCAGTGAGGAAGACAATGTTCTGAAGTCTTTTTCAAGTCTTGACAATGTTCACATATTGAAGCTTCTCAGTAAATAGGCTGCACAGTATAACACCAAGCATGTGTACCTCACTCGTATGCTGAATGTGGGTTTTTGTACTCTCATATAGGAGATGGTGTTTTCACTGGACTGTCATGACCTGATACTAGTGTGTGTACAAATGTCAAGGCGGTGCAAATGTGGTGAATCTTGCTCCAGGCTTTTATCTTTCACAGCTCTATTCTGATATAGGACATACTTGGCGTCAAATCACAAGTATTTCGTCACCGTTCAGACAGTTGGCACTTCCATGTTTTGAAAAGGACAAAATCTGAGTCCCTGATTGGTTGAAGTTCAACTGGTTTAACCTTTAGCGCATGTTCAATTGCTGTGCATTTAGAGCCTGGACTTATAAACGTGTAGCAACACAAGAGTTTGGAACCCAGAAGGACATAAGTGTATTTTGGTAGACTTTTTACTGGGACCATTTTTGAGCCCGGTGCAAATGAGGCATTACAACGAGAAAGGTTCGAATCCTAATGGGGTTCTTTTTGAACGTTCTCCTTGTGCATGTGTGAGTGTTATCCAGCCACTACAGCTTTCTCCAACAGTCCAAAAACCAAGGAGTAAATGTACAGTATGTAAAGTAAATGAGAATCTGTGTTAATGTGACTTGCCTGATTAAAAAAATGAATGCTGTACATTTGAACTGTCAGCCTGGAAAGAGGGTTACAGTTCCTGGTCAGCTGGATTCTAACTAAAATAGTTTCATATTGGTGAAACAATGATTGAATGAATAAAGAAGTTCCCTGCAGGCAGCAGGTTCTTAACTGGAAAATTGTTCTATAAGCTTGGAATATAGTAAAACTAGGAATGTGGTGCCTTCAGCCACAGCAGTCTCACATACAGATTTTTATTCAGATTATGACAACTGACAAAAGTAGAGGACCACATATCAATATTTCAGGCAGGAAAATATCAGGCTGCAGTTCATGTAAAGAAACTCATCCTGCCAACAAATGCCTTACTGGTGTCTCTGAACAATGGATCCTGATAACTGTAAAATGAATCAAAACACTAATATTAACTGGAAAAGGGACAACTTAGGAGTTTAGCTACATGCTATATTTTTGGCTAATTTGGTGATAGCAGTTTTAGGCTGATTTGTGGTTAAGCTAAGATTTTAGCATTATGCTAGGTGTTAAGGCTAAATTACACATGTTTTCAGTTTTAAGGCTAAGTTACAGTTAAGGTAATAGTTTAGCTTTTTGCTAGCTGTTTTAGCCAAATTAGACATTTTTCCAGTTTCTTAGACCACCTTATTGGCAGTATATTTTAGAGAGCTACCAGCTTCAGCATATTAGCTGTATTTTTAGCTATCAGTTATGTTTTCCGCTATCACCTCAAGTATCCTCAGGAGCCACATTCGGCTTACAGCATTCACACTTGCATTATCACAGTTAATGCTATATATCTGTTTTTTTTTTAAACATGTTTTGGTAGTTTAGTGTCATAGTTGGGGCCTCTTGGGTGCGATGCAGTTGTTCTCTCAGCAGGGGGAGGCTTTGTTTCCTCTCTTCTCCCAAATGAACTGTTGAAGTAGCTGAACGGTATGATGATCCTCTCGGGTTGCTGATTTGGGGATTTGTTCAATTTCTATGTTCTTCCTGTGATATTAGTTGGAAGTAAAAGTGTTCATGACAACTAGGACGCTTCACCTGTATGTATGTAAGCAAATGTTAAAACATGCAGATCTCGCAGACTCTTATTTACTCACAAAATGTAATCAAATGGACGACATTTGAGTCACTCCGCCTGTGTTTGAACACTGACGCTGTGTGTTCTGCAGGCGTGGTGCCACTGCAGGTTCAGACACACTTACAGCTGAAGAGAATGAACTGAGACAGACTCACTGTGGGTCAAACTCATCAGAACTCTGAACCCAGAAGAGAAGCTGGAGTGGAAGGAAACCTGAAGATGAACTCCTCATTGCTCTCAGGTATTGTTGTTGCTTTTTTCTTTCATAGACCTTCTTCACTGAGCTTATTATTGCTTTTCTTCCAACTTTTCTTCCACTGATTTACTTCCTCACAGTACACAGATGTTCAAGCTACTGGAGTAATTGGTTTTTTTTTCCTACTCTTTCCATCCCTTACCAAACCCATAACATATTTCTTAATATATTGAGCAACAGAGTAATGACAACATATTCCATGTGTTGAATTAATATATTTTTTAAGCATTTATTACTGTTTTCGTAATATTCTGTGATTTATACTCTGTCTTAAATATGTAATATATGGACTGATATACTATGGAATATATCCCACAAAATCACATTAGTCATTTATTGAAAAAGGCATTATAAACATGTTTATATACGTCATAAAATAATCCTTAACACAAAACAAAATAGCCAGACTTATATGATGTTAAAGAAAGATGTATTTCAGTTTAAGGGGTTCGAATGTGGAACATTCAACCAAAGAAGCTGAGTCACCATTTACATTCAAAAACACAATAATAGCCTTGTTTGTTGTTGCCTTAAAAAAAAAAAATTAAAACTTGAAGATAAAGACTTCCCAGTCTTTATGTCTATTTTACTTATTTTTCACCTGTAAATATTGTACGCCTATCCACATAGTAATGTGTAGTTGGTTGTAGATGTACCTTTTTTGTTTGTTTGTTTTTTATATGTATGGCACATAAGGGGGTATGTTATCTTCTTACTGCTCCTGTTTATTTCCTCAGCAAACGATGTCTTGTGTTGTTTTAATGTATTACGTTTATGTTTTTCCTGTGGAAATGAATACAAAAAATTACTGTTATTTAAGTTACAAATAAATGGCTATTGCTACAATTCAAATAATTATTTTTCTGTTTTTTGGTGATATAAATAATCATATAGTATTACATTCTGCATAATTGAAATTGTATTAATTATTAAATAGCCATATTTGGTCAATTCATCTATTCATAATAAGAAATGTAAGTTTGTAAAATTGAATTTGGAGTTCCTGCTTAACAAAAAAACTAATTAAACAAAGATAGAAGCAATTATGAAATACAGTTTGTTTGCTAACCAAGAGATTTTAAATCTATATGAATGAATAAAAATCCAAATATTGAAACATATTTTAAAACATACAAGTACGTTTCTGCAATATTGAAATATATTTCCTGATTTATTCCCTTCTTTTGTACAGGTTTTATTTTAATTTTTAACTAAATATTTTGAAAAAAATAATTATTTAATAAACCTAGAGCTGCACAGTGGTGTAGTGGTCATCACTCTTGCCGTGGTGAGAAGGCTTACAAGGGGCGGTTGGGATGGGTGGGAGGTGGGGATACATCAGTTAGGAGACAGAAAGGAAAACACAAAATCCCCAAATTCTTCACCTTTTGATGACTCTATGCATGCTTTGACACACACCTCTCTTGCTTATAAGTGTGAGTAACTGAATGACTAAATGTGTGTGTTTTATGGGTGTTAGTCTATTTTTTAACATTCTAAAATGGAATTTAATAAATGTAACAGCTAAATTGGGAGGGCCCACAGCACCACCCAAACTCTATTGCCTCCAGCACCAGGAAAAGAAGTTTGAAGTTGAGTTTTGTTTCCCTTAGTAGGAAGCGTTCATGTTTTGCTTAATCTTTCAGCTTTTTTCTAATGGTGAGTTTTTCTTGATTGCTCTCATGAAGGAGGGCAGACTTGTTGTTTTTATTTAACCTTTTGATCAAAAAGACTTAGGAGCTGTTTAGGGAAACTCAAATCTGGGCCAGTATCCTGTTGGACGTCCCAACTTCTCGTTCAGTTTCCTCCTAATGGTTTCCTTATCAGATGGAATTTAAGCGGAACCATTTTCCTGGAGCAAAAAAAGAAGATGTTGACAACTGCCTTCATGAGCCCAAAATATCTGTTACGTTTTCGGTCGTTACTTTTATTCCACCAAATCTCAAAAACTGAAAGTCTGAGATTTTTTAATTTATAAATGGAAGCAGGATTTTGTTGTTTTTTCACTTTTTCACATGAAAAAAGTGAGATTTATTTGTCAAGATTCCTCGACTTTGACCACTTCTGCTTTGACATCTTACTGAATCATTCTGCTGTTAGTCACAAAAAACAACTTCATAAACATGCATTACATTTTAAATATATATATATATATTTAACTTTTTTTTCTACTACTATAAAGTACATTTTTTAAGTTCCTATTTCATTTGGGTTCTGTGCTTTTTTTTCGTTGGATATTTCATGCATTTTTATATTAGTCATTCTGTGTTTCTCTTTTAAAATCTGCTCCAAGAATTTACCTTGCAGTGTTAAGAATTTTCCTACTGAGAATTTATGTGACAAAAAAAAAAAAATTGAATTTGAAGTGTAAAATATCCTAAATAATTTTCCAATCAGGAAGATCTTGAGGACGGTATTCTCATTACACTCACCTCCTCACCTTTGTAGAACAGATAAGCAGTTCATGTTGGATTTGGGACTTATAGAAATATGTGTTTGGTTTTGCGTCACAGCAGCTGTAAAGCCGGTTCTGCAGAAAACTGAAGGACACTCAAGAGAACTGTTATCAGATCGTGAATCAGAGGAAGGAAAGCGTTTGTTTATGGTGGAGGTCAGCTGGAGGAATTTCTTCCAGGCGTGTCATCAGACTGATGATTCTAATGGAGGAGCTCATTCTGCTTGACCATCTCCAATACAGCACTTTTTCTGTTTATTATTTGAAGTGAACAGCAGTTTAAGTGAGCACAGTTTCAACAGAACTTCCTGCTTTTTCTAAAATGGGGGAAAAAATGCCACCGGTGAGTGACTCTAATGTTAGGAGTCAAACATTAGAGTCACAGCTTTTTATGTAGTCGTGAGGCAGCACAAGCCAGGGTCTCATTGTGCCTGGATAAATACAGAGGGTTGTGTCAGGAAGGGCAGGTAGGATGTGAGCTGGAAGAGAAGGAAAAATTCTTGTTGGACCTCGATGAAGTGATGATGAGCATCTCTAGAAGAGAAAGAGGGTTGTCTTTGGAGCAGATTTCAACGGACAACAGAGGTGATGGGCGGGTTTGGTATCCAGGAGAGGAACGTAGAACAGATGGTGGTTGATTTAGCAAAAAAGATGGAAATGGCTATAGTGAATACATTCTTTGAGAAGAGACATGAATATAGGGTGAGCTATAAGAGTGGAAGGAGAAGCACAAGAATAGACTACATCTTGGTGTAATAGTCAGTAATGTAATGGGAAAATGGAACTAATACTTTGATGTTACGTTAATGCATGAAGAAAATAAGTGAGCACAGAATAGACTGTTTTGGAGCACGAAGTAACAAAGATTAGTAAACTAAGGGTCAAAATTTTATATCCACGAGAAAATGTCAAATTAAAATGTCATTCTGATTATAAAAACTAATCTTATATTAAATATTTTAAATGTTAAATCTTATTTTTTGGGGGGTAAAACTCATTAATTCTGTCAAAATTCTTTAATTTAAATGAAAAATGTAAATAAAAGTCAAAGTTATGTCACTTCTGCTTTAAGAGACCCCAACCCTTTTTTTGTCAGTCATGTTTCTAAAGTTCATTTGTCAACAGTTTCATGATGAGTCGTTGCGTGTTGCTGTTCTCACAGGCTGCTTGACCTCCAGCTGAAAAGGAGCATGACCTTCCAGCATCACCGGTCACTTCACGGTCACCTCTGATTGAGTTATGAGAGTTAAGATTTTATTGAATTAAAATTAAAGCTCAGAACATTTCTGAAAGGATACAAATAATTCCAGCAGTTTTTTTTTTTTTAAGACAATTAATTTTTTTGCGGTGAGGATGGAATAACTAGTCTAAAAATGCCAGAGCTCTTGTTGTATCAATGACATATTTTAGACAACTTTTTACTGAACATAATTATTATCTAATTAATTTTAGGAAAAGCCATCAACATACTTTTTACAAATGAAAAAGGTTGACAACACTCTCTACACGTAAACACAACTACGTTGTCAGAGGGAATCTGTTGTTCACTCTTCTTCTGCTTCCAGATCTCTTCATCGTCCATCCTTCCTGCTCCACAGAAGCTTGAAGATTTTTTTCCGGGGAACAGGATTGCCACCTCAGCTGTCAATGGGAGTCGGCAGAGGAAGCGTCACACCCACCACTTCCCCGCACCCCAATGCCACCGTCTTTGATGACCTGCTGCACGGGATTCCCTGTAAGCACAACGGAAACGGACTCATCCTGAAACGTCTTCCTTCCTGTTCCAGTTGTCTCCTCCGTTTTCAGTGCTGAGTCATTGTGCTGCTCCGGTCACTTATATCGCCACAACAACTCAAGACAGCTTCTCAAAAGAAAGAGATGCTGAGAAGTTTTCCTATTTTTGTCATTAAATCTAAAAGTAACTTGTTACTTTCTGAGATCTGGACGAATAGTTGCAGGTTTTCAGTTGTTGGAGCCTTTGAGCTGCTTAGCTTGATCAACCGTTCTTGTTTAGCTAATTCACAGAGGCCTTTTTGCCTCTAGTCTTTTTATAAAACTCTTTGATAGAACTTTATGTTTACAGTGAAATTCCTCTCTGAAATACCCAATTTACTTTGTCTGACACCAGTGATGCAGATGCTCAGCTGCTTCATTTTTGTACTTTTCATCTTGTCACTCTGCATCCTCTCATTCAGTTTTTCTATCACACAGAGGTGAATGCAACAGCACTATGGAGAGAAATGGACTTATTCTGATTTGTGTGTGCGTATTCTTGATTTGTAACTCTGTAATATGTTTTGTGCATAAGTAAAAAAAATTAGAACTTTAAAAATATACAAAATACAATTTACACATGCAAATTAAAACAGCTTGAAACTGATTACAAATATAAATCTTTAAAAATAAAAACAAAACTTTCAGTTATGCATGAATCTTTGGTGAGACTTGTTTCATGTCTCAGAGATTCATCCGTGAGTGATGCGTTTAAATGCTACAAGAATGCTGGGTCATTATAATTTTCTTTTCAGTCATTTTAAACTTTAACTGTGAATTTTATCTGGTATAACTTGACATTTTCCCACTTTCTAAACAGATATTCACGATAATAAATATAAAAGAAAAAGTCCAAATAAGCGTTTTTTAGACACTTATCCCTTTTAAAAATAGCAAGTGACAGGGCATCAGAACTTGGGACAGAGCCTCATCTCAGAGGTTCATTTAGAGGAGCTGCTGCAAATCGGAAGCGCTCTTTTCTAGAAAATGTTTTAATTTTTAAACGAGTTAAGTGTTTTAAAAACCCTTATTTAGACTTATTTAATTGGGCTAATTATCGAGAATATCTGTTTAAGTTAGTCAAGGTCAAGTTTCACTGCATATTATTTACAAGTTCAATACGGCTGATAAGAAAACTCTAATGAACCAGCATTCTAGTAGTATTTAAACGCATCAATCACGGACAAATGTGTGAGACGTGAGAAGAGACTCATGATGGAATCGTGCCTTACTGAGGTTTTGTGTGTGCGTAAGAGGTGATTCATGTGTGATTTCTTAAAGATTTTCCTTTGTAATTAGTTTCAAGCTGTTGTTTTTCATGTTTAAATTTAATTTTATTTTATTTTTTTATTTCATGAGTTACAAATCAAGAATTATGAATGCACAAATTAGGAACACGCACACATAAATCAGGGTGACTCTTATTTCTCTCCATATACCAGTTGCTCTATTGCAGATCCAGGTTTGAGACAGAGTCTGAAATATGATATTAATCCCTTTTGTCATAAGTATCCTCAAAATGAATCCAGAATTCAACACAAAACAGTTCGCCTCTGTAAGTATCTCCCTCCTCGTCCCTGGCAGTGCCACTATGGGCGATCTACACCATCTTTGCATCAGGCGGCCTTCTGATTCTCCTCTGCCTTCTCTGCATCTGCATCAAGTGCTGCTGTAAAAAGAAACAGAAAAAGAAGAAGCAGAAAGACCAGATCACTATGAAGGGCGTGAAAGGACAAACCACCACAACTCTGGTAAAGAGATAGATCAATATACAGAACAGAGTAGATCTTTTTTTTTTTACATGAACAGATTTTGGTGTAAGAATTTGTAATTGTAAAAAAATAGGGTTGTTGTATTTTTCCAATAATTATCAATTGAATCAACTATTTTAAGAGTTTTGAGAGATTCCATAAAACCAGAATTATGAAATTATTATTAAAAGCACTTTTTGACATTAATTCAAAATGAACTGAAATGATTGAAAATAATTACGAACTGAAGACCTATTCTGACAGGTGCAGCCGGATGTGGAGGATGTTGACTACGGCTCAACCAAACAGCACAGAGGGACGCTGCTCTACTCCCTGGAGCATAATGCAACTAAGTCTGAGGTGAACATATTTGCTCTGAAACACCATGACACTAAGTTTCTATTGCCCTCTAAACCTGAAACCGTCAGTAAATGTCTAACCGGCCCTATTCTGCTTTGGTCTTTCAAGCTTTCTGTAGGGATCAAACAAGCAAACAGCCTGAAGGCCGTGGAGTTGGGAAAGAGCGCCGACCCGTACGCCAAAGTCTACCTTATCCCTGACAAGTCCAAAACGTTTGAGACTAAAGTGTTCAAAAACACGCTCAACCCCACCTTCAACGAGATGTTCACCTTCCAGGTAGGCTGAACGTCTGGCAGGAGACTTTCACTAAACTTTTAGAAATGACTATGAAAGCCACTGTCCGCATTCATGTTTTTAACAAAGACAGAAATGTCTTGAGCTTTGACACTTTTGTAAAGGATCACAGAAAGAAGTGGCCTCTGAAACCTTGTTTTACGTGTTAGATTATTGATGAACTGGTTGGATGAGTGTTGGATGCTTCTCAAAATGAATGAGAAGGCCAAAAGACTAGAAACCTTCCATGTGATTACTTGCTTTAGCACATTTCTCTTAGCCAAATGCAACTGCAATAAAAGAGTTATTTACTGTCACCTTTTGTCGTAGTTTCAATGTAATGTAAAAAATTATCTTTCCTAATTACGCTGTCTTTGATCATTGTGAACCCCCTGAAAAAACAACCAGATCCTGTTTCTAAGTTTGGTTTTGTACTTTCAGCTCTCAAAGTCTAAGCTCCTCAAGTCCACTGTGGTGATAAAGGTGTTCGACTTCAACCGATTCACCACCCACAAGATCATCGGCGAGCTGCGGGTGCAGCTCTGCGACATCAACTGGAACCACGTCAGGGAGGAGTGGGGGGATCTGGAAGAGCCAGTAAAGTTTGAGGTTTGTCTTTCCCACCGAGATCATGATGATAGGATGAATGCAGGGATTCATTTAGATCTCCTCCCACATTTTGCAGTATATATATATATAAACAAACAAAAAAATTGTTCCAAAATTTTATTGGAATAATGTTCAGGTGTGAACAAATGATTCATTTGCACAGGTATTCACACTTCCAGTCACTTTAAGTGGAATTCTTTTTAGCTGCCTTTAAGACTCGAGGACTTTGCTGATTCTTCCTGGATCCTGTCAGCTGCTGTTAGTAAACCAGTAGCAGAGAGGATGAAGAGATTCTGGGGAAGTCTACCAATGTTTGCTTTAGCTCAATAAACAGTCAAAAATATCTTCAAGTGTTTTTTTTTTTAACTAATATAGTGAAGTTTTGGCTTCAGTGGACGTGTGGAGTGTTCTTGTAATCTATCTCATAAGAGAAAGGAACAACCTGGAGTCTGGATGTTAACCCGGCTTCAATTTGATTGACAATAACTTTAAAACAGAACCTTTGTGAGTTTGCATTTCAAAATTTGCCCTCATCTTAGCACCAGTTGCACTGATGGGTTGATGTCCCTCTGGCAAAAAAGCAAAATTACAGAAATGCCGTGTTCATTTGGTGTTTGAATGATTGAAGAAATGCATCTCCTACTCAAAACACACACATGAATATAAAAAAAAACAATATTTCTTCCAACACCCTTGAATGCAAGTTTGTCCACCCCTGACTGAAGGGCTTGGTCCAACATCTGTGCCTGCACTCCAGAGTTCTTTGTCTGTTTCTTGGACTATTATTTGCTACGCATTCTTGGGTTCTTAATCTTCTCTAGAATTAGGAACATATTGCTTGAATTTTAAATTTGCTCATTATCACTTATTTTTCATTTTTAAAGACCCACTCCAATAAAAATAGTCTTTTCTTGGGTTTTAACATGCTCTTGTAGTTTTTTTCTCATTGTAGAGTACCTTTTATAAAATAATGCGCTTCTTCTTAATTCAAATCGCATTGGATCAGAAAACTGGCTGCTTGAAAAAGCTCAGACTAATGACACAGCTATTAAAATGGGCGGGCCAAAGTCTCCTCTCCCCTGTGGCCGCTCACGATTAGATGTGCGAGACACAATGAGCGTTTGTAGTCAATTACGATTCTGGCTCAAGCCCGGACTAGTTGAGTTTACTAAAACAGTGCGTTGAAACAGATTGCCTTAAATTTCTTAAGTTTTTACATAGATCCAAAACTAGACAAGTTTAGTTCAATTAACTCAAAACAGTACGTTAATACATTTGTCAAAAGGAAATGATGCTAGCAAAGTTTACTTAATGAAATATGTGGTCATAACTTATAATCATTAGTACATTATGTTTTCAAAAAGTAACATTACTCAGGTGGGAATTGAACCCTGAGTTCTTGCATGCTAGTCCAGCACCTAACCAACTAAGCTATACTTGTACTTATATTCTACTTGTAAAGTACATTATATAACACTTGCACAGTAAAATCCATAATTTTGATCATTGATTAGTTATCTGCTTCTTCACTTTTAGTGGCAAAGTCCTTACAAACTCAGACTATTTTAATACATTAAAAAAGCTGTACAAAACGTTTTAAAACAGAGTGCAGAGAACGTCCTATGAAAACAAAAATGATTTGGACAATGATGATGGACGATAGTTGGGAATGGTTTGGTCACTACAACAAAATTTTCTTAAAATCCCAAAGGAGAAGACATGTTTACATTTTGATCATCAAGAAAAACAAAAAAACAATGCTTACTTATAGCCAATTTTTGGCTAACAACCAGCGCTTTCAAACTCTGGGGAAAAAAATAGGATTTAAAAGCAACTTTTATGAACAATAAATAAATCAAATTTTACTATGAGAAACTCAGCTTAAAGCAAATTCTGATGCTGATGAAAGAATTGTAAGGAGGAGGACCAAGACGTTGCTAATTAATAAAGGGCAGAATTAGAGCCAGTTTTCATCAAACACAGTTTTGATATAAGCTCCGCCCACTCTTGCAGGAACTAAAGAACAGTAGTGATCTCTACATAGTATAATTAGTAACACTTAAAACTAATCTTTAATGTGTCAAACAACAAATTTATTTAAGTAATGACACAAAACTAAAAATTATAATGAATGATTACTCAAAATTGTTATTACAGCTAAAGTCAGGGTTTACAGTGTACTGTACAACTGGATGGATCCAATATTGCTCACCATAGTTTTTGCTATACTAATGTTAGCTTGAGGCTATAAGGTTTCATATGATAAAGGCTCAGGGGATTGCAGTGCGCCAACAGTCCAGAACACAACCCAGAATTGTACTTCTAATGAGCTACTGCAGCTGTGTATAAACTATGTCTTAAAGAATGACAACAGCTTTCTCTGTGATGGTAAAAAAAGTCCACAATGACAATTAAAAGATCACTGGGAACAATTTTACAATAGATAAAAAGTAGTTGGAGTGAGACTTTAAGGTTTTAATACTAAGATCTGTTCTTGTCAGTTGTTTGTTGTTCAGTAGAACCTGAATCTGCCAAGTAGAATATATTTTTTTCTGTTTGACTCTCATACAAAGTTCATGTTCTCTGAGAACTTAAAAGGAACAAATTATTATGATTTTTGACGATATAGCTGCTCCGATCGTTGATAAAAACTAAGTTTTGTGTTTTGCAGGAGGTAGACTTTGGGGAGATCTGCTTCTCGCTGCGTTATGTTCCCACAACCAGCAAACTTACCGTAGTGATCCTGGAGGCCAAAAACCTGAAGAGCATGGACTTTGGAGGGAGCTCGGGTAAGACAAAGATGGATCGACCGTTCAAACTATTCTTGGCCATACAGTGTACATGAAGTAGTGCAGAGCAACCCAACCCTGGTTCTCAAAATCTACCACCCTGTCAAGTTTCCAGCTGTCCCTTCTGTTACTGATCAGTTGACTCAGGTGTATCCACATTCCAAATGACTGAACACACCTGAACCAGGTAAACAGCAGCACAAAGTCCAGGGAAAGCTGGAAAGGAGGCGGGGTGGTGGATGTTGAGGATCAGGGTTGGTTGGGGCGCCCTGATCTAAGGGCTTCAAAGTAACCAAACACACCGGACAGAGATAGGCTTAGTAGAACGTCTGTCTAGATGTAGACATGTCCCTCTTTATTAGTCTCCCTTAGAACAACCACACTGTGCATACAAGCTTCCTACTTAAGAATGTCATCTAATACTGCATCCCCTTTCCCTGAAGGTAAACATGAAACTCAAACACACTCCACTTTTCTACTTGTGCTTCGTAAACACAAAACTGTCTTCCAGCAAAATCCCTTGAGTGAATTTGAATTCTAAATACTTCCTCTAAGTCAGGGATGACCAACTTCAGGCCTCAACGGCTGCATTCCTGCACGTTTTAATTGGCTGAACACACCTGAACCAGGTAATCAGCCATGAATAGGGCCTGGATATCTGGAAATCATGCAGAAACAGCAGCGCTCGAGGCCTGGAGTTGCCTGTTCCTGGTCTAAGTAGATTGTCATTTACTGTATACATAGAACTGGACAGAGAGGGTGTGACATCACCCATAGAAAATGCCGTACCTCTGACTCCAGGGAAATGGGAGATGGGGTAGCTGCCACAGATTGGGGTGCGACAGATGTGTATTTAGACCCCATTTTTCCTGCGTTACGGGTGGCCAGATGACCGTGATTGGTCCGAGTCAGGTTTCTAGGGCAACTAATGTAACGAGTCATGAGTGAGCTTGTTGGAAGTCCACACCCCTTCAACTGCAAGCGGCTTGGGAGAATCTGTCAATCAAACATGGGCACCACTGAAGCATCGGATTGGGCAATTTATAGATTGAATAACTTTCCATACAGAAAAAATATCATAAAAAGTCGGATTAGCAATTTTGGAATTTTGGCTTCTTGGAGCCAGTAGGTATGTCTTGTTTGAAAAGCGAGGGGGGAGGAGTCACTTAATCCAGTTCTCTATATACAGTCAAAAGTTGTCTTCTTCTATGATTAGAGGCTCTGCAGGACTTCATCCATTTGCTGATAGAGTTGAAGAGTAGGTCACGAAGGAACGATATGGATCTTTGCCGAAGACTTGCGTGTCAAACTCAATTGTACAGAGGGTAAAAATCTAAAACCCACCTTAGGTCAGGGACCAAGCAGGATAAACATTTATTAAACACACTATAATTAAATCTTTAAAACTTTAAAAACGTAACGTTTTAACATAAATAGTAATAAAAACAGGCAGGAATATTATTCCAGAATAAATCAACTTAAACCTTAAATAACTTTCAATATTTTACCTGGAGGGCCGGATCCGGCCCCCGGGCCTTGACTTTGACATGTGCTTTAGACTGTCCTTGAGGCCCATTCTGCTATTGCCTTGTAGGAATTTGGGATGGAGGATGGATGCTCCGGCTTTGTACAAAACTACCAAAATACTCAGTACTGCAGTCTGACGTCAGACCACACTTCTTCAGGGATATCATGTTGTGTGAAAACCTATTTGAAGCTTTGAATTACAGCCTCAGATTCCTCAGATGAACTTGGCTTTTTTTTTAATATCTAAAAAAGTGGTCAATAATGAACAGATTGTGCTGATTACCCAAAGAAAACAAATGAGCTTCAATAGTTCACCATAGGGGCTCTGTAGGGAGTAATGTTTTTCTTAAGTTTATCCTGCAAAATGCACATTGATCCCAATCCTCCAAACTGACTGCTTAGCCCCTCTCTGCACGTTGTTATTCCTGAAAATCCCTCATGTTTCTGTATTGATGGCAGAAATGGAATGATTGAGAGATTAAATCATTTGGAAATTTGATCTTGTGGAACGTTCGAAACACCACCACAGCGACATCTAGTGGCCAAAAATGTCTTTAAAATGTTGAACTTAATAAACTCGAATTATTCATGGGTTTGGGTACATTTTTTTTTTTTTACTTTGTTGATGTTGATATGCAAGTTTGCATGAAAAGACATTTTATTCTACCTAAAGTATATTCATGTGGATATGCAGAAGCACTGAGTGAGGTAGAATACTGACCTGCTTTGTAAACATTGCGTTGAAAATATTACAGATAATTTTACATAAAAGACAATATAAGACCGGATGCTTTTTCTCAGGTGTTTCCTCATTGACGACGTACTTTTTAAATAAAATGTATCATTGTAAAATGTCTCCTCAATGAACACAAAATAATAATAATAATAAATGTATTTTTCAGGGACAATGCACATTAAAAGCATTACATGCAATGAGCCAGAATTAGCCCACCAGCTATTTTTCATCTGTTGTCCCTTGACAGATGTTAAAATTGTCAACCTAAAAACAATAAAAACACTTAAAATGTCAAAGCCCATAAAAAGAATAAACAATAAAAATGCAAGTATAAAACAATAACCTAAAATTCATTTTGATAAATAAAAAAAGCAAAAATGTATATATATGTATACATTACAAAGCATTAAAACAAATATAAAAGACAAGATTACAGAACACATAAAAGGGGAGGCATATTAAAATTCAATGTGTACATGTTTGCTGTCATAAAAGCCAGTTTCGAATATGCTTTTTAAACAGACTAAAAGTAGAAGCCTCTGTAATATTTTGAGGGACAGTGTTCCATTCTTGCACTGCTGTTATTGAGAAGGCGTTTTGGCTGAAAGCACTTCTCCGCAGAGGAACTATTGAGTCTCCTCTCACCGACCCTCGCGTCACTCTCTGTGAGTTGGCTCGTATTTGGACAAACTGGTGGAGTGGAGGGGATGACAAACCATTTATGATTTTATAGAACAGACAGAGGTTTGTATTTTTTATGAAGTTGTCCCAGCTTAACAGTTTATGTTTTTGTAAAATGGCACAGTGGTGATACCGTAAAGGTTTCTTATCCAGTATTTTACTCCTTTGATTTGTGGTTTAAATGTCATTTTTGTGTCTAATAAAACCCCAAGATATTCAAACTCTGAGACAACTTCTATCTTTTTTCCAGCAACAAAAACATCTGCCTGTGCATTTGTACGGTTTGATTTCGAGAAAAACATTGGTACTGTCTTATTTACATTGAGTTTTAGGCTTGACTGATCCAACCATTCTGCAATATGGCCCATAGTTTCAGTAAGAATTTTAGCTACTTGAACTGTGTTTCTACCAAAATGATCCCAAACACACGTGTTAACTCACATGTTCAAACCTTTGCAAAAAAATTAATCCAGTTTTATTACATAAAATCCAAACTCATTTTTGCAAGCTGACACATTCAGTGCTGACACAGATGAGGTTGATTGAAATGGTTGATTAAAATAATTTCCTATCATATATTTATACAAAAGCTGTGCATGTTAATAATTGATGATGATTTTCTTCATTTTGGTGTTTGAAGATCCATATGTGAAGGTGCAGCTGGCATTGGACAAGAGGAAGTGGAAGAAAAGAAAGACTTCTGTGAAAAAGAAAACTCTGAACCCTTATTTCAATGAGTCTTTCACTTTTGATGTGATGTTTGATCAAATAAAGGTAAGACTGAACAGAATTCTGGAAATCACCAAGTGTTTCTTTTCAGTGTCATCCGCATGTGTTCTTCCACCATCCCAGCCTGCTCCTTGTCCTCTTCTTTATCACCCAAATTCTTTTCTCTTTCTACCCGTTATCTCCATATTTGTTCTTGCCCCTGTATATAACATCCCATCTTTGCACATGATCAGGGCACCTTTTGATACAGGACAAAAAGGGCAGGTGCTCAGCTGATCACTGTTAGTTTAGCTGTGAAATTGGGTGTTTGTGTTACCCTGGGGGGGCGGTTCAGGCAGCACAGTCTCTTCCTGAAGGGGACGGTTCTTACTTTGTGACATCAGCTCGTAAAAACCCCCTCCTGTTTTTGTGGATTGGGACGGCTTGGTACTGAGAATGCAGGTTTTTAGAGGAAGACTCAGAAATGCTTGAATGGATCAAAATGCTGCTTTGACATTGTTTATAATGCGCTTAAAAGCTCAAAAAGTTGATTTTGCATGGTATAGACCCTTTAAGGGAAAGTCTATGGCCAAAACCAAATTCTTCCCCTATCTCTACGGCTTCTCCCTTCCCCAACACTTAGCCTTTGAAACAGAGAATTATAGAAAAAAAAAGTATCTTCAAACTCAGACAACACTCATACTCGATTACGTCATGAATTGTCACCAGTAAAATACATATAATCAGTTTCATGAGTTAAAAGTAGGGATGTCCCGATCAGGTTCTTTTTGGGCCCGATCCGATTCCGAGTCATTGGATTTTGTGGATTTGGCGATACAGAGTCCCAATCTGATACTTTAACATATTTAAAACATGAACAAATTGAATAAACAGATTTGTGTTGTCCCTTATTTATGTTTCATTAGCCTTCTTTTATCATTAAAAACTAAATAGAACACTTCTGTGAAGTAGCTTTAAGTAAAACTAGAGCAAACATAAACTGGGGGAAAAATCATATTTTCTTGTTCTGTAAGTGATAATTATTCACATGAGAAAGTTTAGTGACTTTAGCTTTAATATCTTTAGAGCTATTGAACATTTTTGACCAAATGTGATTCCTGTCCTCATTTAGAATTACTAAAAATAAATTATGACTTTTTTAGCATGAATTTGATGAGTGTTCATGACTAATTCATATCATTATTAATTTTAATTTATTCGTTTTTTGTTTGTTTTTTAAGATTATGTGATTTTTGGTTTTATTATCAGAGTACCGTATTTTCTGGACTATAAGGCGCACTTGTATATAAGCCGCACCTGCTCAATTTAAAAAAAAAAGAAAAAAAAGAAATAGAAGCCGCACTGAGCTATAAGCCGCAGATATCTATGTTGAAAAATAAGATAATTACTATAACAATTTTGTACTTTAAATGTACATGTTGCCGTCTTGCCGTCTCCAGCGTCTCACCATGGATTTATTGATGCTAAGCTTGTGTGCAGCAGCGCGGTTTCCTTCTTAGATAGCAAGCTCCATATCTTTTAACTTAAAATGTCCACCACACAAACTTCTTTGTGTGATTTCCACAATGAAGAAGGATTTTAAAAATAAATATCAGTTAGTAATTTGTCACGAGTGTTCTATCTGCTAAAGAAAAAGTAGTGTTGGCTTTTCTGATTTGCATTGATTTTTTATCTATCTTGTTTTTGATTCAAATTCTGGTTAGAGCTCCCCTAGCAGTGGAAGAAAAACCCACTGAATAGCCTCACCTTTGTATAAGCCGCATGATTCAAAACCTAGGAAAAAAGTAGCGGCTTATAGTCCAGAAAATACGGTAGTTAATTTTCTTAACTTTTATTTCTCTTTCAAAGAAATAAAACAGGCATATAAAAAGGACAGCTCGGGTCTTAAGGAGTTAAACTGTGCTAGCATGTAGCAGTTAGCAGCTGCTGTTTAGCAGTCTCTCTGCAGCACAAAGAGTTTAACATTGAAAAGAAACAAAACTGTCTTTTTCTATTGAAATGCTTTAAGAGGTTGTTGTTTAGAGACACTAGCTGTTAGTTTAAAGCGTTTTCAAAAGAGTTTATTGATCCCTGAAGTCTGAATCCATGATTGGCTAGCTAGCTTGATTGAACTGTTTACATCAGTCCTCTGCTTGAACTGTTGCCGATCCTGATCGGACAATGGATCCCGATTTCAATCGAGTCTTCAACCACGTGATCGGGCCCGATTTCCGATCAAGTGATCGGATCGGGACATCCCTACTTAAAAGTCATTCTAAAACAAAAAGTCATTACTTAAACTTAAATGTGAATTTATGTGCCTCGGAGCACACTCATGTGAAGAAACGAGTTTCTCCTCCATGGCAAAGCACGACACGGAACACCCTACCAGAAGAGGGATAACAAGTTTGGACACCGGTACTGTTTCAAAGGACCCCACAATGGGAGGAGAAGCAAGAGGGGTAGGAGAAGAATTCGTATTTGGCCTGTATCACATTTGAATGGTTCCTACATGAAATCTGGTAAGCAGATACAGCTTAAAGTAGCTGGTGTTATTTTATAAAAGATGGAATGATACGTTACCCTGTAGTGCCCTACTGCCCTTTTAGTTGATCTCTCGAGTGTACATAAACATCACAAGTGCTTTTCTTTCTCCATTATGTCTGCCAGTTTTCTTTCTCTTCCCTGTCCACCCACATCTCCTCATTCAACCACTTTTTAAAGTGTTGTCTTTTTCTGTGTCTTCAGAGGGTGAATCTGGTCATATCAGTGTGGGATTATGATACCATGACCAGGAATGATGCCATTGGTAAAGTGTTTCTGGGCTGTGACGCCCCGGGAAATCAACTGAAGCACTGGGCTGACATGCTGTCCAACCCACGCCGACCTGTGGTTCAGTGGCACAGCCTGCTGTCGGCGGAGCAGGTCAACTCCACACTGGGCCTGAAGAAGAAAATCCCCCTCCCAAACGCTCAGCTCTTTGATAACCACTTCAACTAGATTCTCTTCTCTCCAAAGAAATATTCAGATCATTTTAAGATATTTTACAAGAGTTTCAACAGCAAGTCATAGTTTTAAACTAAGGTTCTAAACTACACATTAAAACTAATTATTATAGATATATAATTATGTGTAATCTAAGATTATTTGTGAATAAACAGTGAAACACCAACCTTACTAAAAACAGTAATGTAAAATAAAATATCTCAGTAAGAAGTCATCAATCTGCTGTCCAGTCTTATTGTGCTGGTTACCTTCATGGTGAAGTTTTGATTGTAGAGTCTGAATCTGCTCAACATGTTTTTTGGAGTGTTATTAGATGAAGTGGAAACACCTTTGATATGTATCTTAAATTAAACAACTGAAACACTAATCATTTGTAAATCATGCATTAATTTATAAAACTAAGAAGTAACCTGGAACAGGGCCGATTAAATAATCTCTGCTTTTAAATTGTGTGTTTATTTTACCAACCACAAAAAATGAAAATTACCAATCACCAAATCTACCAGATGCTTTTAGCTCGCAAAAACTCAATAACTACCCACTGCATGCCATTATTTTATCATAAGGATGTGTTCTGAATAGTTGTGTGTTTTTGTCCTCTTTCCCCTTAAGTTGCATTCACACTGAACGCGATTCGTGCCACAATTTCGTTTGTCCCGCCCCTCTTTCGTTGCGTGACAAATTCGCTGCTCATTGTCTGTCAAAAAATGTGTTCCTGGTCTTGACGCTGCGGCTGCGTGTGGGAGGAGCTACCAGCAAATGCATTTAGGATGATTGCTATAAGGAACGGTGTCTGTGAATATCTCGATTGTATGGAAGACACAAATGATGTAAAGAAACAAGGTTTATTTATTGTGAAAAGTTCTGCAAAAACATTGATAATCATCACTATGTTTGGGTTTATTCAGGGGGCTGTATCTGTATGACAGCCGCTTCCACTGTGTTTCTGTGTCTCTGTGGCTGAGCTTGAAGGCTCACTGTCTCATATTAATCAGAGGGGGAAAAAATAAAATCATTTCTTTTAATCATTGCACTGGATGAGGCCCGAGCCAGCAGCGTCCGCACCCCGCAGCGGGTCTCTGTCTGCCGGCACATCGAGCTCCACCGCGGGAGCGAAAGCCGGCGATCTGTCTAGCGTGCATCCCGCCTTTGCCTCAAAGTAGCCGGATGAGCTCTAAAACCCAGCGGTTCCAGCAGGTTAAGAAAATAGATGGAAGTTCAGGACAAAACCACTCGGATTGGACTAGTATTTCACCCACTGATCGAGTCACTATAAACATCTCCTGCCCAAAGCTGAGTTCCTGATGGACAGATGTGACGTGGTGACCTGTCATATTTCAGATTTTCAATTGTGGCTGTGCTGCCCAATTAGCACCTCACCGCTGAAATCGAGCTGGCGCCACACAGCTGCTCCGAGCAGTTTGCTCAAATTCCGCCTCAGGTTTCATGTCCTCAATTCCTGTCTGTGCCATTGTCGTAACATTGAAACTGGCCGACTCCACCGTGCAAATTGCATTCGGTGTGATTATACCTTTAAACATGCTTGTGATTTTAAGACCCAACAACAAACTAACTGCTGCTTCCAAATACTTTAAGTAAATCGTTTTCATTCATAAGATTAAAATACTTATTGGATTTACTGATTAAAAAAAAAAAAAAAGACATCTCTGTGGGAACGTATTTTATACCATTATGTGGAAATAGTCACTTTCATAATTTTGGCTACAGTTTTCAATTAATTTGATAATTTTTTTACTTTTATTTTCCTAGAGATCAGGCTTATAAGAAAAAGCAAAGTGGAGCGATGTTAGAACGACGGCTCACTGACCGCAGTACAAAACATGAAAACAGTAATAAGTTTTACTTTAATGTCAGACACGCTGGAATTATCAGACCTTTGCTCTTTTTACAATGATTATGTGAGCATGGAAATTTAGACAACTTTTAACCGGAAAAGATCATGTGCAACTCCATATCTCAAACCAAAATCTATTGCTAGCGTATAAGCACAGATTAAAAGAATGAAATCATAATTACCTATTTTGAAATGGAAGTCTATGGAACTTTGGCCTTCTTGCAACCCACGGGTACTTCCTATTTGGGACACAGAAGGGAGGGGTTTGCGGTGTCCATTGATATTCTATTGTAGCACAGCAGTGAGCAGACATCTTGCCCTTTCCAATATGGCGTCCAACTTTGCGTACGTAATTTGCAGCACAGCGTCTGTATCCAGTATATTTCACAATCCACAATCTGACCTAGGGACAAAGGATAAGGGGCTAAAACTGTATTTTATACTGTTAAAAATCATAATATGTCATTTGAATTTTCTATGTTTGTCTTTGTAATAAGTAATGTAAAAAAAAAAAAAAACTGGTGTTTATGCATGAGAGATGACTTCTTGCTTTGACGACTTTCTGAAGTTCCCCGGTCACTGATGACGTCACGTGTAGGACCTAAATCTAAGGTTTCTGAGCGCCAAATAGTCCTGTCAAATCAGACTGAGGGATTGAGATGTCCACTGGCGCCAGTGGGTGGGATCGTGCTCAAGCACGTGATGCTACCTGCTGGAGAAGCGGCTGCAGCTCCGTCCGTGGACCCGCTCGTTCATGACCACTCTGCGGGTTTCATCTGCGGTCTGACTTGGTGCGGAGAGCCGGCTGGCAGCCCCTTCCGCCCCCGACACCGTGGAGGACTGTTGAGGCACCAGTGGGCGGGGAAGTTCTGATGCTAACCAGCTAACCTGGCTCTGGTCTGGCTCTTACCGACGCCGTGCGTCAGAGGCGCTCCTATGTTTAGCTCATGTTAGACATGCTGCACCTCTGATGGTCAGCCGCTTCTCGAAAACATGACGTCATAGGGTCATTTGGCGGAGGGTTTCCCTATTAGCTAACTAACAAACAAACTAGCGGCTAAGCTAGCTGCCAGAGGCAGCCTGGAGAGCTACCCCATGGAGTGGAGGCAATGTTCGGCCTGGCTAAGATGACGGGCTGCCTGACACCGGGTTCTGGGAGTCCTACGGCAGGAGGTGGAGCATGGACGCCGAGGAGAACCGGACCACTGGCTCGCTCGTTCAGAACCGACCGGATCAATATATGTTTTGCCAAGAGAACGGAGGAATAGGTAAGAAGGGCCGGGGTCATCTGGGTTGCATGTGTAAATGCTGACAGGTCCACATCCAGACGCGCAGGTGAGCTGTCCACCAGGTGTGGTGAGGCACTGACGTCATCAGTTCCATTTACTAAACGATCCATACAGAGAAGCAATGAGATTTATCATTTGATAACAAGTGTTTAAGTTCTGATATAAACAAGGGTTTTCTGTCAAAATGAGGGTAAAGTTGAAGAACATTAGGTTTAATGACTGTATGAATCTTCTGGTCATCTTATCATAACTGAATGACAGTTAAAAATAAAACATTTGACCATGTGAATTGGAATGCAATTGACTTAAAATATACCTCATTAGTGGCAAATATCTGGACGGTGATGGAGCTAAATCGGGGTCAATATAATTTGAAACTCATATTAAACAAATAGGAAAAAATGATTGGTGTTTGGCCAAAAGAAAAGGAAAATGTCCCAAACTTTTTGCTCTTCCATAATAAACGTAAATATTTTCAGCTTCAAATGTTCTGGGTTTTTTTTTGTTTGATTGTTTTTTTGTAGGTTTCAAAACTCAGAATTTCAATTTAAAATCTTTTTTTTTCACTTAAAACTTTTGACCTCCTAGTTTGGGGCCCCCTTATTTACACCATTCGCCTGACTAAAGGCAGTCGGAGATTGCTGTATTATGATCTGTTTTATTACATTTTCAACAGAGCTATGACTCTAAAGATCATTTTCCCATTATGGGATCAATAACATTCTAAATGTTCTATTTTATTGTAGTTTAGTAAATAAACTTGCATATTGATTAGAATTTCCAGAAATGATTCGATTTGATTTGATTCACAAGAGCCTGAATCGATTCGATTCCGTTTTTTTTTAAGATTCATTTGATTCTTCAGTTCAATTCAATTTTGAATTTACGAATTTTGTTTTGAAATACATTAATAATTCACTATATGATTTTAATATATTAATATGATACAGTTCTGTAAAATGTATTAGTGAAATAATGAGATTGTTTGTTACATGGATTCTCTAAAGGAGGATCTCTGACACAAATCTTCCGATAATTGACATTGTAAACATTGTTCTGCTTCTCCTGGAAGGTGTTACGATTTGGTCACACACTACACCTAATTTCAGAAGAAGAAGACAGTATGAGTAAAAAAAACACGTTCTAGACCACAAATGGTTACTTGGAACAAAAGAATTCCTTAAAAAAGTTTGGAAAGTTCATATCTATGAGTTTATAAAGATGTTCATTCAGTCAGCAATGCATGTTTAGGTCGACCGAGTGTTAGCATTATCCATCCTATGGGAAATTCCATCAAACGTTAGCATCAGGCTAGCAGACTTTAGCTTTATGTTTATATTTTTATGAATCAATTATTGATCTGTCAAGCTTAAATTGATTCAAATCGATTAATCAATTTTTTTAACCCAGCTCTACAATCAATGTTTCAGGACTCAATGTATTTTTCTGTGACCCCATGACGTATTTTTGACGGTGAGTTAACAGGACAAATTTCGTGTTGAGACAAAGAAAAGTCAAAACAGACATTAAACTCAAAACTAAATTTGCTAAAGTTGTTTAAGATCTTAGATTAAATTTCTTACAGCTTTTTTGTTTTGTTTTTATATTATGTTTGCATTTATTTAAAATAAGAATTTAGACGGTTGATTTGTTTTGTGCTCTTCTGCTGCCGTTTAACATGACGTGATTGTTGAAAATGGCGATACCTTGATTGTTTTTATTGTCTTTATTTTATTCAGTAAAAAAGGTTGGCAATTGTTAGTTTTTTTTTATTATTATTTCAACTATTTACTTCCGTTTACAAAGGAAAAAACAAAAGAAAAACAACCTTCCTTCCTTTCTTCAAGTTTTCTAAATTATATTTCCAGATTAAAAGTA
This sequence comes from Oryzias javanicus, assembly GCA_003999625.1. Taxonomy (NCBI): domain Eukaryota; kingdom Metazoa; phylum Chordata; class Actinopteri; order Beloniformes; family Adrianichthyidae; genus Oryzias; species Oryzias javanicus. The sequence goes on along the minus strand of CM012442.1, from coordinate 7,710,502 downwards.
CAATTGTGAATACATATAATCTTATTGCAGGTCAGATGTCATCATAGTAACAACTGCTGTTAAATGAACCAATGCTTGACTTCACAGCTCTTTTGTTTTGTGCTCAGGTTCCTGTCCAAACCTCATAATGAGTAAGAGAGAGCACGCCGGTACGCGGCCCGCCCCCGTGGCTCTCACTCCTCAGCTGCCCCCCAGAGCCCACAGGCCCCTCTGCGTGTCCGTCTCCTCTGACAGCAGCGGCCGCTTCAAGGCCCTGGAAACGCAGGAATGGAAGAACAATCTCAAAGCTCAGGTATCTGATACAAACATGTGGAACCACGTGAACTTTAAGCATAAATAAAGTTTTAAATAAAGCGAAGCGAATAAAGGAAGTCCAAAGGAAGTCTTCCTGCTTTTTAATGACTTATTGTCTGAATTAGTTTGTTTCTTCACATAATTATGATTTAATGGAAACAGAGTAATTGAGAAATTATGTTTTTTCGACATTTCTAGAATTTTGTTAAAAAAATGCGCATATGTGTGATGGAGACGAAGCTAAAGTAACTTAAGCAAATACTCTCAGATTACATTCTCCATCTTGATTAACACAAAAAAAACCCTACAATTGTTTATGCATTGAAGTGACTTTGAAATAGGAATTCTTTTAAAAAATAAACACATTTCCGATAATGCTTTCTCAGTAATTTGCTCTGCAATTATCCTACGTCGGAACAAATCCTTACTGATAATGTATTGACCTCAGATCTGTGGCTGCACTGCTCTCCACTCATCTGCTGGTATAATGTGAGCCAGCACTTCAGAAAACGGATGCACACCTCCTCGTCTACTGCTCGCACTGCGTTGTTCTCAGAACACAGAATAACTGGACATTTCTGTCGTACTGGCACAAAAAGATTCAGTTTCTGGTATACATCTGTTTAAAAACAGCTTTGATTTGTTGAAAAAGTACAAAAAGAAGACTATTTTATTGTATGCGAAACATCTGTATTCCTTTGACAACATTGTTATATATTACAACACAAGCTCTGTGATTAAAAAAGTGTGTAAAAGCACTAATTGCCCAACAATACAAATATTTCATTTTGTTTGATGCTGAATGTTTTCGAGTAAGGAGCTGATGTCTGAAGGAAGTGTTTGGAAGCCGGAGTAGAAGATTTGAAAGACATTTTACAGAGGAAAGGGATAAATGGAGGAAGCAGATGCAGAAGGGAGTGGACATTTGGAATAGAACAGCTGGTGTTGGTCTTGAAAGTGAGCAGAAAGATTTCAAATTTGATCAGGAACTTAAGTGGGAGGCGGTGTAACTTCTGGATAACTTGAGTGATTGATGAAAGGGGTTTTAGTCATGAACTTGGAAGTTATATTCTGCACCAGTTGAGTATTATGGATAGGTTTGGGACTGAAATAAAAGAAAAGAAAATTTATTTGGGTCCAGTCATAAACTGTGGGTTTTAATAGTAGTATATTTGGATGTAACGTTTGAGTGAAGACGGTTAATGTTGTTTAGGTGGAAGTATGTAGATCGGGAACGTGTTGATGCGGGAATGAAAAATGAATTTACTGTCAATGATGAAAATAGTCTGAGGAGAGGGACAGACAGAGTAAGCATTGATCGAAAGTAAAAATCATTTGATTTTAGATTGGTTTTGGAGTGTTTGAGGTTCATTTCATGACAGATGGTGTCAAAAGCCAAACTTGAATGAATGAATGAAAGAGAGAAAGAAATAGCCTTTATTGTCATTGCAATACAAGACAGAGCGCTGAAGGTTTTTTCCCCCAAGGATTTTTTTTATCTTCACTGGTGTCCACCTGTGTCCGCTTTTGTCGTGGGAGGGATCACACCTCAATATAAGGGTGGGGTCATCTGGACCCCATAAGAAAGCACGAGGCTGACCGTTAACATTTGGCCTCAATAATAATTAATGACGACATGAAATATATAATTAATTAAAAAGTAGCATTATACATTTTTATTTCCACATTTTTTTGTTTTTTGAAGTGAGAAGACCATTTGATATGCTCTGCTCTTGGAGCTTTGTTCATTCGTTACCTTAAAATGTATGTTATTATTGTAAAGACACGTTAGTATTTATTGATCATTTTATTCGATATTATTCCAAAGGGCATTCAGTTAATATATTGTGTTAAAATTATTCTAAAAATAGTTTTGAAGAAGATAAAAAATATGTGTTTTAAAAATAGTAAAATCATAGATTACCAATGTAATAAATTGATTGTTACAATATTTTGGAAATTTAATTTTATTGTGAGTTATCCTGAGATTCCCAGCCTTATTTCTGAGGGCTTTTTTTTTTTTTTGAAATTGTCATTGATTGGAATCGCTTTGAAAGGCTCTGGTTTTTGAGGCACCCTGCTCTGCCCCAGATCTAAATCTTCCACTTGCAGACAAATAGATTCATGAACGTCTTCATTTTCCTCATCTGTGCTGACTGTTTGGCTGGGTAGCTCCAATATTGCTCCCCCTCACGATTACAATATCCACTATACTACGTATGACAAAGTTGAGGCAGAGAACATTCTCAAGTGTTTTGGTCTCAAAGGCTGCTTAAGCCGCATGCTCATGTGCTTTCTGTGCATTGTTGCAGATGGAGCAGGCTCACAGTGCCGGAGCTGCCAGCAGCACCGGCTCCCTGGAACGAGCGTCGCTATTCTGCGCATCGGCGTCCTCCGTTGCCTCCACTTCGGTTCTATCCAGCCCTGTTGAGATCCTCAGCAAGAGCAAATCTTCCAGCCGTTTCTCTCTCTTCTCCCCGCCCTGGAACAGCTCCTCTGAGTCTGACTCAAACCCCCCTTCCCGTTCAGGCTCCAGGAAGCTGCGGAATTATAGCAGGAGAGCGGCCACGGGGCCAGCTGGAGCCAAGAGCCCGGATCTGCCGGAACCTAAACCCTGCGTTTCTGAACACTTCCAGTACTCTGAGCCGGTCATTTCCAAAGTGACAGATTATATTTATGTTGGCAACCTTAACGCAGCGTACAGCGGGCGCACGCTGTGCCGGAACAACATTGACAGCATCATTGACATGAGCAGCGTACCGGGAGAACTGAGCCCCTCCCTCAACCTGATACCATGCACCTGCTCCCGCGGGACTCGCCACAGCTGGTCGCGCCTCAAAGTGGACATCGGAGACATGTCGGACACCCTGTGCAACGGCCGAGCGCTGAAACTGCGCTGTTTCGAGGACATCAACGAGTGCATCAACGCCTCCACCGAGAAGAGGAAGCGCGTGCTCGTCCACTGCCGGGATGGGTTCTCCCTGGCGCCGACGTGCATCATCCAGTATTTGATGGTCAAGCAGAACATGAGGCTGATCGCTGCTTACGAGTTACTGAGGGCCAAATATCCGGTCAACATAAAGGAGTGCCACCAAAACGTGCTGGTGAGCCTGGAGAGGCAGTGACAACACGTTAAAGGATCGTCTGGGGTGACGAGAAAGAGCTTAGGACTTAAATCGGCCAGAGTTGTTTTTACACAGAAGTTTGTGAGGTCCAAACAGAAATTGCTCTTCTGCTATCCATAGTTGCCTCAGTAGCACAAATCTGTTGCTCCCACTGTTTCATCTTGTTATACTTCACCACCAACAATGTTTCTATCTAGGTGTATATTAGCCAAACCAGTAGGGTTCCTGAAACCACATGTGATACTTTGGTGAAAAACAGTGTTAATGGTAGTGTACAGTGGATGTCCTGCCCACACTATTGCATCACGCTTTTGTGTTCTTCTCTGGTGATCTTCTCAGGAGAATTTGATGTCAGTCCACTGTGGGAAACTTCTTTAGACAAAGTTAGTCAATAAACCATGGCCCCGACACGTGTTCATGCACTTGCAGGCCAGCTTCAGAAGATCACTTTAGTTTAAGTCATAGAAGTGGGTGAAATGGAGATCTAAACATGTGAACTTATGTGAATGTAAAGTTAATTCTCAAAGCATGAAAAGCAAAGCACAGAAAAACTTTGGAAAACCTAAAATAAAATACCAAAATAAAGTTAGTAGCTCCTTTTCTGTGAATGACTGATTACATACAGCAGTGGTTCCTTGTATAAAGCTGTGAAAAAGTTCCTCAAACTTGTCCAATCAAAACTCAGCACACCTGTGTGAACCAGGGTCTTCAATCTCCTCGTGTTTTGGCAGACATGCAACAATTTATTCAATGTATTCAGATTTTTTTTTATTTCATACAAGCAGATGTTCTGTTAGATTTTTTTCAGATCTTTGGTGTAACGTCAGATTGAATGCAGGCAGCAGATGTAAAACTAGTTTGACATAAGGGGCTTTATAGTACCGCATTATCTCTGCCAAACACAACACAAAATACTAGACAACCATAAACACAATTGGAGACAAAAAATGTCATTTTAGTACATGATATATATTTAGTATATGAAAAAAATAGGACATAAAGGAGTTGTCATGTGTACCATCCACAAGTGATTAGCCAAATTATGTTGCTCGTGTTAACGGTCAAAAATTTCCGGTAAATCAATGAACCTAAACACTGGAGCTCCAGTGTTACAGGGTTAAAAACGAAATGTTTCATTCAGATTACTATGGTGTACTTTTAGAGCCAGTGTCAAACACATGGCCCACGGGCTGCATCCGGCCCTTCAGATAGTTTAATCTGGCCCAGTCATGAAGAGAAAGAAATATTGGGATGTTCAAAAAAAAAAAAACAAGTTTGTAGCCCAGAATGGTTATTTAGAGAAATGGCTTCAATGTACAATTCCACCACTAAGGGAAGCAAAGACAAAGAAGTACCGGCAAAGGTAGAGATCAAGAAATAAAAGCATTTCTTTGCAAGGGGGTACTAAATCTGGGTAAGAAGCAGTTAAGTCCCCTGCCAGCCATAAAAATGATCTGATGTGACACCAGAATTACCAAAATGTCGTTGCAAAAAGATAATTGCTCCAAAAATAATAAGAAGTGATTAGGCTACCAGGTTTTTTGAGGCATTTTTCCAACTAAGAACAAAACAAACAAAAACAAAGCTACAGATAACAAGTTGACCATAGGTTGTTTTGCAATAATGCTTCTGGTCCGGCCCACTTGAGATCAATCGGGTTAATTATGGCCCGTGAACCAAAATCCGTTTGACACCCCTGATTTACAGTCCATTCCATTTGTACATCCATCTATGAACATTCGTTTTCCTTCAGTTGTTGTGGTTTCCTGTGCTGTTTTTGTTCACTAGTTTACAGACAAAAAAATCCAAAAGTAATCAACCGTATATTATATTGTAAAATCAACCAAGTACCGTCTCAGTGGACAGCATACATGTGACGGCAGCAAGAACTGATCAACCATCATTACAGTCCAATGTGTGGAAACACTGAATGTTCTGTTTGTGTTGCTTTGATGTGCAAAAACAACAGTGTACTGAACTTTATGAAACTAAAATGTGACATTCATTCCTGTTTACTTGTTGGTACACATATTTAATTTACACTTGATTATCTTGAAGAAATACAAAATATCTGGAAATCTCCCCCTGCACTGTTCAATACCAGGTATTTATCTCTGAGTCAAACTGGGGAAGTTATGGATAAAGATGTTCTGGATCCATTTTAGGTCAGTTAATCGGATCGTTCAACATGAGCCAAGATTAGCTATGAATTGTATCAGGATCCACAAATTATGATATGATTCAAATCCTTAATTCTTTCTGATCAATCTTCTCTGATGGTTGAAACACAGGGAAGTGTTACCTGGATGTCAGGAAGGGAACAAATCACTTCAGTTGTATTCTTCACATATGTGCTACAAAATTGTTAATTAAAAAGCCATAAAGCCTACATAAACTCTTAAAACTTAAACTTAACTCACTAAGACAATAGTGCTTTTTGTACTCTAAAATATCTTGAGATATCAAAATCTATTCAAGACGCAAGGGGTTCAACATAATTCAAAAAGTACTTCAAAATAGTACGTTCAATGTAAACCAGAATGTTTGACTGAAATTCATGTAAAAGGTTGTCAAGGAGCCAAACCACACAGTAAAAAAGAAAAATCTAACCTTCTAAAGACAAATATGTTACGTCATTTATTGAGGTGATTTGGTTATTCAATCTCTTTAAATGCTTTTAGTTTGTCAAAGCAGAGCCGTGGGTCACAGCCACATCTCCACAATACAAGATCAACTTTTCTTAAACCAAAATACTGAACTAAAATAACTAACATGATCATTTTTAGCCAAAATTTTAGTCTAGCATTTCAAAATGTGTTACCTTATTTATTTTGATTTTTTTTTTTTTACTGAAAGTCGGTTGGTTTATTGTATCTGCGACATTGTTTACTGGCTTACAGGCTTTAAGTTTTCTTTTGGTCATTCCATGCTTAGATTTCATTACTGTTTCTTCATTACCACCAGATTTCTGAGCTGCAAATTGTGCAGCTCTCCACGTCTAAAGTCTGTGTTGGAGCTGAAGGAGATTGAAAGAAACTGTCATCTTTTACTGATAAACGCACAGAAAGAATCTCAGCGGGAAATTGTTCCGGACACCAACAGCACCAGAATCAGAGCCTGTGCAGCCCAGATGAGACTTGTCTTGTCACTTCTCTTTGATGATGTGTTCCAGACTCTGTCAGCCACAACCAAACAATACAAATATTGTGTATAACTTCCATGTAAGTAATAGCATAGATAAGATGCTGTACATAAATGTATGTTTTTAAATGATGTAACCGTGCAGTTTCACATGAGCCGTGGTGGCAGAAGCATTTTGGTGCCTTCACTTGGATTGTTTGGTGACCACATGGTGACATTTGCACTTTTGACTTCAATCTCTTGAATATGCTGTTGAACGTAAAATATTTCTACATGCTTTATTTGAGCAAAAGTGTGCACGTGACGTCCGTGTTGTGATGTGTTTGCCGTTCAGTGAGGTGCTGTAGCTGTGTTTCTCTCCAACTGTGAAGCTTTGCTGTGGATAAAATATCTGTACAATTGTTTTTTTTTTTTTTTTTTGTGGATGCTCCATGTTATCGGATCAGACTGAATAGGTCTTCTAACTGGTTCTCAGGTGATTTTTCCAAGTTCTCAGTGACTGTAATGCTCAGAAATGTGAAGCTCTGTATTCCTCATGCCAATGTTTCTAAAACTTAATTTGTACTTTGAATCCATTAAAGGAGCTGATGTGCTGAAGAGTTCATAGATCAGCTATTTTTTATGCCTTTCTAAATTTAAAATGTTAAGTGCAAAAAAATATAGCGTCTTGGAAACAAAAATTTGTTTTATTTGTCTGGGTATCACACAAATTCCCTTTAGAGTCTTCTATGAACCTACAGAATGTAACATTGACTCTGGGAGTAATCCTGAAGGCCCAGAGATACCCAGAAACCCCACACAGCCAGGACATGAGCTGTGTGTGAGGACACAGTGCCATTCTTTACAGCACTATGCAGCCTGCAGTCAAGAGTGTTGGACTTTTTTTCCTTTCGGCTTTTCCCTTCAGGGGTCCTCACAGCTCATCAGTGTCCTCCATCTAACCCTGTCTTTTGCATCCTTACACCAGCTACCTTCATATATCTGTTCCTGACTCAGCATCCTTCTACCAGTGTATTCAGTCTTTCCTCTGAACATGTCCGAACCATCTCAGTCTGGCCTTTCTGACTTAATCTCCAAAACCTCTAATGTGCCGATCGTTCGATGTCCTCATTTCTTATCCATCCTGGTCATTCCCAAATATCTCTGCTACCTCGAGCACTGCTTCCTGTCTTTTCTTCAGGTGCCATTGTCTCTAGACTGAACACAAGATTTGTTTCCACCACAGATTTTTTACACCTTTCCTTTCATTAGTGCTGAAACTCTTCCATCACACATCACACCTGAGACTTTTCTTCACCCATTACAACCTGCCTACATTTGTTTCTCTGCTTCTGTTCCACACTCTCCATTACCCTGCAGTTGACCCAAGATACTTAAAATCATCCACCTACTTTATCTCTTCTCTCTGTAATCTCACTCTTCCTCTGGGGTCTCTCACATGCACACACGTACTCCGTCTTTCTCTGGCTAACATTTATTCATCTCCTGTCAAGGTCAAGCCTCCACTTTTCTAGCTTCTCCTCCAACTATTCCCTGCTTTAGCTACAAATCACAATATAATCTGCAAACATAATAGTCCATGGTGATTCCTGTCTAACCTCATCTATCAGCCTCCATCACCACTGGTAACAGGAGGGGCCTCAGAGCTGATCCCTGACGTAATCTAAGCTCCAACATGAACTTCTTTGGCACTCCTACAGCACATCTCACTACTGTCATAAGCTACATTCACACCAAATGTGATACACGCGGCAGAGGCAGCCAGTTTCTGGTCCTGTGGTGCAATTTGAATGATGGTTGTGGTGTGGTGGTCTTTTAACAGTGTGGTTTGAGCACCAGGGCACAAAATTGGTGGTGCAGCCAGAGTTCAAATTTCTAATTTTTTGTAAGGTATTTACATCATAAATACAAGTCAGGGACTCAGCTTTGGGCATGTGATGCTTTTGTTGTAGAATGTAGAGACTGCCTGCCCGCTTCTTGAACTTTGTGATATTTTTCTCATTTTGATTGAGCCAATGATAAAAAGGACACTCAAGTTATTTTTGTTTCTATTTTTCTTCTCTTGGGTTAATGAGGGACAGTGGAGTACAAACTGGGACACAGAGACACAGAAACAATGCAGACGTGACTGCCATAAAAACTCATCTCTCAGAGAGGGAATAAAGCTCCCGGTACCAGGAGAATCTTTGAATGATACCATGAACCAAGACATGGAGATTTGATTAATTATGTTTTTGTAGAACTCATCACAATAAATTAAACTTGATCTCTCAAAATCATTCGCGTCTTCCATATAGTCTAAGTTAAATATACAGAGACACCATTTCATGTAGCAATCAGGCTAAAAACATTAGCTGGCAGCTCTTCCCGAGAGATTTTTGATCAAGCAGCGAAATCACCACAAGGCAAAAGAGAGGCGGCCAAGGGCGTAGTGCAGGGGTAGGGAACCCTGGTCCTCGAGAGCCACATTCCTGCACGTTTTCCACCATACCCTGCTCTGGCATGTTCTTATTGGCTGAACACACCTGAACCAGGTAATCAGTGTAGGGACTCATTACCTGGGTCAGGTGTGTTCAGCAAATAAGAACATGCCAGAGCAGGGTATGGTAGAAAACATGCAGGAATGTGGCTCTCGAGGACCAGGGTTCCCTACCCCTGGCGTAGTGGGTAATAGGGAGAGTCGGGAGGATTCGTTGGGCTGCTTCTATCATGGGTCGGTCAGTTGGCGTCAAGGAAAAATAATCATGGCAGAACATTAAGTGATTTTTGTAGCAGTGTTGGCTCTTAATCGACCCTTCCCTTTAAGAGACGCCACTGTCAGTTCGGGAGCAACAATTTGATACAAACACCCCTTTTCATTTGTCTCAGTTGGTTGAGTCCACCAAAGCCCGCTTCAATAAAAATGTCTAGGCTGGATAGAGAAGCGGCCGCGGGCTCGACAGATGCTTAGTGGGTAAAAATGGGTAGGAAGCAATAGCGGTTTTAGGAACGAGCAGTCTGAGCGGGCCGTCAATTCAAAGGAGCAGCCATCTCAGTGCTTCACAGAAAAAAAAATCAGTGCCACTAATGTTTTTCTATTGGAACAGCCAAAAACCAACGAATTGGCCCTTTCCTGCAGGTGCACGCGATCAGCTGTCAGGAGCGCGTGCACTTTTTGTCTAAATGCCTAAAAACATAGTGGCGCAGGTACAGCCGGAGCACGGAGTGCACTTCCTTCACTGCTTTTCCGCATGCAGTGGGGAAGGGCGGTGCTCCCCGTGCAACCTCCACCTGCTCCTCAGATGAAAACGAGCGCAGATGGCAGTGGCTGCGAGGAAAAATGTTCAAGCTGTGCCTGTATCTTTCTAAAGTAGACGCTGACAGCGCACTGTTTCTGAAAAGTGCAAGAAATTTTTTTAAAAGGAGGGTAAAGTGAATTTGAACACCATCACTGTAAAAAACAATGATCCTATATTATTAACAATAACAATGAATATTTTATTTCCACATTTATTGCTCTTTGAAGTGAGAAGCCCTTTGATATACTCTGCATTTTGGTTCTTAATAGGATCTTTGTTTGTTTGTTACCTTAAAATGAATGTAATTAATGTAACAACACGTTAATATTTGTTGATCATTTTATTCTAATGTTGGAAAATGCGCCAAATTGATATATTGTGTTTTAAACTGTTCTATAAGAGATTTTAAAGAAATTAAAAAGATATATTTGTTTTGAAAACGGCTATATATCATAGATTACCACTATAACATGTTGCAATGGTTACCATATTGAGATACTATCGGTATCGTAAGTCATGAATCGTGATTTGCATTGTATCGTGAGTTACCCTGAGATTCCCAGCCCTAATGCTGACACAATATAACGTCCTCACAGATGACTACCCAGCTATTGGGCTGATATACACATTCTCATTGTCCCAAGTGTCATGTCAGAAGCCATTCTGAAGCTCATTAAAAACAGGCTATGGAGCATGCTCAGTCAGGAGCACTTGGAGGCATTTGTACTCGTGTCAACAGAAAAATAAATTATTATGTACATTGACTGTGACGATATAATGAAAAAGGTTGCAGAAACTAGTTCACTAGTTAGGTGGTGACTTATGTTGTATATTCTGGAGTTATTAAGGTGATGTTTTTTCAAATGTTAAAATAAGTTCAATTGAGCCCATGCAAATTTGTCTTCAGCAGCAGTTATCCTTGAGAAGCTTGGTCATAAGAAACAACCACAGAGGAAACAATACCCACCACAGATAGAAGCCAATATCAAGATAGCTTGAAGAGAAGTGAGTCTCCTAAACGAGGCCCAGAAAGGTATAATGAAAAAGCAATCAGAGATAATCAGAGATAATCAGAGATAATCAGATGTCTATTCCTGAAGCTTGAGAAATGCAGTCAGATGGAGATAAAGAGAGGTAAGGTAGTTCACAAAGAAGGGGTCTCACTCCCAGAAGGAACAATTGCGGTTTTTGAGTACAAGGACTTGGGATGTAACAATTCACTTACCCCACAATTCAAACCTTGATTTCTGGACTGAGTTGTCCAAGGTCTTTCCATGGATCTGCTGCAGCCGCTCTTTCAATTTTGGGGGTTACTGCCCCGAGCACTCCAATTGCCATGGGCACCACTTTCACCTTCTCCTTCCAAGCTTTCTCCAGGTCTTCCCTGAGTCCCAGTTTCTCATGTTTCTTTTTTTGATGTTGCCATCGATTGGTACTGCCACATCCACCACAACAGCTTTCCTCTGTTCTTTACCCACCACTACAATGTCTGGTTGGTTCTCCATTATCATCCTGTCCGTCTGTATCTGGATGTCCCACAGGGTCTTTGATCTTTCATTCTCTACCACTTCTCTACCAGGTGTTTCCCATTTTGACTTTGGGGTTTCCAGTCCATATTTTGCACACATATTGCTGTATGTGACTTGGTTGTGGCGCTCCATGTTTGCTTTCCCGGCCAGCATCTTACACCCTGCGGTCATGTGCTGGATTGTTTCAGAGGTCTCTTTGCACAGCCTACACCTTGAGTAGATGTGGTGTGTGCATATGTTTGGTGACATGCAGGTGTGTATGTGTTTGGTCCTGAAATAGACTGGTGTCCTGCTTAGGGTATATCCTGCCTTCACCCAACAGTTGCTGGGTTGGCTCCAGTAGCCACCTTACCCCGAAAGGGATTTGGCCAGTTCTGAAGCTGCATGCCTGGCCTAAAAACACGTTACCTTCAGCTCCGAGACTATCACCTCATCATCCACTTAGAAGACCAGGTGTAAGAGATGACTGAAGAGGAGGATATTCTCTTTAGTGAAACCATGTGTCAATTTTCAAGAAAGTCTTAGAAAATGAATGAATGACCTGAGCTTTGTCATCAGGTTGTTGGTTGTTCACCGTCAACATTTCTTTTTTTGAAAGAAATGTAAAATGATTTCCCTGATTGTGCAGAAACATTTGCGTGACCCACAGTCAGTAATTTTTTCTTACCAGCATTGATTAAGTGTGTTAGAATGAAGCTGTCAAGAGCTGGGGCTGCCCCCCACCTGCTGTATTCCCAACTTTCATCACTTCTGCTCCCTGGTGCCCCTGACTAAAAGCTGAGCACAGACCCCTTCTTAATCTCCTCACACTAATATGGCAAAAAATTATAATGTTTTATCCAGGAAACCGTTTTCTAAGAACGGCAGAGGTGGTTTGGAGTGTGGAATAGTAATTATACGATCCATTAAAACAATCATCATACTTTAACAGCAGCTATAAAAACAAAAAGAAATTCATTGTGGAAGGGGGAGTGGGATCTAAAATTTCAAGAGCTTGTGAGGGATTGGCCAATTCAAACACTGACTTCCATAAGGAGAAAAATAGGATTTCCTTTGCCTCTGGGTCTTATAATATAAATGAACTCAGGATGCAAAGAAAGACGCAGCTCAAACCTGACGTGCCCTGCTGTCTCCATCTTCAAATTAAAGGTAGGACACCTTTGATTTCCTCTCAGTTATAGATGTCTTCACATAAAAAGTTCTCACACTTCAGACATTTAGTTTTAGTAAATTTTAAATGAGAGTAATTACAATTTAAATATCCTATGCAACTTCCATAATCTGATCATGGTGACTCAATCAAAATTTTATATATAACAGATTAAAAAATGAGAGAGATGATGATGTATTTTAGGCTGTTTCAAATATACATTGAAGTGTCCTTGGGCACTTCCATAGAAGGTTGCCTAATGAACTGTTTACTGTTTTAGTTTTGTCCCAATGTAACTGGTACCTCTCATATTTTATTCTTGCATAAATTGCTCATCAATAAATAGTCCTGACCCAGCATGCTGACCGATACACCGATCTGTTTCCAAAGGGTTCAAAATTGTGTTCATTATGATGAAACCTGCAAAAAATATTATAAGCTGAATAATATAAAGATGAAAAGAATGAAATAATAATAATATGTTATTATATATCAAGAAAAATATCAGTAATAAATAGTTAATAATAATAATTTCCCTCCAAACATGGATGGAATTGATAAATCTTGATCAAAAGCCACAAAACAAAACAACATGAAAAAAGAAAAATAAGTCAACTTTAACAGTATATGAAGCACTTAGAAGAACGCACAAAATCTGTCTTTTTTTATATAGATTTCTTCAACAGCTCTTAGTTTGTAGCAGAGATGTCATGATGAGGAATATAAAAAAAACAACTGGAGGAATGACATTAATGGATTTGTTTCTAAACTGATGGACTGAGCAGCTGCATTTTCCTGACACACCATCCAGTGTATTAATATTCCTGTTTGTTTCCCTGTCACAGATCCTGTCATTACTGCCGAGAGATTGTTTAACATTCCTGTTTTTAAATAAAGCTGTTTTCTTGCTTATTATTTTAAATGAACATCTTTATAAAAAGTCAATTTTTATTATTGCATATCTTTGAGGCTGTGCTCCCTTTTTTAAGGTTCAGATTCATGTCTGTTTTTCCTCTCGTCCTCTATTTTTAGAATGGGGGGTTAATGTCTTGGTTAAGATGCTTGCATTAACAGAGTCTGTCAGTTGTTTCCCTGTGATCCTCCAGAGGACAGGCTTTTCATAACACCAGTGTCCTGAGGGGACAACTGGGCCCAGATCCTCCTACTAAATTAGCTCCAAAGCTCTCCTGCAGTCTGCTGTTGATACTATACTCAGAGTTGTGTTCCTAAGTGCAGGTATTATTTTCAAAGACAGGGCATGACATTCAGCATCAGAGAGAAGGTTTTTCTGTTATGGATAAAAATAGATTTTTCCTTTCACTTTTTTCAATTCTAAAAAGCAAAATGTCACGTTTTCTTCAAGGTTTTGAAGCTTCAAAAACATCAAGATGTCAGAGTGAGTAAAACTGCTTCTTACTTTTTTTCTATTTGCAAACATGTAAAAGTTAGAGCATTTTTATATTACCGAAACTCATTCCATTTTATGTTGTATCAATTTTTTAAGGAAAAAGATGTCTTCAAGTCGGAGGCATCAGCTGAAGGTAAGCCAAACGTTCTGGCCAACTTCTGCTGAACTGGGCTGCATCTTTCCAGCTTTTTGTGATGTCCATGTCTTGTGGCAGAGTTTGATGCTGTCCATTGCCCAAGGCTTACTTGAGGAGGAAGACCGAGAGCGAGAGGAGGAGAGAGAGAGGTACATGGATGAGTGCTGCCCCCCCTGTCTGTGCCTCGGACTCTGCAGGAGCTCCAGGTGAGTGTCAAGCCAACAGCAGAGAGCCCCCACACTGCACTTGTTGATATACATAACCGCCACAAATTACCAAGAGCGGGAGTGACTCTCATTTCATTCCCTGCGCTGGCTCCACTGCCTTAGCACTTGAAATTGTGTGTGTGTGTTTGTATGTGTGTGTATCTTAATATTATTAATATAGTACTGAAAAAGTGTATGCGAGTAATTTTTAACAGAACAAATAGCAAGCTTATATTTATATGATACGATGGGGAAAAAAATAATTCAGTCACCAATTGTGGAAGTTGTTCTACTTAAAAAGACGAGAGAGACCTCTGAGTTTTATCATGGATGCACGTCAACTAGAAAAGACAGAAAAAAAAAGAAAGAATCCAAAAAATCTGGAGAGTCTTACTGAGAGCTGTCCGTTCTCTATGACCAGAGCAGAAGTTTGATTCGCATAGCTGGCAGTAAGTCTGACCTGTTCCCGGTGCATGTTGGACTCTGACAGGGTTGCCCTTTATCAGCAACTCTGTTTATAATCTTTTGTGTATAGAATTTCTAACCGCAGCCAGGGCCTGGAGGGGTCTGGTTTGGGAACCACGGGATTTCATCTCTGCTCTTTGCAGATGATGTTGTCCTTTTGGCTTCATTGAGCCGGGACCTCCAGTATGCATTGGAGTGGTTTGCAGCCGAGTGTGAAGCAGCTGGGATATGGGGCCAAGGTTCTCTCTCTCGTGGGTGGGGTACTCCTGCCCCCAGGTGGAGGAGTTTAAGTATCTTGGGGTCTTGTTCACAAATGAGGGAAAATCAGAGCATGAAATCGACAGGGGGATTGGTGAAGCAACCGCATTACGGTGGAGTTTGCACTGGTCTGTTGTGGTGATGAGAGAGCTAAGCTAGAAAGCAAAGTTCTCAATTTACCGGTCGATCTTTGTTCCAGTTCTCACATATGGTTATGAGCTCTGGGTCATGACCCGAAGAACGAGATCCTCAATAACAAGCGGAGAGAGCTCAGAGTAGAACCTCTCCTTCTCCATATCAAGATGGAGCCAGTTGAAGTGTCTTGGGCATCTGGTCTGGATGCTTCCTGGACGCCTCCCTGGAGAGGTGTTCTGGGGATGTCCCATTGGGCTTAGGCCCTGGGGAAAACTCAGGACACGCTGGAGAGATTAAGTTTCTCAATTGGCCAGGAAATATCTCAGGCTCCCTCCAGAGGAGCGGGAGGAAGTGGCCGGGGATAGAGTGTAGCACTTTTATTACAAATTATATGCTTTCGTTGTTATTCTGAATATTTATTATTAATATAATAATAAAAAAAATGTTGTTTTAGCAATCTACTTCAGAAATAAATTATAACCACTTGCAACAAATCAAATAGCTTTTACTAAATCCTCATGTAAGTCCCTTACAACGACTCTCTATGGACCCGGACAACCCAAAACCCAGATCACATGGGTCAACTCCCCATGGGTCAAGGAAGGAAAGCCCCCATCATCACTGATACTTCTGAGCCTCTGTTCCTGGTGTCAGGGAAGCATTCAATGGTTTTTTCAGTTGCTGAAATTAATTCACAAATGTGCATTATTTTGTGCTAGGAACTTTGCCGGGAGATCCACCACAAGATTGATGTGACTGATGAGGAGCGATACGATCTGGAGACGAAAGTCAACAAGGCCAATAAAGAGGTAGGATCACAAGAGAGAGCGGTTCATTTAAATTGTTCTTGTTTTGCTGCTGCCTGTAGAACAATTATTAGTTTTGTTTGGAAAGTCTTCTAATTAGCTAATAGGCAGATGCTTATATTCTTCTGTTATACTTCTGCTTCTTTTCAAACCACGTCAATGTAAATCACAGAAACACATAAACATAAATAAAGGAGGAGAAACGTCAGAGAATTTTGAAACATTTCCAAACTATCTTCAGAACATCCTTCTAGAGCAGGGGCATCTAACCCAATTACACGAGGGGCAAAAATCCAAAACATACCTTAGGTCACGGGGCGAACAGGAAAAACATTTATTGAACACACTATAAATACATTTAGAAAACTTTAAAAAAATGTAACTTTTTAATATAACTATGAATAAAAACAGGCAGGAATGTTATTCCAGGATAAATTAACTTAAACCTTAAATAACTTTTAATATTTTACTCTATGTAAAAATATATTCATCAAGCTTATACAAGATTATGTCCTTACTGTGACCTCATTATTATCTATTTTCAGATAAATGATCTAAAGATCAAAGTTCAGGACCTGATGGGAAAGTTCAAGAAGCCGGTCCTTAAGAAGGTTCGCATGTCCGCAGATGCTATGCTGAAAGCTCTGCTGGGGTCCAAACATACAGTCAATCTGGACCTGAGGGCCAACCTGAAGCAGGTGAAGAAGGAGGCTAAAGAAGAGGTGAGGACATGTTCTTCTTAAACTGGTACACGAGCGTGGAGGGCGACCATGAACAATGCTGATTCATAGTCTCTTTAGAGAGGAATGGTAAACGATCCATACACACATAGTGCTTTTCTAACTTCCTTTAAAGCTTGAAGTGCTAAACAGTCACAGTCTCCTTCACCCATAAACACACATTGATGTGAGAATGCCAAACGCTGGTGTCAGCCTGTTACCTCCAGGAGCAATGCTGGGTTCAACACATCCCTTTACTGGGGTTTCTCACTAATGCCTACTATTAAACCACTCTTTCAAAGACGAGAGCATCAACATCCTCCTATTTCATATTCTTCTTTATTCCATTTACTTTAAAACAAATGTCTTTTTCTGGGATGAATCTTGAATTTGGCTGTTTTTTCACTTGCCTGTTCAGTTGAAGACACTATGAACAACATGTGACTGATGGTTGTGTTAGGTTGGTTTTGTAGTATTTGCCTTCAATTCTGTGCTGCATTCACAGATCCCCAAAAAACACTTATTTCAAATGCATTACTCAAAAGACAATGCATTAGCTGAGTCCTCTTATCGAATGAATAACTGGTTTATTCCTTTAGTGCAGGGGCCTTCAACCTGTGGCTCTGGAGCCATATGTGGCTCTTTGACCCCTGCACCGTGGAAAAATAAAAAATATTTTCTATTTCAAAATAAAATAATGGTGCAGCTTTTGAGAGCCACGTACCACCAAAAAACAGTGGGCGATAAATGCACAGCCAGAATTCAAATTTAACGCACACTGGATTATAAGACAAATTCCCAATTGTTCAAATATTCAAGGATTATATTTTGTCCCTCCGATGCACCAACAATTTTAAAATAGAATGTGTTCTTTTGTTGTTTTTTTTTTACATGACACCACTTACTACTACATTTGCTGCATTGAGATGATTAAATATGCTACAAATGATCATAAAACAGGAGAATGGTTTGAAATAAATTTAAGTTTGCAGATAAGTTGTGGGAAGTTAAAGTCACAGTGTGTTTTTTTTTGTTTGGGTCTTTGATGTCTGCGAAATATCTTTTATGCACGTGTCACACGCTCTTGTAGGACTAAACTCTTACAATCAAACATTTACTCTTTGGGATACAATGTTCTCATCATTCATTTTTTATGTTCCTAGAAGGGATTATTTTATTCTATTACTTTTATAGTGAACCCTCTGCTGCTCTAATTGTTGGTCTAACTACCAACAATTTGTGAATTTTCACATTTGTAGTTTTCAAACGGATTTATTTTGAATGGGGATGTTCCTAAAAGAGGATTCTGGGATGTGATTGATAAACCATTATTTGTCCTGTAGCTGTCCTGATTTTGGTATTCTCTTTCTGCCAGGATAAGGAACTCCGTGATGTTGGGGACTGGCGCAAAAACATTGAAGACAAATCTGGAATGGATGGGAGGAAGAAGATGTTTGAGGCTGAGACCTAAAGTGTTTCTTGATGTTTTCTGATTGATTCGAATCGTTATATTTGCCCGAGGCTGTAAGCTCCAAACCCAATAAAGAAACTAAACAAACTCATGTTTTTTTGTCTATTCTAATAATATCAGGTTTTTATTGTTATCTATAGTCTTGGCTCTTGTTGGTATCAAACTCAGAAGATAAGGTGGCTCCAAGATACAGACAGCTGGATCTAAGTGAAGCAGGTTTATTTGGCACAGACAGAACAACAGGTGTGGAGCACAGCTAAAAGTCCTCAGAGCTAAATCAGGGTCAGGCAGGCAGGGGTAAAGCACAAGCATTAGGGCATTAGAGAACAGCCAGAGCGGTCAGGGTTCAGGTGAGGGTCAGGGCAGGCGCCAGACGACTCAGGGTCAAGTGAAACAGAAGATCAAGTCAGGTTGAGAACACTCAGTGATGCAGACAGAGTGGTACAAACAAGACTTTGACTAAATACTGCTGGGAGTGATTATTGATTATTGTGGGGCTCCTGCGGGTGACAGCAGGGGCTGATGGGAATTGTAGTGCAGAGAAGTGGGAAGCGACAGAACTCTGGAGATAGTTCCTGCTGAAGGCCAGAGGGGGAGATGGGGGCCTAATTCATGACCCCTTGTGGCATAATTGCAGTAACAGACGTCCAGAAGGGAGGAGATCTAAAGTAGCTTTTACAAGTTTCAGTGTGTTATGCTCTCAAAGAGCCAAGTCAGTTGTTCCAAAGCGGTGTGAGAGCATTGATGGCACTGGGAGTAGTAAATCTGACTCACATCTATTATTGACACTTTTCCTCCTTTTTTTTGGACAAAATGTCTTGACACAACCAACGAATGAAGCCAGACATTTTACAACGGAAACATTCACTGTTAAATCTGAGTCAGATAAACAAGTGCAGCACATCTCCAGGTTAGCAGTGAACAACTTTTCTGACACCTGTCAAGGCCAAACATTCTAAATTTAAATCTGTAAATAGTAGCACGTGCCAAACTAAGACCAATACAATGAAGTTATGTGCTCAAATCCAGTGAGCTAAAGATCAGAAAATGTGGACTAGACATATATATATATATATATATATATATATATATATATATATATATATATATATGTATATATATATATATATATATATATATATATATATATATAATATACAGATATATTCTATTTTACTTCTTTACTGACTATATCAAAACAGCAGAAAAGTTCAAGTGAAAAAAAAGAAAAATAGTTTAAGTGAACAAGAGCATACTTGGAAGGCGGGCTGTGCATTCTCACCTGATTGTTAGAAGGCTCTAGTTCAAATCCCAGCTGGCTCCTTTCTGAGTGGAGTTTGCATGTTCTCACTGTGGATGTGTGGATTTTGTCTGGACCAGGGATCAGCAGCTCGTGACTCTGGCGCCGCTTGCACTGCCGGACACTACCCCGCGAGAGACCCCATCCCTTCTGGACGAGCTGGACAGGGACAACCCCTACCAGTAAATACTACTGAAGGGTGAATGATCAACCGATTTATGTACCCGTCACACAATATGTGACTGAATGAACCATGCAAGATTATTACGCTTTTTATATGCAATTCATTCATGTTTTTTTGTCATTTATTCAATTTGAACGTGCATGTGGGTTTTGCATAAGAAAAGTCAGTTAAACGTACGTGGACATACGTAGAACAGTTGTGGAAAGTCATCAATGTATGCATGCACCTCGCAAAAATCACAAAGAAATATATAAGATTTATCTAATATTTGATATCTATGTAAAATATGTATAAACTGGGTTATCTTCAACTGATCTCAAAGTTTAAACAGCTCAAAACAGAATTCACGTAAAGACCCTTTGGCTGAAACTATCCACGGACATCTACACACGTCAATAAATGATATACGCAAGAAACAGTTATGAATTACACATGTCACGCATGTAACATGAACTACTGACATTTTCATATGTGGACGATGCACAAAATGTACATAGCGGCGGTGTGACAGGGCCATAAAGAGGAGAATGCACAGAAATGCACTGAAATGGAAATTAAACTGGGTTTATCATTCCCAAATTTTGTGCATCATGATTGGTTGTTGATCTTGTCATCAACCTCATTTCTACCATCTCCTATACAGAATGCCAACAGAAAACTTTCTTTAGAAATCTTCAGAAAACATCACGTTAGCTGAATAAATGCCTCGGGATGCTTTTTGAATTCTTTCCACGACACCTGAGTAATACTCCTGCCAGAAATTGTATCCTAAATGTTGACAATATTTATCAATTGTCCATTGATAAATGCTTGCACAACATCGGTTTCATATATCACTTTTAAAAAACCCTAAATTATTTCAATTCAATTCAATTCAATTTTATTTATATAGCCCAAAATCACAAAGAATTTTGCCTCATTGGGCTTCATGCAGGTAATTTTACAGTTGCAAAAAAATAGTCATGAACAAGAAAGATCACTGAAGACTAATTAGCCAAACAAAACTTTGTTTTTGTTATCAGTGACAAAAAAACAGAGCCTCCCATCATTCCTTTGCTTACTCTCTCTGATGCTAGCTCACAGTCCCTCACCGCCCCAAGCTAACATTAGCGGTGCAACAAAAATGGCAAACAACATATAAGCTATCCAGCCATACAACTTTGAGCCAGATTCCAGCTCAGATGAGGAAAATAAAGACGTACATCGATCTACTTGTCTGCAAGTGGATGTCTCAGAATGCTGCGGCGCAGGAAGCTTGTAGTCTGCTGACTGTAGCACCTTGTCTCTGCTACAATCTTTTTCCAACTGCATTTTGTTGTCTGGCACTGTTTCATAACAACAATAACGAACATACTCCAAAATGTAATTTTAAGCTAAATCTTCTTTAGATACTGTAGGTCCTCCATCATGAGAAAAATGCCACAAGAACATTTCAGAAATTACATAAATCAAATTTTTATTGGAGTGAGACTTTAAATGTGAACAAAGGACCCCTTGGGACAACAGTGTGACAACACTAAGACTATTATTAAAGTGAAATTATATACAGAAAGAAAATAAATAAATAAATAAATACAACAAGTTAAGATCAAATGTGAATATCAAAATGTCAGATGAATTAATCTGATCTTCCACCATTTGGTGAGTTCAGCTTTTAAAACTGAAAAAAAATCCTCTGTAGGAATCAATCCGTTCATGTTCTTAACCCGGTTTGTCTTTTGAGGTCACGGGACTGCCTACAAGTATCACCAGTTTGAGCATTCCCCAAAGTCATCTATCAAAGGAGATGTGGGCATCCTCCTATTCGGGCCATGGAGCAGTAAGCTGCGTGGGAGCGGCGATGAATGAAGCGATTTTGAGACCGGGTTAAGATTTTAGGAAATTGTGGTTGGGGATTTTACAGAGGAGCTGTGGATCCAACAATTCTGAATGAGCCACTCAACTTTTGACAAGCTGAGTGATGCTATGGGACCTCTTGTGGTGCCAGCAGCTGTGCAATCACTGTTGGTCATGTGACTCAATTAATTTTGAAAAAAAAGTGCAAAAAAAATCTTTTAATGATAAATGCAAGTATTTTTTTTTTTTCGTTTTCGAAATTGTCTGTCCAATAGACACATTTATTATCATTAATCCATATTGAGCAATTTCACAATTAATGTAAACAAAGCTTGTATCATTCAGAGTCTTTCCTGTCACTTTTGTTTGTTAGAGGCCTGATGGAAAAGAGAATGCTGCTAACAATCTTAAGGGGAGGGTTATTTATAATGAGGCAGCCGAGGAAGGGGCAGATGACACTGGACTGTGTTTCATGACCTTTCCAGCTCATTGGTTTATCCAGTAGTTCACTTCCATAAAGAGAAAGTGGAGGATTTGGAGGACTATGTCTGATTGCAATATATACCTTCTTAACACATCCTCAGCTCAGGACTCCGTTTGGGTCACTGACTGGGACAGCCCCTCCTGCAGAAGTAAGAGCTCTCTCTCTGTCACTCTGGCGTTTCGGTGCTCGGCTCGGTGGTGCCTTTGTCTGAGGGTTGCTGGTTCAGTGCAGACAGGCGTGGATTTGTTTCTTTAGACAGTTGCTTGAACGTATTTGTTGGTGAAGAGATTTTTCTCTGGACATCTGCAGGTTTGAACCCAGATGCGTTTTCTATGTTTTCGTTGTGTTTGGAGACTGACCAACTGACCTTTCTGCACACCTGCTTAACGTTGTTTGTAAGACTTGTAATGTTTCACAACACATCAGTCAATACTGTTTAATCTGACTTCAATGGCTCTTCTTTTATCCCTTATTTTGATGTGACAGGAGGCATATGTTGTTGAAGGTCCGTTTAAGACTCTTATGTCTTTCTTTTTCATGTACAAAAGAATTTTCTACTTCAAAGGAGGAGTTTTCTCGTATGATATACATATACCTCTGCAGTGTGATGCTGGGGCAGGTGGGTGATGGACAGGCTGATGACAGGGACAAGTGGAAGGCAACACCACTACAAGGCATAAATCTGAAAAGCAATGCATGCATGTTTATCCGTCTGTCAGCACCAAGGAAGAGGGAATACCTTCAAGCAATCCCTCAAAACCAGCAACTTCTCGACTATTTAATGAAAAGGAATCTTGGTCCGTTTAATTGTCCAATTCTGTTATAAAAAGCATTCTTTTTTCCCCAGTACATTCAGATTTCAGATGTTTTAAGCAAGCAATAAACTTTGTTCCTTTTGAAGTAAAAACTGAATGTAAAGTCTGATCACACAGCACAGACACGTTCCTGGCTGTTTCTTGTTTTCTCTGTCTGCCTGTTTCTTTGAAGCTTATAGAACAGCGGGCCTTTCAGAGATCAGCCTGGTGACAAGTTATTTCTGTGACATGTTCTCGTGTCTTGGCTGTCTGAGGGATTTCCTGCAGTGTTAAATTACAACGGATCAGTCATGCTTTTCCTCAGAGACAATTCTGAAGCTAACAAACACCTGCTTGGGAAAAAGTTTGAGCCCAAATTTAACTCTGCAGCTATTCTGTCACCTCTAGAGACGCATGCTGTTGTGTTTTCTGAATTCCAAGATTCTATTTGGGATAAACCCTCTTGCCTGTCTTTCCTCTTAAGGCTTTAAAGCAGAGCTACCTCACTTTAGGGCTTATTTTGGAAAATTTCCAGTCTCTACACAGTTTGAGTCACACTTGGCTTCATTTAGTTTTGCTAGATACATTAAAAAGTGTACATTGAGTAGTCAAATATTTACAAAATATATTTTACAACTGAAGATGAAGACGGTCACATATACAACTGCCACCGCACAATGAGGAAGCATCAGCAGAATCTTCAAGATTAGTTGCCGCTGTCCGATTTCTTGAATAATCATTGGCGTGGTCATTGATGCAGATGGTGGCAGTATGCGGGTGAAGTTATTATAAAATCAGGCGACAGCTGGGTGGTGGCGGCCATATTGCCCGCCGGCAGCAGCTCTGATTGGACGAAGTGTAAATGTCTGGTGGCTGTCCATATCAAATGGCGGGCACCAGCCGTCCGGTAGCTCAGGGGTCATTCTGCACCAATGTTCATTTGCAATTCAGATGTTGTGCATGGATCATAATCTTGTCGATTTGCAAATTTAAACATTTTTAGACGACATGCCTCCAAAGAACGCAGAATTTTCTAAATTCTACGTATTCTTCTCAGCATCAACAGCAATTCACTGTTGAGTCGCTGTTGTTCTATCAACGCCATCATGAGCTGTGTGCTGCATTAATGTCGTCTCCCTATTTGGACCCACGGTGGTCGGGATCACCAGATTGATGTCCGACCCCGGTCTGTGTGAACAGCCCTGCTGCTATCGTATAATTGTTAAGATTCGTACGGTGTGTGCCCCCCCCCCCCCCCCCCCATCACTGGACTGCCACCACGTGAACCCCAGATGTGCTCAGGCGGCTATAGACTGATGTCAAAAAAATCTTCCGGTCGCTGTTTAATTTTAATTCTTTAATAAAATCTGAGTGACCACCCCTCAGAGTGTGAAAATGCAGCTGCCGACCCTTAATTACTAATGCCACCTCGTGGCCACCTGCTGATTCTGCTAAAATTTTGGTTGTCATGCAGTGGAATTTGGGATAGGGGACCGTAGTCTAAGTTGGCCAAGAAATGCAGATCTTTAATGTCTTAATGTCTTATTTAGGGGACCAGATTTGAAAGTTTTTCTTCACTGGCCCCTTTCTGTCCCCCATTGTTTCTGTATCTGACTGCATCAAAGCCTATATAGTTAAGCTCGCTCCAGAAAATTGTATGTCTTTATATAAATTATACCTGTCACCACTGCAAATGAACAGAACTGTTTTGCTTTTCAATTCATCATTAAAGTTTTAGTAAATTTCTGACCAGAATTCTCAGGTGGTTGAGTTAGTTTTAATGTTCCAGTAAACAAAAGTAATACTTTGGGGAAACAGACCTGAGGAACAAAGCTCCAGTTTTTAAAATTCTTTTTTTCTGGAGCACAGAAAAAACATGCGGTATCCAAGAGCTTTTACTTTATAGAGATCTTCAAATTGCCAAGTTTTTTTTCGGTAATATCTTGGTAACTCTAATACTAAAACAACTATGTTTTCACTATTTAGAAAGCTAACTGTGCACAGGTGTGATGCAGAGCAGATCTTTGTACTCGTTTGCTTCTTCAGAGTCTGATTTTTCAACGCACGTTTGCTGAGTAAACAGCTTTGTCAGCTGACTGTTTCATGCATGCAACTTGAAAACACGTGTGTGTCCAAGAAGAGCTTCTAATTCCACTCACACAGCAACCTTATTCCAAGAAAAAAAAAAAGACTGATCTCTTTCACTAGCAAAAAAACAAATCTGAATCTTAATGAACGACACAAATGCTGGATTTATTTTTCATTGCAAAAAGGAAAAAGGCACCAGGGTTCTAAATAAAATTGACTCTTTATTTATTTATCTATCTTTAACTTAACGGCCGAGCAAACAGATCAGAGCTGAAGGTCTTTTTTGTCGGACAGATTTTCCTGTTACAATAGGGGGTTATGGATCTTCTGACACACAAACCCCTTTTTTTTACTTGAGGCTTAAGTTTATTTAAACTAATTATGTTTGTATATTTATTTTTGTTGGAACGGATGGAAAAGAAGAAGAGAGAGGAAGAGAGTGGGATGCTTGAGAATGAGAAGAAAAAAACGAAGGAGGGAGGTTAAGGAAGTTGGAGGATGATTGGGGGGGGGGGGGGTAGAATCACAGAGCAACAAGTTGCAGGAGGTTTATTGTCATTACTGTTAGGTATAGATGTTGGTTAAATAGGCTACCCATGATTGTCTCAGTGGGGGCCCCAACCTACCAACCCTCTGAGGTTCTGTGACTTTACTTTTAAACATAATAGTGCATCTACAATAATAAAAATAATAGTAAAAACACAACTCAGCTGCATATTGAGTGATTATTGAAAAATGACCTCTCAAATAGCCTTTAAAAGCATCTACATCAATAACAACCAGTCAGCTGTTGCTATCGTGTCAACGGCATTGAAGGTAAATAAAAGACCTGTCTGCCCCCCCACCCTCTGTGAAGTGGTGCAGTGCACACTCTGTACTTGTAATTGGCAGGTTGGGGTTTCAAATGTTGAAGTGGTTCCAGTCCAGTTGTGTCTGAAAGGACTTTGAAAGATCATAATAATAATAGCAATGAATTCCATCCATCTTTAGAATCCTTCAAGTTCCTTCCAGGGTGACAGAGCTCCCACAGAGCAAACCCTGCAATTGGTAATAGTAATCGGCACTTTGATTCTTTCGATTCCACTTCCTGAAAAGAATCGTCTCTTTCGAGTCTTGATTCTCGACTCTTTTCAAAGGATTATTTTTGAGGGTATTATTTTACCATAACCTTACAAAAAATAAGAGTTTGTTGTTAAACTAATTTTTTGCATATGTTACATTACAAACCATTCTTGTGTAAAAAATATTTTAATTTAACGTTGTCATGTTAGTTCTTTTTTTTTTTAGTTTTTAACATTTAAGCTTTTCATTTATTATTTTAAAGTATTTAACCTCAGGCAACCTTGGGAGTTAAGAAATGAATGGAAGCTCAGAATGAGAGCAGTCGGATTGATTTTCCGTGTACTCCACCCATAGATGAGTCCCTGATCCGTTGAGGCGATTTGTTGACCTTGCCAAAGATCAGATATTTGAACTTGCGCTGCTCAAATCAGGAAGCAGAACCTCAGGCGGCGTTTGTACCACTGACTTATGGTTTGCCCGAGCAGGCAGAGTACACGCAAAAAAAAAAAAAAAAAAGTAAAGAATCAGCTCCCATCATCCCAGAGACTCCCTACCAGGAAACGATTCTTAAAATTGAAGCTTTTGAGCATGACCCATCACTAATTAGTGGGTAAATGTGGGTACACCATGGGTAAGTTGCCAGTCTGTTGCAGGGACATAAGCTCACTCACACGTGGACAACTTAGAGATTCGAATTAGCAAGTTGGAGAACAACTCCACACAGAAAGGACCAAGCTGAGATTTAAACCAGGGCCTAAGCTCTGAGGCAAGAATTCTAACCACTACACCAACATGTAATCCTTGCTAAGACATAGTTTTACAGAATATAATCGTTAAGACAATAGTTGGAGAACTAAAAGCCCCAAAAACAAAGGAACCACCAAGTCGTCTGTTAGTGATGTAATAGAAGCATTACTGCACCAGTTTTTGTTGCTAATGAAAAACAAATTTTCTGTTTTGCTGTGTTTTTTTTTTGACAGATCTGATCAAGATTCTACAGCAAATATGGCCACTGAGTGAGTAAAACCCAATGTTGAAAGTAGATTGTAAAGTTCTCATGATGGAAGAAAACCACCAGCTCCTCTTTTCTATCACAAAACTTTTCCTCAATAGACTTTTTCACACCATCTTTCTGCTCAAACAGCCTTTTTAAAAGGAACATTTTATACTTTAGTATAAAATCTTATGCTTTGAAGCTACTTTTTCTTTTTAATAACTCAAATATGATGATAATCTTTATTATGAGCTAACAATATGTTATTTCATCCACCTATCTGACACTTTTTTGGTCTTGGTTTTGTGTTTCTGTTTGCAGGCAAAGGCTCTCGGCAAGGAGAAAGCACACCCTCAAGGTGAGAAGTTTCCTCCTCACCAAATCCCTTTTAATGTGATCTTGTTTTTCACATCATCTGAAACCTTAGCCTTCTGGCATTTAATGAGGGCTTCTTCAAAAATGTCCTCTGGGCTACAGAAATTCTATTAAACTTGAAGAGATGACATATTAAAAACTGTGTCATTAATGTGAGTCGTGCATCCTTTTGTTCTCTCGGTTAAATTGTGGTGTACCTCTGTGAAATATGATCTGTCACACTTGAAAACAACATTTTAATAACGGACGTAATGGCTGGCAAACAGTTGTGACTGTTTCAAAATTCTCAATAAGAAAAACAATAAAGAAACAAACAATAATGTTTCTGAAAGAAACCTTCATCATTTCTGTGCCACAAACAGTCTCCCTATTACACCAGACAGCATTTGGAGAAGTCTCTGATGATAATAATTTAATGATAATAATTTAATTTAAAAAAAGTTACAAAAAGAAAAAGAAACAAAGTAAGTCATTTTTTTACTGGTACATCTCTGTGTGAATGACAAACCTACACACATTTTGGAAGAAATACTTTTATTCTAAGCTAAAAAGGTTCTTTACCAGCTTAAATTGAAGTTTGAACAATAAAAATAATAATAAAAAACACAAGTCAACTGCCTATTGAGTGATTATCAAAAAATGACCTCTCAAATAGCCTTTAAAAATATATTGACTAAAGTACTAAAAATCCTTGTTTGAAAATGACAAAAAAAGCTTTCTCCTGAGTCTAAATGTTAGATTTTAGATTTAGATTTATTTCACTCATGTAAAAAAAAAAAAAAAAAACATTACAAAGCAGAAAGGCAATAAAAAAGCAATAAAATCTCCCTTTGTAAAGAAAAAGGTCACAAACTGAATTAAATAAAAACGTGTTTGAAGAGGGGATAGGCGGAAGCAAATGCTTATTTAGGCCTATTCTTTTAAGTCTTTATCCAGTGGCGTTCACAGTTTAAAAATACAAAATTTTTTTCCTATTTTCACAAATAAAATCATGCAAATTCTTATCTGCAGCTAGCATTTCACGATCAAAAAATGATTTAAATTGTAGTTGTTTTTTATTATTCCATTATATACTTCGATGACATCTCTTCCATTTTGATTGAAATACTTTGATGTCTGTACATTGTTAATGATGGTTTTCAAGAGCATTCCACAGTTTTGTTCCACACACTGATACTTTTTCTAACTGTTCGAATTTTGGGTTGTTTGAAAAGACGATGTCCCCTCAGTGAGTAATCTCTGTACCTGTGGGGCCGTAATTTATTGTTGGCTTTATAGAAATGTTTTGCTGTGGACAAATAAAATAAATAAAAATAATGTTATTACCTTAGAACTTAGAAATAACATGTTAGTATGATCACAGTATTCCACTTTATGAATTGTCCTTTTTGTAGGTTTTTGAAGGATGAAAAGGCCATTTAGTGTTGTTTTATAGTTATTGCACCATACTTCAATACAATATATTAAATTTGAAAATATTAATGAACAGTACAATGCGTGCAATCTTAGTTTTCTGTGAGAACAAATGCTACAATTTATTGTATTCACAACAACTAGGAGGGTAATATATCCAAAGGAATTTCTGCTCATTTCAAATAACGTTTTAATTAAAACCTCTAAATAAAAGAAAAACTTTTGAATGAAATTAGATTTTTTACACGACAGCTGTTCAACTTACTGTCCATATAATGTCAAGCTTTCCAGGCTTCTATTATACTTTTACTATACTATCCTCCTCACTGATTAAGAGTTTTGTTGAATGGAAAGCTTTGGTTGCATCTATCTGTAATGCACCCAAGAAGAAGACTATTAAATACCAGATATCTTTTTAACTTTGTTATAAATATCAATCCTCAGAGTTGCATGCTGATGGTAGCAAACAACTTGTTGGAGACAGAAGCTACAACGAAGGCTCAGGAGCGGGAGAAGTTCCTGGCAGAGGCGTGTCCTCCTGTGGACGTGCCGTACTCCAGGGATGAGCTCCTGGTAAGAAGAAGCTATTAGCTTGTAAATAAACTACATATCACTGTGTTTCATGTTTTTTAAACTTTGGTTAAAAAAAAAAAATGTTCACCCTTAGGAACTTTGCAAGAAACTTCATGAGCAGATTGGCGTCAGTGAAGAAGAGCGATACTGTGCAGAATTTAAGCTGAACTTGGTGCTTAATGAGGTGAGAGACTGAAGTGCATACTTCCTCGGCAGTGAATGCTTTCCTGTTCTGTGTAGCTTCTGTAAAAGAACAAAGCAGAATTTTCAATCTGCTGGTAAAAATCCATTAAAAATGTTGCAAAAACTTCTCAAAATGCTTGCTTTCTCCAGACCAGCTCTTAGCAGGGCCTTTTTATCATCCGCAGTGGGTTGTCAATGACGTCAGAACTATCAACCATCTTGATGACCAGTTTAATTATCTTGCAAAGATTGTGTCTCTAAAGCTCATGCAGGATGTTAGGCTTAAAAAATGTCTTTTTCAATCATCTCAGAGTAACTCTGCACCTGTATGACATTCACTAACTTGTTGGGAAGCAACTAGAAGCTATAAGTAAACTGCTAAAGGATGACTTGTGGTGGTTTGCATTCTCGCTTCATAGCGAGGAGGCTCAGTTGGGTCTTGATAGTGAGGAGTTGGTGTTTTCACTGGTTTTCTGCAGGCAGTCCAGTTTCCTTCTACGGTCTATAAACATGCTGTATGGACTCTTAATTGTCTGTTAGGTTTGGGTGTGTGGTCCTGTGACAGACTGATTTTCATTGGTGGAAATAGTGCATGGAGTTTCTCTTGTGAAAATGCAAAAGAATGATCTCACCAATGACCTCACCGTAGTGACTTCCTTTTAAAAAAGATGTATTGCAAGTCAAAGTACGGACCACATAGCTCAATGGTTCTGCATGATCGCATTATGAACTGTTTCTCACCTATTAAATATGACTTTTCTAAATAAAGTTCGTTTTGTCTGGAACCCCTAAAAAGGTCAGAGACCTGAACATCAAGATTGTGGACCTACGAGGAAAGTTTAAGAGACCCCGGCTGAAGAAGGTGCGCATGTCTGCCGACGCCATGCTGAAGGCCCTGCTGGGCTCCAAGCACACGGTCAACATGGACCTGAGGGCCAACCTGAAGCAGGTCAAGAAGGAGGTCAAGGAAGAGGTGAGCTTCTGCCCACTCAGTCTGGGTTCTTTCTGAGATCCAGAAGGTTCTTTAAAGTGGTTTTGCTCGTTTTAGTCAACATATGTGCAGAATTTTAATTAAGAGAGCAGACAGGAAGCAGAGGATTCATTTAGTTACATTTGAGCCTGCACTGTGCACTGTTTTTTTTTTTTTTTTTGGGTCTTTTGTTCCACACTAACCACTCTCGTGTTTTCAGGACAAACAGCTGCGGGATGTGGGCGACTGGCGTAAGAACATTGAAGACAAGTCTGACAGGAAGAAGATGTTTGACAGTTAAATGAAAACTCCAAACCGTCCGCCTCAGGGCTGGATCAGGTGTCGTCTCTGAGCAACCGAAGCATTATACTCCAAAATGTGACATGACAGAAACGAGATGGGAGGTTTTGTGGTCGCCTTAAGATAGAATGGATCTGATCATCTGAAGAAGTAAAAGGCCTTTTATTGTTGTAAAAATTGAAATGTAAAAGTGAGCTGTTTTCTTCTTGAGTTTGCTGTTGTATGTTTTCCATTTCACATTTTGGAGCTAATGCTTCTGGTTGATGTGAGCTGCTTTCTGCTTTTGCCTGCTGAAAACCATTTTGATGTATCTGTTCATAAGTACAAGATGATCAATGTTGTTTTGCTTTTGCTTCTGGGCTAAAACTTTACAAAAGTCTCCAATGTAACTCCACTGGTGCTCTTCTTCTTTGAGGACGTGGTTTAAAATGTTTTTGATCTGCTTTGTTCTTCCAGACTTTTCTCGGCATGCTCCTGTTGGTAAATGTAGTGATGATACGTTATAACTGTCAGTTATTTTGTATGTAAGTACTGTGGTTTGCCTGAACATTCTGACAACATTTGAACGCCACGCTCCTTTTGTAAGTATGATGGAATGCACCAACATCCTCTATAAAGACATCTTCCTCAGCTTCACATATTGTGGTGTTTTTCCTGAACATACATTTAGTCCTAAAATGAGCCATGGCTGAGGAGATATGCAGCTTGGATGGAAAGAGCGACTGTGTTTCCCCCATCATGAACCTCTCATCCCTCCCAGTGTCTCATCATCAGAATGTCTCTTTGTGTTTAATAAAAACATCATAGTCTTTCCTTTTGGTCTTTGTTGGTGAAGCAGAAACCTCATGATCATTAACACATAACTTCCACAAATTCATAAACTCACTTCATGCAGCTTGGACATGGTTAACTGTTAACCTTAACTCAGGGATGGGCAAACTACGGCCCGGGGGCCACATGCGGCCCCTTAAGCTACTTAATGTGGCCCTCCAAATTAAAATACATTGAATCAAAAATCTTAATTGTTTTATTTTCATTGTATTTCTGGTTTCTTCCCATGAATGGTGTTGTTTCTCTGACGTTCGTGTGTGTTCCTTTCTGAGTCAGATGGTGATCTTTCGGATTATTCCTACACCACATAAATGCAGCATTTCTTTGAGTTCACATTTTCCTCTGAAGAACATCAACCCATTGGATCACCCAAAAGAGAACAAAAATCAAAATTTAGAAATTAAAACTCCCAAATTTTCTGTTTTTAAATTAATATATGTGAATTTGAATCCAAATTAAAGCATGTTTTTCTCTAAATTCCATATTATTTTTTTAGTTTATGAGGTTGATTACCCAATCTCTCCTTCCATCTGCTCCTTGTCCGGCCCCTATGCCAAATTTTAGAACCCTTTGTGGCCCACGAGTCAAAACAATTGCCCACCCCTGCCTTAACTGAAGAGTATTTAGGAATCTCTGTGAGCACAACATCACAGACTTTTTAACTCCATTGCAAGCCAACCAGAGAATCATCGATAGACCTTTAAACGTAAAATTTAAAATGCATAATTTATCTACACTTAAAAAATATTCCATAAACTGTGTTATAATTTCTGAGATTTCACTACTTCTTACTGCATCTTTCATTTGCTAAAAAATAGAATCCATTTGAAATTCTTTTGTATATTGCTCTGTTTCATATCCAAGTTTCTATTTAAGTTTTCTCAACAAAGGTAAGTTTTCAATTAAACTCTAGTAGAAAATGATTGTATTTTAGTTGAATTATATCCTGACAGTATGATATCCTTTCTTGTAGATTCAATAATTAAATTGTGAGCGTGGGATTTGCGTGTAAAGGTATGTTCCTCTAATATAAAAATGCTCAAATAAACTAAAGGCAAACTAATAAAGACATTGAATACAGCTGTTTGTGTTGTTTAATGAAAATGACATGAAATCATCAGGAGACATTAGAAGTTGTAAAATCTTCTCCGCTCCATTGACTGTAAAACAAACATCTCTGACATTGTTTTATTATATTTAATTATCAGTAAAACTACACCTTTATTCAGATTGTTTTGCCGTGAAGCTTCTGATGTGAGATTCCCGTCAAAAAAATCCAGTTTCACAGCTCCACTCGGAGGTTAAATGCTTTCTGTGGGACGTGAGACGCTCTACTCCAGCTTCTACAGCCTTAACTATTTCTTAAGCATTTGGTATGCCATTCCTGAGAGTAGAGAGGGTTATGTTTGACCTTTACTGACAGCTGTATCAGATCCTCGCAGAGCAGCTGCCCTCTTCAGACTAACCCCGAGCCAGAATTAGAAATGAGTTAGCAGAGGAGGAAGGCCATCTGGTGAAAAAACACAAACATTTTTCTCTCATCGGCATGCCTGTGTCATCTGCAGAACTCCACCTTCATTCCTTTGGTCTGTTTGTAATCCTGTTTCATCTGTGTTTGGCACTCTAACAACAATCTGACAGGCGTTTTAACCTCTAGAAAAAAAGGTGTTAGGCAGAGAAAACAACCCTCATGTGTCTAAAGATTCTAACATTTTTCCTTTTTTTTCCACAGATGAGAGGTGAATGTGTCCCTGTATTGACAGAGGTGAGTGGTCATGAAATATTGATGATTTTTGAGAATTTGCCACAAAAGGTTTCTTGTTTTACATCCATGAGGCTAAAGTAGCATCAGAGTTGGAGCAATGCAATCATTTGTGGATGTAGCATCACTGTTTGTGATATTCAAATCTGAGGGAACTTTAAATAAGATTATTTAATTTTGAATAATTGTAAGATTACAGTTTTTCTCAGTCGCTTTGGTGCGTTTCTCAGATCAGAATTGAAATTCTCATAACTATTAGTTTAACCTCCACAACACTTAGTCATTTGTGCACATCATAGTAGCAAGATCTCCTGTCTCTGAACAAAAAGCAAATGATTTTGGACATGAATCAGTTGCTTTCATACATTCTCTGCTGCTTTTTGACATTTTCATTTGCTTTTGTCATGTCAGTCAAAATCAATTATACTTATGGATGCTGAATAGTCGTTCTCAATAAAACTAATAGTCTTACTTTCATTGGTTGAGTCATTACACTCAAAATTGTTGAACTAGTTATCAAATGTAAAATATTAACCATCTGTCAAGCAAATTCTGGACCTTTCTTTATGATTTCTTCCTGAAAAATGGCCCCTTTTTACCCAACAGCAAGAAGAGGCCATTTGTGCCATGGTCATTGCAAACAATGCAATAAAGCTGAAAGAAATACAAAGCGCTGTCATAGCGAATAACACAGTATTTGGCAATGTTGAATCTGTTTCAATTTCAACAATTGACAGAGTTCTAAAAAAAAATGAAATCCACATGAAGCAATTGTATAAAGTGCCATTTGAATGAAACAGTGAAAGGGTGAAGGAGGTCCGTCACCAGTATGTGCAGGTAAAGCAGGTCTTCTATGTTCAGCACTGTAAACTGTTTTACAGTACTTTGTAGTTTCATGCAGTACACTTGCAATTCTACAGAACATACTCTACAATGTGTTTTACCAAATGCATGCATTACTGTTTGTTACTGTACACAGGGAAATTGTGAAATTACATTTCTGTCTCTCTCTAAAGTGTGTACTGGGAGCTGGAGCCAGGGAAACACTGCACACATTTATATATGTTTGATGAGTGCAGGTTTCAATCTGGCCAAAGGCAGAAGGCGTGGAAGAAATCGATTGGACAGAGAGCAACCACTGAAGTCCCTGGTCAGCGCAGAGGGAATATATTCCATGTGTGCAGCATCTCACACAACGGCGTCCTCACCCATATGAGCGACACCATTGAGCATTTTCAGTGTCACACAAATATTTTTGCATTGGAAACACATGAAATTATAAACTGTCATAGTGAAAACATGACAAAGTCATTTGACTATCTTGTTCATAAAGATGGTGTCAAGACTTTTCATTTTGATGGCACTGACAGTTTCATTGACATGAATACTTGCTTTTGAGGAATAGATAATCCATTTTGAGCATGCGATGTGCTTTTGCAGGATATCCACTAGGTTTTGCAGTTTGCACTAATTGTTTAGAGAAATGCACTAACTGTTGTGCAAATGTTAATAGTGTTCTGAGAAACGCACCAAAGCCACTGAGAAAAACTGTAATACGTTTTTGAAATCTTATGTATGTTCAAGACCAATTAAAAAGTCCACCAATTTTATGGGTAAAGTAAAGACAATTTGGTGAATATTTAAGGTGTAATAAACAACAACGATGAAGACATTCATGTAGGATGCTCAGCAGGAATCATCAAAAGAACCAACGTTCTACAGTGAATATCAATAATCTTCCTGAGGCCTGAAGCCCATCAGAGTGGTCTGACATCTATTCCAAACCATCTCACTTCGAACGTGAATATATGTGGAAGAGATGAGAAAACTTTTACGTGAAATTTTCCCAGATGCATCACAACTGCTGAAAGAACATGTAAACTAGGGGTGTCAAACTCACACGGCGGGGCCAAAATCCAAAACACACCTTAGGTCACGGGCCGACCAGGATAAACATTTATTAAACACACTAAAATTAACGTTTTAAAGCTTTAAAAACATAACTTTTTAACATTAATAAGAGCAAAAACAGACAGGAATATTATTCCAGAATAAATCAATTTAAACCTTAAATAACTTTCAATATTTTACCCTCCATAGAAATAAATGCCATAAACAAAATGATTTGGAGGGCCGGATATAATTATCTGGTGGGCCGGATTCGGCCCCCGAGCCTTGACTTTGACCCGTCACATAAATCCTTGCCTCAATGAATTTCTTTCACTCGCTATAGCAGAAGCAGCCTGCCCTGTGAGGGGGAACCCCACTGAGACAGGACACCCCCAGTGGGAGCCACAGCTATGCCCGACCCCCTTCTGTGATCCACAATCCACGGTGGAGCAGGAGGTCCCCACTCAGTATAGACTGCGGGAGGGGTAAAAAATCACCCCACTTATTTACCCGTCACATGTGATTGTTGCACTGTTTTTAAGCGACTCATTTGTGCATCAATTCCTTAATTTTTAACGTGTTTCATATCCTATAAGTTATACATCGCTGTTACATTGAAGTTACAGTTTTTCTCAGTGGCTTTGGTGTGTTTCTCAGAACACTATTAACATTTGCACAACAGTTAGTGCATTTCTCAAAACAATTAGTGCAAACTGCAAAACCTAGTGGATATCCTGCAAAAGCACGTCACATGCTCAAAATCGATGATCCATTCCTCCAAAAGCAAGTATTCATGTCAATGAAACTGTCAGTGCCATCAAAATGAAAAGTCTTGAAACCATCTTTATGAACAAGATATTCAAATGACTTTGTCATGTTTTCACTATGACAGTTTATAATTTCAGTGTTTTCCATTGCGACAATATTTGGTGACAACTGAAAATGCTCAAGACAGCACTATGGCCTACTTATACAGCCATCTGAAATGTGCAGTAAAGTCACTGTAGATGTTAAACATAAAATCACTCTTTTGGTAGAGCTGTGAACAATATACAGCACATGTTACAGCACAGTAAATTACTGTTTGCATACCTGTTTTCCCTATGGAATGTTTGAATTATTGAACTGACAGTAGTTCTTCCAATATTGGGTTGCACCCTTCGACCAGCCTCCTCCATGGTGAGGCCGTGATTGACAACATGGTCCACAATTGTAGCCCTTAATCATTAGGAATCCGCCTATATCTGCCTCTTCTCCCTCTTCCCCTTCCCTTTCCTCCCCACATCCTCACCCCTCTTCCATTGACGATTCATAGGATTCATCCATAATTGACAGTGTACAAGTTGTTTGTCGTTGGTTACAACTAAAATTGCACACACCTCCTCATGAGTGACAGCTGAAATTCACCTGAGATCAAATGTTCAATTTAGGAGACATTTCCAGGAAAAAATTATAAAGAAAGGTACAGAATTTGCTTGACAGATGGCTAATATTTGACATTTGATAACTAGTTCAACAATTTTGAGTGTAATGACTCAAGCAATGAAAGTAAGACTATTAGTTTTATCGAGAACGACTATTCAGCAGCCATAAGTATAATTAATTTTGACTGACATGACAAAAGCAAATGAAAATGTCAAAAAACAGCAGAGAAATGTATGAAAGCAGCTGATTCATGTCCAAAATCATTTGCAGTTTGTTCAGAGAGAGGAGAAATTGCTACTATGATGTGCACAAATGACTAAGTGTTGTGGAGGTTGAACTAATAGTTATGAGAACTTCAATTCTGATCTGAGAAACGCACCAAAGCGACTGAGAAAAACTGTAATTAGACACATGGTTAAAGATCGTATAGAGAAACATTTTTGGGACAAATAGAAACCAATAGAAGTTTTCCCATGAGCAGAAAAGACAAGCGCTCTCTGTGCCCTTTGTCTATGCCTCCTCCACAAGAAAAGGAAAAAAAGAAAACTTGTCCCGTTTCAGCTTTAAGACTTTACACTGTTGTTGTGCATGACACTATTCTTTTTGCATCTCTTCCTTTCCCCTATTAATGCTCAGTCTGTTAATATACTGGAATAATAACAATCAAGAAAAAGAGATTGTTTTAATTGTTTTGATTGTTGAACATCTACAATGTGTTAGTTAATCAATAATACTAATAATCTTTATTTATATAGCACATTTCAAGATAAAAAAAAATCACAAAATGCTTCCCAGTAAAACACAGATTATGAAAACAGAATTAAGAAAAAGCAATTTTAAAATCTTTTTGAAAGAAAACACTGAGTCTACAGGTCTGAGGCTGAGAGGAAAGGAGATCCAGAGGGATGGAGCCGCTGCTGCAAAGGCTCTGTGACCTTTAACTGAGTTCTTTTAACAACCAGCGGACCCATAACCAAGTGCAGCTTGTTGTTTCCACTGCTGCCATGTTTGTTCGTTATACACCTTATACTCGTTAGATACTATTATCACTCATTAAAAGAGAAGATTAAACCCTATGCTTACAGTCTCAGAATAGTCTGAATGTATCAATGCTTTAACTTTCAAACTAGCATTTCCTTGAGTGACCACTAGATGCTGCTGCAACCAAATCTTTCTATTGTCAAATGGCTGTCTCTTCAGTGTGAGGTTGAAATTTCTTAACTTTAACTTTAACAAGTTTACCTTAAACTTTACTCATTAAATAATGTACACTTTTAGTCAAAAGTGTGTCAAAATATGTGACCTGTAGAGTAATTGTTGCCAACATTTAATCAAAAAACACAAAGATGTTTCTTTGAGAAAAGGACTCTAATATGTAGAGATCCAAAAATCATCCAAGAAAAATGATATTTAATACAAATTAAAATATTTTTCTTTCAGTAGAGTATGAAAGTGGGAAAAGAAAGCCTTTCATTTAAATAATGAGTAAAAAAAGGGGATTAGACAGAAGGACTCTGGATTTACCTCCAGAACCTGCAGTGTGTGGCATGAAGGACAAAAAATTAGATTGCACCTCTGTCATATATTATTAATAAGTTAAGTAAGCTAGAATGGTCGATGTTTTAAGTTAAAGCACTTCTGTAGAAGTTCCACTAGGTGACAGTATGAGACAGCAGATGCGAGGATACTGGTCTTTGACTATCATGATGTAATCGCATGTTCACTGCTAAAATAAAAGTACAAGTTCAGCTAAAATCAAGGATCATCATTCCTTCCTCTGACTGGTTTCAGAAGTGGGATGTTAATCTCCACAAGGAAGTGCCTGCCTTAACCGCTTTTTGACCAATGCTCCGCTGCTAGCTTAGCTCTGGAGCTCATCCAG
This sequence comes from Oryzias javanicus, assembly GCA_003999625.1. NCBI lineage: Eukaryota > Metazoa > Chordata > Actinopteri > Beloniformes > Adrianichthyidae > Oryzias > Oryzias javanicus. The sequence continues at coordinate 7,672,035 of CM012442.1, read as the reverse complement.
TCCGACTGATCGCCGCTAGAAGTTGTGCTCCCTCGGTGCAAAACTCGGTCCAAATGACCTCCACTTCTATTTCCTCTCCCCCAGAGCGTGCCGTCAATCTGTTTTTTTTTTTTTTTTCCGTCTGTGAACCGAAACTGAATCTTTTGTCCTTCTGAACACAAGCCTCTTCTCTCCTCTCTGCCTCCTTCATCAGTTTGCCATCCCCAGTTTGCGCTCACACATTTCAAAATAAAACTAAATTAACAACAAAACAAGTACAACATAACTGATTAATTTAAAAAAGAAAAAAAAGTTACTACAATTTGAAATGAAATCTTGTCAACTTTACACAAGATCCTTTGTCAGAGTACTGATCCTTCCTCATCTGTCAGAGACGCTGGCTGCAGCTTGGCTCAGACTCTCTTCTTTCTCTGACATGAATCACACGCTCTGGAAGCTGGACGAGACTTTGCAAACAGGCAGTAAATCTCGCAAGCTCCTGCTCAAATGCGGTGACACGAAAACCAACTTCAAGCTGATGGTGGGGGGATCTCAGAAAGCCACCTACAGCATCATCAGCGTGTCAGAACCAATCATCACGTGGACGTGATTATCAATGCTTCCACATAGCGAGGAAAGGGCACGCGCTCACGTTTTGGATGTAGAGAACATTCCTGAAGCTCAAGTTGTAGCTGAGGCGTCTTTGCAGGAAAAACTTGGTTGTTCCCTCTGACAGAGCGCCAAACCTGACCCACATGTCGCGCTTCGCTGGGACATTCCCGCCATAACTCCAACTCATCAGCAGCTGCCTTCTTCCTGGGCTTAGTTGTGGCCTTCCCCCTTTTTGAGATTCCTCTCTCTTTAAGAGTTTGTGGTAAAATCAGAGGCTAAAAATTGTCCTGAAGAGGTTTTTTTAAGGCGAATTAATATTCTGATTACAGTTTACAACTGGTTCTAATAAACAATTGCAATCTGAAACTAATTGTTTGGAATAATTGTGGAATTTCCCATGCAAAGATGACTTTGGAGTTTAGAGTAAAGGTTTGGTGCTACCTTTAGAAAAAAGACTGAATCAGGATGTTTTCTGTCTTCATTTCAGTTTGGGTCCTTCTGAAATGATTTATAGATAAAATCAAAGGTTGAGTCTAAATTTGGAAAAAGCACAATAGGACTTTGTTTAGTTTTTTATGTCATATAATTTACATTGCTCATACTGTATTTCTAGTTAACCTTGTTTAGCTTTTGCAAATCCACATATATATTCACTTCATACACTTATTTATGCTCTCCAGCTGGAAAACATCTGTCTGTTTTAAATGTGAAAAGGGAACAGGCCAGCCGGTTATAACAACAAGTGATTCATTTTCCTCATCAGATTAACCTGTTCTGTCTTTGTCTGTTGAGTCCATACTGGCTCTTCTCTGATCCGCCGACAGGATCTAGCTCATGCAGCATCACCACAGGAGGCTTTTCTGTTGCATTAATCAGCAACGTTTTGAAGGTTGTCTCTGTCTGTGACACAAGGCAACTGTGCTTTTAAAATTTCCACTCGTGGTTAGCGGTTGTGTGAAGCCATTTATTGTCCAAAAATTGGTTATCCTTTTTAAAATCATAATCAACAGGGACCTCCAAAATTACAATGTTCAAAAGTCGACAATTCTTTATGCCTCATATTTTGTTGGGATGAATTATTACTCCGTGGGAACGAAGCAGCCCATTCTTCTTGGCAGAAAGTGTCAAAGTTCCTTTCAATTCTCGGACTGTCTTGCTTGAACCTCCTATTAGAGATCTTCCTAGAGTGACTCAGTAATATTGAGGCCATTAGACTCAGATGACCACTCCAGATCGTTCACTTTCCTCTGTTGGAACCAATGACAGATGGACTTTGCCTTGTGTTTAGGATCGTTATTGTGTTGAACTGTCCAAGTGCACCTCATCCACCGCCTCCCACATGAAGAGTACATGTTTTCCTCCAGTATCTCCTGACAACGTCCTGCATTCATCTTGCCATTAGTGTTGACCAAGTTCCTTGTGTCTTTATGGCTCACACATCCCCAAAACTTAAGGCACTTGCCTCTGTGTTGTTTGCATCATGAGCCTTGGTATTTCCTCTCAAAATGTAATGTTTATAGTTGTGGACAAAAGTGCAATCTTGGTCTCACCACTTCAATTGACTTGGGTCCAGAAGTCTGTGCTGTTTGTTGTTTTTTAAGCTAACTACTTTGTCACACGAGGACAAAAGGTTTTCTTGTGATGACTCAACCATATTGTAGCTCATGAAATAACCAAGCCACAGTTTTTCAGAGAATCCTGGATCGCAGCTGAATATTTTTGTGGATTTTTCTTTTTATCCCTAATGATTTTTCTGGCAACTGTGGCAGAAATTTTGGTGCTTGAACCCCTCATTGTCTACTTCTTGATCAAAGTTTGAACACCGCGGACAGAAATTTCAGTTCCCAGGAAGTTTCTTACTTTTTCTCTTATACCCCGATCCTGTTTTTTACAGGTCACTTATCTTCTCCTGTAGATCTTTGTAGATTTCTGGTCTGTTGGATGAAGGATGCAAGGGGAACCCAAAAACTTTTGTGCAGACACACTGATAACAGGCAAATGAGTCAAGCTGACACATTTTTTTTATCTACCAGTCATCCGAGTTTTGAGCCAGATTCCAGCTCAGACGAGGAAAGCAAAAACGTCCATGGATCTTTTTCCCTGCAAGTGAATGCATCAGACAGGAGTGGTGTAAAGAGCTTGTAGCCCACTGACTACGTGCAACAAGTTTTTTTAAACCACATTTTTTCATTTGCTCCTGATTAAGAACAATTTTAATTATTTGATTAATTTTATTAATATATGTTTTCCATTATGAGTAAAGAGGTAAAGAACAGAATTTCACTTTGGAGTGGGTCTTGTTTCCGTGAGTTCAGCCACACGGTGTCAAGTTGTGAAAGAATGTTTTTGAAGGGACTATCTTCTGTCATCGGTTCTTCTGAAACCTTTCAGCAGTAGCAGAGCTGGAACGTTTTATATGGAGGTGGGGGTCTGAACAGCGGAGTGTAAGGCCGTTACAAATGAAAGGATCAAAACAGTTACGCTAAAACAGCAGCTCATGTGCTTTTTCTAATGCTTAAACGCTGCATTCATACCAAACACTGTTCGCGCAGCAGGGGGTGGAGTTTCTATGTTAGGGCAATAAACAGATGTGATCTAAGCACCTGCGCCGGGATTTCAGCTTCAGTTCAACAGCAGAGCAATTTGAGGTGTGCGATCTTGTCTTCAGACATGACACGTCAAGAGATCACAAATCTGAATTTTGACGAGGTCTCAGCAGCATGTCAACCAATCAGGGACTCATCTTTGGGCACGTTTCCTGTGACGTTTTCAGTAACTTGATCAGCGTGCAGAAAAAATATTCAACATGTCTGCTAGATGTGAGGGGTTCTAATCCTGAACTTCTATCTATTTTCTGGAGACTATTCCGGTTAATACTGGGTGCAGGACCCATGGCGCTGGAGCGATCGCACTGTCTACGCTGGGCCGCAGAGCTCACTCGCTTTGTTGAACTTCAGCTTGCTCGCTATGCCGTCCGCCCGAGCATCTGGCTGGCCAGAAAATAGAGCGCCACTGTGGGACTAGGAAGCTGCCTTTTCTGGCTACCGGCCAGGCAGCCCGGATATGAAGCACACGCCAGACCTCGGTCTATTTGTGTGGAGTAAGCCTTTTCTCATTTCCCATCATCCCATGCCTTTTGTGCATTAATGAGATATACACACCTTTTGCGTCTGATGTGTAAAACTCCCTGAATTTTGGTTCTGTGAGGATCTCGGATTTTCTTTTTGTTCACATACACTCAGAATATTTGGCGCTTTAATGTCTGATGATCCTTTCTTTAGATTTTATAGTAAGTCATGAACAGGTTGAAACATTACAACCTAAACTAAATCCAAATATGTCCTCGAATTAGATTGGAATAAAAAAAAAACAATTTGGGTGTCAGTCAAAACGTGACGTGGTGTTAGATCAACCTTTAACAGTAAAAGAACCCTTTAGGTTCGTTTTCTACTGATCAAAGCCAAGAAGGAGCCAATTTACTTTAGCCTTTAAGAAATGTGGATATGCATCCATTACCTTCTTTTTTAAATTTTTTTTAATTTATAAATATGAATTGTCTATTTATTGCACGAACAAAAGCAAAAATATAAAAAAAAACTAGCATCTCTCTAAATGTGATTTTCTTAAGTTTTTACCTCAGTAGATGCAAAATTAGCCAAAAAAGCAAACTTGCTGCTTGATTACTAGCTAAGCTCAAAAAGATCCTAAAATTTCTCAGTAAACTAAATTAGTCAAAAATGTTAGCATGCTGCTAAAATAGAAGCTAAACTCCAAATTTTCCAAAAAATCCCAGTAGATAACGCATTTGCCAAAAACGTTAGTACCTTGCTACGTTATATGATATGTAAAGACTTGTGGCTAATCTACTTAAATTTAGAAATTTCAAGACTTTTCTCATTAATTTACTTTTGGGCGTATTTTGCTCAATATTTCAAAAAGTATAAATACCAAAAATACAAGCAGTGATGTCTTGAACAAGCTGAACGTTTTGATCCCAAGATTGCTGAAATTGCTGATGTTAATTAAGTAATCCGTTCTTTAAAAAAATACTATTTTATTTTATTTCAACCAAAGAGCCACTATGGAGAGCCACATGTGGCTCTGGAGCTGCAGGTTAAGGGTTTCTGCTGTGGTGTCCAGTCATGGTCATCAGTGACATGAACTCACAGGGCAACAGTCCCGCTCTGTGAGCTTGATGACAGGATGCTTCATCACAATGTTCAGAGGGTTTGACTCTTTCCTGAGGAGGTTAGAACTAAGAATGGCAGCGCTTAGATTACCAGCGTCTACATTTTAATCACTTTCACCAACAGAAACTAAATCAATTCAAACAGGGATTTAAAATTTGAGTGGACAGAGAAAGAGTGAATCCTATGAGGAAGTAGCAAAGGAATCCCCGCTCATAAACAAGAAGAGATCCATTTCAGCTCATTTAATTTACATAGAGTTAAATCTAAGGCAGCAAGGAACCTTATATCCTGCAAGATCTGCCTCCTCGCCCACCTGAAGTCATGCACCATTATTTTTATAGCACAAGTGTTAATATGAGACGTTTGGCTGCAGCCAGAGAACGATCTGGAAGCCTTTCTGCTCTCAGATCCGCATCTACAATCAGCAATCCAAAATGAAACATTAACCAGGCCAGCGAGTGGGAGAGTGATATTTATAGATGGAGGGATATTAGTTCATTAGACTCTTAATGGGGAGTAATACTTCAAATCAGAATTCAGATTTGACCATTTTGATCTTTATTCCTTACGTTCAGTGAGTCTTGTTCATCACATCTCCAGTGATCTCCACTGAGGTAGACGGTGAGGGTCCAATCGTAACAAAAGTTTCCCACAGACCAACATATTTATTGTTATTTTTTTTTTTTTTTTTTTTGCTGAAGTTAGGTTTTTTTTTTCATTTTGTAGATGTCAGGAGTTCTGATTCGGACACAGAGGCGTTCCTCTCCAGAATGAGGTCTTTCACCAAAAATAAATAAAACAATCTGGTTCCAATGACACTGTTCTCTCAGTATTTTTGAGATACTCTGAAGGTTTTAGTGTAAATCACTATTTAAGTCATCAACCCCCCCCCACCTCCTCTCAGACTTCAGGGTTCACCAAGCAGAGGTCTCAAATGAAATCATGCTCCTCCTTGATGATGCCGGGTTTATGGGATGAAGTTGGGGGGGATGGGGATATTTAAGGAGCTTGATGGCCCATTGGACTGAGGATCCTGCATTTCCATAAACAGCAGCTCCACATTCACATCTGAAGCCGCATATATATATATAAACAGGCAGGCCAGGATTTCTTCCCACTGCCTCTGAGGCCCTCCTCCTCGACTTTTCGTCTCAGTGTAGGTGAGACCAGTTTCCCTTTCCTCCTCCTCCTCCTCCTCCTGCTCTCCATGCGCCGGTGCAGCTGCTGAATGGATGAGTGGAGTCGGAGTCATTTGGGGGAAACTTTTGTTGAATTGATGACCATCCCGGCTTTGGAGCTTTTTGAAAAAGAAAAATGGAATTGCAGAAATAGAGGAGGAGCAGTCGGCGTGACTCTGTCAGGATGATGCTTTGAGATTTGTTTGCAGATTAGTCTGTGTTTGTATCATAAATGTTCATGTTTGGGTTATATTTTTAAAGAACTGCTGATTTGACTGATTGGACTGCTAGATAAGGTATGCATTTTAACAGAAAGGAAAAGGGTTAAAAATCCTGTTTGTTTGGTGTCAATTTTCTTATTTTTCTTCTTTGAAAAACTTTATTTTGATGTTGAGGATTCCACCTTGTTTTTTTTAGTATTTATAATACCGATGACTTCCTTAAAGTTCCTCATGATCCTGCTTTTAAATGACACCACAGTTATTATGTTGAAGTCTTTGACAATTTTTTAAATTTTGATTTCTGGGTTTGTTCTTCTCTGAGAAAAGATGACTAATATCCCCAGAGAGTGAGCATCAGCTGTTGTCTGTCAGTATTCCGTTAGCGTCAAATGAATCATTTGATCTTTGATGAATTTTTTGTAAAAATAACTCGGGACATCTGATTCTGGCTGTGGCCCGTTTGTTTTTGGAGAGCGTGAGGTGCATCCGGACTCCAGCTGGCAGCCAGCTTGCTGCCGCAGCACATTTTGTTGGAATGACTTCTGTCTGGGAAAGGAATTGAAGTGTTAACTCCAGTGGGATATTTAGTTCTGAACACCTGTAAAGGAGCTTAACGCAGGCGTCAACAGTGACATCTGATGCAGACTCCAAACTTAGCTCCATGTCTACTCAGCTGCTTGTGAAATGCTTGACTAACTCAGACGATATGCAGCCAGATTTTTCATTTTCCTCTGTTTCTTGTGTCTTCAAACAGGCTGTGAAGAACAAAAACCGTCAACATGTCTGAGTAAGTGCTGCCTCTTCACTGGTTTTACTCAAACTTATCGAACTGGTTTTTGAAGAAAAGGACAGAATTTGGAGACGACACATGCACAAAACAGGAAATAAACACAGAAATAAGAAATAAAATGAAGAATGGAAAATTAAAGTTAAAATAAGGCCCAATGTCAGAGCCCATTGTAAAGATAAACAACAGCCAAAAGAAAAGTGACAAGAAAAACACGTCAGAAATGATACAAAAGAGAAAGAAAGAAGATTAAAACAAGAAAATGCTGAAAACGTGAAAGAAATGCAAAAGAAAAACTTCAAATCTGAAGACAGCACCTGTAGAAAGCAGGTTATTTGCAAGCTGTCATGTGTGAAACCACAAAGTTCAGATTTCCAGGTTGGGTTCACAGAATTTATTAAATGTAAGAATAATTAAACTCTTTAACACCAGAGCTCTTTGATGTACTGTAACTTTTCAACCATTAACACGATCAGTGTAATTCCAGCAGATTCTGAAGGAGAAAAACTGAATTACGTTGATCTCAAGTGATAATGGTTGAAAAGTTACAGCATGTTAAAGATTTTGTGTTTACTGTAAGTATCAGGTGGTAAAGGGTTAAACACAAAAAATATAAAGCAGAACATTTTTGCAGTCAAGTCCCTTTAATATCAGTGTCTGCTAAATGAACCTGACTCTCTTTTAGAAGTTTTTTTTATCTATCTTGTTAGCCACTTTCACTAAAGCTTAAAATGATCAAATTTCTCCACAATCAAAATTAGAAATCCATTTTTTTTTCTTGTAATCAACATTTTTAACCTGTGATTCACTTCAGGCAGACATTAGTGCTCATATATGTTTTAAAAACGTTTTGGTGGGGAGATTTTCTAATGCTTTGAGTCCTTCTGTGTGTGACTGTGGAGTATACTGCAGCACTAACACTGCTGTCCGTGCATCCCCAGGAAAAAGATGACTTCGAGCCGCAGGCACCACCTGAAGGTACACCTTTGATATTTGTCTCTGCATCCCTACAGGCTCTCCAACACATTCCACAACTTAACGGGTCATTGAGAGCTTCAGTTTGATGCTCTAAATCAGGGTGTCAAACTCATTTTGGTTCAGGGGCCACATTCAGCCCGTCTGATCTCTAGTGGGCCGGACCAGTAAAATAATAATAAAACGATCTGGTCAACTTGTTATCTGCAGCTATATTGTTTTGTTTTTTTCCGCAGCTGGAAAAAATTCATACAACCGGCCAGCCTAATCACTTATTATGACACATTCTTTCACTGAGGCCAAAAGATTTAAAATAAAATGCATTTCACAAAAAATAAAAAGGTTTATTCTATTTTATAGACACTTGATATTTTACATCTGATATTGTAGCCATGACGATAGCAAACTATCCAGCCATGGAAAAAAAAAAATTGAACGCTCTGCTTAAAATATAAATAAGCAATTCGATGAAAAATTCTGGAGTCTCCCCATAGATCATGGGTGTCAAACTCGATCGCACAAGAGGCCAAAATCCAAAACACACCTTAGATCATGGGACGAACAGGATTCACATCTATTGAACAATCTAAAACTACATTCTTAAGACTTCAGAAACTTCACTTTTTTAACAAAACTATGAATAAAAACAGACGGCAATATTATTCCAGAACAAATCAACTTCAGCCTTAAATAACCTTCAATATTTTACTCTCCATATAAATATATTTTTCAAAATTATACGAGTGGGAAATAAGCGCAAGATAACGTCAAGTCAGTAACAACAATAAAATAAAAGGATCTGGATAGAATTACCCGGAGGGCCGGATCCGGCCCCTGTGCCTGGACTGTGACACTTGTGCCATAGATGATGCGCTACAGATAAATTGAACTTTGTGTAGGAGCAGAAAGTTTTTTTAGATCTCCAGGCCTCGAGAGCCGCTGCGTCTGCATGATTTCCAGATATCCAAGCCCGACTCATGACTGATTACCTGGTTCAGGTGTGTCCAGTCAGCTAGGTGATGCCAGAGGAAGTTATGTTAGAAAACATACAGGTGTGCAGCCCTGGAGGAGTTGCCAATCCGGCCCTCCTCTCAAATTTCTGAACCTTTTGTGCCCCCCCCCCCCCCCCCCCCCCGAGTCTAAAAGTGGGCTAGAAACTTGAATCGTATTTTTTTGCCATCCTTATCTGGCGGGCCGGATGTGGCCCGAGGGCCGTGTGTTTGACACCCCTGCTCTAAAGTTTCAAGTTTGACATCTTCTTTAATAAAAAAAAAGAAAAAAGTATGACATACTGTACATACATGTTCTCCTGGTTTGAATGTCACCAATCTGGGATGTGTTAGGACTTTTGACCATATCCACAAGGGTTCTGGCAAACCTGAATGGTTACCATCTTTTTAAAGGATGGTGTTTTCTGTCTCCAGGCAACTTTCACTTCTCATCTTTGCAATCTCTTTATTCCATTTAGTTAATAGTTGAACCTCAGATTCAGAAGGAAAGGTGTTTCTTCTGGCTGTGAAATAATTTACCAACACTAATGTATTGGTCAAATCTGGACGTTTGCATGCCTTGGGCACAAGCTTTTAGTGGACTTTTAGCCAACTTATTTAGTGGTCCTTCAAGCTTTGATCTTGGTTTGAGTTGTAGTTCCAAATTAATGAGGATCTCTGAATGAGAGCCTCCTGGTTGGACCTTCCGGTGAGGAGAGCCCCTAATGCAGACCAAGGCCATGCAAGCGTAATTATATTTCCCCAATCTCCTCTGGACCCTCCTTGAAGAGTTGGAAAAAGTAGTCAGGGACAGGGAGGTCTAGGCCTCTTTAGTTAAAACCTTCCCTAGTGACCCTGGCAGGACATGACCCTGATTCCTTACAGCACCTCTCTCCTTCATTGACTGTTTGTTTGTTCTGCAGAGTTTGGTTCTTCAGGTGGCATCAAATTGGTTGGAGCAGGAGAAAAAGGATCTTGTGACCGCCAAGGAGAATTACATGTCTGAGACTTGCCCTGCTCCTGAAACGAGCGGAGACCAAGCCGCTCTCATGGTGAGAGAAACGTCACAGTGGAGTCAGCGGCCAAAACCACTTGAAAGAAGCACAAATGGATTCTTTTACATATATTTTACATAACATTCCAATAAACATTGCATCTGTGTCCTCACAAAGGAAAGCTGCAAAAAGCTGCACGCTCTCATTGACAAGATTGATGAAGAGAGGTATGACCTGGAGGCCAAAGTGGGAAAGGCCGACAAAGAGGTACGACTCAAGCTGCCGCCGCGTGAAACATCCTCACTGAAAAAAGCATGGCAGGGAGGATGGCTGTTAACGCCTTTCAAAGCAACAAAAACATGTTTTTGTGCTTTAATTTAAAGTTAATCAGTCAATCCTGAAGAAGCGGCTGAAGCTTCATGTTGAGGAAAGTACTTGTACAACAGCAAGTATTTGTGCAAATACTTTCTGACCTGCATCAAAGCACACATTAACCTGCTCGAATTCCAAATGACTCTATGGTCAGTATATTCTTTAAAACAAAAGTTGTATGATAGTTTAGAAAAAATAAGATCTAAACCTCAAACTCAACCCTGAAAGTTGCACACCGAAATAATGAACAAGTGTTTTTAAAGAGTCTTTAGATGTTATTTTCATCCAAATGAAAGTGAGGCTGAGCTCTATTCACTCTGCTTCAAATGCTTCATGAATGACCTTTTAGACAAAGAAATCTCAGACATTTTAAGACATATTGAAGAAGCCTCCTGGCTGAGGATGGCTATTTGATAAAACCGACTCATATTTAAGCCAATGCTTCATTTCAATAAGCTGCACTAAATACATTCAGTTCATCAGACGATGAAAGAACATGATATTTAACACATCAAGGTGAGATGATAGAGGCTGAATCTAAATGTCTCCCTTACCCCTACAGCTTCTCTCTATTTAGTCCTCCAAACAGAGAGATTTGTAAAAAATTAGGCTGTGTTGGAATTCCTTTCCTGACTCACTATATAGTGCATTTTCTAGTGCTGTACATCTACAGTTTCAAGATCGAGCGCAATACAAATTTTGCGAAAAACTGGTGTGCATCAATGCTCACTACTATAGCAAATATGGACTACAATGCATTGTGGTAGAAAACATTTTGCGGAAAAAAAACATGTTTAAATGTCCTTTTTTTTTTTTAACAAACTATCCTGATTTGTATCATCAGAACACAGTGGAGTCCCTAATAGACGTCATGAAATGTTGGGATTGATTCAGTTTTCACTTCACGATATCAGTGACGTCATTTCCGGGGTTTAGAAAAACAATGTAAAAATAGTGGGCACGGTGTCCGAATTGTAATTTTTTTTTTTTTTTTTTTAAATCCAGGGCTAGTTAGTCCCCAATTATAAAGTTTTTTACTTGTTAGGAATTAGGGGGGAATTCGGATACAGCACTAGCATCTTTAAAATTACAAACCCTCGATGACATCATCAATAGTCCCTGGTTATCTTTTTTTTTTTAATTTAAACAAAATTTCAAAACAGTTTTTGAGACTTTCCAGAAAAACTTAAAAAAATGCAAATATGTCAGACTAATCAGAACAATAAAAGACAGTTAGAGATTGTCAATAAAAGGAGAAAAGAAAAGAAAAGAAAGTACGGGTCTGCACAGTCAGAAGAAATAAACTCAAACACTTTAGATGAGGTTCTGCAAAACACTCTGTATAATGTGGATTAATATTGTTAATACATGTTTCAAGCTTGCAAACAGTTTATTAATATGGCCTTTGTAGAAAATGGTCTTACTTTAGATGTTAATGAAAGTGAAGTATGGATGAAGTATGTTCATAAACCATATTTGGCTTATTGTGCTGATAAATGTGATACTAACACTTAACATTTGTAATAGTCTTAATTGTTTTTGTTAATTTCCTCTTCCACATTTTTATTTTTCTATGGAGGCTGGATATATCTTAAGATCCGTTTCTTTAAAATAGTTTAAAGAGGAGTCGCTGGTAATCTACGTGGCTGCCAGTGCTCGTATTACTGTATTAGTATTTATTAGGGGGTCTATTTCTGTACTTAACCCATACATCAGGCGTACTGTATTCTAAGGTGCAAAAACAGGTAACAGAGACCAAACAGTGAGTTTAACTAAACTTTATTCCACTATTTAGCTATCCACTCCCATTATTATTTTAATCAATATTCTTTAACCAATCCATCAAAGTCCTCATCTTCTGTGTCTGAATCAATAGACTGTATTTTTGAGGAATACAAATTTGAGGATTGTATTTATGCCTCCAAAAGATCCAACTTGTCTTGGAAATTTCCAGAAAGCCCATCCATGGTCACACATTCAGCTTTCTGTTGTGACAGCTGCAGCATTAAAAAGCCCAACCCATCCCACAAGAACTGAACAAGGATTCCCAAATCTAACACTAGAATGTGCAGATGAGCTGCCATTGTACTTGTTGTGATGAAAACAAAACTCCGCAAAATTCTGTCAGACGAAAAGGAAAATCTTTCCTGAACCGTCCAGTTAAAGATGAGCACCAAGGAATCTCAATGTAACACATTGTTTATTGTATAACCTCCAAGAATATGCTTTTTAAATAGTTCTCTCTGCCTGAGGACATTAGTCTACAAATGATACCAAACTGTTAACCTTTCCGTTTCCTTTTTGAATGAAACGCTCGGCCACTCCCAGATTGAAGACCTGAAGATCAAGGTGGTCGACCTTCAGGGAGTGAAGAAGCCCGCCCTGAAGAAGGTGCGCATGTCTGCCGACGCCATGCTGAAGGCCCTGCTGGGCTCCAAACACACGGTCAACATGGATCTGAGAGCCAACCTGAAGCAGGTCAAGAAGGAGACCAAAGAGGAGGTGAGCATTCGCAGTAGCAGGACGGCGCTCTGGAAAGGCGGCTGCTTTTTCACTGACTGTGCGCTATGCTTGTGTGATGCAGCCTATAGAGGCAGTCGGCGACTGGCGTAAGAACATTGAGGACAAGGCTGACAGGAAGAAGATGTTCGAGTCCTCCTAAAGAACTGAACTCTATCTCTGCAGTCGTGCTGGGCTGCTGCCACAACCTTTTTTTTTTTTTTTTTGAACTTCTGGAAGTTGTCATTGAATTGAAATACATTTGTTTCGTTAAATCCGAATCCATGCTGATTTGTTTAACCGTACATCTGTGTAGCAAAGGGAGGAGCTGAGTTCAATCAGAAGGTTGGTAGTTCGATCCCAAGCCTCCACCTGATGAAGATCCTGAAGGGAATGTTGTCCCTGATGTGTTCTTCTTTTGTAAGTGGCTTGGGATGAAAGTATGAGCAACATGAATAAATGTGAATGTTCAGATGAGTGAAGAGGCTTCTTTTCCATGTTTTTTCTAACTCTGGATTGTTACTCAGGTGCTATAATTTCCCCGTGTGTCTGTTGATCATTGTCTCACACCGGCTGCCATGAGGTACTGTCTTTGACTCAGTGAAGCACAACTCCGCAAAGTTACTTTTAGCACATATTTATGGATTACATTTGGGTAAAAGTTCCACATGTAGAACTTGTTCAGGAAAACTTAGACTCATATGTCACTTCAACACATTCTCATTTCCAGGTTATTGCATATTGACGTTTGGTTAATATTAAAAATTGTTTTGTGTGTCTCCAACTCGTTGTTTTTTGAGGTGCTGGCTGCTCCGATTAGATCAGGGCTCCCCAAACCTCAAACTGGTAACGGGAGACGTACCGAACCAGTACCCTAACCTTGACCCGGTACCAGACGGGCACCGGAACCGGTACTGTAAACCGGTACCAGAACGTGCGGTACTGGACAGTACTGGAACTGACACCACGCACGTACGCTACCAGACGTACCGATTTGTAGACCAGATTAGGGCTAGGATACCGGCACTGGCCACATCCCGAGGACCGGTCAGCCCCCCTGATTTAACCAGAACAGCCAAGACATAAAAAAAAAAAAAAGACAAATTGGGGACACTCAAAATGTCAAAAAATTACACAGAGAGATCCTTGATCAATTGTCAATATGTGATGAGTTGGGAATTCAGTCAGGAATCAAACACTCTAAGGGTGCTGTTTGAGATGAACAGGACTTTGGCTTGAATGAAACATTGGAACATTTCTTTTTTGTGGTGCTGTCCACTTCACTGACTCTGACAGACTCATCAACCTCAGCTATACTTACATGCACTCAAGAGACCCGGTTCAAATCTATATTCTGGAGTAACCTAGTCTCTTAAAATTCATCCAAACGGAATTTCCTGCAACCTGGCTTAGGAAAAGGAAAATCTAGCTTTTTTTTAATTAAAACCCTTACTTTGAAGTGAAAAGATGTTGAGTAAAAGACAAGTAATAATAGAGATGTGGAAACATGATCTCTCTTCTCATGCAAACTCATAAGCTGATTACTCCAAGCAGGTTTTCCTCAAAAACCAGGTTACTTCATGCATGTGAGCACGCTGGTCCTTATGCTAAAAACTCCCACAGATTCAGGTCTTAAAAATGCATGGAAAGAATGTGTTATGTGCTTGAAAAAGTGTTGTTTTAAACATCTCTACCAGATGGAGCTAAAACAACAACATTTTGGGCCTGTTTGCTGATTCCGTGTTCCAAAAACCTCCAAAAGTGACAATAATCTCGATCAAAAGGAAAGAAGTATGTTGAGGTTTTAACAGGAATTTTATATCTCTATACAAAAGGAGAAAATTATACAGTCTGAAGTTGAGTAGTTTTAATTTTTAAGCCCCTTCCTGCACATTGAAGTGTTGAGACTTCATCTGCACCCCACCCTGCACATCCTCCTGCCCTGTCATGCGTCCTGAGCGAACGTCCCAGAGATGGAAGCTCAGCATGAGGTGCGCCTGCTACGTTCCTGCTGCTTCTGAGTGACGCCAGCAGCTTCACTTACTTTTGAATTTTTTTTAGCTTTTTGCTCAAATCTAGAATAATTTTTAACTATGCTAACATTTGACAAAAGTAGGACAAGTCCTGTGTCCCTTCTATTTTTTTCAGAAAAGGGAAATTGCATATTAGTTAACATTTAAAGTTAAATATAAACATGCCAGATTTGAACTACGGGGTATTATCCAACTGTTTTGGCTTCAGCTTTGCATTTTGCAGGGAGGAGGCAATAAACAAGGCTTTGTTAATATAAATATAATTTTAAGAACATCACAGAGAGATGTGAAGTGTTCAAGGAGTGTCATTCTTACCTCCTGGCCATGGAAAGAAACGCTTGAAATGTTGGTGTGAGCAGCAGGTGGCTGCCTTGCAGAGTTCAGCCACACGAGGGCAGCAGAGAGCACGCTGCACTGCTGGATAAATAGACGCCAAACATTTACTGAAAGCAAAACCTGACAGAAGAGGTTGAATCACAAAAAGGTGAGTGGTCTCTTTAAAAATCTAGGGCTTTCTAATTTTTTAATTAAAAAGCATTTTATTAACAATCTGTCTCTGTTTTTCAGTTGGTCGGAATTGATGAAGTGAAAATATTTGGAAATGTGAAAAAAAGAAAAGGTAAACTTTTCAGATTTTATCAGCTGTTGCTTCAAACTTGCATGGAAAAAACTGTTTTTCTTTATTCTTTTACCTGTTTCCTTTCTGCAGGTTGACTTTCAGATGACCTCTGACCTTTTCACTCTGATTAAACACTTGTATCGTCAGAGGGTGAACAGACTTCTGCAGGTCAATGTGCATCCAATATTTAAATCCTGCAAATTTATTTTCTTCATGGTGGTTCTCGGGCAGCATCCCTCACTTTCTGCAGACCTACCATCTTCCCTCTATAGGTGAGAAAAAGTTGCAGGACTGAGCAAAATACACAGTATATGTGTTTGACCTGAGCTTTAATCAAAAGTTTATATACCATGAACAGCTTTTTGTGCTTTTTAAAACAGATTAACAGTATGGAAGATATTTTTTTTAAGGGAAAGAAAACAAAAACTCCTAATTTATTGACTTTCATAATTTACACTCAATTTGAACAAATTTGATTGATAAAAATTGGAATATAGTATCTGTTTAATCCATGTTTTTAGCTAACGGGTGGCAGCATGAAGCTGCACTCTTAAAGGAGAGTAAAACATACAATTACTTTTACTTTGAAGAGAAATTGTAAGGGGGGGGGGGGGTGCTGGTAAACTAACATGAATGCAAGGGCCTGCAGGAGACGGCCTCAGATCATGTTTAGATGTTAGTCAGTCCTGATGGAATGATTGTGTCACCACTGAGATCGTGTGACTGAAATCAGGAGAAACCTTTGATGGCATCATTTGTCCTGACTGCAAACCCTGGATGACATCTCACGGTCCTCCTCCATAAGGAGAGAGACAGTGTCTGGTCGAGTCCTGGAGGCCTGTAGATGAGTCAATAATGTGCAAAATTTGTAGAGACATTTCCAAACACTAAATTAAAAAAATGGCCTTGAAGCAGCCAGTGGAAAAAAATAAACAGGAAAAAAGAAAGCAGCATATTTTTCTCAATTGATTGTAAAACTCCCATACATGAAATTTGTTCTCCTTTACACGTCTAATGAAGAAGCAACATGCTTTAGCCACTCCCAAATCATCCCCATCCTACCCTTGATAATTTACAACAAGCAGGAATAAATAGCTCTGCCAAGGCCAAGCAGAAGGCCCGTTTAAGGCCTTGATGAAGCCCTTGTTTAAGGCCTTGCTTAAGGCCTTGTTGAATTCCTACTGAAGGCCCGCCCTGTCATAGGCCTTGCTGAAGCCCCCGGAGAAGGCCATGGAGAAAGGCTTGCAAAGGGCAATGCTGAAGGTCGTTGAAGGTCATGCTGAAGGCCCTGTTAAAAGCCATACTCAAGGCCCTGCAGAGGACCATGCTGCAGGCAATTGAAGGCCACGATGAAGGTCCTGCACAAGGGAATGCTTTAGGCCCCACTGAAGGCCCTACTGAAGGCCCTGTTGGGCTCCAAACCATTGACAGTTTATATCACTGGAGATACTGAACCACTTTCGATGGAAGTGGTGTGGACTTTGACCATGATTGGTGACAGTAGTTACAACAGAAACGTGTCTCAAACCGACTTGTCAATCACTGATGACTAGCTCCAAATGGTGGTGTCCATATCGTGGAAAAATATCAACTGAATTGGCTTCACTTCACTTAAGCCGGAGGTAAGGCGTTACACCTGCTTTGTCCAGTTAAAATATATACTGTCTATGCTCCAAACACGCGGTAAACATGGGATTAAGATCCAGCCTGAGTAGGCCACAGAGAACACCAAAGACGGGGTGAGGAGTGAAGCTTGGAGACAGGAGCTAAGGCACTGTTTTGAACTTGCTTTCTTTTAGTCAGATTAATGATGTGAAGCCCCACTCTAATGACTTTTTTTTGTGTTTTTTAAGATGTTCTTTTGGTATTTACAGTCGGGCAAATGAGTATTTGCACACCCTGTGATTCCGCAAGTTCTCCTACTTCAAAATCATTGATGGGTCGGAGATTTTCATCTTAGGTGCATGTCCACTGTGTGAGACATAATCAAAAAAATAAAGAAAAAATGAAAAGTCGGGAAGTTACTTTGTATGTTTTTTAAATAATTTGTATTGTACTGCAGGAAATACTGCTGCACATGTCAGTTAGCTCAATTCTGAGCCTCAACAAACTGTTCCTAAATGATTATTATAAATTAGAAGCACCTGTGTGAGGTCGTTAGCTGCATGCAGACACCTGTCCACCCCGTGCAATCAGTAAAACTCCAACTAATAACATCGCCATGACCAAAGAGCTGTCAAGACACCAGATGCGAAATTGTAGATCTACACAAGGCTAGAAAGGGCTGTGGGGCAATAGCTAAGCAGCTTGGTGAAAAAAAATCCACTTGCTGGGGCAATTACTAGAAAATGTAAGAAGCTAAACATGACTACCAAACTCCCTCCATGTAAGATCTCACCTTGTGAGGTCTCAATGATCCTGATAAAGAAATAGACGTTAGGAGCTGGCTAATGACCTGAAAAGAACTGGGACCACCGTTTCCATGGTTACTGGTGGTAGTACACTAAGACGTCATGGTCTGAAATCATGCATGGCATGAAAGTTTCCCCTGCTTAATCCAGCACATGATTGCCAATGATGATCCAGGAGGATCCAGAGGAACCATGGGAGAAAGTCATGTGATCAGATGAGACCCAAATAGAACTTTTTTGTTCTTAATTCCACTCAGTATTTGGAGGAAGAAGAATGATGAGTACCACCACAAGAACACCATTCCTGCTATGAAGCATCATGCTATGGGAGTGTGTCTCTGCACATGGGCCAGGACAACTGGATTGTATTAGGGAGAGGATGACCGGGGCCATGTTTTGCGAGATTTTGGGGAACAACCTCCTTCCCTTAGTTAGAGCATTGAAGATGGGTCATTGCTGAGTCTTCCAACATAATGATTTGAAGCACACAACCAAGAGAACCAAGGAGTGGCTTTGTAAGAAGCCTTTCAAGATTCTGGGGTGACCCGTCCAGTCTCCAGACCTGAACCAAATGGAAAATCTTTGAAGTGAGTTCAAACTCTGTGTTTCAACCTGACTTATCTGGAAAAGATCTATGTGGAGGAGTGGGGGCAAATCCCTTCTCTGGGGCAAAACTACAGGAAACTTTGGACCTTTGTAATCTCAAGCAAAGGGTACTGTACCAAATTTTAACACAGAATTTTTTCAGGTGTTCAAATAGTTATTTGTAGTAGCAGAATACAAATACATTATTTTGAAAAAAAAAAAAAATCATGCAATGTGATTTCTATAATTTTTTCTAGATTTATTTTTTCACATGGGACATGAACCGAATATGAACATTTCAGCCCTTCCATGATTTTAGTGGGAGAATTTGCAAAAACACAGGGTGTTCAAATACTTATTTGCTTCCCTGTATCTCATGATGGAGGACATATATTAAAGAAATTATGATAGAAGCTGCTTTTCTGATTATTTATTGTTTTAATTGGTTAAGAATCAGGATCATATGAAAGAATGCTGCTGGATAAAGGCTGTAGTAGTGATACAAGCACCTTGCTCCAGTCTATTCTGATGTGTCCACTTGTAGTTGACTAGATTGTCGCACTGCTCATGTTCCTGAGGGGCTGTGAGCTAGTGAGAGAGAGTGTAAGCAAAGGGATGATGGGAAGTTAGGGCAGGTGTATTTCTAAAGTACTATTTGCAGAAACTTTGTCCTAGATTACAATAGTGTTTTTTTTATTATCTTGGCTAAAATCAGCATAATCATAATTAAAAGATTGCTGGGAATGGTTTAAAAATAAATCAAAAGATGATCGGAGTGTGACTTTAAAGACTGCTGACAGGAAAAGGAAATGGGAAAACTCTCAAATATTTAAATGTGACATCCAGTCACACCTGCTGTAGATGTCTGCCTCATGACCGGCACTGTTTCTGACAATGCCACAGAGGATAAAAGATTTTTAAAAAATATTTAAAATGTCCTCAACCCAAAGCAGACTTACATTTTAGAGTTTGTTCTGGTTGCTCTTTTCATGGCTGCTACTAACTGAAGATGCAACCAATCAGTGGTAGAGGGGTAAAGTTTTGTCCGGGCGTCAGAGCCCTCAGGCATGTAGCAGCTTGTGTTTCTGTTGAATCTTGTTTGGAAAGCTTTCAGAGGAGCTGGAGCCTAACCCAGCAGATGTCAGCAAAGAGCCTCTGTCCCCCAGCTGCCTGTCCTGATGCTCATCTTCCTCCTTGCAGCCCGTCAGCTCTCCTCCCATTGATGCTCAGTGACTCACCCTATGAGTTCATCCTATTCCATAATCTCCACAAACAAAACACTATTTTCCTCTGCAAGCAGTGAGTGGTGTTCTCTTCTCTTTTTCAATTCTAATTCTTTCAAAACTTTCTCTCAAATGCTTTTTTTTTTTTTACATTGGGTTGGTGAGTCTAAAATGAGAATCTGCATTTTTCTAAATGGTAAATTTACTGAATAAATGACGCTCACCAAAAATATCAGTTACTTTATCTTAAAATATGACAAAATTGAGCAG
The DNA here is from genome assembly GCA_003999625.1 of Oryzias javanicus. Taxonomy (NCBI): domain Eukaryota; kingdom Metazoa; phylum Chordata; class Actinopteri; order Beloniformes; family Adrianichthyidae; genus Oryzias; species Oryzias javanicus. Next base: position 7,652,097 of record CM012442.1, on the reverse strand, counting down.
TGCTGGGCAGATCTATCCAAAAGTATTGCTCTCTAGTTGGTATTGGTATCGACCCGATCCACTCTTCTGTTTTAGCCTAAAGGACCCAGCTGAGTGGCTGCCTCTCAACCCTCAGCAGCAGATCTCACAGAGCATGCGTAGTTCACCATATTTCTGCTCTATTTGAATGCTGAGTTGTTTTTAGCAAGTTACTTTTCACCTGTTTTTATTGTTCGATTTAAAGGCTAAAAAGTTACAAATTATTAAATTTTCTACAAGTTGTTGTTTTTTTTTTAATCGTTAAACATTATTTTGTAACATAGTTACTTGTTTCTTTTGGATTGTTGACTGTTTTGTATTCACTACTTCACAATTTTTTATTTTAATTAAAAATTTTGTTCAAATTTTGTTTTTATGTTTGTCAAGTAATTTAAAAAAGGGAAACTTACAAAAAAAACCATTCACAGTTCTTAAAAGCAATTGAGATTTTGAAGTTCATGTCAAATCCCCTGCATTTACAAAAAATATAAATATTAGTATTGGCGATATTGACCGGTATCGGATTGATACCTGAATGCTCAGTATTGCTCAGTCCTAACATGGAGATAAAAGGTTGTTTTACTCCATGACAGTAGACTTTGTTCAAGTTTGTTGTACGTTTTTTGGATCCAGTACTGTCTTTAGGGATATTTATTTTTATTATTTACAAACCAACTTCCTATTACTTTGAACTGAATCTGCATATTTACTTCTGGTGAGGATAGGCTCAAGCAGGATTTAAAATGATACTTTCTTAAATAAAACTTCTTTTAGAGTTTGTAAATGTTTTAGCTTTTTCAAGGCTTTTTGGTTATTTCAAGGACATAACAAGTGTGTTTTACTGGTGCATGTTTGTTCCTCGGACCAAACAAGATAGAATTGAAAGAAATTCTAATTCTTGGTTGAAGGTTTGCAGGTTTTCGCTCCGGACATCACTGGTTTGTTCCTGCAGTGTTTTCGGACAGACTCCTCAGAGAATGGTGTCAGCTCTTTGATCCAAAATTGATCATGATTTATGGCGGCTCCCTGCAGAGCCAGCCTCAGGAAAAGAAACCGATCAACTGACCATGCGCCATGATTATTGTGCAACAATTCCTGCAGCTCCTCATTTGTCTACGTGTGTGTGTATATGTGTGTGTGTTGGGGGGGTTGATCGTGATTTCCTGCAGCTGAAATTTATGAGGTTCCTCAGAGATGTGGTATTTCTGGAGCCTGTTGGCCTATTGGTCTGAGGTGCCTCTGTTACCATAAAGAGGGCTGACTTTCCAGCTGAGCCAGCACTTCACACCCTATATCCATCTTTAATCTTTACTATCTGGGACTTGGCAGGATCTCCCGTCCTTCTGGTAGACTTCCTTGTCCTCCTCATCATCGTCACGCTCAGTAGGTGAAAGTCAGTCCTGAAGCTCGCTTCTTCTTGTCGGGATAACTGAAAGCTGCTCCTCTGTGCAGGTGGGATGTTTTCAAAAGCTGCTTTTTTGGGTGTTTTTTGGGCTTTTAGAGATGCAGCTGCTGCTGCAGGTGTGTCCTCTACACTCCACAGCAGTGATTCGATGCACCAAAGGACATTTAAGGACGCTCAGCTACTCTGTTGTCAGACCAGTTGTGTTGTTTCCATTAGAAGATACAGGATTTTCATTGTTCTGCCTCTCTTGCTTGGACAGTCAGCTGCAGCTTTATGACTTTGATTGAAATGGCACCATTATAAGAGCAGCTCTGAGGTCCTAGCTTTCATTCACGTATGCTTTTTGCATTTTTCATATCTATCTTCTGTTTTGTAACTAAGTTTCTGATCATTCTCAGCACCGTGGAGCCTTTGTATTGAAATGCTTAACCTGAAGCTTGTTAGAGTATGTGACATATGATTGGTTTGCCACATGTCATCCTTTTTAAAGCTCATCTAGGAATAGATGGAGGCAATTCCGGAGAAACAGAACTTATTTTCAAGCTTTCGCCTGATTGTTTCAGCTGGAATTTGAAGCAGCTTGTGGACACACCTGTTGTCAGCTGCAGTTTGGTGCCTGCAGGCTTCTGCTGTCGTGTTTATTGCCCTCCCTCCCTGCATGCTCTCTGTTACATACTTGGTTTCCGTACTGCAGGCTTTTGACTCCTAACTTTAATTTCGGGCCAGATGCCATCAGAGGAGCAACAGTTGCACCCTAACATTTGACCCCGCTCACCCAAAATTAGCCACTTTGTCAGTTTTGTGAAGAGTGTCACATTTCCTGCCAGAGGTCAGAGTGTGTGGATCTATAAAGCAGGAGCAATAGGATCAACAGGGTCAGTGAGCTTAATGAAAGCTGCATCCAGTCTTTACTAGCTGTTTCCTTCTGTCTTAACAGGGTGTGAAGATCAAGACCAGCAAAAATGTCTGAGTAAGTACACTTTTCTGTTGAGATTTCTCTGAGATCGACACACATCCTGGACCTCCCACCAAGATAGGATTTAGAATGATCCGAGTGATTGTTCCCAGCGTGCAAGAGAGTTTTTATTAACCTGAGCATGTTTGTGATAGCATTTTCAGTTAGATATTTCTTCCAGTACTGGTTTCAGCAGAAACACATTCTGAAATTGTTTTTAAATTTATTGATTTATTTATCCAAAAAAACACACTGAAATTCAAGGATCTGGTAGATCACAGAACGGCACAGTTTATGTATAAAATCCAGAACAAACAGTTACCAGTGCAAATCCAAGACCTGTTTAAAAAACGAGACTCTACATACAACCTCAGAGGGAAAAATGTGTTAAAAAAACCATGTATTAGAACAGATGTAAAACAACATTGCATTTCAACAGCTGGAGTAAATATTTGGAACAGGCTAGATGAAGACATTAAAGATTGTAGAACGTTGAATAGTTTCAAACAAATGTACAAAAAGAAAATCATAAAATTATACCGCGAAATTGAATGCTGAATATTTTTGGTAAAAATGTTTAGTGAAATTATGTTTAAATTATCAGGATTGTAGCAGCTCCCTATGTTTAGTATAAAGGGGATAGCCATTATAAGCTTTGGCTTCTGTCTACTCCCTTTCAGACTTTCCATGATCTTATGTTTTGTTTGCTTTTGTTATTGTTGAATTGAAACTGTTACACAATGCCTGGAAATGTCTGGAAAAATAAATAAATCTGAAATCTGAAATCTAAATTTGCAATATAACACAAAAATTGTTTCTATTAATTAAAATTGGGCTGGAAGGTGAACAAGCTGAGCTATGATGGGCTGAAAAACCACAGAAAGGCTGAACGAGGCTGATGAAAAGGATGCTGTGAGTGTAGGTGGAAACTCAAATAATCTAATAAAGAAACTGTAACCTAAATAAACAAAACATGATTTCAAACAAGAAATTCAAGTCTTAATAAACCCTAATCAAAATCGAACCATTATAACTACAAGAGCTGTCTTGTTTAGGAGGGATTTCTGCTGTTTTCAGTTTTTGCTGTTTTGATATTTTTTCACAATAAATTTATCTAAAAATAAGTTGATTTTTCCATACTATCACAAGTGAGAATTTGTCTCATTTGAGGCTTCATGCTGGTCTGGTGGTTTAAGGACTATTGCCTCGATCCTTTGGTTGTGTAGCTTGTGTGGTGTGATGCTTCTCAAGTTATTTAGTGAATCTAAATTGCTATGGTGTTCGAAAGGCTTGAGATTTTTCCAGGGGGTAATCCACCTTTGCCCTTAGACAACTGGAACAACCATCAGTGACTCCATAAACCCTGAATCTGTGGGCTCTGAAAATGGATGAAAAAAAAAGTCATTTTCTCTTTGTAAAATGTACCTGTTGGGTCATTGTCTTTTCTGTGTAACTTCTCTTAATGAACACTATCATCCAACTTTTTTAGAGCAGTTTTTCTAGTTTCATGAAAACATTAAAATGAATGACAATTGACCAAACAACACTCTACAATTGTCATCTGACAGGGGAAAGAAAATGACCTCCAGCCGCAGGCATCATCTGAAGGTAAGGGCAGTTCTCCTAGTTCTCTCTGTTTGGACAGCTCGGTGTTCTGCTGCAGGTTTGCTTCATACTTGAATCTCCTGGTAGAGCTTGATGCTGCAGATTGCCGCAGGCTGGTTGGAGCAGGAGAAGAAGGATGCTATTGCAGCGAAGGAGGCTTACATGGCTGAGAACTGCCCCGCACCCGACCTCAGCGGAGACCAGGCTGCCCTCATGGTAAGAACCAAACATGTTGGGTTTCTTTATGTGCTTAAATAACTCTGTTACAATTTTTTATTGGTATGCTTTCTAATTTTATGAAAATTGAAAACCCATCACATTTTAAGCACACCTGGTTTCTCTGACACTTAAATACTGTAACCAGAATTGTTCCCCTCGAAACATGTTGGGATAGTGCAAACTGCTGATGGTCAACGATCAATGTTTAGCAACAGCAGGAGCAAAAAGGTCATGAGATCTTTGTTGGTCAGTGAACATGTGGAAACCTGGTATCCATCCATCCTGGTTGGGTTGGGGGGACAGCAGACTAAGCAAAGATTCCCAGACTTCTCTCTTGCCAGCCACTTCCTCCAACTCCTCTGGGGGGAGCCAGAGATGTTCCCAGGCCAGCCGACAGACGTAGTCTCTCCGTTGTGTCCTGGGTCTTCTACCCAGTGGGAAATGCCTAGAAAACCTCTCCAAGGAGTTGTCCAGGAGCCACCTCTGGCTCTTCTTAATGTAAAGGAACAGTGCTCTACTCTGAGCTCTCTGCAGGTGACGGAGCTTCTCACCCTAAGTGCCCAGCCACCCCAGGAGGAAGCTCATTTCAGTCATGACCCAGACCTAATGGACTGTAGTGCGACCAGTAAATTGAGAGCTTTGCTTTTTGGCTCAACTCTTTTTTTTTTTCACCACAACGGACCAGTATAGAGGCCACATAACAGCAGATCCCGCTCCAAAACCCCCTGTCAATCTCACACAACGATCCACCCTCACTCGTGAACACATCAGATGGAAACTGATGATGAGATGTTTGATGAGAATCCACAGTTTGTTTTTCTTTGAAGGTAAGAATACCAGGAAACTGCTAAAGAAAGTTCATCTCATAAGTTCTGTATATCTACAGGAACTCTGCAAGAAGCTCCATTCGGTCATTGACAAGATCGATGAGGAAAGGTACGACACAGGAGCCAAGGTGGAGAAGGTGGATAAAGAGGTGAGCCAGTCATCATCCATAACCAAAGAAACAACCTTTACAGGCCTTTACTCTGTATGTTGGTTCTGTTCAGTTCTAGACAAGTTTCTATCTATCTATATGATGACAGATGAAGATGCTTGCTTTTAATCTTCAGGCCGAATTGCAAGATTAATGATTTAAGTAGGTAAGCACATAAAAGTCCCATTAGTGGTAACTGAAGAGGATTTCATTTCATTTAAATTTATAAATTTAACTTGCAAGAAAATAATGTGAAGGAACTGTTAGTGGGTCGGCTTTGTTTAAAGTGAAGATGATGGACTTTTTGGCTCCACATGGATTCCCTCTACTTAAATGAATTCACAAAAATAAAAGAAAGCGGGAAGTCAAATCTGATGGGAGTGATTCTGTGTGGCTCAGATCCAGGATCTGAAGCTGAAGGTGATAGAACTGGGTGGAGTGAAGAAGCCTGCCCTGAAGAAGGTGCGCATGTCTGCCGACGCCATGCTGAAGGCCCTGCTGGGCTCCAAACACACGGTCAACATGGATCTGAGAGCCAACCTGAAGCAGGTCAAGAAGGAGACCAAAGAGGAGGTGAGGAGTGAAGGAGATCTGACATTTGTTCTTCATTTCTGTTGGTCCAATAAGTTTCTTCAAAGTGACTGATGTAAAACTTTCTTCCAGCCCACAGAGGCGGTCGGCGACTGGCGTAAGAACATTGAAGACAAAGCTGACAGGAAGAAGATGTTCGAGTCCTCTTAAACCGTGCTTGACGTGCACTGGACGAAGGCAGGAGAAATGTTTCTATCCGAGGTCTGAGTGACTGAAAGCCTTTGTGTGTCTCACAGACATACGGACCGAGAGTTGGGGTGGCGCCCTCTGATTTTTGATCTCATTTTGTGACCCAGTCCCCCCCAGAGAGACTTTGAACCCAAAAACAGAAGCATCATGTAGCATTCTGCTAGAGAAGCATCACTTCAACATGTACACTTCAACATGCAAACAATAGAAATAAAACAATTGAAATAAGGATGAATGTCTTCTACCTTGTTGTTAATAATCCCACAGCACACAACAGAGCAGCTGACTCATAAACAGCCGACTCTCACAAGAAAAGAGTTCCAGTATTTCTTCTATTTTCTGGAAATATTTGTTTTTAAAACAATAGAGTTTTATGAAGAGTTTAAATTCTGACTCTGCAAACTCACCAAACACCTTAAAATCCCAAAGCTTTGTTTCCTCCACATTTGAAGAAACCAGCCGAGTGTGCTCATGCAAACTAAATTCAGAGATCCAGCTCTCCAAACAGCCTTTCCACCACAAAAGCTGGCATCTCAAAGCCCAGTTGTTTTCCACAGAAAACAGTCATGCTCCAAAAGAGCCATAAGAATCCTGCAGCTCATCTTCTGGTGCTCTCAGATGGAGGGCAGCTCACAAAGTGGGGCTTGGCCGGGTGTATTTCAGGAGCTCGCAGGGCCATTGGTCTGACTGGGAATCCATTCCCATAAAGAGAATCTGGGCATTTTGCTGAGACATCTCCAGTCACCATATATATCTATTTGATTTTTCTCCCTCTGAGGCTTTGGCAGTGTGTCCTTTTCTTCCACCCAGTGTGTCTAAACCTCCTTCTTCCTCCTCTCAACAGGTGAGAAAACTTGTTTTTTTTTTTTCCTGCAGTGTCTTCAAAGTGTTTTGCATCATATAACAAGACAGAAACATGTGGAGTAGAGTCACATTTTTACATTTTTACTGGATTAGACTGACTGATATTTGCAACTTTGAGCAATCCTGACCGCCTGAAAAGTTTTTCTTTTTAAGAAACTTTGACGTTCCTTAAACTTCACCATCTGTGCTACTTAATGTTGTTCACAATCTGAATTTAGTGGAAGAAAACTCTAAGACAAAAAAAAAACAAAAAAAAACTGCAACTCTTGAAGTGTGAACATTTTTCTTTCTGAAAAAAAAAACAGATATTTGTTGAAATGTAAGACAATGTCTGAAATTTTTCAAAATGTAATCAGACAGAGGAGTTGATGTTTTTTAGGTATAAAGTGTCAAATTGTGATTAAGTCAGCATTAGCAATTTAAATATATTTAAAAGATTTACAAAATACTTTAATTGTGACTCACATCAAAGAGTATTTGTGGGCTGAGAATGATATTCATAACTTTACCTTGGTTGTTGAGTTTCTCAGAAGCGGTGCTTTAGAACGCTCACTTTACTTGTAGAAATACCTTCTGGGGGGGGTCTCATTTATACTGTTGAAACTTCGAAAGGCTGATTATTGCAGTTTTTGTATAAAGCATTAACATGTTTTAGGATATTTTCCTGTCTTGACTTGTAATTTTCATATTCAAAGTAATTAAAATATTTCCACACTTAACTTCACTGAGTGATGCTGCCAGAAGAATTTTCTCTCCGAGCCCCTGACATGGTGTAGTCATGCGACTCAGAGAGGCGACACCTGAGCCCCCCCGTCCCTCCGTATTTCAGTCTGCGTCGCTGATCTTCAGCTGTGGCTATAGATCGAGTTTCGTTCCAGAATCTCCTGTCCATCAATCTCCGCCAGAGCAAAAGAACACGCCGAGCCCCCGTGCTCGGCGGGGCTTTCTTCTGCGCTCACCATGTTCTTCTGTGTTTCTTCATTCAGGCTGTGAGCCACAAAACCTGCCAAGATGTCTGAGTAAGTGTGCAGCAGCTCACACCACACTTCACTTCTGTAAATGGTTTTTCACCTGAGGTGACAGAGGGATGCTAAATTCATCATTAAAAAAAAATCCACTGTTTAGTTATGTCAAGTTATCATGTTAGCAACGAAAACATTTAACAACAAAAAGTTTGATTCTTTTTTTTTACTGTTCAAAACAGTTTTTTTTTATGTTGCCATCACTAATGTTGGAATATTTCCCAAACAGGAAGAAGATGACTTCCAGCCGCAGGCATCACTTGAAGGTGAACAATTAAAAAAAATACAAATTATTGCCTTAAAACTACAGTTTGTGTGTCTTTTTGAATTACGTTTGAGACATTATAATGGTAGATTGTTAGATGTAATCTTCTTTTTTCAAAGCATAAACACACGAAACCATTGCAACCCATTCATTCAGCTCTTCGCATTATCAGCTGTTTTATTGACTTTTTCTCTCCAAAACTGCAAAACCTGTGAAAGTTCACTCCTGACACTTCTTACTGCCGTCTGTCCTACAGAGTGTGATCCTTCAAGTGGCCCAGAGTATGCTTGAGCAGGAGAAAGTAGACATTGAGGCAGCCAAGGAAGCTTACATGGCAGAGCACTGTCCCTCTCCAGAAACGAGTGGAGATCAGGCTGCCCTCATGGTGAGAATCAAGAAAACCACTATCACAAGCACCAAACGCCAAATCCGAATTCTTCTCCTTTTCCACTTTATTTAGCCATCGAAATGGAGAGTTATGGGTAAATTAGTGGCTTCTAATTTGGATGTCACTCCCACTCTGTGATGTCATCACTAGTCACCAGTAAGTGATGTTAGCGCATAGCGCGACATCAATTTTATAACTTTAGAAAGTCATGCTAAAACATAAGGTCATTATTTACATTTATGTGTAAACTTCTGGGCTTCAAAGAAATGCGTGAAACGGATCACCCTCGCTGCGGAAAGATTTAAAGCACTTCGCCTCCTAGGTATCTCCTTCAAAAAACTATTTCGGACACTCCTACCCCTCCAATTGGAGGGGGAGGGGAAGAATTCCAATTCACAGAACTGTCTCTGTGGTGCTATGATTTATAATTTAATCTAAATTTTCATAAAAATACGAATCATTCTAAAAATATCAAATAATAAAAGCGAATTGTGTTTTGAAGAGCCAGTGCTGACCGTCTTAAACTCAAACTTGGTCTATAAATATATATTGGTTGTGTTTTTATTTAGTCAATATTGATGAAAAACTAAAAAGATTTATTCACAAAGAATTTCAACAATCTGTTTAGAGCTTTCTCAAATAACTGGAGTCTAAATTGCAAACAAGTAAAGTCTATTTGCTCCTCATGATATAATGTAGTTAGAGGTTTAAATAGTTCATGCTCCCTGAAAATGTTGTTTTTGGGAGAGTTAGATACATTTGACTTGTTCATATTTTCTTTAAACTTTGGAATAAAACTAAACTGCATAGGCTACTTCTTCATGACGTTAATAAATGTTTATCCTTATATTATGTTTGGGTCAAAATTGACCCATTTTACTCTAAGAAACACGCCAGTTTCAACCCAAACGGTTAATCTCTCAAAACATTCTTTTTCCTAAATTTTCTAAAACTTTGGGAACATGGTTGTAGGTATCTTCTTTTTTTTCTTGTTCACAGGAAGTTTGCAAGAAGCTCCACACGGCCCTTGACAAGATTGATGAAGAGAGGTACGATATTGAAGCTAAAGTGCTCAAAGCTAACAAAGAGGTGCGTGCCGTCTCAGAGCAAAGACCCCAGTTCACTGTCAACAGTACGCCAGGGTCCATCAAACCCTTTGTGCTGCTCGCAGATCGAAGACCTGAAGATCAAAGTCGTTGACCTGGTTGGAGTGAAGAAGCCCGCCCTGAAGAAGGTGCGCATGTCTGCTGACACCATGCTGAAGGCCCTGCTGGGCTCCAAACACACAGTGCAAATGGATCTGAGAGCCAACCTGAAGCAGGTCAAGAAGGAGACCAAAGAGGAGGTGAGGAAATGTCCTTACGAATGGTCTCTCAGCTGGAATAAATTGATGGAATTAACCTGTTTTTTTGTCTTTTCCAGCCGACAGAAGCTGTGGGTGACTGGCGTAAGAACATTGAGGACAAAGCTGACAGGAAGAAGATGTTCGAGTCTTCCTAATTGCGTTGCCGCTGTCCGTTTCTATGTTTCCGTTATCTCCGCTGTTGGCTGAAGGAGTTGATTGTTGTAGGTTTTAGTGCTGAAGGACTTGGGCATGGAATGTGTCCATGAGGTTTTTTGCACTTTGTTGGGGTCTGGAGGGAGGAGGAGAAGTTGTGGAGAGTTTCTGAAGGTTCACACACAAACATAATGTCTTCAACCAGATACAGAACACTCAAACCAAAGAAAAATGTCAATAAACACAATAAAATCAAATCTGGGAGAAAACACATGACGTTTGTTTCATTACATTATTTACAGATATAATGTGGAAGTCAAACAGCTGGGGAAAGGCGGAGTCTTTAGATGGTAATCATCCCTGTGGCTGCTGAAACAGAAGGAAATGACAAATAGAACTGATTTGCCCATTAGACATGATTATTGATTTTATTTAAGATTTTTAGAATACCATTTAAGTGTTTCCAACTGTAGCACAAAGAGAACCAACACTTCTAAGAACAGCTCTGATGAGGAAACAACAGACTGGTAAGTGTCTTCAGAAGGAAAATCCATGACTTGAGATCATCTGCTTTTCACTGGTCTGACTTTATGAGAGTATTTAGAGCAAATAAGGAGACAAACAGTGTGCCAAAAATCAAAGAAATGCTTTAGAAGTCTGAAATAATGAAAAATATATATTATATTGATCACACGTGTCAAAATTGCGGCCCGGGAGCCAGATCCGGCCCTCCGAGTGCTTATATCTGGTCCTCCAGATCCTTTTATTTTATTGTTAATAATGGCCCGATGTTATGTTGCACAAAACTTATATAATTTTGACTATAATAATTTTACAGATGGTAAAATAATGAAAGTTAATTTAGGTTTAAGATGATTTATTCTGGATTATTATTCCTGCCTCTTTTTATTCATATTAATGTTAAAAGTTATGTTTTAAAAATGTTAAAAATTTAATTTTAGTTTGTTCAATACATGTTTAACCTGTCTAAGGTGTGTTTTGGATTTTGGCTCACCTGTGCGATTGAGTTTGACCCCCCTGGTTTAGAGAAAACAGAGCAGAGAAGGCCGTTTATAGTGTTTTAAGATTTGAACAAGTTTCCCATTTTTGATCAAAAGCTTGTTAGTGTTTTAAAGCAAGAAAAACACCTCAGCTTATTTAGTAAAGCTCCTGTTCACAACCAAGAGATTCTTAAAGCAATAAACTAAAAGATTATTTGAACTTAAGTTTCAGTTTAGTTACTGACCTATAGTAAAAACAGAATAATGCATCGGAGGCTTTGGTTAAAAGACAAGGGATTGGAAAATGGTCATTCCAGTAATAAGGTACAGTACTGGCTGATCAATAAAACTGTAGATGTCAGTATTCTATATATGATTCAGATGAATAATTAATGCAAATTTTACATGAAATCAGGTCCTGGAAAAAATTAATTTCTCATGAGGTATTGCCATTGATCCTACAGAGTTTTTGTTGTGAAGTCAGCGACGCATCATGGACGTTCACTTAAGACATTTGGTTTTCAGTTTGTGTCGACTTAGATCAGAAAAGTGGTTCTTGATTCAAAAATCTTGCATTTCTAAAAACCTCCTATATTATTGAAGAAAGATAATTCATTTTCTTACTAAAATAGCTGTACTTTGCAGTGGATCAATGTTTTGGCCAAAGACTCACGGGAGGCAAGGCAGGAACTGAACCTGCAACCGTCCATTTTAAGATCAAGTTTTCTACCTATAAACTGCAGTCACTGTTAGAGGCATTTAAAAGAATTAAGTCTAATATTGCACATTGTGCACCCTCATTCTAAGTCACCGTCCCACTCCTTGTAAGTTCTGCTCTCTCCCTCTGACCTGAAGGAAGCCCGTGTAGCTCTAAAGTTTCCTCAGGAGCTAACTTTATCCCCTCAGGCCTGGAGAGAATGTAAAGTGTTGGTGTCTCACATTTAACTCCTGGGCATTTCATCTAATAGTTCATTTAAGTCACCAAAGTTTTTAAAAAGGGACGAGCCCTGCGCTCTGAACCAGCCTCAAATCAGGTTTTCCTGAAGGTTTTCTTACCTTGTCCAAAGACATTCAACCATTTCAGGCTTTTCATCACTATAGGGACTTTTTCTTTCCCATATGGCTTAAAAATGTGGAATGTCCTTCTTTAGTAGTTTTTCCTTTTATTGAACTCACCTGGACAACTAATGATCACAGGTGTCAGATTTCAGTGATCTAAAGAGACACAATATCATCCAAAGAATTGTAGTTTTTCGACACTTTAATACAATTTTCATAATAATTCCAAAGGGGGGAAGGGTTCTGGGCATCTTTCTGTCCACATTAATGCCTTTCAGTAAATTAAAAATAGAAAAAAAGATTTGAAACAGCTGATCTCAAAGCCAAACAAAACAGTCATGTGACCTCCCCAGTTTAATCAGAGCTCAGGGCAATGTTATCAAAGAGGAGTTCTAATCAACTTTCAACACTTTCTGGAACACAAGCTTGATCTTGCCATCGTAACTTAATCGTATCGCTTTTTCACTAACACTTTTGTTGAATCTAAGTTATGGGGTGCCATTTGTAAATCAGGGATGTAAAATTTTTACATTTTACATCATGAGTTAAATATATAGTTAGGATTTAAATATTTAGATTTTGAGTTAAATATATAGTTAGGATTTATATATTTAGATTTGAGTTAAATATAAATTTGTATTATATATTTAACTCAAATGTAAATATTTAAATCTTAACTATATATTTAAATGAAATCTAAATATTTAAATCCTAACTATATATTTAGATTAACTCAATCTAAATATTTAAATCCTAACTATATATTTAGCTGCAATAAATAATGCATGACTTTTAAAGACATGTGGCTAAATTTATGACTTTCAAAGTCATACATTTATGAGAAAAATGTTATAAATGAATGAGGAAAAGCACCAATGTTTTGTTTATCTGAAGCTTTATTTCCAGATAGGCTTCAAAAACAAAGAAATTCTGAACTTTTTAGAAACTCAAAATCGAATTATTATTAGTGTTGCCACTTTTTCGGGGTTTGGTTTTCGGCATCGCAAAGTTTAATATGAAAGAGAAGAAGCTTTGGAGGACCTGTTTGGAGGACCTCCACTCTAATTCTGCCTTTATCATTTACTCACACAGAAGTTTATTTGTCAGCTTACATCATGTAACTGTCATGCGCACAAAGGAACAACAAAGGAAAACTGGATTACTTACTTTCCCTCCTCCAAAGGAAATTTCAACACAAAACAATAAAAAGGAAGGAAAATAGTCTGTTACTTTAGCACAAGAACATTGACATTTTTATTTTTGGTGACCCTAATACTCTGTCATAAGATTAAATATGTCAACATTGTTCAATTCACATCTCTTGATGTTGCTCGTGGTGTACTCTAGAGGTCAGTGTTGAAACCAAAATCATTATTCATCCATCAATGACATTTACAGCTTCTCAGTTGTTAAAATGTTTTGCTTTCAGATTATACAAAACTGTTCTGTAGTAGGGATGATTACTACAAGTATCATAAAAAATGAATGTGTTGTAGTAAGTTCTCATTAAACCTAAAAAAGACAAAAGCAATAACATTAAATAATCATATGACAAATTCAAAACTGTGAAATCAGAAAGGGGACGGATGAGGAGATGTGGGGAAGAAAGTGGTTATTGTAGCAGATTATAACAGATGTGGGTGAAGAAAACAGAGTAAGTACTGAAGTAATCTAAAGTTGGTGTTCATGAATGCAGAAGATGATGGTGGACTTTGCTGAAAGTCATTTAGCTACGAATCGCACAGCTCATCAAAGCACTTAAAGCTCAGCAAGCTTCGTCTAATACTTTGCAACGGAATATGCAGCTGTTGAATCTAATCTCTTAGAAAATATTAATCATATTGACAGATGAATATGAGAGATTTGTCAGCATGAGTTTTAGTTACTATTCTTTAAAGAGGTTTTGGGTATCATGAATTGTTTATGATCCCAGCAAAAACCTCTAGTACCGTGTAATATTAGAGTCCCGTTCTGCCATGTACAGTTTGTGTTTTTCCCCATAGTCTTTGTCCAGCAAAACATCAGGGAAGAAGACTCACAGCAGAGCTATGTTGAGCTTTATGACTTTTGAGTCAACAGTGTGATTTTTCACACTGTAGTCTGATTTGTGTCTGTTTGTTAATGGCTAAAAAAGACAAGGCAGCTAATGTTACATTTTACCAGCTTCTTGATGCGTCTCTCTTGATGTTCACCTGAGATGGACTTATCAAAAACACTGAAGCAGGAAAGAAGGGGTTCCTCTTGAGTGTGGCTGTTTCTGGAGCTCATTGCTCCACCAGAGTCAAATATGGAGAGACATTTCACACACCTAGGAGTGTGACAGCTAACGGGACTTTATCTTTAAGCTTAGCTTTAAATATGTGCTACCAAAAACAAAATACAGCCTCTGCTGACAACGCAGCAGTTGGCAGCACGTATTACGTGTGGCCAACATCAGTTTCCATCACTTTTTGTGCTGGTCGCATGTGAACATGTTCAAATAACATCATCCTTCTGAAAAATATGCTAATAAAGCTAAACCCTCTAAATGAGTCCTTGAAAGTCAGCCACATCTGACATCCTGAAAAAGTTCCAACTCGCTTTTGGTTTGTTTTTCTTAACCAGCACAATAATTTGTTCTTTGTTCTCATTTCAGGACAAAAGTTTTCCTTTATTTTGTGAACTCTCTTCCTTTTATTTTTGTTGTCCAGTTTTTGTTATTTGTCTCCTTTTGCCCCTGACCGCAGCAAGGTTTACCCCCAGTGAACGTAACAATTACCATCAGCATGATTTAAATGACACAGAACATGTCTGTGGTAAATTCATGCATAAAGTTAAAGATATTTTGGCTAAATTTGAACAAAAACGGTCAGCTAATTTGTCATTGAACTTTTATTTTTGATGACCTATAGAACATCAGAGGTCACCCTACATTGGCAAGGGTAATCTTTCTTTGAAATGTTTCTGTTACTGCTTTGTTTTTACTTTTGCATAACTAACAATTTGATAAAACTATCCTGTCAACAAGTTATCTCTCTCTTTATAGGATTCTGCTCTTTGATTGTTATAAAACTTTTCACATTGTCAGTCCAACGCTGATTCTTCTAAGTACAGATTGTGTAGAGTAGACGCAATTTACAGATAGATTAAAATTCTTTACTTTAATTTGATTTGCTAAACTGTCATCGGATTTTCTCTGTCTTCAGTTTTTAATAGGATTTCTCTTCATTCTCACAGGAACACATTTTTATTGTTCTTTTTTTTTATAAAATAAAAATAATGACTTGTTATAATTATAATAATTAAATATTCTTATTAATTTAATGTCCACTGCAATAGAAAATCTAAGAACATGAATATAAATTACTGTACATTACATGATTTTAAAAAGGATTTGTTTGTATTCCACTGCTGCAAAGAAATATTTGAGCACCTGAGAAAATGGATGTTAATATTTGTTGCAGTGTCCTTTGTTTGTGATTGCACTGGTCAAATGTTTCCTGTGGTTTTTCTTCAGGACCACTCCCCCACACAGATTTGTCACTGAGAAACAGAGTTTGAGCTCCTCCAAAGATTTTCTATGGGGGTTAGATCTGAAGACTGACTAGGTCAACCTCGATATGCTTCATATGGAGCCACTGTTTAGTTATCTCAGATGTGTGTTTTGAGTCATTGTCATGTTGGAAGATCCAACCCTAACCTGTATTCAATGCTCTAAAAAAGGGACGGAGGTTGTCCCCCAAAATCTCTCCCTCTCCTTAATGTACTGGAGTCGTCCTGTCCCATGTGCAGAAAAACACCCACCTAGCATGATGCTACCACCTCCGTGCCTCACAGTAGGAATAGTAATCTTGGGGTGGTACTCATCATTGCTCTTCCTCCAAACAAGACGTGTGGAATTAAGATCAAGAAATTCTGTTTTGGTCTCATCTGATCACGTGACTTGACATGATTCGTCTGGATAATTCAAACGGTCATTGGCAAATTTAAGACGGGCCTGGACATGTTCTGGTTGAAGCAGGGGAACCTTCTGTGCCACGCATGAGTTCAGGATTTTCATTTGATGCAGCACCAACTGAAGCCCAGTGCAGAGATCCGAACAATAGTGAGACGGATCCATTTATGGGGGAAGATCTACTGTAAGCAGAGGAAGTTCTCCCTGTAGTCCCTGTAGTTCTTGCCAAGCTTTTTTTTCTTTTTTTTTTTTGTGAGGGGAGGAAGGAAAATGGAGACAATCTCTCTTCAAGAAAAGTATAAGTCATCAACAACAGTCAGTTACAATACTGTGATTAGTTTATATCAGTGTGTTATCATATTTTCAAACCCTTTACTTGCAGTCACAATGACAACATGCCAAATCTTCTGTCCTGACATAGTTGGTCCTTCAACCTTTAGTTCAGAACTGATCATCTATGAGAGAATTCATATTTTTATGTTTTGTGAAAGCTGCAACATTTCTGACTGGAGTATGAAGTCATTCCCACATGAGCTGGGCCTTACGTTTGGCACAATGTTGCCATGGCAATTGCCAAAACACTTTTCATTGGAAAGCCCACATGAGCTTTTGTCTTCAAACAATCAGGAAGACATCTAGATCTCGGGAGCTCAGGACAGGTCTGGACTTCAGCTCATGACTGTCACACAAATGCAGACATTTTAACCAGTTTTCATTCTTGTTGTTTTTTCTCTAAACTTGTTCCTTTCTCTCTGGGAGAGTAACTGTGTGATGGCTTCAGCCTGTTCAGTGAGGATCAGCAGCTGCAGAAACAAAAGTGCATTGAGGTTTGCATCTGTGATTTCTCCTCCTTCAATCCCTTCAAGAAGGTTTTTTTCTTTTTTGGTGAATGTTGGGAGGAGCGCAGGACCAATCAAGAGTAGATTTTATTTTTTTTTCTTCTTTTTGTACCCTCCTACTATCTACAGATACACACACACACAGAGAGACGCACCAGGCAGGTCACATGACCACGGATAACGAAGGAAAAAACAGCAAAGAAAAAAAGAGGAGAGATTTGGGCCTCAGTGCTCTTCAATGGAAACCACATGTAGCGCAGTGGGAGGGGGCAGAGGTGTGTGTGTTTGGATGTGTGTGTGTGTGTTTGGAGGGGAAGGGGGGCAGTGGTGACTAAAACTCCAGCCTCAGAGTGAGAGAGGAGGTAGTCCCTCTGAGCTTTGCTGACATTCCCGACGAGCGCTTCAGGGGACTGAGGAGTGTGACGAACAGTAGATTATCTGTGAGTGTTTCCTCCTCGGTTCACTCTGTCACACGCTTCTGTTCCGCGCGGCTCCTGGACAGAAAGCAAATCTCTGAGTTCATAAAAAGAGGAAAGCTGATCTCTGACTATTCTACTGAAGGAAAGCAAGAAGAGGATCTACTGGAAGAAAAGCAACAAACATGTCCAACGCTTTGCTCAGGAGAAACTCCAGCAAACAGGGTCTGCAGAACCTCATGAGGTGTGTGATCAGGTTTCTCCTCTTTCTGCTTTCTGTTTGTTCTCCTAAAACAGCAACTCAAGTTAATATTTAAGCTGCACAGTTCAGGCTCAGACTGAGGTGCTTTAACTCAGTTCATCTCCCTTTTTTTGTCTTTAATTACTTTTTTAAATGTGATGCAGAAACCGTTTTGTTTCACCTGCAGGAAGCTGAGAAGGTTTTGAGTCAAGACAGTGATTGTTTGTGGGGTAAACACCGCTGTCTAAACGGGGACAGAAGGATTACTGAAAACACTTTGGGTCATGTGGGGATTTGGGGTTTTCCAATGACCTCAGTTTATGTCACATTGTTTCCTTATAACAAAGAAAGACTCCACTGATCAATCTTTTTCTTTTTGAAAGAAAACAGTGAGAAACGTGTTTTTTTTTTTTGGTCATTTTTCATGGAATGCAGAGCAGCTGTAAAGGAGACGACTGTTCAGCTGCAAGGGAAAGTAAAGCTGCTGCCTGGTGTCAGAGGTGAAAGGCTCGCTCAGTCCTCCCTTTGTTTCCAGGACATTGTGGAGGTTTTTCACTGTGCCTCTCCAACACAGAAAAAAAATGGTTTTACAGCTTTGAAATCATAGGATAGCGTAAGACAAATGCTCAAGATCTTGTGGTGTTTGTCATTAAAACCGATTGTCTTTGGTGATTCTTCTTTAACAACACTTCATTGACTTTATTCGCGGATAAAACACAGAGTTTGGTCATGGAATGTCTGTCAAATCATCTATGCAAATCAGTAAAAAGCTGATTCACTGTGGTGACCCCTGAAAGGTGAACAGCAACTTCAATGTGTTCGATGTAAGCTCAATCTTGTTTGTTTTACTGCTGCGTACAGATGGTTGAACCTCTTTAACTGACTCTATCATTCTTGGCTGTACGTACATAAAGACAACAGTTATTAACAATTGTGAGATTCTCACGTCTCTGTGTTAGAAAACATGGAAGCAAACCTCAAAACAAAGAAAAGTTCCTGAAAGAGACAAAAAAGGTCTGAGATAGTCAGATTGATAAATATATAACAAAAGTTTCAAAAAATTATTTAAACCGACTAATTTGTCATTAAAACAAACTGTATTTAAAAGGAAAGAGATTAAACATTTTTAAATATTTTTTCTCATATTTGAAAAATATCTTTGTTTAACCTTCTAATCTCAAATGATAAGAGTATTTCTGGTTAGTTTCACTCTGCATAAACATATTAGGTCAAGCCTCAGTGCTGTTAGCTCACACCGCGTCCACTGACTTGATGTCTGATTGAATTTTGAACAGTTCCCGGTTAAATGTGGATTTTTGAAGTATGTCGTAAATGCTTTATTGACCAGCAGAAATCCCAATGGTTTACATGAAGTGTACCAGGTGAAGATAAAATTAAATAAAACAATTTTCTTTGGAATTGACATCTGGATCATTTCAAAAGTTTTGCATTATAAAATATTGCATAAAATTGAACTGAAGAACACTGGAGGACTTAAGAAGGTAAACATGTCCTGAGTGTACTTTAGCCAAGAAAATAATTAAACAAAAACATTCTGTTGAACGGT
The DNA here is from genome assembly GCA_003999625.1 of Oryzias javanicus. NCBI lineage: Eukaryota > Metazoa > Chordata > Actinopteri > Beloniformes > Adrianichthyidae > Oryzias > Oryzias javanicus. The sequence continues at coordinate 7,633,045 of CM012442.1, read as the reverse complement.
AAACTGCAGATTTTTAAAATCACAAAAGTAGCCATGTAAAAAAAAAAAAAAAACAGGAAGTGTCATCCAGCAAAAGAAGATGAACAGATACTATAGAAAGGGGCATGGAGGGATTGTATCACACATGTGACCATTCTAACAAGTTTTGAAATATCTCACTGATTTCAGTCTATTTGATCCATTTCAGGTGTGACATACAATACTGCTTCTTATGCATAATTCACCTTGTGCCGCTTCCCTTTTAGGACAATCTCACACCCTTGGTACTTCTGGTACAATAGCTGATAAGTTATTTGTGTCAACACATTAGATTGTCAGAGTTGTGAAATCCTCAAGGTTCAGTGAAGTTTGAGAGAAGTCAAAGTTTTGAGCTACTGGGGTATTCCGGAACCCCCCCAAACAGTCTGGACAAAACCTCTCAGGACAACAGTTTGGATGGTTGTGGGCTTAGATAATGTGCCGGGGGATTTTCCCTTGACTTAGTGTTTCTCTAAACAGTGATGCATGGATTTATCAGAGGTGAAGGTTACACACAGATTTATGAGCTTGTAAGATGTCTCAGTGCCTCTGAAGTGGCAGTAATCTCTACTGTCAGCGAGAATCTGAGAATCAGAGCAATAACAGAGGCTGGACCCTGGATAAAAGCTGGAGGAGGTGGCGTGTGGCTCCGGCTTGATGGTGGAAGTCAAGCGGCCATCAGGAGGGCAGAATGGACCACTTTTTAGATGCACCGTAAAGGACGGCTGGCGGCCACGATCCAGAGACATTTACGCATCGTCCACTCAGAGCTGCTGTTAGCCGGCGGTCCACCCTGTGGCTACCTAGCTATTGTTCAATCTCATAATGGTGTCATCCCTGCCTGCTACTGGACTGTCAACTTTTATAGAAAAATCATCCAATTGCTGTAAAACTGACCTTTTTCATAAAATGTCTGAGGCCACCTTACAGCTTGTAAAAATGCAATTGTAACCTCCTGGTTACAAATGGCACTTCGTGGCCACCCGCTAAACTAGCTTAGAAACGTACGTTTTGGTTGCTGTGTAGTTGCCCTCTGGATATATTTTAATTTATTAACATTTATTTAACCTGGAAGTTAATTTGAGATAATAAAAAAAAAAATCTCTTTTACAAAGGAGTCCTGGTTAAGATGCGACAAAAAACATATCAGTTAGAAAAAAAAAAATCATTAAAAAACAGTTGCAACCAAAAGTCTGTGACCATAGTCTTTGCAGACATCTCCAGACTAAGGAGCGGAATGAATGACATCACACCAGCTGTAGCTTGCCTAAACTGCTCTACATCTTTGTCAGCTCTGTTGAAATCTCTGATTCATCCAAGACTGGACTGGAAACAGCTTTTCCTCTTTAGGGGGATTCATCTATCTTTATGTGGACATTAAATACTTCCAAGTCACTTTTCTGACATAAGTTGGAGTGTTTTTTTTTTTTTTTTTTTTATCGTGAGAGAAATCTGCAGCTGCTCTGACGATACACACTCTCCAAGGTAAGACTGGACTAAAGCAGTTCTGGTGTTTCCTGATCTCCTCGGCATTCCAGCGCTCCACATGGATTTGGACACATGTGACTGCAAACAGAGGAGACTCTGAACCCTTTGTGCTCAGATGGAGTGCAGTTGATCCCAGGGGGTCAAAGCAAGCACGCAGCAGCTCCAATCTGTTTTTGATCAGCTCCATGTGGGGGACCATCACCCCCTTAAAGATGGCCTGGTTGGCTTGCGGCAGGGACATCATCCAGGAGCCATACCTGCTCCAAAATCCCTATGACCTCCGACCCCTCAATCCCCCGCAGAGGGAGGGCTTCCCCCACTGTTTACAATACAGAGAGATAAGAGATGCAAGAATGTTTCTGGGGAGGAGGGCTGTTAGGTGACGGGCCTCCGACCCCCAATCCTTCACAGATTGCCTTCATCTAGAAGATGGAGAGAAGGTAAACAGAAGGGGTTTCCAGGGGTCACATTTCTGATATCTTTGACCTCAGTGACCAAAGTGGGAAGTTTCAGGCAGTCAAATTGAGCATCAGGAAAGATTTTTTTTGAAAGAAACTCCAGATGCTCCAAACCCTGAAGCGCTTCAAAGAACTAGTGCTAGGTAAATGTTCATGAATGAAGTGGGGAAGCTGCATCCTCAGTCTGTGTCCTGATGGTTCAAAAGAGAATCTTTTCACAACTGAGTTTGTTTTTTCTGTCATATTTTAGTAGAATTGATCTGAACCTAATATTTGAGCTTTTAAAGGGACTTCTTCTTCAGGACAACCATGGCTCAGCTATAGGAAGTTACCACTTCCAAAATAGTCTTCTTTCTGTGCCTGTGTGGGTTTTCCCCGGCTTCCTCTCACAGTCCTAAGACATGAGGATGTGAGTGTGTGTCAGTGTGGGGGCCTGTGATTGGTGAACATTTCCGGGTGAACTCCCACTTTCAGCATGAAGGTTTTGGGACAGGCTCCAGCATCTGTGACCTTGGGTTAGGCAGGAAGAGCAGATGGATGGAAAAAGGAATCACACTGTTGTGACTGAGAGCGGTGTGTTGGGTAAATGTGGTTGCTGTGTGAACTGTTTTGAGTTGCCCGGTGACTAATAATGTTCACAGTTTTATGTCGGCAGACATTTTGGTTGTGTCAACTTGTGTCATTATTGGTGTCTGATGTCACAATTCAGGATGAAAGATTAAAGCGGAATAGATGTGGAACACTGCATGCAAGTGTCATGTTTCACCTTCACCAAATCATGTTTAGACCAATGATTTCCATCCATACATCTGTCTTCTGATGGGAAAAGGTGAAAGCTCGCCCTGGAAAGACTGCAAAGCCACACACTCACATTCACTCACACCTAGTGGCCCTATGGCATCATTGATGAAAAATGCTTTTGGACAGTGGGAGGAAGTTGGAGTCCCCGTTGAAATCCCACACATGCATGTAGAGAACATGGTAAATTGCGTGTACTTAGTGTTTTTCAACCTTACTCGAAGGCCTAAAGCACTTTTCAGTCACAGACCTTCAACCAGAGGCAAGAAGGGAATCGAACCAGCAATATTCTGTTCAGAGGTCGACCACCCTACTCCTGCGCCATGGCCGCTCCTTTCATACAAGCTCCACAAAAAAAGGGAAACAAATTCTTTCAGCAGATTTAAGTATTATTTCACATAACTGGGAGTAACAGAAAACATTTACTATAAAGTGAATCTAAAATACTGTTAAACATCACAGTTGTTAAAGTTTGATTGTTAGTTTTCAGATATTTGCATATTATATCCTTCAGCTGGTTTTGGATCCTCCAGCTACAGTTTTGCCTAAAACCTTCAACCTTTCAACATTAGTAGAAGTGTCTAAAATAGCATACGATTCATAGTTAGCATTAGGGCTGCCACAAAAATAGTCGACGACTAATTTAATAGATGATTAGTTGTTACTTTATGGAATCAGAGTGTAGTAAAGTTGAAAGTTATAACGGCATTATGCTAGCTTTTTGGACTATTTTGGTACTTATTAAGGTTTTTTATGCAAATTTTGGGTTTAGCTGATGTTTCAGTTATATGCTAGCTATTTTGGCTAATTTAGGATTTTTTTTTCAGTTTTTTAGGCTAATTTTGAGTTTATATAATATCTCAGCTACATGCTAGCTATTCTGGCTAATTTAGGATTTTTTAAAGTTAATCATGGTTAGGATGAGTGCTTTACATCCAGTTTGTGCATGAGCCGATCGGAAAAAATAATCCATGATTTGTTGACTCTTAAAATAATTATTTGTGTCTGCACTAGTTAGCATGTAAAAGCATAACAGTGATTTGAATGTTGTTTCATATGAGCCCCTAAGACATTTCTGTTCTCAGAGTTCTGGCTCACTTTTTCTGTGGAGTGAGACACATCTTCATTTTGAAGAACTAATAGATGTGTAATATGTTCATTTACAGTGCAGAGTTAAAGCACCATGGCTGTGGCTGCTACTTTCTTTTCTCAGATGTGTTGTTGTGTTTACTGATTCCATATTTGTTTCCACAATAAAAGACAGTCCTTGTTTTACTTTTCTCTGTGGAGTCACCAGTGAAGTGAGACTCATGACGTCCGCTCATGAGTTGTCTGTCCTCACAGACAGCAGGGACAGCGTTCCAGCTGAAGCCCCTTCAGGGGAAATGAAGGAGGTGCTGGATTGTAACTGTACTTGGCTGACATTTGTTCACAACACGGTCTGTGCCGAGAAGGCTTCATCATCAGACACTTTTGGGTGTGGATTTCTGACTGCTGTGTCATCCTGTCTGAAATTAGATTTTCAGCCATAATGAACAAACAGGAGGACAGATTGGTCTGATCAGGAGCTGAGCACTGCATGTATATTAAAGTGTGAGGGAGGTGCTGAGTGGCTCCTCACAGCTCCAACATGAAGCCTCTCAGACTTTCTGGGAAGTCTTGTTTTGCATGTCAGCGTGACTCAGTGCCTGACACCGTCTTAACTTGTTCAAGCAAAACAGTGACTTCACCTCACAAGTGTCTTCCCACCATGCTCCTCTGCACCTCAGAGGCTGGCAGGCTTTCAGGCTGAAAATGAACCGTGTTATTATTTGTCATTCAGCTCAATCATCCCTCCGGTGACAGCATGTGTGCTCACCAAAGAGCAGCTGAGGATTTAGGACTTTTAACTCTTCCTCCTGACGGCAAATCCTTCTGTCCCTTTTGTTCCGGCTAAATATTCCATGACAATAAACTAAAACCTGAACAAGTGCAGACAAGAGAGACTAACATTATGAGGCTCAGCGGTTCTGTTGAAAGGTGTCACAGCTTTTATTGCTGAGAGATTGATGCTGTATTGCAGGCTGTGTGAGATCCTGGAGATCACAGATATGTTTGTGGCACAGGTCTGGTAGCAACCACCTCTGTCTCCAAAACAAAAGCATTTAAAGAGACAGTCTCAATGTTTGAGTGTAGATCCAGTTTAATTCAGCTTATTGATAACCCTTTAAGCAAGTCTTTATTCTTTATTTAGGTTTATTGTAAGAAAAAATAAAATATTTGTTCTGTGTTGCTGAATAATTATTGATGACTGTGTTTCTTAACCTTCCTTCAATGATTTGATGTACTCTTTTAGTCCAATACAAATCAGATTTTGTAGATAAGGCTCTATAAGAGGACAAACACATCATGAGCTTTAATAAATACAATTTAAAATGATTGACAGTAGTTAAACAATAAAGCATTGTTTTTGAAAAAGTCTTAAGACATGAAAAAAAGCACAGTTATGTTAACCTTGTCACTCAAACTTTTGATTTTGGGAAGGACTCTTGACTCTTGATGCATTGCAAAAAAAAAAAACAAAATTAAACTGCTAACAATATGAACAAAAAATGTATTTGTGAAAAGGGGTGTAAGTTTCACTCCAACTTATATTTGATCTATTATAAAATCCTTCCCAGTGCTTTTTTTTAAAATTATGATTATGCAGTTTTTAAGCCAAAATCAAAAAAACTGTTTGTTTCTAAGATGTAATTTCTGCAGAGAAGGAGGAGTTAGTTAGAAATTAACCTCTGAGTTGTAAGCGGGACTGGTGGCGTGGAAATAACCCCACTGATATCCCATCATGCCTTTGTTCACACTCTCTCCTGCTAGCTTACAACCCCCCACACCCCCAAGCTAACATTAGCAGTGCAACAAAAACAGCAAAAAACATTGGAGCTATACAGGTTTTATCCATATGAAAATGAAAATGTTTATTTACAAATGAATGCATCAGCTTGGAGCAAAGCAAGGAGACTTTAATCTATCCATTTCAGTTGCTGTGTCACAATTGAGATCTATTTCAAGCATTTTTTGCTTCTGATCCATTTATGGTTTGAATAAATAACTTCTCAGTGGTGAAGTTTAGGTTTGAATTCTTTTATGTATGTTTTCCATCATGAGAAAAATGATACAAGAACATGTTATAAACAACACTTGCATTGGAGTGGGTCTTGAACCCTAGAGCACTATCGTACGCTGTGTTACACCCGAGCAAAAACACTTACATAATTTTAAACCTATTGCAGTTGTCTTAGTGTCATGTGTGCCAGGGAACGGGTGGATCAAAGGCCAAGTCTGTTGTATCATTATATTTTAGGCAGTTTCTGTTCTCAAATTCCTAATTTTTCAGTCATTTTCGGGGATCTTCCTATGTTTTTGTTTTCCATTTTTCTACATAGACCGCAGTTGAAGATAAAATAATCCACTCTAATTTATTATGTTTTCTCATATTTTGATCTATTTTTTATGACAAATACCTTTTTTTTTGGCTGTATTATATCGGGTAAAAAGTACCCGTCAAAACTGATGGTAAAACTTGTTATACCGAAAGTGTTCAAGGGTTCAAGCAGATGAAGATATTCATCAAGACATCAGTAAGAATCTGGCTAAGAAGATGAATGAATAAATCCAAAGTTTTATCGTAGGACTTCCCAGCAGATTTTCATGGGTGTCAGAACTCCAGTGAAAGTATGACATTTTGGAGAAAACAAGTGTCTACAAGATTCAGTTTTGACACTGTAAAAATTGTCCTGTGCTAAAATATCTCATTAACTGTGCCAGAACTAAAGCAACGTGCAGAGACAGAGTTGAATGTCAGTCTGCAGCAGTGAAACTTTGAAGTGGGGGTTTCCTGTGTCAGTCGCTTACGTTGCCCTGCAGGAATTTTGCTCCCCTCTCCTCAGCAAGGCTTCAGTTTACTGGAGTTTGCTAATATTTTTTTCTTTTGGAGCTTTGGTAAAAGCTGTGGTGGATGCTGGGATTGGGTTGAACACTGGGTTTTGACTAGGAAAATGTTTTCATTCTGCTTTACTGCCATTGTTTGGCTGCTTTGTTTGAATTTATCGTCCTGCTGCAGGACTTGGTTAGGACAGAGACAAATGACTGAAAAAACCAAAGTCCGACAGCCCATACCATCACTCTTCCTTCCCTATGCTTTTGTGTAGGGGAGTTGAGTGGTTTTTAAAGAAAATGCTTTATTAGCACCCATCATTACGTAAAATACATAACGTATTTGGTATTGTTTAAACACAATCTGCAAACTAGAGTGAGCTGGGTCAGACTGGCCTGCGTGACATCAAAACCTTGAGTAGTTCTCTGAAACTTGATGGAAATGAGTCCTCCATCAATGTCTGGTAGATAGATTGCTTTGCTCTGAGCTTTGAATCCTTCAAACTCTACTCTGAATATGATTTCTAACTACTTTAGGTTAACTCCTCTAGAGCTGACATTCCCAAATACCTTTACCTCTGGTTACTAATGTTTTCATCATTGAACTGAAGGAAGTCTGACTACATGTAGGAGATGAGCTGCTCCAAGCAGCAGCACAGCAACTCTATTGGACGATAGTCATGTGGATCTGGATCTGTCTGCATAACAATGCTATGAAATATAACCGGTGCTATTGATCCAGAGGGTCCATTTACAGATGGAACAGCAGAGGTCCAAGAATCAAACCTTGAGGCACTTTGCATAACAAGCTTTTTAAAGAAAATGTCCTTCTACAGGCAAATGAACATTTGTATGGAGAAATGTGATACTGACATTTTGAGCTGTCACAAAATGTAAACTCAATTCGGATATATTCTCAATCTTTACACATCACATCGTGGTTCTTCTTCTACCCTGGTTTGGGCTCTTGTATAGACCAGCTGGTGTGTAAGATCACTTAGATTTTTTCACGACTGCAATCATGAAAAGATTATCATCTGGTTTTGGGTGATTAGCATTTCCAGTTAATCCTTAGTTAATATAAACGCTTGCTCTTCTAGTTTGGATATATTTTTTTTTATTTTACAGAAATTAAAGTAAAGATAGCGTGGGTGTTCTGAAGGATAATGAGGAGTGTGTGTGGACACCCCCATGCACACACATATCTTCTGTTACGATCTCCCTTCTCTTTAAACTGGGAAAACCTGTATTCTTGACAGTTTCACGAGCTGCAGCCCATCTGTGTCAACTAACTACATTTACTTTTCACAGCTGAACAAGCACATGTTTGCTCCCTTATGCTGATTTATCACCTCATGAGAATCTCGGTGACTGCTTTAGCTCAAGGGCATTTTGTAAGCAATCACATAAGAACAACATGACAGCCTGTTCAGTCTTGAAACAAATTTCCATTTTTCTAAAAAAAAAGACACATCGCTGGAAAAAAAGCTGCTTTGCTTTCTCGTAAGGAGGAGAAATGTAATTTTATCTGTTACCATTTCTTGGCTCTTGTGTTCTGAGCAAGATAAAATAACACCATGGAGGAAGAGAAGCCGCCTGTAATCTCAGTATTTCAGAATCCCGTTAATGGAGAAGAATCCTGCACAGATGTTGGAGCTGCTGCCAAGTATGACGGAATCCTGCTGCGTAATGAAAGGGCAGAGCGGTTCAGCTCCGACCGTGCACACATGTCATCACCCGACTAACCCACACCACAGCCATCAAACAGCTTTTATAAACTCACACAAGGTTTGTGGTTGTCAGTCATAATTACAGTTTTACTGGAACACAGGAATCTAATCCCACCTGCATGATCTCAGAGGTTTGGGGTGTAAGGCCGCAGCTGTGGGCATGCTGGGATACCTGTGCACGCTCAGATTTCAGTTTGCAGAGGGATTACAACACGAGGATTCGGGTTGTTTGACGCATCAACTGGAGTCAAGTCTTGGATCATATAAATGTTGTATGAGTTGTTCAGGTGCTGTGTCTGAAACATATTGATCCCTGTTATGCCTCTGTTTTTTCTTTCTTCATGGTGTTCACACAATTCACTTTCTTTGGTTTGCTTCCAGTTTTTGGTTCTCTGGGTCATAGTTCTGTTCAAATTGAGATTCAGGTGAGCTTTTACTCCAAACAAACTCTGGTGCTGGGCCCATTCCAGATGACACAGGTGGATCAGTGATGGGCGGGGCCTAACACTTATCACCTGCTCTCACCGCCTCTGACAAAGAGTCTGCTCACCATCAGAGTCTGGTGTTGTGTGGTGACACACCCAGCTGATGTGCAGCTGACATTTAATTTTGCTTTTTCTCTTGTTTCTCTGCCAAAGCCAGAGGCAATAAAAGCCGTGGGCAACATGTGCTAATCAGTAGTGGTTTTTCTGTCGCTTTCAGACCATGACTCAATGTCAGTTTTCTGCTGACACAGACACTGGCGATGTCTGGTGTTGTTAGTTTTCAGGTAGATGTGGTTGGTGGGTAGCGTTCACTTCAATCTCAACTGACCCCCGACTGTATAAAGGAATATTTAGAAAATCCTTGGAAGAGCAGAGACAACACTCCCTCTACGGAAAAATCTGAAAAAATTATGTTTCCGTTCTTCCTAACGCAAAAACCAAAGGATTCGAGGTTTTTCATTTGAAGCCTCTAATAACCAGTTTAATTTAGCTGTTTAGTTTAGCTACTGTTCATATTTTATGACCGACCTTCTGCATCTTTAAATTACTGGGCTGAAGCCCAATAAGGCAATTGTTATTGTGATATTGGGCTATGTAACAAAAAAAAAAATTAATGATGTGTGAGTGAGTGAGTGTGATGGAACAGAATAAGTTGAAGATACCTTAATAAACATTTCAAAGTTTTCCTTTGTTTTTCAAGAGAAACACAGCAGAAGGAACAGATGGAGTCAAAGCAGCATCAGAAGCCAAATCTCTGTAACTCAACACCGCAGTGGACCTTTGAGTTCGTTGACCTGCTGGTCTATGAGATGTCCCTTTGAGGCAGGAATGAGATGAGCACTAACTCTATGTAGGGAGGACAAAGAGGGGATCTGTGCTGCCTCCAGAGCTGTGAGGATACCTGCTCCAGAGGAGGAGAGCAGGTACACACAGACGGGGTGCAGCGTTTTCTCTTTACATTATAGGCAGAAGAAGTGCTCAACAATCCATAAAAATGCCTTCAGCTTATAGAGAGAACTGTTTACTGTTATGAACAATAAACCCTTTCTGATGAACTTCAAAACATCCTTCCATATTGGTTGTTGCCTTTTATGCAGAGTACAAAGTGTGTCTTTTGGGAGGAATGATAAAGCCCACAGTTCTTTTTGGTTTAGTGTAATGTCCACGGTGGTAAAACAAATAAAACAATAATTACTATTATTGTCACAAATGGGAAGACAGCTGGATCCAAGTTTTATTTGGCACAGACAGGAGAGAAAAAGAGCTTAAAGTCCACAAAGCTAAATCAGGGTCAGGCATGCAGGGGACAAACATGAGCATTAGAGCATAGAGAACACCGAGAGGTCAGAGTTCAGGCGAGGGTAGGGGCAAGCAGCAAGGGTCAGATGAAACAGAAGATGAGACTTAGCACTGAGCAGAGCTCAGTTGTTGTTGTCGGTTGTGTGAATTTCGAGAGTGATATAAGGGGCTGATGGGAAGTGTAGTGTGGAGACCCAGGAAGTGCTAATACTCAGGTCATGATGATGGTCAGAGGGGTAGACAGGGGTCTGATTTATGACAGTTAGGCTACTTCACTTAGAATTTTTTAAATGAAATAAAACAAAAAACTAAAATAAATAGTTGGAATCTGCACAGATCTCATTGATTCAAGTTCTTAGCATTCTTCTTCAAAGCCATAGAGGAGGAGGAATCCCAGCCTCATGTGGATCAGGTTGCAGACCTCGGTTCTAGGAGCTTCTTTTTTTTTTTTTTTTTAACTTGTCCTGTTCAACAGATACGGGCTGAGAGCCTCTTATGTTGGGCAGATTTTACTGTCATAACAGGGGTTTATTGAGTATAAACCCCTGTTGTATTTCATGCTAAACTTTATTTATATTGATTATGTTCGTTTTTGTTTTCTTTTTTGCCTTTTGACTGTTTCTTAAAAGCAGGGATCCCAAAACTTGTTCTTGTGAGGGCCACAAACTGTTTTCTTCTCTGATGGGGGGTGGGAGTCAGTAGGCTGACAGAAAAAAGTGTAACAATCACCGCCTGAACGTAAATATTTATGGTTTTCCAGAAAGTCACACATAGCCAAATTTTAAATAATTCATTTTTGTTATCTTCACAGAAAAACTAATGCTAACATGTTTTAAAAACTAGATATATAGCATATACCTGCAATAGATTAATAGCTCAAGATTCTAAAATTGAAACTTGAAAACACTGAAGCTGAAGCTAGCTAAAATTTTAGTAATGTGCCAAATTACCTGAAAAAAAAAAATAATAATAATAATAAAAAAAAAAATTGCCAAAACATGCTAGCATGTAGCTGAAATATTAGCCAAATGACAAATTAGCCATAAGAAACTGGAAAAATAGTTAGGGGCGGGGCCAAATGTGGATGAGGGCCGTATCCTGCACGTGGGCCGTAGTTTGGGGACCCCTTCTTTCAAGGGGTTCCACAACCTCCATCTAAACTTCTCTTCTGCATCCACACCATCCATTCACATGGCCTCCACTCTAGATCCACAACCTCCTCTTTGGTTTTTCTTTAATCTTCTTTCCTGATAGTTTTCCAAACTTTTTCAATCTGCTTCCCTGCTTTTATCTCCCAAACATCCACCATGATCTGGTCCTTTGGTGGATTCATTCATGATCCTATCCATCCTTCTTACTCTTTTCATTCATTTATTTATTTTTTTAATTCAAACTTAAAAATGTTATTAATTTTTAAATAAAATGGGAGTTTAATGAAAAGTTCTAAATAAACTTTTAATTGTTTCAATTGAGGTTGTAAACCTGAAAGCCTGAAAACACATTAACTCCATTGAAAAGTTGGGAAAATGTATTACTGTATGTCACTGTTTTAAACCAAGAGTTTAAGTCAAATGCAAGTAAAGCAGGTTTCCTTCATCTGACCATCCACTGCCTCTTTGCAGCCATTTCACAAAGTTAATAAAGTTTTTAATCTTTTGTCTAGAACTGACTGAATTGATGTCAGAGAACCAAATCATCGGAGTCAGCTGCGTTTCTGCCATAGTCAGTCTAATAAAACTTCTTCCTTATACAGTCAATGGTTTCTGCCCATTCTGATTACTCCCCCACTGAGCAGGACCCCACAGGAGGACTCCTTCCAGAATGCTCTGTGATTCATGATTCAGCACCAAGACTAGATTTGTTTATCTGAGTGATTCAGGAGAGCCCAGACAGCAATTTATCAAGATCTGCAACAATAAAAAGACTCACATCTCAACACATAAAACTATTGGGAGCCCCATGTTCAGCATTTTTTAAAAAGCACCATAGTGGAAATGTGGTTTACTTCCTGTGTTTTAGTTTCACCAAAGAGCTTTGTCTCATCAAGAAAGAACACCAACAACAGCAGTGACTTGCTTTAGAAGAGAAGACTTACTAAACTCCAGCGTTACATTCAAAGAGGTCAAAACGCCGGATCGTGGCACAAAGGTTCCTGTAAAGATTTCCAATGGCATGTCACATGAAATACATTAGTTTTTTAAGCCATCTGGTATATGGTTACAGAATTACAGTATGTAATGTCTATATTCCATCACTGCTGTACATAAGTCTGATCAGTCATTTTCATCCTTTCCTTACGGTGGCCCAAAAGGGTCAAAACACTTTAAATTTGCAACACAACACACTACAATTTGCCACAACACGAAAAAACAAACTCAAAATACAAAGGGTCACAACATTTTAAATTTTGTGTTGTGGGTCAAATTTTTACGTGCTGTGTTTAATTGTAATGTGTTGTGAATTTGAAATGTTGTGACCCTTCTGGACCACCGTACTTCTTTACTTGGAACATCAAGTATTAAATAATCATAAAGCAGTTTTTAAAATAGTGGTTGGGTAAGATAACTGTTGAAGCACCTGTTCAAAATCTGATGTTTTTATTAACTTTCTATTTAATTAGATTATAACCAAACCTGCTTGGATCCACTGTTTCACTGAGGAATAAGAGAATAAATGAGCTTTATCTTTGTTCTTTGCGTGCTGCTTTGACAGCTGATGCCTCTCTCTGTGTCAAACAACACCAGATTTAATGTTTGGCCTCGCAGTCCTAACTGTGTGGTTCTGACAAGAGGCCAAAGCATGAGGCTCAACTGGCTCTTAAACAGCCGTCAGTGTTTCTCCACTGATGCCCAGCAGATGTTCCAAAACATCCATCCGCCTGAGAGACGGCTGTGAGCACAGAGAACATGTTTTCTCCCACTGTGGGACAAAATCCACATTATTTTATTCATCTTTGAGAGGGAGGTCTTATGTGCTGACTCATTAGTTTATGCTTTTGGTCCTCAATCTTTCAGATTTAATGTGTATTTGTGCCTAAATAAAGTCTAAATTAATTTCCAGATAAACGTGACTACAACAATCCCTGCGGTGTTGAGGATTTGAGTTTGCCCTTCTTTAGTGAAACGTTTCCTGTCTTATCCAGACTGACCGCTCAGAGGAGCATCGAGGATGCTGAGGAGGTGGAGAGAGAGCGCCGTCGAAGGGCCCGGGAAGCTTTACACAGAACAAACAGTGGCTCCACCCCTGGAGAATCATCCCCCGAGGCTGAGATGCTAACAGAGGACAACAGGTGATTGATGAAAGACAGAAAGGGTTGAATTTCATTTGGTCAGCAGCATCTTTTCACCTTCCATCTTATCTAGAACATGAATGTCTCCATGGTTCCATTTGATGATACTTCTTCCTTAGAGAAAAGACTTTCTGTCAACAGCTGTTTTTATTCTCTTGTTTGTTCCAAAACGTTACAATTTTAGAAAAGGTGAACTTAGTCCAGCAGTGCTTACTTGGTTAAACAGCAGCTTTACTGTTAGGTTAGATCATACTCTTACTTCCAATATATGGCGCCTGCATGGACAAACTCTCAAGTACATTGCTGACCTTTTAACCCCCTACTCTACGGTGCGGTCCCTGAGGTCCTAAAACCAAAATCTATTACAAATTCCAAAAACCTGCTTCAAAGCCAGAAGAGACGTTGCCTTTCAATCTGTTGCTCCTCGTCTCTGGAATGACCTCCCGCTGTCAGTACGATGGATCGACTGCATTGCGTGCTTTAAAAGTCAAGTCAAAACTATTTTATTCTGAAGAGCTTTTAAGTTAACCCTTAAACACCTGAGGCGTCACCAGTGACACTGAAATGCAAAATCTATTGGAATTACATTAATCGTGTTAACGGTTGAAAAGTTACAGTAAATCAAAGAACATAAACTTTGGAGCTCTGATGTTAAAGGGTTCATTTACTTTTGTCTTTTATTGTATTTTACTTTGTTTTTACTGCTTTTTGTTGTTTTTGTCAGTAATATGTGTTGACAGATAGTAATTTTTATGTATTTTTATTATTGTAAAACACTTGGGGATTTTCATCTGGTAAAGGTGTTATTGAAATAAACATTTACTTAATTTCCTCCCTCCAAAAAAAAAAAAAAAAGAAAAACAGTTGATGGCTCATCTGGCTTATCTATTTTAAAATAGCCAAATCATATATCTAATGCAGTTGTATACACTGTAAAAAGTGAAACATTGGATCTATTAACTAAAGCTCTGTAATCTGACACATTTAAAGATATTACTTTTTATTAAAATAATTGAATAAACTATCAACCCAAATTTTCATTTGACGAAACTTTACATGCTAAAAATGATAGAACTTTTCTGATTGATCCAATGTTTCACTCTTTTCAGTATTTGCAGCACTTTTTAAAAGCTGAGTCTTATATCTGATTAACTTCTACATTTTCTATTGATCTTTTAACTGCAGGTTTGTTAAAACAAAGAAGTCTTTCCTGTTTAGTGATACGTACGCGAGTACAAATCTGAGGCGTTGTGTCCTGGAGGAGCTGAATGTTTTTCTAACTGCTTGGTTGAAATAGCTGCGAGCCTGCTGAGAAGCAGATTGGAGGACCTGAAGAGGATCTCCGCAGTGTGAAAGTTATTTAAAACTCAAACTCTGAATGCGAGGAAATTCTCTCTTCATAAAACAGTGGGGATGTAGAGTAATCACCGTGAAGGCGATCACGTCATTCATTAAATGAACTCGACTTCATGCGCAAACAATCTGTGTTACCAAGGATAGCAGCCGGGATTTTGTCCCCCCCCCCGCCTTCTTATTACACAACGTTTAAAAAATGTGAAAAGGGAGACACTGGAACGTTTCCAAGTCAGCTCCATCTCACCAGTTCTCCGTGCCCTTTCATTAAAGAGAGAGCAGTGAAATACACCAAAATACTCCTCACGTCAAAAGATCTCCACACTCTTTAGAGTCACAGCTGGGATCTCAGGCTCCCTCAGAAAAAGACAGTCCAGGCTGGGCAACCATGTAGTTAACTTAGGAATGCTCAGAGAATTCCTTCTTTAGCTTCCAGAGACCCAAAAAACTTTAATGACTTTGGATCAGTGAGAGAGAATAGGCAGGAGGGAGATCTGCAGCAGGTCAGAGGGACAGAGATGGAAATGTGTTGACAGGTTTAAAAGTGTGACGAAAGGATGGAAAGAGGATTGAAGAGCTCAGAGGCAGAGAGATGACTATTGTGTCGCAAAGATCAGTGAGGATGAAGCGAGGAAGGGCTGTGGATCTAGAGCAGTGGGGTCCAATTCCAGGCCTCGAGGGCCAGTGTCTCAAGTGTTTTCTCACCAACCTGCCATTGAAGCTCCGCCTCCCGCTCCCCTCATCCAATCCTCCATGGATATTCCGTCTTGACACCTCCTTCAAAACACTGTAGATCTTTCAGGAACAGAGTCGTGGTCTCTTCTGTCACTTAGAGAACCAACTGAGGCAAAAGCTTTTGGTTCAGTTCAGAACCAGCTTGTTACAAGTGAGAAGAATTTAGTGAGCCATCATAAAAAGACAGTAGAGGCCCATGATGTCATCATCCAGCCTAAGTATGATAAAATGAGAAAAAAAAGTCTCATTGGCTGATTTTACTTGTAAATTAAGGTGGAAAATAAGTATTATAACAATAACAAAAGTTGATTTCAAGACTTTATCTAGCACTGCCTGGCCTGTTATCATCCTTACTTCCCATCAAAAGGGTGTTACTGTTGATAAAAACACAATTTAGGGTGAGTTTATTCCAGAATAAAGCAAAGTTTCTTTCAGCATCTCAAACAGGATCAATAAAGGCCCAGATCCTCTGTTCACTTCAGCTTATATAGAACAAAGATGACGTGAGACACGGCGCCACACAGACTGCTCTTAGTGATAACAACTACCATTACAACATGTTTTCCTGGCCAAATTTCATTGGGAAGGCCTAACAGAACATCTTCTTCCTTCATATCATTTATGACAAAGATATGAAGAGTGATCAAAGTAGTAATTAAGCGTAACCTCAGATGTTCCAGCACATTGCTGAGCAACACGGACTTTCAACTCCCACTACAGATTTTCTATGGGGTTGAGATCTGGAGATAGGCTAGAACACTCCATAATCTGGAAAGGATTTTTATTGAGCTGCTCTTTTGTTTCCAGTATTGATGTGTTTGGGATCATTGTCATGCTGATAGACGCAGACATGTTTCTTCTTTATTGTTCTCACTGATGGAAGGAGGTTTCTCACTCAGAATCTGATGATACTTGACCCCATTCATGTTCTCTTTAACACGGATCAGTCGTCCTGGTCCCTTTGCAGAGAAACTATTCCAAAGCACAATGTTTCCAGGATGTGGACAAGTGTCTTTTACACTAATAATCAATTCAAATAAGTTTCTTTATGTTGCACACTTTAAATGAACAGCAGGCTCCTGGACATTTTGTGCGGTTTATTCACGGGTTCTGATAGTTACAGCAGCGTATGTAAACACATACAGGTGGGTTTTCTCTCAAATCTAGCTCTCAGCGCTCCTCAAAACTCCTTTCTTTTCTCTCATACACATGCTACTCTGCGCGCTCCAGCATGACGTCATTCCCCTGCGACAGCGCTAGCTCCACCTGCTGGCCATTTCTGGTAACTACAACATTTGTAGGAAACTCACAAAACTCATAAACAGTTCTAAATTAAACAATAATAAAATAACAATAAAATAATTAAACAAGGGGGGTGGCTTGTTTTTCACTGTCCCAACACTCTCCCCTCAAAAATTCAATGGCGTCCCGACATTAAGAGAAACATTTTCCTGATATTATCAGTCCTTATTAACATATTTTACACTAAAGCAGTCCTTTCATTAGAGTCAGAGTCCACATTAAATCACAAAGATGCAATACTGATTTTGTTGCACACTTTAAATGAACAGCAGGCTCCTGGACATTTTGTGCGGTTTATTCACGGATTCTGATAGGTACAGCAGCGTATGCGAACACATACAGGTGGGTTTTCTCTCAAATCTAGCTCTCAGCGCTCCTCAAAACTCCTTTCTTTTCTCTCATACACATGCTACTCTGCGCGCTCCAGCATGACGTCATTCCTCTGCGACAGCGCCAGCTCCACCTGCTGGCCATTTATTGTAACTACAACATTTGTAGGAAACTCACAAAACTAATAAACAGTTTTAAATTAAACAATAGTAAAATGACAATAAAATAATTAAACAAGGGGGGTGGCTTGTTTTTCACTGTCCCAACACTCTCCCCTCAAAAATTCAATGGCGTCCCGACATTATGAGAAACATTTTCCTGATATTATCAGTCCTTATTAACATATTTTACACTAAATCAGTCCTTTCATAAGAGTCAGAGTCCACATTAAATCACAAAGATGCAATACTGATTTTCAGTAGTCCATATGGAAGGTATCTCTTCTTCATGCCACATGGTCGCAACAGCAGTTGTTGTGCACGTCAACTGTCCACTGCAACATCTGTCGTACAAACAGGTATCTGCATCTGCTCTGAGTAAGGCACTTGAACCTTAAAGAAGTCTGCAATCTAATTCGTGTACTTGCGTAGTTATACTGTGTTACTCACAAAGTGTTAAAAGTACACCATTATCAAAACTTAAACTTAATCAGATTCTGGTAGAATGATAAACTCTAAATTTTCCAATAACAACTACTCTTAACTCTTCCATTTAAGAACAAAAATATCATTAACTAGACATGTGAAAATGTAGGCTGTCCCAATTGGTGATAGGTAAACACCATTTTGGGTTTTCTTTTACGAAAAGGATACTTTTTCACTCTCTGTGACCTATCAGGATCTTCATCATCACTGGAGGAAGAGGGCGAGGATTCTTCTTTCTCTGTGCTGGGCGTTTGGTCAATCTCTGCTGGAGCATCTGTTGCTAGTTCCAGTTCAACCTCATTACTTTGCTCTCTCTGTGATGTTTCTCTGCAGTCCGGCTCAGAGTCAGCTGCTTCTGTCTCTTGGTGGTACCCCCCCTGGTTGGTCCAACCAGGTTTTAATCCAACAATTGATGACCACTGTTCCTCTTCATCAGACACAGATTCCTCTTCTTTTTGTTTCCG
Source organism: Oryzias javanicus (assembly GCA_003999625.1). NCBI lineage: Eukaryota > Metazoa > Chordata > Actinopteri > Beloniformes > Adrianichthyidae > Oryzias > Oryzias javanicus. Next base: position 7,614,740 of record CM012442.1, on the reverse strand, counting down.
AAGATTGATTTTCCTCTTCCGTTCAGATTTAGCTGGCTCATGTTCACTAGTTAGGGGGAGAAAATCACATGGCAGCAGAAGATTTCGGTGGATGACTTTAACACGGCCCTTCCCAGTCTCTGGCTTCACTTCATAAACTGGGCTGTCAGGGTGTTTCCTCTGTGTTACGATGTACACTTTGTCTTCCCAAAATGACCTCAGTTTACCTGGTCCTCCCTTCTCAGTAAGATTGCGGACTAACACTCTACTGCCGGGATTCAACTCTGCACCGTGCACTTTTTTATCATAGTGCGTCTTTCCTCTGATTCCCTCTTTGACGGCTGTTTTAGATGCAAGCTCGTATGCTTCTGTCATTCTTGCTCTCCATTTTTCTGCATAGTCTTCATGCGTTGAGCTTTGGTCTTTCACTGTGAGGCCAAACATGAGATCTATGGGGAGTCTCGGCTGGCGACCAAACAGAAGGAAGTAGGGAGCGTAGCCCGTAGCTTCACTGCGTGTGCAATTGTACGCATGGACTACCTTTGCAAGAGAAGCTTTCCAGTCTGTTTTAGCATCTTCTGGCAGATTTCTGAGCATTCCTAAGAGCGTTCGGTTGAATCTCTCCACTTGCCCATTCCCCTGTGGATGATATGGTGTTGTGTGAGACCCAGAGACTTCACTGTACTCTTGGAGTTTAGCGAATAGCTTGTTTTCAAACTCCCTCCCCTGGTCATGATGGAGCTTGGTTGGGAATCCAAATCTCAGCACAAAGTCTCCAAAAATCTTTTCTGCCGCTGTTTTGGCAGCTTTGTTTCGACACGGGTAAGCCTGGGCAAATCTGGTGAAGTGGTCCATCACAACAAGAATATATTCATATCCTCCTTTACACTTCTCCAGATGCAGAAAGTCAATTGAAACTAACTCAAAGGGATATGTGGTGACAATGTTCGTGAGAGGAGCTTTGACAGGCTTATTTGGGCGTTTGTTTTTCAGGCACCTGCACACGCGTGTTACGTAGTGTTCCACGTCTCTCTGCATGTGTGGCCAATAGAAGCGCTCTCGAATAAGATTCAAAACTCTCTCCACTCCAAGATGACCCATTTCTTCATGTAGTTCTGTATAAACCAGTTGTTGGAATTTTGCAGGAAGAAGTAGTTGTGAGCGGCAAGCTGTTTTGCGATAGAGTAGCTCATCATCATCCAGGTACAGTCTCTGTTTTTGTCTCATTAGTGCGCTGGTGTTTTTATTGCTTTGTCGTTGTCCTTTTCTGGGCCACTTGCCTGTCAAAACACACTTCAACACCTCTCCTATCACGGGGTCATCCCTCTGTGCTTCTTTCAATGTGGTTTTTGAGATTTCAGTCTTTTTTTCTTTATCATTTCTCTCAGCAACCAGTTCATTAATTGTCATTGGACAAAGCCAGGGTTCAGTTTCTTGACTCTGAATAGTAATAGCTTTTGTAACACTATTCATTATCTCCTGTTGCACTTTTTGAGTACATGTTTGCATGTACTGCTCCATGCTTAATGGCATGCGTGACAACCCATCAGCGTCACAGTTACTTTTTCCTGGTCGATATCTTATGGAGAATTGGAAATCTGCCAGTTCAGTGACCCACCTATGAGTAGTGGCGTTCAACTTAGCTGTGGTGAGCACATAGGTGAGAGGGTTGTTATCGGTGTAGACTGTAAAAGGTGGGGAATAATACAGGTAGTCTCGAAATCTCTCACATATGGCCCACTTCATAGCTAAGAACTCCAACTTGCCTGAGTGAAGATGGTAGTTCTTCTCTGGTGCTGTCAAAGTCCTGGATCCATAAGCTATCACCACCAGTTTTCCATCCTGCTTCTGATAAAGCACGGCTCCCAGCCCCTGCTGTGAGGCATCACAATGCAGAATGAATGGCAGTTCAAAATCAGGATAACTTAACACAGGGGGTTGAGAAAGTAAGTTCAAGAGCTGACACAGTACTTGCTGATGTTCAACCAACCACACAATAGGATGAGATGATGGGAGCTGTCCTCCCTTCTTCTCTTTTCTTCTTCTTTGTTTTGTCTGTTTGGTTTCCACCGCTTTCTCTGAGCAAAGAAGGTCATAAAGTGGTTTTGCTATTTGCGAGAAGTTTGGTATGTAACTGCGATAGTAGGAAATGAATCCTAGCATCTTCCTCAGTTCTCCGATGTTGGTTGGAACTTTGTCTTTTAGTGCCTGGACTGGAGCAATGTCTGCAGGATCCATCGTGTAACCGTCTTTTGTTACAAGTCTTCCTAGAAATCTCACTTGGTTTTTGAATATCTCACATTTTCTAGGTGTCAATTTTACTCCGTGGTTTTGATAACGACGTAACACACACCTAAGATGGTCAAGATGATCTTCAAAAGTCTTAGAGTGGACTAAGTTGTCGTCCAAATACGGCAAGCAGATGTCGTCTCTCAGACCTCTCAAACATTCTTCCATCGACCTTTGGAATTCTGCTGGAGCAGATGAAAGCCCAAATGGTATTCTCACCCACTCATATAAACCCCAAGGTGTGATGAAAGCAGTTAAATGACGACTTGATTCATCTAGGAAACCCTGGTGATAGGCTTTCCCCTGGTCGAGAACGGAAAACCAAGAACTTCCTATTAAACTGTTGAGCATGTCTTGGATGCGGGGTATGGGATGACGGTCAGGAATGGACTTCCGATTTAGCTCTCTGTAGTCACAGCAAAGACGAAGACTTCCATCCTTCTTCCGTACGCACACCACAGGACTTGAGTATGGGGATTTCGATCTTTTTATCCACCCTCTGTTAAGCAGATCCTCCAAGTATTCTTTCACCTCTCTGTGAAGTGGTTTTGGTACAGAAACATACGTTCGTGTCACAGGACTGGGATCACTTAGGCGAATTTTTAGCTGTAATGAGGGGATTGATCCAACATCATGCTCATCTCGTGCAAAAGCCCTGTTTTCTTCACGCAGTAGCTGTTTTACTTGTTCTGCTTGTGTAGGAGATAGATGACTCAAAGGAACTGGAGGATCCCACTGGTCATCAGCATCCATGTTTGCTTCGTCTTCACTTTCAATCTTCCTATTTTCAGTGACAACAGTGGTTTCTTCAACAGCTGCTCTGCTTTTCTCAATCGGATTGGTCTGCTTTGGTTCAGTCTGAGCTGGATAGATCATTTTCACTGTCTCAGTTTGACCAAGAGTGACTTTTGAAGGAAGTTGGATGTCATGGGCTGTGCTGTTGGTAACTGGAATGGTGAGGAAAGAGCTTGACCCTCTCTGTAAACTCACAACACCCTGTTCTACTTTCAAACCATCAGGAAGCAGTGGATGAAGACTTGGTTCAAAGAGAACATCCTCTTGGTTTGGAAGGAACCCTGCTCTTACTCTGCACTTCACCCCTTTTGTCTGGCCTGCTGGAATACGGGTGTAGCTTTTGCCAGCTTTAACTATGCCATTCCCCACGTTGTCATCACTTTTTTGCATCATTTTAAGAAAGACTTCAGTTTTTCTACAATCAAAGGAAAATGCAGCACTGACAGCTTCTGTGACAGTCTGGGGCAAGTTAACGCCTTTTTCCAGAAATTGTTCAATTACATTAAATCCTATGATTGGCTCATCGCCAACTCCCTCTTCACTTGTTACTAAAACTGGAACTAAAAGTTCTAACTGTGGGAGGTTCTCTGATGGCAGCTTGAATTTAACTTCAACCCAGCCACTAAAAGGAATTTGGGTCTTATTCACTGCTCTTCCCTCCAATGTGTTAGCTCCGATAATTTCAGTGAGACTTCTTACCGCTGTGTGTGGGATGTTTTCCTGTCTCCATGCTTCACTTATGAGACACACTTGTGATCCAGTGTCCCACAAAGCTTGTGTTTCAACTCCATCCAAGAAGCAGGTGATGAGATGTTTCTTTCCAATGAGGTTGACAAGTTTTGTCTTCTGCATTGGGGAGAGAAGATTGACATGTAGTTCTTCTTGTTTCGTTTCATTTGTCACTTTACCTGTTAACTTTCTTTCCAGGTGCTGGATACTGTCCATGATCAGTTGGTAGCAATCCTGAGGGTTTTTGCTCTGGTCATTCTTTTCTGCAGGTGACTGAAAAATAGGAGTAACAGTTCTGACAGACATTTTTATTTCTCCAGCAGGATCTGAGGACATCTTCTTGTTTCTACATCCCCTGGATGTGTGACCATCTTGTCCACATTTAAAACAGTGATCACACTGCTCTCCTCTATTGAGATCTTGGCAGGATTTGCAACCACGTTTTCTTGTCATTCTTTGTTGGAAACGAGTTCTGTGTGGTTCATTAATACAAGTTTTGAGTTCTTCAATTTCTCCTCTTAGCTCTTTGATAACAGAAATCAGTTCACCTTCTGGCTGAGACGCATGTTGAGTTACTTTAGTTTTAGTGGAGGTAGGAAGGAGTCTCTCTTGTCCACCAATTGCACCCACTACTGTGTTTTTAACTGCTTGTGTTTCTGCTCTCAGCTCTCTTACTTTAGGCTCTTTGCTGTTTCTTCTGAATTTCTGTTGTCTTTCCCACTCAATACTGGCAGCTTCATTTGTTTTTGCAATCAAAACATCATCAGTTACTTTCGGGTCATCAAGGCAACTTTTGAGCTGATACTTCACATTATCACTGATCAGTCCAGTCCATACAGCTCTGAGAAATTTCCTTTGAACGAGATCAGAACTGTAATGCTCATCTGCTCCAGGTTCTTTGGAGGATGCTAGCAGTCGCTCCTTGAGCTCTATTGCTCTAAAGATGAAGTTCTGAGGCGACTCATTGCTATCCTGCGTGATGTTTATCAATCGATGGTACAGATCAACAGAGCTGTCCTCTTTGTAATGACCTTTCAGAATTGTCCGCAGCTGTTGTAGCGTTAGATCTGTTTTTATTTCCAACATGTCTCTGAGACTTAGACCTGGGCTGACGGCTCGGACCACGGCTTCAATGATCTCAGTCTCGCAGTGATTTTTTTTCAGTCCCATTTCTATCTGATGGATCAGATTAGAGTACGACAGTTTATCTTTCTGGCCCCTCTCTCCGATCTGTCCATTAATTTTGAATTCTCGTCTGATGGTTACTTCAGATGGATGAGTTACAAAGGCAGATGCAGGTTGAGGCAGAGTTGAACCAGGATTTTTATAAACTCTTTTTGTCAGTTTGTTCATCTCCTCTTCAATCTTTCTTGAAGACGCTTGAAAACTTAAATGAAGTGCAGCATACTGCTCCTGTAGGTTAGCCAGTGCAGTTGCATCTTCACCAATGTTTTCCTCCAATTCTTGTGTATCATTATCATTTTCTGTATTTTCTTTTGTACTCTTAATCAATCGTTTCAAAAACTCTTGAGCGACTTCTTCTTCCTCTTCCTCAATAGCCATCTCGGCTGCTCTGTTTATCAGTCGGATTAGCACATGCCTTTTAGCTTCCTTGGTCGTTTTGATTTTGGCTTGAGCACATACCTCTTGCAGTTCTTTCACTGTTAACTGCAGCAATGCTTCATCAAGCTGGTCCTGTAGCTCTTCCAGCTCCATGCCGCTCTGATGGCTCCGCCGAATCTCACGCTCTTTTCCTGAAGCACCACGAGGCACGGCTAATCTCCCCGTACGGGCCACCAAATTTGTTGCACACTTTAAATGAACAGCAGGCTCCTGGACATTTTGTGCGGTTTATTCACGGGTTCTGATAGTTACAGCAGCGTATGTAAACACATACAGGTGGGTTTTCTCTCAAATCTAGCTCTCAGCGCTCCTCAAAACTCCTTTCTTTTCTCTCATACACATGCTACTCTGCGCGCTCCAGCATGACGTCATTCCCCTGCGACAGCGCTAGCTCCACCTGCTGGCCATTTCTGGTAACTACAACATTTGTAGGAAACTCACAAAACTCATAAACAGTTCTAAATTAAACAATAATAAAATAACAATAAAATAATTAAACAAGGGGGGTGGCTTGTTTTTCACTGTCCCAACATTTAATAACGCTAAAAAGTGGAGGACAGAGAAGTCTTTTTCAAGAAGAAATTATGAGTAATAGAGGGATAAAAATCTTGGTTCCAAGAAAGTAAAAATATACTTATTTTACAGAGAAAGTTACCAATTATTCATAAAAAATTCCACAATGTGATTTCCTGGATTCTCTACTCTCATTCTCATACCAGTGATAACAATTGCAGACCTCTGTCATCTTTTTTTGTGATAAAATTTGCACAATTGACTGAATACCTTTTTGCCCTCTTTATGCTTACTGCTTTATGCCTTCTCAGTTTTGCTCAATTCCTTCATCTTCCATCTTCAGATTTGACTTGAGCTTCAAACCAAGCAGTTCTCTGGAGGAAGACGAGGGTTTCAGTGACTGGACTCAGCGCAGAGACAGGCAGAAGCAGCAGCAGAAGCAGCAGCAGCAGCATCTGCAGGAGCTGAGTGTGGGAGGCCAGGAAGAGCGGAGGGAGAATGAAGAAGTCTTCTCCAGCAGACCTCTTCCCACAAAAACCACTGACACCCGTGTTGCTTCTACAAGCCGACTCCAAGGAAAAGATGACGGAGAGATCCAGAAGAGCCGAGTAGAGGCGAATGATGTGGAGGAGAGGATGGAGAAGAAGGAAAGGAAGAGAGAAATGCTGATTTCAAGCAGACAGGAAGTGATTCAAAGGCCAAATATTGAGGTATGGCGTTCACAACAATCAGACTTGAATCATTAGAAAACTAGACTAGAGAGGAAGATTACTTTTTGCAGTTAAGACATAAATTGTTGGGGCCAAAACTGAGAAAGGATGAAAAGATCTGTCTTCCTTTACTTGAATAGGTGGAGAAGAGACTGGAAACTAAAGATCCCTACACCTCAAAGACTTTGAAACACAGCATCTTCAATGGCCACAGCCCCACCAGTGAAGCCATGACACATCTCAAGAGAGCAAACAGATCCAGCAGGTTGGTGTCGCCCTTCTTTTTATAGTTTACACCACTTACCAGTGGTTCTAAACACTCGCATTAATGATATAATTGGGAATGAGTGCAGCAGAAACGTGGAGCCAGAAGAGGCTGAGGCGATTCAGGAGGTGGAGCAGCGACTGGAGAGGATCCGCCACAGTCTCCAAGAAAAAGAGAGCCAGGAACTGGAGCAACTGAGACTGAAGCAAACTGAGGCTGAACAGGAGCTGGAGGAGCTGAAGAGGAGGAGAGAGGAGAGGCAGAAACTCAGAAAGGAAGAGGAGCGTTATAAAGAAGAAGAGGAACAGCAGCGGCTCGCCAAAGAAGAGGTGAGCGTGGACCCTTATCCAGCTGGTCGATCAGTATTCAGTGAAACTGACATTTTTTTAATGAACTCATAGGAGGAAAGGAAACGGATGAAGGAGGAGATTGAGAAGAGGAGGATGGAGGCAGCTGAAAGGATGAAGAGCCTGAGCACTTCCAGCGTTGACGGGGAAGAAATCTTCAGTCCGTTCAGCCCCAAAGCTTCAACTCAAAAGGTACCAGCTTCTGCTGCAGTCTGGCTGTGGGGCTTGAACTGCAGGATCCTTCAACCGCAGACTGACTTCTTCTTCTATTTGTCCAACAATGGAAACAAATAATGTTTTGCAGCAGCTTAAAACAGAAGCAAACAGTATAAAGTCAGAACTGCTGGAAGAGATCAAAAAAAAATGTGGAACAAAACTCAGGACACAGGATACGATGGCATGAGGGAACTAGGATAGTTTTGGCAGTTACACGACATAATGCTGTCTGAAATCTGCCTGAACTCCATGGATCAACTTGCGAGCCTAAAAAATAAAAACAAAATACATTTAAAAAAATATACTTGCTAAATTGCGGGCGAAAAAAATGCTTAAAAAGCCTCATCTCATCTTTTAAATTTGCTTTCTTTGCTGCAGTTTTTTCTTTGCACTCCATAAACCTGATCAATTGCATTCAACTGGTTTTTTTTTTATTAGTGTTCTCACATTTAATCTCATCTTTGACTTGTAAGGATGAGCCACAAACCAAACGCCAATCGAACAATTTCAGTCTGTCTTTAACTATTCTACAGAGGCTTAAAATTCAATAAAACACTTATGTTGATATCTGAAAGTGTGGGGGAATGTGAAAGAAAAAATAAAATAATTTCCATCCCTACACTTTAAAATATATTTACATATTATAGCTGGTGGCTTGTTAATAAAAATTAATTTAATATTACTGCTATTCTTTAATATCCAATATTCATTGATAACATTAAACATTAATTCATCATAATTATTCAGATTAAAACTATTTATATTTACAAGTTTAGAGCCATTTTTTTCAGTATCTCTCAAAGATATTTTCCTTATTTTTATGTTTAAATCATCTGATGAGTGTGCGTTGTTTCAGCTGAGTCCTTAAGCCTCTCCAGAGAATATTTGCTGTTTTATAGTCACTCCATCTCCACAGATAACAATAACCCCCTCTGTATCTGAAAGGAGTTTTGAATGTTACATGGTTTATGCATTTCTACAAGTTGCACTGTTTAAAACTATTATTGTACACGATACAAATGATTAATTATTGAAATATTTGTGAATATTTTATTTAGAATCTATCTACTGTGTGATATCCAATTTAATTTATTATCAATGATTATCCCTGTGACTTGAGGGACGTTTTCTATTACTATGGGATTTAAGTGGAAGAATCCTGGGAATGCAACATGTCAAAGAAAGGAAACAACAAAACTTAGACTCAAACTTTGAAAAAAACGATTTGGTCTCAGTGCGACAGTAAACACCAGCCAAAAGCAGCTGTGGATCTTAAGCCTTGTTTCCACTTTACTTTTTATTTTCAAAAACAGACTTTAGTCTATTATTGAACTGAATGAAGTTTGGTGATATCCTAGAGTTCAGCTGCTCTAGTCTGATGCTCATGACTGCTGTTAATTCCAGTGTCTGTTGTTTCACAGCCGATGGCTTCAGTCTCTGCCTGACAGGTTGTGAGTTTTAGTGTGTGTGTGGGTTTGAAGCCAGCATGCACCGTGTTTGAGTTTCCACTACATTGCATGTTCCTGCCGTGTCCTTGCTCTGGCGTGCTCTCTACTGTAGAACGCCTCTTCTCTGTTTCCTGGGATGGCCTCACAAGAGGAAGTTGAACAGAAGTTTGCTCTGGTGTGCACAACACTGCATGTGTCTTCTGCACATTTGGATGCTTTTTCACATCATCTCTATTTTTAAGTTAAACTATACAGGCAGAGGAAAACAGAAGAAAGAAAATATACATCATTTCAACTCAGCAATACACAACAAGCTAGTTTCACTTACATAGAGACACTCCACAGACTCACAAACACAGTGATGGACAGGTTTGCATCACTACAATCAAGCAAAAGTTAAATGACTCGTCTGTGTTCTGCTTGAGCTAAGGAGAAAAATCTCTTTTATTATTTTTTTTTCAGATCACAGAGAAGACAGAATCCCTGAACCGATCGCTGAGGAAAAGGTGAACAGCACACGTCCTCAATACTTTTAATGTTTTCATCTGTACTGAAGGTAGAACCCCCTGATTGTGAAAATTGTAGGACAGTTTCTCCAAACTCAAAACAAGATCAGTGCTGGCAGCTAAAAAAAGGTTCAACCAGAAGTCCAAGTTTACATGAATGGATGACAACAGCTGACAGTAACAGAGGAAAGCAAGGCCTGCGATGAGGCCTCCAGTTAGTTTCAGCTTGGTGCTCATTAGAAACACTCTTATTCTTCTTTTTTTAATCACACATGACCTGCTATACTGTAATTGTTTCAGTTGTACAAATAAAAAAATTAAACTGTCAGAGAAACACATTCAAGTTTACTTTAGGCAATGACTTTACTGAACCAAATTCCCTCCATAATCCCTGAAAAAGAAATATATAGTGCAGGACTATGTAGTGCTCTGGATTTTAACCCTTTAACACAGGGGTTCCAGTGTAAATGTTCTTTGATTTGCTGTACTTTTATTAATTGTTAACACGATCAACGTAATTGTAGCAGATTCTGAAGGAGAAAAGCGACATGGTTGAAAATTGACAGTTTGTTAAAGATTTTGTGTTGCCTAAGGTGTTAAATGGTTAAAAACAATTCGGATACATGCTCACTACTTTTTATTTTAATGGCAAGAATGGCGTTATTGATGTCATCAAGAACAAACCTAATCAATGTGAGCATTTTAGGAAAACTGTTTATGATGTTCCAAAGGTGAAAACTTTAATGGTATATTCAAAAAAAATAATTAAAATACAAAAATTGTTCAAATGCAATGCATTGTGGTCTATATTCACCAATCTAGTGAGCATCGATGCACACTGGTTTTTGGGAAAGACTTCTGGGAAATTTCTATTTTGGAATTGTAGATTCGAGCAGCACAACAAGATCACAAACAAACAATATATTTACACCATGTATTAAGCAGTAAAGGAATTCGGATGCAACCAGATTCTTATCTCTGTTGGGATGCATAAGGTTATTAGCATTATATCAATTTCTTAAAACAATAGTTATCTTCGTCAGCTAAAACAAGCATTTCTGCTGCTCTTGCAGATGTTGTTTCTCACACTGACTGATCGGTTGAGGTCAAATCCCCAACGTGATAACAAATTTTCTATTTGCTGTGCTTAAAAAGCAGCAGCAATGTGTGGTAGCATGAATCCCACAAATGCAATGTGACTATATGAGTGTATATGACTATGTGAGAAACATTTGAAATCTAATTTTGAATGTTGGTCAACATGTTAGAAATGTCAGAAAAACGTGAAAAGTGTCTGTTTATCAAATACTTTAGTCTAAAAGATTCATTCCATAACTTTCGTCTTGATCTTTGAGGGAACTGGACCAGGATCACATTCTCATTCATTCACACAGCTATAAAGAATTAACTAAATTGGAAATAGAGCAGAGGGACTTGGAAAGATGGAAGAGTGTGAGTTTGAAACACCATGTCTAAGTTTAAGAACTCAAGTGGTTTGAATAAGCAGTAACCCTGCAGGTTTCTTTAAGTGCTGAAAGAATAGTTCAGTCTTCACCATTTGGATGGAAACTTGAAAAACGAATGCTTTCGGTTTTCATGAACTCTCCAGTACCTCTGCTTTCCTGACGCTTGTTAGGACTCAGCAGTCTGAAGGGGAGCACAATGGAGAAGGTCACGGGAGAGCACATTTTTCTGCGTATCCCACTCCACAGCTGTGATTTATGGCTTTGCTTAACTCCGTCCAGATGCCAGCAGTTGTATCTTGATGAGGTATGGAGGCTCCAGAGAGTCTGCTGCTGGACCAGCTCGGCTCTGAGGAAGAGCGCTTCTGCTGTGAAGATGCTGCCACTGAGTTTATCATAGACATGCTTCAAATGTCCATGACAGACAGTTTGTATGAGAATTGTCGCAAATGAGCTGTTGTGAGGTGCCAGCTATCAATTTTAGGAAAGAGCCTTTCTATGAGTAAAACTACCAGTTGAGAAATGAAGAATCAACACCTTTAATCTGAACGGAGTCCATGAACTTTTGACACCCTACTCTGGTGATTTCACCGTGATTCTCTCAGTCTCTGCCGTCACTCCACCAATGAGGGCTTTTCATGTTGTTGATTTCTTTAATGTTTTATTAGTTTATATTTCATGAGCATAGGACACTTTAAAATCCAGGAGGGCTGTTACTCCGAGTTGGAATGAAACAGCACTGCAAAGGGAATGCCCAAAGCCAGAGCTCTGCTGGAAAAGTCAAGGATGAATATGCATCCCCAAAGAGAACCGTCAGAAATGAGAACGGCTTATGCTTCAGTCACAACTGCCCTGATGGGTGGATTTGAGCTGTCTGCAGGTGTAAAATGGGCAATTCTGTACAGGCCGTACAGTTGAACTGCAGGAAATGTCATTGTTGTAGATGACCCAGAGAGCCCATAAGAGAAAAATTGTTCACGCACATTTCTGTCTATGGGCTTGTTGCCAGCGGTTGGAGAGAAAACACTTAAGCGACACATGAGGGTAAGTAAGGGTTAAGTAGATGAAAGGCAAACGTGTTGCCCCCCACCACCACCAATACCACCCATCCTGTGCATTGTGCAGGGAGCCCACTATGCTGTTCAGTTGAAAGAAACGCTTCAAGTGCGCAGTCCGACTGTTAGAAATGAGGGAATTAAGCAATCAAAGAGTGAATGACATAAAGAAGACATTTACCTACTCAGAATATTGTTACCTTCTTAGAAGGCCCAAAAGTCTTTACAGTCCCGATCCCATTCACACAATGATGGCAACAATGGTGTCAAACCTATGACTGCAGGAGGAATGTGGTGTTTAGTGTCTTGCCCAAGGACACTTTGACACATGGGCGAGCAAGGTGGGAATCGAACCTTGATTATTTGATCAGAGATCTACTGCTCTACCTCATCACTATGGCTGTCTCTAGGGTGTAGAGGTGTGGTTCGTGTGGGTCATCTTATGGTCACATGTACAATAATGGTACATTACATTTCTCATCACGTCTCTTAAGGTGGCTGAACGAGTCTCAAGGGAACTGTAAGACACTTATGTTCCCCTTAAGATGCAGTCGCTCCACTATGACTGCATATATGACAAAAAAAAACCAAAACCTGGAGCACCCGTACTGGTCAACCGTTCGGGTCAACGTTCAGGGTGATTATTGATTAACTGAGTGCTCATGGGCCACATAATTCATTCAGACCCACTCCAATGAAAATTGTATTGTTGAGGTTTATAACATGTTCTTGAAGCTTTTTTCTTATGATGGAGGACATATTTGAAAGGATTTAAGCTTAAAATTGCATTTCCATGTGATGTAGAAACTGATAAACTGAAAAGGGCATGCCCTCCGCCCCCTGCAGGCATGATGATAAGCATGAGCTAGCCACTTAACAGAAATAATGTTCATTCAACACCGATGTGATGTAAAAATAAATATCATTGTTATCCTCCAATGGCCTTTGATAGTCAGTTACTTTTTATGCTGGATGCAGGTCCTTCCAGCAAGACAGCGTCAAGTGGACAGCCTTTATCTTTACTGCTAACGCTAGACCGCGACTGTAAGCTAGCAGCAGGGCAGGGGATTGTTCTGCCAACAGTCCCGACGACAACTTAAAAGCTCATTTTTAATGAACTGTAGCTGTTCTGCAGAAATATGTCCTAGAAAATGACAGGTTTTTGGCTGAAAACAACATAATCATAATTAAAATGCCATTGGGAACACTTTGAAAATAGATCAAAAGATGATCGCAGTGGGACTTTAGGAATGCAGTTTGGTAATCTTTGTGGAGGAGGGAAAGAGAATAATACTAGTGATGGAAAGCAGCTTGAGTCCACATCAGGATGACATAGAAGAACTGAGTCACTACCTGACAAAATATTTGAGCTTAAGGACTGATCACTTCCATCTCAACTACAAACTATGGCTCCCATACTGAGTCAAGTCTGTCCTGAATAACAAAGCAGCTGATTTTAGGAATATCTTGGGGAAAAAAAAATTATAAAGATGACTGTTCTTCACTTTGAAGATATTTCTGCACACACGGGCAGTTTAAAAGTACTTATAAGTACTTTAAATGTTTTTTTCTTGTAGGTTTGGACGTCAAATGAATCCTTGAGTATACTCTTTTTTTTTCAACCAATAACCTGAATCAATGATACATGATTTTAGCATTCTCCTGGTCACAGTTTAAATGTCATATAAGTCTTACAATAAAATGATTGTAATTTTATGCTGTTTTTACATGAAACAGTAACAGCTTTAAGAAGATGCAGCCTCTCATCCTGATGCCCAAGATTGATGACAAACTGGAGCAGTATACCAGTGCTGTGGAGGTGAGCTGACTGCTGGGCAAATACAAACTCATCCGTCACATTCACAGTGGTTCCAGTTTAAACGCGGAGTTCGGTCTGTTGTCTTCATTATAGAAACATTTCAACTATGACAGACAGAAAAGAATCCAGGGAATAACATTTAATTTTTACCAACTTGCAAAATCCATGACTGCTAAATACTTCTTTACCCCACCGTACAAAATACATTCATTTTTATTTAAGAGGTTATGGAAGTCAAAGGAAAAATATATTATTTTTGAAAATGTTAGCCATTTTTCTTTATTCTTTTGTAAACTCTTCTACATTCATTCATTCTGTAGTTGAAATTGTGGAGGATGCTAACAAGGCTTGTACGGGGAAATTAATAAGTCTTCATATTTCAAGTGAGAGATGCATTAAACATTTTAAATTAATGTATATTATGATATAAATGGAGATATTGAACTCTTGACACTAATTAAACTGACTAGAGTGGATTTAAAACAAACTGTTGTTTCTAAAATACTAGATTGTGTTCTGCTGGGAATAGGATTTCTATTTAAATAAATGCTGTAATAATTAATTTAAACAGAAAATCTAAATGACAGACAGAGGCAAATTTAGAATGCAGAAATGGCTTGACTTGTGCTTAACTGTTGATTTCCTCACTGTTAAGGAATGTTTGTCTTTTTCATCAAGGTGAAGCCTCCTAAAGTCTTTCCTCTTGTATGCATGAACATGATGGAACATTTGGGCTTGACTTTCTGCAGAACTCTCAGGAAGCGCGAGCAGGAAAGGCATCACTGGCCGATATACCCACCTCCCCAGAAGTTGTTGCCTCCAAGAAAAATCTTTTCGAGACTGGAGAGACCTGGAGCCAGAGTCCCAGCAAAGGAGCCTCCTGCAAGGTGAGATGAATCTGACTGTTCATGTCGCTGTTGGAAATTTGTACTTAGAAATAGTTTATTTCAAGTAGTCTGACCGGAAACACCCAACATCTGCGAATACCCCAAATCCACAAATACAGAGTTACCCCACTTCCACCACAGAGGCTTTGCTTTCACTAGTCACTTAGTTTCCTTTTCCAGGGCCATGGTCAGAACTCTTTATTTGCCTTCTCCCATTATTTTGAAGGCAGATGACCATTTGGTGCATACAATAAAAACTTTAATCAACATTAAGACCTGGAAGATCAAGAGTTGAGAAATGTTTCCATGGCCATGTTTGTGAGACTTCTACATGATCTCAAACAGCTAGTTTTGATAGTATATGACTTTCAGTTAGAACAAATAAACCAACCCTTGGTAGATTAAGTACAAAGAATGAAATGAAATGTAACATTTATAGACATTCTCTATTGTAAAGGAATTATTGTTTTTAAAAGTTCAGGCTATGAATTTATCAATGTTCAACATTTTTGAGAGAGATGAGTGATTTCAGCTTTCTGCTGTTCCCAATCAGGATGCTGAAGGTCTGAAGGTGGGCGTGGCCAGCCTGATCAACCAGTGGGTCAGAAGCCAGTCTGACAGCAGCGGCGGCAGACCGTCCGCTTGCAGAGCAGCAGTAAGAAACCGTGTTCTCCTGCACTCGTACCCCAATCACTGATACAGTCTGAAGGCTGCTTTGATCATGCTATTAATAAGCAAAATTCATTAAATAGATTTCAGTATAAATACATTTTAAAACATTTGTTTGTGTTATTTTTGTATTCATCTCTCTAACAACATGGCAGATTGACAAATAACAAAACAAGAGCCAGGGTCATCAATCCTCAGTGTTCAGCAGCAGTCACCACAACACTGTTGCAGGAGGCCTCCCTCTTGTGGACTCAGAAGATACAACAGCTTTTCCTTGCGCTGTTTCTTTGAAAAACTGAAGGAATTATATGAATATTGTTGCCATCAATGCAGTTTTTACAGAGATGCCAGGTGCTGAATGAATCTGTGTAGAGTGCAAACGTTTGTCTGATCAATCATATGTCCTGATTCTCATTTGGTCAGGATGTGAAGCCCGGAGATGTGATGCAGAAGAAGAACATGTGGGAGGTTATGGGAGACTCGGGGAGGCAGGAACAAAAACTACAGGTCAGCAGTGACTGCATGAACCTGGCAGCAGTGTTTGCAAAAATAGACTTTTATCTTTATACTCTTGATATTTTTCACCTTAGATGTTCAAATTTTGTAGCAACGAGAAAAGCTTCTTTAGATGACCTTATTCAACATGTTTTTACAGTTATTATAACATTAAAAACAGTTTTAGAAAATCTTTACCGAAATAAAAGAACAAAATTTTACCAAGGCTCTTATTTGCCTCTCTTCAGGGTTCAGCAGCTGGAAAAAAGTTCAAATTTGTTGTCACCGGCCATGGCAAATATGAGAAGATTTCTGCCAAGGACCAGAGTGGAGGAGAATCCAACATAAAGTCTGGTAAGAATTGTGACAATGACCGAGAGAAAGAGCCACTTTACTCTCTCTTCAAATGTAAAAAAAGCTGTTTCTGCACTTTGCCTTTACTTTGTAGGTGATGTAGAGGTAACCTAAGTTTTAATGTGGGATTTGCTGTTTCTTATAATCTGAGAAAAAAAAAATCTGAACAAGATTGTCTTTGCAGGTTCAGCAGTAAAGTGTGAGATTGTGCTCCAGAAAGGAATCAACAAACAATGAAATTGATGGGTTCACACAATAAAACCAAAACTTTTTAAAACATAATCATTTTTTAATGAGACATTTTTAAGAGCAACAAAATAATGTCAAGCAGATGTACCCAAATGCAAAAAAAAAAAAAAAAAAAAATCTGAATTACAGGAAAAAAAAGAGGTATTGGAGTTTTGAGGCTAGCTGGAAAAAGTTGGATTTTAATGTGGTGGAAATAAATCTAGAAAATCTTACAACTGCATTTAAAGGTTTACAAAAACAAAAAGGAAATAACTCAACGCAGAAGGATACTTGATTTTAGCACGTAAGTAAACTGACTATCAAAAAAAAAAAAAAACAAGTCCATTTGAGATGAAGTTGTGTCAGTACTCCTAACATAGAACTAAAACAAAAATCAAAAATACGATGTTTTTTCTGTTTCCCAGAAACTTAGAAAGAAAGAAGTAAATATGTGACTGCATAACTGACTCCAGCAAGATGTGACAATAGCAATGCAACAACCCTTCGCAGCAGACCAGCTCCCAGCTGATTCAGACCAGCACCCGTCTGACTGACCGACACAGTGGCGTCTGACTCTCCATCCTGAACAACGTTCTCAAACTCCCACCTCACCTTCTCTCATCTGATCACATCTGACTGCAAATACACAGTATATACTGTGCAATGTTTGAGTTTACCTTACAAGCATTTTACTGACTTTAAGTGTTAATTATCAGTATACATTTTAGAGTTTGTCTTTAGTTTACCTTCATAAGAGTTCTTTTTTTTTCAATATATGATTTTCTGAACACAGCTAAAAGGTCAGACACAAATCTGACAAACTGCTGCTCAGTATCAATGTCATTTGATAACTGTGAAGTGTTGTCGGGAATTGGAAGCACACTCTGTGCACACTGTGTACTTTGATAACACAGAGCCCCAAATCTTATTAAGTTGTAAGTACCAGCAAAATCAACCCAAAACAAGTCAAATAAGACAGTACTCTGTGTATAAATAATCGGTGATCTAATAATATGTTTTTTTATTGAGAATGTATGATGACAAAAACAAAAGTGAACTATGTAGATTACATAAACACTTCAAGGATCATTTAAGACAGATGCAGCTCCCTTTTTTCTTGCTCTCTTTCATTTTAAATCATCAAGTACAAAGCTCTGGTGGGATTTTCCTACAACAAACAATATTTCCTTACACAGAGACTACATCTAGACCTGTACATCGTTCCTGCTGCTGATGGCTCTTCGTTTCTGCCAAATGCATTTTCTGATTCAGAACTGGGCACTTTACACAAAAGCTTAAGGAGCAGTAAACCCTCTCGCTGTTCTATTAAAGTCTTTTGGTTCCTCATCTTTACCTTTCCTCCCAATCAAACCCATTTCAAATACAGTGGAGATTTTTGTCACGGGCCGTGACGCTGCCTCCCTCAGCTTTTTAGCATCAAATTTAGGGCTAAAAAGCAGCACAGGCAGTCGGTATGCAAATGAAGGTATCTCTTTCAGCTCACTGGTTTCTTCCTCTTTATTGTCCCCCTCACTTTGGTTTAGCTCGATCTGATGCATGATGTTCTCTTTGGTAGAGAACATCTGGAAGAGGACGGCATCCCACATTTTTGTTGCCATTTCCTTAGTTTGGGTCTCATCCTGGAGTGGGGGCTCATTCTCATGAGTTTCCGTTACATTTTTTCCTTGATCTTGGTCCTGCTCAGTGACCTCTTTCTGAGAACCTTTCTCTGGAAATTTGGGTTCTTCCTGTTCCACTACCATGTGTTTCTTGAGTCGAGACCAACCACTTCCTTTAGATTTTGCACCTTTTAGCTTCTGCATTACTTTTAAGGGAGGCTCAGAGGGTGGGAGAATCTCAGCTTCCTTTTTCTCTTCTGATGCTTTTTCTGGTGTCTTATCTTTTTGTTTGACTCCTCTGTCTGATTCTGGAGTGGTCACCTTCCGGTCCAGCGCTTTGAGACTTGGCTTTTGACCTTCAGGTTTGATCTCGGTGGGAGGCATTTGAGTTCCTTGTTCTTGCTCTGCATAAATATTGGCCTTTGTGGCAGGTTTGACTTCTTCCTTAACTGCAATGCCTTTGTTTTTACCGAGAAGTCTTTTCACTGCTTTTAGTGGATCTTGGTTTCTTCCTTCAGGCTTGGTTGCAGCAGTATTTGTCTTGGTTTGTTGAATTAAAAATCCTTCCCCTTCACCTGAAGTGGTGTTTGCTGGTGTTGGATGTTTTTCTACTGCTTGAATGATAGCCACTTCTTGCTTTGCCACAGAGCCAACAGATACTATTTCTCTCGCCTCTGGCAGAGTTGTTTCACAGAAGTCAGATGCTTGAGAAACTACTATGACAGGGGTTGCAGGCATAGCAGAAAGTTTCTGATGTATCAGGTCAAGATGATTTAGATCTTTGGGGCTTTCTTCAATCTTAGGAACCTCATCTGTAATTGTCTCTTTCTCTTTGGGCTCTTGACTACTCTGCCCAGGGATTTCTTTTACTTCATCTTTAGTTACCATCTCTGAGCTTGATATCCCAAAGGCTGGAGAGTATGTTTTGATTCCACCATGAGCAGCATATTCAGCTGGTGTGAGTCCACGATAGGCAGACTTTGGCTTTTGGGAAAGCGGAGTTGTAAGTTTCTGGATAGCTGTTCCAGATACATTGGGAGCTGATATGCTGTGTGTAGGTGTCTTTGGTCTTTTATATCCATGTGAAATGGTCATTAGTCGGGATGCTTCATAGGTTGGAGTCTTTGGCCTCTGAAAGACGGTAACTTCTGGTGTTAATGGCCCAGATGCAGGAGTTTCAGGCTTTTGAATGCCATTTGCTGGAGTTGGGATCCTTCCTTTTGTTAGATCATGGCTTGTTGTTGACTCTGTGATAGTTTGTTGTATTATTTTAACAGCAGGCTTCACCACAGATGCAATGTCCCCATTTGCTAATCTCATATGAAGATTTGCAGACTTACCATTTAAAATAGTGGGCGAACTACTGACTTTAGAAAGCGTTTCGTGAGGTTTTGGCCTCTCTGACTCTACTGTGATTGGTGACACTGCAAACAAAAGAGGGTTGGGTCTAGAGACTTCAAAGATGGGTGTTGTGGGCCGAGTCACATGGCATGCTGGGGTCCTAGGGCGTCCTGCTAAATATCTTGATCCTTGAAACTCATACGTGGGGGTTTTAACTCTTTCATCTTCAAATGATGGATTTTGGACATCAGATGTTGGAGTTGCTCTTTTGACCTCAATTGTTGGAGTTGCTCTTTTGATGTCAATTGTTGGAGTTGCTCTTTTGATGTCAATTGTTGGAGTTGCTCTTTTGACATCAGATGCTGGAGTTGCTCTTTTGGCATCAGATGCTGGAGTTGCTCTTTTGGCATCAGATGTTGGAGTTGCTCTTTTGACGTCATTGGTTGGAGTTGCTCTCTGCATTTCAGGCGAAGGAGATTCTCCTTGGAATATGGGTATTAAAGTAGATCCATTGGTTTTAAGTCCAGGAGTGGCTATTTTGCTTTCTGTTGTATGCATTTTAAATGGATCAACATCTAACAATGGTGAAGAACCCTTTTTACTCTTTAAAATCGTTTGTCTCTGAGCATCTCTTTCTAATGAAGGAGGCTGAGCTGTTGGGGTCTTTCCTCCTCTGACCTCAGATGCTTCTGTGACCTTTTGTTTTGTCTCTGTTGATGTTTTACTTTGGGAGACTGTACTGCCAATGGCTGTTAATCCAGCAGAGTCGTATACTGGTGGTGTCCTGGTTGTCTCATAATACGATGTGCTTGCTGTGTACATCCTAATTTGGGGGACTTCAAACATTGGTTTTGGAGATTTTGAAGGTTCTGTTGCTTTAAACGTGGGCCGTGGACTTCTTGATTTGACAATTGTGGTCAAAACAGTGAGAGGTCGAATAACAGCTTGACCTTCTGATGGTAGATGTGACGATGGGTCTGGAGTTGATAGAATCACATCAGGCACAATGGAATATAACTGAGATTTTTTAGCTACCACTGGCTGGCTGACATGCTCCATCAAGGTTGGTTCGTCAGAATGATGAGCTGATAAAGAATGTGACAGAATTGTTGCAGCGTGCTGTGAGTAAGAGTATGTAGGAAGGGCCACTGGTGGAGGGGACATTTTAGCTGCTCTACCAAAAGCTGCTCGCTGTGGATAGGGAGAAGGAACATGTTGATACAGCGGCCTTACAGTGAACCGTGGAGCCTGCGGAACACCAAAGAGGCTGGGGGAGGTTTCTGGTGTTCTGGGAGGGGTAAAGTGGTCACTACGCTCAAGGTCGGGGCTTGCTTCATTTACAGGGGATAAGCTGGAGCGGAAAGGTGCAGTTGACTGTGATGCCTGAGCAGAAGCTTTCTTCTTTGCAGTCCTCTTTAGTAGTTTCTGGAGTCGGACATTGTCCTTTCCTGGCTTGGGAAGCAGGGGTGGAGCATATTGTTGGGAAAGCAGGCCTGGCCGGCCAATGGTACCATAAGCAACAGCCATTAATATTTTAGCACCCTGTGAAAAAGAAAAACACTTTAAAACTCATGCAGCACCAAATATTTTGCAGTGATGATAGTCTTTACTTATCCTTGATTTTACATGTTTCTGGAAATATAGTTTGGAATTTTTGGAAGTTTTTTTTTTTCCACATGAAATTCTTTTAACCCTTTGACGCCTGATATTTTGCCGGCGATGCCTAAATAACACACTTTTTACATACGGTAACTTTTCAACTGTTTACGAAATGCTGCTTTTCTCAAATTCGAAATCCACTGAAATTATGTTGGTCACCTAAATGCTACAAGTGCTACGAGAACATCAACAGTAGAGCTAAAGCTCATGTGTTAAAGGGTTACTATATTTATCATTTTGGAGCAGTGACAAGCACAATATGATCAACCAGCTGTTTGTTTTCTTATTTACCTTCACTAGTTCTTGATCGCAGGCGTATACAAAAAGCCGTGCTGGATTACAAGACAGTTTCCAAAATACATTCATTTTGCCATATTTTGATAAAACGTCTAAATGTACACCATTGCAAACAGAGATTAAAAAAAAGCCAATTAAAGTTTTCCTTATCACTGGTGGAAGTAGTTTTTTCACCTGTATACCTTACAAATGTCTCTCCTTAATCGTGTGAACAAAATCACATAAAAATCATATGTCGATCATATTTACCCCAATACTGATCACATGATCCCAGATATAAGATCTGCTAGTCTTTAACTCATTTAATAGATTAAAAGTGTGTTTCTGCATTCAGTTCAGTTTTAATTATGAATCAATTAGAAAGAAAAATTGATTTGGCACAAACTGTTCTCTTACAGTCAGGGAAGGCTTTGTCTTGCCAGATTTTAGCTGAAAACAAAGTTAAATTAGAAGTAAGCACTGACGTCCTGCCTCTAAACAGAAAGCCAATCAACAGAGAGCCTGCCCATGATACCCTAACGAAATAGATCAAAAGAGGATAAAAATGAGTGCACTGTGATGCAAAGTAAATAAGCTAAAATTAAATGTGAAAAATCAAGACCACTGTGAGGGCTCTGAAAGTCTATCAGGAACCTCGGAGCTATATACAACACACTTTGTTATTTGGTGTGGTGGTGTGTCGTGGACCCTACTCCTTCATCAGTGTGATATCTCTTCCTAATATAAAAAAAAAAAAGTTTAAAAAAAAAAGTGTATTTATTTATTCATTTTTCAGTTAATATCCATCAGTTTCTGTATACTAACTTCTGGCCTGAAGTATGCATATATAAAATGTATACTCATACTTGAGTCTTACTTGACTTTTTTTTCCTTTTCTCTTTTGCAGATTCATATCATATCAGCTGCTGAGGTGGTCCCATGTCCACAGCTCTACAGCCTCACTTCTTTCTGCCTCATCTTAAGGATTGTCTTAGGAGTCGCTGGAGTTTCTCCTAGCTATTGTAAAGTGAAGGCAGATTTCACTCTAAGGTCACTGTGATATTGTCCAGAATATTCAATATATGTATGTTTCTGCCAGGCTGTCATTTTTTATTATTATTATTATATGATTGTGTCTTCTTTTGTTTTGTATTTTCTGATTTTTTTTTTAAAATATCCTATTTTTTCACCTTGTCATAGTTTCAGAATGGATTTGTAATATTAGCTTGAGCATGATTCTGGACAAATGTTTAGAGTTGGCATAAATAAATAATGTTTGTATCTTAAGGCACTTATCTGTTGACTGCAAAACAATCTGGGAAAATTGAGCTGCATGTTAAAGAAAAACTTCAAGGGAGGCAAACTGATGAAACTACAGACAGCTAAAGGACGCTGTGTATCTGTTGGTGCTCAGTTGATTAGTAATTATTCACTTGTCAAAAGCCTTATCAGACACAAATATGTGCTTTGAAATATTTTAGTTAATCTGCTGATGCCTTTTTTAATCTTCGTCTCTTAGATTCCTGCCTGTAAATGGGTGTAAACTTTTTCTCTTGAATAAATCTTAAAGAGTTTTGCTCATCTTATTGTGTCTGTAATATCAAGCAGCTAAAGCCAATACAACATTTTGTCCCTCTATCCCAGGGGTCTGCAACTTGCAGCTCCAGAGCCACATGTGGCTCTTTTATCCCTCCATGGTGGCTTTCTGGCTGAAGAAAAATAAAATAGTAATTTTCAAATAAATTGGCGATTAGCTATTATTTTAGCAACATACTAACGTTTTTGGCTAATTTGCTTTCTAGTGGGATTTTTAGGCTAATTTAGAGTTTTAGCTTGTATTTTAGCAACGTGCTAACGTTTTTGACTCGCAGTGGTCTTGATTTTTCAACTAATCCTAACACTGAAGAATTTTATGCTAATTTGGAGTTTAGTTAGTAATTATGCGACAAGCTAGCTTTTTTTTTTTGGGGGGGGGGGTGAATTTGGCCTCTAATTAGTTTTTTATGCTGATTTGGAGTTTAGCTAATATTTTATCAATTTGCTAACATTTTTAGATAATTTCTTATCTACAGGGGTTTTAGGCTAATTTTGAGCTTAGTTTATTTCAGCAACATGCTAAAGTTTTTGGCTGATTTAATTTACAGAGAAATTTTATGCTCATTTGAAGTTCAGCGAGCAATTTAGCAGTAAGCTTGCTTTTTTGCGACTAAAGTTAAAAACGTAAAAAAAAAAAAATCCCTTTTTGAAAGATGCTACTTTCTTTTATATATTATTTTACTTTTGTTCGTGCCAAAAAAAAAAAAAAACATCATTCATATTTATTAAACAAAAAGAAGGTTATAAATGCAAATTCAAAAGTTTTAAAGGCTAACGTAAGTCAGTGCGGCTCCTTTTAGGTTCTGATCAGTGGAAAACAAGTCCAAATAGCTCTTTTACTGTTAAAGATTGCTGACTCCTGCTCTATCCTTTTTCCTACGAGTTTAGGGGGGCGGGTTTTTGATGGATGGAAGTTGTCTGAGCATGCCCAGACTCCTCCCACCACAGACAATTGAAAACACTTGCATTTGCTTTAATATGAGGAAAAAGTGGTAAAAATGTTCACAACATAAACCAATATTGTTTTCTCTTACTCTAATAATTCTTTTAATATTCCTTGTTAATTGAGCTTAAGGTTGGTACTTTGTTAAACATGTTCAGGACCACACAGACAACTGTGCATGCTCATGTGGTCAGTTTGAAAATCACCTGACGCATTTAAGAGAAAAACTTAGCTGAAATGTATGCCCACATGATGAAATTCCTCCATCCATATATTTCTATACCCACTATTTAGGTAACGGCATTGCTGGAGCCTATACTATTGTTAGACACAGGGAGTGCTCACAACAAGGGCCAGTTTAGTTTTCAACTGACCTATGAGGCATGTTTTTGGAATATGGGGTGGAAGCCTGGGTGCCTGGAGAAAACCCACACGTTTGTGGAGAACATGCAAACTCCTATTAAAAAGATGCAAGCTCTAAGACAGGAATGACCTAACTTTTTGCAAAGGAGGCCAGATTTGGAAAACGTTTGAGGGCCAACCATTTGGCCAGACATTGTTTGAACTATTTTAATAACATTAAATGAACATTGTTTTTTTTAGTGAACATAATTACAATGGCATACACATTATTTATTTACATTAAAAAAACACCTGAGCAAGTAGCATGCCATCCCTGGTCCTGCCTCTTGATACTGAACTCTTTGAAGGCACTCGCAGTCTCTTGTTATGTTGGGACGACACAGTTGTTCCAAATTTCACTGATAAAAAAAGTGCCAATTCCCATGTGTCCTGGAAACTGTGGCCTTCACTGTCAACTTCTCATTTTCATTTACAGCTGCCGATTTAGCAATAATCTAGAAAGTGTCAAAGAAGGGTCGTGGTTTAAATTGCTTAAAGCGCAACTTTGCCAAACAATTCATTCAATTCAATTTTATTTAAATAGCACAACATCACAAAAATAAAGAAACTACAAATGGTGCAACTAGTTTTAGGAAATGTTGGGATCTACGTGTTAAGGATTTTAGGAAATGAGTCTAAGGGCCGGTGAAAATTTGAATGAGGGCCACATTCAGCCCATGGGCCGGACTTTGGACACGCCTGCTACAAGACAGTCATTTATACCAGGAATCTCACTGTTCAAATTTAAAAGAACATGTGCATTTTTTTAGGAATACTGTTACAACTGCAGTTACCCATCTTGTCCCTCAAGTTTTACAAGTTTTTTTCCTTTTTTTAAATTAATTATTTAATTTATTGATTTGCTTGTGTATGTATTAATTTTCTCAGTACAACCAAAGCAGACTGATTATTACAATATATTTCTTTCTTTCTCCCTTAAAATCAATTAGCGAAAAAAAAAAATCTATCAGGTAATTTTCTGACATTTTCTTCACAAGTCTAACTTTATTATTTAATAAGGAAAAAAATAATTTTGCTCTTTAAAATCAACTGCAGGACGCTGTCTCTGTTTCCCAGTTCATGGAGACCTGCAACACAACAAGATGGCTTTACATGTGACACTGTATAAATTCGTATGTGTGTATGTAATTATGTGCACATACTGTGGGCATTGTAGCACTCTTTTGTTCTCAGTTTATTTTTTTGTAATCATTTCACTAAAGTTGATGACTCCTTTAAAACATAAGCATAAAGCCTCACATAAGAAAAGCCTGTGCGTGTCAGTGCTTGCTGGGGGACAAAAGTGAATGCAGAGCATGTGATGCTGTGAAATCCCAGCACGCCGACACTGGATAGGATCTCAGAAATAAATTGTCACTGAAGATATAGTAGTCTGAGGGGGGTAGCTCAACAAAAATAGATTGTAAACTTGAATTATGTCTTTTCTTTGACAGTTGAAAATAGCACTTTTTTTTAATCTGTCCTGCCTGGATAAATGAAGGTAAAATACGATAAAATAATGGAACTTCTGCAAGTATTACTGAGTTTTGACTCGGTGCAGTGACTGAAATTAAGGCAGCCATTGCAGGAGGTTATTCTAATACTGTCCTGAATGTTTGAGGTGCACACAGATGATACCTGAACTTTTGAAGTCTGTATGTAAACAAGTGTGAGAGAATCAGTTCACACTTAAATGTCACCTCTGTGAAATGTAGGCCTGCATTGTTGGGGGTGGGGGTTGAGACTCATCCAACTCCTCCTTCCTGGTCTCTCTGCCTGACTGACACATGAGATGCTCAGTCCTCCTTTTAAGGCGCTGCTAGGTTTGGTATTCGGAGCGCCTTCGGGAGCGAGTTCAAAAGAGGAAAGAGTAATAATAGCTGTGCAATAAAAACAATCCACGGATTCTAAATATTGGCCTCTTTAAGTAAATGCTTCCAGCTCCAAAGTGCTTGTGCTTTCAGTGACATTATAAGGATCGACGGACAGTTTGCTAAAATGAGATCTTGTAGGACTCACCCGGTACAAGCTTTTGCTGCTTTTTAAAGCACTCCAGGCTGGATCCCCTTGAAGAAGAAAACACAATACAGATTCAAAATATCAAACTGGCAAAGTTTGTTCTGCAAAAATGTCGTGCACTGAAATCTAAGTCCAAATCTATAATAGGGTCAGTGTCAGGGATGCCTCACTGCAACCACTGGTGCACAGAAACCGATCTTTGATTTGAGACATTGCACGGCTAGCGTTTAGCTCTTTAGTAAACACGACGTGAGCTGCTCAAACACATCAGGCTCTGCAGCTGTGTCGTCCTTAGCACTGTTGACCGTTGTTTTTCACTCTGTCTGGACTACAAAAGGGGGAATGACATGGACTGCTTACCTGAAGGATAGTTGCTTCAGGGGCCACCCGGCTGCTGCCTGCTCGTCCCAGCCTAGAGTGTCAGGACGGCAGGTTCATTTCGAGCCCAACTTGACCCCCCTTCCTACAAATGGAAGGACCAGGCGCCATGGGCATCCAAAAATAAATCCTGAGCCCCGTAGGCTGCTCAGTGACAGCAACAGCAGAGTGAAGTGACTGAGTCTCCTCCAGCCCAACACCAGCCCACAGCTCCAAAAGTGAGGTCTGAGGGCCACCCAGGGGCTCTAAAAGGGTCTAACAAGAACCCTTCAGTTACTCTTCAGTGAAGTAAAAGACAATTGTATTATTTAAATCAAACAGGTGCTAGATTTCTCGTGAGATGTCAGATTTTCTGAGGTTTCACTTTTCGTGCTCCATACAGCAATTTCTGCACGACTTCCTAGGAAGATTCAGGCCAAAACCTCCTAAATCTCATAATTCTTAAATAAGTCACATAAGTCATGGTGTCTTTATATACTATGGATTCATGGTGTGAATTCAGATGGTCTGCTACAGTATTTTAGTCCATTAAAAACAAACAGAGAAGTCCCAACTGACTTTTCCATGCATGATGCAAACTGGCCTCAGATTCTCAAGAGTGTGAGCTACAACTGAGTAGTCCTGAATCTTTCAGTCATCGAAGTGTAATCTGTTGATCTACAACCTAAACAGGTATTTTCCTGATTAAGGTCAAAGTAGTCAGGATTCCTGCCTTTTTTCAGACTAACACAGGATTCACCCTGTACAGGTCACAAGGGTAACAATCACACACAGACTTGGATTTTGGAATCCTCAATAGCAGAAATTACAGTACATCCAGATTTTTATTGAAATTGTATTAAAGTGTCAAAAAGATACATTTTTTTTCAGTGAAACTCATGTTATATTGTCATATTGTCATATTGTGTCTCTGGGATGGAAAAATCACTGAAATCAATCCCAGACATCTGTGACCATTAGTTTTCCAGGTGAATTCATTTAAAGGAAAAACTACTAAAGAGAGACGTTTCACATTATGAATTAACATTTTCAAGCAATTTGGGAAAGAAAAAGGATTTCCGTTGCATAAAATATACAACTATAGTTTAACATCCCAGACAAGGTATAGAAACCTTGAATATTTCACCAAAACCTTAACATGTTCCTCGTACATGTTAAGGGATCTGATTCAGAGCACACACAGGTTGGTGCAGATAAAGGCAGAATGAGGAAGGTTTATGCAGACAAATACTGCATATTGCATTAAGAGAGCAGCTGCTAAATACAGTTACAAAGCAGCAAGCATATACAGTGTACATCAACCTCCATAGGCTTGCAGTTCTACGTAAACCTTCTATTTGACTATCTCTGTATTAACTCTCACTAGCAGAAACGGCCACAGTGGCCCAGACGTTCATGAAGACTCATTTTCAAACAATCTGGTTCACTGATGAGTGGATGGTGTAGATGGATCGAGTAGTGGGTAGTTGGATGGCCACCATGACCAAACAAGGCTGTGACATCAGCAAGGAGGTGGGGGAGTCATGGTTTGGGCCAGAATCATGGAGAGCACTGAAGGTATGAAAACTAAAAGTATGTGGAGTTTGTGACTGACCACTTTCTTCCATGGTACAAAAAAAAAAGATCTGTACTTTCTGAAACAAAAACATCTTCATGCATGATAATGCTTCATCTCATGCTGCAGGAATACCTCTGCATGATTGGCTGCTGTGGGAATAAAAGGACCTCAACCCTATTGAGAACCTTTGGAGCATCCTCGAGCCAATTATCTCTAAGGCTGGAGGTAGTTCGCATCCAATAAACAGCTCTGGGAGGTTATTCTGGCATCCTGCAAAGAAATTCAAGCATAAACTCTCCAAAAAAAAGTTCAATGAATGCAAGAATTGTGAAGCTGCTTCAAAATAAGGCTCCTATGTTCAAATGTGATTTAATCTATTAAGATGTTTTAGGTTTGTTCAATAACATTTAATATATACTCAAATGGTTAGTGACTGAAATTATGCTGACTGCAATTTGCATTGAGTATTTAGACAAATCATAGAAAAATATCATTTGCACTTTGATTTATAATTCACTGTAGTCACATTCACCTGGGATGAGCGATTGTATCTCAATGGGAATGGAAGCGTTTTTCTTGCAGGTCCCTTGAGGTTTGGACTTCCTCCATAACCGTAACGTATTATCTCCGTGCGTGTGGTGGATTTGTTGTCAAGTGTTTGTAAAGATATATACAGGTGATACAGTATCCTTATGGTACTCTCCAGTCTTACTGATAGGCCCCACACACAGGGTGTGCACGTGACACATAAGTATCTTGGGATGTCCACTCAGACAATGCCCTTTTTCTTCACCTTTCGGCTTATCCCATCGGGGGTCACGGCAGCGACGCAGCATTCACTAATTCACAGCTTTACACTGGATGCCCTTCCTGACGCAACCCTGTATTTTTCAAAGCACCAGGAGATCCAGTCAAAGTTAGACAGCAGGATGACGGGTCTTACCTAAGGAGCCACGCTGGATTAAACTCTGCGAAGTGAAACTGGAGATCTTGTGTGCCAGTCCTGCACCCAACCAACTGAGCCATGCAGCCACACAGACAACGCTCTGATATCCTAATATCCTTATTTCTAACTGTCAGGAGCACAAACTTATCAGCCCTAAGACGCTCCTTGCAGGTTTTAGGGGAGTTTTTTTTTTCTGTAAAATTAAAAATCTTGTTCGATACACCTGTGTCTCACCTACTTCACCCTCACCTTACCCAAGCATGTTGTGCAAACCATCCCCCGCAGCATTCCCAAAGAAAAGTATGAACCTTTTTGCTCCACAGGTTCACTCAACAAGTCCTTGCTATGTCGTGCAGGTTGTTACGGCTGT
This sequence comes from Oryzias javanicus, assembly GCA_003999625.1. Taxonomy (NCBI): domain Eukaryota; kingdom Metazoa; phylum Chordata; class Actinopteri; order Beloniformes; family Adrianichthyidae; genus Oryzias; species Oryzias javanicus. The sequence goes on along the minus strand of CM012442.1, from coordinate 7,585,243 downwards.
GGGCATATTTGGTTTTGGTTTTTCTTTTTGTTCTGCGTATTTCTTTCAGAGTGGAGCTTCTGTGTGTTTTTAGGGTCTCTGTGTTGTGTTTCTTTCAGGTGTGGTGCTGGACGGGTGTGGCTCCCATTGGTCACCAGCTAATGGAAGGAGCCTGCAAAAGGATGGACCTCCAGCCCACAAGAAGGGAGCCGGCTGCAACCAGTCACCACTGCAGCTTGAAGGTTTTCTCCACCTGTTTTGTTGTGTGTTGCACTTTTAAGGTATCTGTAATATTTTGTTACGTCCCTCTTTGATTTTTAGTGTTTGTCATTCATTAGTTATGTTTTAACTGGAGCTGTACTCCCATTTTCTTTAAAGTCCCCCTTCAATGAAAATCCTGTTTTTTAAGTTTTTAACACATATGTTTAGCATTGTTCTTATGAAAGACAACAAATGTAGTAAGAAATAATTTGGTTTTTGCATTTCCGAGTATTTCTCTTTTTACATAAATCAATGTCAGTCAAACTGTCGTAGAGAATCTCCGTTTGAATTAATGAGCAGTTAATACGTCCCAAAACCCCTCCTCATCTGGCCCGGCAAGCGTGCCGAGCTCAGGTTTCGGAGGAGAGATGATGGTCTTCTCACTGACGGCAGTCAAATGAGCCGCCGTTGCCATTTCCACGGCTGAGCTGACAACTTGCTCATAACAAAATTACAAGACATTTTTGTGGAGATTTTTTGAAGTCCACTCAGCTCCAAAAGCCACGCCCCCACAGAGGATTTTTTTTCCAGAGGAAGGCTTCAAAGCAACATGAAAAATAGCTTTTTAAGACATTTAGGCTGTGGGATTTTGATTACAAACTTCATAGTGATAATTAAAACACTATGGAGACATTCTTTGTGGGTTGTTTGTGTTACACATTTTTCTTAATGTACTTTTGTGTTATTCCCCAGATCCCCTTGACTAAAAAGGAGTGCAACAGGGCCCTCTGCATGTCTTCTTCAATTCTGACCATTTTTCACCTGTAGACAGCCCATATCCACCCCTAGGTGCAGTTGGGGCGATTGACTGTAAAAGTAGGAACTGGACATAATAAGTGTTGAGTGTTCCCCATAGGAATCCAGCTCACGGGAAATCAGGCAAGAGCCTTCACCGTCACCGATTAGTCCGAGTTGGTCTGAGTCACACTTTTAGAGGAACTACTGTCCCCAATCACGAGTGAGTTTGCTCATTCGAAGCCACACCCCTCCCACTGAAAGCAGATCGGGGGAGTCTTTCAATCGAATGATTGAGGCGGAGCCAGCGGGAGCTACTTGCTTTTATCGAGGCATCTGATTGGTCACTTTATAACTTGAATAACTGCAGATAAAGAAAAGATATCTCTTAAAAAATGGGATTAGATAGAATGTGTTAAGAAGAATGCATCAGAGCAGGAATGATTATTCTAACTAATAAAATGACTGAAAAATAGCTGTTATTTTCTCGATGGAAATCTATAGGATTGTGGCCTTCTTTCAACCTGCGAATCCTTCCTATTTGGATGAAGGGAGGGGTCCATCAGTCAAATGGTTGGGACAAAGGCTTATCCGGAGGAAACTGCAGAAATTCAATGTACAAACACTGACCAGGCACTCCTCAAACTGTAATGAAGACTTGAAATAGAGTCTGTGCAGTTGTGTGGTGATGGTTGTTTGTGTGTGATGAACTGGAGACCTGCCATGCCTGTCTGCCATCTTATGTAACTGGGATAGGCTCCACCCCTGAAAACAGACCAAATGAGCCTCAGAAGAGGTATGATGCAAAATGTCTGTACTAGTTGGTGACAAACAGTACTTGATAGAAATGCGTTGGCTTGTAAAAAAAAAAGATCCACAACAGTGTGATCGTATTCAACACATGGAGCTACAGTCCAGAGAACTGGGTTTAGTCAGCGAGCTAGCTGTGTGTTTCACAGTAGAAAAAAACCTTATAACCCAAAATTGAACATTTTTAAACTCAAACAGGTCATGGACTATTCCATCTGTTATTGATAGCCAGAGAATTTGTAATGCTGACCTAAAAAACTATGGGATGTATCCAGACAGTTTGGTCTTCACAAGTGTGATAACAAGTTAAACAATATGAACGTGGGAGCAATTTTAGCCAATTCTCCCCAAACCGGGTCATTTGATCAGTTTCATCATATAGCAAACTGGATCGGCTCTGACGTTTTCTGGATGATTCATCCTGCTTTCTTTGCAAGGGTTCACCTGCCTGCATTCGTGCTGAACAAGCAAGAGAAAATTCTCCAAAAGCTCAAGAGGTTCCACTTGCATTTTCCTGCTCTTCTAAACATGATGTGTTTCCAGAGATCCCCTGTGAACGTTCAGAGACAACACCTGCCATGCTCCACTGACATCCAACGCTCAGCTAACTCTCAGAGGAAATGTGCTTGCCTAATGCAGTGACCCCAGAATAGAATCCTGAGTCCATCTTGGCTGCCGCCTTTCCCAAACTTGAGTCTCCTTCCAAAGCACTCAGCCTTTCCATCTCCTTTTGGAGCTCCATCAGAGGGTGGGGGGGGGTTGCAGACGTGAATCCTGCCCCATGACATGGACAACTTCACATCGGAGCCCCTCTTCAGCCAATGAGGAGGTGGACTGGATTGGGTGTCACTATAACAGAGGGACATAATCAGCGTGGTAACTTTGCAGAACCTTACAGCCTGTCTTGGCCAGCAGGGAGCTCACTTCAGTCAGCTTTTCTGAGGTAAGGAGGTGGGGAGAGAATGAAAGCATGAATGGTAGAATGTTCCCAAACATCAACCAAACTGCAGCTGCTGAGTCTGCATGGTTTGCCATCTCTGCCACAAAAGCTGCCGTCTGATCAGAAAAGAGAGGGACCAGCTGGGTTCAAACCAGATCATATAGAAGACCGGCCTCCCATCGATGTTGGAGTCCTCAGAGAAGTTTAACTCATCAGCACCAGCTCTTGGCTTTGTTCCTCCATTTAGAAAAAGGAAAAAAAATAAAAATGCCTTCAGTTGTGTTTGACTGTAGAGTTCTCAGAGGCATGGAAGAGATGAGGATGTTGGCTTGTTTTTGTTTGTGGGCCTAGTGATGGTGGAAAGGGTCATATCTGGGGATTTGCAGATGGCTTAAAGCCTTTGAAGCAGCTTTCCGCCCCAGCAGACACCCAATGTCGACTGAGACACCTCCAGGAGAGCTGGGACAAACCCAACTGTTGATTTTTCTAATTTAAGCTCGGGGACTTGGCTCCTTTTGTTATTTGGATTTCCATGAATTAAAATGTTAATGTTAGCATGTTAGTTGGTGAAGCTTAAATGTCTGTACGTGAGGCTCCCATGTTCTGAGGATAACCACTTTAGCACCTGAGAAAAGACTGAAGGAAACTTCTCAATGTCAGTTATTTCCTCTCAGCTTGGGATTCAGAAGAAGCCAAACCTGTTAGACTATCAATGAAGCCTCCGTAGACTGGCAGCCTCAGCAGGATGATTGAAGGAACCATGTGACAGCAGGATAACCCAAAAAGGGAATGAAGGTGGATTTATGGGTTATGGTCCAGAGAATGGAACCCAATCTTCAACATCATGTCTGCTGAAACTGGATCTGGGCTGTGAACAGCTGTTTGTTGGAAACACCTCTGACTTTTAGACACCTTCATAAAGTCTTTTTGATTATCATGTTAATGCGGGATAATCTGAAATCAGACGCAGCTTCAGTTCTGAGTAACTCCAGGTTGAGTTTGATCATCTTCAAGGGCTTCCTGTAATACATTCCATTCTGTTGGATGAATTCTAGCAGGATCTTGTGTTGAGAACATTTTTGGGAAAAAGCTTCAATGCATCTATAGCACCTTTGATGGAGAGGACAGGAGGATGACCTTTGACACTTTCCCTCTGTATCCTGTTTTCGCTCAACTGACACATAAGTCTTCTCGTTCAGCTGCTGAATACTGACCATTGGCAGAAATCTATGTTTGGACTCCTTCTCATTTATCACAAGTGTAGCAGATTTCAGCTGAGGCTCATATTTCAGCGCCTCTAATTATAAACCAAGACATTTGGATGAAACAAATTCCACATCAAATTGAAGTTTCTTGTACATTTTTTAACCTAAAAAAACATTTGGTTTAATTTGCATTTATGTGAACTAAATGGTTTTGTGCGTGCTGGGAGGAAAAAGGCGTCTTGAGTAGAGACGCCTTGATCAGGGAGGGGTTGGCAGCACATGTTGAAGACATCTGAAACTCAACCCGGAGCTAAAAATACAACATGCTAGCCTGAAACGCTTTCTAACTGACTTCAAGTTCATTTCTTTTCTCTGATTTTTTTAGGTTTCAAAGTCCACTATCACCATGTCTGACACAGAAGAAGTGTAAGTCAACTCACCTTTATCCAGCACTTCCAAATCTGTAACCGTAGGACATTGTTAGATGCAACACTTCTCGCTCTGTAACACCTGAGATGTCTCCAACATACTTTTTTAAATAACTTTTCAACATCATTCCAGTGGATGATGAAGTGGAGAAAAAAACTTCATCATCTACTGGAATTATGTTGATTGCCTAGATGTTACTGGTGGAATCAGGATTTTTTAGTTCAACTCCACCTCTAATCACTGCTTGTGTCTTCTCTCTTGCAGAGAACAGGTCGAGGGTAAGTATCATCCTCTCCCCACTTTGAAAAAAATCCAAACATCATTCATTTGATTCAGGTACAGCCAGCAACTCGATGTTAAATCCCACCAAAACCTCTGAAACTCGCCTAACGACAAGTTCATTCCTCATAAGTATTTGCATTGAGGAAAAGACTATGTTTGCCAGTTTGGCTTGACTCCTCCAGATTTGCGCCGTGCGGCAACACTTTTTTATTTAAAGCACATTTTGTGGTCTCGCTGAAGCATGACTGCAGGCAGCAGCACTAACAACAGGACAGTGTCGCATGTGTCGAAGCCTGTCTTCTGCAGACACAGCGTCACACTTACCTGTTGGCAAAGAATCCTGCCGCTCTGCATGGTGGAAATTTTGCAGTCCTCCCAAGCTGATCAGTCCGATAAAACGCCCAGTTTTTTAAATGTAAAGGTTCATTCCAAGAGCTCCATCAGCCCAGAAGGACTGCTTAATGAATGCTTAGCATGGATCCTCAGTGTACCCACATTGTACTTCTGTATTCTGTCTGAGTGGGTATATATGGGATCTTTTGATGTTGTTCTTCTGCTCCTTTCTTTCTTCGGATGGACATGAAGAATATGATGGTAAGACACAGTCGGCAGATCTACTGATACTAATGTCATTCACTCTTGAAGATTGTGTTTCTTGCTCCACGGTTACCTTTGGTGGCATGCTTATCAACACTAACAGAACCCGAAGAAGTCTGAAAATACACAAGTTGAAGCATCCGGTTAGAACCGGTCTCAGGCTGTCCTTGAGTATCCGGTTTCCCAAAGGCAGTTTCGGTGGCGCCTTCTTTGCCCCTGTAACTGCTTGCAACCTGGTGCCCACCAACGACACCCTTCATGAAGCTCCTTATTTCTGACGTCTTCCTTTTCATCTACTCACCCCATCCACCTCTTTTCCTCCACCTTCTCCCCCCTTCCTGCCTCCAATAACCCTCTCACCGGCCTCCTCCTCATCCTGGCTGCATGACGTTTAGCTGTAGAAGAGGAGGTAGTAGTGCAAGTAGAGGTGGCCCCAGAGGCAGCCCCAGAGCCAGAACCAGAACCAGAGCCAGAACCAGAACCAGAACCAGTGGTAGAGCCAGAACCAGAGCCAGAAGCAGAGCCTGAGCCTGAGCCTGAAGGTATGTGCCAAGATGGGGAAGAGGGCTTTTCTATCAGGCATCAGGTGTGCTCCGCTGCTTAAAGCCAGCCAGGGAGACCCTCACCGTTCCGGTTCCTTGGCCCAGTCAGGCCCATTACATCCTCTGAGCTTGGGAATAGCAGTTTAATAAATCTACCTTCCTCTCAACTCTAGACACATGTTCTGCTTTTTCTATTAACTTATTGTGCAGAACTCTCTCATAAAGCAAAGCTGTAGAAGTAATCAAACCTAAAGTTAGTTTGGTGGCCAAATATTCTCCTGTGAATGTTTGTTGATGCACAAAACACTTAACAAATATAAGTATACTATATATGTTTTAAAGTATACTTAATTATAGAAAAGTATATTTCTCCTACTAGGTACACTTGGAGAAATATACTGGGAGTTTACTAACAAGTATACTTTTTGGGACTAAATTGGCTCACTTTTAGTTTATAAAAAGTATACTTAGAAGTATACTTAAAGTAACTTTTCAGTTACTATTAGTTTACTGGCAATGAACTTTAAGCTCACTCTAAGTTTATGAAATTTTACTAAAAGGAACCTTTCTGGCATACTGTTTAATGACAATAAACTTAAGTTTACCTTAAGTTTATATACCCTGAAGTATACCTAATGTAGCCTTTAAGGTTTGCTTTCAGGTTATAAGTAATACATTTCTACTGAATAGTATGTAAAATTAAATTTTAAATATAGTAGAAATATTCAGAGAATACATCCACTCTACTTTTAATGTTGTGTAAAAGATGTTTAAGGACAGTGACACATGTAGGTGAAATATATTCTATGAAATATATTTAGACACCTAATATGTATTCCAAGAATACTTGACATGAACTTGTAAACGTGAACTTACAAAGTTTATCTCTAATAAGTACCAAAAAAGTTACCTATAAGTACCCTATACTATCTTAATTTTAGTTTGTTTTTTTTTAAGTATACTTAAAACAGACTTGAGTACACTAATGTTTGAGAATTTAATATATTGTATTTTTAGAAAGCATTTGTACCACGTTACATTTTTTAATTTTCCTGGCTTACTCTGGTTGGGAAAAAGACAATCGAGGATTTTCTGTCCAAAAAACCAACAGCATAGAACTATCAAACACTATTAGAATGATTAAACTTTAACAGTAGCTACAACAATAAAAACCGAAAGTCAGAATAGCACAAAGGGACTCAAACTAGGATACAAGTCTTATTTCCACCTGGATTAATTTACTGCAAAGATCAGTTTCTTCAAGATTTACAAGCACATGTTTTCTACTTGTATTTGTTTATTAATGAACTGAAAATGGGGAATTGTCTGTTCAGCTTAATAGTTTTAACTTCAGCAAATAAATAAAAATGAACAGCAGCCATGCTTTCTGATGATACTGATGCTCATCGTGTGCTGGACTGACTGCACTTTTAAAAACATATAAAGTTTGAAAGCATGAATATTTGACCTCTCTTCCATTCCGACAACCTGAATGTGTTTTGGTAATGAAGATCCAGGACTTCTTTTGTCAGGAAATGTACAAATTCCACCTTTATCTTCCTCTTGTGATTCAGTCTGCATGCAGATAAGTCTTTTTTTCATGGTCACCATCGCTCTTCACTGTTCTTCCTCTGCTGTTTGGTCATCTGTGGATTCAGCTGGAACACGGATTGAAAATGTTAGCCTTGCTGGACCCGCCTCAGTTTATGATTTTAGGATGCATTTACAGCATTTACTCACCTAACACTAATGTGAAACGCTGTTTTTATTTGTCAAATAATGAAGTGGAGATCAGGAAAACACAGTTTGCTTTAAAAAAAAAACTTTACACACAATTCTGTGTTTCCATAGTTTCCATAAAAAATATTTTCATTTTAAAATGAGGATCTTTGTTGTCCCTAATTTATAACCTCCTGATTTTGGTTTACTTTTTTTAAACATTTATTGTTGTCATCTCATTATAACACATTATTTTTAAAATGTTCTACTAATGTGTGCTACATATAACACTTTCCACTTTGCTGTCAATGCTTGCTGCATGCACTCTTTAAACAGGAAGATTTGTCCATCGAAAATCCTCTCGCGGATGTGAAATCCGTCTCTGTGGTGCACCACCGTTCTGTCAAACTTCAGGAGGAGTTGAGCTCAGAAAAGGAAATGAAGGAGCTACAGAGCTAAGAAGACAAATATGCTAATCTTCGCTTCAGTGTCAGTCCGCATGGTGTGGAGCTGCTAGAACCAGAGGAAAGAAAGAAAGAAGTGCCATGCTTGTGAAGGAATCCTAATGGGGTCAAGCCAAAATAAAAAATAAATAACTAAGGTACACAGCAAAGACAATTGCGTTGAGGGTGAAACAAATAAAACATTCAAAAACCTTTAGACACTAACTTTTCAGACTGGAGTGTACTCAAAGAAACCTAGCTCCACAAAGTGACCTAACTCCCGGTTTGTCTCTGTTTTGAATCCCCCATGTAAATAATTTGCTCTCATTTACTTGTTCTAATCACAACTTTCAAACCCCGGATGCTTTGTTAATTGATTAATTAATTAATTGATTAATTAATTAATTAATCTTTCTTGTAACAGAAAAAGCTACGAACTCTGATGGATGTGATGCCTGTGGAAACTGAAATAATCGGTCTTGTTTCTAACCATGTACTCATCCCTTCTTTTCCTAAACGACAGAGGAGAAGCCAAAGTTCAAGTAAGTTTCTTTTTCTGGGATTTTATTTTAGAATAATTTTAAAAGAATTTTGAGGCTGTGTCCGAATTCCCTCCCTAATCCCTGACTACTAAAAAACGATAAAGTGCGGGACTATATAGTATCCTGGATTTTACTTTACTTTCATTTTTCTAAAAAAACGGATATGACGTCATCGATTTCACAAAGTGAAAAATCAAATAAAAAGGAACATTTCACTGCGTTCGTTTATGACTCCACTGTGTTCTGAAGGTGAAAATGTGGATGCTTCATTCAAATATTACATTTAAACACGTTTTCGGTTCAAAATTGTTCAACCGCAATGCATTGTGGTCTATATCCGCTAATCTAGTGACCATCGATGTACGCTAGTTTTTCGCAAAGACTTCTAGGAAATTTCGAGTGCACTCGATCTGGAATTAGTAGATTCGGAAAGCACTTGAAAATGGCGAACGTACTATATAGTGATTGGGGGGGAATTCGGACACAGCCTTAGATTAGAGCCACGCATTTAAAAGAAGAATTAAAAAGAAAATGTGCAGGTGATTTTATATTACGTTGATATTCAAGGGCCAAACTATCTCCAACAGGCCCACCGCTCCAAAGATCCCAGATGGTGAGAAAGTGGACTTTGATGTGAGTACGCCAGAAATAAACTGATTGAACGTGTGTGTCTCTCCCCCCTGACTCTGAATCTGTTCCTTCCACATGCAGGACATCCAGAAGAAACGTCAGAACAAGGATCTGATGGAGCTGCAGGCCCTGATCGATGCTCACTTTGAGTGCAGGAAGAAGGAGGAGGAGGAGCTGATTGCACTGAAGGAGAGAATTGTGAGTTCTTATGATAAACTTGAACTTCACCAGATGAAATTACACACAAGAGTTGCATGTGGACCAGAATCTTTTGCTGTCCTGCAGGAGAAGCGTCGTGCTGAGAGGGCGGAGCAGCAGAGGATCCGTGCTGAGAAGGACAAGGAGCGCCAGGCCAGACGTGAGGTCTGCTGTTGTCTCACAGCACATTACCTGTTTAGCTAACTCTGCTTTGTTTCATTCTGATGATCAAAGTTGTAAAATCAGTCTCGAGTTTGATGCCATGATCACAGTTTGGCTTTTAACGTGAATCCAGGAGGAGAGGCGCATCAAGGAGGAGGCTGATGCCAAGAAGAAGGCTGAGGAAGATGCCAAGAAGAAGTCTGCTATGACCAGCTCCACCTACAGCAGCCATTTGCAGAGGGTCGGTTGAAAACCCACACATGTATGTAGTGGCGGGATTCACCGTGAGCGTGATTAACCTGTCTGTGCGGAACAGGCTGACCAGAAGAGAGGAGGAAAGAAAGAGACTGAGAGAGAGAAGAAGAAGAAGATCCTCGCTGCCAGACGCAAGCAGCTCAACATCGACCATCTGGGTGAAGACAAGCTGAAGTAAGAGTCTGACACACACACACTCCTGTTTAACATTTACACAGTTCACTCGCCAAAGTTCCTTTCCTTTGGAGCTTTTGTCCTTCCACTTTCACCCGCCTTACTATACCATATGAATCATATTAACATTTTCTTTTTTTTACATTTTATTTTACAATCACTGTTTCAACATGCATCTTTAAAGCCACTTTTTCTGTCTGTTCTTTTGCTCTGCAGGGATAAGATCACTGAGCTGTATGACTGGATGCGCCAGCTGGAGTCTGAGAAGTTCGACCACATGGAGAGACTGAAGAGGCAGAAGTATGAGGTGAGGCGGGCTCTACATCCCAGCAACCCTCAAAATCCTCATCCCCGAGCCTCTCGGGCTCCGCTCTGTCTTACTGTACTGACTCACGTCATACAGGGTTTTACTGACTCAGAAGTTCTCTGGGAATTTAGGAAGTCACTTCATGTTTCTGTGATGTTAAAAACAGAGTCACTGATCAAAAAAAAAAAAAAAAAAAAAACACGAAACCAGAAAGTTACTTTAGATAAATTACTGATAAAGAACATTGTAAAATAATCAGTGAAAAAAAGGATCTATTCTTGGTCAATGTCCGTCATGTGAACAATGTGAACCATCCTGTACTCTGATTCCCTTCAGGTTACAACTCTGCGTAAGAGAGTGGAGGAGCTCAGTAAATTGTAAGTAGAGTAGCTGAGCGCAGCTGCTGCCGGCTTCAGGCTCGCTGCATGACAGCATGAAGGAAGGTCGGAGAGTCAGAGCGTTGCTGCTGGTCGGGAGAGGACACAGCAGCTTCTGGGGCCAGGCATAGACTGGTGCTTTGCAGGACTGAAGAAAGTTACAGCTCATACGGTTATCAGCACTTAGTTTTTGAAACAAATCACAAACAAAATAGAGTGTAGGAATTTAACACAACTTCTATCTTTTGCCCCCTTTGTTTGCTTTTCTATTCTTATAAGTTTCAATTTTGAATCCAGTTTACCACCTTAGTAAGACTAAGTGAACTCTATCATCCACCTGAGTTTACTGTTCAAGCAAACAACTACACTCTCATTTGTTTGTTGGCCAGAGAGGTTTTTTATGTAAACCTTGAATAACGTTTAATCTAAGTGATCAGTGCTGTAGAAGGTGATCTATTTTTAAATGGACAAAGCTTTGGTCAGCTGTGTGAACGCTCATTCAGGTAAGTGAAGGTGAAGCTCAATCCACCGGATCCATATTTTTGCAGGAAACCAAGTTGGGAAATGGGATGCCAGAACTACATTAAAGGGTCACCAAACAGGGAAGTTGGAGGCTGACTCACCCGCAGCCAAAATGGGAAAATCCAGTCAGAAGGGTGGGGCTTGGGGCAGGACTGTTATCATTACTGGAGCTGCAGATCATGATGTGAGACTTCTGAAACTTACATGGTTTGACCAATCATGAAATTAAACTGTAATACCTCGATTTAACCTTCAGGGGGCAGCACACAGACGGTTTTGGACAATACTCTCAAGAAATAAACCATTTTATTTTGATCAACAGACAGCAATTTTAAAGCATAATTTATAGAGATAAGCTAAAAAATGATTTAGGGTTTGGTTACTTTTAAGCAGAAGGTAGTTTTGTTTTTTTCTTTTATCTGTTAAATGGTCGTCAGTAAGTGCAAAACAGTCCCATCATACCATCTTGGTTTCCCATAACGCATCTCCTCAGACTGCAGGCTGTGGTAAAAGCGGGAGCAGAGGTCGCTGTCCCCTCACAGGTAAAGGTGTTCGTCTGCGTGTTAAAGATGCGTGTTGTTTCCAGGTGCTCACCATCAGGAACCGCATCGATGTATTGCAGAAGCAGTAAGTACTCTGGGTGGACGGAAACATGGCTTAACCAGAAATAACAGAATGTTAGAAATAAATAAATATAATGGTTTACAATAGAAAACAGGAAACTTAACAAACTGACTTTTGGCTAGAATAGCAATAATAAATAACCAAATAAAGTTTGAATTCTAAAGTATGATTATGATGATTAGATGATTTAAGTCTAACCTGCAGCGGATGCTGATCCAGCTGCAGCCTCCCAGCCATGAACAGAAGCGGTGCGTTTTGCTGTGCTGCCACGAGCACCGTGTTCATGTTCTCACTCTTCAACTCTCTCTGTGAGAAGTACTCATTGACTGTATAATCACTGGACACAGCAACCCCCTCGTGTTCCGAACAGAAAGTACCTGCTGGTTACAAGAAGGTCAAAATCCCGTAAATTCCCATCTGATTTGTTGTTCTTAACCCTTTAACACCTGAGGCGTCGCTGGTGACGCGTAGTCACAAAATATTTAACACACTGTAACTTTGCAACCGTTAACACGAAAAGTTACAGCAAATCAAAGAACATAAACACTGGAGCTCTGGTGTTACAGGGCTAGCTGAAGTCTCGCTCTGAAGCTACGATCACATTGCTATCGGAAACTTGCTATTTCCTAGGGAACGTCTATGGAAATGCGTTTGAAACTCACGTTCGTCCATCACGTGGCACGTTTATAAGAAAATATTTGGGCTCCACTTACAAAGGGCGTCCAATGAACATGTTGAAATTTGAATTATTTGAATTGAAATTCCCTTTTATCAGCTTCAGAATCCACTGGAATTGCGTTAATTGTGTAGTTCGAAGAACGTGTGTTACCTTACCGTTGCCGGAGGTTTTCCTTGTGTTAATATCTTCTTTCGAATCATAATTTTGTTTTTCAAATATATTTTTTCTTCATTCACGGTATAAACTGAACAATCAGGTGCCCCAGTGAGCCCCGCCTCGAACGTTTGATTGACAGATTCTCCCAAGCTGCTTTCAGTGGGAGGGGTGTGGAATTTTAACAAGCTTACTCGTGATTGGCGACAGTAGTTCCTCTACTGCCCATGTGTTGTAATATGGCGGTAGACGTATCAGGACGTGACAGAGAAGGCTCTGGCCTGTTTTCGTGGTAAGCCATTTTCTATGGGTGACATCAACACCTTGTTTTGTCCAGTTAAATAATATATGTCAATGGAAGTACTACAGCACTATGTGGTTGCTGTGTGAAGGCGGAGGTCGTTGGACACCAGGATTCCAGGTACGTATAGCATGAAGTGGTGTGTGGGACCAGCTCGTCAACTGCATCCCTTCCCTAATCAGGAATCATCTCAGGGAAACTTCTCAGAGTTCTGAAGAAGAACTCCTGTTTTTAATGAAATCTGACTTTATCTTTAATGACCTGCAAAAGCCATGTAGAGGCAACATGTTACCAGGTTTGTCAATTAGTACTGCCTTATACTACAAAAGCTATCAGGTACTGCAATGTATGTTAGTGTACACCCACATTAATAGTGTGCACACCCAATAATGAACAGTTTGGCTGATTTTAAGTTATTATGCAACTTTTCAATTCTTTCATATTATGAAAAACAGTAATGTAGAGAACACTAACCTGCTTTTTGTGAGGGAATGAAAGTGTTGAGAAGTTTTTGCACAGCTTGGCCCTTTGCTTTTCATTCCAGACCCTGAGAATGTCATCAAGCTCAGTTTTAACGTCCCTCTCTGTCTTTTTCACATTACAGCAGCAAGAAGGGAGCTGCTGCCCGCCGCAGGAAGTAGACTGGTTCAGACTGCACGACAACCAAACTGTGATCAACACACGCCAGACGAAGCACAGCATGCCGTGGCGAAGATCATTGCACCAAAGAAACTATTATCTCTGAGATATGCCCTGCGGTTACCAAGCCACATGGAGAAAAGCCAACCAAATGCCTTTAGCTGCTGTTCAATAGCAATTAAAAGAAGGAAACTTTTTGTCATGCTTCCTCTCCCTCCATTGTTTGGTTCTCAGTATTTTTGTAAATAAAGTGTGACTCTTCAAGGCATGTCTGTAGATCTGTTGTTATTCAAAAATCAATAAAATTCCGTATTTTTAGATTTCCAATTTTAAGGTCGTTTGTTCAGCACAATTTTCCATTTCAGACTAATTTAGTACATTTTAAATGACAAAGAGAAGAACCCAAATGAATCTAGAGAAAAAAATAGCTTTCTAATTTTGTGCCTTTTTTGGAAACATTTTTTTGAAAAAAATAAAAATTAATAAATAAATGAAGAATTGACTTAAAAGAATTAGCTTTGTTTTGTCCTAGTTTCATTTTTAAATTAGTTTTCCTTAAGTGGAACTTTTATAGCAAAATGATTTTTTTGCATTACTATACAAAAACTTATGCACACAAAAAATTTACACCAAATGTAAAGTGTGAAGGACAACTAAGAAAAAATTACCTGAACGTACCTGAACACACTTTCATTGAATCAACAAATCTTGGTATCAAAACTTTATAGTTTTTGAAATATTAAGCAAAATATGGTATATAGTCCTCACATTTCAACATTTTAAGTAGATTTGCAACAAGCCTTTAACTACTGTATATTCATGTTTTCATCTTTTACAGTAATTTTCAACAAATTTTGAGTTAACCTAATATTTTAGAAACATATCGTCATAGACTCCCTCTTCTCCTCTTGGCCACCTGTGGTCGCACAGGTGCGTCTTGTTTCTTTGATTGTGAACTGTGTACTTAAGGCTGTGCTCTTCTCTGGTTCAGTGTTGCAGTGTCCTAAGTCTCTGGCAGATGTATGTTCTCTTTGCTGAGATTAAAATCCTGAACCAGACTCCTGGACCTTCTTCTCCTGCTTTTGGGTTGCCTTGTCTACACTCCCTGACACATACTTAAGTTTTTGGCTAGTTTGTTTTCTACTAATTAATGCTAATTTAGAGTTTAGCTTCAGTTTTAGCAACAGGCTAATGTTTTTCACTCATTTAGCTTACAAAGGAATTTTAGGCAGAGTTTTAAATTAGCTAGTAATCAAGCAATGTACTTGTTTGCTTGTTTTTTTTGGCTAATTTGAATTCTAGGTTTTTTATATTAGTTTTTCTCAGTGGCTTTGGTGTGTTTCTCAGAACACTATTAACATTTGCACAGCAGTTAGTGCATTTCTCAAAACAATTAGTGGATAGCCTGCAAAAGCATGTCACATGCTCAAAATTGATTATCCATTCCTCAAATGCAAGTATTCATGTCAATGAAACTGTCAGTGCCATCAAAATGAAAAGTCTTGAAACCATCTTTATGAACAAGATAGTCAAATGACTTTGTCATGTTTTCACTATGACAGTTTATAATTTCAGTGTTTTCCATTGCAACAATATTTAGTGACACCTGAAAATGCTCAAGACAGCACTATGGCCTACTTATACAGCCATCTGAAATGTGCAGTAAAGTCACTGTAGATGTTAAACATAAAATCACCCTTTTGGTAGAGCTGTGAACAATATACAGCACATGTTACAGCACAGGAAATTACTGTTTGCATACCTGTTTTCCCTATGGAATGTTTGAATTATTGAACTGACAGTAGTTCTTCCAATATTGGGTTGCACCCTTCAACCAGCCTCCTCCATGGTGAGGCCGTGATTGACAACATGGTCCACAATTGTAGCCCTTAATCATTAGGAATCCACCTATATCTACCTCTTCTCCCTCTTCCCCTTCCCTTTCCTCCCCACATCCTCACCCCTCTTCCACAATGCCGACCTTCCATTTTGTGTCACAGAAGCATAGAAATGGTACACACTAGCTCCTGCGCAGTTCATGTACGCTTGCCAATTGAGGATTCACAGGATTCATCCATAATTGACAGTGAACAAGTTGGTTGTCGTTGGTTACAACTAAAATTGCACACACCTCCTCATGAGTGACAGCTGAAATTCACCTGAGATCAAATGTTCAATTTAGGAGACATTTTCAGGAAAAATGATAAAGAAAGATACAGAATTTGCTTGACAGATGGCTAATATTTGACATTTGATAACTAGTTCAACAATTTTGAGTGTAATGACTCAATCAATGAAAGTAAGACTATTAGTTTTATTGAGAACGACTATTCAGCATCCATAAGTATAATTGATTTTGACTGACATGACAAAAGCAAATGAAAATGTCAAAAAACAGCAGAGAAATGTATGAAAGCAGCTGATTCATGTCCAAAATCATTTGCAGTTTGTTCAGAGAGAGGAGAAATTGCTACTATGATGTGCACAAATGACTAAGTGTTGTGGAGGTTGAATTTCAATTCTGATCTGAGAAACGCACCAAAGTGACTGAGAAAAACTGTAATTTGGAGTTCGGCTAATATTTTAGCAACATGCTAACATTTATGGCTAATTTGTTATCTACTGAAGTTTTTATTGGCTAAGTTAGAGTTAAGCTAATAAATTAGCAAGATGCTAACATTTTTTACTACTGAAGAACTCTAGGCTATTTGGAGGTTAAGCTAGTATTTAAGCAATGAGCTAGCTTTTTAGGCTAATTTGGCATCTGCTAAGGTTTTGGGGCTATTTTGGAGTTTAGCTTATATTTAAGAAACACAAAAAAAATTTTTTTTTGGGGAGGGCAAATTGGCAAGTATTAGGGATTTTTAACTTCAGCATTTTTTCATAGTTATTTAATAGAATTTCCAGTCTTTAGGTAAATTCAACATTTTGCAAATAGCTTTTGCATTTTCCGCAAATCCCTTCAGCAATTAAAGTAAATTGCATCATCATTTTCAGCAAAAAGTTTCAGCATTCAGTGACTACTTCCAGCAAAAAGCTTTATCTAGCATTATTGCAGGTAATGCAACTTTTCTAGTTTGACTTAGCGTTTGAACTTCTTGTGGTGGCGTACTTGTAACTCAAAAATACATACAATTAAACAGTTTTACCCTTTGAAATGTAAAAATATGTGCGATCAAAATTCTCTCTCATCCGCTAAAAACAAGTCAGGGCACTGCGTTACAAATGTACCACGAAAGCTGGAATTACTTTTGCTGACAATAAGTTAATTGATCAAACACTATTTTTTATGGACATGATTTTATTGCTATTTTTTTACGTGTGTTTGTGTGTGTTTTGCTGCCGGACACCTGAATTTCTCCCTTGGGAGATTAATAAAGTTCTATCTATCTATCTATCTATCTATCTATCTATCTATCTATCTATCTATCTATCTATCTATCTATCTATCTATCTATCTATCTATCTATCTATCTATCTATCTATCTATCTATCTATCTATCTATCTATCTATCTATCTATCTATCTATCTATCTATCTATCTATCTATCTATCTATCTATCTATCTATCTATCTATCTATCTATCTATCTATCTATCTATCTATCTATCTATCTATCTATCTATCTATCTATCTATCTATCTATCTATCTATCTATCTATCTATCTATCTATCTATCTATCTATCTATCTATCTATCTATCTATCTATCTATCTATCTATCTATCTATCTATCTATCTATCTCTATCTATCTATCTATCTATCTATCTATCTATCTATCTATCTATCTATCTATCTATCTATCTATCTATCTATCTATCTATCTATCTATCTATCTATCTATCTATCTATCTATCTATCTATCTATCTATCTATCTATCTATCTATCTATCTATCTATCTATCTATCTATCTATCTATCTATCTATCTATCTATCTATCTATCTATCTATCTATCTATCTATCTATCTATCTATCTATTGCTGGCTTTTTGGGCAGATTTGTAAAGCAGTGTCCTTCTCTGTTTGATTCTTCTCTGTAAATTGAAAATGCTTTTTCTGTTTCAAGAGCAAAATACATTTTTGAGCACACAAAATGTTTAAAGTTTTTTGCTCAAAACAGTGAGCGTTGTCCTCGGAATAATAACAGGATGCAGCTCCTGCAGCAGTTTAACGTCAAGTTTCTGAACACATTTTTGGACAGGCGTCGACCAGCAAATCCGTGAAGGACAGGCGGCCGAGGCGTGTAGGGCCTGCTCTGACCCCAGAGACTCTTAACAGCTCCTCTTAAATAACTTACTGTTAGTTTTCCGAGCACACTTCAACATCTTTTTCCTCTGACTTTGACATTTAATACACATAAAAGCACAATCTATTAACAAGACAATACATTTAAATCTGGCATTAAATAGTCAAATTAATCAAACTTTCCTTATTGGGAATGTAATTTTACACAAAAATGAATTAATAACTCCTTAAAGTCATTTATTAACCTCTATGCTACTGCAGAGAAAAAGTCCTGCAGCCTGCCCCTGTCGTGGGGTTCCTAAAAAACTAGGAAAATCATTTGAAAGTTTGCTATATTGCCGTTGAGTGAATGCAAATGTTTGCATAAGATCTCCTTGTTGCAACTTTTCCTGCATTGGAAAGTGAAAAAGGTCAATAAAACTGATTCATATCCAATACTCCGCGTTGACAACTTTGTTGACCCTGGTGGGTCCTCATCATTAGACAAACTTGAACTCTTCACTGTGACCAGAAGAGGGCGCTGTTGACCTGTGAGTAGTTGTTCCACGAGCAGGTCATGAATGAAGGTGGGTGAATTATATGAAGTAATATTGTAATAAGTAATAAGCACCACCCGAAGAAATTGGGAAGCAGGTTAAGACAGCAATTTTTGAATGTCAGTGTAGGTGATATATATCTATATTTTTGATGCTATGTTTCAAATAACTGACATGGCATTCATATTCATCGTATAAATAAGGCCATTTATTTATCTTTGGCTTCCACACAGTTTTCAGGTGTATAAATATAAACATTTCACAACAAACAGAAGCACATGTGAACAGAAACATTAAATAGGATACATAATACTTTCAGTTGGAACAACTCAGCTCTTATTTACATTCTATATACAGAAAACAGAAACATGGTCCTCAGAGGCTGAAAATGAAAGACTGTTGGAGGTTTTATCGTCTGAAAAGAGATTTAAGAGCTCTCATTACTGTTTGTTGTTGTGAAAATGACTGCACAAAAAAGTGTTGATGATTTTTTAAAGGAAAAGAAACTTCAGGCCTGCAGGACTCTGAAATGTCACGGCTTCCATTCAGCCTCCATGTTTAAATGAGTACAGAAAAGATGACTTAAATATTTTTGCATAACTTAAAGTAGAATTTCAACAAAAACTAAAACAGTTTGTTTTTCCTCTATATTTCCAGCACTACAGTTTTTACTCTGAACTCTTTCACAGGTTTTTTCAAGCAAGGAAGCAGGAAAACAGAAGCTCATTTCTGCTGGAAAATGTGTTTGTTTGGGAATGATAAAATGCGCCTTCAATACAATTATTTTTACTCAGGTGAGTGGTATCATCTTTCATAAGGCAGAATATTTGGACATTTATACAAGATAAAAAAAATATTTTCAATTGTGTCATTCAAAAACCTTAGTGAGATTTTTGTTCCCCTTTTGACTCCCTTTTCAAAATAGAGATTTCATTAAGACTAAAGTATTTTTTTTTTTTTACATTTTTCATCAGTGCATGTTATTTAAAACCAATAAAATATCAATTTTTAAAAAAATATAGAACAAAAAATACAAACATAAAACAAATACAATTTTCCCGGCAGGAATGAGCTTCTATAAGGTCAAGAAGAAAAGAGAGTGGGCAGAAGTTTGGACATTGCTCAAAAGAATCTGCAGAAGCAAACTTAAATGATCAGTATCTATGTCTGAGAGGTGATTTCCAGACGTTGGCGCCACATTGTTGTTCTTCAAGAGGGTCTATAGATCCTGATAGATCAGGTTCGGGTCCTGGCTGGAGGCCGGAGAGGAGGCCGGACCGGCCCGAGAGCCGCGCTCCGCCTCACTGAGCGGAGCGGCGGCCGGGGAGGCGGGAGCATCGGCCGCGGCCGGGAGGCAGCTGCTGTCCGTGGAGATCCGCTCCACGATGCTGGACAGGCAGTCCAGACTGGAGACAACGGAGCTGCGCTCGCTCTTCAGGCCTCCTAAAAATTACACCAAAATGTCACATTTTTAACAAAAGTAAAACAATAAACATCAATTAATATCTGCAAGAGAACGCATTTACAGTTTAACATTAAAACAAAAATACAAATATCTGAACTTTACGCTGTTTTCTTTAAAACTATATATAAGAATTTATTTCGCAAGATCAAAACCCATTTGTGATTTTATGAACTAAAAAATTCAAATAAAACGCCTGATCCAAAGATTCTATCTTCTGTGCTCAAATGCGTAAATCTCATGCGTAAAATGTTGGAGAGCGTGACGCTGGCCCGCAGGGGCCCGCGCGCAGCCTCACCGTTAGGAGCCTCGGAGAAGTAGGAGCTGTCATAACTCGCTCTTCGTGTCGTCTGACAGCTCGGTCCATTAAAGTCAGTCTGGAATGAAAGCAAACACTTAAATAGAGCACCACAAAAGAGTAAATAAAACACAATTAATTGTCCATTTTTATGTTGACATATATTTAAAGTTTTGCCTTAAAATGTGTTTTTATTTTTAACTTTCAGTTGCGCGATAAACGAAGGAAATGGAATTGGAAACAACTTTCGAACCTAAAAAAGGGAGAGGATCTTAGTTTGAAAATGCGCACCCTGTTCTTCAGGATGACTTGACGTAATTTAATAACATAATTCTGGTTTAAAATAAATCTGGATGTTTGACTGAGTTGGCGGACATATTATTTATCCAAACAACAAAAGAAAAAAAATTCAGAACAACGGATGCAAACGCTGTTGTCAATCTATTCAAGAAATGCGTAAAAGCGTTTTTTACACTAAAATGAAAAGAGAAAAGTCGGGGGTAACTGATAATCTTCTGAATGAACTGAGTTTAATTGGCTTTTCTACTTTTGGCCAAGAAACGACGAAGTCAAAGATTCACGCGTAAAGACGCGCCGTGCTTCAAGCCTCTCCACATCCGACTCACCATTCCATCCGAGCAGTTGGAGCGCGGGCTGGACGCGTCCGAGTCCCCGCTGTAGTGCTCCAAGACCGGGTAGAAGCCGTCCTCCTGACCGGCGCGCAGCAGCGCCTGCAGGGACTCGATGTAGCTGATGGCGTTGCGCAGGATCTCCACTTTGGGCAGCCTCTGGTTGGGGTTTGCCGACGTGCAGCGCTTTAGCGTTTCGAAGGCGTCGTTGACCTTGCTGAGGCGCCGGCGCTCGCGCAGCGTCGCCGCCTTGCGTCGGTCCGCGTTGGTGGTTTTCCGCTTGCAGGCTTTGCAGGCCCACAGCAGGCAGCGGCCCGCCTGGTGGTGGCCGCTGGGCGCGCGCACGTGCTCGTCGTCCTCAACCTCCGCGCGCTGGTGCAGATGGAGGATGGAGGACGGGGAGGAGGAGGACGAGCAGGGGGAAGATGAGGATGAAGAGGAGGAATCATCCGGCTTCAGCAGGCCCACATGGACCAGCCGCGGGTCCAGGTCCTCGAAGAAGTGCATGTCGCTTGTGTTAAAACAGGGGTCATCGTAGAAGTCATCAGCGGCCGGGATGGGGAAAGGAATATCCGACAACTCCATCACTGAGTCCAGAACAGGGAGCAGAAAGAGAAATGCTGAGATCAATGGGCCGAACCGAACTCTCCAGCAAACCAAAGGAAGACGTGCGATCCGCAGCTCCGGTACCGTCGGTCCTGTCACGAGTTTGAACTGGACTACTGCTGACCTGAAGCCTCTTATACCTGGGACATGCGCAACAGGCGGGGGGGCCGAGGGGTCAGAGGAGTGTGACCAATCGGTGGGCAGCTGTGGTGGGCCGGGGGTGGGGGGGTGTTACAACTGCACGGTAATTAGTGAGGGCCTGCAGTTAACAGAACTGCTGAAGGAAGGCCGCACGCGCACTTACACTTTACACACCCGCACGCGCGTCTTTTTCTGTTTCCATTATAAATGAGAAAAATGAGGCCCTTCAGAATGAGAGAGACAGAAGAAATGTTTTCACCTACAGAGAAGACACAAACAACGTTTTTGAACAGCTGGCAAGAGAGCAACTTATTATTATATTTATTATTGGAGACATTTTGAAAAACAAATATAGCTTTATATATATATATATATATATATATATATATATATATATATATATATATATATGTAATAGCAAAAAAAACCTTTATCAAACAGTTCAAACAGTCAATTCAAAAATATAATGACATTAAAATTGCATTATAAAAGTTAATATTTTTAATCTACAAAATTCATAATCTTAAATAACTCAGTGGTTCTGTTTTTAAACTTTGATTTTCATTAACCCACCTGAATCTTTGGCCTAAAATGTCGCATTGATCTGCTTTTTATTTACTTTCAGATTCCCTGCCTCATCAATAACACCCACAACTTATTTTAATAACTGATAATATCTACTTCTCCTTTTCCCAAAAGATTAACTTCAACCTGCAATGATCCGTGACCTCCACTGGAGGGCGCTGCTACGTGGCCAGCGTGTTTCCAGCTCGTCTGTGGTGCTGCTGCTACGTTGAATCTGTAAGGAGGGAACTCAGACCTACAAGTCACTGCAGCAGCAAATTTTACATCTTCAGAACCAACAAATAGCATAAAGGAAATGATCGAGTACAACATTTGCATTTAGTAAAACAACTATATTCGTTTTATTGATGCCTAACTAAGAACTTTAAGTTCAGAGTCAATCTGAGTGTGGTGACATCAGCTAAATTGGGGCAATAGGTAAAAGGGTTAGAACACGTGTCAAAGTCAAGGCCCGCGGGCCAAATCCAGCCCACCATCTACTATATCTGGCCAGCCCACAAGATCATTTCAGTGTTAGTATTGATTATCTGGCAATATGTCGCTTCCACAATCCCTCTGTGAAGTCAAAGCTAGTTTGTATTTATAACTTCAGTTTTGTTTTACTTTTCATATTTTGAAAGGGTCAGGGGTTAGGGTTAGATATGGAAGGGGGTTGGTTTCGCTTTAGGGTTAGTTATGAGGGGGGCGTAAAGGATTGAAAAACTATTTTAATGACAGCAGACTATGTCTGACACTGTTCAGACAAAAATGTTTGAAAAAGATTTAAAAAAAAAAAACCCTCACTACAAAAAACATTTTTAAAAAATTGGAAGAAGCAAAACAGTACATACAACTGTAGTAGAAATTGATGAAAAAAGTTAAAAATAATACATTAATTAAAAATATATAAACACATAAACAAAAAAAAGTAAAAAAAAATGTAAATAAAAAAAAACTAACAAAAATTAAACTACAGAAAAAATATAAAAAAGAAAACTGCTTAAAAAAGGAGAAGACATTAAAAGATTATATCAAAAAACAAATAAAAAAGAGATACTAAAACTTAATAAAAAAAATAACCTGTAAAAAAGGATTCTCTCAGAATTCATGATTCATTTTCTCTGAGACCCGATTCCCTCAAAACCTTTTAGTAAAATCTTACCTTTAATTAGTGAATCCATATTAACCATAGTAAATACCTCTCTAGAAACTGGTCATGTGCCACAGTCCTTTAAATATGTTTGTTCAATCTCTTTTTAAAAAGTCCAGCTCAGATCCTGGCATTCTGGCCAACGGTAGACCAATATCAAATCGCCCATTTATTTAAAAAATCCTGGAAATTGTTGTAGTTAAGTAGCTATAGACCTCATTAAACACTGAAACTCCACTGGTTAGAGGCACTAGCAACTTGTTATTGGCTTCAGATAAAGGACTAATCTCTATTGTGGTCCTGTTAGATCTAAGCGCAGCCTTAGATACCATCGACCACAGCATCTTACTCCAGAGACTAGAGCATGACATAGGGATCAGAGGATCTGCCCTCCAGTGGTTGAATCCTATTTATCTGTGTTACAGTACCAATAGAATAGGCAGACCAGCTTCAGTCTAGGGGGAAAGACACAAAAAAGGAACCACAACACATGAAACTGGACAAGATAAGGACCACAGGTTTATTGAAGAAAATGAACTGTGTCCTGTAAAGAAAGGACAAAAAAAGAAATGATTAGTTTGCTGGTTCACACGGAATAAGCAAAACAAAGGGAACGGAGCCTTGGTCCAACATAACATAAACCAGGGAGTCTGCTGACCCAAGCACATTCACCACCGGAGTCAGCAGTTCCCCAACAGGGTCCATCCCCAAAACTAACATAACAAAACCCACCAGTGTAAGACTGCTGAGGAAATAAAGGAGAAAAAAACTGAACCAAACAAACCAGCACAACTTCAACTCAAAGACATCCTGCTGCTGCTGCTGCTGCTGCTGCTGCTGCTGCTGCTGCTGCTGCTGCTGCTGCTGCTGCTGCTGCTGCTGCTGCTCTGCCTCTGCCTCTGCCTCCTGGTTGAGGGCATCCTCTGGCTTAAATACCTGGCAGGTGGTGATCAGGATAATTAGCTCCACCTGCCAGGTGAGCAGAATGACATGCCAGGATGCAGAACACCAGCAGCAGACATAACAATCTGATAGATTCCAGTTCGTTAATGTAAATGGACAGTCTTCTCATTGTACTCGAGTTAGCTACGGAGTTCCTCAGGGCTCAGTTCTTGGGCCCATCCTGTTAGTGCTTTATATGCTGCCCTTAGGAAACATAATCAGGAAACATAGCATTAATTTCCACTGTCGTGCAGATGATACGCAGCTGTATTTATCCATTAAACCAGACCAGAATGACCACCTAGAGAAACTGAATTCCTGCATTAGAGACATTAAGTCCTGGATGACAATTAATTACCTCCTCCTAAAACCCAGAAAAAACTGAGGTCATTATCCTGGGCCCTAAACACCTGAGAGATGCTCTCTCGGATCAGATAGTATCCTTGGATGGCGTAAATATTTCCTCCAATCCTACAGTTAGAAACTTGGGGGTTTTATTTGACCAGGATTTATCATTTAAGGCTCACATATCACAAGCTTGTAAATCTGCATTTTTTCACCTTCGCAATATAGCCAGGATCAGAAATATGTTATCTAAAAGTGATGCTGAAAAACTCATCCACGCATTTGTTACGTCTAGACTGGATTACTGTAACTATTTACTAAAAGCCTGCCCAAAAAGTTCTTTAAAAAGTTTTCAACTTGTTCAGAATGCAGCAGCCAGATTGTTAGCAGGAACTAGCAGAAGAGAACACATCACTCCTGTGTTAGCTTCACTCCACTGGCTCCCAGTTGAATCCAGGATCAAGTTCAAAATCCTCCTGTTAACCTATAAGGCTCTGAATGGTGTGGTCCCATTCTATATTAAAGATCTCTTAGTTCCTTACCAACCAATCAGAACACTTCGCTCACTAAATGCAGGATTGCTTGTAGTTCCTAGAATCTCTAAAAGTACAGTTGGAGGTAGAACCTTCCGCCATCAAGCCCCTGTTCTCTGGAATAAGCTCCCAGCTCATGTTAGAGAGGCCAGCACAGTTTCTACCTTCAAAGTTAGCCTTAAAACATTCCTCTTTGGACATGCGTTCTGCCAGGTTAGCTGGTAATCAGAAAAAAAAATAGTGTCCCCTTACTGTAATGAAGTTTGGGGGATAATTCTAATTTTCATTCCATCCATTACACATATTTCTCCACGGAACTCAGCAGAGGGAAGGTCATTTGGTAAACCGGGCCCTGGCGGTTGATTCCCTCTATGAAGCTCTTGTGAGTCTAGAATGGTATTGATACACAAAAAACTTTAGATTTTCCATCATCGTTATTATCCACATCAGCTCTGGGATTCTGTTCGGTATTCTCTTTTTCTTCATCAGCATGATGTGAACCACCCCCTCCAGGAAAAATCTGTGCTGCAAGCTCCGCCCCCAGACTATGTGTCTCATCTTGTCTGTAATCTGCAGAGAAAACAATAGATTGTAAGACTATGTCTTTTAATTGTAGAAAAGGTTTTTTTTTTTTTTTGGTTGTGAGAGACTTAGATCTTCGCTTAAACTTCCTAAAGAAGAGCCAGCCCATCAGAAGTGACGCGATTTTATCTTCAGGAGGACACGACAGACCCACCAGCAACTCTTTGTCTGTGACCGCCCCTTTAAGGAAAAGCCACCTAATCTGGCAATTCTGGATTTAACCCCTCAAAACCCAATCTTTTTCCTTTATTTTAACAGAGTTCAAGTTAAGCAGAATTAACAACTGTGATGAAACAACCCAAAAAGTGATGTCTCCTCTACATGTTGATGCCAAGTTCTAAGACGTTGAAATAGAGAATTCCAATTTCTCTCAAAAACAAGCAAAACTAATAAATGGTTACATTGACATGAGCTAGCCATTGATATCCATCAGTATATTTATGCTACAACAACAATTTCAAAAGAATTTTAAAGGGGGATATGAATCACATCTGATCAAAAATGTTCAATAACTCTGGAAATACTAAAGCTAAAGCCGCCAAACTTTCTCATATGACTAGTTGTCACCTATCTTTAGTTAATAGCTGCAGTTTTACTTTTTTGTTAGCGGTACTTTACGAAAGTGATCTATTTAAGTGTGAAATGGTAAAAGATGCTTAATGAAATAAAAATAAGTTAAAAAAATCTGGACTTTTTTTAATATGTTTTCCTAAAATATGGAATCAGGACTTGGCATCGGCAGATATTAAAAATCAAAGACTTGGAATCTGATTGGGCCCTAAAAAACCTGATCAGGACATCCACCATCCCTTAAAGCAACCAAATAGGTGCAAACCTGTAGCAGTTTACATAACAAGGGAAAAAAAACAGGAAAAAAACTTATAAAATAGTCAGTTTTTCTTTGTGAAATTGGTATGAATGGATTTGCAATTCCAATTCTGTGTCTGTTCTGATTTTTCCCCTCAGCTGATATGTCTAGATTTTCATGATTTTTTTAAAAATATGATGCCAAGTTTACATCAAAATCTGATTTTCTGCACTGAAATTATTCTAAATTAAGTAGCAATCAGAATGTCACTGTGCAGAAATGTGTCAGTTTTCTTATCATGATCTGTAACAGAAAACACTGGGAAAGCTGGTAAACATGTTAACCTTAACCAACACACTTGTTTATTACAAGTTGGTCAAATTTATTTTGAGAGATGTTTTTTATCCTATTTATGGGTAAAAATAGTGAATCATAAAAGAATTATTGTTGTGAGGCAAAACAGATGGATAACAAGGTGTTTCGAAATGCTGCTGACTGCGCCCAGGCCTGAGACATGAAACCATTTTGTATGACTCATAAACGCTGGGCGGTGGTCGAAGGCCAAGCTGCAGCATGCTAGCACTGACTCCACTGGCCATCTGGAAACACCATCATCACCACACTCCCTCTGCCCCAGCATTAATCTTGCCAATTTTCTGGAACTCTGAGGGGAAATGTACACCCTGACATACTAATACCAAAGCCAGGGCCAGGTCTCCAAAGATTTAAACTCTCCTCACCTGCTCCCTCTGTGGCCTCTTGGTTTGAAACACAGCTCGTCCTCCCCCAACATACAGTTCATCATGTCTAATCGCTAAAGCTGAGCCTACATGAAGATGTTGACTGTTTAAAGAAATAGAAGAAAGAAGCACCTGCTCTGGAAACATAATTGACAGAAGATGAATAAAAGCAACTTATTGAGGCAGATTTTTTTTTTTAGTTTTGGGATGGACCAAGGCAGAATTAGAGAAGGAGGACACAGAGTGACACATCTCTGACCAAAAGATCCTATCTCAGAATGTATATTATATTGTTTATAATATATATATATATTATCATTCAAACAGAAATATATTGACAGCTTGCTTTAACCTTTTTGAAGATTGCAAGTTTCCAAATTTAATAAAAAAGCTCGATGTGCATGATTAAACATGGATGGATTCAGGGAATGATGGGAAGCTGCTTGTTAAAACCGTCCATTACCAGCCAAAATCTATGTAAGTTTCATCACTGGAGTTCTCAGAACTTTACTCATTCTTGGATGAATTCAACTCTGACTCTCTTCCTCTTCGTGATTCCCACATGCTTCAAGGAAACCCGGCATGTTCCAAGCCTGCTTACAAAGGTCCTTCACATTTACAGTACCATGCTGCTTTCCTGTGGTGAGAAACACATCATAAAGGTCAAAGTCATACCTGTGCTTCCAGCTTCAAGCATGCTGCCTGCATCAGTCTCTCAGCAGCTCCTTCTGTTTTGAGTTCCTGTCTCCCATTATGTGACCTGGACCCTCATGAGGTCTCGTCTTTATGCTTCAGACACAACAGCTGAGCGGCAAAACAGACCGAAAGCATGATGAGTGTCTCCCACCGGGTTACAAACACAGCTCTGGACCTTTCTGTGCTCCCACCTGTTTTGACAAGGAAAATGACACCTTCCTCTGTAACAGATTCATCTTGTGTTTGCTCCCAAAGAGCTCCAAGTCGACTGTCAGCGAGCGGTCACAATATGCAAAGAGGTTTCTGCCTCAAGTTGAAACAGCATGCAGACCTGAGACATAAACTTTCACAGGAATATCAAAGCTTCACAGAAACATGGAACATTTCTGGCATTTTCCTTCTGAATGAAGGCCTAAAGTCCCCCTACAACAATTTTTAAAATTTTCTTTAAATGTTCCCAGTGGGGTTTTAATTAGGACTGTGAAGTTTTTAGCAAAAATTCCACATCCTAAACGTCTTAAAAAAGCCTTTTTTTCCTGTTGATCTGAAGCTTTTATTCACAAAAATCCCTCTGTGTGGGTGTGGCTTATGATGCTGAGCTGCGTAACCCCGCCCCTTATCCCCCCTAGACATGCAAGCGAGACACACACTTCAATAAGCCCATGAAAAAATAAAAATAAAATAAAACATGACCATTTAGGCTGTATTGCACCAGCAGCAGCACTAGCTGGGGTTCATAACTGATTACATGCTAGCACATGCTGATTGTTGAATTCACTTGAACACATAAGCAAGTCTCAGGAATCCAAACCGAGTTTTTCTTGGACACCTTGATTGACAGTTATTTAGAAGAAGAAATACCCAGAAATGCAAACACAAAATTATTTCTTATGATATTTTTTTTCTCTTTCAGAAGAAAAATGCCACACATACATGTTAAAAACTAAAAAAAACATGATTTTTATTGGATTCAAAAAAAGAAAACCTCTTAAATGTGTGGAGACCGTCAAAAAATCTACATTCTAAAGATAAAGGTGGCAGGTTAGAGCTGGTCAAATCTGGAAAGTACGTGTCAACAGTTCTTGAAGGAAGTGCCTCACCAATTTTTTTGTCCTGTGTACCCATGAAACATCTTGAAACATATGCACAGCTTTGCTTATACCTTGTCATGATTCTCAAATGCCTTTTAATGCAAAAAAACTTTTTTTATTATGGCTTTTTAATTTTCTTTTAAATGCCATCTTATGTTGTGTCCAGTCTTTAGACCAATATTTCCAATAAGGAGTTTCAATGGCAGGTTGGTTGGAAAACAACCGCCCCTCGAGGCCTGGATTTGGACACCCCTGGTCCACAGTGTAACCCAATTTCAAGAATCAAGAATCAAGAATCTTTATTATCATTTATGCAGAGCAAAATGAAATTTCTGCCAGCAGCTCTTTGCTAAAATTTTAGAGGAAAGATAAATATAAATATATACATAGTGCATTACAGTTAAAAGCACGGTGAAAGAGAAGTGGACATTGCACAACAGTTAAGGTGCTGCAAAACATAAATAAAAATGAATAGATAGATCAGTGCACAGAGACCAGAGAGTTCAAGAGTTTTTCTGGTAGCTGTGTTTTTAGTTACCATATAACCCTGAACAAGAAGGAGCAAGTACAGAAAATGAATGGATAATTTTTCCTTGTTTTTGCTCAAATTTCCAGGGGTCTAAAACTCCAGAATAGGTTTAGCCAATGGGAAGCTGCAATGGGAAGCTGGCCCTGGTCCTTGAGACCACTTGATACTTGCAGTAAATGGTAAATACTTGAATAGCGCCTCTGTACCTTCCTTGAAAGCCCAAAGCGCTTTAAGGTCTCAGACCCATTCACCCACTGAGCCCTGGTGCCAACCTTCCACCAAATGCAATGTGGTTCAGTGTCTTGCCCAAGGACACTTCAACACATGGGCGGGCAAGGCGAGAATTGAACCTGCAATTTTCCGATCAGAGGTCAACTGCACCTACCGCTGCACCACAGCCGTGTAAAACTCTTATCTGATTGACAAGATTTGGATCTTTGTCCTTTTTAGTCTTTGTTTCTATGGTGGTATTTGGATGCCATGCTTACTGACTTTGTGGTACTTCATTGGTGTATTCATACATTTGCTGAAAACACACAGGTCAACATTTGGTGAAATACATAGACAGCAAGGTTGTATTTGTAATTAGATTGTTATTATATAAAATAATGTTATGACTAGTGACCTGCAAAGCACGAAAAGGTAAAGTAATGAAATTGTTATGTCTTGGTTCAGGAGGCTTCATTTACAGTGCAAGGAAAGGAAACTTGACACTTGGCTGCACACCTGCTGACCAGGAGCTGCGATGTTTTAAGGCATAAGTTAGTTTTGCATGAGTGCTTAGAAGCTACAGTTACAACTTGAGGCAATTAGCCAAAACGAGGATGTGCTTATTTTATAATTGAACATTTCCAAATAGATGTGCACTGCTTGTAAAATTATATTTTACTTGCTCACAAATTATTTTCTAAACCATGGCAAATGGAAACTAAAAGCTCTCTGTTGGTCCAGTTGCTGTGGGTTACAGCTGTCATGGAGATCAACGGTAGCCCTCCTGACCGAGGGCTAACAGCTGCCTGTCCACAATCCTGCAGATCATCCTTTGCTGGCTGACTTCTCAGCTCAATGCTCACTTCATTAGTGATCTTAATAAAGGAGTAAATGCAGCCAATCACTGAGCACAGGGACAGCCAAGCCTATAACAATGGTTATATATCAATGGCTATAACAATTATTCATATATATATATATATATTATATGATAATATAGAACTTTTAGAACACTAAAGAACAACTTATTTATGAAATATGAGTTTTTTTACTGAGCTCTTTTCCTACCCAGGAGTAAGACGACCCATTACGTGGCATCAATTAGAGCGACAGTGTGTCTGCTTTTTTGCCCACAAAAAAGAAGAAAAAAAATCTTCATATTGTACATATAAAATTAAAGCGTTTGCCAATCACTGATAGCTTTGCCAAGAACGTGGGTTTTTGTTAGCCTGGGCGCAGACCCTTCCTGGAAGGAGCTGTTCTCACTTGACTACCTCCCATTATGAGGACCCATGTGTTTTGTTGATTGGAAGGGGCTGGTGCTCAGAGAGCAGGGGTTCAGAAGAATGCTCAGAGATGCGTGAGTGGAGCAAAATACACAATAATAAACCCTTAAAAGCTCGAAAAAGAAAATTTTGCATGATAAATTGTCCAAGTTGGCATCTGGATGGAAACTGTACGACTTGATAGCTTTGATATTGCTCTCCATTCTCTTTTGCACTGCTAATGTTGGCTTGTGGTTGTGAGGGTCTGTAAGCTGTACAAAATGCATGAAGTATACACAAAGAGATGATGGGAAATGAGCAGAGGCTTACTTCTGCACCAACAGTCCCGCCCACAACTCATCGACCAGTTTCTACTAAAGATTTTAAAATGTCCCCTAAAAACAGCAAATTCATATTTTACAATAGATCAAAATGTGATTGGAGTGGGACTTTAAAACATATTCCCACTTTGGGTGGTTAATTAGCCCTTTTTTTTGATAGAAAATTCTTCTTTGGGTAATGCAACATGAATATGGGCAGAACAAGTCTTATCAGAACAGAAGTTGAAACAAACGCTTTTTATTAGTTTTTCTATCCCACGAGCCTCCTCTTTCCTCTTTAAGACTGATAAATATAGCACTGTGAAGAATCACTGTAGGGTGGGGTTGGGCATAAGGGATAAGGGATGGATGCCGAGGTGCAACGCAAATGGCCAAAACTGAACAATGATGAGTGGTAATCCTCAGAGGAGAAGGAAGCTAAAAAAAGATCTGATTATAAAGTCTGAGAGCATTCTTTTTTCTCATGATGTGTTTGGCGTCAGTGGGAATTATGGCAATCACGTTGGAGGATAATTCTGCCATATATTTATTATCATCTCATACTCTGTGACAAATAAAGGGACATTGCATTGACGCCACGGCAAACCTGAAATACAAGTGTTCAACAGCTTAGTCAACAGTTTTAAAGAGGCCGTACCCAGAAAAATCTACTTTTTGAGCTTTTTATTACTCACTAAAAAGAACCGATATTTTGATCTGTTCATGCATTTCTGAGTAATCCTGTCAATACAAGCCCCTCCCATACCTATGAAAACCAGCAGGTCCTCTCAATCTGATGTCACAGAGTGAGACAGCCCTTTTCAGGAAGAGTCTACCCCGACCCTAGGCTAGCACAAACACTTTCTCTTTAAAGCTAACACCTCGAGCTAGGGGGGGGGGCCTCCGGTCACATGCTAGAATTACCCAGAATTTTTTAAAATTATATTTTAAAAAATTTTCAGAAGTATCACCTTTTAAATGCAAATAAACTGTAACTGTCCAGAAGTTTCGTGTGCAAAATGAGCTTCAAATTGGACAGAGAACGTTAATCGTTTTACTTCTTTCAAGTCAAAATTACCCATTGTTCACATTTGTGTAACTGCATGGCATGGGAGAATATGGGCTGGTGACAAATCTGCACAACATGTTAAAGATGGATCACAAACATATCCGAGAATGGTGCAAGCAGATGCAGGATGTTGGGAAGACGGCAGGAGAAAGAGAGCAGACTATTTCCACAAGGAAAAGTGAGTGATGAATTGGTAGAACTGGTTTAAACGTGGATTATTGAGCAGCAGCAAAAAGGTAAATGGATCTGCAAGAAAGCAAAGAAGATTTTTGATACAGAGATTATATGTAATTATTTCAAGAAATCCTGAAATGCTCATATGGTGTTAGTTTTTTGGTCTGCATTTTTTGACCAAATTTCACTGCAAAATGAACCCATTAGCCATTGCCATTCGGTCTGTGCCAAATTTGGGGGAAACACGCCCAAGCTGTGATATAGCTTACATCAGTAATAAAAAATGTCCCCTCTAGGAGGACGTCATAAAATGGGTGGCACCCTCAGGGAGCGAAAGACGGTCCCTCAGAGATTGAGTCGTTTAACTTCAGGGGGGTATAATAAATAAAAAATAACTCATGTTTAATAAATGACTTATTTTTTAGTGTTCTTAAGGTAAATTATGATCATTTACATGGACATACTTTACTCTGAAAGACTTCAAATCATGGTATGGTCACTTTAAGTAAGTTTTGGAGGTGACTCTACAGGGAGAATTTCAGTTAAAAAAAAGTCTAATGGTGCATTCACACCGAATGTGGCCGGCACGGTGGAGGCGTCAAGTTTCAATGTTAAGTCAGTCTTTAGACGCGATCTGCCACGGCGCAGCGAGCTTAACGCAGCATGCCAACCAATCAGGGACTCAGTTTTGGGCACATGACCTTTACAGTGACTAGATCAAAGGGTAGAAATAAACATTCAAGATGGCCGCTTGATGCAAGGATTTTCGTCACTTCCATCCATTTTCGTAACCTACGGGGGCCGCTAGGTTACTGGAAAACTGTTCCACTAACTGTTGGGCGAAGGCGGGATACACAGGTTGCCAGCCTGTCACAGAACCCATGGAGCTGGATGGACGGCTATGCTAGCCAGCTGCCCAGAGGATAGCTTAGCAAGCTATTGAGCTCTGCTCCCCAGGCACTAATAACAGCTACTAGCAGTCGCCGCTGATCAGGCTCCAGCAGAGCTGACAGCGATCCCTGCTGTCCAGGCGCCGAGCAGATCTATCGAGGTCTATTGTCCATGATGTGGGTCCCTGGGCAGCGGAGCCCGCTTTGCTTTCTCGCCAAGCAGCCGGCGTGAGTGCCGTTGCTAACTTTATTGGTGTTATGTTTTGTTTTTTTTTTTTTTTTCATCAAGAAAATAATAAAAAGTTACCCCAGTTTTATTTTTATTTCCCCCCCTCCATGGTTAAAGCTCAAACTGGACCACAGACAGAAGTAACATTTAAAACAGCCCTCAGGTGCACGCAAGAGTGAAAGACACAGAAGCCGAAGAGACTGAATGATCTGGTGAAAACAGACGCAGTGATGTGCTTGCCTGTGCTTTGTAGAGCTGTCCACAAAATATAATCCCAAACTACTCTCTCAGCATCATCCATGAAGTGGAAGGGAATGAATTCCAGAACAATTTCAATGCAGGAATGTCAAGGCATTGAGCAATAAATTTGACAGGCATCAAACGAGAGGCGGCAGAGGCAAATCTGACGCGTTCAGTGTGAATGCACCGGAAGACTTTGCCCAAAATCTTGAACTCTAATTAACGCACTCGATTAGGATTAGGGTCAGAGTAGACTAGAAAGTGTGTTCAACATTTTGTTGGGTTATCCAAAACTTCAACTTCAAAATCCAGTGCTCTTGAAATCTCCCTGATATGTCTGTGTGTGAGAAACCAGAACACGGTAGCTACGTTTACATGGCCACAAGGAACCGGAAGATACGCCTGATCAGAACAGAAATGCGTCATGTAGACACAGACTCTTTCTGATTCAAATTTCTTTCCGATCAAGACAGGTGGGTCATATGGATTGTTGATCCGTGGTTTATGTAAATACACATTCCGACTGTGTGTCATTACTGCACTAGATTTTACGTCATGCATTGAGGGTATGGTGGTCTTTGGAGCGCGAACAGAACCGATCGGCTGCTCTCCGCGAGCAAACTGTTTCTTTGAGTAGATAAGGCAGCTTTCATGTCTGTGGTCCAGATCCAGGTAGGGCATAGTGTGAGTGTCAAAAAACAAACAAACAAAACGGGTGTAGGTGCAGATTCTGACTGCCAACCATTATAAGCATGTTTAGCACATTTGTCATAAATGCATAATTCTGGCCGTCTTCCTTATTTTAGTGAGACTTTTATATAATATTTGTTACGCTTAAAAAATCATGGAATTCTGGGTGTAAATCTCTTAAAGTAAGTTTATAATAGAACAAAATAAAACTCTAGACATAAGATAACTTGATGCAGAGACTAAATAATCCTTCTCAGACTAAAGAAACTCAAGATTAGACAGCAAGGTTGTGACCCCTGTAATGTTTGTAGTGTGTGCAAAGTTGCAGGTCCTTCTGTGTGGTCTGTTAGCCTTTAACCTCTTGGCCTGAGGAGCCCTTATTGCTGCTGCTGCTGTTCTTCACACTTAGAAAACAGCAAACCACATAATGAATGTCACCAAAGGAGATGCAGCCATGTTTGTGTTTACAGCAGCTTCAGCACAACACCGTACTGAAAGGTGATATAATATTTACATTGTTTGGTCTGTACGCCACACACCCTATCCTGATTAACAATCCATATTTCAGGTGAAACTCCTGATTTCTCCTGTTTTATGCAGCTTTCTTTCTTTCTTTTTTTTTTTTCCAAGTCAGCAGTTCTCCTGTTTTCACACTAGCATCATTATGTACAAAGAAACTTTTCAAAGATGTTTATTTTTTATAACTTTGCAAGCTTGAGTTGTTAACTTCCGCTCTCCTTGGGGTCCAGATGGCTCCAACCACATATTGTTATGCGATTTCTTCCATGACAAATGTGGACGAAGGGGGACAGGATTTTATGTCTGCCATGGACATTAGTGAAACTCCGAAATCAGTGAAAAAAAAAAGTTCAGCGCACTGTCCTGTGGTGTCCAGATGACCCCACTTTGAATGTAAACAAGCTAAGGAGAACGGAAGGGTTACGAAAGTAGATGACACATCACCAAGGCAAGCACTTTGACATGCAAAAACAGTGATTCGTAGAAGGACATTGTGGAGAAAACTATTTCATTTAAAAAATAATGGAAATAATAATTAAGTTACATATTGTTTGTGTTTTTTTTTTCTCTGTGTGGGATTATTATTAAATTATTTTTGGTTCAGTACCATTCTACGTTGGTGGGGGAAGGTTTGCAGACCCTATTTTAAAGACTACTACCAGTGAAAAATGCACACAAAAGTTAAAGGAGCACTTTAAAGAAACACAATAGATCCATCAGATCTCAATATGAAGTTGGATCTCTATATAAATAATGACAGGGCAGTGTCTTAATAACAAAAGGATGCCAAGTCTTTCAATGGAAATAAAAGTTTTCAGCCTACAGAGGCTCAATTGTGTAGACACCATTAAATAAGAGTGAAATGAAGATGTGGCAGGATAGTCCATTTTCTCCTAAACTTAATTTCTGCAACTCAAAATGCTTCTCAATATCTTGTGTGGCCCCCACGAGCTTGTATGCATGTTTGACAACGTTGCGGCATGCTCCTAATGAGACGACAAATAGTGTCTTGTGGCATTTCCTCCCAGATCTGTGTGAGAGCCTCCCTGAGCTGTTGTACAGTCAGAGGAGCAACCTGGCAGCACCTAATGGACCCAAACATAATGTCCCAGAGATGTTCTATTGGGTTTAAGTCAGGGGATGGTGAAGGCCATTCTATTGTTTCAATTCCTTCATCCTCCAGGCACTGCCTGCATACTCTTGCCACGTGAGGCCGGGCATTGTGTTGCATTAGGAGAAAACCAGGACCTACTGCACCAGCGTAGGGTCTGACAATGGGTTCAAGGATATCATCTAGATACCTTATGGCAGTCAGAGCACCATTTCCTAGACAGTAGAGGTCTGTGCATCCCTCCATGGATATGCCTCCCCAGACCATCACTGACCCACCACCAAACCTGTCATGTTGAACCATGTTGCAGGCAGCATAACGTTATCCTGGTCTTCTCCAGACTCTTTCACGTCTATCACAGGTGCTCAGGGTGAACCTGCCCTCGTCTGTGAAAAGTACAGGGCGTCAGTGGTGGACTTGCCAATTCTGGTGTTCTTGAGCAAATGCCAGTGGAGCTCCACGGTGCTGGGCAGTGAGCACAGGGCCCACTACAGGACGTGGGGCCTTCAGGCCCCCTTCATGAAGTCTGTTCCTGATTGTTTGGGTAGAGACATTCACACCAGTGGCCCTCTGTAGGGCACTTGCACAAAGGAGCAGGTATGGGTCCTGCTGAGGGGTTGAGGACCTTCTACGGCCCTGTCCAGCTCTCCCAGAATAACCACCAGTCTCCTGAAATCTCCTCCATGTTCTGGAGATTGTGCTGGGAGACACATTAAACCTTCTTGCTGCAGCACGTGTGGATGTGTCATCCTGGAGAAGTTGGACAACCTGAACAACTTCTGGAATCTTAAGGAATCTCCTCATACTGCCAGTAGAGAGAATTACACAAGACAAAATCAGCACGAGTGGAAAACCAGCCAAAAAAGATCAAGAGGGAGAAACTTGAAATGACCTCCACATGTAACAGCAGTCCTGTTTGGAGGGTTTTCTAATTGTTGCCACTGAAGTGCACCTGTTGTTAATTCCATGAACACTAATACAGCTGAAATTGATTAACGAGGCCCTCAGCTGCTTAACCAACAAGACAATTATCAGACAGGTTTAATTCAATTCATGCCAGGCCCAATAAAAAGTGTTCCTTTAATTTTTTTGAGCAGTATATTTTAACATGCTCTTGTAGCATTTTTGTCGTGATTGAAGGAAAAAAAATATACAAGCAAAAAAATACTATAATAATATAAAGAAACCTAAGATTGCAACTGCATTTCTGAGTATTTCTTTATGAAGATAATGGTAAATCATGAGCAGACAAAAAAGAAATGCTGTTGGAAAAATCCTGTAGTTGATATGTACAAACTTGTCTTGGAACTACAAGTGATCCGTGTATGTCATTGTTTTCCTTGTCTGGGCTGACATTTGGGTCAAAATTGTACGGCTGGCTATTGTAAAATCGTTCCAAGTGGTCTATTATTATGATAATGCAGTTTATAGCCAAGATTTTAATAAATCTGTGTTGTTTTCTAGAACAGAGCAGAAATTCACCTCTAAATTGTGGGCAGGACTTTTAAGTGGAAGTAAAAGTATGATGATTTCCAATCATCCCTTTGTTTACACGCTCTCCTGCCAGCTGACCAATATGAAGTGAAATCCTTCTGATCATAATTTAAATGTTGCTTGTCTGCAGTTCAGCATGGTCTTATCCTCGTCAACAAATTTGAACTCTTGTCGCAAGCGTTTTGAATCACTTACATGGTGGAAGAATGTTTCCTGTCTTAGAGACCAGAATTTTCAGGCTGATCCAGCTCTTGGCATCTAACCAGGATCTTGTTCATTCCATTCCCTCAAGTGTTCTGTGTAGTGTGTGTAAAAGAGACCGTACAGGCTGTTGGCTGTAAAGAGCAGCCTTCACTGTGGTGTGGTGAGTGTGGAGTTCTTGTCATAAACACCTGGTGGTAAGGGCAAGAAGCCTCTGGAACCAACACAGATCAGGTTTCAGCCTGTTCACTCTGATGGATTCAACATCCAGCAGCAAAAAAAAAAAAAATCACCTGAGACCCCACAGAGATTAATCTGTACCCAAACAACTACTTTTTTTATAATACAAAAGAAATTTGAAAAATTCAAAGATAGCTTGCTGAAGTACAAACGTAGTGGGAAGTATTCATTTGAAAAGATAAATAAAGCAAATAGACATGCCAGATCAGTGTCCAGTGTTCAAATGTACTGTGAAAAAGTAGGCACGCCACCTGTCTTTCCTGGAAATGAAAGAGTTTGTTCATGCTTCTTGAGGTATTACTTAGACTTTAGTATATGTTTTAGTCAGCACTAAATTTTTGTAAATCGAGAAAAAATAATGTATTTAGTTAAAAAAAAAAAAAAAAGATTAAAACAGAATTCCTGCGTATTTTCTTATTCAAGTCCTGAAGGATCAGGAGTGAACAAAAACATGGTTTGAAAAAGCTCAGGTGTGTGATGGACCAACTATAATGAATGGGCCAAAGTCTGATCCATGAACGTCTCCCTTTTCCTCATCTGGGCTGACATCTGGCTCAAAACATTATGACTGGATAATTCTGATATTATTTGCCTTTTTTTTTTTTTGTGCTACGCTAATGTTAGCCTGGTATTTTGAGAGTCAAAGGTATTGATATACAGTATCTGAGGAAAGTTGGCTGTTAAATTGACTTATAAATAGTTTGAAAGTGAAATAAATTGATTCTAATCAACATTGGAAAGTCCCATAGATTGCAGGTGTATTTTAGTTTAATGTAAAAACGACTAAGTGCCATGACAGGAGCAGACAACACACATTTGATGACAGCAAAAAATGATCAATCTACCATTACAATCTATGGAGCCCCTACAGGGACACTGGGGAAAAAAATAAAAAAATTGCGAACTGGTGCGCACCACTTACTATCTTGTGCCCACTACTTACTAACTGGTGCGCACCACTTAATAATCAGGCTTTTTTTAAATATAATTAGGAATATAATTGTGACTTGACATGATAATTAGGCACCACCGATCAGTTAGGCTTTTTGCAGGGCAACTTCTTTTGGAAGATCAATATGTCTAACCATAATAATTTATTAATTTCTTCTTGGCTTTGGTTCATAACATATTTGTAGAATAAGAGACACAGCACAAAATAAGGCCATCCAGGTTACTTTTAAAGTTGAAAATGTTTTTTATTGTATAAAAAGCTCTAAATAGCTGGTATACTAAACTGTGATGTCACTATGAAACCTAGCGCAAAATAGGATATATCAATAAGTGATCAGCACATCCTTCACAAAAGCCTTCGCTTCAGTTTTACCTTTACTTTGTTAGGATAAAAACATCAAATATTTTATAAAATGTCTGTGTTTTAATTGTTGAAGTTCATGCATTATAAATTGAAATGACATAAAATGTAAACATTGCATCATTAGGGCAAACGTTAATCACATTTGATCATAAAATGTATAGAACTTCGAAAAAATTCTGTGATGTGTTCAAAGGTTTCCACATGTAACCGTCATAGATTATGTTATGGACCCAAACCTAAGTCAGCTACACACAGCGGGATGCAATAATCAGTAGAAGGCCCAGAAAACAAGTGTACAGATTTGTTCTGCTTAGCTATGCAAGGCAGTTTCCTGGACAAAACCCAGCTTCTTCCTCTTTAATCTGCATCAGCTTCTTCTGACAGTCAGCTGCCTGGGTGACAGCCCTTCAAGTAAAGCTGCAATGTCTTGGTAAGCGAGTCCAAAGGTCAAATAAAACTCAATCAGCCCATTTAATGTCATCTTGAGGTGTCCTATCTGACTGCGAGAAGGTTTCCTGAGTGCAAATCACCAGGTAGTAGCCTATCTCGTGCGCAGTTAGTAAGTGGTGCACACCAGTTAGTAATTGATTTATATATATATATATATATATATATATATATTTTTTTTTTCCCGATGTCTCTTTAGGGGCTCCGTAACAATCCAATGTGTGGAAAACTTTGAATTTAGAAAAGATATGTGACCCTACAGTGTTAGAATGTTCTAATAATGCTCCTTTTGATGTGGAAAAACAACAGTTGGCTGAACTTAAGGAAACTAAACAACTATGAATCGCATCATTAACCAACAATTATGATATGAATAAAATCAATGCTATAATAAATCATGCCTATTACATTTTATTGAAGTTGTAACTTTGTCATTCAAGCCTCTTATTTACCTTTTACACATCGTTTTTTTTTTTAAGCCAACCATGCCCAGCAGAATTACATTTCTTTTTGTGTTAATGGATTGGTTTGTCTTTATTTTCGGTGTGCCAGAATCTGCGTTCAGTTCTGTGACAGCCAGACAGAAGTGGGTAAGGAGCTGAGGATCGCAACAGCAGAGAAACATAAAAGCTAGAGGGGTCGGGAGCTGGAAGAGACCCGAAACCTGAGAACGTGCTTTTCCAAAACAAAATTATAGAGAAGGGAAAAAATAGACATTGCATGTTCAGGTTCAGTTGGGGGGTGGGGGTGGGGGGTAGTAAAGGAAGTCCAACCAGTTGGCTGTCAGCTCCATTTGGCTCCTGTCTCTCTCTCTCTCAAATTCTCAATAGTGAGCCATAAGGAAGGGCTCAGTTTGATCAGTTCCCAGAATGCCCCTGTGTTCCCAATGACAGTCATTCATCTTTTGCACACCCGCCCCCCCAGCCTACCCTTTCCACACACATATATACACACACTCGTACTCCAGGCTTCACCACTCCCCAGAGCCCTCATTTAAGCCTGCTTAAACCCTCTGATATGACTTGGATCAAGTATCCTACACAACTTGGAGAGAAAAGCACAGTGAGAGCTGAGGTTGAGGGTTTAATTCTGATGGGAAAATGTTGGTGTTATAGGAGGTTAAAAACGATATAGGATATAATCACACAGACTGAAGTCATTGATATTTAGAAACACAAACTATGGACAAAATATTCTGGTTATTGCTTGAAGCTAGTGTAGGTATTATAATAATATCAATCATTTGTCAATAAACTGATATTCTCCCTATTGTTAGATTGTAAGTAATTTGAAAAAACAAATGTCTAAAAAGAAGCAGTCTCACAGTCTTCTGTATTCATCTTCTTCAGTTTGAAAAAGATGAGGTCAAAAGTTTTTTGACTCAAAACATTACAAACTACAAATTGTATCCTAAGACCATTTACAGTGGGGATCAAATTTTGGGCACCCCAGGAAAAATGTTATTCGTTTAACATGTAAAAAAAAAGGCTTTATTTCCATCATTTACCCTTTCGAAATAACAAAACAAATTGTTGGCAAAAGTTTGGGCACCCTGTTTATAGTATGCTCCGCCCTCTTTGGAAAAGCTGAGACATTGTCATGGATTGTTCACAATCATCACTTGCAAAGAAAAGTGATTTCACTCTTAAAGATTTAAAATAATCGGAGTCGATCCCTCCAGAAAGACCTGCAGACTCTGGAGTTGTGGTACGCTGTACTGTCATGAGATACTTGTATAAATATATGGCCTTCATGGAAGAGTAATCAGAGGAAAACCTCCTCTATGTCCTCACCCCAAAATTCAACGTTTGAAATTTGCAAATGAACCTATAAACCTTCAGTCACTGCACAATGATCTGCTATTGACCCAAATTCCTCAGATGTTTTGTAATGGTTCCTCTGGCTCTTAATCAGGCCTGAGCATCAAAAACCACCAAGAGAAAAGAGAATTTTAATGCCAGTGGAGTTTCATGAACCACATGGTTTGTTCTCATTTTTCACTCTGGAAGGAAGCTGTGAACCTGGCGAATTTGTTCTCTAAGAAGTGCAGGCGCCAACATGGCCACTGCCACCAGGCACTCAGCCAGAGCAGGGTGGGGGGTCTTCCATGTTCCAACCCACCCAGAGCAGCAGAATCTGACCCATCATGCTCGCTAAAAAGTGTATGTGTGTGAGAGAAGGAGTGCAGTGTGGGGTCTGAACGATGAAAGAGAAGAAGAAGGTGGCAGAGCTGGTGGGAGGCTGAACCTCTGTGTGTTGGAACTGAAATGATCAATTCACTTCAAGCTCCATCTTCATTTACTTCAGGCTACAAAGTTATGCAAACTCACCAAAAACCAGAAATGCTTGTCAAAAGACTGTGAAGGTAGAAGTTGTTGAGCTGGGGTATGAAAGGCTGATGGAAATAGAGACAGACAAAGAAATAACAAATCCACATTCACTCCCAGATTGTTTTATTTCTTTATTTATTTGAAAGATTTCTCTTTTTTTTAAAAAAAAGAAGAAATTATCAAAATTTCATTGAAGTAATATTAGAACTAAATGTGATGTCCTTCCATATTTGTCACTCACTACTGATCGTCACAAGATCAAAAGCCTGATAAGTGATTAGCTTAAAGAAGGATTAGTTACTGTATTAGTTACTATGTCCATTTAATTTTTCTGTTAACTTAGATTTGAAAAGCAACACTATTCACAACATTTATAAATCAGTTCTTTAAATTTTGATCCAAAACATTTTTTTAAGTTTAAAAAATGTTTTGAGATGTCTCGAAAACTGAAGTCTGAAGTGAAACAGGTGGAACTTTTAGTAAAAATGTAAATGTCTTAATTGAAAAGCCCACAATTTTTTTTTTTTTATATAAAGCTTACAAGAAAACACCACTAAAAGTGTCCATTGGATTATATTTATCTGTGTTTCACTATTAACTCAGTTCAAGCATACTAAATGTATTTTTAATGAGTATTGAAGCTGGTACACTAATGAAGCCAAAAGGGTTCAGGACTGACGGGCCTTTAGAACGCTCTTTAATCTACACTCACAAGCCACTTCATCAGGCATACCTGTCCAAATGCTCATTAACAAATATTTCTAATTAGCCAATCACATGGCAGTAACTCAAGACATGGTCCATGTGAAGAAAGATGATTGAAGTGATTTTGAATGTAGCAGAT
Organism: Oryzias javanicus; assembly: GCA_003999625.1. Lineage (NCBI taxonomy): Eukaryota > Metazoa > Chordata > Actinopteri > Beloniformes > Adrianichthyidae > Oryzias > Oryzias javanicus. The sequence continues at coordinate 7,542,252 of CM012442.1, read as the reverse complement.
TTGTTGGTGCCAGACGGGCTGGTCTGAGTGTTTCAAAATCTAGGATTTTCATCCTCAACCATCTCTAGGGTTTACGGAGAGGTCACAACCAGACTGGTTCCAGCTGAAAGGAAGATACAGTTTAAATAACCACTGGTTACAACCGAGGTCTGCAGAAGAGAATTTTATAATTTTCTGAACACAGCAGTTGTCTGTTAATTTGAGAAACAAATGAAAGGTCAGATTTACTCTGAATCCAGGTACAAGCGGTTCTCTGGTCACAATAGAAGACCTACTCAAATGAAAATTGTGTTTTTTAACTTGATGTTCTTGTAACATTTTTCTATATTGGAGGATATGTGTATAATAATTAGGAGTAAAACTGTATTTCTGATTTTTTTTTATTCAATTTATATTGGATCAGGAGCTGATGAAAACCTGCGGTTTAAAATAGCTCAGGGATTGGGATGTGATAGCTGCCATATTTAGGCAGAGCCTTCTCTCTCCGCAACGATTCGGAAGTATCCACTTGCAGACAAATAAATCCACGTACGTCTTCATTTTCCTTGTCTGAGCTAGCATCTGGCTCAGAACTATGTGGCTGGATAACTCTGATATTGCTTTGTTTTTTGTTTTTCTACTAGGCTAATGCTAACTTGGGTTTGTGCAGCACTTTAAACTAGCAGGAGAGAGTTCACACAAAAGGCTGATGGGAAATTATCTGAGCTAACTGAGATGAAAATGTCCAGACGCTACTGTATATTGCTTTGACGCTACGTCCACTGTAACTTCGCCTATTAATCTTTTGTTGAATGATGCAGAACAGATGTTCCACTTTTAGTCATTAGTGGAGTTAAGCATATACAGCAGCTTGAACTGTCTGTTAGCTGTTTTAAACTTCTGTTGCAGTTTAACTTCACTCTTTTTTTTCAGTTTAGTTACATGACATACTGAAAACTGGTTTATCTTAAAACTTTAGGATTGTCTCTATTTAAAGTTGTTCTAAAAATTGGGAAACTTGGAGACTTTAGTTCTGTAAAAAATGTTTTTGAGTTCCAATATTTTCATAGATTAGGTTTAATCGGAAATCCACACATATTTTCTGATGTTGTCGTGGAGCATATTTAAGAGTGTCCTTCCTCTCAGCGTGCCAGAGCTTTGAAAAAACGACCAGTTAGCGGATGTGGAAATCCCAGCAGAAGAACTCAGGGGCTTCAGAAGGGTTATCCTTACCCACATTTCTATTTTAGGGAAGAATCCAGTCCTGGGCTTTGAATGGTCTTCATAGCTCACATTCCCAAAAACAGGAACTCGAGTCTTCAGGCTTAATTGTGGGACACATGGAAATCCTCATTTATAACTGCAGCACTCAGACTTCTGTTTTGCCACTTGTCGATAGATGACTTTACAGACTACAAATGAGAAGTGCTCTTGCGGTGTCCCGTCCAAAGTCTCTGCTTCATGGGTTAGGTCAGCAGGTGGCTCGCCTTCTTTTGGAGAGCTTTTGGCTTGAGGAGAGAAAAAATTGACCCCTGAGTTGATGAAAGGCTCATTTAAAGGTCTGGACTACGCAACTTTTTTTAAGACTCTCTGTTAACACTCGGCCAAAAAGTGCAGGTCAATGAGTGCTGTCATGTGAGTTGGGGTCACATTATGAATGTCTCTCGGGGGCCTGCTTTAAGTCGATATGGCCCAAACTCTGCACAGGAGGTAGATGGCCCGGTGGACAAAGTGCCTTGGGGAAACCAAAGAGCAGGCCGCTGCATTCAGGCTGAAGAAGAAGTGAAACCCAAGAATCATTGAACATTTCATCATCTGCGTGGAAACTAACAATTGTTTTAGAAATGTTATAGCTTAGTGTCAGACTATAGAAACGGGCAAGGGAGCTCAAATACCTAAAACATATATGTTCATGGAAAATCTTGAAACAGCATGAGTGTTCCATCTTTTCATCTGTCCATCCTTTGTGTCCACTTTGTCATGCGCACAGTCATAGGGTTGCTGTTTATCCCAATTCCTTCAGGATACGAGTGACCAGAGACAAAGACTCAATCCTAAAAGACAATAAACCCATGATGGGTATTTTTGAACTATGAGAGGAAACTGAAGATTGGCTCTTATCCTTCTGTAAGATATCTCTTTAATCTTTTAATATAACAACATTTGTGTTACTCTGTTGATATTTTATCTTTCAGCCGCGTGATAAACAGTCATTTGAGAAATGCCTTAAATGAGGGACGAAACAAGTCAGAGAGAACACTTAGTGACCAAACAATGCAGAGGTCAGATGTTTACTCCTGCTGGAGTTTTTCAAAGAAACTCCACATTAGTGAACCATAATTTAAAGAAACCCAATTTTGCAATTTTACAGTTCAACATTTAAAAAATTGCATTTTCGTCATAGCCTCCTAGATGCCTTCCTGGGGAGGTGTTCCAGGCATGTCCCACTGGGCGGAGGCCCCAGGGAAGACCCAGGAAAGGCTGGAGAGTCTCTCGGCTGGCCAGACAATATCTCGGAGTCCCCCCAGAGGAGCCGGAGGAAGTGACCGGGGAGAGGGAAATCTAGGCACCCTTGCTCAGACTGCTGCCCCCATGACCCGGTCCTGGATGAGTGGAAGAAGATGGATGGATGGATGGATGGATGGATGGATGGATGGATGGATGGATGGATGGATGGATGGATGGATGGATGGATGGATAGACGGATGTATGGATGGTGTTTTATGTCAGAATTCAAAAGAAATCGCAAAACAATTGTACAAGTTAAGCCCCCCTAATTTGTAGTGACTTTTGTAAGCTCCAAAAGAAATCTAGTAAACTCTAAAGACTCAGTCTTTTTCATGTAAACAACACCGTTCTGTTGTCCTCTCTCCAAAACTAGAAATCATACAAGTGAGATCCATCTTGATGAGACTGACAGATTGAATTCTCATTTGGAATTTTGGGTCCAAGACAAAAAATGAAAATGTATTACACAGAGGCGTGGGAGGCTGTTTTTGAATTTTGACACATAAATGACAATGTCACGGTGCACCTGCGCTCCTGCTCCACCTCCTGGTTGGACTCAGTTGTCAGCACTTCATCTCCAGACCAATATTTAAGAGGAGCCTGCTCCAGCATTCATCGCCAGTTTGTTGCCTTTTCCGGTGCAGTACCCTGGTCTTAATTCAGTTTATGTTTTTAAAGTTATTTAATCTCTCAGCTTTGCTCAACCTCACCTCTGAAATCTCTTGTGTCCAGGTTCGTCTCTCCATGTGCCAACCTGGGTCTAAAACTCCTATCTACCTTTACTACATCAAGAGACCTATCTCCCCTTCACCTCCACTCACCTCCTGGACCTCCACTCTGCTATTCCAGATCGGGACCACTCATCTCGTCATGGCGTTGATAGATTCCAGTCCCATGCAGTACTCCGCTCCTGGCTACAGATCCACAAACTCACCACGGACAATAAGGAAACTCTCCTTCGCTACATAATCATGACATACAAATTACTATGGAGTAGATTTTACTTTACTTTAAAATCAATTTAAAACAAACAAGAAATTAATTATGTTTTTTAATACTGAATTATAAATAGCAAAATACATTTTCAAATTGCATGATCAATTTCCATGTTAAATCATCAATTAAGAAATGAATATTACTTTGAATTATCTGTTAACAACCCTCTATAATGTTTAAGTGCTGTTAACCTTTACTAGCTTACTCAAATTATTTTGCTTCAGAAGAAACTGATTATATTTTCTAAACTTTAAGGTTACTGGTTGACTTTTGATGGATCCTCTGCACACATGTGACACTCATTAGTTTGGTTAATATACAGGAGACATAAACATCAAGTCACTGTCTGCCTCTCTGCTTACAGCCCGTCCTCGTCCATCACAGCAAAAGAAATGTGATGGGTCTGTCTGATACCTGAGCAGCAGAACTCAAAAGCTGCCTTTGCACCGAGGCAAGCAGCCAGACCAAAAGTGACACCTGACCCATGTTTACTCATCTGCTGCAGCCTAAGCCTGGTATCTACAGAGGCTTCCCATATGATCCACTTTAATACTGACAAGTGACTTTTGACCAGGAAGTACCAGTAACAAAGAGCTGGGGGTTGTGGGTAATCTCTCTGTTAAGGCCAACCTAAAGATTTTGGTGCATTGCTAAGGTGAAGTTCAGCAGAAAAAATAATGCAGTTCATCAAGAGGACTGTCTGGCTGGGATTTGCTGTAACAGACAATCGCACCTCCATGACGCCTAGTAACCAAGCTGTGGATAAAGTTTCAGCAGAATATTAACCAGAGCATTGTCTAATGATAACTGGCTGAGGAGATAAAGTGTGTCCACTATTACTGACAAAACATTTATAATGTTCTTTGATTCTGTTGCATATGTGTGTTTTATTTAAATTAGTGATTCCTGATTAAAAACTAGTGCTGTGAACGTTAATGTGTTAATGCATGCGATTGATCAAAAAGAATGAACGTGTTGATATTTTTGACAAAAATTAATTACACCAATTCTACGCTTCGGCTTGGATGGTTCAGGCCTCCGTGGCGTGCGTTAAAACACTTCATTGAGTATTATCCTGTTTATACCATGGTCGCTTACAGCATAAATAAATATTTAATTGGTATTTAGTGCTTTAATATTGTCATTTTTTTGGTTTAGATAACTTTTTCACAAAAAGAAGACAATTTAATCCATGGTCTGGCGCGTTGTCACGCTTCACTCGACTGTAGGAACATAGGAAAGCGATTTGATCATCACAATAGGGAAATAAAGCATCACTTCAGGGAGAAAGTTCACCTCTTACTGCTTGTTTTTGACCAGAAGATAGAAAAAAAAGTTTGAAATTATTCAAAAGCTACATAAAGTCACATAAAATGTATCTAGTAAAACATTGTGATTAATAGTGTTCAATTACAACACAATAGTGTGATTATTATGATTATTTTTTTTAACATTTATTTTTAATCCAACACAGAAATAAGTGTTCTAAATGTATAGTTTTGTGTCCAATTTCATATTATGATTATTCAAGAAATAATAATGATCAGCAAATACTGTAACCAAAAAACATTATCATGATGAATTATTTTCCAGATTTGCAATTAGTTACATTTCTCAATCAATTCCTGGCCCTAATAAAAACCCATGTATTGATATATTCTGCCAATTGGTGTCCAGGCGTATTAATATTTGCTGGTTGAATTTACCTTCAACAAAATTTGTTCTGTGACTTAAGAGAGCAAAAATATTATAAGTTATTTAACGTTTAAGTGGATTTATTCTGGAATAATATGTTTTTATTCAACTTTATGATAAAAACATACAGTTTCATCTCATTTTTATTCATACTTATTTTTTAAGTTGAGTTTTAAAAGTTTTAAAAATGTAGTTTTAGTGTGTTTAGTGTTCTGCCTTGTTATGGAATTTGCCCCCCTGTGCAGCTAAGTTTGACACCCCTACCTTATCAAATCATTTAGAACATTTTGGTTTTAACACATTGAAAAAGCTTAAAAATTTTACACAACTTTCACACCATCAAGCTGAGTCCGCTTACTCCAATTTTTGCAGTTAAATATCAAACTTTAAAATGTCATGGGTATTAGATTAAATATTTTAAAACGTATTTATTCTCACAATGTATGTTAACTTAGATGCTGTATACATGCAGACGTACATGACTGAAACACAATCAAACTGAGTAATGCTTACCCAAATTCAGCAGGTAAATATTAAACATTCCAACTTACTGAATTTAATTCAACATGCTTACATTTAATGTTATTCGTTCCTGTCCTTATGGGACATCAAGGTTATGCCAGAGCTTATTTGTTTTACATTTTCCAAATGACACATACATTAATTGCACATACACAGACACCACTATTTTCTGTGTCAGTAAGTTGTTGATTTATGGGAAGATTTTGGATCCAGAAGTAAATGCAAAATCTACAAAGCTGAATATACTCTCAAAGCTGAGAGTATATCTAAGTTGGCTGTTATGGTCAAGTGGTTAACCCTAGAACCACTTTTGCTATAAAAAGTTACACCATCACTTCTGATGTGTGGTACCCAATAAAATGGGGTATATTATATTATAAAACTGTCATGAAAAATAAATAAAAATATGACAACGCATGATACATTAGAGTAGTTTTCTTTTATTTTCAACTGTGGTTTATGTGAGAAAATGAAGAATATAAGCATAAAAACATGCTTGGAAATGACAGAAAAATTAGAAATTTGAGAACAAAAAATTCCTAAAAAAAATAATGATACTGGAGACTTGGTCTTTAGTCCACCCATTCCTGGGACCCATGACACTCAGAAAAATTCAATATATTGGAAATCATGTAAATACATTAGCTCATGTAAATACATAAGATAGCAACACTTTCTGTTTTTCTCAACTAGAATTCATGTAGATTTTTATGTAGATTTGCTCTGGTTTCACACTGACTCTAACCTACCCACCAAATTCAGAATGTGTGCAGAGTTTTGAGATGAATGACTCATAGTCATGAGCTCAACTTGTTTTTGACTGTTAGTGTGATTAGCCACAGGTACATTTTTAAACAACTAATTTCAGATTAGATCTCCTATTCAACTGGAATTGTGTATTTTTACACAAATTAAGCCCATCTAACTGCTGTGTGTATCATGGGTGTGTTTTTTCTTCTTGATTTTGTTTGGGTTTAATTACTTTATAGTAATGAGTTCAGGAAAAAAAATTCAAAATCACATTTGAGTTTGAAACAAAAAGTAATTTGGAAAAATTAAAAGCAATACATTTAATTACTCAAAAAAAAGTTTCCTACTTTTCAAAAAAAAAAAAAAAAAAGCATAAATGCATTATGTTGAGTACAGTGAAAAAGTCAGAGAAATAAATGTACAGACACACACCTGAGGCTTAAGTGTTGTGAGGATATATTAGTGTTTCCCAGCATCCACTCCAGACTACATCAGCACTTTTTGGTGCTGCAGAACGTGTTCAGAGGTGAAGGGTCACTTCCTGAGGAGCAAAAGTCGTGACCTCTCTGAACAGCATCTGGACATTCACTACTTTGTTCATCTTTCACTCTCCTTGTTGGAGTGTTGTGTGGTATACTGACAGCTGCTGAGCTCAAACATGTCAGCGCCAACTGTCTTACAACCTCAGCTTTTCTGCAGTTTTCACTCATTTGGAAGAAAAACATTATTTCAAATCATGACTGTTGTTTTGTGGCAACCCTCCTCATGACTGTCCTTCTGACTCTTGTTTACCTGTTGGCTTCATAGTTTTGAAATACTTTGCAATTTACAATTCCTGCAACAATTTGAGTTTTTCTATCCTACTATAATACTCAGCTCAACAGGCTGGTCGACGCCCCCTGTCGACAATGGTGGTACATTGTTTTCTTTCTCCATGTTGACAACTGTCGACCAGTGATGTTGTCTCTGCACGGTCTTTGCGACGGCTAACCTGGACTGTGCACGCTGCAGAGCGTGAGCAGCGCTTCCCATTCACTCCATTCATGAAAACGATCTTTCTTGGGCATTAAAATGTTTACCTGCTGAATTTCAAATATGTTTTATTTGGGATGACTAGAGTAAGCTTTCTTTCCTTTTATATGATGTCGTATGTTTGTGCAGATTTTGGGATTGCTTTTTTAATGTAAGAAAGGTAAAAAAAATAAAAATTTAATAAAATCACAACAGGCTCAGTGGAGAAATTCAGTTGCCTCACAAGAATCTACTAAAAGCACAAATGTGATTTTTTTCTTTCCATTGTGGTCATTTCTACAATTTTAATTAAATTATTGGAAATACTCAAAAATCAAAAAATAATTTAGAACCAACTTGTAAATGTTTTAACACAAATAAGATTGTTTTTATGAACTGGACAAACTGCGCGCTCAATAATGCCTCCATTGGTGTGCAAACGCACTTCAGATTAGTCGTGAGCTAACTTTGCAAGTTCATCACTTTTTAAAAATCCTTCTTCACAAGAAGAAAAGATCAACCAGACAAGTTGCTGCATGAAAAAAAATGGTCCTTCTGTCTAGGAGTGACTTCAATGCACTCAACTCTGCGCAACAAGAAGTCAACAACAGAACAAAATGTAACAGCCATCGCAACAATTACCAAGGACTTTGATGTCGACATCAACCAATGACATGCGAGATCACAACCACTGTCGACCAGTCTGTTGACAAGGGGAGACGACACAATCGGACATAAGCAAATACTTAGACAGTGGACTAAAGACATAGATATAAAACATGTTCCAAAGACAGCCGAACAAATACATAGATAGTGGAACAAATGAAATAGAAATACAAATGAAATCCCATACTACAAATAAACTAGAAATGGAGCCAACTCTTATCACTTTTTTTCTCTCAAATAAAAGCAACAGCAAATACTGTCATGGTTGGGGTTATGGTCATATTTAATATAATATTCACAGAGATCATAATTCACTCAACTGTTGAGGTCCTGAAGAGTTGACACTCTGTGGAAATCTGGGAAAACATAGAATTCACGCTTACACGCTTAGCTGTACATGAATTCAAATTTCAGAGCAAAGTTTATGAACTGACTTGTTTATTTGACCGTATTATTTTCTCATGCGGGTGAATTTTGGATGTGAAACAATGTATCCTGGAAGGTGTGTAAGCCCACACCGAGCAGGCTTTTATACATCCAGCCTCTAACTGCAGGATCACATCCAGAATTATGTTTCCTGGTTGTTGAGTAGATGTGGAGTCTTTTCCACGGCCACAGTGGGACCGAAGGAATGGTGTTTACTGCGCGGGGCCGATTGGACCGCAGAACTCTCACACAAACACACACACACACATGTTTTCACACAAGTTAACGGAAACAAACAAAGACTGTTTCACAAAACTAGCAAATCTCTTCTTTATTATCAATTTTAAAGACATTTTTAACATTGAAGTTTGTACTCAGTATGAGTAGCACTACACATAAACACCATTCAAACATGAGTACACTTGTGTGAGCCAAATTCACCACCCCCATCGCCCTCCCAGCTGTTCCCTGATTGGCTGATTGTGTCGTCACAGAGACAACAGCTGTCTCCAGGATGAAGAAGCTACTTTGAGGGTGCCAGCCAGTCTGCAGGCCTGCAACTGGATAGTCCCTGGGGTTCCTCTCCGGCCTTCACAACCCACACTCACACAGTCATACACTGTCACAGACACATGGGCAGGACGGCAGGATTAGCGCCCTCTAGAGAGAATAAAGTTCTGGAGTGATGGGTTTATCACTTGGTGTGGCGTTTGCTTAAGTGTGAGAAGAAACAGAACGATTCTTGCAGCCCTTGAAACAACTTCCATAACTTCTTGTTTGTAGAAATATTCCAGCAGTTTAGATGTTGCGGCAACTTTAAAGAAAGAAACCATTGTTCTAGTCATGTTAAAACATGATTTGTGATAGGAATTAAGCCTTTTTAAGTGAGTTTAGTTTTAAAACTAACGACACATTTCATGGAAAAATGTGTCAAGGAACCATGAAATTACACTTCACAAGGAGCCTTATTGTCTGTAGCATACGGAAATGGCATTAAGCGGCACAGCTGAGGTCTGTGTCCACTTTCTCATGGGGTTCTTAGAGTTTTCATCAAGTCCCAACTGTTAGCACGCTTAAATGAAACCAGAAAAGCCGGAAACTCCTCAGAAGGTGCTCTGAATCTGAGCTGAGGTACCCAGGAACAAACGACAAACCACCATCAAATGAATCATGACCGATTAGTTAAACCATAGAAAACATGTTTTTGATTGTTAGTTAATCAGGAATGAATGTATAATTACTCTATTACCCAAAAAATGTCTAATTCCTAATAATTTATGAAATCACTATCCAAACACTACAAAGATTTTTTGTGGAGATAAAAAATAGCTTAAATGAAAACACTTTATTACAAACTCAATGTCCATTTGCCACACAGACACGACAGATAAAATACTTAAAAATATATATATATATACATATATAAATATATATATATATATAAGTAAAATAAAAATTTAAAAACAAAATCAACAAAAAGAGACATAAAATTACTAAGTATTGTAAACTTAAAAAATAAATAAATAAAACACTATTGTAGGCTGAAAAATTTAAAAAGCTTAAAAGAGGAGACCATCCAAAAACCTCCAAATTGGGGACTGGTATTTAAAAGTATTCTATTTCACATTGGTGAGAGTTAAAAGGTGAAAGAAATACTTTTTTTTCCCCAAAAAAGTAAAAAAAGAAAAAAAATTCCTGCTAATTTATTTCCAGAATTTTAAATATTTGTATAAATTTAATGTTTTTGTTCTTTTAAATCTGTCTTGTTGGAGTATAATTATAAAAATACACAGAAATCAAAGTGTTGGAGTCTGCAGATGACTGTGCTGCTTCACTGATGGAAGCTGCGCTGCTGCATGTGTTGTTGTGACTCCACTACAACTGTCAGTACAATGACCTGTGTGATCTGCACCTGCCACTGACGCAGCAAATGCACATGCACACTTACACACAAGCACATAAAGACACACAGAGGCCGGGCTCAAAGGAGTCGGACGGAGCCAGACACCCGACTGTGCAGCCATGAAGAACATGCCACAGGACCACCAAACTCTTTCAGTCCTGGATTTGCTGGCAAATGTGTGTATGCGTGCATGTTTACATTTTCATCTTTTAACGTGTATGTCAAATCAGGATGAAAATATCAGGTCCAATTACTATTTTTAATGTGCAAAAACTGACTACAAATGAGAAAAAGATGCAGGTAGTCCTATCATCAATCCTCAATCAAATTGGTCCTTAAAATGTGCAGACTTCTGTCTTTACTAAACAGTTCATTCCAAAATCTGTCCAGTACGTGCATCAGTCCTGTGCCTTACTTTAACCAGGTAGTCACATACCAACATTGAATGAAAAAATGAACTAAAGTCATTGAGTCAACTACCCCAGAACAAATCTCTAAAATTACCAAGCTCTACATGAAAATGGACTTGTTCTCCATCTGAGTAGTCTTGACATCTTGAGCCACAGAGCTGAAAAATAATTAGTGATCAAAACTCAAACAGAACTCTATCTGTCTTTGTTAAAAACAACAAAAACTAATTAGCTTCACAAATATCGAAAAGATTACGTTCCAAACTCCAACTTATGTGAAACAGTTTGGAAAAACAGTTTATTTTTTAGAGCATTCAGAATGAGACCATGGTTCTAAGTCAATCTAGTTTTTTAAAATTAAAATATAGTGTTAATTTTTTTTAATTGCCTTATCTTTAAAATTTACCATATTGTTACTAAAAATAAGCATTACTACTTATTCCATGTTTATTTACTTTGCTGCTCTGCACACACTCACTATACTGTAAACTACATACAGTAACTGTGGCTCTTTTCAGTATTTTATTTTGAAAAGCTGAGCTGCTTCCTGAATGCTTTTAACTGAAACTTAATGAACCAAAGCATAAATTGGCCAAAATTCAGGACACTCTAACAGACTGGACGCCGCTGAAATAGTGTGATCTGAATTTGCTGCTGCTTCATGTTTTTATTTCTTTTTCTTCCAGTATTTGTCTGTAACACACACATAATCACATGCAGAGACTTTCTGAGAGCACACACTTATAGTAAATGACAGACATGGCAGGTGTGGCCCCACTGTGGTCCCACCTGTCGATGTGACCACCTTTTGCCCCCCTCGCCCCACCCACACACACACCCACAGACCTCTGACCCAAAGACTGGCTTCCAATCCCTTTGGGCTAGCTAACAGCCCCCATGTTGCTCCGAGTAACCATGACCCCAACCCTGGGGTTTCATAAATAAAGCTTAGCCATATCTGCCTCAACCTACTGTTTTTACCCCTCCTCACCCATGACCTTTAACCTCGGAGCCCACCTACCCTTCCATTCTAACACTTCTGAGACACTAATTTACACTATTGCAAGCTCTTTGTCCTGGAATGACAACTTAAACGTTTTGGTATTTGGATCTGGATGTTGGCAAGATATAATATTTCACTCATTTGAAACTTAATTTCTCAGATAAAAGTTTATGTTCTGGTATTTTCACAAATACTCTTAGAATAACTTAAAAAAAAACCCTTTACTTTATCTGTTTCCTTAAGACAAATTTATTATGACAAATTTGTGGCATTTTCCTAGTCATTGGAAACCCAGGTACCGATATGACTCTGTGATTGGCTGGAACCTGTCAGGGGTTTGTAAGTAGATCCTCACGGATCAATCATCAGTTGATTCAAATGACTTACAAGCAAACAGATGTAAACAACCTGACATCAGTGAATCTTTAATAAAGTCACAATAAAAACCTAAAAAGAGAAACTGACTTTTCAGTCTGAACCAGCAGAACTGAGACAGAAGCATCATCAACAGACATTTTTCATGTTCGGTTCCCATCCTGAATTTGTTTCATCTCATCCTCTAAGTTGTAATAAAAAAAAAATCTCCAGTTATAGGAGCTACATTTAAGCAGGGAGTAGCATGAAGGTGAAAATAATTCAGTTTAACTTAGAATGGCAAAAAGTTTTGAATGTTTTACATTTTCTTTGGCCAAACATCACCATTTTCAAAATGTTTTATTTGGGTTTAAATATTTTTGGCCCCAAAATAGCTCCATAGACTTGAGCCAGGAAAAAAAAAAAGAAAAAACACTGAAACTGCAGATGTTAAATATAAATTTGGGATAAGTTTGCTAAATATATATATATAATAGGTAAGAAGATGAATCTGTGATAAAACCACTGTTGGACTTTGAAAATTTTGGGGAAAATACGTTCAACTGTCTATCTTTGCAGTGTAATTTCTTTGCAGTGTACTATTCTAAATTGTGGAATATTTGACAGTGAACAATCTCCTCATCAAACCTAGACCTACAGTAACTCCATTTGATGATATTTAGAGCTGCCACATACAGCAGCACATAAAAGTTATTAATTATCTGTTATTCACTGATGTTTTTTGAGCTATGGCAACAAGTTATTGTGGATCAGTTAAAGTTTTATTCCTATTCCTATTGTCACCCCTGTGAAGAAGATAATTGTTGCTGTTCATTCTGTACTCGTGCTCTGTCTGCATGTTGTTGTTGGGCCTCTTTCCTCTCTGGCTCTGTGGAGCTGCATGGGAGCAACTTTAGCAGCTGGTTGAACCTCTACTAACCAATGTAGCACTTAGTGATAACGTTCGTGGATGAAAGACTTACAGAGTCATTTTTACCGCTACTGATAATGTTACTATATTGACAGTTTGTAAGGTAATATAATAAGCAAGTATTCATGGCCATCAAAATAATTTCTGATACTTGGTGCACTGTTTTTTTTGTTTTCCTGTTTCTGATGCCCTTTGCTCTGTGTTTGTGGTTTTCAGTAGCTTTGATAAAAATTACTATTTTTAATCTGTGTATTATGTAAAATCGAACAGAACTATCATTTTTAATTACAGGAATAATCCTTTCTGCTGGGTTTTTGGAGATTATTATGTCGATTTTTCTATAGTTTTTCTGGTTGTGTAATGTGGCACCAGACATTGTTATTTGCTCAGGTCAACAAATACAGTATATTATCACCTCAGTATTATGTTCGTGAATCACTCCCTGTCCATGAGTGAGCTATCAGCTGAAGCTCTGAGCCTTCTCAAGCTCCCTTGGGTATATGAGTCAATACTCGTCCCATATTATCAACTCCATTCTATATTTGTTTGGCTAACTCAAATTAGTATCATCAGTTTAGTATGGAACTGAAATATGATCTAGATTATTCTTGTGTTTCATCTGACATAATCTTAAAATACAAAGATACAAGTTTGTGCAATAAATTGGAAGAATCTGGAAAAAAAGAGAGTGTTTTGGTTGTTTTATGTTGTCCTAATAACTAATGATTAGTCAGTGGGTCGACAGTCGCTGCCTCTCCACGAAGCGCTTTGGGCTTCAATGTCCAAAGCTTGGCTCTTGATCCAGCTCCAGCAGTAAACTGGAAGGAATGTCTCAGTCTTGGCATTCACCATGCACGGCTGCTGAGGTAATCCCTGTTTTTTACAAGCCCTGACACAACGCTAGAAGCAAGAGGAGCTTTAACAGCTGTGACTAACTCGCAGATGAAACAAACCACATTATTTGGCAAAGTCCCACACACTGCAAGCTTTCTTTGGGGTTCATTCCCCTTTTCATCCTGAGGACAAGGCGTATCTATCCTGTGCTTCTCCGAAGAAAACTTTTAATAAGGACCTAGATTACCTAAATTAAAAAAAAAAAATGTTTTGGTTCATTTTGGTTAAGTTTAAATGTCATGTTTGATTGAAGTCCTTGTTGCACCAATGCAAATATTGTATAGTTTCATAGCTACGTGAGTAAGAATCAGGTTGAAGGTAGAAGAAAAAAAAATGGCGAAACTCAGACATTAGAAAAAGAGAAACTGACATACACTTTTGTACTAAGTTCAAATGCCTTGTAAATCAATCTTTCCAGAGATATGTATTTGTGAATATAAATACTCTTGATACCAAGGTGAGTTCATGTCCATTCAGAATCAGGTCTTCTACCAAACACAAGCTCTGCCTTAGCAATGGCTCCTGTAACTTTACATCTCCATCAGCTACAACAAAATATGGGATATTGGTGGAGTTTCATACTCAAATCCTCGGATCAAATGATGCAACTGCTGAAATGCGACTACACAAAAAGAAGCCCATTCCACGGGCTTTGTTTCCTGTAGTTACATTGTTTGATAGTCAAATATTTAGCTAAAGGAAGTCTAAAAATGATTGTTGGTCTCCAGAACAATAATTTTCTTGTGTTCATGTGACATTTCTGTTATTGTTGTCATTATTACAGTTTTTCTTCGCAGTTATTTCTCACATTATAGGCTGTATCGTCTTACTTGGCCTTTGGTTCTGAGACTTATCTAGTTGAAAGACTCGTAGAAAAGTTTGTAGAGCGTCATCACAGACATCAGAAATCTTACAGTGCACTCAACACTTTTTTTCGGGCAGTTGTGACACCCTCAACCCGGCATGTTGCGGCCCCGCTGGCCCCCAGCGAGGGATTAGTCAACTACGCCGGGAAAAGACGTGTGAAATTGTGGCAGGCACGAAAATAAAATGACGGCGTTTGTGAGGCTGTGTGCGGAGGAGAGCGCTAGCCGTTGGCACGCACGCCGCTCTGTAAGCTGATCCGTACCCATGTGAGTGCCCTCTAAGTACTCCAGCCAACTGTGAGCCAGAGTGAGTCAGGGGCTGTGATCACGACTGACAGCAGGTGCTCTGAATACGAAACACTATCACCTCGACACACTGCAGCTGTATTCTGTAATTGATTAGAGCAAGTTTTATGACAGAGAGGCCTGAGGCATCCAGCCACACTCATGCCTGACCAAGAAAGACTTGTCTTTAAGTGCTTAGGACCAACCATATGCACCAGGAAGCGTTACTGCTAATCATTGGGTGAAACGATTAAGTTGAAACAGAAAGAAAATGGTTTAAAAAGTAGACAAGAGGCTTTGTTATTCTCCTGTTTCATCTTATAGTTGGACTTCAGGATTCTGGTATATATTTACGACCGTATATATGACGGGCTCCACACTCACAGAGCACCCTCCACAGGACACCGCAGGGGATGCGGTCAAATCAGAAATGAACCCCCACAAACCCTCAAGTACCCCAGAGAGTGTGCAGTCCTCTGTTCCACAACGAGAATGGAAACTACACCGTTGTTCCTGAATCTGATATTTGACAATTGACCAAACTCTCCTCTCAAGTACTCTGCTATAGACTTTCTCAGGGCAATTGGGGAATGTGATTTCCCCAGTAGTTTGAACACATTCTTGGGTACCCATTCTTAAAAAGGGGAACCACCACCACCCTGGTCTCCCTGACGTATCAGCCAAGCATCCAGAGACTTGAGCCACCTAGCGAGGGCTTCATCCATCCCCTGGTGACCTGCTCTTTGGAGCTGTCACTTCATCTCATGTGATGGACAGCCCCACCCCAGAAACCCCACCCTCAGGATCCTCAACAGAAGTTGTATTAGCAGGATTGAGGAAATCTTCAAACTATTTCATCCACTGCCTTACAGTATCCCAAGTCAAAGTCAACAGCTCTACACAAGCATCAAACATGTTGGAAACAGAAAAGTGCTGTTCCCTCATAAGGCAACAGATAGTTTGTCATATTTTTGTGGCCTAAACTAAATTCAGAGATTTTGCCCCCAATACAGCTTGTTCAGACGGCTGGTACCGTTCAGCTGCCTCAGGAGTCCCAAAAGCCGTCAAGTATTCTAGCCAGACGTGGTAGGACCACTTCTTCAGCTTGACGAGGTCCTTTACTTTTGCTCTCAACCACATGATTCGGGGGATCATTTTTTTTCTCTTTTAAATTTCAAGGACTTTAAGTGATCAGTAGTACATGATAATATTGTTGAGACATTGTCTGCTGGCATGGACAGCTGTTGTGTTTCTATATAGTAAGGGAGGTGTAGGGTACGGCATCAAGGTATACCTTAGAAGAAGAAAAGACCTTTAACTTTAACTCAGACAGCAACTCCAAACATTTCTAAAGAGGTCAAAGAAAAGAGCATAAGGAGATCGGGATAGGAGATCAATCCATAACACAGAGGCTTCTGGAGTCTAAGAGATTTGAGAAGAATATCTGTTAAGATCTTTTGCCTGAGTTTCTGCATGAAGTGAAACGTGCATTAGAAGCAATATTACTGTAACATATGTAAAAACACTTCATATTTAGGAATTAATATGTAAATGATGTTTTTCATCAAGTGATGTCTAATCCTGCAATTACCAGACTCAATAACATTCATTTGTTGAATTTCATGTTTAGCTTTTTTTATGCAAAAGATAGTTCACAAGCAGTCATTACATATTTTTTGTTATTATTTCAAAGATGTAAAAAACAGTCAAATAAAAAAGATTACTAAAAAAAATACTTATGATTGCAGTTATACACTCAAATATTTAACATTTAAAAAACATTTGGCAAACTTAGCTGTTTACGTTCAGCCTCTGATGTCAACTGAAACCTGTCAAACGGTCTCACGTTGCCAAACTCTTTTCTCGAGGCATCAAATGATCCTCCTGTGAAGTCAAAGTCCACCTGACTTCACTGCTTTACTCTGCGGGTGTCTTCACAAGTCATGTTTGACCTCTGACCCATCCTCACTTTGTTTATTCCTTCTTAATGAAGCTGTACTTTCACAATGGAAAACACTCAGCGGCAGTCAGAAGAGTTGGTGTGACGGCCCTTTCCCCCCCGCCTGTCTCTCAGTCTTGACCTTTTGTTTCCTCGTTGCTTCAATCTGAAGAACCCAAGCTGCCCTGGGACTCAGCTGGACGTGTCAACAGGTCTGTTGTGATCAGGGGATGAGAGCGTCTTGGCTGCTGAGCTTAAAGGATTGTTGAAGAATGTAAATTCAGGCACGGTTTGGGGGGAGGTCAGACATGTCACAGGGGGAATGGGGTCATCTGGGTTCCTTGCACACTGAACAACCAAAGTCAAGGCTAATATCAGGAAACCAAGACTCTTTTTTTTTTATTTACTGCACAAGAAAAATGTATCAATCATAAGTTTTCTTTTATTTTTGTTTACACCATCTTCATCCTGTTTTTGCTGTTACTAATTGATTTCTTCCGTCCATTGACACATTTTGCGTTTATCTCAAGCCGTCACTGCTCAGTTCGCTACTGTGCTGCTTCTCCAGAGCTTAAATCTCCCTCAAATTTATCGTGTCTGAATCCTGTGTCTGTTACAACAGCAGCAAGAACCTTTCTGAAATCTTCCTATATAGAAAACCCTTTAAATATTGAAAACATTCATTTCAAGAAATTAAACTTAAAAAGCTCCACAGGAAATATACATTTGCCCAGGGTTGGGAACAGAATGATTTTTTCGGTCCGGTAAAAATAATGACTACGTCTTCCCAAATAAACAACTTTTAATTCCCAAGTCATCACAGGTAGAGACCTCCGTGTCAAAAATGGACATTTTGGGTGTTGTAGTTTTTGACTGTTCCCGTTAAATCAGAGTTCTGCGACTTCCAAGCAGCAAACCGGTGGCCTGCCCCGCTCTCGCCGCGTGACGAATTTGTTGTTCACCACCTGTCAAATTTGTTGTGTTAAAAAGCATGAGGGTGTCTGTCACACTTCTAATGATTGAAAGGCACAGACGACGTTGATCAGGTTTATCTATTGTGAGAAGTTCTACAATAAAAAAAAAAAAAATAAGTAAGAAATCCTTCAACGATTTTCTTGTTATCTGGGATTCTATCTCACTCGGGCAGTGTGTCTGGATGACAGCCGTTTCCACAGTGCTTCTGTGTCTCTGTGACTGAGTTAACCCAAGAGGGGGGAAATATAGGGGCCTTTTTTTTTATTATTGTTTCGACGAAAATCACAGTTCAGGAGACCCGAGTAGGCTGCTCCCGCACCCCGCAGCGGCTGTCTCTCTCCCAGCGTATTGCAAAAGTGAGCTCCGCTGAAGTGTGGGAGGCTGGCTGCAGCCATAGAACCGCCGCGCTGCGACAGGACAAAACGCTGGTATTGGATTTATATTTTACACGCTGATTGGATCACTGAAAACGTCACGTGCCAAAACTAAGTTCCTGACTGGCTAATGTGAATCATCTTTCAGTTTTGGTAGAACCACGTGAATCCTAATGGTCCCTACTTAAAACTGAATTTCGGTGCCCAGCCCTACTGTTGAAGCTTTCCACTTGATTAGCTTTTGTAAGAATGCATTTATATTTAAATCACTGATAGTAAACCACTTACTGGTATTTTGAGTCTTAATAAAACATTTCATTCATGATACACTCAAAGCTAATAAAATTGTCCAAAATTCTGTGCTGCACCATACGGCGTTTTAATATTTTTCCAAACATGCTAAATCCCCTTTGGGGGTCACACGCTGCTGGGGCCTATCCCCACTACTGTTAGGCAAATTGACTGTCAAACTTTCACCTCACAGTGGAGAAAAAACAACAATACTTTTGCCACTTGTGCATAATCACAATTTAAATTTGAATTATCAGCTGTTGTACTTATTTTATGTTTTTAACACAAATCTGGGAATTTTACACGCACACTCAATAAGGATCGAGAGGACAAAACACAACAGTAATTAGTATTTACACTTTTTCCAAATGCTAAAACACGTTTTCTGAAACATTTGACCAATTTAACCAAACATAATTTTCAAAATATAAGCTAAATATACAAAATTCTTGAATCAAAATCTCACTTTGAAGTCATAATGAAAACTCAGTCGTCAAAACTAATAAACCTCAACATCACACTACACAACAAAACACTTGACACTGTTCACAAAATGGTTCATAAGGACTGTCCACCCCGCCCCGTAAAGATAGAGAAAAATAGTTTTCAGAATTGTATTTATTTGTTTTATTTTTTATTGTAAACCCAGGTTCATATTTATTACACCATCTTTTCTCCATGTTGGTCAGACCAGAGGACTTTATCCATATCACTGGCATTGTTCAACCCAGCCACAACATGAAATGAATAATCTTGTTTGGCTGAACCAGTCTTGACAAGATCCATTTGAAATGTCATCACGAATCAACCACGTCTACGACCTGCAACAGGTTTCTGCCAAGCAGAAAAAAAATCTTCACGTAATTGGGTAAGGGAACAGAGAATAAGGTGGAAGAAAACTAATATCAATCGGGGATTTGTGTTGAACAATTGTCTGATGATTAAACTTTAGTGAAAACTGACATTGTCTCAGACAACAACAACATTTTCTCTGTTATTTTCTTGTTGAATTTCTTTGTGAATGAGGCAGATTATAGTAAGAACTTGAACCTGCTGAGTTGACCTGCTTCCCTCATGGTCATTTCATAAACCAACATAACTTTGTCAATAACTTTGACCTGGATTTTATCAAAAACCTTATTCTTTATCTGGGTCCAGGTCTTGGTGTACGTTTTGGTCTTTCTCCTTACTGTAAAAAGCTGCTCATTTGTTCCAGAACTACTTTTATTTTCACTGCAGTTGATCAGTAACAAGTGTCTTCAGTTTTGATCAGTTGTGTGTTGATGGTGATCGTTGTGTTGGAACAGAGTTTGAGTTTTGACTCTGTGCTCACTTTTTTGCCTACTGTGTGTTGTGAATGCCAACTGTGTTTTAAAAGTGAAAATGTGTTGTGTGTTTTGCAAAGAGTGAATTAGAGTTTTGGAAATTGTGTCTTAACTGCAAATTGTGTTTTAGGTTTTGACCAAAGAGTGACATTCAAACCCAGTGCTCGATCAGATCAATGCACAATGAGTGGCTCGGATGATAAATTGCACGTCCTGTTTTTTAGGGACTTTTGAGATTTAAATATCTTAAAAAAACATCAGTCAGTGCTGTTGCTAACTCTGGCTGATGTTTTGCAAATCTATCACCAGTGTGAAGGTACCACAGCAGACTTCTGGGCTCTCCTCCTCATCTTCTCATTATCCCATGCAGATGTTTAGTTCATGGCCCATAAAATATCAGGTGACACAGATCTAATTGATATCAAAACTCTAGTTGGGGAAGCCTAAGCCCATTTGTGCTCTCAGGTTACAGCAATGCAGTCTGACTTCTGACAGCTAATTTGAGCATGAAACACGCACTGTCTTCACTTTAAAGTAGACGAGGGGGGAAAAAGAAGCCACAACTGAGGAAGTGTCCCACTGAAGCCCCACATTCCCTGATTTCACAGTCTTTTGGTCTCATTTTTGGAGTTGAGATTGACATGAACGTGCTTACTTTTATCTGCCTAAATAAAGCAAAACAAAGGCATTAAAGGCTCTTGGGTAAACAGTGAGTTTATATGGGAAAATGATCCATAGTGAGGCATTACAATGCAACTGAGAGGGGAATTGAGAGCTTAAGGAGAGGATGTGTTGGTAATAACCTTAAGGCGACATAATCCTCCCCATCTGGACTCAGCGATTGTTTGATATTTATGGTCGATGATCAGCATTAGAAGGTTTGTTGTTTTCTGTTGGAATGATTAAGGAAGACATGAAGCATGGGAAAAGGGTTTGGATTTGTTTGGTTTTCATTTCGTTTTAGATTCGGGCAGTAGATCAGTTTCAGAGCCTGTGTTTTGCCTCTGTGCAGGGACTCGGGGAAGGATTTTTCTCAGACTGGAAGGTCTTTTAGACCTTCAGACTAAAAGCTTTGACCTTCTGCAGACAGCTTCTACTGGATGCTAGAACTCCATCATTACTGAAGCAGAATGTGAGTGTGTGCCGCTTAGAACAGTGGAGAATGGAACAGAGGGACAACCGAAAAAATATCTCCTCTACAGTTTTTAGTCCAACAAATGTCACTTGTTACTTTAAGAAAAACTAAACAATGAAACTTCAAGATATCAAATACTTGTGTTTGACTAAATAATTTATAAATTAAAATAATTTCACATAACTTATGGAAACAAAATGTCCAATCCTTGCTATAAGATAAAAAAACTCATGAAGATATTGAAATGAAAAATTGTACGTATTAAAATGTCTAAAACATTTAAGTTATCCTGCACTGGACAAAGCAATGGGGAAAAGTGGGGAGTAGAACTTCATAAGAAGCTGATCATTCACTACCACAGAGTTGGAAATTAACTGGAGACAAAAAAGACAGACGGCATCTACAGAGAGATCAAAAGATCATATGATCAAAAATGTGCTCAATATTAAGTCTGAAACACTAAATCCATTACCAGTTCAACCTTCGACAAATGAATTTTTGCATGGATATGAATATTGGCAAAAAAAGATATATATCCATAGCTTATCTAATTGAAAAGCACATTTTCTGAGAGAAAATGCAAACATCCATACTTTATTTAAAACAATGTTCTCCCTAATGTTTTAATTATGAAGGTTTCAACTAAAATCCCACAACATAAATATCATAAAAAGCCATGGAATTGTTTTTCCAATTCAGAAACAATTTCTACAATCAACAAATTTGTTTCACTGAATATTTATCATCTGTAAAAAAAATTAAAAGTTGATATTTTTAGACTTTTTTTAAGCATTTTAGTTTGAAAATAGTTTTTTTTTTAAAAGGTTAAGGACCTCCACTGCTCTAAGGGGGAGTTTAATTAGTAAATAGTCAGTACAGTCTAATTTCTTGTGTACTTCTTTCCAATAAAAGTATGCCATTTATTTTTTAAGTAGGCCTCTGAGATCAAAACGTGTTCTTGCCTAAGAACACTTTGCCACAGATCGGTGGGGAAAGCAGAACATGCAATCCTGCCATTGTAATTCTCTGCTTGGCTGAAGCCATCATGTGGACGTCACTGTCTTTGAGGAGGTATATTATGTCCTGTGACAAAAACTGAGAAAAGACCGGCTTGATTTAAGAATCTGTTGGTTTTAAAGAGCTCCAAAGTTCTCTGGGATTTTCCTGCCAGGCTGTCTTATCTCCGTCATTTCAGCTGCCAGTCTTTGCTGACCTTTGGCTCACTTGTTTGATTAATGACTTTTTAACACTATTTTAGTCCTGAGCTTCACTGAGTGAATGAACAGAGTATGTGACCTTCTCCTGAGTTTGACTTGTCAGTAAAGACGTGTGACGATGGAGGCTTTTTAAATCATCAACATAATGATGAGCATGCAATTTTCAGCAGAGGAGGGTCAACATGCAGATACTGATACACCTTCACCAGTTCTCTGCCACACCAACAGGAAAGCTGAGGTGGAAAAACAAGAAGATACTTGCTGCCTTCTTTCCGAGGATCTATTTCAGTCCCTTGTAATCATATCTTTCTGTGACGTTAGCTAAATGCTTGTTTTCATTTTGAGACATGCTCAGCACTGTGGCATGGCTTTTTAATCTTCTGCCATCATCTGATATTTTCTCCGCTCTGAGTTAAAAGTGAAATGAGCTTTTATATTTATCCTGCTGGGTCATTGGTTTATTTAAAGAGCTGAAGAGCATTGGATATGTGTATTTGTAAAGAAAATTGTCCAGTCTTATTTAGTGCCATGCTGCTTTAAACCTTCTGTGTTAATCAAAGATAACATTTAAGCTGTTTTCAATCAGCCGCTGACAGGGGGATCTAAGAAATGTCTTTCCCAGTATATTGGTGCATGGTCCATCTTAAAATCATCAATCTTCTGGTGGTAAACTGGACCTTCCATGCTGATCCAGTGTGAGTAAACCTAATCCTGTGACAGACAGCCCTCCTCAAGCAGCACTGATGTCTTCTCCAGCACCACGTCTCATTGATGGAGGTTCTTGCTTACATGCTCCGCCCACTGGTTCCAGGAGGGTTGTTGGGGCATCCATTACCTCAGTGGTGTCAAACTCAATCATACAGGGACCAAAATCCCAAAAAACAACTTAGGTCACGGGCCAAACAGGATAAATGTGTATTGAGCTTACTAAAAAGACATTTTTAAAACTTTGTAAACATAATTTTTAACATTACTATGAATTAAAGCAGGTAAGAGTATTATTCCAGAGTAAATCAATTCAATATTTTCCCTTCCATTAAAATATATTTTGTCAAATTATAAAAGTTAGAAATAAGCGTGATAAGAAATAAGAATAACAAAATAAAATGATCTGGCGGGCTGGTTATTATTGACCGGGCCTTGACTTTAACATGTGCACGATTGTTGTCTGTTAGAACCCCACGTCTGTTTGTCTCAATTCAATTTTTCAATTTTCTCATTTCTTTTCTTTTCCATTAAAAAAAAAGTTCTCATGCATTGGGTTGAATTTTTTTCCAATCCATCAAAGCAAAAAGAATCCATAAACAAGACAATCAACAGAGGTTCATATCCACACAAAGACATACCAAACATAGAATAATAATTCATGAAATTTATTGAAAGATATTCATCCAATTACCAAGTAATTAATTCAGTTATTACTCTTACTGTAAATAAACATGTAATTTTGTATATAGAACATGTCACAATGAAGTGATTTACTAAGATTGTCACAAGAAGTTTAAATAGATTTCTTTAAAGATAGTGAGAGGATGAGCATTTATATAATCCCACGCGTGCTCCGCCTCACTTACTTTAAAGTTTCCATTTTCTGTTCTTAAATTATCTTTGTTCAGTTATTAACTTCTGAATAGTTATTTATGTTTTAGCAACACCGATTCAGGTGTTGGTAATGCATTAAGAATCCTTAAATATCAGTAAGTCAGACAACAAAGATGAAGTTTATAACGGTTATGTAAATTGAAATAACAGTATTTCAGGAATCAGTAGAACATCTACAGATCAAGGATTAAAAATGTTTGCAGGTTATCTGCCTTTAAAAAATCATTAACATAAATCATATTATGGGAAACCAAGTGGAGTGATGTGATTAAACACCAATCACTGTAGTAATCTTCAATAATTGATTTAGTAAATTATTATTGATATTATTGTTTTTTAACATCGTTAAAAACTTAAATTGGGAAATGAAAAGGAACAGAAAGAAGAGAATTGTTTTTCTGTCTCCTTCATTCAGGTGTAAAGGTCTTCCACTGTGGCCCTGTGCCTGTGGGGAGGGGGAGATGAAGTGCAGGACTTTGACTTGTTCCTCGGTCGACATTAGTGACATCTGCTCATGCAGCTGAACATGTGCAGGACAATTTGTTGATTCTTCCAGCAGTGGACAGCTGCAGCACATTCAAACTGCTGCCTTGGATGGATTAGACTGTGGACTCAGTCGTACTTTTACACTCTCCTGGCTCTATGCTGGACAAAAATGTTGATAAGCCCAACTCTGTTCCCTTCAACAAATCACGGAAGAGAAATATCACAGTCTCACAGGTTGTGGAATTCTGGCTTGTCATTTACACATTTCAGTTTGCCATTCACTCTCTTAGATGATGGTACAGAAGTGGAAAAATGCTATACTGAAGCACAACTGTGATACTGCAAAACAGATCTAGAACCTTTGTTTTATTTATTTATTTATTAATTCCAGAATGTTTTATCTAAGATTTTGATCAAATATAAAACCTATAATAAAAAATAGCAACCCACATTTAAAAAAGAAAAATCTTCAATTATATTTAAAAAATCTCTGCTGAGTCAGAGGGGCAGAGGGACGGAGCATTCAAGAGACCAGGAACCATCACTTAGAAATTACGAACCCCTTTAGTTTTAAAATGTGTTTGAGTTATAAGGTAAAACCTGACTTGATGATCAAATAGCCCTAAAAACAAAAGTAAGGACTAAAATTTTACAACTGGGAGCAAGTGAAGTGCAACTCAAACTGCAGTGATTTGTGTTTTTTTTTTTTTTTACTGGAGTGGATTAAAAGACGTGGGGAACAGAACTGGATAGCTTAGAGGCAGAACGTTTTCTGTTGGCTTAAACAAATGAAAAGAATGTTGAAGTAAATCAGATGTAAGAAAATCATCCATGAATAAATATTTCAAGAGCACTTTACTTTAACAACATTTAAGTGGTTCGACTTCCATCTGATCTCCTCTGACAGAGTCCAACAGGAGTGTCCTATTTTATCTAACGCTGAAGATGTGACTCTAACACGTTTTAACACTACTTGTGAAACATTTGCACTATCATAGTTGAGTGGCGTAAAATGTGTTCATATGTTTTTTTGGGTGACAGAATCTATTGCCTTTTCTTCCTATCCACTGAAGAAATGTGCATATGGAAGTGTTGTTCAGGCACAAAGGATCATCGTGTGCCTTCTATAGCTCACCAGTGCTCAATATCACCAAAAATAAAATATCTGTTTGTTTGAGATATAGCTATTTTAGAGCAGAGTTCAGTTCAAAGATGTTGGTCTCCTTAATAAGAGGCTTTTGTGTGTTTGGCAAGTTGCAGCACACATGCCCCCATGAGGACACTTTATGAGTGACCACACAAGAAGGGTGGCCTTGATTTGAATGAGGACTTTAGCTGTGTTTCCATTACATATATGCGGAAAACGTGATAAAAATTCTAGAAATGTTGAAAAAACACTGTTTCCATTAAATAAACACAAACCATCTGACGTAATGAGTAGTTCAAAAAGACGACAGATGTGAACAATATTTTGATTTACAGCAGATGCAGTCAAATTTCTGGAATTTGCGCTCATCATCATCATCTATCAAAGGAGACGTCGGTGTCGTATTCATGCCATGATGCGGCAAGCTAGGTTGGAGCGGGTATTGATTTTACAGAGGAGCTGTGGATCCAACAATTCAACATGACACGCTCAACTTTTGATGAGCTATGTGATTCTGCGGGACCTCTTGTGACAGGGATGCAGTCTGTTGGTCACAAGACTCATTAAATTCAAAAAAGTGTTATCATTGCAGTTTTGCTAAATATATGTCTATTTTATAGACCTCAAAGACCACCTCGTCCAAGCACAAAAACTTTGTTCCAAAATTAAGGCCAGAGCTCCTTAAAAAAAATCTGGTTAATGCAGAAATACAGTTGTGAGCCATCAAACGAGGAAAATAAAGATGTTAAAGATGTTATTTGTCTGCCAGTGGAGACTTCAGAAATGTAGGGGAGAAGGGCACTTTAGAAGCTCATTGCAGTTGCCGCCTCACATAACCAAGCTTTTCCAAATCGTGGGTTTTCATCTGCTCCTAATCCAACACAGTTTAAATAAAGAAATACTCAGAAATACAGTTTAAATCTTACATTTATTTGTGCATGTCTTCCATCATGAGGATGATGCAATAACATGTTAAAAACACCAAAAACAAGTTTTTCATTGACATGGGTTTTTATACACACATGTCAAAATTATGACACATTTTTGCTATCGTTAATAAAATTACACTAGCTTGGATATAAAATAAAGAGCCGCTAACATATATCCTCATTCTAATTCCAGTGTTTTGTCCCAATTAATCACCACTCTCCTTCCATTGCATTCAGTTATGTATATACCTTGGGTTTGTGTTCATTCTCTTCAAAGGTCAGTCCTTCATTGTTCCAAGTTTCTGACATTCAAATGATGTCAAGTGTTATTATTGTGAACTCATATTGGTTCTTAAACAGCTAACTCACTGCATTGACTCTAACCACAACCTATCAAATTTGCAGTCAGGGTTTAGAACTGGACATGTTTGCATCAGGGATACTTCAATACCTCCATGGACAATAAACTAGCTGAATTTTTGGTTCTGGCTAAGACATTTGATTCAGAAAACATCTCAGTCCTATTGCACGTAGGCTCCCTATTGGGCTGTCTTGAAGTTGCATCAAATGTAGTTTATCAGCTCCAACAAATAACCTGATCTCTGGCTGGACTCCTCACTTTCTCTCACATCAGGCTAAAATTAAAGCCAGACTGGGGTTCCTTTATCGTAATAGACCCTCCTCTCCCCATGTTCGATTATGATAACGTCTATAAAATGGCTCCTAAGTGTGCTCTCAACAGGCTTTATCACTCAGCAATGTGTTTTGTCACTGGTGTACCTTTATCCCCTCAACATTGTGAACTGCATAAACTGATAGATCACACCAGACAACCTCAGACTTTTTCTCATTCACAAAGCTCCATGAGGGAAAGACACTGCAATACTTCTTCCACCTCCTGCATTGTTCTCAAACCAACTACCATCTGAGGAACAATCACACGATGCTTTCAATTCCCAAGGTCCGCACAGTCTTTGGTCAAAACTTCTTTCATTTTTCTACATCAAATTATAGGAATTCTCTCCAAAACCCTCTTGAAGTTACCATCCCCCATCACACCATTTACTGTATTTGAACAGAATTTGCAAGAGTCTCTAAACTGCTGTACTTGTTGACTCCTTTCTGGCTTGTTGTCTGCATCTGCAGTTTTAATGTTTACTGTTGTTTGTTTTTGTGGTTTTTTTTTTTCATTTTTATGTGTGTTGTTATTTTTGTTGTTTTCCTTGTTTTACATCTGCTGACCATTTTTGCAGAGTCACCGTTGAAAAGGAGAATTTGTTCTCATTTGAACTTCCTGGTAAAATAAAAGATAAATGATAAAAAAAATAAAAAAAAATCACTTTAAACATTTGAGTATACTTACCTGCAGGCAACAACTACTTTGAAGAAACGCTTAAATTATTCTCACGCCAAAACAAATCATGGGTTTTACACCAGTCAAGTCAACCCTGAATGTCATGCATGACTCATGAATAAAGAAGTGAGTTTTACAAGAAAAACTAACACAAACTAGAAGATCCTGCAAATTTTGTATTCCACATGTATTAAAATTCAGTTTGGCTCATTTAATTGCATAAAAGTGTGTGACACAATAATCACAGTTTCCTTCTTACACTTCTGTTCCCTTGCAGATCTTTTTTCCTTTGTTTTTCAGAGTAGTAGCATCAGATTTTTGGCATGAGGAGATTCCGTGCAATCTCCTGCACTGCCTTTATGTTGTGTGTGCATCCTTTGCAGTTTGACTTGGGGAGCAGAACACTTTACTACTTTTAAGTTGTGTCACATCTGTCATGCCCTTCTGCAGAGCCTTCTGTGAACAAGTCCGGCAGCAGCAGGGAAGTGAAGTGACAGCTCCAGGTGGTGGAGCAGAGCGCTGGAAAGGACAACAGGCAAAGCAGCAACTGTTGGCCCGATGCCGATGGATGAAGCCCCTTTGCTCACATAATGACCCGACTGTGAGCGAAGCATTGCTGATCATGAACAAGAAGTGTTTCTGGGGGAGATTTTTGGGGGAATTGGGAGGAGGGGGGAAGGTGCAGCTTGTAGAATTTAGCATGCACAATTTTTCATACTTTTACAGGTATGAACTGTAGCAGCAGTTCCAATGTTGCCTCTTGAGCCTCTTAAAGACAAACGTCCTTACTGTTCCTTATTAAATGATACTCTTATCTAATTTTGAGATGTGAGTCACTCTGGGAAATGCTATCTATTAATAAACCAAGGATGACTCTCTGGGTATTTTTATATACATTCCCTGCAAGGCTGAATGTGTGTGAGTATACAAATTTAGAGTATAAATGATCAAACTGTCACTACTAAATTATAAGACTCTTTGCTCACATGTGGCTCAGAGAACTGGGGACTGGTAACAAGTACATGCCAAGAAACAGATATAGATGGTCAATGTAAATGGATTCCATGAAAGCACTGATGCATGTTTCTTATGTTAGCTTGTATGTTAGCTCATGAAACTTTGGGGTACTTCTAAATCTTGAGGTAAATGCAACCCCAGATGAACAACAGAGTCTGCCGATAGACAATGAGTTAGTATTTTCAACATTTTACTGCCCCGCTGACGACTGTCAGATGTGTGCTGCCATTCGAATGAAGAAGTTCACTTTAGTAACTGAGCCATTCAACTTGGTGTGTTGGCTGTTCTGTTATGTATTTGGTTAAAGAATGCAGGAAATTGGATCAGCAGGAGTCATGAAATACATTAAAATTGGACATCCAATAACCTGCTGTATGTTATTCTCACAAGTTTTTTTTATGAGTTGATACATACAAACGAGACATGTCCGACTCTAGAGCTCAGTTAGGTTTTTAACCCTCCTGTTCTGTTATGGGGTCCATAATGTTTATATTGATATGTAATCCCTCCCATGACAAAGGTGGACAAAGATGGACAGGATTTTATGTCTGACGTCAGTGAAGATAAGAAAAAGAAAAAGTTCAGTTCACTTTTAATATAAACATGCCCAGCATAAGGGATACCCTCTTACAACCTGGCATCCACATTGCATTTTAGGTTATATTACCACACTAGCTAATTCTGCCCACAGAGAAATAAAAAAGGAAGATCAAACAAGGACTTGGTCCTTAGAGGTTAACAAAGTTTTGGTTTATTTGAAACTTTCAAGAAAAAGTATCTTCTTTATTGGCTGTGCTTATGTCCTAGTTTGTCCTTTAGAAAGCAACAAATGTGTTCTTTCCCTCACACTGTTTGACTCAATTTAAAAAACTTTTGAGTAGTTTATATCTAATGTCATCATCAACACCTTTAAGATGAAAGTTTTGACCAGGCTTTGTAATCTGTGCTTCATAAACTACTCTGAAGACATTAAGAAGAATTGGCAATATGGTATTAGGCTGATTATTAACTAACATTTTTAAATGTCTACAAACGGCTTTAAAGTTTAAACAAACTGCTTATAAAGATTAATAAAATCTTTCTTAATAAACTACTGCTAACACATTAATAAGCATTAGTAATGTGATTTTTTATTTGCTTACAGAGACATTTTTAGCATTTGTTAGTCCTGTGAAAAATATTTGTTAACATTAGCAATGTTCTACAAATGCCTTGTAATTTATTAATATATGTACTAATTATGTCCTTGTTGACAGCTTATTGAGTGTTTGAGAGCCCCCTAATATCCAGCATAGCCAAACAGCTGTTCATCTTCACAAACCATTTATAAATTGCTTTTAAGTAAGGATCTTTGTGAATCTATAGAAAAATGATTCAAACTCATCAACATATTCATTGGTGCGGAAAATTAAGAAATTGGTTTGTCTCAGCTTGTGCCTAAATTTAGAAAAATGTAGAGTAGATGACATTTCTTCATGCAGGCTAGCTGTGAATGTGTGCGCCTGAATGTGTGTGCATCGCAGGCTGGCTGCACGCTCTTCTTCTGCGTCCCCCTCCTGGGAAATTCTCGCAGCTCCTTCAAATTTAAAAGATTAACATAAGTAAGTCCCTCCAGGATTTCGTGATGTTGTGGTCGCAACTATTAACACAAATTCAAGCAAACCCGAAATTTGTTCCTCACCCTGAAATATTATATTTCCATGCATTTTTTACCAATGTACCGTGACAACAGTCACGGGTGACGACGCACCTTTGCGACCGTTTCCCTTCTGACTTCCTGCTCTATTTTAACTCTCTTTAGCTCTCTCTGCAAGCTGCGCGTGAATGGTCATTTGCGCTGAGTGTGAGCGCGAGCGAGTGTGCGAGCAGCGGCTGGGGGGTGTGTGCTGATCAGGCATGGAGCTGTCTATCACAAGTGGAGCACAACATGAATAAAGTATGAAAGGATTTTTGATATTTCAGTATTATGTACAATTGTTTATTTGTGATGAATTCTTTCTGTTAGTGTGAAAACAGACACTTTGATGTACGCGAGAAAAATAAAACAAATAAAACATACCTGGCCTTAAAAAACCTTTAATTCATTGTGTTGAGAAAAAAAATTATTTATTTACAACTTTATAATTAGTTTATTAAGGACACTTATTATAAAGCATTACCAAAGTTTTTTTTTTTTTTTAGTTTTTGCTGCCGGGACAAATTTTGTTTTAAATTTTGAAGGCATTTTATTTTTAATAATAGAATAAAAATGAGAAAACTAAAATATTTTTTGAATAATTGTTTCAATTTTTGTTTTGTTGTATTGTTTCAAAGCCACTTAGCTGAACAAGATCATCAAATCAAATCAATCGGGAAGTGAAAAAAAGACTGTTTCATTTTGTCAGTTTTTCTTCCTGCTGTGTCTCTACTGGCTTTACTATTTAATTAAAGTCTGATTTTGCATCTCCAACAATCACACACTGGGTTCTCTGTGAGAGATCATTTCTAAACCACCCTATGGCAGAATCACCTAGACCAGGGGTGGGCAAACCACGGCCCGGGGGCCACATACGGCCCCTTAAGATACTTAATCTGGCCCTCCAAATTAAAATACATTGAATCAAAAATCCTAATTATTGGTTTATTTTCATTGTATTTATGGTTTCTTCTCATGAATGGTGTTGTTTCTTTGGCGTCCGTGTGTGTTTTTTTCTGAGTCAGAAGGTGATTTTTCTGATTTCTTTGAGTTCGCATTTTCCTCTGAAGAACATCAACCCATTGGATCACCAAAAAGAGAACAAAAATCAAAATTTAGAAATTAAAATTCCCCAATTTTCTGTTTTTAAATGATATATGTGAATTTTAATCCAAATTAAAGCATATTTTTCTCCAAATTCCATATTATCTTTTTAGTTTATGAGGTTCATTACCAAATCACTCCTTCCATCTGCTCCTTGTCCGGCCCTTATGCCAAATTTTAGAACCCTTTCTGGCCCACAAATTCAAAAAGTTTGCCCACCCCTGACCTAGACCAATAAGACTTAGCTTTTGTAGTAGAAGCTGGTGGTTTACAGAATCAAATGCTTTAGATAAGTCCACAAAAAGGGCTGCACAGTGCAATTTCTTGTCTAGGGCATTGATTATGTAATTTGTTACAGATACAGCAGCTGTTACAGCACTGTGGCCTGGCCTTAAACCTGACTGAGTTTCACATAGACCGAATTAGATGCTAAAAAGAGTTGAGAGTTTACATGGGATTCAAGAATTTTTGCAATAACTGATAATTTGGAGATGGGTCTGTAGTTGTTTAGCTCAGATTGATCTCCACCTTTCAAAAGAGGGAAAACATGAGCTGCCATCTAAACTTTGGGAATTATGTTCAACTGAATACTTAAATTAAAAATATAAGCAATGGGTTCAACTATAAAATCAGCTGCAAGTCTTAAGAAATCGGGGTCTAGATCATCTGGACCAGAGGACTTCTTTGGGATCAATGGCTTTCAGGGACTTTAGCAACTCTGAATTGGAAATTGGTTGAATGACAAATTTTGTTGCAGGAGAAAAAGCAGAAGATGCTGTTATAGATGAAGCAGGCAGAGGATCTGAATGACCAGACAGTGGAGATGAAAAAGGGACTGAGCCAATAAAGTAAAATATTTGTTAAATTGCTTTGCAATTTCCTCTTTTTGCTGTATGACAACAGAGTTTACAATGAGGTTTACAGCTGTAGTTGATTTCACATTTTGTCCATTTAGCATTTTAATGTGTTTCCAGAATTTAGTAGGATTTTTAAGATTTGTTTAGATAGAATTTAAGTAGAAATCAGATTTAGTTTTCCGAGTCAAGGTGTCATGTTCTGGTTTGGTTGTTTTCTTTTTTGCTTCTGTGCAGGCTGCTCTGACTCCGCCCATTCTCCTGTGGTTCCTGCTAAGCAGTCACAGCTGTCTGCACTTCAGCAATCAGGCTTTGTGTATTTATGACACTCTGCTGCAGTCCTCAGTGTTGGCTCGTTTTGTTTCCAGGCCTGTTGGCTTGGTCCTATGAGTTTTGGCTAATGTATATTAAAAGCCTTGGACTATGCCTTCTTGGTCTTCATGTGATTCTTCCCTGCAACTGGGTTTCCTCCTGATTGCCTAATCGTAACACAAGGAGGTGCATTTGTTTCTTAGGGCTCTAAAGGTGATCCAATCAGATTTTGAGTTTTTTAATCTTGCTTTGGTCCAGGCAGAAGTTTTTTCTCTGAGCATGTGTAAAAAGTTCTTTTGTGACCCAGGGATTATTCCACCCAGAAATCCTAAATTTTTTGACAGGAGCTTGTTTGTTACAGATTTTTGAAAAAGTCTCATGAAAATGTTCCCAGGCGCGTTCTACATCTTGAATTAACTTAATGCGGTGAATATCACTGTTGTACAGATCATGAAAGAAAGCCTGAGGCTCAAATTTTTAAGATGTCTTTTAAAAATGTAGCAGGGTTTAGATTTTTCCTTTTCGTCATCTCTTATTACTGCAATAGTGCACTGATCAGTAACATCATTGCAGAATACATCAGATGAACTAAACTTATGGGGTTTATTAGTTAGTGCAAGATTCAGCAGAGTGGATTTATTTGAACCAACTGGATGTAATCGGGTGACATTATTTATAAGGTGTGTCAAGCTCAGTGAATCACATAGTTCCTTAAAATAATCAGAAACTAGGAGAAAGCCAATTCCAGTTGAAACCCCCCTTTATTAATATTTCTGTATCACAGAGGCTGTGGAGCGCTTTAGAGAGAGAGGACAGAGCTTCTGGTTTGGATAAAGTTGGTCTGTAACAACCAACTAAAGTAAAATGTAAAACTTCAGTCAGATTCACTTGGATGGCTAGTAGCTCAAATTGTTTGGGTTTAGTCATCGATCCGGTTACAGAACAGCAAAATTTAGAGTTGACACAGATAGCTATTCCACCACCTTTTGCAGCTCTTTCAGCTGCAAAAGGTGGTATCACTGTCAGTAACAGACTTTTTCAACCAGGTCTCTGAGAGAACAATTATATCAGGATTAGTTGTGAGAACCCATAACTTGATCAAGTCCAGTTTTGGTAACAAACTTCTTACATTGAAATGCAGAAATCCAGGTCCAGTTCTATATTTAAATTGCTCCGGTGTAGTGTCTTGAAAAGACCCAGGATTAAGTTGCACATTACCAGAGAGCAAAAGCAGTGAAGAAATGATGCATTTCAATCTATGCACTCGTTTGTTGATATTAAGATTTGTTCCTTTAGAAATATAATTTGACCTGTTCTGAGGTGCAAAACACTGGATCGTTGCTATGGGGATGAGATATGGAATTGGATGGATTTGTTGCTTTTCTTCTTGATAGACTTTGGTTGAAGAATATTATAGAACTATTGGATAAATTAAACTCTCAGAGGTAAGAGTCAATGAAATCTCTGTGGGTCCAAGGAGACATAGAAAACCATAATGTATAACATAGGAAAACATTTTGAGTAAATGCCTCCAGAGATAAGAGGCAGGGAGATGAAGAAACAGTCAAGTCCAGGTGGAGAAACAGCCCGGTCCAGTTGTTGCTGGAGAGCTGCTTTGGCCCAGTAGTAGCTGGAGAGCTGGTCCGGCCTGGTGTATGTTCAGGTGTATGTTCAGACTGGACACATTTGGTTTGCTTAAAGGGAACTAGAGTCAATTTCTCCCGATAATCCAGAGCAAATCTTCAGTCTGAATACACCTAAGCGGACCCTGGACTGTGGACCAGGAACCGCTAATGTTTCGAGTTGTGAACCAAACATGGAGATATGTATCAAATCATGTGAAAGGGAAAGATATACAATGAAAATAGAGAAAAAATAAGCTTGTCTCTTTGTTTGTTTTTTGCAGTTACCAAAGGACAAAAAACCTGATGAGAGAGAAGCATTGGGTGGTATAGGTGTCCCCTTGTTTTTGAGGGGGACTCCCTGCGGTGTGTTTGACCCCGGCCTCACACTGAACTGAAATACCTGAACGGAGGCCTAACAGGGATCTGACGTGACCTCCAGCTCAGCGCAACGGAGAAAAACAGTGAGCTTGGGTGGTGTTTTGGTGTTCACTGGTCTGCTACCCATCACCCTCTCCTATTTACCCCCTTCCAGATGCCCCCCGATGACAGCATATCCCCCCTCACACACACACACACACACTCAGGACCCCTGGCATTGATATCAGCAGTCGGTTCTCCCTGAGGTTGGAGCGTGCCAGGCGACAGCTGCAGGGATCAGGGTCTCTTCCCATAACAACCCCTCCCCTAAACAATCCCCCAGCCACCCAAAACATACCCACAGACGCACACACTCCTTCCATAACACTTTGACTACATCAAGCCACGTGGGACAGCTTCCTCTTCAATGCAGCCATTGTGCTCTGGGCCAGCTAAGCCCTTCATATAAGAGGGATGAAGCCCTGGACGCACACATGCACTTACACACACAAGAGCGCTCATTAGTGTGGTAGTGTGTTAGCACGAGGCCAAGGATGATGGACTGCTCTTTGATAACGGAGCAGCTGTTTTCTAAGTAGAAAATCGACTGGTTGAAATACACTAAAACGGCATTATCGGGGCAGCTAACGTGTTGCCAGAAGAACATGTGGACTTCACGACACGCATGCTTCTTTTCTGAGTTCAAGTTTATGATGAAGTTCTGACTAAACCCACAGCTTTGACTGTTTGGATGGATCCTGGTCATAATAATACGAGAGTGCAGGTTCAACTCCAGCATCAAGCTTTTTTTCATTTAAACTAGTGCAGACACATACACTGATATTTGTGTATACACAACATTAATTTATAAAATCCAGCACCTCCACAAGTTGGATGAGATCTCTGTGGAGAGCAAAACTTTATAAAGTGTTGTCTTCACAGAAGTTGTGTGAGTAGAGAAAAAAGCAATTTTTTTTTCTATTTTTAGCTGTTTTAGTCAACTTTTTACAAATCTGTAATGATTCCACTGTTGACAAATGATCATGTTTTAGTGTTATGAAACAGTTTTGAAAATTCGAAATTTACAGTTTAATCAATTATTCTAATACTAAGTACCTTTATTAATCATGATCCCTTTGATTCCATCTTTTTGTGCTGTGTAGACCATTTTTTTCAGTCAAATGATGAGTTCATTAAAAAGTTAAAGCACAGAATACTTCTAAAGGAGTGATGTGTATCAGTATATGGAGTAAACAGAAATGCCATAACAATATCAAATTTTTTAAAATTATATTTTAAAAGGTATAATTAATACAAGTCTATCTAGTTTAAATAAAAACTACTCATTCCCAAGGTGTTCATTTCGCACTGGTTGATGTTTAGAATTTAATTTTTTTTGTTCTTTCATTCCTTTTCTTCTCCTAAATCGAAAGTGTTTGAGGTTTTTCTTTCTTACTGATTGATTGATTGATTGATTGATTTGTTAAAAAGGGGCAGACAATATAAGTTTTTTCCAGCATGTTTGAGTTTACAACTCGAGGTAAAAAAGACTGACTGGTTGTTTAACAACTTACTTTT
The DNA here is from genome assembly GCA_003999625.1 of Oryzias javanicus. Classification (NCBI taxonomy): domain Eukaryota; kingdom Metazoa; phylum Chordata; class Actinopteri; order Beloniformes; family Adrianichthyidae; genus Oryzias; species Oryzias javanicus. The sequence continues at coordinate 7,505,757 of CM012442.1, read as the reverse complement.
AATAGTTGAAGTTAAATTTTATTCCTGAACTTGAATCCTATTTTAGTTGTATATTAATGTTTGAACATAAAGGATTTTTATGACTGCTCTGTAGGCTTGTCTGTAAACTTTAACCTTTACTAACATTAAGTTTTTAAAAGTCTGTCAAGAAAACACACATGTGCATATTTTTAATGTATTGAGATAGTTTGCCGGAATTTAAAAAAATATACACCATATATTGAAGTACCAACATGCACCAAATCAAAATGTCCGACAAGCACAGGCAGGGGGCGACGTTTCCCTGCCCTTTAATCAGTCTACAGACCAGCAGCTGAATTTTGAAGGAGCTAAAGTTCAGTTACAGACTTCTTTAAGGAGACCGGAGAAGAAATTCTTACAGTAACAAATTAGCATGAATTAGATTAACCGACCCTGGAGTGAAGGAATCTGATTTTTGTCAAAGTTTTTCAGTTTCTGTTTCTGCCCAGTTGAACGCTTGGATTCATGTCCCATCCTTCACACTAGAGGGCGCTCTTGGCTGTTCAAAAAGCTTCCTTCACATGTGGAAGTTGGTGTGTGAGAAGACGTTTTGAGTGTTGTTCTGTTCTCTTTGTCTGAGTTTTACAGTCTCCAGAGGTTACACGGCTGATTGAGTTTTGAGTTTATCAGATGAAATCTTGTGAAGAGGTGCAGCAGCACCGAGGGTCTATGTGAACGGAAAGTGTGGGTGTCCGTGCAGCTGAAGAGACATGACCGGATCACTTCCTCCCTGACACTGATCTATTGATCACTCTGTGGTTATTCTTGTGGCTCTAATCAATAATTCGTGGTATTTTAGGAGCTGTTGTTGGTAGACCTGCCTTCACAGGTCAGAGTGACTTCGGGAGCCTTTGCTGCCAAACAAATGGATGACTTTCATCAGAATCACACCAGAGTTGGAGGTTTAAATGTCGGAGTGGCCGTGTAAAGATTAAAGGTTACAGCAGTGCAAGTTTAATCAGGATGGGAGATTTATTTAAACTGACTCCAACTGTCGGTCTTTCAAACTAGCTTGAGTGATTCACCTTTGACACCTCTGTACATTTCTCTTTGCTCCAATTCACACCATTAGTTTTCCCACAACTGGTTTTGTGCTGTTGCAGCTTTTTTTTCTTTCTTTGTGCTGTTACAGCTTAATGCTGGTTGTCAAATTCTCCAAGCCAGCTATACTCTTCCTCAAAATTAAACTCCTGGGACAGACCGGTGAATGCCTGATAGAGGGAAGTGTCAAACCATAAACAGAAACATCAATTTTATCATTATTATACTTTAGGAAATAGATTTAGAGCTTAAACAAATAAAACAACAACATCTATCAAATTTCACTCCCAATTAAACTTATTTCCAGTTTTCCATTAGGAAGTGTGAAATTGCCTTACTTACAGTTCAGAGCAGGAACTGTGGCTTTCATTAAATTCAGTTTTATTTATATAGCCCAATATCACAAAAAAATTGTCTTATGGGCCTTCATGCTGGTAATGTTAGACTCTCCTTCTTGGTAAGAAAAAACTCCTAAAGAAAACCTGATTGGGACAGGCGATGTACCAAGACTGTTAAAGAAGAAGGAACGTATCTAACACTTCTTTGTTTGAATAGCATTCATCCAGATAGAATAGGTAGGTCCACATCCAAGACGAGCCAGTGGTATGGTCCACGGCCATAGACTGTGAAAACACTGGACAAAACAAGCAATGAGGTCTCCCATTGGAAATGCATTACCTCCTCTCCTCGCGAAAGTAGGCCGCCGCTTTCACCGTCACTTCCTGAAACGGCTATCGCCATTTTGCAAACCATCATCAGCGATTGGTCCGAGTCTCTGTGAGTCATGGAAGTACCTTCCACCAATCTGAAGAGAGTTTATTGTGAGTCTCCGCCTCTTTCCACGCCTCTACCACGAGACATTGGAATGTAAACAGCTTCCACTTTAATAACGGCGACTCGAGAGAATCGTACAAGTCATTGTTCAAGCCTTTGAGGGAGAACCATTCCAACATTTGATTCTGCTGTTAACCTTTCCTGCTTCCTCGTCCTGACCGTGGTTGGGGCGAGCAGAGGAGCTGCTGCAGCTCCTGGGACGAACGTCCTCGTGGTTAAACCCGCGGATGTTTGTTTCTGCAGGCAGATACTCTCACTGTCTGGCTGGAGGCTGGAATCCACCATTTATTTTCACTTTTGTTTTACAGCACATTGCTTTACTCCAACTTTCCCCGAACGCCCGCTCATTTTCTTTCCGCTCTCATCCTCTCCCTCTCTCTCACACACATGCGCGCGTGCACGTACAATCGCGCCGCCCCGTACCTTTCTCTCTCCGTAGCTTTACCGCAACGCTGCAAATGTTGTATTTACTTACATATTTTCTTTTTTGTCGAGCTAAATAATGTGTCGCCACATATATTCCGGAAACATAAACATTCTCGGTTATAATCATCTATTTCCATATTGAAACCAGTGACTGTTAACGCGCCTTTCTGAACGCACGTCCGCGTTAACTTTCAACTTCTTCTGTTTGCAAAGCGAGCGTGTTTTTTACACCCGGTTTAACCGCGTTGAGCCTCTAAATCTATTTCTACAGAGTAAAAGATGGAGACAGCATGCGTCTCTTGTTTTAAACTGCTGCATTCCATTGAGGAAAACAATAGAAGGACAATGATTGGAACATTGTTGAATTGTAAAGTAGGTGTTAAAAGGTCTTCACGGACCGCAGTGATGAAGTCTGCTCCCATTGGCTACCCGTCATCTGTCACTCAAACCCCCAGACGTTCGACGTCAGACCCACAAACGCTTATTGAGCCATCTGATTGGTCAATTTATAACTCAAATAACTTGTGATAATGGAAAAAAATCTTTAAAAAAAAATTAGGATTAGAAAAAAGAAGTTAAGCAGAAAGCACCAGAGGAAGAATGATTATTCTGACATTTAAAATGACTGAGAAATAACTGTCTGTTTCTCAATGTAAGTCAATGGGACTTTGGCCTTTTTGCAACCCAGTGGTACTTCCTATATGGAACACGGAAGTAGGGGGGCATGCTCAGTCCAGTTCTCCTTTATACAGTCAATGTCCACGGCCCAGAACAGGAGAATAGAGGGTCCATTTGGAATCTGTCCTACTCAGAAATGCGAGACATGACAATAAACTTAATTGATCCCAAGAGAAACTGGTGGTAGAGCAACACATCCAAAGCCAAGTTGCCCAGAGGTGGGCAATAACCGCTCAGATCAAGCAGCGCTAGTGGCCAAGAAAAGAAACATTGAGTAGGGGAGGGTATGATGTCAGAAATGACAAAAAACACAAGAGCACAGGCAATTCACCTGGAATCTGAAATCTGTCCCTCTCTCCAAGAGGGGAGTGGGAAAGAGGGACAACACATGAATCGCACTGCACCAAACAAAAGCAATACCAAGCTTTTGTGTGAGCAGATTGGATGGAGTCAGGATGACAGGAAGTTAAGGGTTGGAAGACACAGATGCAAATTTCATTAATGAAATTACATTAACAGATGATTAATTACATTTACAATCTCAGAAAGTTTTTCTGACAAGTGTCCAGGCTCGTGTTTAAAACGTGTCGGTGATTGACTACCATGAAACATGAGTTTTACATAAATGATCACAATCTGATGGCTTTTTTATCAGTCTGATTCACCTTGTCTACTTATGGAAGACTTCACTATTGTTCTTTACTGTTGACGTGGTGTAAGGTCTTTGTATTCAGCTGGCGTGATAAGAAACATGAATCAAGAGGAAGCTGCTGAAACCACAGGTGCCCACACCTATCTACTGAAAGATTAAGAACATAGAGTTATTCTTTAAGAACATTGTAACTCGTGAACCGGTCGGCACCTGGTTTTCTCCCCCTCCCTTCAGAACTGCAGAACCTGATGTAACTAGCAAACGCCCTGAACTGAATAAAAAGGGCTCGGACAGAGAAGAGAAGGTCTGCACTTTCTCTGTCCGTATCCTTACAAGTGTAATAAACTTATCCCTCTCTTGTTTTTCTTGCAGTGGCATAAAAATGTTTCAGATTGTTTAAACCTAACACTTAGCCAATCAAAACTGCTTATCCAGTTGATAACGCGCCCACTTCCCCATTCTGAAATACATTTTGTAACAATACACAGGTCTGTAAAGTGATTGGTTTATACAGTTTATTAAATCAAGAAATATATTGTGTTCAACATCCAGTAACTGTGTTACAAAAAACAAAAACAGTGATCGCTTAAGGTAACCCGTTACTGAAAACTGTAACGCTGTTAGTTAATGTCGATATCGAAAATGGTGTTAGAAACACTTGACAGGAAGAGAGAGAGGAAAGTGAAACGTTTGACTTGCTACAGAGGAAGACTGGAACAGGTGCAGAAACTTTGTGAAAATTTATCAAATTTGTGAACAAGATTCAAGATCAACTTCATTTATCCCTGCAGGGAAATTCAGTAAATACAAAGAAAGAAAACCATGGATGGGATATTTGCTTTGAAGACGTTTCAAAAGAAAAAAGGAGATGGTCAGAAGGATCTCGTTGTGTCTCATGGATCTAGTGGAAGTCCAAGACATGATCCAGAGAGAAGAGCTGTGGATAATGAGGAAGTCTGGAGTAACAGAGAAGAACCCTGAAGTTCTTTAGGACATGGATGAGAACTGGTAGAAGAGGAGTTGAAGATGGAGATGTGACTTCACCAAGAGTCTGCTTTTAGCTTTTTCTCCTTTGACAGAATGACAGATGAGATTAGACATGGGTCCCTGTCAGTTCTGTTAAACTTTTTGTCTGACGGTATTCCCACCAACCCTAACTTTAATTTCCTAAATTTGATTGCAACCTGAAACAAAATCAAATGTTGTAATTCTTTAAAAGAGCACTGGGGAAAGTTTCATGTGGAAAATGTTTTAATAAAAGTCCCGTTTTACACTTAAAAATGTCTGCAGCCTGGCTTCAGAAATCTAATTCATGTTGAGTGGATTTGTCGGTTTAGTAAAGGCTGGACTTGGATTGCATTGCACCACCAGCTCAGTGCCCCTGTGGTAGAGTGTCCGCCCTGAGATTGGAAGATCGTGGGTTTACAACCTTGCCAAGTCATATTAAAGACTAAAAAAAAATGGGATCCAGTGCCTCTTTGCTTGTCACTCAGGATTAAGCGGTTGGATTGGGGAGTTAAATCACCAAATTCCGGACGCGGCTGTGTCTGTAGCTCACCGCTCCCCCAGGGGATTGGTCAAATGCGGAGAACAAATTTCAGACACCCAGGTATGTGAAAACTAATAGGACTTTAACCAAAGTAGTAACGTCATGCCCTGGGTTGCATGGCGCCCTAGGCGAAAAACAAATTTGGTGTCCCCAGCAGGATTTAAAATTCCAGCCAGGGCTCAAACAGGGGTAACCTCTGTTTAAAGTCAAGCACGCTAAGTGACTGCGCCACCAATCAGCCAATCCTCAAATGGAAAGGAGGGCAATTTTAACTGTTAAAGGTATTAAAGAAACAATAAATCACCAGTTAAATTTGTCTTTTTCAACCAAAATCCATGGGGGAGTGAACTTCTAAAAAATTGTATACAATTTTGAGCCTGTGTTTCCTCCTCATTTATCATCCTTAAAGTTTAAAGAAACGTGAACAGTGGCAGCACTGCACGCCCCTCTCCTATCCCCAACCCAGCTTAGACAGCAGCAGCAACAGGAAGGGAGGGGCGCTGCACTGTAGAGTTATTGATTAGATCAAACTTTTGAGTTACTTTACTTTTGTTTATTTAATTATCTTTTTTATATGCAAAGAGTGGTGAGTCAAACTGTTAAACAAAAAAAAAGAAAAATATATATTTATATTATCGTTTTGATTTGGCGTCCGCTCCAGCAGATGTGGCCCTGGGCAGCCGCCTAGGTCACCTATGGCCAGGGCCGGCCCTGCCGTCATGGATGGTGAGAAACTTTCTGACTAAATCCAGCTGTGATCAGGCGAGTTGTGAAGCAGACAGTGTCTTTTTCTTTGTTTTTATCCATTTCTTCAGCTTTAGTTTTAAGCTGCAGGGGTGTGTCTTGATGCTTCGCGGAGCACTTTCTCTTTTCCTTGCTTAAAAGTCCAAATGAGCCACCTGCTTTGTTTCACTCTTCTCTGATTGGTTGCAGAAATCTGCATCCAAATTTCCAATAATCCTCTTAGAGCCTTTATCCAATCCCCGGCGCCAGTCTCTCCTCCCCCGGCCCTCTCCTCCCCTCTTGTCTCCCTCCCTCTCTTTCTCTGTCCACGTTTTTAATCCAAGTGGATTATGTTGCAAATTGGACGACAGTGAAGGCGAGCAAATCTGCTGTGGACTTCCACGTTTACAACAACACAAATGTTTGCTGGAGAAATGAAGCCAATTTATCATCCCATGTTACGGGCGGCACATTCCAAAAACCTGAAGAAACCAGCAACTTTTGCTTCAGCTTTTTCCCCAGGGACTTTTTTGGCAGATTGTTAACTAAGCCATCAAGACTTTTCTCTTTGTCATTTTTAAAAAAATATATTTTTAAGGAAGCCGGGAAAAGATGACAGCCGCAACTGAGCTTTCTACAGACATGATGGGGAGCATTGAGGGTCAAAAGCTCCGCTCTACAAGCACCTCCGTCTCCTGTCTGAAGCCAACATGAGGAGATCCTTTTCAACTCAACTGACCCAAATTAACTTGCAGATCTTCTGTCGTTTAATGAAACTATTCTCAGAAATTTGAAGGACTGAGGAAATTTAACAGATTGTCGTGAGAGGGGATGGAGAGCAGGAGACTTGTCATCAGGAGCTATTTGAGGATTCTGGGGGCTTTCTGCTTGTGGATTACAGCTGATGCTCAAATGAAGATCCCACCAGAGACGTAAGTAGTCCTTTCCCCTCTGGTTCTACTTATGTTCACTGTAAAAATAATACACAAACAACTTCTTGGATGTTGGATCTGATGGTTGAGACTAAAACATTTGAATAAATAACTCAGTTGTATCATTAAACAAAGATATCGGTTGTTTAAAAAAGTTACTGATAGTCTCAATGAACTCTGAGTTATAGGTTTTTGTAAAACAGTAAATAAATTAAAACAAAATCCAAACCACAGCTTCTTTATTTAAATTCTCAATTTACCTTAACCTGATACAGAATAAACAAGCTTTCTTTATCAACTAAGCTTAAAAATGAAACATATTTAAATAAAGTTTTGCATTTGTTTTATGCACATTTTTCCAAATGTTATAAAAAAAAAAAACCTTCTGTCTGACGTTTGATGTGAGCTTCTCATGTGATTTCACGTCTTCCTGTGTTCGATGTCCTGAGAGAGTTTAGTTTGTCCCAGCAGGCAGCGGTTTCCCCTCAGGGCTCTGTTATCTGCTCTCCTGACTCCAGTGAGCATCCAGATATTGTATGCTGTGGTTCCAACTGTATTAAAACACTCATGCAGAAGGAAACGCCGTCCACCCTGGGATCCAACTGCAGCCATTAGCTTAATAGCATTTCCAACCTCTAGCCCTAAATCCTGTCGTAATCCAACAGTCTTCAAGCAGCTTCTCACTGAAAGAGTTAAAACTGGACTGAATGTCCTTACCTTCGGCAAATGTCCCAGATCCTCAGATCAATGGCCACGTAACAATGATGAGGTCGTCTGAGGCGTGCACCACCTCTGCAGACGGGACACCAGGAATCCTCGGATAAAGCAGCTAGATGAAAGGTCTATTACTGCCAACTGTTTACTTACTTTAATCTACATGACATGAATGTCAAAACATCTGTTTCTGTTACCTGGATTAAAAAATATTTCAGCAAAGGATTTTAAAATAACTATAGCAGAATATAGTTACATGCAAAAGCTTCCAATAAGCTGCATCTGCTTCAAGGTCTGAATAGAAGTCTCAAAACTCAAAGACATAAGATTAAACTGTAACAAGTCGAAGAAGGTTCTACTTTATCAAGGTGACTTTGTTTCAAAGTTGAATCTTAGCTTCTGCTGCCATTTGTATGAGTAGAGAAATGGTTTTCAAACTCAAGATTTTACTTCAAGACCAAATCTCAGTCAGAATAAATGCTGGTTTCTTAAGATCTCAACAGTTTTAAGAAAAAGACACAATAAAGTGATCAGCTTGAAATCAACATTAAAGGAGTCTCAGTTTAAATGTGTCTATTTTTACAATTCCTGGGTCTACATGAATGATAGGTCACATGGTCTTCTTCCAGCCACATTCTGGATTTCTAATATAATCTGAATATCTCCAGTTGCCGAATGTCTCTACGAGTTCGACCATGTCCATATTTCCGCTTTTTTTCCTCTTAATTTACACAATCTCTAACTCTGCAGTAGTTTGCGTGCCTCAAAAAAGTGCTTTTTCTTTTAAATTAAAAGTTTGTTTTTATTAACCAAGAGACAATATCAGAGCCAACTGTTTACACAAATACATTTGTTTTATGAGTCATGCATGGTTTCACTGCTATAAAGTGAGTAATGATGTAATGTGGGTTTCTAGTAGTTGTAATTTAAGAACTGAAATTTGAAAACTAATTTGTTATGTTTCTCCAATAATGACAAAGTAATTAAACTATAGTAATCTGTTACTTTGTAATTCCTTACCCCAACATTGGGGCAAATACATCATTTTTTGTCCCACCTTCAAACTGGAATTCTCTGTCGAGAACAATTCAGCTTCCACATCTGTTAAACAATGGTTAATTTTTTTCCTTTGGTTGAGGTTTCTTGATGTTGTCAGAAGTTATTCTGGTTTCTGGTTCATCAGTGGTCATCAGCAGTATCCTGGCAGCTTAGTCACCTCTTACCCTGACCCACCTGGCTGGCTGCCATGGGTATTCACAGAGAATAGCAAAGTACCTGGATTTAAGAAAGGCTCAGCCTCTGCCTCTGTGGCCTTACCTGCTCTGATTCTGCTGTACAAGACCTGATGGACTTTATGAAGTAGTTATTAGCTAAACGTGTTATAATGACTCATGTCCACAAATACCTGATACATTTAGAATACATCGGCCATATTATTTACTTGGTGGCCAAGTGGTAAAAGGTCTCCTCTACAGTTCAAGTCTTTGACACTACATGAAGGAGTTGGACTGAACCTGAGATCAGTTTTTACATGCAGATACATTCTGTGATTTTTTTTTGGCATATAACATATGAACAGATTTTGAAAAGAATTATAGTGAATAATCTTTTCTATATCTTGCCAAAAAATTTGCATTATTGTATTAGTCAGTTCTGTGACAGAACTGTAAAACAGAACAGTTTTAGAAAGAAATAACTTTAACTGAACAACAGGCTAAAACTGAATTATTATTTACATGTAGTTAAGAATAAATTATTTACAAATAAATAAACATAATAAATTGTGAAAGTCCAGTTACTTTGAAACATTGAATTCCTGAGAGAAAACCTGACTTTTAGTATCTTTTGCTTTTGGAAGTTTGCCTAATCAACAGGTTAAGATTACATTTATTTATAATTATTGAAATTAATTATAAAAACTTGACTACTCTAGTGTGTAGAAACGCACATGTCGGACAGATGTTAATTAAGAAATTTACCTGGATGTATTCTTGAGGTTCAGTTTGTGCATATTAGTGAATATGTAGATTAGTGAAAGTTGCTTTTTTGGTTCTCTCCTACTGTAGCATTTTGTGTCTTATCTTTATATGCCTTTTTAATATGAATTTACCACAGATACACATAATTAAAAATTTATATTACCTTAAATGTTAAAGCCAGAAGTCAAAAACTAGTTCAATAGTCCACTGTTTTTTGTTTTTTTAAACACAGGATTATTTTAGCACAAATCCTCCTGCAGGATTATTTTCCAATATTGTCCTATTTAAAAATAGAAACAGTACGCCCCAAAGAACTGAGTTCATGATTTTAAAGAGTTTCCATATCTGGGTGTTAAGCTTGTGCATATGTGTGTGTTGTTGACTGGATTATTGGAACTTGCCTGTTATGGGTTTGATTGATGGATTCCTGCCTGCAACACCAAGGTCTTATGTAATCACAGCAGCAGCTCCTTACAGATCTCTATGGTTTGAATATCAATATGTTGCTGAAGGGAATCTCTAATTTGGACATTCCCAAAAAAATTTGATTGAAAAGGAGGTTAGCTGCAGCCTGTGGCGCTTAGCTGCTTTTAAACTTCAACAATTGTTAGTGAGATGATTTCCATTCTGACTTCACCATGTCATTCTCACAGAAATAGTTGACTTTCAGTAGAGTTAAGTACACTGTTAGCGAGATTTGGCAGAGTAAAACCACCATGACAACAAGTCTGACTTCTGAATTCTAATGGCTCTAATGGCACATATAATATTTTATCTCTGAAAACCAAGAAAATGTTATGGCTTTTGTGAATCAAACTCTCAAGCAGCCATGAGCTCAAATAAAACGGGCTGTCACTGGAGACAAAGATAAATCTACAGGAAACCAACCCACACGCATCAATACATTTTATTTGACTCCTACCCACCACTCCAACACAAATTAGAAGTAATCAAAACTCTGACCCATAGCGTAATAGAAATCTCAACTTCAATAGAAGCCAGAAAAAATGAAGAGGTTCGAGTCAAATCTGAACATTTGTCCCTGTGGACCCTTCAGCAAGGCATCGCCTCACACGAGGTGTGATACAAAAATGGCTCCCAGGACAGACGCGAGAACAACGTCACCAGTGTCTTGGGTATGTGTACCATGCTGCACGTTTCAGCATGGTAAACATACAAACCGGAAGGGAACTGCAAGACACACGTTTGCAACCCTCTACAGCTCGGACCTGCACCACTCACACAACTTGGATCTTGTATGAGTAGTGAAACGTTTTAAGAAAGAAGATTTAGGTTCAGATGCTTTGACTCAACTTCAAGACATTAGCTCAAACTGCTGCAGATTAATGATCAAAATAAGAAACTCAATGCTAGCTTTCTTAAGTTGACCCTGTGATCCCTGATGAGGGCGCCTCCATCTGGTCCCAGGTGGAGCTCACCTGTTGAGGGATGAATTTTTACCCATTTAAACTTGTTTATTATTTTTTTATTGTACTGACCTTCAATAGATCTGTCCGATGTCTCCTCTGCATTTGTTTGACCATTTGGATGATGCGGGTCATTTGTTATTTTCAGTGATACGGTCAAAGTCAAGTAACAATATCCGACTCGCCAGATCATTTCATTTAAATCTTATTGACCCAATGTTATCTCGCGCTTATTTCTAACTTGTATAATTTTGACAGAATATGTTTTTATGGAGATTAAAATATTGAATGTGATTTAAGGTTTAAGTTGATTTATTGTAGAATAATATTCTTGTCTGTTTTTATTCATAAGTTAAAAAGTTATGTTTTTGAAGTTTAAAAAAAATTAGATTTAGTATGTTCAATAAATGTTTAATCTGTTTGGCCTTCAACCTATAAGATGTGTTTGGGATTTTAGCCCCCCGTGCGAGTTTGACACCCCTGCACTAGAGCTCCCCTTTGCCGTTTCAGTAACCAGAATGAGACCAAACCTGCCTCTGTGGTGTGGTGATGTCACATCAGCTTGTCCTGATAGACACCTTCAGCTCCATCCTGTGACCCAGATCAGAATCAGATTATCTAAATCTCTTTATCCACGTCATATTTACTGGCCTTTTATCAGCTGCAACATCACCATGGCAACATACAGCTACTCGTGGAAGCATAATGTTTGCAGAAAGGATGAACTGTTAACACGATCTGTTGACAGAATTTGTGGAAATTGAAATATATCAGGATAGTTGTCTTTTACTCATATAGTATATTAGCATGTCTGTTTCCAATCTTGCAGTTTCTGTTGTTTTTTGTGTTTACTTCGTCTTACCTTCAAGAGAAAAAAAAACAAGGATTGTATGGTCTTAAAAAATCTTAAAAATGTTTAAATTGAAAATACAATTTTTAGGTCTTTGAAAAGTTTGTGAAAAATGGCATCCCCTCTAAAGTTGTGGAAAAGTCATGAAATGTTAATTTATATGCACAAAACATTGAAAAATAAAATAGCTGAATGTGAGATTCTAATTTAAATTGTGGCAGAATCTTTTCGTGGATGTCCAAGAGGCTGATCCCCCACTGCTTTACTGCAGACCCCTATGATGATGTATACAACAATTTTGGTACTTACATTTGTCTACCTATAAATGTTTTTGCTTGTGTCTTAATGACGAAAAGAAAGTGCTCCAACGGATTTTAGCTGCTAAAAGACCCAAAGAGAGTCTCTGTGAGTAGAGTTTTGATAAAAACAAAACCCGTGACAGAATATTATTTCTGAAATGTAGGTCATATTATTAAAATCTGTCTAATTTTCATATCAAGAAGTTGTGATGCGTGAGGGGCGGGGTTGGTTTTGTCCTTAATATGACAAGAAGCTTAAGGTTTAAGGCCTCATGCTGTGTTCACACTGAACGTAATTCGCAAATCAAACTCTGCCTGTCGCCTGTTGGACGCAGGTTGAATTTACTGGTCGACTCTTGTCCATAAATTTGTTCATAAACTTGATGCCTCAGCAAAGGTTTGAGCTTTAGTCACATGCACCCATACAGGGGTTGACCCATATACTTGATATTTTGGGTTGTAGAGGGTTGTAGTGAGAAGCAACTACATCTTACGCTACATTCACATCGGCCATTTATGATTTTTTTTTTTTTATGTTTCAGGGATATTTAAGGAAGTCAAGGCAAAATGTCTCTTTCTGCTAACATTTTGAGATGAATTCACATAGCTTCTCTTAATGACAAAAAATATCCATCAAGTGTATTGTATGTTCAGTTAAATTTTGTTGTTTTCAGGCTGCCCCCTTCAGAAGGGGCTTCTGTCAAGAACTACATGAAGGATTTTGTTTCTGAACACCCCACAGTATCGGTTTTCCTTGTGGGTTCTTCTAACCTTGGACCCGTACTTAACACAAATGTTTCAGCCTGGTTATGGCGTGGTTTTGGTGTTTTCCGTGTAGATTTATCTCCAGCCCACGTCAGTTGTCCTAGAAAGCTGGATAATCACTTTTGCAGCTGTATGGCAATAGAGGAAAACTCAGAAGCAGGAATGACTCAAACAAATCCAGACTTCAACAAATATATTGACAAATATCACCACAGTATGGGAAAATATGACTTCATATTACTAGAAGGGTCACTAGAATATACAAAAAATGACTTTGATGGTGGGAATATAGTAGAAACCTTAACTATCTTAACTACTCTTAACTAGAATCCCTAAGTAGTGAATCCTCCTGAATTAACTCCAAGTTGCACAGAGCAAATTATATGAAAATCCAAAAACCAAAACAGAAATGGCAATGCATAACACTCATGTCTTACATAAGTCGTTCAATTACTTTCAAAATCATCCAAACTATATGTGGCATTTTTGGACTTTACCAAGCACATAGTTAGTCATTTACTTTTTGAGTGGATGGCATCATGAGTGAGCATCGACAGTGATTATTAATCACAAACTAGTATAAACTCTGAGGGAAATGTTTGTTTATATAAGGTCAGTGCAGTGAGCAACGGGTGTAATTATCATCATATCATGTAGTGTGAGATTTGCAGGAGGAACTCAAATCTTCATCTAAAAACACTTTGGTTCAAAACTCTTAAAAAATCTGACGGTAATTGTTTGGCACAAAAGAACATGAAACAAAATAATGCAAAGTTCTCAAGTGCTTCTTTTTAATAGGTTTAGTGAATTAAATTGAAAACCACGATCAGCCTTTTATCAACCATCCTTTTATCCAAATGATGCTGTCAAATAACAGGAAATTCAAAATAGTGTTTTCTTTTTGGTTCATTCTTCCCCAAACATGATTTACTCTTCTTTCCTCAGGGTGCAGCAGTGGGCTTCAGAATTCTCTGTTCAGCTTCGGGAGTTAACAGTCAAGTATTCTGGCTCTCTGCTGCTGCAAAAGGTCAGTGAAGTCAAAGTAGAAGAAAACTCTGTTGACTTGCTCCAGGACCTGGTTCAGCTCTCAGGTCTTGAGAACTTTATTTGCAAATAAAGGAAATGATTGGGTCATAGTTCAGTGTAATTCAATGTCTTTTAATGAAAAGCACAATCAAAAAGTGCAATTAAAACAACACAAATGAACAAAAAACAAAAGAAAGGAGTTTAACAGGGAGGAGTTCTCCCTGTTTTCAGTTCAAACTATCAGTTAAAAATGAACAGACTGCATGGTGGATTGTTCTCGTCTGTGAGCTGAATGTTCTCTTAGAGCATCCCCAGAAACCCTGAAGTGCAGTTGTCATTCAGCAAACAAACTGATCCAATTTGGGAAACCGATGAGGGGCGCAACAAGCAGAAACTGGGTTATGGTCAGGCAGTAGATGTCTAGATGTCAGTTAATAGACTTTTCTTTTTTAACTCTATCTTTGATAGTGCATACACACTGACTAGCCCAATTTGCAACAGTTTTTTGTTTTTTCTCTAAAGTTCTGTGTGTTGTAGGTGTTAAGCTCAAATTATCAAACCTGACTTAACCTTCATGATTACAAAAGACCAGATTGGGCCGTCCCACCTGCTCATTCAGAGGGCTGATGCACATCAAGCTTCTTATTACATTAACCAGGACATAGCAAACAGTTATATCAATAAACAAAGTTAAAAAGACAGTCTGTTTCACGATTCATGAAACTTCATGATTAAAAAAAAAAATCTGAAGCAGTTTAGAGGAGTGAGAAGACTTCCCTTCATAAAAGCAGTAGAAGTAAGTTTGTCCATCAGACCAAGATAGCTTAAAATGTTAATCCACAAAAAAAAAAAAACTGAGTGTGCAAACTAGTTTAGATGATAGGAAAGTTGACTAAACTTCCCAAATTGCACACAAAAAGACTGTGAATTCAAAAGAGTTCACAGTTCTGGATTTAGTTGTTGACTTGTTCACCTGAGAAGGAATGTTTATGAACAAATGTGTGATACTGGGAGATCTAACAACTTTTTGTGACTGTATCCATTCAGAAACTGAAAGACGTGGAGTCTATTGTCAAGATTGTGGAGCTGAATGGAAACCATTTGGTGAGGGAGTATGCCGATGAAATCGAGCGCATGCTGGGAAGCAAGATGAAGTCTGTGAAGGTTAGAGCAATCAGAAATGACCCCATTTCAGTTATTAACACATATAAAACAAATACATAAAGTTGATGGATTTTTGACTTGTAACTAAAACTTAAGTGTACATTTTTTATTTGAAGACAGTAAAATTCTCGTTTATTGAGTGAGAATTTGTATGGTTTTTTTTTGTTGAAATTTGTATTAGAGCTTCCTCTGCTTGTGTTTGGCAAACCTCTTGTTCTCTTTCTTTTCATTCTGATTTAAATCAGATTATTCTCTAATGGTTCCTTTTCAGAGGTTAGCAGAATCTGCGGAGGATTCTGACCTGTACCATGAATACAACGCCACACTGGAGGTCAGTGCCCTCGAACGGTGGTTGGCCTGTTAAAGGGTTGAAGGCATTTGAACGGGCTGTTTTAAAGCTGGTGCCATAAAATCTAAAGGTTTCCAACTGTAGAACTGCAAGATATTTTTGTCATGAGTTGATTTAAAATTTAAAAAAGAAAAGTGACAGAACACATTTCTTGTCTCTTTCTTATTTCACAAAAATATGCATTTATGACAACATGAAAACTCCTTACAACACTCTAAAAGGACACTATAACTAGAAATGTTTCGATCCCTATGAGACAGTGAAAAGAAGCAAAGGTTACCTGATGCTTTTATCTAAACTAGTTGCTTCTTAACACTCCACTAATAAAGCTTCTTTTCTGTTTAGACAAACAGCCCAAATAAATGAGATTAGTCGTGTCTTGGTTCAATCCCGGGGAAACTCGCCGCTGAAGCTTACTAGTAAATCCAAGTGCTTGTCTCTACTGACACACTTTGTTTAAAGTCATGTGATTCCTCTTCCTTTCTTTTTTTTTTCTCTAACCAGCAGCATTCAATATTGTAGCAAAGTTTAAAATGTTATTGATTCTTTGAGCTTTTGATCAGCTAGGCTGATCATGGCAACAGCATGGCTGAAGCTCAATCTCCAAAGATGACAGAAAACATTTTTGTCAGGCGAGAAGACGAGCAGTTCTATGACCTAAAAGTAGTTTGTGTTCATAATATTCAAAAAATGATCGTTTCCACTGAGCGGTACTGTATGTGTATGTGTATGGTCTGGTCCGCTATTTTGAGCATCTCCATTGTAAAATCGACCCAGTAAACAGTATCGACCTGTGCCTCTTGAAGGGCCCCCATCAGTTGTGAGTCCACTGAAAAATAGAACGGAACAGTTGGGCGGAGCCAGTGTGGACACCCGTTGATTGGCAGAAAGTGATAGCAACAAGAGAAAGCACCAATATAGCGATTAAGCAAAAGTTTCCAACGTTAGCTTGAAAGTGTATTTATAAAATGGGATTTACTGGTTAAAGACATAAAGAGATAGGCCTATCCCCTTTTCAAATATGTATTTCTTGAATTCAGTTTGTGACTTTTTCTTAACAAAGGGAGATTGTTTTGTTTTTTATTGTCTTTTTTGGTTTGTAATGTTTTTTTTTTTTCATTTGAAATAAATCTAAAGTATTCTTCAGACCCGCACACAATTTTCTTTCAAACAAAATTCAGTTCTGTACACAGTGTATCAAAAGTAAAGCAAGAAAAAGACGAGCTGCTGGAAAACCTCCACTGTTGTTGTTTTTTAAGTTGTTGCACTACGATGACATGCTTGCGCTCTGCACCACACATGCACCGGGAAAACAAACCGCTTAGTGGAAGAGAGTATCACTCCTTATCGTATGTGCATTTTTAGCACGATGAACTTAGTTCCGTGGCTGTACTGCAAAGCTGTAAGCTTTCACACATCATGTTCTCCTCTTTCAGTTTGATTACTACAACTCCATGCTGGTCAACACTGTGGATGAAGATGGTAATTACGTAGATTTGGGTGGAGAGTTTCCCCTGGAGGAGAACGAACACTTCAACAACTTGCCAGTGAACACTCTGCAGAGCGACATCCAGGTGCCGACCAACGTTTACAATAAAGGTGAGATGCGTTCTGCATCGCGTGTTCACACCAAGACACTCCCAAAGGCCTAAACCAGGAGGTTTTCTTTGCAGATCCAAACATTCTCAACTCCATCTACAACACAGAGGCCTTAAATGATGTCTTCATTAGTAACTTCCAGAAAGACCCCACACTCACCTGGCAATACTTTGGCAGCTCCTATGGTTTCTTTCGCATCTATCCTGGTATGTAAGTTCAAACTGTGGGTTTAAATTTTGCTACATCTGCTTTGGAAATCTTATTCATTTTGTTTTTATAACATTTTTACATTCTTTATATCTCTCCTATTAATTTCCAATCCTCTGCATTAGAGCTTTTCTTAGTGACTGTCATTCATAATCTACAAAGACGTTTGCTGATTTAAAGCCCAAACAAGAAGACGACTTAGGAAAAAAATTAGGCTGTTAATCAGGTTTTCCAGTTTTGGAAACCCGATTAATGTATTATTTTATTTATTGTGATGTCTTGCAGGTATTAAATGGACTCCCGACTCCAATGGTGTGGTGGCTTTTGACTGCAGGAACAGAAACTGGTGAGTATGATTATCATGTCACAAGAGATTATAAAAAAATCAAAATAGTAAATGGTGTGTACCTAAAAGGCACGTTTCTATCTTCCTTGAAGGCCCAAAACACTTTACAGTCACAGTCCCGTTCACCCATACACACATACACTTTCACACACTGATGGCAGCTCCACTGCTTAACACTGCCAACCTATAACCAGGAGCATTATGGGGTTCAGTGTTTTGCCCAAGGACACTTTGACACATGAAAAGAGGGGGAACCAAACCTGCAGCCTACAAATCAGAGGTTGCCCACTCTTCCTCTGCACCACAGTCACCCCACAACACAAATTACACTAATATTAATACTCAAAAAAAATGTACATTAGCTTTATGCGACTGTAATGTTTATTGTTAAAGGATGGCTACAAATAATGGCATTAAGTTTGATAAAGCGAAGAAAAAAAAAACAAATAACTGACGAAGAAACTCTCATCCCAATCATGAAGCAACATCAGAACTTCTGGTTTGCTTTATACCTTCCCCACTCAGTTCACCAGGTGACTGTAAGCACCTGTGTTTCACTTCAATGTGAAATGGTCCAATACATAAGTATTAGTGTCTCAGTAAAACATGACCTTATTCATAATGTGTTGTTCTGATATAGCGAGTGAAAGTCAATGTGAATGCTGTCAAAAGGTGTGTTTCCATTGACAGAAACTGTGCAAATTGGATTTGCAATAACAAATTCATCTAATGAAACCACAACAATTTTGAAAAAAAACCTCATATTTATTGGAGATAAATCTTTGCACTTCGATGTGGTGGTTTTTGAGGTGTATCAAAATGAAAGACTGTTTATATAAGAACTGGATAAAATAAGTGTTGATGTCCCCCATAGGATATACATTACCTTCAGCCCTCGCTAAATCATGCCAGAGGCTTCTCCGTCACTTCCTGATGCGTCTACCGTCATGTTGTAACCATTAGCAACCCGTCAACAGCGATCAGTCCGAGTCGGTCTAAGTCACGCTTTTGAAAGAACTACTGTCACCAATCCGGGGTGAGCTTGTTAGAAGTCTACACCCCTCCCACTGAAACTGGCTCGGGAAAGGCTGTCAATCAAGCTGGAGGCGGGGCCAGCGGGCTCCACATGCTTTTACTGAGGCATCTGATTAGTCAGTTTAATACTTGAATAACTTGCAATAAAAAAAATCTAAAAAAAATAGGATTTGATAGAACATGTTAAGAAGAAAGCATGAGAGCAGGAATGGTTATTTTGACAAATAATAACTATTTCTCAGTAGAAGTCAATGGGACTTTGGCCTTCTTACAACCAGCAGGTGCTTCCTATTTGGAACACGAGAAGGAAGGGGTTTCTAAGCCCAATGATACACAGCCAATGATCAAAAGTGACACATGTGATGAGCACTAGTGCTGTGATAGAAATTTGAATGTATCTGCTGTAAATCGTATTGTTTTACAGTGTTTTTGAATGAGTTATCATGTGAGTTGGTTTGTGTTTATTCACTTAATTATGATTTAATGGAAACTGCAATTTCAAGATTGTGTTTTTCTACTTTCCTAAAACTTTGTTAAAGTTTTGCACATACGTGTGATAGAAATGCATCTAATGACTCGCTCTAGGTGCAGGTCTTTGTGGGTGAGAAAGAGGAAAGCAGAAGTGAAGTGTACTGAAATTCACTAGGGGCAAATAACTCAAAACAGACAGGAGTTTGTGGATTGGAAAGAATCATTCAGAATCATCTTTAGTGTGAGGAATACAAAAGGAACGTTAGAAGTTAGATGGATGAGTGGAGAAGAACTGAAAGCAGTTCAGAACTTCCCATGATCACAGGAGACTAATCAATCTAAAAGAGGGATTCCTTACCAAAAAAGATGAAACAGACTGTACCTGCTACGGTTCTTTATGCTCACAGACAGAAGTTGCTGTCCTGTCTGTTGTGCAGACTGTAGTGTTATGTGGCAAAGAGGTTGGAAGAGGTGATGAAGAAAGCTGGAGTTTTTTTTTTTCTTTTACTAAACTTCCAAACTGAAATTGAATCAAATGCATTGGAGAACCCAGAGAACTTCAAAATCATTTTTCCAGAAGTTTTCATAATTTATTAACACATTGGCATAGATCACAGCAACAGACGAGTTCCCCTGCAGAGGTTCACAGAATATTTTACAATTTGAATTGTCTCTGGAAAAAGACACTAGTATAATGTCTTTCATTCCAACATTTAACTGCTGGGTTGTGTTATCTTCTTTCTGTATGTCGTCCACATGCTGGTTAATAGACTCCTCTCTATTGATGCTGACATTCTTGCACCATGCTGAGCTTCAGGGAGCAGGTGCTCCTCAGCCTGTGTGTGGGTGCTGCAGCAGACTGAGTGCTGCTCAGCTCTGAAATGAGTCCTGATCCTCTCTGAAAGATGTTAAGCTGCTCCTTAGCCAGGTCACTGCAGCCCAGATGGCACCATATGTGACCATTCATGCCTCTCTAAATAACACCAGGGAACTCCATATGCTCCTGAGCACCTCGTCCCGGCGCGTTTCTGCAGCTCAGCTGCTGCAGCGTTTTGCATGCCTCTGCAAGTACTGTTGAGCTGTGAGTCAAAGTGAGATACGATCGTAGGTCAGTGTCACTCAAGGGTTGTTTGTCTGTGTCGTTGCTTTTGTAGGTACATCCAGGCAGCCACATCTCCCAAGGACATCATCATCATGGTGGACATCAGCGGCAGCATGAAGGGCTTGAAAATGACCATCGCCAAGCACACCATTAACACCATCCTGGACACTCTGGGGGAGAATGACTTTGTCAATGTCATCGCTGTGAGAATTGCAAACACGCAGCAACACATTTTGAACATATAAATGATAGGAGCAAGTTTTCCTTTTCCAGGGTCACAAATGATGCTGTCCTCGAACTGTTCTCTAAAGTTTGTCACTTCATGCTGATGTGGATAAAACTGTTGCAATCTTTATGTCAGTAAAAGAAATCCCCACAAGAACTGGAATCATTTGAAACTTAAAGGGGCCCTACCATGAAAATTCTACTTTTTGAGGTTTTAAATGCATTTTACTGTTCATTCCTCACTATGAAGAACCCCAAAACGGTATTTTGATCCGTTCATGCATTAAAATCGTTTTTGAGTTTTCATCCTGTTAAATCCATGATTTGCAAGGCAGCACATTTGGCTTCAGAGTGACTGACTGCTCTTAAGAATGTACTAAACCTATCATTATACCAATCATAATAAAGACTTTTCTGTGTTTTACAGCAAAAACTCCCTTCTTGTTAGGCATCATTTCTGTCTGTGAACAAAGATTTGATCTGGACAAAAAACTCAAGTTCTGCTGAACAATTCAGACGCAATGTCAGATTTTTTGTTAGTCATGGCTTTCTTTTGGTTGAAGTTATTTCAGTAGCTTGGACCTTTCTTTTATTTGCAGAAAGATGCCAACAGTGTTGTCTAATGTATAGCTCTTTTGAACCACTAAATCATTGCGTTTCTCTGTGTTTCTCTATTTCAGTACACCGACTATGTTCGTTACGTGGAGCCATGCTTCAGAGGAACACTGGTGCAGGCTGACTTAGACAACAGGGAGGTAAGACCACAATGTGCAAGCCCTCTGACAGCTGAAGGACCTACATCTGCTCAGTCACTTAGTGAGAAACATCCATCAAACAAATGTCTGATGATGTGTGCATCATGTCCGAATACTGGATTCAAAATAAACAGAAAGTGAAGGCTCTTCACACTTTGGTATTGTTATTTAAAACCAGATATGAACAAAAAAAATTGAATCCTTAACCTTTCCTTAAACTTTTCAAATAGAATGGGAGATTTTTGGGCTTTTACGGACACAACAATGCATGGAAATCATAAAGGCTCTGCCCCATAGTTAACAGTTCATCAGTGTTTCTATCATTGAAAGTCTCAAACCATTAGCATTGTTGTTTTTGTGCTATTTGGCTATTTAAGTAAAATTGAATTGAAAAAACAAGACAATGTCCACATTTTAGGCATTTTGATGCAGATGTTTAAGCAAAAATCTGGCACTGAAGACAAAACTTTTTGTACGTTACATCAGTAATTTTTAAGTAATCCGATAGGTTGCTTTATTTTAAAATAGCTTCATTATGATGTCAGGGAGTGTAGACGGGGCAACCCAAAAGCAAGAGAAGAAGGTCCAGGAGTCTGGTTCAGGACTTTAATCTCAGCAAAGAGAACATACATATGCCAGAGACTTAGGACACTGAGACACTGAACCAGAGAAGAGCACAGCCTTAAGTACACAGTTCACAATCAAAGAAACAAGACGCACCTGTGCGACCACAGGTGGCCAAGAGGAGAAGAGGAAGTCTATGACATGTGACTCATGAGTATTCATGACACATTTATGGGTAGGTCACAAAAAAAGTTGTGAGAGTGGAAACCGTTACAATTTAAAAGATAAAAATTCTGTGCAGAAAAGCCCAATGTGTATTTTAGATTTTCTTTAGAAATACAATGTTAGGATCTTGGAATTTTAGACTTTGTTGGTCTCACAGTGTAGACTGAAGAGGTGAAGTTATCTTCAGCTCCATGTCAAGAGACAGCCTAAGCAGAAATCCAGTTCAAGTTCAGACTGAAATGTTAGTTCAGGGTTTAATGTTGGAAGATAGTTTGAGAGCTCCTGGTTAGTTTCAACCTATTTTTTTCAAGCAGTTTTTTAGTCTATTCTACCTATTCAAGACTGATGCAGAATTTGAGATCTGTCCAAATCAGTTGGTCCTTCGATCCATTTGTCTCATTCCCATTATCCAGGGGTTAGACATGAGCTCGCAGGTGAGGGTGGGAACATGAATATATCAATAAATCCAGTTTATCCTCTATAACACTACAGATCAAACCAGTGACAGAGTTGGCACAGCCGCTGCACCAATCCGCCTGTCAGTCTTATGCCGCGTTCACACCGAACGCAATTCGTGTAAAGTCAATGATACAGATGCAAATGAAGGTTCTGTGGCGCTATTTGAGGGATGAGCATGGTGCGATGGTCTGGCAGCAGCGTCATTGGGCGAAGCAGCCCGAGTTCAAATATCTCAATTTTGTCAGGATGATGAGTTACATGTACAAATCAGGGACTCTTTGGACACGTTTCAGTGACTCGATCAGCGGGTAGAATACTAATCCATTGTGAGCGTTTTTTTTGTTCTTAACTTCCATCTATTTCCCTAAAAATGTAGGTATTTGAACTCTGGCAGCGCTGGTCGAGCATGGCGGTCTGGCAGCAGCGCAACGCTGCTGCCAGACCGCCATGCTGCCCTTCTCACTCAAATCGCACTTTGGGGCTTCAGATCGCCCACATCCCCGTCTGAGCCATGACTTAACAATAAAAATCGCATTTGGTGTGAACGCAGCATATGACTTAATCCTTCCTTCACTCACGAATTAGACCCTAAGATAAACTTCTCCATTTGTGGGACGAGCTCTACCCAACCCAGAGAGGACAACCCGTCTTCCTTTGGTGGAGAACCATGGGCTCAGATTTGGAGGTGCTGATTCTCACTGCAGATACTATGCACTCAACCTTGAACTGTTGATGATGTCAGGTTCGGGGTCAGGACGGCTCGCCTGGGGTTTTACGTCTTCCGTTTTTGTTCCTCTGTTATGTTTCGATTGCTTCAGTGGTTTCACCTGTTGCTGATTACCGGACTGGTATTTAACCGCACTAATTTCTGTTCCTGTTGCGGGTTCGTTCTGTTTGTAACTGTGTGTTCGTGTGAGCAATTAAACACGAGTTCTTACCGAGTCCTGCGTCTGCGCCTGTGTCCTCATCTGCAAACCCTGACATAACGAACCCGCCGACATGGACCCAGCAGACGCGGACGGTTCACATGCGGAGTCCTCCAGGCAGGAGTGGCTGCTCCGCCAGCAGGAAGAGCAGATGAACTTCCTACGGAGGAGTATGCTGGAGATGGCCACCCACCAAGAGCAGCAGCTGTCGGCAGTAGGTGATCGCTTCGATCGGCTGGCGTCTCGGTTCCAGCAGCAGCGGCGGCCTCCTTCGCCGCCGCCACCTTCCTCCGCATCCCTTCTGGCGGCTGTGAGCCCGACTCCTCTCGCTTCCACAGTTCCACTGGCCCGCCCGGAGAGGTTCTCCGGTGCATCTGGAGACTGTCGGGCGTTTATCACCCAGTGCGAACTGCATTTCGAGCTACAAGCGGCTTCATACCCCACGGATCGCGCCAAGGTGGCGTTCGTAATATCCCATCTCACTGACAGAGCCGCCGCTTGGGCCACAGCGGAGTGGCAGCGCGGGTCCGCGACCTGTTCCTCGCTTCCGGCGTTCCTGGAGGCGTTCACCCAGGTGTTTCAGCACACGAGGCCAGGCAGGGAGGCGGCACGAGCACTGATGCGGCTGCGCCAGGGGAGGCGGCGAGTGGCGGATTACGCCATAGATTTCCGGACTCTCGCGGCTGAGAGCGCATGGAATCCCGCGGCGCTTCTGGACGCTTTTCTGGAGGGCCTGTCGGGGAGTTGAAGGACCATCTCGCCCCACTTGCCCCGCTTTCTCCTGTGAGGGACTCATCGCCCTGCGCATCCGGATCGACCAACAGGCCTGCAGGACCGTCGCGGCAGGGTGAGCGCCGTTCCGACCCGTCACATCTTCTCCAGGCAGGAGGCGGTGTCGACTTGAACCCCCACCTTTCTGACTCTTTTCTGTTCCCTTAGAAGACCCTGCACCCCCGTCTGAGGAACCTATGTGTTTGGGTCGTGGTCTCCTTTCTTCCTCCCGAGCGGAAACGACGGATGACGGCTGGTGAGTGTCTTTTGCTGTGGCAAGCGGGGTCATTTCTGTAAGGACTGCCCAAAAGCCACCGCTCGTCATTAATAGCGGCACGTTGACGAGCGGAGGTATAGCGCCCGCCGGTTCTGGTGTCAGAACCTGTTTATTGGAGGGGCTACTTGTTTTTCAGACTGGAGAGATTCCAATTCGGGCCTTGTTGGATTCAGGTTCTGAGCAGAACCTCCTGGATTGCCGAGCTGGCCAGACAGGTCGGGTTCCTACAAAGACGTTGCCCCGTCCTTTGCGGTGGTTTCCCTTAATGGTGCTTCGGTGGCCACTATCACTCAGGTGACTGAACCCATCCATCTCATTATTTCGGGTAACCATCACGAGTGGACACGTTTCTTTATTTTTGACTCCCCCCATAATCCTGTTGTGTTGGGGTTTCCTTGGTTAGCAAATCACAATCCTGTTGTGGAGTGGTCAGCCAGTCGCATTATTGGGTGGAGCCATTCCTGTCATAAGACCTGTCTACGCTCGGCTCGGCGTCCTGGGGCTGACCCCGCTGCTCCAGTTGAGCAGCCGCCCTCGCCTGACCTCACCGCGGTTCCTCCGGAGTACCACGACCTGGGGGAGGCGTTTTCTAAATACCGGGCTCTCTCCTTGCCGCCTCACAGGCCTTATGACTGCGCCATTGAACTACGGGCCGGCGCTCCTCTACCGAAGAGCAGATTGTACAGTCTGTCGAGGCCTGAGAGAGAGGCCATGGAACAGTACGTGGCTGATTCCTTGAAGGCTGGTCTCATCAGACCCTCCTCTTCCCCTTTAGTAGCGGGTTTTTTCTTTGTGGGCAAAAAGGATGGTACTTTGCGGCCATGTATCGACTATAGGGGGCTTAACGCTATCACTGTTAGAAACCATTATCCCCTACCTCTGATGAACACAGCATTCGAATCCCTGCAGGAGGCCAGACTGTTTACCAAACTGGATCTGCGGAACGCTTACCACCTGGTGCGTATCAGGCAAGGTGATGAATGGAAGACGGCGTTCAACACCCCGTTGGGTCACTATGAATACCTGGTGATGCCTTTTGGCCTGTCTAACGCCCCTGCTGTGTTCCAGGGGATGGTAAACGATGTGCTTCGTGACTTCATTCATCAATTTGTGTTTGTTTATCTTGATGACATCCTTATTTTCTCGCGGAACCTGGACGAACATAGGCGGCATGTTCGACTGGTTCTCCAGCGGTTGTTGGAGAACCAAATTGTATGTAAAGGCGAGAAATGTGATTTTCACTCCTCGAGTGTTTCTTTTTTGGGGTTTGTTATTGCCGGGGGGAGGTGCGTCCTGATCCGGCTAAGGTGAAGGCGGTGGTGGAGTGGCCCGTTTCCCGCTACCCGGAAGCAGCTCCAACGTTTTTGGGGTTTGCCAATTTCCTTCGGAGGTTCATCCGCAATTACAGCTCGGTTGCTGCACCTCTGACGGGGTCTTACTTCTCTCTCCGTACCTTTTCGGTGGACTGCGGCAGCTAATGCTGCTTTTTGTCGCTTGAAAATCCTTATTTTCCACCGCCCCCTGTTTGGTTCAGCCCGACCCCTCTGGTCAGTTCATAGAGTAGTCGACGCCTCCGACAAGGGGTGGGGGCGTTTTGTCCCAACGCTCTGCGGCCGACGGTAAAAGCTCCATCCCTGCGCTTTCTTTTCCGTCGTCTTAGCCAGCCGGAGGGCGCGCTACGACGTTGGGGATAAGGAGCTCCTTGCCATTAAGCTGGCTCTGGAGGAAGTGGCGTCACTGGCTGGAGGGGGCGGTTCAGCCGTTTGTGGTCTGGACGGATCACAAGAACCTCTCTTACATCCGGACCACAAAAAGGTTGAACCCCAGGCAGGCACGGTGGTCCATGTTTTTTAACAGGTTTGATTTTCTTGTCTTGTGCGCGTACCGCCCTGGTTCCAAGAATGTGAAGCCTGACGCCCTCTCTAGGCAGCGGAGGATCCTGTTGAAGGGGAGCGGGTACCTTCTACTGTGATTCCGGTCGACTCGACCGTGTTTGGGGGCAGTCGCCTGGCAACTAGAGAGGACGGTTAGGGAGGCATGCCCGGGAACCCAGATCAGGATGGTGGGGGACCACCGAATAGACTCTTTGTTCCCGCTTCCGTTCGGAGCCAGGTTCTCCAGTGGGGCCATGCCACACGCCCTTACTGCCCACCCGGTGTCCGCCGGACCGTCGCTTTCCCTGCGCGTCGCCGGTTCTGGTGGCCCAGCCTGGCACAAGACACGCGTGAGTACATCGCTGCATGTCTCGTCTGTGCCAGGAACAAGGTCAGTAACCAACCGCCAGCTG
The DNA here is from genome assembly GCA_003999625.1 of Oryzias javanicus. Lineage (NCBI taxonomy): Eukaryota > Metazoa > Chordata > Actinopteri > Beloniformes > Adrianichthyidae > Oryzias > Oryzias javanicus. The sequence goes on along the minus strand of CM012442.1, from coordinate 7,479,079 downwards.
GTCTCCTTCACCCCTGCCGGTGCCGGTCGTCCATGGTCCCATATCGCCCTGGATTTCGTTACCGGCTCTGCCGTCCTCGGCAGGTAAAACCGTGATCATGACGGTGGTGGATCGGTTTTCTAAGGCAGCCCATTTTGTGGCCCTTAGGAAGCTGCCCTCTGCCGCAGAGACCGCCACACTGGTCGTGGACCACGTTTTCAGGCTGCATGGAATCCCGAAGGAGATGGTGTCTGACCGGGGCCCGCAGTTATCTCCAAGGTGTGGAGGGCGTTTTGCTGCCGCTTTTGGCACCAAGGCAAACCTCTCTCGGGGTTCCACCCTCAGTCCAACGGACAGGCAGAAAGGACCAACCAGGACCTCGAGGTGGCCCTTCGTTGTGTCTGCTCTCACCACCAGACCTCCTGGAGTTCCTTGTTGCCGTGGGTGGAGTACGCCCATAACTCGCTGACCTCGTCTGCTTCGGGTATGTCCCCCTTTGAATGTTCTCTGGGTTACCACCCCCGCTATTCTCCGAGCAGAGAGAGAGAGGTGGCCGTTTCCTCGGTCCAGCATCTTTTCCGGCGATGTAGACGCATGTGGCGGGAGGCGCGTGCTGCGCTTCTGCGCTCCTCCGCCACCAACAAGCGAATAGCTGACCGCCGTCGGACACAGGCACCCTCCTACCTACCAGGTCAGTCGGTTCTGTTGTCCACAGCCAACCTCAACTTGCGGACTGAGTCAGGAAGCTGTCTCCCCGGTTCATCGGGCCTTTCGCGAGGTGGTGAGGGTGGTGAATCCGGTGGCGGTCCAGCTGCGTTTGCCGCGGACGATGCGGGTCCACCCTGTGTTTCATGTGTCGCAGCTCAAACCGCTCTCCACGAGCCCTCTCCAACCGGCCGCTCCCTCGCCTCCTCGTCCTCGTGTTGTCGACGACATCCTATTGACGGACGTCCGTCGCCTAATGGACGTCAGGAGACGGGGTCGGGGTCTGCAGTACCTGGTGGATTGGAGGGGTTTCGGGCCAGAGGAGAGGTCTTGGGAACCTGCTTCCCACATCCTGGATAAGGACATGGTCCGGGATTTCCATCGCCGCTACCCGGACAAGCCTGGGGGGCGCGCCCAGGGGCGCGCCTTGAGGGCAGGGTACTGTCAGGTTCGGGGTCAGGACGGCTCGCCTGGGGTTTTACGTCTTCCGTTTTTGTTCCTCTGTTATGTTTCGATTGCTTCAGTGGTTTCACCTGTTGCTGATTACCGGACTGGTATTTAACCGCACTAATTTCTGTTCCTGTTGCGGGTTCGTTCTGTTTGTAACTGTGTGTTCGTGTGAGCAATTAAACACGAGTTCTTACCGAGTCCTGCGTCTGCGCCTGTGTCCTCATCTGCAAACCCTGACAGATGAAGCCAAAAGACCAACATCATCTGCAATCAGCAGTAATTAAACCCTGAAGCCCCCAGACGAGACTCCCTCTGTCCCCTTACGGCATCTAGAAATTCTGTCCGTGGAAGATTTTGATCTCTGAAAGTTTGAGAAGATCCTTCGTGTAAAGATTCAGGAAAGGGTCTGTCAGCCTTTCGGCGTGTAATAACAGAAGCTGTGCACTGAGTTAGCCTTAGTTACCCTAAGTGTGTTCATCCTGAGTTCAGAGGACGGCCAGGTCTAAATAGCTTTACATTGTCCTCCAACAGAAAGTTTTTCCAACCATCACTGTGACTGGGATTACACATCACTAACACTATTTCAGTCTTCAATCGATGTCAGTGTGTATTAAAGGGCAGGTGGAGAGAAAACAATCCCTCTTTCTTCCTCTCTCAGCACTTTAAGCTGCTGGTGGAGGAGCTGCACGTGAAAGGAGAGGCAAAGATCAAGAATGCCATGAAGGAGTCCTTCAAGATCCTGAACGAGGTTTGTGCTTGCCTCGGTGAAGGTTGAAGTCTGGTTGGAAACCTTTGATTGTGAAGTCCACCTGCTTGTGTGCAGGCGAGGGTGAACGGTCAGGGCAGCATGTGTAACCAGGCCATCATGCTGATCACAGACGGAGCCATGGAGGACTTTGAGTCCGTCTTCGAGGAGTTTAACTGGCCTGAGCGCAGAGTAAGGCTTAAAGCTGTGCTCCACATCTCTTTCTGTTCGATATCATCATTTATATTCCTGTGTGTTCAAACAACTATTACTTCTCTGACCTTTGATAAAAGCTTTGGTCTTATTATGTTAAGCTGACAAAGTAAGGAGTGAGAAGGAAACAGAGTTTGGTGTGAATGTCTCCAAGTAGGTTCGAGTCTTCACCTACCTGATTGGCAGGGAAATGACCTTTGCTCAAAACACCAAATGGATTGCTTGCAACAACAAGGGTGAGTTTGTGTGCATTTGCGTTAGTCATTTTGTTGCTTTCACACTCAGTCCAGATGTGTTCTCCAGGTTATTACACTCACATCTCAACACTTGCGGACGTCCAGGAAAACGTCATGGAGTACCTGCACGTTCTCAGCCGGCCAATGGTCATAAACCACGACCACGACATCATATGGACTGAGGCTTACATGGACAGTGTGGTACGCCGATCTCCTGATCGCTCAAGGGACTTTTCAAAAACATGCGGCTCTTTCATTTGAGTGCTTTGGTCGTCATTTTCATTTCGAGTCCACCTTTCAGAGTCCTGCTGTGATCATGCTGTTCCTTCACGTCTCTGTCTTTATGCTCACTTGTATGTTTCCTCCCTGTAAACCCGCGCTCATCCTCCATTGTCCTCTGGGTCTTCTCTTCCATCTCATTGACAGCTTCCCAACACAGACGAGGTAAAGACCACAGTGGTGGAAACGTAGATGCTCTACTCACAGACACTGTTTTTTGAGGTTTTGTAAAGCTTCACTCATAGTGGGTTGACAGATTTGAGAGCGGATATAGCGTGTGATTAGTCACCTGTTAGACCTTGAACTGAGCACTGGGATAGTTTCTAGAACAGAAAGCAAGAAATACAGACTCTGTGTATCTAAATGAGAAGCCTGAACATTTTACAGTCATTTCAAATGAGTTCTCTGTTTCTGAAGGTCTAAACAGACATAGCTTCCTGACTTTATGAGAGACTGTTCTTGCATTCTGTGGGTTTGACATGCAGCTCCCTCTGAGTTATGAACCCTCAGACTTTAGACTTTCTGACAGGGATGGATGTATCGATCTGAATATCGATGATATCAATATCGATACTTTGAGATTGATATTTTCTATACTTTTTTAGTATTTTTTCCTCAATAATGCACAGTAAAAACCTTGAATTTATTAACGCCGCTCCTTCCACACCTCATCGGATAGTGGAAAAAGTCATTACAGAGCCATATATTTGCACTAATGGCAAGATTATTTTGTTACGTTGTTTTTATATTCTTATATTTATTACAGTGTTGCTTTTGTTTACTTTTTTCACTAGCGACTAATATTTTACTGCTGCTTTTATTTTTAATACATATTCGTAGTGCTGTTATACTTACATTTTGTTATATTTCTACTTTTTTTCAAAGTTTTAACTCACATTCTGTATTTGATGCATGATCAGTTAAGATTATATTTGCCAAAAGCCTGTGTTTTATTATACACTTACTTAGAAAAAATGTTTATTGCCAGAATTATTATATAATACAACATTTTAAGAAAAACAATTTCAGTATTGGTATCTGTGATACTAGCCCTATAACTACTTGGTATCGGATCAATACCCAAGTTCCTTTTATTTCTGAAGAATTCATACTTTTTTCAAGCAATGGTTGCTTCAACACTTTTTATGCTTTTTTTTCTGACCACATTTAAGGAGTTTTTCTTTTATTATTTTCTGTAGACGCAGCACTGGTTTAGTGAGGTAGTTAGCTGTTTGTGCGTGTTGATACTACAGTGGTTAGTGTGAACACAGAGAAATAACTCAGCAAGACTGTGAAGTCACTGACAGGTGTTTGAAAAGTTTGCAAATGACTTAAAATGGTTACAAAACAGCTGCAGGGTATAGAGTATAGCATGTGAAGAAAACTTACATAGTTTCTTGTTTGTTCTGCTGTCTCACAGCTCTTCAACACCAAGGCTCAGAGTCTGCTGCTGATGACATCAGTGGCCATGCCAGTCTTCAGCAAGAAGAAGGAGACGGTCAGTTTGGAGCTAGAGTGCATTCATCCACTCGTGTGTCAGCCTCCCCTCTGCACACCGACCATTCAAACACAGATCATCAGGAGGTTTATGACCCTACACCAGATCAATGATCTATTCTGGTAGTTTTGGCTGTCAGGTCACCTCACAGCTTTGTTTCGTGTTCCTGGAGGTAGTGGGAGGGTGAGGGGACTGTTATTGTCTCCTGCATTATGACTCTTGAGATATTCCTCTAATTCTTCTGTAAATATATATCCCTGTGTGATGTTAACATTTCAAGCTCCTCCAGGAGGCTCTCTTATTTTTTGAAGTCTGTAACCTCAGTAAACTGTCTGCTAGACAGATCCTTTTAACTTTTATTTATTCAGCTAGCATCACGACCTTTCACCTCTGGGAATTTCTCTTAGTTTTTCAGTTATTTACAATACCGACAAATGTTTTAAGATCCAAGTATTTAACTTAATAAGTTTTATACTGTTTGTTAGTTCAAAATTTAACAAGAAAGCTTTGCCCTTCTATTGAAATTACCTGAAATTATTAGTAATCATTAATTCATGCTTTATTTTCTGTAGTTCTCAGTTGTACTTTAGCATTCCCACGTGCATTTTTTTTTAGGAAAATTCTGTTTTTTTTCTAGTTTTTTATTTCTCTATAAAGAAGTGTTATTGCAATTATTGCTTAAAGATTCAACATTTTTGTTAAAAAAAAAAAGAGCAGCAAAAAGAGACTGACACTCAGTTTCTTTGAGGCTTGGGTTTCTAGTGGAGAACCCAAATGCAAACAGACATTTCTTGTCCTTTCTTTTATGAAGTGCAATGTAAGGAAGGGTTCTTTGTTGTTGATGTCTTCAGCTGTCTCATGGGATCCTGCTTGGCGTAGTTGGAACTGACATTCCACTGATGGAAGTGATGAAGCTGGCACCCAGGTACATGGTGAGTCTGAGCACCCCCCACCCCCCACCCCCTAAACACACAGTTGTTTAAATCCAGGTTTACAGAGTTAACATGTTTCTGGAAAAAAAAACAACCTCTGTTGCCCTGCTTTCTTTCAGCTGGGTGCTCACGGCTACGCCTTCCTCATCAACAACAACGGTTACATCTTGGCTCATCCTGACCTTCGACCTCTGGTAAGTTCTGGTTCTGGACCTCAGATTTGCTCAGAAATTTCCAGACGGGGTGAGATTAGAAAAATGCTGAAAAATAGTAGTGAAGCTTACTGTGATTTTTATTCTAAACAGTATAAAGATGGGAAGAAACTGAAGCCCAAACCGAACTACAATAGTGTGGATCTGTCGGAGGTGGAGTGGGAGGACATAGAGGAGAAGGTGAGCTCTGACAGAGTAACTGTTCTAAAACTGAATATGGATAGAATTCCATCCATCCATCTTCTTCTGCTCATCCGGGACTGGGTCGCAGGGGGAAGCAGTCTTAGCAAAGATGCCCAGATTTCCCTCTCCCTGGCCACTTCCTCCACCTCCACTGGGGGGACCCCAAGATGTTTCCAGGCCAGCTGAGAAAGCGTGTCCTGAACAGAGTCATAAATACTGTGGTTCTCCAGAAAAGATGTGAGCTGTTCAGATACCACTTTTTCTAGCAGTTTAGACAGAAATGGGAGCTTGGAAATTGGTCTGAAGTTCTTAAGTTGTGTTGGGTCTAAGCTGGGTTTTTTGAGTTTTGGTTCTACAATAGCATGTCTAAAAGAACTAGGAAACACACCAGAATCAAGAGACAGATTGACCAATTTGTCAGTCCAGGGTCCCACAGTGTCTATGACTTTAACAAGAAGCCGAGTGGGGATGACATCAGAGGAACAAGCTGAAGGTTTTGTTTTAAGGATTTGTGATACAGTGTCCTCCTGTGACACATGTTTAAAACAAGACCAGGTCTTTACTGGGAGCTCTGGAGCAGCTGTAGTGTGGGAAGAGAATAATAGAGGAATGTTTTCTTTTATGTTTTTGATTTTGTTAATGAAAAATTCTGAGAAGTCATTACTATCAGTTTTGCAAAGCAGAGGGGCTGATGGTAACGCGGGGGAAACAATAGAGTTAATTATGTCGAGCAGAATTTTTGGATTTTTCCTGTTAGATGTTATCAGCAGGGAGAAATATTTTGATCTGGCTACTTTTACCATTTCAGTAAGAGATGACATCGGGTCCCTCGGGTGTAGTCTGTGGATCTCAAGTTTGGTGGACTTCCACAAACGTTCAGTTTTACAACACAATGGGACCAGACACGTGCTGTTTAAGGTTAAAAGTTTCACTTATTGTTAAAAGATCCTTAGCTGGGCTGGATGGAACCATTTGGTGTTTTAACCCCACCAGTGGTTTAACCCACCCATCCAATCCCAATGATGAGTGTCAAGCAGAGAAGCATTAGGTCCAATTTTTAGAGTCTCACAAAAATTTCACACAGAGGTGCCGGGACACTAGATCATGGTCTGACAGAAGACATCCACTGGCCTCAAATGAAAGTTACTGCAGAAAAGCTAGAAATGTGAAAACTTAATTTTAATGCAAACATGAAGAAAAAATATGCAAACAGAAAACTTGATTTAAGTTCTGCACAAATAAAACAGTAGGATTCTAAGTAAAACACACAGTATTGCTTATACTTAGTAAGCAGGACAGCTTTGAAGCTGTGGTGGAGAGGAGGACCCTCAACAAGCTGCTATCCATCATGGAAAACCCAGACCACCCTCTCCACCAAGTTCTGGACAAACAACGGAGCACCTTTTCCAAAAGGCTGAGACAACTCCGCTGTTCCAGGGACCGCTACAGGAAATCATTTCTTCCAAACAGAATAAGATTATATAACTCCTCATCCCGCTGTAATAGATAAAACAACTGATGTCCATTACTGCCTCTATTTTGCACACCCCCTATTATTATTTTAGTCTGCACATTACAGTTTGCACAATTTGCTTGTTTTTTTTCTTGTATATATATATATACATATATTTCTTATCTTTTGTAAATATCGCTTTCTTTTTAAATATGTCAATATATTCTGTATACACCTAATGCTGCAACAGCCTAATTTCCCAGCCTGGGATGAATAAAGTATTTCTATTCTATTCTATTCTATTCTATTTATAGAGGACATGACCGACATAAGCAAGTCTTACCAAATTTTTCCACAAACCCTTTTTTCAACCCGTCATTTGTGCAGTAATAATAAAATAATAATGGATTAAATTTTATCTGAGCTTTTCCAGACCCTCAAAGCGCTTACATTGTGAATCCATTATTCCTTCACTCCTCATTCATGCTTGGTGATGGTAAGCTACTAACGTGGCCACAGCTGCCATGGGGCAGTCTAACAGAGGCATGGCTGCCAGTTCATGCCCACAGCTCCTCTGACCATCACCGGAACATTCAAAGGCATTTACACACCAGTGGAGCCACACTGGAGGCAGGGAGGTGCTCAAAGGACCAACAACAGCTTCTTGGTAGAGCGGGATCGAACCGCTAATCCTTCAATCATTGTCGACCTGCTCTACCACCTGAGCCACAGAGAGTAACAAAAAGAAAAAAATTCTGAGCATTTCTGGCCTTAATTTGAGTTATTTCTTGATAGACTAAAAAGTATCTTTATTTCAGTCACATGTATATACATTTCTATTCATCAAACTAAAAATAAGACCTTATATTTAAAAACAAAAAAGTCATCCAATGTAAATTAGCCAAAGCACAATTATACAGTTACTTTATATTTCTGAGGTAGACGAGAATAGTTAAAAAATAAATAAATAAATAATTAAAAAAATATATATATAGAAATCATACCAAACATGTATGTTTCCTTGTATGACCTGGCTACTCCAGGCCTTCATGACTCTCAACCAGAGAATGCGTTTGGGTGAATTTTGTTCTTTATTGTTGTAGTAACTCACTACTTCTGCTATACCATAATAGAGGGGGATAGTTCATTTACAACCTTAAAAAAAAAGCTCACACTAGCAAAAACAAAAATGGAGAACCCGACAGTGTACACTCACTAGGATTATTACTGTAGTGAGTCTGTCTTGGCTTTAGAACGTTTTATTGACAACAGAGATGTCATAGATAAAAAGTTTTTCATCTTTTATTCAACTTACAGATTTTATTTGAATGAATGAATGAATGAATGAATGAATGAATGAATGAAGGAAGGAAGGAAGGAAGGAAGGAAGGAAGGAATTAAATGATTGAAATGATTTATTTCAAGAAATCAGATAATTATACATAAAATAGACACACATTAAATAATCAATCTTACATTTTCTTTACATAAATTATTAACATCTGTTGATTTGTAAGACAGTCAGCTGTATGTTAGTAGTTTTGCTAAGTCACATGTCAGAATAGGCCTTGCATGATGTAGATTTATGAAAGTATTGCATATTTAATCATTGATGTTGATGAATAAGGAAAGGGTTAGATCAAAACAGGTAAAAGTGTTTTTTTATGATTGTAAGAACTGAGTTTCAATCCCTCTTCAAACACAGGGAGATTATGTTATTCTGTGTTGAGATAGAGCCTGTGTTGTTTTGCAATGTTTGGATGTTATAGATCCTCAATATGTGTTTTTGGCAAAATTCTAAACCTAAAGTCTGACTTATATCTGTCTTCTTCCAGCTGAGGACTGCTATGGTGAAAGGAGAGACAGGCAGCAGCACACTGAGCATCAGAGCTTCTGCAGACAAAGGGGTGAGACATCCACAAAGTCAGATTACTTAGCTTCAGCCAGAAACGTCCAGCGGTTGCTTCAGCCTAGGGAGGCGTTTACTTCTGTGTTATAGTCTAAATGTGAGGAGTAGCTTTTATGTGAACTACGACAACCATGACAGCCGCAGGAAGATGAGCCTCTTAGCTGATCAGGTCCTTACAGCATCTTTAAAAAAATGTTTTTAAAATCCAACATCCAGTCAACAGACTAATGAATATATCTTAAATGTTGCTTGGTTGCATTAAAAATGTTCTCTACTGGTTTAGTCTGCGGAACAGGAAATGTGTCTCACTGTAACTAAAGTGTCTCCTCATCTCACAGAAAAGACCGCTGTACCTCGTCAACAACTATTTCTACACAGACATCGATGAGACACCTTTCAGGTGAGTTACAGGCTCTTCTATCGTTTACTTCCTGGTTTTCAAGCTTCGTCCTCCCCTGCAGGGACGCTCTGCCTCTGGTGGTGTCTCCCATTGGGGAGTCTTTGGTTTGCTGCTCAACTGTTGGGTTTTTGTTAATTGATGGTGACAGTAAGGGTTCAAAGATTTTACAGCTACAGCAGAGTAGATAGACTCAACCTTCAGCTTTTGTTGTTACTCTTTGTGTTGTCCCTTGTTGCACTTGCCTGGTCTAACCTGTAGAGGGCAGCAAAACACAGCACCCTTAGGAGATTTGGTTCAGTTTGTCTCTTCTCCCTTTCTCTGCAGCTTTGGGATGGTGCTGACCAGAGGTCATGGAAGCGTGATATTCATGGGGAACGTGTCTGTGGAAGAAGGTATGACTTCCCCCTCATTGCCTGTGATCCTGCTGCCCTGAAAATGTGTTCTGTTGTTAGAGCAGCATCCTGCTAGAAAATGAGCATCTTTTGCTAAAAGTTTTTAGAATTAGGAGGAAATTCATTTACAGAGATAGGCTTTAGAGTGGTGTAGTGGTTTGGCCCCTGAAACATGCTTCACGGGGTACGTGTCAAAAATATCTGGAAAAAAAAAAAAAAGAAAGAAAACAAACAGCATTCTGTGTGGGATCAGTTTAGAAGATGCAACTGCTCGTGCAATTATTAAAACAAGTTTTGTCTTTATGAATACATTAATTTATCAGTCTGTAAAGGTAGAACAGTTCTGATTTTTGCATGTCTTCTCTGACCCGTAGTGTTTGACCAGAGATGGACTCTTTGTGTTGTCATGTGTTCAAACGCGGTTTCCCTTTGTCTGCAGGGCTGCATGATCTGACGTCTCCAGACTTGAGAATTGCCTCTGAGTGGTACGTTCAAAACCACTGCACTTCAACAGAACTGCAGTGTTAAACAGATGTAGTTATGTTCATCTGAGGATTAGGTAGACCAGTTCATTTGAGATTGTGCTTTGTGGTGTTACAAATCAGTTTCATAAAGTTCTTTTCCGCATTGGTCCTCTCATCTTCTGTGCTCCTCAGGACGTACTGCGAGACAGACATAGACCCCGATCACCGTAAATACACCCAATTTCAAGCCGTGGTGCGCTATCTCCAGGGGAAGGAGCCTGACCTGGAGTGTATGTCCGTCACTCTTGTTTGAACGCATTCTTCTTTTGTCCGTTGTTGACTCCACGGTCTGTTGCCCAGGTGACGAGGTGCTTTTACAGCAGACTCTGTTTGATGCTGTGGTGACAGCTCCAGTGGAGGCCTACTGGAACGCCCTGATGCTTAATGACGGGTGAGGCTGGAGTTTCAGTGGGTTCATCTAGAAAAATGGAAATGGTTTTGAAGTCTATATTGAACATACTGTTACAGTCTCTGTTGAGGGTTTTATGACAGTTTTTCTAGGGTGACCTCTTCAGTCATATTAAGCAGGAATTCTGGGATGTTCTGGTAAAATCTCTTCTGGGAGTGTGACGGTTTCTGACTCCGCCTTTCTGTCTTTCTGCGGTGTGCACCTGCAGGGTGGAGCCGGGTGTTGAGACTGCGTTCCTCGGTACACGCTCCGGCCTCCTGAGGATCATGAGATACGCAGGAACGGAGGTCCGGGTGGCAAAGTAAGAGTCCGTGTGTCCGGTCCTCCTGAGACTCGGATCACTGATCTGCTGACTCATCCTGCAGCAGAGCGGTGCTGCTCAGGACTTCCTGTAACTCTGAGCTTTCTGTCAAATGAACTCAGTTTCAGCACTTTCTGTCCACACTCAGTTCAAAAACTCTAATTGATGTTTTGTTTAATTTCTAAATAAAATTCTTGCACTTCATTTAGAACTCTGTGACTTTACAGATTTGTTTTTCTGTGAAACAATAACTAGTTTTAGACAATATTTCTTAAATAATGAATTATCCTTAATCCAGTTTTTAATGATGTATTTTGAATTCTTATTACAAGAGATTATTTGCTATATCCTTGATGTAACTTCTAAAGATGCTTTGCTGTCTCAGTCAAATACCCGTAGCTGTGGAGGACTGGTGGAATCAAAGCAGCAGGCAGGCAAAGGTTATCATTTTTGTCCAGGCCTGTTTCATTAGTTTGTTTGTTTTTTATAATTATGTTAATCAACAATTCAAAAGTGATGGCTTATTTTGATTATTTAATTTTCAATGAATTTTAATTTATTGTTACTTTTGTGAGTTTCAAGTGATTTCAATGAGAATTGTGGGTTTTTCCTTCTTTAACTGAGGGGTACCAACAATTTTGTCCACATGTGTAGTTTATTAAGATCAGAAGTCTAAATTAGAGGAAGAGGCTGGAATTGGTTGGGGCTCCTCTGTCAGCGGCCCATCATCAACATACTCACTGGGCTATTATCTTCCACTGATGGTTGCACACGCTGCAGTCACCATGACAACAGGCTACGCTGAGCTAAAGAGTTACCTGTTGGTCAAAGAGGTGTGTGTTTTGGTTCACGAGGTCAAAGTCAAGACTGCTGCTGCTGCTGCTTTGTTTTGTCCACCTCTGCCTCTGAACACTGAAGTTCAGGTCATATTAGCTCAAAATGAGAGATCAGTCCAGCATTGACTAAAGATTCAGAGGGGAGGCTGATGTTTGTCTCTCTGAACAGGTGCAGCTCTCAGACCTGAGAGGGGAAACTGTTGTCTGAAGTAACCTCTGCTCCTCACAGGAAGTTCCTGACTCTGTCCGATAAGGACAACCTGTTCACCATTGATCACTTCCCCCTGTGGTACCGCCTGGCAGTGGAAAACACTCCTGGACAGTTTTTCTACTATCCTGTAAATGACAAAGGTCTGGTGAGCAGCCATACACCCCCCTCCCCTCCATAATCAGTTGATCTTCTCTAAGACTGTGAGTGTTAAACAAGAGTTTCTCCCAGCAGGAGTGAAGTACGTTGTGGCAACCACAGCAGTGACGGTGTCTTCTGGAGGAAAGACGGCCATGGCCGGAGGTGAGCTTCACCCTCATCAGCCGACATTCGGCCTCAGCTTCCTTCACTCTCCTCTGTGATACAAAATAATGCGTGTTAAAAAATGTCAAACTTGATTTTTTTTCCCTACCGGGAGCGGGAGGGAGGGTCTAGGAGCAGGGATGACCAGTTTTATTTAGACTGTTTAGTTCTTAGCTATTGTTTATATTTTATGACTAACCTTCTGATTCTGTAAAATTACCATTATGAAGCCCAATAAGGCATTTTTTTTTTTGTAATATTGGACTATAGAATTAGAATTGAATTGAATTGAATTGGCCAATGGCTGAAGAGATCTTTGGTCACATAGTTTAGTTTACATGCTTTGGTCCAGAGCACTAGATCCCAGTCTGAATCCCAGTCTAAGTGCAGACCAAACGCAAGGTTTAGGACTTAATCCGGATTAAATCATTTTTCCATTCTGAATATACCCAGACTGATGGATGATAGAGGGATGGATTTAAACAACTGCCAGTGGTTTTAAACATTTCATGTCTGAATGAATGTCTAAGTATATAAAACATATTTTTTTATGTTTTTTTCATTCAAAGTGAAGGTAAATTAAGTAGAGAAGTGGATTCAACCCCTTTGCTATCCGAGGCATGTTTATATTAAAACTGGGGTCATCTGGACCCCACAAGACAACGAGCTGACCTTTTTATTTCATGATTTTTTTTATCTTTACTGGTGTCTGTGGCAGACATAGAATCCTGTCTGCCTTTGTCATGGGAGGGTTCACACATCAGTATAGGGGTGGGGTCATCAGGACCCCAGAAGAGAGAACAAAGGTTAACAGTACTTTGGGAATTAGTAACATACTGCATAAAAGAGTTAAACTGACTTTTATCACAGATTTGCTTTTCTGGTTATGGTGGTAAATGTGTGGCTCTTCAAATGTTTGCACAAAATGAGGCTGTTCTTTCATTAGGTTTACTAAACTTTAAGTTTATCACTGATTTGTGAAATTAGATTGTAATAGGAATTCAAATAGTGTAGATCCACAAGTGAATATGCATTCTGACCTGTAGAAAAAGGAATCATTGAGGTGTGAGATCAGTTTGACTTTCTATTATCTTAAGTAGATAGTCAGTATGGAAATCTAGCACTGTTATTAGCAGTTGAAATGACATCTTTAATGATTAAAATGACTGGAAGGCAGGTTTGCTGACGAATGACTGTTGATATCTCAGTTAGAAATGTTTTATTTTTGGAAATTCGTGGTACAGCCGCAGATGTCAGGAATCCAAAGCTGAGCCTGTGTGGAAGTCATTTATTCAAGAGTAAGTTCAACTGGAAGGTAAAAGTTTCCTTTGAAAAATAAGTTTAAGATCCCAGTTGCATTTTTTTTTGTTTGTTTGTTTAATTACACCCAAATCTGAATTTTAACTGAGAGAGGAAAGGTTTCTTGTGCTTGAACCTTAAATCCTTGAACACCATTCTCGCTGAGAGATAATCGCCCTGAAGAGTGATGCTGCGGAGTGATATTTGGAGTTTTCATGGAAAAAGTCTTTGTGTGAGCTGTTGTGGCTTCATGATGTCATGATGTCCGTGTAGCTTCACCCTTCAGTTGGTGGTCATTGGGGGCGCTGGCTTGAAGAAATGCAGTATGAAACTTTTTTTTACCCCTTCAAGAACCCAAACAGCAGTTTAGATAAATACAGTTTATTCTTCTCGGCATGTTTAACAGTCTTGTGAGCAGACTTTGAATCCTTATCAAAAACAAACATTAGAAGTTACAGATCATGTTGGAGGATGCTCTCTCCCCTCCTCACTCACTGCTTTGTGCTTTGCATTATTTTTTTTACCTGCTTTGTTTTAAGCTGCTTAATTTGTGCTCTGATGCTATGGATTCTTGTTGCTGGAAGCTGGACCTCCAGGTGGCAGTAGAGGTCCTGTGTGTTTTGAAGCAGCTTTCCCCCTGGATTTAGTTTATGTGCTGCAGAACTTTTATGCAGAAAAAGGAAACACAGACTTACTAAACATGAGCAAACATTCAGCTGGTCGCGAAAAACAAGCATGTGCAACAATCCAGAGCTTCTGGACTGAATAGATTCACGTTGCTCAGAGAAAACTAAACCTTGGCAGAGCCTGAAGGTGCAGAAATCCCCAACTGCTGATTCAGAGGAGTTTAATAGCTTGCTGAGAGACGCAGAGCAGGGAACAACAATTCACAGAGCATCCATACATTAAAGCAAGTGCTGCAGCATTCCAGCTTTGCTGAGTCCAGTCTGCTCTATCAGCTCTGCAATCCGGTCCCGGTCCTGAGGGTGCTGGTGCTGCAGGGTGTCTCTGGAGGATGACGGGTGGCGAGGAGCCGTCAGAAGCTGCTGATTCGATAACCATGCACGATGCCACAGGCCTCTTTGGAGACGAGGCCTGCAGGAGAGCGCTCGAACACCTGCGTCGTCGCCTGCCACACGCCTGCTATGGACGACCGGTGTCGCGTGCTGACATTCTCCTCTGGTACCGCCATCCTCGAGCTGCGCAGCGACCTACGCGCTCCTCACTCGTGCCAACCGTCCGCCAGACCGCGCCGTCACACGCCGGGCGCGCGCACACGTACTCGCGTGATCACTGCCGATGCACAGCGCAAACCACGCCCGCCACTATCTGTGTTCCGTGGGCGCGGCGCACACTTACGGGCCTGTAGCGCTGCCGGACACAGTCGTCCGTGCTGCTGACCCTGCCTGGCGGGCAGGGGGGGCGGGGTGGCGGCGTGCCGGACCCCCTCCTTGATGGGACTCTGCAGGCAGTGGACGAACATCTCTGCCGGTATGCTGCGGATGTCCCTGCCCTTCAAATCATCGGGGACACTGCACTGCATCGCATCCACCTGTCCACCTGCGGCCACACAGGAAGGTGAGGGGGGAGCGAGGAAAGAAAGACAGGAGGGCATTCAGCCTCAGCGCAGAATACATCTTTCTGCAGAGATTAATTGCTTTAATAATATCAGCTCTGCAGTTCTTACCTCTGTAAAGCAGCCACTCCATCCAGTGCTTGAAGTTCCTCAGCTTGCAGTCACACTCCCAGGGGTTCCCCACCAGCTGGAGCTGCTGCAGCCCCACCAGGGGTTCAAAAAGGGCTCTTTCCAGGGCCACAAGGCGGTTACTGGCCAGAGACAGCCAGGCGAGTCTCTGCAGTCCATCCAGAAGGCCCTTTGGAAGCCACTGGAAAGCGTTTGAGGACAGGTCGAGCCCCTGCAGCTGCCACAGCCCCATGAAAGCCTTGCTGCTCAAACCCGTGGATGCGCTGGCGTTAAGTTGGTCTGATCCTGAAAGATGCACGCCGAGGTAGTTAGAGGAAAGATTTAACCAGCGCAGGCCGCCGAAGCCCAAGAAAGTTCCGGGCTGGAGGCTGTAGAAGTGGTTCTGGGAGAGATCCAGCAGCTCCAAGCCGGTCAGGTTGAAAGCGTCTGTCCTTCCCAAGGACGAGAGATTGTTTTGGGACAGTCGGAGGGACAGGGAATCCCGGCCCAGCATCTCCATGACGGGGGTCAGGGAATGAAGGCCGACTGCAGAGCAGTCAGTTGTGTTGGCGTAGCAGGTGCAGGAGCTTGGGCAGCCGCTGACCGAGCCCACAAGGCCGAGAAGAACCAGAACCAAGCTGATGACAGCAACACAGACTGGAAGAAAGGAGCGGCAGTCAGAGAAACTCATTTGTCCAAACAGAGGTTATTATTAAGATATGATTGAGAAAGCAGGAGATTCTGAAAGCTGGAAAAGCTGAGTAATGCTGCTTTTCTCCCTCAAGTTGAAGGAATTCTTATCCGACGGTTTCAAAATGATACTTCAAAAGAACTCTTCCTCTGAAGAAGAGTGTCAGCATCAATGAGGATGAGGAACCGGGTCATGACTCACTCAGTCTCTGCAGACGATGTGGTCTCCTGAGATTCTGCCTCTTCATGGCTGCAGCTTCAGCTCCGCTGTAGCATCAGTATGGCATGTGGCGGCTCTTGGAGAATTCCCTGAAAAAACTGGAAAGAGAAGAACTCACAGGTCACATGGAAGAGGTTCCAGTGAAGTTTAACCCTCATGGAGCTTTAAACGAGTACCTGAGGAAAAGAAAACCTTTTATTCGGAGTTCCTTTTAGTCCACATGTGACAAAGTCAAGGCCCCAGGGGCCGGATCTGGCCCTCGGGTAATTATATCCGACCCTCCAGATCATTTTATTGTTATTATTGTTATTGATGGTATCTGGTGCTTAGTTCTAACTTGTATAATTTTGACAACATTTATTTTTATGGAGAGTAAAATATTGAAAGTTATTTAAGGTTTAAATTGATTTATTCTGGAATAATATTCCTGCACTTTTATTATTTATAGTTATGTTAAAAAGTTACAGTTTTAAAGTTTTAAAAATTAGCATTACGCTAGGTTTTTTTTTAGTTTTTTAGCATTTACTAATGTTCTTTTTAAGCTGTTTTGGATTTTAGCTAACATTTCAGCTACATGCAAGAGGTTTTGACTAATTTAGGCTTTATTTTGTTTTTAGGCTGTTTTGGAGTTTAGCTAATATTTCATCTAAATGGTAGCTGTTGCTAATTTAGGTTTTTCAGTTTTTTTAGGCTATTTTGAAGTTTAGCTATTTTTAGCTACTTGCTAGCCATTTTGGCTAACCTAAGTTTTTTTTAGCTTTATAGGATAATTTGGTATTTATGTAACATTTGATCTGGCTATCAGCATCATTGTTTTCAGCTATAAAGTTCAGCATCTTCAGCTATCAGCTCTAGCCTCTTCAGTGACCGAATTAAGATTATCGCAGTTAATGCTATATATCTAGTTCATAATTATGTTAAAAGTTATTTCTTTAAAACTTTAAAAATTTAGCTTTAAAGAGTTCAATAAATTTGTATCTTGTTCAGCCCGTGACATAAATTGTGTTTTGGATTTTGGCCCCCTGTGCGATTGACTTTGACACCCCCTTTAGTCTCTGAAGCACCTGGAAAGCGAAAGCAGGACGACGGAAGATGCTGAATCAAAGTTCTGTCTGTTTTGCTGCTGACGCGTTGCTTTTTTTCTTTTCCCTAAACTGCTCTTTAGGATGCATAATCTTAATAATCCCCTGCAGTGCATTCAGATTTGCTTCGCTCTCTTCCAGATCCACATGCATTCTCCTCCATTCACTGCATTGGTCATGCATCGATGCGCAGAATGCTGAGACCAAATAGAAGGGAGAATAAACTCCTTTTAAGTCCGAGGCTTTAGTGACCCAAAAAAGTGCATCTTGATGAGGACGATTAGAGGAAGAGCAATGTTGGCACAGATTAAACATAATCTGTGGGTTTACAGGCCCTGATCTTTAGTGTGATTTACAAGTTTTACTTTTGCCCGTCATGTTTTTTTGCTTTATGTGCAGAGAAAGCATTCAGAGACACTGCTGCTTCACACAGAAGTTATTACCAACTGTTCCTAAATCACCCACTGAACATCCACAGAGATGCTGCAGATACAGCAGAACAAGTTTGACTAAATGCAGTAAAAGATCCTGCAGCTTCTATGCTTTGGACAAGTTGAAGCTACTTCTGTTCTATGTGATTTATTTTTTAATTCCTCACCTTTTCACCTCTTTAAGAAAGGCAAAAGAGAAATGAAGCGATAGGAAAGGGCTAAAGGGCCCACTTTGGTGCAGCTTGTTTGTGTTTCACGGTCACAGATGATGGTCACTGCTGCAGACTGCGTAACGCAGCTATGGAAGCTGCTGGCGTCCTCTAAATGTTTAAATAAAACTGTTCAGGTGCTCGTTGCATGGTGGTGCAGTGGTCAGCGTTTTTGCCTCACAGCAAGAAGGCCCCGGCTCAAATCCCAGCTGGGACCGTTCTGTGTGGAGTTTGCATATCCTCGTGCAGACGTGGGTTTTCTCTGGGCACTCCAACATCCTCCCACAGTCCAAAAACCCTGCTTCAAGATTGATTACTCTAAATCACGGGTGGGCAAACCTTTTGTCTTGTGGACCACAAAAGGTTCTAAAATTTGATAGATGGGCCAGACCAGGAGCTAATACAACATGGAATCTGGACAAAAACAGGAATTTCATATTTAAAAACGGTGGTTTTTGATTCTATTTCATTGCAAATTGCTTCAATTGGTTGATTTCTTTCAGGGAAAAAACACACTTAGAAAAAATCTGTTTGTTACATTGTAATGATGGAAAAATCTTCAAAATAACTTTCTGTACCTAAACACAAGTTAGTTTATTTGAGGTGCATCCTCTAAGGTGAGACACCAGAAGTACAGGGAGATTAAAACATTAATTTGAGCTATGTCCAAATTCCTTTCCTATTCACTATATAGTTTGTTTGTCATTTTCTAGTGTTGTTTGAATCTACAATTCAAAAATTGAGTGCACTAGAAATTTCCCAGAAGTCTTTGCGAAAAACTATCGTCCATCAATGCTCACTACATCGGCGAATATAGACCACAATTCATTGCAGTTAAAAAATATTGCGGAAAAAATATGTTTAAACGTATTTTTCTAATAAACCATCCATATTTTCATCATCAGAACACAGTAGAGTCATAAATAAATGTTGGGAAATGTTTGGATTGATTCAGTTTTCACTTTGTGAAACCGGGGATGTCTTATCATAGCAAAACATAAGTCAAGTAGTGAGCATGGTGTCGGAATTGCTTTAAAATCCAGGGTACTAGATGGTCCTACACTATGTAGTTTTTTGGTAGTTAGAGATTAGGGTGGGAATTCGTTCACAAATGGATAATCAAAATAATTTATTCCAGTGATTAATGAGGCCACCCCTCCTCTAAATTGTCCTTAGGTGTGATGTTGAGAGTGTAACCTCTATGTCCTACAGTAGCCAGGTTAGAGTCTGGAAGCCCTGGGATCCCTGAAAGGGATACAGCGGGTTAAGAGGATATATATATGGATGGATGGACGGACGGTTGGATGGATGAAATGATGGTTGGATCTCTATCTCAAGCAGGCTAACAGAGCCTCTGAAAAAAAATTTTTTTTAAGGAAAATCATTGTTACTCTGACAAATCCAACTAATCAGCGACATAAAAAAAAAAAACTTGTCCACTTGTTTCAAGCCTGCAGTCCTGAAGTGTGGAAAGACAGAGTCAGGAGCACCATTTTTATCTGAACCTTAGGCTTTATTCAGGATTAACGCTAATCCTCATCCCAGTTACATAATAACACACAAAATCAGCAGAAAAAAGATGTCATCTTATTCTCATCCGGTTGCTTACTGCTCATCATCAGCGCTCACGTACTCATTCTTCAGAGAGCAGCTTCTCCGAGCCTGATACAGCTGACTGAAGCTGACTTCCTCAGTAACACTCTTCACTTGCTGATAAAACCACTTCCTCCTTCAATTGGATATAATTCTTTTAACATAGAATTATTGCCTGAATGCCCAAAATAAAAACCCAATTAAAGCACCAACAACTAAGAACACAGAACAATATATACATGTAAGATGGCGCCAGAAAAAAACCTCAAGTCAGAAATTTTGCAACTTTAAACTGTTGCATAAGTGGAAATTTCTTAAACTTTAGGACGTTCAAAAATGACATTTTAAAAACTTTTCAGAACTATCTGCTTTTAAATCTGAAAAAAGTGTAACTTTCTAGCAGTTTAGTGCGCAAGACAGAACTTTACTTGTAGAGAAAAAAACGGTGAAATGCAAGTTTTTTCTCTGTGAATCGGATGATCACGTAATTACGTTGAAGAGAAAAAAGGTTGAAATTGAAAATATTTACCTTCAAAAAACACAACTTTACAGGCTGCATGTTGTTAAAATGCTTGTCACATGAAGTCAGACGGATGCTTCTGTTTATGTTCAGTGTGGCAGACATGAACTTTGAAAGCTCGAGGTGATGATGTCTGAGTAGATTCTCGCTCCTTCCTCTTCTCCTCTGACTCACCCTGTCGTGTTCAGCTATGGGCTTCCGAGGTCAAAGGTTCTTTGCTGAGTCGCAAAACTCCCGGAGAGCATTGTGTGGTGTGCACCATCACATCCAGCAGATTAACGCGCCGCTCAGGTCTCTGAGCTGGACAGATGTCTCGACAGGAGGGCAGATGGAACCAGCAGCTGGCCCTCTCACTCGCCTTCACTTCTGCTGCTGTGTCGTCAGTTCTCATCCACTGCTTTCTTTAAGCTTTCACTAAAACCCTTCTCCCAGGAGGGAATACCATGCTATGATAACCTCTGCTCAGTTTTCTGGCTCACTCTCCTGGTTCAACCATTTTAGCTCAAACATCTCAATTAAAGTGGGTTCCTTGAACCTCTTTTCTAACTTGTCAAAGTTGACTTTTCTTGAAGGACTGCCTCATTGAAAATGTTTCACAGCAGGGCAGGGAGCCTGCTGTCTGTTCATGGTTCCAACCGCTGTTTTTTCTGCACAACAAACTGTCTTTGCCCTTATAGCGGAAACATGTATGTCTCTTAAATCCGACTTTTCTGTTACCTTCTCCCACATCAGCTGTGCAAAACGCTCCAGTATTTGCGCTCCGACTTGACATGCTGCTAGCAGCTTTTTGGCCTCAGACAGGCAGTCTATCTGGCCCCCGTACCTGAACTTTCTTCCAAAGGCAGCAGTGTAAAGGCCCAGAGCAGAAATACACTGCAGCATGCTCACTGAGGGCCAAGAAGAGCAGAAGAATAAGACATGGACGCAGTGATGTGAACTTTTCACTGCATGGCTGAGACCTTATGCACATTTGTAGACTCCACAGAATGTTTTTCAGAGCAACTCTGCCCCCGCTCACACAACAGCATGTGGATCCATCATAAAGAGGTTTTCTGAGACCTCAGCGGTGCTCCAATCTAATGAATCAGAATTCAAATAATTCACTTCCAGTTAGTCCCATCATAACTTGGCATATTTTTTGTTAAAACCACAATCACAGTGAACAGATCAGGAGAGCACAATCGCACAAACATACAAACTCCAGGAGGAGAGACTCACCATTCTACACAGCTTCTGTAGCGTCCAGCTGGAGGTTTCTGCAGTTTTCACACAGCCTTTTAGCAAAACAATGACATCTACTAAAAAAAGAAAAAAAAAACTCTCCGTCCATCCATGGAGTCGGTTCAGAATCTGGGATGAACCTTCAGTCAACCATCACCTGGCTCCTCTTACTCAGCACCACCCGCTCTTCATCCTCTGAGCTCCGAATACTCCATTCAACACACAGCAGGCAGGCTGCAGGAGGAGGAGACTGGCGGGAGGCGGGGGGAGCGCTGCTGGTGTGTTTGTGGAGGGGGGGTGAGTGGCAATGCGCTTGTGTGTCCTGCTCTGTAGGAAAACAGTAATGCACTTCAGCAGGACTAATAAAGTTTTTTTTTTTATATATGTAACTTGAGCAAGACACATGAACTCAGCACACAGATACACACACACAAAAAAAACGCACATTCAGCACCTGGGCAAAGCAGCGTACAAACAAGTCTGCAGACTCTCTTCTGTACAGGATTAAATCTAATCTGACAGATCTAAATTTCAGTGGATTACCAACTTCCTCCTGAAGGTGCTGAAATTGCAGAGAAAGACTGAAAAGAATAGGAACTGGATTGTTTTATGAATGAAATGAAGCGACACTGATGTTGGAGGAGCTGCAGATTTGCTTAGCGTCAGACTGAAAGACTGTGTGGGAGTCACCGGGCCGTTCACACACACACACACATATGTGAAGAACTTCTCCTGAGTTAGTCCATTTTGTGTTGTGAGCAGTGGAAAGAGCAGGAAGAGGATCCTCTGGTTTGGTCACGTCACCACCAACAACCTCATGTCTCACTGCAAATTTTCCTCACTTTCAGGGAAATTTCTGTTGTTTGGTTCCTTTTCATTTGAGTGCATGGAGAGCAAAGTGCTGCTGGTTTTTCCTCACAATTCTGAACTTCATGGTTAAATCAATGGAGTGAGCTTTTCTACTTCTCTGCACATCAGGAATGTAACCCATGTTTAGGTTGAGGAAAAAAAGAGATAATTACTGAAACCAACTAAATTCTGTTGCCCTCTTCATGTACAAAGTGTGTTAAACAAAGTCAGAAAAAAGTTCAATACCAGGGGTGAGTATTGGCAAGAGTTTGGCAATACAATATATATCAGAAATCTTTTGATTCAAGCAATCAAAAAAATAATTCATGTGTAAAACAATCAATTAACAATAGCTTACATGCATAAAAACATATAAAACACAGGATAACTAGACATTAAAAGATAGATTACCTGAAAGGGAGTGGGAGGAAGCGAATTTATATAATCTCTCCCTGGCTCAACCATACCGTTTCCTTTAAGTGTATTATCATTCATTTAAGATCAGATATTTATATCTTTCCAACATAGATTCCAATTTTTAGGAATCCTCAACTAACAATAAATCATATGACTATGTTAGTAGATTTAACTCTATTTAAATAACCTATTGCAATACAGTATGGCTCTGTACTGTGTTTTTTTTTTTTAAGTATGACTTATAAGATAAACTCAACCTGAATATTAATATAATTTTCATGGCAATAAAATTGTAAAATTCCTTTTATTTAATGATCATATAGCTAAGCGCTGCAGCTGTATCACATATACAAGTTGCTTTTACCCAAGCAAATTCATGGCACTTTCTGTTAGTTTATTAGCAAGTGTTTGTTCCTATAGGGAACAGTCAAAATTTTCTGATTTCCATGAACAAAAAAAAACTCAGTATTAGAAAAAAACAGAATGAATGTTAACATTAATGTTCTAAAAGTGTGACTGAGGAAATAGTTTATTTCTAGAATAACCTAACCGGTTAGGTGGGAAACAAAAGTAAGACGCTAAAGGATGCTTATAAATACTTAATTAGATATCCCCTTGTCAGTATTTTGATGAAATATCGCAGTAAACCATCAAATCCATTTTTCTTCCCCACACCCCTGCTCGATCTGAATTTTAACTCTTTCACTGCGTCTTCTTGAGGCTCTCATCATATTGTTGGCTTCTGTCAAGCTGCAGATCACAAATTTAATAAACTTTTTCTTATTTCTTGTGCATTGCTTG
Source organism: Oryzias javanicus (assembly GCA_003999625.1). Taxonomy (NCBI): domain Eukaryota; kingdom Metazoa; phylum Chordata; class Actinopteri; order Beloniformes; family Adrianichthyidae; genus Oryzias; species Oryzias javanicus. The sequence goes on along the minus strand of CM012442.1, from coordinate 7,455,896 downwards.
ATTTTTTTGCACATTTACGGGTAACTTAAGGTGTTTTTCTGTTTGATTAACTGTCATTGGAGAGAACCGTATCTGAATTTTCATTGAACCAAATATGACAATAAATAGACATTTTATTCTATTCTCTAAAAACCATTTCAAATTGTGATGGAAAAGCTCCTAATGTTTTCAGCTGTCAAGTTCCTGTGTGGTTGTGCAGCTGTGTGGATGATGAGGATGTGGACCTCCAACACAGTTTTCAGTAGTACCAAAGTGGTTCAAAACTACTCAAATCATTCCTAACCAGTTTCTATTGTTGGTTGTATTTAAGGGGAAAGATAAAATCAATATTTAGCTTTAAGACTAAATTATCACAAGATTCATCTCTCTTGATAGTGAGACCGCGACCAATCAAAAACTGCAGGTTAACCTTCTGACCTGATAATCGACATCAGTGGTTTCAGACTCTATCAGCCATCTTCTGAATGCTGGTTGTGTACTCCAGGCTGAAGTATACAATAATGCAGCTGCCACAGTGCATCACAGGGAGACACGTCATCATGCAGTGTGCCGGAGCAGCCACCATCAGCCTCTTTGCATCCATTCATTAGTGTCAGGACGGGAAGAAGGTGAAACCGGGGTTGAACTGATTGCCTGTCCTCCTCCTCCTTCCACAAACACAGTCTTTGGAGGCTCCATCTTATCCTCCTCCTGTCTTGATCCTGTCTGTGTGTTTTCTATTTATAGCTGTCGGGTTGCAGATGTCCTTGGATCTGCTGGAAAAAAGATTTTGGGCCATCGCCAAGCAGGTGACCGCAGGACTCACACACACATACACACACCCACAGCTGCTGCTGCTGCTGTTGGTGTTTTTGGGTACCAAGCTTATTTTATTGCTCACTGTGACCAACCCATGCTGACTCAAACTATCAAAACTCTGACCTGACTGATTTCACAGCTCGAAATATTGTGTTAAAAATAATAAAAGCATATTTAAGCATTTACGAATACCCCAAAAACACTTAAAGCCGACCCTTTTATAAAGTTCATTTTGAAGTGTCCACAGGAGGTAACAAGATCAACAATGTTGCTCCTATTTCTGCACATCAAAATCTACATGCTTGGTCTTTCAGCCTCACATTTTGGCATAAAGCATTGAACTATCAACACCTGTAGCAGCTGGTCTGATCCTGCACTTTACCTTTAAGATTAAGGAGACAGAGCTGAGCTTCTGTTGCTGTTTGTTCTCCTTGCAATCAAATCAGAGCTTCAATAGAAGCGAAATAAATCAAAATATTACATTCACTACAATTAAAGTTTCCCCTCGTTCAGGACAATTGAGCAATTAGCGTTTTTACCTTTTAAGTTTTGTTATTTCTGAGGATAAACTGCAACATTTTGCCCAAACATAGCATAGCAGCAAGCTCACATCCAGCCTTAAACCAGAGTGTCTTTCATTTTAAACAGGATCTGACTTAGACAGTCTAAAACATGATGGTATGAGGTGACAAGGACTGCTGTTTCTGATGCTCTTGTTTTGTTTTATTTCTCCAGCCCAGCGACACAGACGTGAGTAATGACTAATAATAGTTGCGGTTCAGAGAAGTCTTCCTCCTCCCTCCCTGGTGTTTTGGACTTGTGTTTGTAATGCTGCCTCTGTCTCTCAGTGCTCAAACGTTGAAGGCGTGTGTCCGCTCAGCTGTGAGAGTCCTGTAAGTCACCAGCTTCTCTACAACAACAGAGCTCTTCTTCTTTGCTGAACTTACTCTCTCTCTCTCAGGATCTTAACTGTTTCTTGGTCGACAACAATGGCTTCATCCTTCTGTCCAAAGATCGGAATGAGGTAAGACTCGGCTTTTCCAACAGGTGCTTGGAACCAACAATTATTTTGGCTCCCAGTCACTGTCCAGACAGGCAACCTATATTTCCGTCCTGGGGGGAGCAAAAACACTAGGAATGAATGTGCCAGTCCAAACACAGTCAAAACTAAGGGGATTGAAACAATGGCCCAACAAAAATCAGGGAAATATCTGATCTAGCTAGCTGCTAGACCATCAACCAAATCTAAACTATTCCAAAGGAACAAATAAAGCAGGGGTGTCAAACTCCTGGCCTCGAGGGCTGGTGTCACACATGTTTTCCAATCAACCTGCTGTTGAAGCTCCTTATTGGCTAAACATACCTGATCCAGGTAATCAGCTGCAGATAAGCAGGATTTCTGGAGGTTGGCCCTGTAGGCTTTGAGCTTGACACCCCCGAAATAAAGCCTTCTAATCAAGACTACCAACCCAACCCTAAAACAAAACTAAGAACCCTGCAGAGGACAGAGAAAGAGCTGGCAAAGTACCAACACATGCCCTGCTCCCAAACTTCCTCCTGCTCTGCTCCTCTGGTTTATACTCCCAGCAGGTACTAGTCAGGTGTGGGAATGATCTCTGAGCAGGTAAAACAGCCTTCAATGGAATTCTTTAGAAATGAATGGATGAGCTTATTCTTACCGTCACTTGAAGGTTTTTTTATTTATATATTGAGAAACTGTCAATTTTCAAAACATAAGAAGGACGAATCTAGAGCAGGGGTGTCAAACTCAATTGCACAAGGAGCCAAAATCCAAAACACATTTTACATTATGGGCCGAACAAGACAAACATTTATCAAGCACACTAAAGCTAAAACTTTAAAACTTTAAAACCGTAACTTTTTAACATGATTATGAGCTAGATAAATAGCATTAACTGCAAAATTGCTAGTGTGAATGCTGTAAGCTGAATTTGGACGTCGAATGTGCTACTGCTGATAGCTGAAAATGCTGAAATTTATAGCTAAAAACGCTAAAGCTTATGGTTGAAAAGGCTGAAGCTGATAGCTACTAAAATATTAGCTAATTTCCAAATTAGTCTGAAAAACAAACCAAAAAATGTAGGTTAGCCAAAACAGCTACATGTAGCTAAAAAAAAGCTAAACTTTAAAATAGCCTAAAAAACTGAAAAGAGCTTAAACTAGCCAAAATAGCTAGCATGCAAATATTAGCCTAACTCCAAAACAGCCGAAAAACAAACAAACAAAAAAGCCTAAATTAGCCGAAACAGCTAGCAAGTAGCTGAAACATTAGGTAAACTCCAAAATAGCCTAAAGAAATCTTAGTCAATGCCAAAATAGTCTAAAAAGCTAACCGTAACTTTTTAACATAATTATGATTAATAAAAATTGAGGAATAGTATTTCAGAATAAATAAACTTAACCTTAAATAACTTTCAGTATTTTACTCTTCATAAAAATATATTCTGTCAAAATGATACAAGTTAGAAATAAACGCTATAACAACGGGCCGTTAACAACAATAAAATAAAATGATTTGGAGGGCCGGATTCGGCCCCCGGGCCTTGGCTTTGACGCGTGATCTAGACCTTCAATGTCATTTCCTGAACTCACTGATGTTCAGCTCTTCTGAGATGCAGATGGAGTATAGAGAGTTACGGCTGCAGCTCTCTGGGTTACGTATTGCACAGACAAACACCATCTGGACCAGTCACAGGATTTTGGGACAGTCCTAATTTTAATCTGCATGTTTGTGGCCCATTAGCAGTGATTACGCCAGCTGTTTCACCTGGTAGCTGCATCTGAGCTGGCAGGACTTCAGCGCAGAAGCTGCTGGAAAAATGAAAGTTTTTTATCTTTGTGTTTATTTTTAGATCGATATCAAAAAGTAACAAACAAAAAGATTTCTATGCTAAAGAATCAAATTAAGAGGACGTCTTTTCATTAGATAATCCAGAAGTAATCTTTTTAATTACTTGCATTTGGCTTAAAAATGGTTTTGAATGGTTTCCAGTCACAGTTATGTAATAATTCATATAATCTCCTGGAAACAAAAACAAGATGTTTGTCTGGCCAATTTTGACTACACTTAATGTAATGAATCTGTAATTACAGTGTTTAATTGATTTTAATGCAATGGTTGTTTTCAACCATAAATGGCTTTCTGCTCCAGAGTTCCGAGATGTTCAGGTCCGTCCAGCAGCAGCTTGTTGGATTTGGATTAACTGTTAAGAGCCCTCAGCTTAATGCTGAGCCTTCATGTTTCCATAAATACTCACATTCCCCTCAAACACACAGTCAGCTGTGCAGTCACACCTCACTGATGTCCAGCTGCCAAATCTTTATTACCCCTTCGGGTAAAGTTCTGCAACTGCACATTTGTTGTAAAGTCACCATCTAAGGGAATAGAGCTGGTATTTAGCAGACTGTTTGAAAATTAAACTAAATGCAGTATTAAAAAAGTATACCAGCAGATAGAACTGGCTGCACAGTAACACTGCAGTAAAAGGGCATCAGACGCTTGTTTTTGTTATTTGCATTTTTACTGCACTCCCAGCGGCCTTAAGCAGATATGATGATGAAGTGCTTCCTCCATGTTTTGCTGGCCTTTGCAGGAAGTCTGTGGAAAAATCCGAAAGCCTCCCCTAAGGGGGGAGCCGCCGGTGTGTGAAGGCGCAGCTGACGGCCCGCTGCAGGGAGCAGTAAAAATGTGAACGAGAAAATATTGATAATTGCTGAGTAAGTCGAAAGGGTCAGTAAGGGCAGGTATGGTGAGCCATGTGTCCAGGCAGACAGATGGTTTCTAAACTCCTGGACATGAGGAAGACCGAAAACTTTCTAGTTGAAAAGTTTCATTTAGGTAGAGCTCTAGCCATAAAAAAAATAAATAAAAACTCACCACGGAATCATAAAGACAACAAAGCTTCTTTGAGTCTTAGTCGCACCTGCCCTTAAAGGTGAATATGGACTGTCTGTGGTGTTTAAAATTTGGCTAATCTGTGGCCTGCAGGAAATTTTAAGATTGTAGATCACTTGGCGAACCCATGAAGTAAAAACGTTCATGCATATTTTTTCTATGGGTATGCTGCAGGGGTCAGGTTGTAGTGAACACGTGAGGGTGAAGGAGGTTAGACGCAAGCGTGTCGTTCCGATTCTTCTTTCTTTTTTCTATCCTTGCGTACTGCGCTGGAGGCCAATCAGTCCTGTTCAAGTGAAAGGTGACTACTCCCTGCGTGCGTCCTGATGAGGAAATTAAACCATCAGATTTGAGTTTGTTTGCACATTTTACAGTATCTTAGGGTGTATTCAGACAGGAAAAGTCTGTTGGTCCCAGGCTGAGTCCGGATCGAGTCCTGAACCTGGTGTTAGCTCTGTATTCAGACTTCCATCTATCGGAGATTTCTGTTTCAAATCAAAGCTTATAAACCAAACCATGTGACTGAAGATCTCTTCTGTCATTGACCAGGAGTTATGAGGGTAAGCAACAAAAAAAGACTAATGCAAGTACTAAGCTTTGGAATCCTTGTCGGGATAGTTTTACTTGTTCAAACTTTATATTTTGCCAAACTATTTTGAATGTCTGTATCAACGTCAAGTACAACACTTTTTACTTGTTACTCTAGTACAGTGGAAGCTTGCTGTGAGGCAGTTACAGAGGAAACGGTGGCTAAGAAAATACACTAAAAAGTGTTTATGACCTATAGATTCTTGGGAAAACAGTGAGAAGGAATGTGTATCAATTTATACGTTTTTTTAAGGATTCATCTGAACACACGTCAATGACTTTCTGATGCATTTACATCCCATGAAGACCAGCTATAGTGGCCATTTGGTTCAGTTGTTCCACTCAGAGCACAGAGTCTATTCAGACTGAGGAAACCTTAGTGCAAACAGGAGTTCAGTCCCATTGGAAACAAACTGAGACCACCTCAAAAGATCGGCCGTAATGTGCGATTTGTTAAAAAATAACCAGAAAAAAACCCAGAATGCCCTCCTCATTACTCCCAAGCAAAAGATGGCAAGGGACTAATGATGTGGGCTTGTTTTGATCCCTTCAAAATCTAGACATGAAACAGGCATTTTTAAGTGTAGAAGGTTTTACAAACTGAATAAAATCGACAATGTAATCATCATGTGTCCACAATGAGCAGAATTGATTGCACCTTGTTTAGTGCCATAGACCTTCTAATTTTCCATCTAATAAACTAATTCCCTAAGAGTATGAGATGGAATGAAAGACCCCTTTAAACCTAAATAAACTGAGAATTCATCCATAGTGACATTGATGAACTCACCAGAAATCATCCAGTTCAATCTACTGTTGAGGTTTTACAAATTGTTGAACATTGAATGTTTAAAAAACTGAAGAATCCACAGGTGATGAACAGGAAGTAGGAGAGCCACACATTTCATCGTTCAACACTGCTGGTTGGCGCTGCTGGTTTTTGTACAGAAATGGTTTTAAGTTTCTTTAAAGGGAAACGATTGTGTTCAGAAGCTGAGGCACATTCAGAATTTCTCATTCTGATGAAGAAGAAAAAGAGGAGTCTGAATGTGAACGAGGCTGCTGAGACAAAGTCAATGAATAATTCAGATTCTTGCTGTTCCTGAGGACAGGGAGCTAACGCACTGTAGACCCTCAAACCGTCTAACGACTGATGTCCCTGCAAAGCTCCTTATGTAAAACTGTGCATGCACAAAGGCAGAAATGTTTGCAAAAAACTTGTGAAGAAAAGCTTTACAAAGGATTTTTTGAGACTGAGGGACCAAAACAAAGACCTGTGTGGTTCTGCTGACCTGGACTCCATGATGGTAAAGAAGATAGGGATTGGTGGCTTGGCAGGATAAGAGGAGAAATATTTTCATCTTAAAAAACTCTGTCCAGATGAGCTTTTTTAAAACTTTCTGCTTTCTGGATGAAGAAGTCTTCACATTTACCTTTAGACATGAGCTCTTTAAATCATCTTTTTAAATCTAAAATGTTTTTTTCTGTGCGATTTTGCTGTAAAATTCCCAAGCTCATGCTGCATCTACTCTCTAAAAAAAAAGTCTTTTTTTTTTTTTCTTTTTGAAATTTAACATGTTTCTGTTCTTAATTTTTCTAATCTGACATTGTTAACTGTTCAGACAGGTTCAGTTCTTTGTGTGTCTTTCCCAGATCGGCCGATTCTTCGGTGCTGTTGACGGGTCCATCATGGCGTCACTGATCAAGATGGGGATGTTTAAAAAGTACATTTGATTTAGACTCGTGTCTGTTGACAAATTCACTTTAAAGGTTTACGAAGAATATTCAAACGTGTCTCCCTGTATAACTATGTCTTTGCAGAGTGTCTCTGTTTGACTACCAGGCCATGTGCAAGAACAGTCACCATCACAGCAGTAGTGCCCGACCTCTGTTCACCGTGAGTCTCCAGCACTAACAGGTTGCCGTGCACCAGCACAATGTCCGAAGCTCTGATGGTAGACGAAATGGACGGTGACACGTTCACACCCTCTTAGACGTGAACAGCGCTTTACTGACTGAAAGCAGACAAAAGTAGAAGTTAGATAAACATTAGTCTTCTCATAAATCTGAGTTCAGCTTTAAAAAAAAACAGATTTCAGTGACTTTAACAAACTCTTATAACTTCCTGCACGTCTTCTCTCCTTCTTGTAGCCGTTCTACGTCATGATGGCTTTGATCAGATGGTTTTTGTCAAACGCTCTAATGTAAGTATGACCTAGAAATGTGAATGTTTTCACAAAAGTATTCCATTTTTTTTTTATGTGTGAATTTTGCAACTGTTTTCTCATTTCTCTCTAGTTTGCAAAAAGTTTCCTGAAAAGAAGCCTTTTTTCAGTTATATTTTGTATTTGTTTTGTTGTTTTCTGACATACTCATGCTTTTTTCTGTCCCTCTTGACCTCACCCTTCCCAATCTATGACATAAAGTTCAATCGGCATTTGTTATCATTTTGCCAATGTAACTGCTCAGCAATTTCAACCTCAAACGGCTGTTTGTGGGTTTAGCAATTTCTTGTTTCAAACTGCTGAGCTCCTTTTTTAGCTGCTGAGTTCAGTTCACTCAGTTCTACGCTAAAAGGTCAAAACTGCACAATTAAACATGAAAACATCATTTGGGACTAGCGTCTCCAGAAGCCTGTAACTGCAGAAATGACTGAGATGTCTGTTTAACTTTGGATCTAAAATGAAGAAACAATGCTGCCCTCTAGTGTTTGTGTTGTGGTGAGAGCTAGAACGTCAAACTAACGTCCATGTCAATATCAGTAATATCAGCATTGTCTTGTTTGTTTGCTCCTCCTCAGGTTCCTGCTGGACTTTAACTTCTGTGGTCTCTGGCACTCAGACTATTTTGTAAATGGTGAGATGATCATTAAAGTAACTTCGCTTCTCCTCTATTTGTGAACCACTGCTGGAGAAATAAGAAGATGCAGCTTATTTTTGACTGGAGAGCTGCTATTTGGTCATTCATCTGAGGTGTAACTTGAGTTGGAGTCCGCAGATCTGTGTGTGTTTGTGTGCGATCCATGTATGTTATGTGTGTGAACTTTATGCTACAAAAACAACATACTTTGGAAAGCTATATAACTCCAACTTGTTGCAACTCTGCTTGTGTCTTCTCACTGTTTTGTTTTGGTTGCTGCTTCAACTCTTATTTTAATAAGTTAGCTTAAATAACATTGATTGTTGATATGGATAAGGCAGTACAAGATGTGTCCAGAACAGAAACAGAAGAGAAAAGCACCAAAATTGAATCTGTGATTTGTCAGAACAGACCTTGTTTCTCTGTTTTTGAGTCTGAAATACTTCATCATTATCTTCTGGATGGAGCTTCACTCAAAGCCGATGGTCTGACTCAAGATTGATCTTAAATGAAGTCCTGCTGGTTCCATAGAGAGCTGTGAAAACAGCAGTTTCAAAACTAATGATTATGAGGCTGAGGCTTCTGCGGAGCTGCGGCAGTCACGTGAAACAGGATGACAGTGTAGAGTCAAGTTCTGTGCAGATGTCTCGCTCTATCTCTGAAGTTCTCATACAGAGAAAAATAAAATTTAAAAATGAGACCTATTGCCTCCCTACTTAACACTCAGCTTTAAGAGGTAAGATTGGGGGATTGAATTCCCAAATGGTTCCCAAGTACGTTTGAGTCTGCAGCTAACCACTCCCCAAGGGCATTGGTCACATATGGAGAACAAATTTCACAGATTTTAACAATTAAACCCGCATTGTTTATTCTCAACATTTGTGCCCTGTGTGTCGTTCTGCTGCCTCATCATCATTCTCATCATCATCATCATCACCATCTGCCTGCTCGTCATCCTCCCATCTTCACCTGATCAGCCAAAGCTGGCTATCACACATGTGAGTTTGTGTGTTTTTTTTATAAATGGGGGGTCATCTTCATAATACAGAATTATCATTCATTTGCAATGCATGAAATCACAACCAATGATATCTCAAGGTGCCACACAACAGTCAAGAAAACATAACAAATTATTCCAGATCATAATTAAATTCAGTCTAAATCATTTCAGTATGGCCATTTTGTTTTTTTTTACAGTAATTCTTCAATGATTTGAGTTTTAAGATATTACTAGCTATGGAGGGTTGCAGTGATGCGCCCACTGTCATTGTCCCCAGAACTAGAAACTTTAATTAACTTTTATATTACGTTATATATCTTTGAAATGTTTTTTAGTGTACCTGAATTGAACAAACCACTGAAAAAAAAGGGCTGAATAGGAAACAAGAGTTGATCATCTAGGTCTTAATGTTTCAGAGAGAGGCTATACAGGGTTTAACATGTGTGTGTGTGTCTTTTCAGCTCATAAGCAGAGGAAGGTGGACGCGCTGCAGCCCTGTGACACGGCATATCCCGGCTTTATGTATGATACGTCCATCAGAGAGACCAACAGCCTCATTAAATGTGGACGCTGCCAAAAGTATGACACACACACCACAAACAAACTAGCACAGATTGCACTTCTGGCATCTTCATGACATTGTGTTAACTTTCATTAGAATGAGCTCTCTGAGTATAAAGGAGCAGTCTGGTCCTGTGATGAAAGTTGAGTAGAACTGACTGAAAACTGATGACGGGTTCATGTTTCAGGATGTTCGTGGTGCAGCAGATTCCTGACAGTAACTTGGCTCTCGTGGTAACACAGGCTTCTTGTGACTGTTCCCGTCAGTATGGACCAATCGTTCTGGATCCCAAAGAGATTAAATATATCCTTTGCTTAAAAAGACAAGTCTGCCCCCTACTGGGGGCGCTGTTTTTGCAAAAAGGTTAAAGTAGCAATGTAAGTTCAGCTTTCTGTAGTTTAAGATCAAGAATCACAAACCATACCCTTACATCTGGTGAGCGGACACGTTCAGTGATGGACAGAGAGTGGGTAGGGTTAGGATTTCCACAAGGACAGGGACTCCAAAGGGTTCCCCATCCTTGTTAAAGAACATATCAATGCGCGCAGAATGCCAATGTTCATTCATAAAATCATATTAAACTACACTTAAACTAAACAAGTTTGGATACATTTCCACATTTTCATATGTGGACTGGAGATACATTTAATTGATCTTAAAGGAGAGGAATAGAGGTCATCTACAGCAAGACAAAGCACCTGTGTGTGAATGGGATGAACTCAAGAGGAACAATTGGGTTACAGGAAGCAGAGGTGGAGAAGGATGTGGTGAGAGCACCCAAGTCCAAGGTCTCCAACCTTGTTCCTTGTGAGCTATCGCCCTGCTTGTTTTGCAGCTAATTCTGCATCAGTAAATACTGCTCACCTTGATCAGGTCAATCAGAAACTGGGCTCACTCAATCGAGCTAATCAGCAGTTACTGAAGCAGGGCTAGCTCCAAAACCTATTCTCACTCTCAACTTGTCACATATGGACGTTTGGTTAAAGACCACTCCAGGTCACTTTTTGACACTTTGGGTCTCCACTTTGGGTGTCCCCAACTCATCGTTTGCTGGCTGTGCGCAATTTCAAGGGTCTGTAACCCTTGGTGCAAGGTGCTGCACAAGTACCGGTCCTTGGTACCCAGCTGGTACTGGGTCCGGTGCCAGGTTAGGGTACCAGTGCCGAGTTATGGTACCGGTACCAGCAGTGGTACTGGACCTGAACCTGTGCCAGGTTAGGGTACTGGTGCACTCTGCGTCCTGGTACTGGACTGTTCAGTTTGTGGCCCGGAGGTTGGGGACCTGTGATTTAATGGGAAAAGTCAAAAAACGATGAGTTGGGGACACCCAAAATGTCAAAGAGTGACGGGGAGGAGTTTTTACCAAACGTCCATATGTGAAAATTTGAGAGTGAGAATGTTGGTAAAGACCAAGAAGGTTCATGGGTAGTGAGAAGGAGAAGATGAGGATGGGTAGTGTGAGTGAGGAGAGCGAGGTGTGAAGATGGATGTCAGTGATGTGTTTCGATGCCATATACCTGTTAGACCCCTGGACTTCCATCCAGACTTTTCCTTATAGTATATTTAGCTGAGTGGACAGGCTTAAATCTTGTGAAAAATGAAATTGTGTGAGTCCCGTCAGCTCTCGTTAAGCCAAAATATTCTCACTCGCCATATATGGACGTTTGGTTCGGGCCCCCTCCGCGTCACTTTTTGACATTTTGGGTCTCCCCAACTTATCGTTTCTTGACGTGCTGGCTGTTCCCATTCATCAGGGGTACCCAATGTCCTGGCTACAAACCAGTACAGGTCTGTGGGCCACTTGGTACCAGACCACAGACAGGTAAAAAATGAATATGCTAATTAGAGGTCCCCGACTATTGGGATGCAGACCGATACCCAAACCCTAACCCAGTACCGGTACTGTATATTGAGGGTTGGGGACATTATTTAATGGGAACAGCCAGCAGGTAAAAAAAATGACGAGTTAGGGACCCAAAACGACAAAAATTAATGTGAAGGGGGCCCAAGCCATATGTTCATATATGACGAGTCGGAAGTGGGAGTGTATAGTTTGAACAGATGATTATTCAGACAAAGCTACAGATCCCTCTATCTTCCTGAACCCTGAGAACATAATGCCACAGTGAAGTGCAACAGGATGAAGTCTCAGAAGGTGCGACGGCGTCCAGAGTCCTGCCATGCCTACCACCCAAAGGTCAGTGCTGGGGGCTGATCTGCTTCACACGCTTACACAGAAACTGCAGTGTGTTTGTGGCAGAAAACCACACAGTCATCTGCGTACGCTGTTAACAAACATTTGTCACTCTTCAACAGGAAGATGCTACAGAATGTGGCAGGGCATCGACCCTCTACACATCACTTCTGGCTTTCACAGCCTCTCTGCTCATCTCGTGGACCCTCCCCGGTTGGGCATGAACCTGTACAAAGACAGCAGCACCGATGGGAATGCAGATGCATCCAAAAGAGACAGACTTCACATGGGAAGACTTCTCTGGTTTTTGCCACGTTGACTGTTAGAAGCTCAGTGGATATGGACCTTTTTTTTTATATGAATTAGAGAAACTGACTCTGAGTCAAGGTGGAAAATCAGGCCCAACTGCAGCAGGAAGAAGCAGTTCTGTCTCTTAGACTGAGCTTGGTGCCATCAGACTCATACAAGAATGTAGCATCTTTGATACAGAAATGTGTGTGTGTGCGAGTACACTTTTGCTGTCACAATTAACCACTTTTGTACAGTAAAACACAGTTATAAGGAGTGAGATTTTTGCACATTGAAGTGATATTTAAATATACCAAAATTGTAGAAATAATGACAAAAAGTGTATTTCAAACATTAAAAGGCTTTTTAATATTGAAGATATGATGCTTCCAGACGAATTCTCTGTTGTTTATGCAGCTAACAAGCAAAATATGTGAGTGTTGATCTGTAAATTGTGTCAACATGAAAGAGTTGGGAGATAATTAATCAAATAATTATTTGATTTGAAGCAAACACAAACCTACCATCCACCCCGCCATCCATTTTGTAGTCATGGGGCTGCTGGAGCCAATCCAGCTACTGTTGGGTGAAGGGCGTCATAACACAAACAAATCAATACACACAATACAATGACAGTGCATACGCACATGCTTATGCATCACCAACTGACCCATGTCAAGCATAAATCATTCAGTCACTCATACTACTGTTGCAAAGGTGAGCTGGCACCTGTGCTCTGATGAGTGTCTGTATTCTATTGTGGTGGATGATAAAATGTAAAAAGACCCCCGCCGAAGGAAAGGTAGCAGTGGCATCCAGCCCCCCCACCCCCAGACACCTGCATGGGATAGCGGGTAGACGGAATTCACCCAACATTACCCACCCAGACCAGGGCCGGAAGAAGGGCGCACGGAGGATGCAAGCCCCACCCAAGGAGCAATAAATACATTTTTAAAAAAAGATAAATGAGTGCTCTTTTCCTTCATTTGCACATTTTCTTTAAAAAAAAAAAAAAAAACGTTTACCATTAATCACCAGCTTAAATCTTTCAATGTTATCTCGTCACAGTTTGAGTGGTCAAGCATGAATTCTGTGGGAAGATTTATACCATCTGTATATAAAGCGTTCCCCCACTTATTCTGGTTTCTTTATATGCAGATATTGCCACGGTACTGAGGTGTATCGCTGTACAGCAGAGCCCCTTTCAGATCACAGAGCGGGAGCACCCGTCGGCTATCCTGATCCGTGAGAGGATCCCTCCTCCTCTCTCCATGCCCCTGCATGGAGAAATGGCATCAGCTGACTCAGAAAAAAAAAATCCTGATGTGCTGAAGAAGATGATCACAGATGATTATTAACGTTCGGAGCGGATGTAGTTATTTGATGGAGGAGGAAGCATGTGCTCTTGATTTTAAGGCGCAGAGGGACAAAGGGTCACTTCTCATCTGCATCATAAATTTCGCTCTCTCTGTACAGTCTTTTGTTCTGAATTTTAAAAAATTTTAATTTAAATTTTTAAAACATTTTTTTTTTTTTTAAATGTAGTCGTATGGAGTCAACAATGGGACAATGGAGTCAAATGGAATAGCGGGTTGTCTGATAGACAGCAAAAATAAAGCTGGTAGAGGCACAATATTCACCATCCTCGTTTTTAACATGTGGAAGTATAGGTATAAGCAAGGGGTTGATTAAATTAAAAGACCACAATTTCAACTTATAAATTTCAGCCATTCTGGCACTATTTATTTCTAGTTTTTCTTCTTTCAATACTGCATAGTTGCCTGAATCCCGTCCATTAATCTATAACACGAAATGTTTTTGAAGGCATAAATGTAAAAGATCTACTGGACTCTATAACTCCTGCTGTGCCTCATTGACATTCAAACTGGTAACATTTTAAACAAAAATCAAGGAGGATCAATGAGCTTCCAAACTTCTGGAGCTTTTCTTGAATTTACTTAAGTACCTATAATCCTCCTCTTTATGGCAGAAAGATCCACAACCCCTACCTCATTCTATTCATGAATGTATTTTACAAAATGTCTGTGACAACGTGAATTTAGAGGACTCGTTGGTTAAATTTTGAAATAAAGGCAGAAACATTGGAGGACAATGAATGAATGAATGAATTAATGAATGAATCATACATGAAATAACATATCACATAATGAATAACAAGTAGATAACTTGAAAGGGAGTGGAAGGAAGCAAACTTAATCCCATCCCGGTTCGACCAAACCATTTTCTCTACATGAATTTTCAATGTCCGGTTCAGGATTTATATCAAATATTTGTACTCTAAAATCATAGATTCAGGTTATAAAGGATCATTAATATCAGGGATGTAATCAAATTTTAAAAAAATCCACAGACAAATAATTTATTATAATCAGTAACAATAAACTAAATATTCTCATTAAAAAAGAAAGTATGTGCAGATTGTATTCATCAAAGAATTATTGTAATAATGCAAAAAGTAATAAGTTGACAAGAAAAAAATCAGGAATTTGAGCAGAATCAGTGCTACATCACAGTTTGGGAACAAGTTTAAGGCCATGTAATCGTTCTTCGTTTAAATGACTGTGAAACGAAGTGAAGAGAGAAATGGAAAAAGTAAAAGTTGGAAATACAAAACAGCAGTTATCACAAATAAACATCATTGTTCACTTGAAAACCATTTTAGCTTACCGGTAGATTTTTTTTAAAGTTTTAAGTATTTCTCTTAAGTTTACAATTTGTAACAGAGTTTTAATTTATTTAATTTTTTACATTTTCTCTCTTTTCCTTCCTTAAATCATTATAAGTTTAAAGCATAAATTTTTCAAATTTATAATTGTATAATGTGTATTTTTAATTTTTAGTATTTCACTTTTTTTGTTTTGTACTTCTGGTTTCCTTTTTTAAAAGTTGTAGTCTGTATTTTGTTACCAATCTGTATTTTTTATTCATGTTAATCTTAAATTGATATGACCTGATAATTATATACAGAAAACAGCTTGAACGATGAAAAAGATTAAGAAAACCTATTATTAAAATACATTGATTATGTGTATTTATTTTATTATTTTACTTTGTTTGGCTAGTCAAATGTTTTTCAGTATTAACAACAGATCGTTTGAAATTTTACAAATCAAAAAATAGTGGATCAACAAAACAGAATACATCACTGTAGTATTATGGTATTCCTGAACCCCAAAACTCTTTAACACATTCATTGTTTTGTTCATTTTCTTCGGGGGTGGAGAGTCGTGTAGACAAAAAACGATCTTCGGTGGTCACGCGGCAGTGAGATGGGCGGGCAGAGCGGGCTGTAGCCGGGAGATTCGACTCCATACGGCGGTCACAATCTGTGCTTTTATTCAGTGAACTACTCAAACATCTCCACCGTATCAGTCCCACCATGGCGCTCATCCGTGTGGTCTTTGGAAGTGGGGTCGGCAGCCGCTGAACGCGCTCAGGTTGGTGCTTCAACTTCCGGAGGTTTAACCATCTCTCGGTAATCGCCGCCGATTCGTTAGCTGCTAACGAGCTAACCGAGTGAAATGTGTGAATCTTCGCAACGAGGACGTCTCCCAGACTGTGCTCTATTTGTGTTAGCATTCAATCTGACTTAAAATAAAACTCAAACGTATCCGCTCGTTGTTGTTGTTGATGGGTTTTTGTATTTTCGTCGTTAATCGTTCAGAGCGAACGGAGACCTACAATTAAAAATAAACATGAAATTTGTTAGCTCGATTATCTGTCCTCCTCCGGTTACCATTTGTTTTCAATTAGAGACGCCAAAACTGATAAACAAACAAACTAAAAGATTTCTTTTGAAACTGTTCCCACTTGAGGCCTGTACAACCTCGGTCTAGAGTATATGTTCAGCCGAATTGCGTCGCTCGTGTGCAGAATGAACAGACCGACGCTGCCGTGGACAGGAACAGACTGACGGAGACACTAACCCGCCGTAAGGTCGTCATTTTGTCAGAGGTTTTTGATTCAGAAACAATTTACTAACCTCCATCAGGAATCTACTGGCTGGAGAGAACTTTTTATATAATGTCAATTCTCTGCTCTGCTGCTGTTGGTTGTGTGTAGAAGTAGTGAAGTACCAGAAGGTTTACGCAATTCAAAGTAGCATTACTTCAAAAATACTATCACGGCTTTGTTAATATTACTTCAAAAATAATATTACTCTATTGTTAGCAGTGATCATAACCGACAAAGAAAATGTAACCAGAACAATTATTTTTCCTAATTATTGATGACTTTTTTTTTTTTTAGCGACCCACTTCTTCAAACTCCTCAAAATATATGTAATTTTGAAGTACTGTCGGAAGAAGGCTGGGTAATTCCTGCTGGTTATCAAAGCTGAGTTATGTTAGAGTATTGCCTTTAGACTGGACGATATTGACAACTAATCATATAGCATTATTTGTGATAATAAACGTAGCTACCGAAGCTGGTGGCTAATAAGGCTGAAGCCTTTTTTTTTGTGTAATTTTTAAGTAGTTTAAGTTTGCAGAACCTTAAAGTCCAATAAATAGCTAAAAATGTATTCTTAAAGCTAAGTCTTAGTGCTAAGATATCGTATATCTTTGAAGAAATTCCTGAATTTACTGAACAAAAGAGCACAATGCAGATACTATAGTTAAATGCCAAATAGCATTAAAAACCACAAAAAAGCATAAATTAGCCAAAACAGCTAGCATATTGCAAAGATCAATTAGCTAAAATATTAGCTAAACTCTAAATTTGCTTAATAACCTCAGTAAATGAACTATCATAATGCTAAAAGTTTTGAGTTTTCAACAAAAGTAGTTGAAATTTTGCTAAATTCGCTATTTTTCCCTTTTTCAATTTCTTAATGGCTTTATTAATATTCAATTTTATGTCACCTTACAAAAAACCATATATTCTTTTATTTTTTAAATTTCTTTAGCTGTCAGAGCAACTGGAATTTTTTAACAAATATATGATCACAACATGCTTAAAAACCTTATATTTATGTTTATTTTCCATTGTAACATCACAAAAATTAAACATTTTGAAGTTTTATTATTTTTTATTTTGTCTTGATGCAAAATGTATCTTTAACAAAATATATTTTATTTATTTTTGGGTGAATAAATTGTTTTATCTTAGTAGCGTAGTGCAGAAGTGCTGTCACTTTAACCCAATGTAGATGTAGTGCAATATGTAGTGCAATAACTGACACTGATGCTGGACAACCTCAAGTCTTCATTATTTTGTTCACTTTTTCCACGGTCTGACACCCGATCTTGCGGGAAGCTACACCTCTAAGCACAAGCTATAGGTGTTATATTTGTTAGAGCTGTGGGACTTAACGAGCCAAAAAAAATTAAGATGTTGACAACTTTTGATCGGTCAGACTGATGACATGATTAAGCCTCCAAAAATGATTGGTGGAGACAGTTGGAGGGGTGGAACTTTTCCAAAAAACAGTGGCTAAATCACAGGATCATCATTCTTTATAAAAAGGTTTTATTGGAATCAAATAAACACACAAAAAAGTATTTTATGGTCTTTTATACTCCTAGCTGTTCAGTGTCTTATTGGGACGTGTTTGGATGAAAACAGAGCTGATATCCTGGTGATAGAAAAGGTTTTTATATCAGTGTAATTAAATATTTTCCCACGGCACACCTGAAATCTCTCACGACACACTAGTGTGCTGCGGCACACTGGTTGAAAAACACTGGGCTAGCTTATCTCTTATGCATAATTGGATGCCATATTGGATAGGGTAAGATGCGTCTTTACTGCTGTGCTAATTGTACAAACAGAGCTGGAAAAAAAAAGGATGTCACTTTTTTACAAGTAAACTATTACTGTCAGCTAATTAAGGAGAACTTATAGAAAACATTTTAGGAAGATCTAAGTGAAGTTACTCTCAAAAAGTGAACATTTAGGCTGTTCTTCTATTCAAAGTCAACGGTAACTTTAGACTTCGCTCTAGTTCCACCGATCATTTTGTGTTTTATGAAAGATGACCATAGTATTTGTATGTGTGTTCGACCTCAAATCAGACCAGACGACCTGCTGAATTTAGGCATTTTACTATGCATAGGAAAATAAACCAAACAGGATTTCCTCAGTAGTGAAGACGGAAGAGCCCAGTGCCAAAGCCCCATCTGGCGGGTAGACAAGGAAGCGGGCAGAAAACTGTCTGCCTGCCCGAGTCCTTCTGATAGACGCTGAGTGGGATGGTTATTTATTTATGATTATTTTACTGTGTCCGCTAAGCCATATCTCATGGTTTCCTGACATGTCCAGTATGGCGTCGCTCTTTACATATCTTGGGCAATGCTAACAAGCTAGCATAGCTTCTCTAGCAATATAACTTATTGGCTAAAATTTGATCAATATGCTATGTAATATGTTGGATAGCTCAAAAGTTAGTTATTAGACTTATGGTTTTTACCAGAGTAAAAGTTTTATTGTTCATTATCTATTGAAGTTAAAAGTATGGGACGGAGAAATGCATCTTACCATTTTGTGTGAGGGTGTAATTATTCATCTCTGTAACTTCAGATCAGAACAGATGCTTTCACATTTACCTTTATCCCATTTTCACATCGAGTTGCTTTCACTGTTCTTCTGGTGTGGCTGTGCAAAGCTGAGTTCTGTGTTTTACGGGCAGGTCTGAAGAATTTCTCCTTTGCTTCCAGATAGCAGATGGAGGCCATGGAGGTGGACTCTGCCGTGGAATTGCGGGCTGAAGGGCTGGAGATTGCTCCCCAGCCTGAACCCCGCAGCATCTCTGACTCTGGTAGCAGCACAGAAGTGGATGAAGATGACGACGAAGAAGAACAGAGAGCAGTTCAAACGCCTGTGAGGCTGCCTTCCACCTGGGCGTTCAGCCAGAGGGCCATGGATGGAGCTGCTCTTGCGCCTTCAGCAAGTCAGGGGGCATTGATTCAGAGGAGGCTCAGGTACTCTAAGCTTCATGGATGTTTTCAATGCTCTTTTCTTTGACCTGTTTGCAAAAATGGGTTAGATAGAATTGTGCATTTTCAGAATTCAGTTTGACTCGGCTTCATAAACATTAATTACATGTCTATAGCTAAATTACAAATGCATACGGATACAAAACACACTTGAAGCCCTAACCTTAACATATCATCCCGTGAGCTGAACTTTGAGCTGACGTCATTCAGCAGGATTGTCCTTCCAGTTTGAATTTTGGGGAAGTGTTGTTGGACAGAGCTCTTAGAAGGGAAGCAGGCAATGGTGCTCAATTCAAAGTAACATTTCTTTACGTAGAATTGCTAATGTAAACAGTAGTCATTCAGATTAAGCAAATGTCTAGTTTAGTTAGTTGGAAAATATTTTTTTTGCATCTCGAATTAAATTTTAGTCATTAATTTGGAAGTTATTTTTCCCTCAAAATGTTAAGACATTCCTGTATAAATTGAAAACTTATTTGTTTACACTTTACTGACAGTGTATAGAGGCAATGGGAAAAAATTTTTTTTTTTTTCTTTTCCCTTGGTAAATGAAGTGCAACTGAGTGAATGTGTGTTATTAGCCACCTCTGGGCTATCCAGTTTTGTCCCCGTCTGAGCCACTGAACCTGCGTCTGTGCTGCAGGCAGGGCCTCCGGGTGCATTATCCCAGCCAGACTGCAGCTACCTCCAGGGGTTTCCCAGACTTCCATCTGCGAGCACCAGCAGCCAGCATGGCGGAGCAAGAGTCTGGCAGCACCACCGAGGTCAGCGAGTCTGAGGAGGATGAGGAAAGGCGAGAGGAGTCCACGTCCGATGGTGCTCAGGCTGTTGCCCCTGATGGACCTGCTGAACCTCTACCTGCTGCTACCGATCAGCAGGCGGAGCCACAGGAGGCCAGTGCATCCGGTAAGTGGCACCAATTCTCTGTCATTACCCCTGTTTTCATGGTCTACAAATTAATACTCTCTCTGTGCACAGTCTCTGCCACAGTTGTTGACAGTGAAAGAACCAAAGGAACGGGTCAGGACAGCCAGGTAACTAACCCTTTTCTTGCATCTCTGCTCACTGTTGCATTCATGGCAGCAATTTCCAGGTGTAAGTTTAAAGATGGAAGCATTAACACACAATGCCCTCTGAAATGCAGGCCTCCACGTTACTCTCGTGTGTGTTTAAGAATAAAACTGCTGAAAAACACAGCAGTGGATCATATTTCCAGAACTCCCTTGAACTGTCATTGTGTCTTCTTCCAGGCGTCCAATCCCGAGGAGATCGAAGGCGACACGTGCACCATCTGCTTTGAATCCTGGACGACGGCGGGCGAGCACAGGCTGTCTGCTCTGCGCTGTGGACATCTGTTTGGATACACCTGTATCCACCGCTGGCTGAAAGCTCAGGGGTCTGCGGCCAAATGCCCACAGGTCAGAAATCCAGCAGAAACCCAGTGTGTTGTGGGAAGATTGAGCTTGTTTCTATAGTGAGCATGTGCTCCCTGTGTTTTCAGTGCAACAAGAAAGCAAAGCGGTCAGACATCGTGCTGCTGTACGCATCAAAGCTGAGAGCCCTGGATAACTCTGAGCAGGAGATCTTAAAAAAGTTAGTGGTCTTAGTTTTTTTCCTTTAAAACCCAACAGGGATGCTGCTCTGACATGAAGTAAAGCTGCATTTTAAGAGCAGAGTGGGCTTTGGGTTTGAACTGATCAGAGAAAACACTTAGCAAATGTAAAGACAAAACAGCCACAGATATAAGAAAATATATATAGATATATTGATTTTAAAAAGTAATAGATGGTGTTAAGACCATGAACACACATTTACAATCAGTGGAGTATTTCCTGATTAATTGAAAACAATTGCAGTTTATAAGAGAAGTGACCAACACATCTTCACAAATCATAGACCTGTCTCTCTGCTCGCACAGTTCTCAAAAATTCTAGAAGAACTCTACGATGACAAAATAGAAAAATATATTTACAAACAATTTATTAAACACCTGTCAATATGGGTTTAGAACCTAAATGTCAACATCTGTGTCCTTAGTTGAGAAACAGGAGCTGCTGTCGACAAAAATACATTTGCAGCGTGATAATTTATAGATCTTCAGCAAGCTTTTGATGCAATTAACCATAAAGTACTACTCTCAAAATTACACAAATGTGGTAAGGCAAGCCCCAAGAAGATTCACTCCAGCCTCACGGAAAGGTACTGGAATGTCTTTGTCTGAGTCCTGACTCCTTTTAAGGACATAGGCTCACGGTTTATGACCTATGACACAGGACCCCTGACTGTCGTTGCCTAGCAACGGCTAAGCTGTATAAAAGTGCATGTCCGCGTGTGGTGGGCAGAGCTCCAACGAGGTAACTGTGAGCAGTTGCCTTGTGGATCTCTCATCTTTGCAAAGAGTAATAAAAGTAACTGAGATCAATAAGGCCTGGTTCTTGGATTTTTTAGGAACATTTATAGAAATCTTTTTAGGAGAAAAGTCATTCTTGACAGCAAGGCAAGTTTATTTGTATAGCACATTTCATGTACAGAGACAATTCAAAGTGCTTTACATAAAACATTAAAAGAAACAATCAAAAGAAATAGTAAAAATGTCATTCATTATTCAAATCATTAAAATAAAATTAAAAGAAAGTAAAAAGATTTTAATTTAAAACAAGCATAGATAAAAAGTGCGGACGTAAACTTTTGAATACATATTAATCAAATGCAACTGAGAAC
This sequence comes from Oryzias javanicus, assembly GCA_003999625.1. Taxonomy (NCBI): domain Eukaryota; kingdom Metazoa; phylum Chordata; class Actinopteri; order Beloniformes; family Adrianichthyidae; genus Oryzias; species Oryzias javanicus. Next base: position 7,434,014 of record CM012442.1, on the reverse strand, counting down.
AGGTGAGTCTTTAACCTGGATTTAAATACACTGAGTGTTTCAGCAGATCTAAGGTTTTCTGGAAGTCTGTTCCAGATCTGTGGTGCATAGAAGCTGAATGCAGCTTCTCCATGTTTAGTTCTGACTCTAGGAACTGATAAAAGACCGGATCCTGATGATCGGAGAGGTCTGGCTGGCACATACTGGGTCAGGAGGTCAGTCATGTATTTTGGTGCTAAACCATTCAAAGCTTTATAAACCAGTAACAGAACTTTAAAGTCTATCCTCTGAGAGACAGGTAACCAGTGTAAAGACCTCAGAACTGGACTGATGTGGTCTACTTTCTTGGTCCTGGTATACGAGTTGTGGGATGGTACTGGATTAAAAGTTGCTTTACGGAGAAACTACAGTGTCAAGATGGCCTAGCACCACTCCAGATGTCTGCAAACAGTTATTTAAAAAAAGCATTACATCCACTTTTTACAGCTCAAAAACATGCAATAAGAAATATGCTCAATTTTTGATATTGTGATCATAAATGCATCTATTTTTAAATTCAAAATGAAATAAAAAAAATAGATAATTTGGTTAAATATTACATTGTACAGTTGATTTACAAAACTAGTAACATGAAAATGTCTAACAATATTCAAAACTACACAAAGAACTGGTCGCTTGTTATTTCCCTTCCACTCTCTGTCTAGCTATGTAAATCAGATCTATTCTTTATGCATATTTATTGAATAATTGTACACACACTTGGAATAAATTACACAAACCAAATCAAAGGAGTCGGCAATCACCACCTTCCAAAACACAAAGTTTTGATCATGCAAAGTCTTTATGTATGAACCAAAATTTGAACTGAACTCAGAAATGTAAACTGAGAGAAACCCAAACCCGACGGACACCTGTCGTCAACAGAGATGTAGCAGAAAGCTGCAAGAAACTGTAACAATGAGAACTCATGATTGCTAAACTTTTGTAAAGTAGAGTCTGCTAAACTGATTCAGAGCAAAGCATCTATCAGAACTCTTTCTAAAATTGTGCAGGTCTCTGGAGCAGGAACAGTCCCTGAGGAGGAAGGCCGAGCTGGAGTCTGCTCAGTACAAGCTCAAGCTGCAGGTGGTCACCACCAAGTATGGACATGCGCAGCAGGAGCTTCAGGTATCATTCTGCTGCTCCCATCCAAACAGAGTCTGTTGAGGCTGAGACAGCATCAGCGACTCCAGCAGAACCCTCGGCTCTGAAAGTGGAGCCTGAAAAGTTCTTTCCATCGTTGAGCTGAAGAGCTGCTCGCTCTTCAGCTTTGAGTCATTGTAGCTGTCGGTCTCTGCTGCTTTTCCGTTTGTTTCAAAGTGACTCCCTCTTGTGTGTTTCATTTCTCTGTTGGACTTTGGAAGTTGAGTTTTTAAGGTTCACTCTCTTCTGTGTAGGAGTTGAGAACCCTGATGGCCCAGACTGGCAGGAGCTCTGTCTCCTCCTCAACCTCCTCCTCTTCTTCATCAGCCTCCCTCCCCTTCAGTCTGTCCCAGAGAGTGGACGGTTCCCGGGCAGCTCAGTATAGCTTCTCCAAGGCGGTGCTGGTGTCTCAAGCTGGCGGCTGCAGAGTTTTGGCCTACTGTGACCCTTTGAGCTGCCTGCTGGCATCACAGCCTTCCCCTCACTCCACTCTGGTGCCAGGTGAGATCACCTTCTCGTTCCGGAACACACTCAGATGTTTCTAAGTCTATGACTGCACTACATTGTTTACGGACTTTCATCTGTTTTTGTGTTTAGCTTTAAATTAACTGCTGCTTTCGTTTTCATGGAGCTTGTTCAGAGAATCCAGACTAAGTGGCGATTGTGTTTGCAGGCTGCGGGGTGAAGAAGTTGAGCATGGTGAATTTGAAGACGAGCCAGTACGTTCCCATCCACAGCAAACAGATCCGTGGTCTGTCCTTCAACAATCGCAACGACAGCCTGCTGCTGTCTGCTGCGCTGGACACCACCATCAAACTGACCAGGTACTGTGCACTCTGTGACCACAATGAATACTGTATGACAGCTAGAGGTGCACCGGATCACTAGCAACAGTTCGGCACACACGTGTACCGTGGACCGCCTCCACTCCCCATGGTTGCTGCTTGACATTTATCCAAAAGTGTGTCAACCTGAAGCTCTCCCCGCTTGTGGGAGGAGCTTCCATCAAAAACTGGGTTCAGAGAATCTCTCAGTGAGGAGCAGGAGCTGTCCCGCTGCTCCGTCTGTAACAGGGACATGTGGTCAGGGGATGGCAGTACGGCAAGCAAAAAGTGTCAGAAATCACTAGCAAATGCAGGCAGGGTAGCGTTCTACGAAAAATAATTATTTTTAGAAATATTTTAATTTTCCCACCTAGTTTTAATAAAACATTTAATACCAAAATAAATTATTTTTAAGTTTAATTTGAACTGTTTTATTTAACATTTAATTTGAACTTGGGGGGGGGGGGGGGGGGGGGAGGACAAATGAAATTTTAGGGAGGGCTAAAGATGGATTTAGTTTTTTCAAACTATTTCCAAGTTCTCGGTGAGGTTTTCCTCAGCAGTTGGTGTGTTTTGCAGTTTGCTGACCAACACCGTGGTTCAGACCTACAATGCGGGGAAGCCTGTGTGGAGCTGCTGCTGGTGCTTGGACAACAGCAACTATGTCTACGCGGGCCTGAACAACGGCTCTGTGCTCATTTATGACACTAGAGACACCAGCACCCACGTCCAGGAGCTGCAGACGCCGTGCTTGAGGTACTGACGCACTCTTCACCTGTCTGCATTCAGGGGGGTGGGGTGGGGGGGGATTAGGATGTTTCCAGGTGTCACCTGACCTTTGAACTTTGATATTTCCAGGTGTCCCGTGACTTCTCTATGCTATGTCCCGAGAGCGGCGTCCAGCTCGTTCCCCTGCGGCGGACTGATCGCTGGTTCTCTGGTGGGCGGGTGTTTCTGGGAGCAGGTGAATGAGACCACCTACAGGCCGCATGTTCTTCCGCTGGAAAACACCGGCTGCATCGACATCCAAGTGGAAGCCGAGAGCAGACATTGTCTTGTCACATACAGGCCAGGTGAGACCTCACTGTCATTGGATCGTAGCTTAAATCACTCTTAGAATTAGTCACAGAATGACAAAAATATTTCCACAGATTCCATAAATGTTTTATGATTCATTCTTTTAGCTCCCTTTTCATTACATTTTAACCAATCTTTACAAATTATGGTATTTACCTTATTTAGATTGCCACAAATTGAATGCTCACACTTATTTTGCATAAGTTCTTACCAATTTCCTACAATAAATATTGCCCTTTATGATTCTCAACTTGGCAAAACTAAATTTTCTTGACAGAATAAACCCCACCTTAACAAATTTTAATCAGTACTTCCTGAGTAAGGGATGAACGGGCTCACAAGTATCAAATGGCCAGAAGGTGTTGCTGCAAAAGACACCATTGCTTTCAGCCGTTTAAGCAACCTCCTAATATTACATACAACAAAGTAGTTTTTTAGCACAACCTTGTGGTTACTTGTGTGTAATTTTCTAGTTGGACCTGTTCTGATTTTATTTTCAGAATGGCAAGTTTTGGAGATTTTTTTTTTTAACCTCTTGCTCATGGGAACTTCTTGGGGCATTTAAAAAAAAGTCCACTAACTTTCTCACGATGTCATCATCCACCATATTGATCATATAATTTATCCTGTTTAAGGTGTGCAACAGATCACAAAACTCACAGTTCATATTGTGCCACGGTTTTTATCGATTAATAGAAAAACGGGACAAATAAAAAAGCATAATATCCTGCAAAACATACATACACTTGAAAATATATTTATATTGATACAGAACAGATATAGAACAGAAGTGTAAATCTCTCCAATGATTTACATTAGGGATGTAACGATTCAGTCAAGCCACAATTCTATTCGCAATTTTAAAGTCACGATTTTCATTTTTTTCTTTTTCCCTCAACACAATGAATTAAATGTATTTCAAGACCAAGTATGTTTTCTTTTTTCCCCTTAAATCAAACTGTCTGTTTTCCCACTAACAGAAAGGTTCAATACAAATAAATAATTATACATAATATTGAAATGATCACAAAACCTTTCATACTCTGTCCATGTTGTGCTCCATATGACGGACTTCTCCCCGGCCACTCAGCGCAACCCTCCACCCAGCGTGGACTCGCCCGCCCTTGCACTCAGCGCAAATGACCGTTCAAGTGCAGCTTGCAAATAAAAAAGACAGAGAGCTAAAGAGAGTTAATAAAAAAGAGCATGGCTCCCGGAAGGGAAACGGTCACAAAGCTCCATCGTCATCCATGACTGTTGTCACGGTAAATTAGTCAAAGTTGCGGGGAAGATGTATATTTGCAGGCTGAGGTACAAATCTCGATTATGCTTGAATTTGTGTTAATAGTTGCCAGTGCTGAACCGTGGCTAGTGATCTGTAAGGATCCGTGATCCGTTACACCCCGAGCTTCTACTGTGAAAGTCACTGGCGTCTTCACTCCTGAGATTCCTGATGTGATCATAGAAATATTTGACACGAACATGCTCTTTGCTGCAGGACGCACCAATCCAAACCTACACTGTGTGCTGATGTCTCTGACCCGAAGCCCTCAGCAGGACACCGCCCAGCTGCCCAGCTGCTCCTGCTCCCCAGTGCAGACCTTCGGCGGGGGATCATCCTGCAAGCTGCTCACCAAAAATGCTGTCTTCAAGAGTCCAGCTGGAAGTGGGACACTGGTCTGTGCCGGGGACGAGGCCTCCAACTCCACCATGGTACGTCCCGTCTCTGGCTTTGTGAGCTGCTCTGTAGCATCTGTCTGTTAGACCAATGTGTAAGTTTTGGTTCCTGAATAGAGCTATGCTTCCCCAAATACAGAAATGTCATTTGCTCTGAGTTTGAGCTTGTCTAAAATACAAAATGAAACAAAAGTTAAAAAAAAAAAGATTCAGACTGCAGAAAGGTTTCATCTTAAAGGTTATTATGTGCTGAAACTGCAAAGATGACATATCTGTTTTCAAAGAGTCCTCACAGTGGAGGAGGAAGGAGCAGATGCGAGCGGTCGTCTGCAGATTTCATTGTCCTGACGACACATTTTCTCTTTGCTGTTCTGACCCTCAGATCTGGGATGCTGGCACCGGCTCTTTGCTTCAGAAACTTCCAGCCGACCTCCCGGTGCTCGACATCACCCCTTTCTCTGTCAACGGAGAGCATTACCTGGCCTCTCTGACAGAAAAGATGATTAAACTGTACAAGTGGGAGTGAACTGAGGAGTGTGCTACACTGAATCGCTTTAGTCCTCATCTGGCTCACGAGTGGCCTAAAACCTGAAGTTTGAACAGTCAAATCCATCACTGCACTTCAGAGTCTTATTTCATGGAGGTCATGGTTACCTCTGTGGTTCTTGTCTTAACCAGATGGTTCGTTGGTTCTGCACATCTCGGCTGTTTGGGTCGTTTGTAGGTAAAAAGCCTCAAATGTTTGCCGCAGTGAAGTTTGAGGACGGTCGACACTTTCATCACCAATGTTCATTTCCACACTCGTGAGCTACTTACTGCCTCGATCAAGCAAGCATTTCATTTGACTCTTCACAGGTTGTCTGTTCACCCTGAAACGTTCTGTTTCTTTCTGTGCTGTTTCCTGAAACGTGACTGCTGAGCTGTCTGTGGGTTTCACAGCGAGTTCAGCGGTTCAGAAATAAAGCCTCATCATGCTCCGCTAAAGAGACCGACTGTCTTTTTAAAGGGTTCTTTGCAAATGACCTAGAATGTGTTCACCCAGAATACCGTGTATTTCTTCACACCATTAAGAGTCCGGCATTGAACCAACTGTCTTCATCATCTTCATTTCTTCCCTCCTCACTTCACTTCAGCGGGAATTTCAAGTGCCAAAGCAGTCTGCTTTTGTAAATGTCTGTGGTTATTTTTAATAAAGTTGTATATATGTATATTTCTTACCAAAAGCTTGTGTACAACTTCAAATTGAATAAAACTGATTTTTTTGGTTTCTTTTTGTTAAAGTGATGACCTTAGTTGTTTGTTTGGCTTCATGCAAGTTTGAAGCTGCATCTTTCAGTTTCCATTATTTTTTGATCATTTTATGGTTTAAAGAATTTTCTTGTATTCAGAGGAACCCTGACGAGCAAACAGCAACTTTACTAAACCCCGTTTTGTTAAACACGAGGTTTGAGTCAGGGGTCTACAACCTTTAAAACAAAAAGATCCCTTTGGTCCAGTTTCTTACTGACCAGAACATGAGCCACAAAGTCCCAACTTATCGTTTAAAAACGCACAATATTTATTCTTTTTTGGCAATTAAACATTTATTACAATTCAGTTCTTAAATATTGCAATAGTTGAATCATAATACTGTGTCTATGTGTACAGTTGTAACTTCTTTTACTTTTGACAGCAGCACATAAGAGTTTCTTTCAAAATGAAGCCAATGCTGTGTCAAAAGATCTTCCTCCTGCTGCTGCAGCTTTACCTAAATTAAACATGCAAGAGGTTTTTTTTGGTAGAAACTACTTATTTAAAAGAAATTTCAAACATTTAGAATAATCTGAGCTTTTAGTTTTTATTCTCTAAGATGTGAGGCACAAAACACAACTCTAAACAATTTTCAATCATTTTAAACTGCATTTGTTCAAAACTAACCACTTAAATTTAATTTACTAAAAAAAAAAAAAGAACTTTTAGATACTTTATTGGACTGGCTATAAATTTAAAACAGGTTTAAAGAAAATTATCACAGAAATTCTGACAGTAAATGAAACTATGTTTCACTTTGTTGTTTTTCATGTTAAAAATCTAAATAGAAATGACAAAACTTTAATAACTAATCTCTTGTGGCTCCAGAGCCACAAGTTGCAGACGTCTGATTTAGCTGCAGGTGCCAGAAGGTTATTAGAGAATAGAGATATTAGAAACAGATCTGTGGAAACTGCTCATCTGCTGCCACCAAATGAAGAATATAGAGAAGAGAAGCGACAACAAGTAGCAAACTGGCTCTATAAAAAAATGGCTACAAAATACTACAATGATGCATACTTAAATAGAAAGAGACGCATTGTATTATAGGATGTGTCTAACATCTTAGGCTAATGAACTTCTGATGCAGATTTAACAATGAAGTAAAGGCAATCAGGTCAGCTCACTCAACAACAAAGGAAAGTTGTGTACAAGTCGGTGCCTACTCACTCCAATGTAAAATCCAGTTTATAACTCGACTCCAAAACGTTCAATTAAAGTAAATTAAAAATTTGTAAAAAATAATTTGCTATCTTTGTCTTTTGATTGCATTTTTTGTTATTTCATATGTTTTGCTCTTATTGACATGTGACTGTTATATAGTCAACCCTACAATGGACTTGCACCAACAGCTGCCAGGATTGTTTGTCCATTAATAAAACGGTCGGGTTTAAAGACATCTCAGCCAAAATGACCCCAATCATCAGCTGAATAAAAAGGCTCCAACAGGTTAGCCCCCACAGATTGTTTTTTTCCCGCCAATACCTGAGATCTACAATAGCATGACCAAAGTCACGGCTCCGACTGAAAACAGAAAATCAATTCATTATTGATATTAAGACATTCTTTTTTAACATTGACTATTCTGGTTTACAGTGCCACAATAAAGGAATAATCAAGTGTAAAATTGTGTTTTACAAGTAAAAATGAATCACGTATTTACTAAATAAGTTTTAAATGTGTTGACTGATTCTGCAAGAAACTTATAATGTCCCAACATTTGTATTTTTTGTCAAATAATGCTGAAATCTTAAGACTTCTGCTCTGCTATAACGTTTTGAATTTATAATTAAAAATGAAATGTTTTAACCAAGTACATATTTATATATACACATTCATACACATATAAATATATACTATAATTATGCATACATATATTACAGATGCACATACATATTTAATAACGCAAAATTAAATTTCACTGGTATTTCCCCTTTTTTATTTTATTTTTCTACATTTTAACAGTTGCCACATTTTTTAGAAGCATTAACTAATTTAAGATCTTTATCCAACGAATTCCAAAGTTTTCTTCCAAAAAAAGGACATCTTCCTTTTACATTTGTTCTTGCTCTGCATGATTCAAGTATAACATTACCTCTAAAATCATAAAGTTTCTCTTTTCTTTTGGAAAAAATGACTTTACTCTCAACTACAAACTATTTTGAAAGGCATACAAAAAATATCCAACATATGTACTTTCACAATTTCAACGCATTTTGATGTATTTCCTTTTTTTAATCAGTTCATTTCACAAAAAAATACGTTTAATTTTTGTTCTAAAAGCTATTTTTTGGAGTTCAATTGTTGGATCCATATTTGTCTTATATATGTCAGCTAGAATAGAATAGAATAGAATAGAATAGAATAGAATAGAATAGAATAGAATAGAATAGAATAGAATAGAATAGAATAGAAGCGGCTGCATTGCTCAAACCTGAATTAATTTCCCAGGATCTGGGATGAGCTTAATCCAGTGTGGGTTCCTCGGCAAGGCTCTTCATGTTCCTTTCTAACTATGGATCCACAGGGGGCCCAAGTTTGGTCTCTCTGTGCCAGTCCTAAACCCGGATAATGCACAGGAAGACCAGAATACAACATTATTGATCTCACAAGGGAAATTTACCTGTGAAACCTAGGAAATGATTGATTGATTGATTGATTGATTGATTGATTGATTGATTGATTGATTGATTGATTGATTGATTGATTGATTGATTGATTGATTGATTGAAAAAACGAACAAAATCAAACAGACTTCCGTCTCATTTGATTCACCAAAGTGAAGTAGAATTTTATTGGTTGCTTAAAAAGGACCAGAAGCGAATTTATGTAATCCTACCTTTACTTAGTTACATGGTTTTAAAGTCTTGCAACGTTTTTGCAATCTGGAATTATTCTGTTTGGTCTACAAAGAAATAATAAATGATTGCTGAATCCCAACTTGAACCTGCAGCTTTGATTAAGCTCGTTTTTCCAGACATTAGTTGTAGAAAAGGTAAAGTTGTGTGGGTGTGAAGCTGTGAAGCCACTGAGGCTAAATGAATGACGCCCGTGAACAGCTCGCTGATTGGGTGAATCCTTGGATCGTAAAGACTGTCTATGGATGACTCGGAGCTTCGCGGATACTTCAGGGGCAGTCAGGAGAAGTGTACTTGACTCGCAGAGCTCATATTTCCGAAAGTCCGTGGACGCATCGGAAGGCAGTGAAGATGGCGGACTGTAGACGTGTTCCTCTGCTCCTTCTGCTGTGCTCCTTCTTATTTGTGCTTCAGACTCTTGCAGAAAACGACCCCATTCCCAAATTTATTCCCAAAGGGGAAGCGAAGGCGCAGGCAGCGGGGGCTTTGGGCGGCGCTGCGGCGAACCCCGCAGCCGCGGAGCGGAACCCCGGAGCCGCGGCCTCGCTGCCGCGTAGGCGCTCCGCCGGCTGGAAGCTGGCGGAGGAGGCGCTGTGCAGGGACGACCTGGTCCGACTGTGTCCCAAACACACGAGGAACAACAACCTGGCGGTGCTGGAGTGTCTCCAGGACAGGAAAGAGGTTCGTACTGCGCAGTGGGTCCAGTTGGGTCGGGGACAGAACCGGGGTGTGCCTAGCATTAGCTGTCAATTAGCCCTAAGCTAGCTGCTGTTTATAGAGAACGTCACGTCAAGTTTTCCAGCAAATTCAAACGAATGTCGGTATTGAAGTGTTTGACAACCTCTTTATAGCGACAGGGGTTCGTTCTGTGGAGTTCTGGGGCTCCTGGGTTCTGGTCAGACGGACAGGAAGACGCTTCATGAGATAAATCTGTACAACTTTCAAGTTTGCTGAGTTTTTTCCGTCACACTACATTCCCTGTTCTGCTTATGGATCAGCGGGAAGCCGAAGGCTCCGTGTTGAGTTCAGATCAAAACAAAACAAAGAAAGCAGCGAGTTGGAGAGCTGCACATCTGCCCACGCCGGCTGAGGGTTCGAGAGGCCGTCCGGGAGCTGCAGTCTCGCATCGTTTCATTGGGGTTTTCAGGGTCTTTTTGGGGTCCCTGCAAGTCTGGATGCTGCACAGCATCAACCCCCACTGCATGCAGAGCCCGAGCACAGGCTGAGCTTCCAGCTCCACATCACTCACAGTTTCAGTGACACTTTGTGGTTTGGAGCTGAAAGTCAGACTGGCCAAAGCTTGCTCACTCCTTCATTTGGGAGAAAAAAAATCTATTGTAATGTTAACATCCATTCATTCTTTTCAGGGCTTTTGGACCTTCAAGTCTTGAGAGATGAGTCACTGTTTGTGGTCTTTGGGTTTAAATCTTTATTCATCAAAAGATAAACTCAGAAAGTCGTGTGCATGTGATGTTTTTCAGTCTAAAGCTGCGTTCAGATGCAGATTAACAATGAAAGGAACAGAGCACGATGGAGAATCCTTGAAATGATCGTCCCAGACCTTGAGAGTTTGGCCTTGAAGTGGGACCAGTCACAACATACCGGTTCTGGGAATGGCGTCATGTGACGGTTGATTTTTATTGGGCCTCTGCTCTGGTGTGCAGAAAGGAAAAAAAGTGCTGTTTGATAAAGGTAGGGCTGTTCAAAATGACATACGAGAGCGAGCTAACAAGCCAATAAACAACATTTACTTAACAATGCCTCAGCAAGAGAATTCAAACCTGTATAAACATCACCCACTCGTTTTCTGATCATAGGTAAACATGTTCAAGCAGAGTTTGTTTGACACCTTCTTCCGTTTATTGTAATTTCAGCATGTTTGTAGTGTCGGCTCATTTTACTGCAGTTCAAGTCTTTCTTGAGAATAGTAGACACTTCCTTGTCAAAGATCCAATGTGGTTTTCCCTCTGAAGTAAGTCTTGTTTCATCTGTCCCACACATGTGGGTTGGGTGGCAGCACACTCTGCTTCTATTAAATTATAGCTGCAGAAAACTGACCTGCTGGATGGAACCAATTACCTTTTGTCCCTGTCAAGTGTCACAATACAGTTGTTCTGTTTGGCCATTTAATTAAAGAGTGTTTGACTTTGTTTTATTTGATCGTTAGTTCCGTTTGCTCATAAATGTCAGCACTTCCTGCCCTCAGCGTTTGTTTCAGCACAGCTGTAGGGCACGCAGCATCCCATATGAAAAAGAGGCTTCAGTTGTGGTGATCATACAGTCCAAACACGCGTCTATACCAGGGGTCGACAACCTGTAACAGTAAAAGAGCCATTTGGGCTCGTTTTCTACTGATCAAAACCTAGAAGGATCCGCATGTAGTCTTACTTTAGCCTTTATAAAAATGTGGCTTTACATTCACGACCTTCTATTTTTTTAATAAGGAATATGAATTGTCATTTTCAAAAGCAAAAATATGAAAAGCAACTATCATCTCTCAAAATTTGATTTATTTCTTTGTTTTTCAAAATAAAAGATGCTCTGTGCCAAACAGGATCATGTCAGTGCAGCTCTGGACAGCTAGTAACCAATGTTGTGCATCTTAAGATAAAATGTGCTTTTAACTCATAAAAAGGTCATATTTTTTACCAAATGTTTTGCTTTGCATATCAAATCTGTTCATTCTAGAGGTAGCATTGAGCAAACAAGGCTTTGTCAGGTCAACAGGGATGTAAAAACTGATAAAGTTGATCATCTATGTTCACCTCAGCCATCTATTTATAAATCTAATTAATCTAAATTTATAAATGCTAATTAATGAATCATTACTTTAAAAAAGTGCTATTTTCTTTTTCTTTTTTTTTTGTTCTTTTCCAGTCTTTGTCCTCAGCAGTCTTACTCTGCTGGGTTTTGTTATTTTAGTTTGGGGTTGGACCTCGGTAGTTTTAGTTTATGGGCTTTGTTTGTTTCTTTTCTTTAGGTAGTTTTGGATAGGCAGCCATTAGCAGTGAACTGCTGACTCTGACGGTTGACATGGCTGGGTCACCAGTCTCTCTGATTTATTTTCTGTTTGGTTGAGGAGCCACCATGGAGAGATAAAAGATCCATATGTGGATCTGGAGCTGAGGGTTGCAGACCCCTGCTCTAGACCATCCCTGGATGATTTTACACATGTTGCTGTACCCGATGGTGGTCTCTTAAGTGATCGAACTGACCCCATGTTCTCTTCTTGCCTGATATTGGATTGGAACCTCTGTGTTTCCCCATGCCAGCATTACCTGTAACACCTTTCTCATCAGGTGTCAGCTCAACTGACTCTTTGATTTACTAAGTTTCTCCTAGATTGTTGGGCTCCACATCCCATCTTTAAGAAAACCTACTGGTTTACCACTAAAAACTCCTGACTGAAGGTGAAAGTTCATAGGAAGATGTATTGAACTGAGAACCTTCTTCTTCAGACTTGGCTCTCTTCACCATAACAGACTGTCCACATTACTGCAGATCCTGGTTCTTCTCAGCTTCTCTCTCCCCTCACCTTTGAACCGAGTGGCCAGATACTTTTTTTTTTAGGACAAATGACTTAGCTGTTGTGTTGAGCTCTTCATCACACGTTGCATTAAACTCAGAACCTCTCAGTGGAAGCATGGTCCTCATGCGTGCCAGAGGCTACGTTCACACATGGGAAAGAATCTCCGCTCTGAGTAATTATCATGAGCTTCACGTTTCTTATGCTTTATAATTAGTCTAATTGGATAATAGTCGGTGTGAAGCTGTTTCTTTCTTGGGATCTTTTCAAAGCTGACCACAGTGTGTCCTGAGATTACACCTCTTTATATAGCAGTCATGGTGTAAAAGATCATCTGTATTTTAATGAGAGCAGAACCTTTTGCTTGTTTTAAAGTCATTCGAAGTCGTAGAAGAACATTTTTACAAGGATTCTTTCATAAAACATTAACAACAGCAGGAGAAGATGGCTTCTTCTGAGCTGTGGTGGGTGCAAGTCAACCCATCAATCACATTTTAAAGTGAAGGTCAGTCTTATTATGACTGCTGACCTTTTACTTGATCATTATTCCATGTCCTGAAAGAGTAGACTTTTAAACATGACTGTCATTTCATTGTTGTTGATGTTCTTATACAAAGTGAGGGCGGCGTTTCTGAACTTTTGATGTGGTGGAGCGGTTTGTATGAACGCAAGGCTCGATTCTGTTTTGAGTCATTGTATGAGCTGAATTCATCTGCAGGCCCGGAGAAGCGTTGATGGCGGCTCCTCAGCCTGTGTTTTGCTGGCGGCTGTGGTTTAGCGTACGCGGCCAGACAGAGGAGCCTCTGGAGCCTGAAGATGCCGCCCCACCCTTCTGGAGTGTGCGCAAGTTTTTTATTGGCCTTTTTGTTTTTTTGTTTTTTTTTTTTTTTTTTTTTTTGGTGGTTTAAGCTACTGATCTGTACCTGGTAACTGGATTTAGTACAGGTATCAACACTTTTCTTGTTATTGCTCTCTTCAGTTTAAAGCAAAAGATGTCTGTTGTGTCTACACTGTCTGGTCACATGTTTGTTTCCACACATTGGATTGTAAGGATGTTTGATCATTTTTGGCTGTCATTGGGTTTACTTTGTCATTTTTAAGTTCTAGTAAATTAAACTCAGTGCAATTGAAATTTTCAAAAATGATTATAATCTGTTTATATCCATTTGAAAATATATTTTTAATGGTATTGGTCAATTTGAATAACGACTTGCTTTAGATAGATCAAAAATATAATATAAATCAATATATAAAATATAAATCAATTAATTAATAGTTAGTGATAATAAAGGATTATGGCTGTCTTTAGTCTTTTTAAGTTATCTGAAGATGGCAATGATGAGTTAAAGCAGCAGCAGATAGTAGGAAAGGACTGACTCAGTTTGATTTATCACACTCGATTCACTTCTGATACGACACAATGTGTTTAAATATTTTTGTTTTGATATGTGGCCACATTGAAAGCAGTTTTAAAGCTGTTGTCACACAACTTGGAATTTAGACTGAACAAAAGTGATGTGTACAAAGTGAGGCGGAAACAGGATGCAAATAATTGACGACGAGGCTGCGTGTGCCTCAGTTTACACTGCATATTTACTTCAAAGACAAACGGTTGTTGCAGGTTGGTTTCAGTATGTTTGAACAGTTTTAATGACAACTGAGTGTGCGTGACTTCAGAAGGGGGAAGAGGTCCAGTCGACCTGAAGACGATTGTCCACCTGCTTTCTGTGAAACTGAAGGAAACGGCACAGCCACGTCTGTCGTGCACTGCAGATACTCACTCACAGCGCAGTATAGGCACACACCCTCGCAATAAATGTGGTTTTCTAATTCCTTAAAATCTAGATTTCCATTATAAAGTAACAGAGAATATAGTTTTTCCAGTGGAGTGTGCTTAGAGATATTTGGCGAAAATGTGAAAGGATGTTTATAAAAAAAAAAAAAAAAAAAAGACTATGTTGAAAAAATTGATGGAGGGGACAACAGAAACTGTTAAAAGGCTAAAAGGAGACTGAAGAAGCAGATGGTGTATGACTTTATATGGGGACTGGACTGCGTTAGTGTAATATTGAAATGAAGCCAATTCAGTTGCCATTTTTCTATGATATGGCATTTAGAGCCAGATTGACCAGTGATTGGTCAGTGTCTTTCTGAGTTGTTTCTATGGGAATCACTCTCACCAATCAGGAGTGAGCTGGTTGGAACTCCACATCCTTACCATTGAAAGTGGGCTACACCGAATCAGTCTTATGTTTTGAGCGTTTGATGTGAGAACACATGATTTTATTGAGACATCAAGTTTCTAAGTTGAAGAGCTTGTAGCAAAGAAAAAATATCATGAAAAAACAAATGGCAAGAACATGTTAAAGGGGCCCTACCATGAAAATTCTACTTTCTGAGGTTTTAAATGTATTTTACTGTTCATTCCTCACTATAAAGAAATCCAAAAAGGTATTTTGATCTGTTCATGCATTTAAGAGTAATCCTCTAAAAACCTTCACTGTCTGCAGCAGCCCCTCCCATACCCAAGAAAACGAGCGGTTGGAAACATGCTGACGTAAGATCGTTGCCAACCGCTCCCTCCAGGAAGAGTCTGTGGTGTAAGCTCCGCCCCCAGACTACAACGAAAACACACCCGCTAGTGGGAGGGACTTCCAGCAATTAATTTTCGGGGGTCATATTTTTTTCTCTGTAGTCAGATTCTCTTGGAAAGATTCCATGCTTATGAGTCAGGGCAGCACACTATTGCTGGCTGTGCAGTTAACAATACGTGCTGTAACAATTAAAAACACTTCGGTCAAAGTGTTGATTGAAAATAAAAGGTGTAAACTGTAACTGTCTTATCCAATTAAATGAATTTGTTAATTAATACATTATTTAACTATGATCTTAATCGATGTTTGCAGCTTTTTTTCTTTGTGAAATCTTGTCCTGCAGCTGTTCATGCAGCACAGAAATAAACTAGCTTGAAATTCTGGTCAATAACTTAAAAAAATCTTCACAGATTCAGCTACACCAAGATGTTAATAGTGCAGCCATTTTGCCCGTGGTAAACCTCTGAGAGCCTCGTAGGTGTGTCAGAAATGAAAACATGTCAGCGTTGTGGAAGCAGAGCCAGGCTAGATTTGAATTTGGGGAGAACAGTTGTGGTTCCACCTCTCTATCCAGTCAGCACAGTGTAGAAACGGGGCCAACTTTTAGTCTGTACACAGAGAGCTGCCACTCCCCAATCCAACACGCTCCAATCGATGATGATCCTGATGTGTTTCATCTGCCTTCTGCACAGACTACAACAGTTCAGTATTTCTCGGCTGAAGTGAAGTGGAAGATTTTCATTTAGAAGAACTGTCAGACAGGAAATGACTCATTTGAACAGCTGTGTTCTGCTGTTTTAGTTTTTTTATTTTTAAGTATGTGTGTGTTTTGTTTCTACACGCGTTTAAGTGTACAATCAAAGTTGACTGTACTTGAAAATAAAAATATGTAAGAATAACTTCTGATTTACCAGAACACATGTCTCTGAAGGTTACTGGTATATTTGTTAGAGACCGTCATAAACTGATGAAAATTGTGTCTTTAAAATGTTCTTGTAGCATTATTTTCCTCATGATGGAAAAATATATAAAAAAGAAATTAAGATTAAAACTGCATTTCAAAGTATTTCTTTATTCAAATCGTGATAGATTGGATCAGTTAAAAACCTGCCGTTTCTTGCAGGCAAACTGCCTCAACCCAGAGATGAACTTCTGATGAACTACTGCTGCTCTGCAGACACTAAGTCCCAAATCCTTTTGTCTATAATTGTAGTTAAAAGACCACTAGGAACGCTTTGAAAATAGATTAAAAAAAAAACTGATTGGAGTTGGACTTTAAGTTCTTATAGTGGAGTAAAAATCAAATTAGACTGTAATGCGTTTCTAAACCTGATTCACTACCTCCTCGCCACAGGCAGAGGAAGGGCTGTTAGCAGTGTTTGTTTGTCAGAGCGATCTCGTGAAGAGGTGAAAATGTAATTTTAAAGGAGGGACACTGAGGGCTTTGTAATATTTGTAGAATTCACACTGAAAGCCAGCATTCAACAAAAATCCAGAGAGCACTCCTCTGTCTGCACTCCTACATGTAAGCTTTATAATATGGATATATTAAGAGAAATACCCTCCCAGTCCGGATAGAACAAGACCTTATCACTGGCAAAATGGTTGTGCCCGAATTTCCTTCCCTTTTGGTTTTCCAGTCTCCAGATCTCAGCTGAGTGCTGCTGCTGCTGTTTTCTGCTCATTAACACAGTTAGCAACATTTCACGTCTGTTTGCATGTGACAGAGAACTCTGTGAGGTGTGGAAACATGTTTCCATCAGAAACGCACGTCAATCACAGCTGCTCATGGAGGTTTTCAACATTTGCTCGAACATCATTTGGGGTTTGGAGAAGTGCTGGGAGATGAGAAAAAAAAATCATACCACAATATTGTTTAGTTAAATCACAAAGTTTGTTTCCAGTTTATTGGTCACTTTCCTCTCCGACTTTATTTTGAAGTCACTTTTAACTAAATGGTAATAAGTAAGACACGTACGATTTTGTGCAGCAAAACTAATCTATCAAATGAAAATCGCCTTTGCTGAGGGATCGTGGCTTAAAATAAAAAAAAACATCAATTTGGTGATATATCGCAATATTTGTATCGATTTTAAAATACAGACAAGATGATATTTAATCATTTATGAGTGTCCTTCAGCATCTTATTTTGATGTTTCACCTAATCTCCTGACCACTGGTACTGGAGAAGCTACATTCAGCAATGTTGAGAATAAACTTCACTCTTCAGTCATACTTTTAGAACTTTAGTTCTAAAAGAACTTCATTCTGTTTTGTTTTTCTTTTTCATGTACTAAAAAATGTTTGGTTGAGGAAATTTGACAAAATTGATTGTTCCCTATAAGAGCAAATATTTGTTTTAATTTATCAAAAGAATACTAGCATGAATTTGTGGGTAAAAGGAACTTGTATCTGAGATGCAGTTGCAGTGCTTAGCGTTGTGATTATTAATACAATGAATTTTACAATTTTATTACTAGGAAAGGTGTGTTAATATTCAGGTAGAGTTTTTTTTTTTCTTTAAAAAAAAATGAGTAAACAATTCTTCTGGGACAGTCCTGGGATATATGCTGATACATATCGTATTGCTTGACTCCAGGCAATACTGTAGCTTTCATATTTTTTTCAAAATCATAGTTTAAACTCATGTTAAGTAACTTAAATCATGCTACAAAATCTGCACGAGTGAGCATTAAAGAATGTAAAGCAGGCTATCGTCGCAAAACCACAAAGCAGAATTTCTTTGGAAAAAATCTCTTTAATTATTCTTTATTTTCATTTATGCATTTGAATATGCATCCTGACAGGGCAACACGAATCTAAGGTTATTATTTCATATTTGCTGAATCAACCGATAAAACTAGATTAGAAATAATAGAAGAGAAATGGCACGATTTTTCTATCGTCCCCACAATATGTATGGTCATATTGCCCTGCACTTGTTTGAAGGATAGTTTAGTATTTGATGGATTCAATAAGTCAGACACCAGTTTTTGTATGGAGCCATCTCTCTTCTGCTGGTTCACACAAATGTCGTCTTTAATCTGTCCGGGTTTGGGTCTCTGCCTTCTCAACAGCGGTTCATAGAGAGATGCTTTTGTTGCTAAACAGCTTTGTTGCGTCCCAGTGGTTCATTTCTTCTTTAGCAGAAAGTACTCATTTGATTGGCTGAAATTTACAAAGTTACTGCTGAGACAGCAGAAGCAAAATTTTGTCTCAAAGTTTAGACTGGTGGTGTTTCCATAAACATCTTCTTGGATGTTTTACAGCCAGCTCTGCACTTGTCAGGTTGAAGTTCAAAACAAAGACTTGGTTTGTGTTATTTGACTGGGCTTTTGCATCATTTTTTTTTTAAGAATAATTCTTCCAAATGACAGGATTTTTTGTGAGAACTACACTATTGAACACGCTGTTGAATGGATTGGAGTTCTTGAACAAATCTTCATCCCTAACTTTTTACACTTTTTCTTTTCTAGGACACAGAAATTGCTGCTGAATGCAACCATGTAAGTTCATAGAATTTATTCTATTTTCATAACTTTTATATTTACTTCATGACTTTCCATTTGTTGTATGTTTTTTCTTTTTTAACACAGTCTGAGTGAATACTCAGGCTGTAGACTGTTTATTAGAAAGTGACGAACACCTAAAAACATACTTCCGACCACATGATCAGAGATAATTATGGATATTTTTTTTCAATTGGTATTCACTCGGACTGTGGTGTAAAAAGTGAGGATGAATTTTGCTGCAGTCTCTGTGTATTCATGAACTTTCTTCCTTCAGCTTCTGTGGAACTACAAGCTGAACTTAACGACGGACCCCAAGTTTGATTCTGTGGCCGTGGAGGTGTGCAAGACCACCATCTCTGAGGTTAGTATCTCTAACAACCTGCTGTTCAGCGCACACACATTCTAAAGCCCCACTACAGCTACAGTATATTGTTTTCCTAGTGGTATTTTAATCATGGTAAATGTTGTGTACTCCTATAGTTCTTTGCTACCTTCATAGAAGTCACAGTCCCATTCATCCATTCACTCACATGGCCAACCTACAACCACCAGAGAGGCAAAGTGGGGTTAGTGGGTTTACGCTTCCACACATGAGCGGGAATCGAACCTGCAATCTTCTGATCAAAGGTCGACTCCCCTATCTCTGCGCTGCGGGGACACCATCATTATGCAGTTTTTAGCCCAAATCAAATCGAAAAGCACAAAACCTGGTGGTGTTTTTAGGGCGTTTTCCTTGTTGTGGGCGGAAGTATCCCTATGTTGACATCCCATCATTCCTTTGTTTACATGCACATTTTAAGGGGTACTCCATATAGATTTGGTATTTTCAAAACTATTTTTGAGCATTCTTTTCTCTCAGTTTTGTAGATTTGGTCTTAAGACATGTAAATGTAATGAGAAACACATTTAAGCATTTTGTTAGTGTTCAAAGATCCTTTGTTTTAATAAGTAGGTCTCAGTGATCAAATGTTTTGATGTTGCGTATATAAATAGTCTATTGTGTTTGTGAAGTATATTATGTTTGATTAAATTTGGGTTGGAACAATTCCAAAAAATAATTTGGCTTTTATCTTGTTGTTTTTTTTTTTTTTTTTCCCACTTTTAACTGATCTGAAATTTGATCCAAACTGTGACTTTAGTGATCCGTTACACCCCTAGCTGGTAGGAACAGAAAGATTCCAGCTCCTCATTAAACTGCTGCTTCTCTTCACTCAGATCAAAGAATGTGCTGCGGAGGAGCTGGGTAAAGGCTACCTCGTGTCATGTTTGGTGGAACATCGTGGCAACATCACTGACTACCAGTGTAACCAGTACATCACCAAGATGACCACCATCATCTTCAGTGACTACCGGCTAGTGTGCGGCTTCGTGGGCAAGTGTCGAGACGACATCAATGCTCTGCGCTGTGGCAGCATCAGCACTGGGGAGAAGGTACCAGACTGTCCTTTGAATAAACGCTTTTTTCATTCATACACACACATACCTGCTGCCAGCCTTTATTCCGTCCTCAACATGCCTTTCCTATGGTGAAGGACAGCAACACTGTGCTTCACCCAAAACACTCTCAGGACCCACCCACCCAAGGTCATGAGCTCACTTAGAGACCAAACTTGGAGGACGAGCTAATGTATATCTGACTGTTAACATGTTGTAAATGTCAACGTCTGCAGTTTGTCAGTAATATCCATGTTTAAAAGCTAACTTAAAGGAACTTTGAGGAGCTGTCAAAGCTTTCAAATCCAAAAGGACGAGGACTTAATGAAACCAAATATAAGAGAGGGGGGAAATGTATCATCAGCAGCAGCACGTTTGTTGGTCTGACTGCAGCTGCGCCCCCTCTTTACCTCTGCAGGACATCCACTCACAGGGCGAGGTCATCGCCTGTCTGGAGAAGGGTTTGATCCGGGAGGATGAGGGGCAGCCAGGCGCTCACCACATCAAGGACGACTGTAAGAAGGCCATCATGCGGGTCGCTGAGCTCTCCTCGGACGACTTCCACCTCGACCGCTACCTGTACTTCGCCTGCAGAGAGGACAGAGAGCGCTTCTGTGAAAACGTGAGGACGTGTTGACTCTTTCTCTGCAGGACACTGGCTCTCTGAAGGGTTCCCTTGAACCCATTGGTTCAGTGCTTTCTAGACTTTCATATTTGCACAGCTCTGCAGGTGGATAAACAGCTTCTCAGTCTGTCATTGAGTCTTGAGGTACAAGTCAGCTAAAGGAAGTCTTCTGGAGTGTGGTGCTTGACCTCCAAGCCCAAATCTCAAATGTTGTTTCTTTATAATCCTCAATATAATGTGAATGCTGGGAATTCAGTTTACTGGATTACTCCGAATTACATTTAACTTTAGGAGAAAGCTGAAGACGAAACAGTGGAAGTAAAACACACAAACCTTGAAGTTTTCCAAAGCACAGCGAGAAAACCTTCCAGAGTCCAGATAGTGAAGTGCTGGGTTCTGTTTAGGGATGCCCTGATCAGGTTCTTTTGATTTTAAGTACCTCCCGAAAATCTTTAACAAATATAAAGAAAATGAACAAATTGAAGAAGCAGATCTAGCTTGTCCTCGCTCTTTATTTTATTAACCCGCTTTTTATAATTTAGCCCTTAAACAGAGCACTTCTGTGAAATAGCTGAAACAATTTAGTAAAAAATAGTGCAACTATCAACTAGAAAACATGCTTAACTATTATCTAGGGCTGTAACGAGTACTCGGATACTTGCGATCAGCTCCCAAAAACTGTTTTTTGCAACATTCAAGATCACTGATTTGTGATCTTTCTAAATATTGTAGAGTGCAGTAAAAAATGGAATTTGAGAAAAATTTATTTTTTGCTTTGAAATGCAGAATGTTACATTTTTAAGTTTCTAAACTAAAACAAAGGTGAATGTGCAACGTTACTGTCACTGGAAGTTGATTTTGAATCGGGACCTCCCTAGTTCTGTTACTCCTGTTGATGTTAGCTTTGTGTTTTGGAATATTTTAGACGCTGGCTGGAGAGGGACGCGTCTACAAATGTCTCTTCAACCATAAGTTTGAGGAAGCCATGTCTGAGAGGGTAAGTGCAGCTCGCTTCATCCCCCCTCCATGTCTCTTTTACAGCAGCTACAAAAAGAACATAGTTTTTACCTCTGCTCCCTTTTCAATCTGTTTTAAATATGATTTTGACAGTTCTATAACAATGCATGTATAGTAGATAAAGTATCGTAACCTAAAACCACGTGTGTCCTCAGTGCCGCGAGGCTCTGACCACCAGGCAGAAGCTGATTGCACAAGACTACAAGGTGAGCTACTCGCTGGCCAAAGCCTGCAAGTCTGACCTGAGAAAGTTCCACTGCAACGTGGACACCAGCCTGCCGCGAGCCCGAGAAGCCCGCCTCTCCTTCCTGCTGCTCTGTCTGGAGTCTGCGGTTCACCGGGGTGAGCGGCTGCTCGTTCTGCTCCTCTCCCTCCTCCTCATGTGTGTCCCTCTCAGACAGGCACCCAGAAACCCTTGCTCTGCTCTATGGTGTGTTTCAGGTCGAGTAGTGAGTGGAGAGTGTCAGGGGGAGATGATGGACTACAGGCGGATGCTGATGGAGGACTTCTCCTTGAGCCCAGAGATTGTACTCAACTGTCGCACCGAGATCGAGACCCACTGCTCCGGTTTGCACCGCAAAGGGAGGACGTTGCACTGCCTGATGAGGGTCGGGCGAGGAGACATGGGGTCCATCGAGCCCAACTGTCAGAAGGCGGTACGTTCTTTCCCTTAGCTTTACTGACTTTTGGAGCAGGGTCTGTGGGAATCATTTGTGAACATCCTCTTTCTTGATCTCAAACTTTTTCTTTTCCATTCATTGTTTCCAGCTTCAGGTGCTGATCCAGGAAGCTGACCCCGGTGCTGACTACCGCATTGACCGGGCTCTTAATGAGGCCTGTGAGTCCGTCATCCAGACAGCCTGCAAACACATCCGCAGTGGAGATCCCATGTGAGTTCCCTTTGGGTGGATCTGGTAGCACTGGGTTGCAGTGGTCTTTAAAACCTGCTGGATGAGTCACCATGAGGGAGGGTCTGTTTGAAGCTGCTCTGCAGTGTGTTGTGCTGATTCTGCAGGATCCTGTCATGTCTGATGGAGCATCTGTACACGGAGAAGATGGTGGAGGACTGTGAGCATCGACTGCTGGAGCTGCAGTACTTCATTGCTAGAGACTGGAAGTAAGTTCTGTCTTGAGCTCGGTCATCTGTCTCCACACGCTGGTGTGTTCTATTTCTGCTGACTCCACATTTTTTTAGTTGAGATGTTGAACTGGAGAGGTGTCTTTTGTGTGAGTGCGTGATGCTCTGTAGGCAGGTCCAGCTGCTCTGGCTTATATTTACTTACTGATGAGACACACTCTGCCTTCTCCCCCAGACTGGACCCCATCCTCTACAAGAAATGTCAGGGCGATGCGACCCGTCTCTGCCACACTCGCGGCTGGAACGACACCAGTGACATCATGCCGCCCGGCGCCATATTCTCCTGCTTGTATCGCCACGCGTATCGCTCAGTGGAGCAGGGCCGGCGGGTGAGCTTCCTGTTCTCTGATCATAAAAATACAGAAAACCCTCAGAACCTTTTGAGTCTCATGGTTCCAATTTCTGATCTTATACTAAAGAGATTTACAGTAAGACAAGAAAACTGGCCTCACCATTTAACTCAGAACAAATAACTTAATTTTTTAAAATTGCTAAATGTTTTGTGTACCGGCTAACCTGCTGGAGTCCAAGTTGGTAACCTCACTGACCGGGCCGGGGCCTGCAGGTGTTGAGCTTCAGCACTTCCTTGTTTGCACCAGCTGGTGCTGGAGTAGATCCATCTTCCACTGTTGGTTTGGAAGCAGCAGCACCAGTCACAAACTCATCTCCTTCTTCTCAAAACTTTCAAACTTAAACTAGACTCCATTTTCCTGCTCCCTGTGTTCATGTGTCTTCTGAAACACTCAAGGACAATATTGAATCTGTGAAATAGGTTCAATTTACTGTCAGTATAAAAAGAGAGCAGTGATTCTTTTTGATGATGTTTAATGCTCACTTCAGTCTTTCTTGACACAGATTTTTATGTAAAAAGTTGTTCCAGGTGTTTGCTCACAGCTCCACAGTGCGTCTTGTCTGTGTGGGGAAGTATGCTAATGTTGTGAGAGTGAGGCATGATGGGAACTGACCACAGTCTACTCTCGTAGCTCATCAGTGAGGCTCCTGGAACAGCACAGCTGGCATTGACTGTGAGTACATCTGTCTGCCTGATCTCTGCAAACCTGGACTTTAATTCCCATCAGTTTAACAAAGGGAAATCGGGTCTCTGATTGATCACGAGCAAAGTCATCAAAGTGGTGAAAAATCATCCGATTCATGTAATTAAAGATCATATTTCTATCAAAAACTTGGTAATAATCCAAATGCTGTGATCAGCACCCTGACAGCGCTCTGTCTGTCTCACACAACCTGCATATCAACATGGACACTTTGGTTTGAACTCTTCATTTTTTTGTGAACAGGAAAGTCTTCCAAAACATTTCTGTCCTTCATACCAACTTTGAAGTTACACAGCTGATGCCTTCTTCTAATGAAAGGATGAACTGGTGTGAGAGGATGGCAGTCTGTGGATGGAGGTCACCGTGCAGCCCTGGGAATGGCTCGCTGCTTTATTCACCTCTTTTCATGGTTTTCATCCAGTCATTAAAAACCTGGAGGAAGTCAAAAACTGATGGGATTTTCTAACTGGAATTTTTCAGTTTTCAGTCAAAGTTCTGGCTGTGCTCCACTTTGACTGCAGGTTCACTGATGTTTTCCACACTCAGACAGAGGATGACTTTATTTTTGAAGAAATCTCTCCATTTCCAGCCCGGCAGTTTCTTTTCTAGAAGTTTCTATTATGTATTGTTTTCTGCACCCTTAGTTTTAAAAAAAAGTTTTCCTTTATTTCTTCTGCAGCTGTCTCGAGACTGTAAGGTGGAAGTGCACAGGATTCTCCACCAGAGAGCGCTGGACGTGAAGCTGGATCCCGAGCTGCAGAGGCGTTGCATGACAGACCTGGGGAAGTGGTGTAATGACAGGACGGAGCCGGGTCAGGAGCTGGACTGCCTGCAAGACCACCTGGAGGATCTGGCACTTGACTGCAGGGACGTGGTGGGGAACCTGACCGAGCTGGAGTCAGAGGTTAGAAAGGGTTTACTTTGACATTTGCACAAAGTTTGAAAAATATCCACCCCTACAGTTTTACGTTCCCACTGAACCAAATCATCAAACTTAAAGTAGCTATAGGTGGAGAGATTGGAGCTGATAAGGGTATAGTCACTCCCCCGATCCCTTTGATTTTATACTCCACTCTTTATCTGCTTGTTCCAATGACGTATTCATTCAGAGGTTCTGGAGCTGAAGCACATATTGAAAAACAAGCACCAAACTAGCAGCAGCTCCTTCCTAAGGAAGCCCATTCTTGCTAAGAAAAGCAGGCAGCTGTGTCAGGATCTCATCTGGATAAATCCAACCCGCAGCGCTGAGTAAAAAGGTCCAGAAAACACCTGTGGATGCCTCCAGCCAGCTGCTGGCTACCAGACAGCATAGGGATTGTGGGACCATACTATTTCTGCCAGCGAAACTGACGATCAGAACACTTAAATAAATGTAAAGTTAGCCCAGACACAAGTTTTTCCCAAAAGAATTAAAAAAGCTTAAAAAAAGAAACATCTGGAAATATTCCAATTTAAGGAAATCTCCATGCAATATGGATTTTAATGAATTTATATTTGCAAAGGATGTAACCCCATAAAGAAGTATTTCAAATAACCAGACATGAAAGACCAGATATTTAATTAGATGTGTTATACACAGTTCAAACCAGAGGTCCCCAAACTACGGCCCGCGGGCTGGATCCGGCCCTCCTCCACATCTGGCATGGCCCCCCAAGCTTTATCAGAGATGCATAATTTTTTTTTTTTCCTCAATCTGGCTGATCGAAACTCGCACAGAACGTGACTTTTTATTCCACCCTTCTGCAGTCGGAACTGTGACGGGAGAGGATAGACTAAATCGGTTTAATTTTTAGAATGTATTAGTGTTATTTTTACATAAATCTATTATATAAAATGTGGCATTCAGAGATACCATACATGTTTACGTTTAGGCTGTGATTGTTACACTTTTTATGTTAGCTTACAAACCGACCGCGGTCCCCCATCAGAGAAGAAAACAGTTATGTGGCCCTCACAAAAAGTTTGGGGACCCCTAGTTTAATCAAACTTTATGATGAGTGTTAAGTGTCTTTACTGAAAGTGAAACTACTTCAATACCAAACATCTTGGAGCGTGTGTTTTCTCATGCAAAAAGTCAAATATAATCTAGAAATTTTGGTTTTCAACTTTTCTGCAAAGGATAAAACAAGAGGAATAAGATTTAAATGGAACCAAATGAGTTTTTACTAGGGATGTAAGAATTAGTTTCAACAATGTTTCGATTCGTATTATAATTTAGGTTGCTGATACCATTCATAGTTAATTTTGATTATTTTTGAATGATTGGATCTGACACACCACATGTGTCAAAGTGGAGGCCCAGGGGCCAGATCTGGCCCTCCAGGTCATTTTATTTTGTTGTTATTAAAGCCCTGATGTTATCTTGTGCTTATTTCTAACTTGTATAATGTTGACGAAAATATATGTTTTTATGGAGGGTAAAATATTGAAAGTTATTTAAGGTTTAAATTGATTTATTCCACAATAATATTCCTACCTTTTTATTATTCAAAGTTTTGTTAAAAAGTTACAGTTTTAAAGTTTTTTTAAATTGTCATTCCGCTAAATTTTTGGATTATTTTGGCATTTACGAAGATTTTTTAGGATAATCTGGCCTTTAGCTAATATTTTAGTTGGCTATCAGCTTCAGTGTTTTAAACTATCAATTTCAGCATTTTCAGATATCAGCACTAGCATCTTCAGCGGCCAAATTCAGTTTACAGCTCATAATTATGTAAAAAATTACAGTTTTAAAAATGTAGTTTTAGTGTGTTAAATAAATGTCTATCCTGTTCTTTGGTATGTTTTGGATTTTTTCCCCTTGTGCGATTGAGTTTGACACTCCTGTGATACACTTACATACAGTTACATGCGTGTATCTAAATTTAATAAATAGTGTACTCATTAGAGATATATATAAGATACAATAGGCTGTGGGTTCATTCGGTATGGTAATAATTGGTTTTGGGTGGGGGGTTATTTATAAGGCTTTTGCTTTTGCTCACTTCCTTTCAGATACTTCTAGTATTTTTTTTTATTTTGTCATATCTTTCTTTTTGAAGTATATGTCCAAAAAACGTCGCCGTTGTCACCGCCGTCATGATCATCAAAAGGTTATATTTATACATCCAGTTGATGGCTTCAGGAGTTTTGTTTCCCAGAGCTGTGCTGCTAGTCTCTTTACTGTTCTGCTCCATGTCTGGTATGAGCTCTGGTTGCAGTATAAACTTCTATTATTTTGTTTCTTTTCGTATTTTCCAAACCTATCATATTACCGGCGTAAATCCATATTTTCTCCTGACAAAAACCAACATTTCCGCGTGAGACATGTTTGTTTCCGTTTACACTAACCGTACTGCATCTATTCTCTTATTCTGTCCTGAGGTCATTTTTTCACAGTTTTTCTGTCTTGAGATTGTTTTGGTTTCCTCCTGTGACATTATCATTTCTTCACCATAATGAGGTACAGTGTTCCCTCGCCATATCACAGTTTACCTTTCACAGTCTCTCTGTTTATAGATTTTTTTTTTTCACTGCAATTTTGAATGTTTTTTTTTTTTGTTCCATCCTGTGTCCTGATTGGCTGTAGATCTTGTCAATCGGTCAGAATGTGTTCAGCTTGCAAAGTTGATTTTTCTTGTTATTTTAAAATCCTGGAATTATTTTTCCATGAAGGTTTGAACTTTGATAGTTTTAACAAAGGTTTGAACATTTTTTTTGTCTCAGAAAAGCGTAGAAAGTGACCATAAGCATCTATTGATGGCTATTTTTAGAACATAACTTGTGATAAACGAAGGACCACTGTATCTCTCAAATGGAACTGATCAGCTCGTTCTTTTTTTTACTGGAACTCCCCTCTTTGTCCCCCCAGGACATCCAGATCGAGGCGCTGCTCATGCGGGCGTGTGAGCCGGTCATTCAGACATACTGCCATGTGAGTACACAGAGGAGCTCACACAGATGTTTTTGGAATCTAAGCAGCTTTCAGACTCTTTATCCTTTAAGTTTAGCAGAGAAAGCAACAGTCGGATTTAAGTATTTAATGATAAATTGTTTATTTGGTTCTAAAGTTACAGTGAGATCATTCAGGAAGTGTCTGTCATGTGTCAATTTTGTGTTAACAAATTTCTTTTTAATGTTTCAATAAATTTTTGCCTCATTTCTAAGTGGGATTGGCCTTGAATAGTGTATAAATTTAATACCTAGAACATAGTTTATTGAAACAGGAATATATCAGACCAAAGAATCCTATTTAGTCTGTGAGTCTTATCTGGACCTGTCCCAATCATGCAAAGTAATGTCTAAATTTAGGATTCAAGTGCAGACTCTGAAACTCTTCCTTCCTGCTCTCTGTGCTCTATTAGGAGGTTGCTGACAATCAGATCGACACAGGCGACCTGATGGAGTGTCTAGTTCAGAACAAACACCAGAAGGAGATGAATGAGAAGTGTGCGGTGGGAGTCACGCACTTCCAGTTGGTGAGCCGGATGTTCTCCTGCCAGAGTTCAGCAGCATCTTCTCCTTTGCTTGAGCTGCTGAGTTCAGGAGTGACTGACACTTCGGTTGACTTTCTCCACAGATTCAGATCAAAGACTTCCGCTTCTCCTACAAGTTTAAGACCGCCTGCAAGGAGGACGTCCTCAAGCTGTGTCCCAACATCAAGAAGAAGTAAGAAGCTTGAGGCTGCAATCACATCATGGTGCTCAAATACAAAAGTTTAGGGAAAATAACATAACAGATGAGAAATGTGAGCTGGAATCTTATTCAGAGTTGAGTTTTTATGGAGAGAAAATAGACTCACCCCGATTTGTGCGCAACTTTTAATTTTTGTTTGCGGAATTCTTGATTTGTAACTCATACAATACATTATGTGCATAAGTACAAAAATTATGAATTTCCAAAAAATACAATTTACAAACACAAGATCTTGAAACTAATTATACTTGCAAAAGCTATGTAAAGCTTGCTTGTCACGCACACACAAAACATCATTTGCACACAAATATGATGTGATCAGTTCTGTAAAATATTGTTATTTTTTTAAAGGAATAAGAGTTTCAAAGACGCTTATTTTATATTAATTATCAGGGCATTTCTGTTTAAAAAAGTGAGAAAATATCAAGTTTCACCAGATATTATTCACAGTTCAAAGCTGCTGATGAGAAATCTGACCAGCATTTAAACGCACCACTTAAACATGAAAAGAGTCTCACATCGGATTCGTGCTTAAATGTGGTTTTGTGTACATAACAAGTGATTTATGATTAAATTTTAAAGATTTGTGTGTAATTTAGTTTCAAGTTGTTTTAATTTTAAGTTGCACATTTGTAAATTTTATTTTTTTCGAATTTCATAATTTTTGTACTTAATCACAAAATATATTGTATGAGTTACAAATCAAGAATTACACACGCACAAATCTTAGTGATACCATTTTCTCTCCACACTTTTTCCCTTTAGAAACACTTTCAGTCCTCAGAAGCTGCTCATGCAAAAACCACAGCGTCAGGTTATCGGTAGTTTCTTAAGATCCCTCTCAACTTCTTCTGACTCTGAGCCGCTGTCTGGATCTTTGTCTTCCCTCAGGGTGGACGTGGTGATCTGCCTCAGCACCACAGTGAGGAACGACACCTTGCAGGATGTCAAGGAGCACAGAGTCTCTGTCAAATGTCGCAAACAGCTGCGGGTGGAGGAGGTGGAAATGGTGTGTACACAGACGGTCACATTCAGGGACGGACGGCGTTTGAGTTTGTGTGGAAAGGCTTTTTGTGGGGTCACACACTTGCAATGCAGCCAGACATTCAGACTGGCCACGCTGGTCCAGAGCAGATTGGATTGGACTGCTCACTTGCATGACTCACTGTTCTGTTTTATTTTGCTGTCCACATTCTTTAGTCGGAGGACATACGGCTGGACCCAGAACTCTACGACTCCTGCAGGCCAGACATCACAAAGCTGTGTCAGAACGTGGCTCCCGGCAACGCACAGGTCAGCCGCTGTCCACTTGATTTCAGCAGAGACCTGCTTCATCCGGATCCTCATCTATCCGTTTCTGATTTGTTCTCCAGGTTATTGAGTGTCTGAAGGACAAGAAGGAGAAGCTGACGCAGCGCTGCCACCAGAAGATCTTCAAGCTCCAGGAGGTGGAGATGGTGGATCCTGAGCTGGACTATCAGCTGATGAGAGTTTGCAAACACATGATCAGGGTGAGCGGATGACATCATGTCCTCTGTTGCTTTAGTTTTTGCCTTCAAACTATGATTTGAAGTCTGTATGAACCAACACTTAGATCATGAATGAGCACATGAATGATTGATCAAACCAAAAAAAAAATCAGGTGAGCTTTGCTTTGCTTGTGTAAACTGAAACCCGTGAGCAGACTGACTGAGTGGTGTGTGTCCTGCAACGGACCAGTGATCTGAATGGAAAAACTGTTTTGCTTTTTTAGCGGTTCTGTACCGAGTCAGACGGAAAGAACGTCCTCCAGTGCCTGAAGCAGAACAAAAACAGCGAGACGATGGATCCCAAGTGCAAGCAGATGATCACCAAGAGGCAGATCACCCAGAACACAGGTACTGCCACGCCCACTCTGTTAACATGTGACTCAGTCCGACAGCTGTGAAGAACATGTTTATGTGTGTGCAGACTACCGGTTAAACCCGGTTCTGAGGAAAGCCTGTAAAGCGGACATCCCCAAGTTCTGTTCTTCTGTGCTGAACAAGGCGACGGCTGACACGGAGCTGGAGGGCCAGGTCATCTCCTGCCTCAAGCTCAAATACGCCGACCAGGTGAGAGCCATGATTGTCTGGTGTGTGTTCAGCCCAGAGATTTCCTTCAGTCAAGTCAGAATCTGTGGAAACTGATTTTTAGAACCTAAAACTGATCACAGTACAATCACTGTTCACCCTGGTTTTTCCTGACCACACAGGTCTGCAGACTTCAATTACAAATTCAGCCAATTTAAACCGAAATTATTGTAAAAAGTAACGTTTATTTAAACTAAAAGGTTTATATAAAAGTTTACCAAGTTCAGTACTATAAACTAATGTTAGTTACATTCTTGTGGTTTAAAAGCATTTTGAACCTGCATCAGAAACAAAACAAACTTCTTTATTAAATGACGTTTTTGTTCAATAACAATTAATTTTTTTTTTTTTTAAGTTTTAGTTGAATCCAAAACTTCTCTAAATCATAGAATAGGTAAACTGGTGAACAATCGGACAAGGATATAATGATCCATGGATATTTTGTTGCAGTGAATAAAGGATCAGAAATGAGCCTCCAGTCCAGACATGCTGGAGTCTGTAGAGGAGATGACCTCCACCATCGAGTCCTCGTCCGTCGGCTCATGCATCTCAGAGACAGTCAGAACTGTGTAGTGGTTCCTTGTAAAGTGTGTGTGTGTGTGAGAAAACCAAACAAAGACAACAATGTCAAATCTGATGCTGAAAACAGGATTGTAGTTACGCCTTTATAAGACATCAGCTTAGTGTAAGATTCAGTTTAATTAAATCAAGGACAGTTACATAGCAAGTCACGCCCAAGGTTCCTAGATGGACTGTTTGACTCTTTATTTGGTGTTGCAGCGACTGTCTCCTGATTGCGAGGATCAGATCAGAGTAATCCTGCAGGAATCGGCGCTGGACTACAGGCTGGACCCACAGCTGCAGATCCACTGCTCAAGAGAGGTTGGTCCTCTGTCTGCACTGACGTCAAGCAGCTCATAACCAGATTACCTGGAGTAGATCCGTCTAAATGTTGCTGGTTACTCACATGCTGAAATATATAGAGTTTAATTCATATTTGTCCTTCTCTACCAAACTGCTGCAGTCACTCAGTTAAATTCAGTTCATGTGGGATCCTAACAGTAAATGCGTTGGACGTGTCTGTCTGCAGATCTCCACTCTCTGTGCAGAGGAGGCTGCAGCGCAGGAGCAGACGGGACAGGTGGAGGAGTGTCTCAAGATCAACCTGCTCAAGATCAAGCAAGAAGAATGCAAGAAGGTAGAAACGCATCCGCTGCCTTCACTGACCCCACTCCTCTGTCTGAAGTCCCTGCAGCTTACATCCCTTCTGTCAGACGTTTAAAAGCAGTCGCATGTAGGGAGATGATCTTCCTCGTCTGCCGTTCATCCTCCTCTCCATCACCTGTTTTCCTCTTACAGGAGGTGCTGAACATGCTGAAAGAGAGTAAGGCGGACATTTTTGTCGATCCCGTTCTTCACACAGCCTGCGCTCTTGACATCAAGCACCACTGTGCCGCCATCCCCCCCGGAAAAGGCCGACGTGAGTGCACACAAAAGCCTTTGGTGGTTATTTACAAATGACCTGTTTTTCCTTTTTCTCCTCTCTTCTTTGAATTTCAATTTTCTCTACCATATCCCTCTGTCTCCTAACAGTCTGGAGGTTTAAGAAAAAATTACCCTGAGAAAAAAAAAACTTAAATTTTGTCTACATTTGGAGTGATGAAATAGACTGAGCTTTTTGTAACTGTAAAATCTGAGCTCAACTTAAGCAGAGGATACCTGCAGACTTATATAGTCATGTGATTAAATGCTGTGATGTCTGCCAGCCTTGCATTAAATAAGATGCTGTCCGTGTCCCTCTCAGATATGTCATGCCTGATGGAGGCCCTGCAGGACAAGCGTGTTCGTCTGCAGCCCGAGTGCAAGAAGAGACTTCAGGACCGCATTGACATGTGGAGCTTTGCTGCTAAGGTGCATGAAGTGTGAACGTCAGATGAGTGACAGACACGAGGGAACGCGCACTAACACATCTTCACAGTTCTATGTAGCTTTGTCGGTTTCTGACCTGTTGTAAGTGGGCTGCAGTCTCGGTGTTTTTATGTTATCCAGCTGTCATGAATAGGACAGAATCTAGATTCTCTCTGGACACACTCGGCACCACTTGCAGGTTTGATCCAGCTGTGCTGCTATAACTATATTGTGGTTCACCTTTCTTCGTCTGACTGTTTCGCAGATTTTTTTTTTAGTACAATTTTCTTTGTTTTTCTTAAGTGTATTGTGTTCCGCGTCCTGATTGGCTGTAGATCCTATCGATCAAACTCCACCATGCTGTATTAATCTATTTCTAAACACATGTGTCTAAATATGTAAACTCAAAATTGAATTGTGTTGAGTGTCAAAAGAAAAAAAAAATTGAAATGGAATCGATTTAGTAAATTATTGGCGATACTCTGCCCTGTTTTCCAGTCCTTTCATGCTTTGTTAGTCATAAACGCAGGACACAACCTCCCTGTTTTCAGCAGACTCCTGGCCGCTGAAAACACCGGTCTATTCAGGCAGCAGCTCTGCGGTGATCCCAGCCTCACATTGACCTTTGATCGTGTTTTCAGTGACCCCAACATTTTAACATTGCCTTCAAAAGGAAAAACGTCAGAGAGCATCAAGATTGAACTCTGTGTTGAGCAGTAGACGTTTTTAACATGTGCTCCGTTCCATGCAGGTGGCTTCTGCCGAGGGCTTCTCCGATCTGGCCATGCAGGTGATGACCTCTCCGTCCAAGAACTACATCCTGACTGTGATGGCCGCCGCTGTGGCGCTGCTCTTCCTCATGGGGCTTTTCTGTGGGAGAATCACTAAACGGGTCACTCAGGAGCTGAAGGACAGGTAGACCCCGCCCACTCTGAAGTCTGGACGTGCCCTCTGGAGACCCCTCCTCCCTCCCTCCCTCCCTCCCTGAGCAGGCCGCCGGGTCATCTGTGCTGCTTCGTTTGCCCTGCTCCATCCAGTTTCTTTCCTCACTTTACTTTTCTAAAGAGGGGGGCTCCACATGGGAATGACGTTGCCCACACCCCCCCCCACACACACACACAAAAGTAAGTGGGTGTGGCCGGTGACTGTGCCGCAGTGCTCGTCCCCCTTTTCTTCAGTGCGCCACACCCCTCGCCTCTGCTGTTTTTTTTTTTTTTTTTTTGTTTTTTTTTTGTCCCGAGTCGTCTTTGATGCTCAAGATTTGCGCTCCTGACCTGCTTTCTCTGCTCGGCCCCGCTTTGGTTTGGGGGTCTGAGGCAGGAGGTGTGGGGGAGTAAGGGGGGGTGTAAATGTTTACCAGAAAAAGCATTCAATGTAAATGTGTAGAAAGTTGGATGGAAAATGCTCGTGTCAGAGCAGACTTTTGACTGTTTTAATGACGAGAATGTGTGAGAGAAATCATCAGCCGATTCTGCCCCGCCCCCTTTCTGCGTCTTTGCTGTTTTTTTTTTTTTGGGGGGGGGGTGTTTTGATCAAACTGCACTCTTGTGTTTGATTATAATGCCACTGGACTGCCACGCAGGTGGAGCCAACCAGCCACCACAAGACTGAGGGGAGGGGGAGGTGCATCACAAATGTTTGGCGCCATTGCGCTGTAAGCTCCTCCTACAGAGGGAGGGGCATCATCTGTGGTCAATTCTTTGTTTTAATTTCAAGCGGCTGACATGGCAACTTCAGCTCTTTCTCCAGTGCAGTCCAACACAACAACAGAGCATCACAAACAACACTACTCCACACACATCAACACAACAACCTCAGAGAAAAGCCACTCCTCTCTACGACACGTGAGACTTTTGTTTCCATCCTGCTGCCCTATTCCACCATTCCGTGGTGGGATGGCGGCGGTACTCGTCCTGATTCCAGCATGGTTTTGGGTCAAGCTTGGATTCTGGTCTGAAGGTGGAGGATTGGAGGAGCAGGAGTGGGTGTTGTGCTGGTTTGTTCAGAGAACTCTAAAGAGATGCCGAAGTACAGTCCATATTCGTAAAGATGTGAAGATGATACTGGAATCATTGCACATTTTCTTCTTTTATATCTTTGAATATATATATTGTTCTGTCGTAGCCTTATTTATTTGTAACTCATGGTCCATAGTTTTCTGTGATCTGAATGTTCTGCAGTTGCCTTTTCTTGCGGTTTATAGGAGGAGCCCTCTAAGGCCTGGGTTCTCCACTGAGTCCCGTTCTGTGACGGCTCCTCCCGCCTCAGACGTCACGGTTGACACATGAAGCGACTGTCTGAGCGGGACAGAGACTACAGGTCCGGTTTGGTGGCGTGTGCGCTGGACTGCGGGGTGACGCCGTAAAGCCGACAGCGGGCCGCTCCTCCCGGGTGACATTCGGATCTCTCTGGAGGGCTCTGCTCCCCTGCGGGTGCATTCATCCCCCCTCCCCAACATTTCCTGCTCTTGGTTCTTCATCTGTTTATCAAAGTGTGCCTAATCACCGTCCTGCTGTACAGAACCTGCAGAAGAGCTTGTGTTGCCTCCAGGTGTCGCCCTCTGCTGGCCGCTGCTCAGCTTCACATCGTCATGATTGGAAGGTTTCATGTTTTGTCTGTGATGAGGTCTTTTGTAAACCAGCTCCGTACCTAAATGCATTCAGCTCCCAACAGTCCCTCCTCCTCAGATTTCGTCTGTTTTGTTGCTCTGTACAGATGGAAAGTGAACAGTTTAATAATAAAGTCTGCAAGGTTTCTAATCTGTTTGTCCAAACATTTCTACTCTTCAATCTGCTGAAGGACTGATGTTAGCTAAAGTAAGGCAGTTATCCCTTTTATTTCACAAATGATCAGTTATAGGAATTAATCTAAAAACAAATAAGTGGATGTAGGTAGACATCAGATTATTAGAAAGAAATATTTCAAAACCTGCTTCTATTTCAAGGGTGTCGCACTCCAGGCCTCGAGAGCCGACCAGCCTCCTATTGGTTTTCCAGAAATCCTGCCTTCTCATACTGAGGAGCTTCATTGGTAGGTTAGTTGGAAAACATGTAGACACTAGCCCTGGACTCTGACTCCCCTCCTCTATTGGATGAAGAATGATGTTTCTCAGATTTTTGGTGATCAATACAGTGACTCCACACCTTGTTCACAGCACGTCTCCATCTCACACCTACTACCTTCAACCGCCACACTCATTTGACATTTTATCTGTTTTCTAATTATCTTGCTTATTTTTGGCATGAAAACTGCTATTTATCGGTCAAAATGACCGTTCTTGCTCTGGTACTTTTTTAAACTTTTTTTTTTAATTCTAATATTTTAAAATATATTCTCTATAGTTCAAGTAATTCAAGTTATAAAACTGACCAATCAGATGACTCAATAAAATGATTGCCAGATTATCTCGAGCTCGTGTTCAGGTGTTGACTTCCAATGAGCTGGCTTGTTAAAAGTTACACACAAATTTGCTCACAAATTCCATTGCTAATGGTTGAAAAATTATGGTAAATCAAAGAACATGAACATTGAAGCTAAAGCTCCGGTTCTAAAGTATTAAGCAAATTACTTCTGGATTCAATGTCTAAAGAAACAATAAACATTCTCCAAATAATCTGCCTTGTAGCTCAAATTGAGTAAGAACTGCAAGACTAACGATGAGTGAACATCTACTACAACATGGTTCTTATCTTTGACTGTTCATGGAGAACTGGATAGAGTAGGTGTGATGTCACCCCAAAAAAAATGCCTTTCCTTTGGCTCCAGCAAAATGAAGCCAATTCAGTCACCATGTTGGAGCCAGACGGTGTTTAGTCCAAGTTGGTCGGAGTCAATGTTTCTATGGCAACTGCTGTCACCAATCATGAGTGAGCTTGTTCAAAGTCCACACGCCTTTCACCGAAAGCAGCTCGGAAGATTGTGTCCAGGTGAGCCCACAGGCGGTTTGGAACTTGAGTCACTTGTGATAAAGAAAAAACATTTTTTTAAAATTAGATTAGCAAGAAGATGTTAATAAATGTAACGGAGCAAGAACTGTTATTCTGAATGACTGAGTCATAGCTGTTTTATTTTGTAGGATTTTGCCTTCTTGGAGCCAGCTGGTTCTTCCTTTCTGGAATGTGAATAGGGAGGGGTCACTCAGTCCAGTTCTCTTATACAGTCAATAGTTCTTCTGAGATCTTATTGTTGCTTTGGTGCAGAGAGAGTGGTGTGCTGCCATCTAGTGGTCAGAGGTGGAACACAAAAGTTGCACGTTTGTTGATGAATAATTTAACAATTTCATTATATTTCAAATAAAATATCGGGACATTTTACAGATTTTTTTTCTTACATCCCTGTTTTGAACAGCTGACAGAAATCTTGACACTTCTCAGTGAAGGTCTCCTTGTATACAAGGGAACCTCCCACCAGAGAAGGGCAGGAGGAAGCCCGGGGGCAGCAACAGCGGGTCAGAGACGGGCAGACTCTGAAGTGTGACTTCATGGAATCAGCAGAGCGGAGTGGCGCCTGTGTTCACACCTTCACACCTGTAGATGTTCAGTGCTACACTGCTGGAGGTCAGCTGTGCAGCCTGTGGTCCTTCCACATGTCAGTGAGGTGTCAACGTTATTTTAAGATTTAAAGAGGTCCCAGGAGGCCAGATAGGTTATGTGAGGAGGTGCAGCTCAACTCAGTGTGTTTGTGCGCTCCTGTGGGACATCAGGACTACCCAATCAGAAACCACCACTCCAGAAACGGTAATTTGGATCTTTAAAGACATCAGCCAGACTCCTGGAGGAAGATTTTTGTCCAGCTCAGCTTAAAGAGGAGCTTTTATGCAGCTGAGAGTGACAGACAGCAGTTGTCACGTTTAACGTGGGCAGATCAGGTGACCTCATCCTGTTTGCGCAGCGGAGCCATCCATGACCTTACATCTGCTGTGTGGAGACTTCAGGCCGTCTGACAGATCCCTGTTACATTTTTTTTAAGTCCAAACATGTTAAACTCCCAGTTTCCTCTCCCGACAGTCTAACCTACCAGAATGAACTTCAGGTTCTCAGAAGCCAAAGAGGTAACAGATGACACACCACCTCCATGGGTCATCATGGAGGGACCACTTTGAGGGGAGAACATTTCAGAGAAAGCAGTGACAGAAAATTATAAAAAGAAACAGCCTAAAAATTTGGCTTAATTCCTAAAGTTGAGTTAATATTGGGAATCATTTCAGTGCTTTCACCCCCGTCAAGCAGAGAGGTTTTGGGTCCCGTTTTAGAGTCTTT
This sequence comes from Oryzias javanicus, assembly GCA_003999625.1. NCBI lineage: Eukaryota > Metazoa > Chordata > Actinopteri > Beloniformes > Adrianichthyidae > Oryzias > Oryzias javanicus. The sequence goes on along the minus strand of CM012442.1, from coordinate 7,396,275 downwards.
GGTATGACAGTAAGTGATAATCGTTGGTTAAAATCTTTACGTTCCCTCTGAGGCTTCTGTAAACTCAATCAACAGTCTGTTCTTCATCTCTTATAAAACTCAGGTCATCATCAACACATATTTTGAAAAAAGAAAGCATAAAAAGAACAGAAACCGCTGAATCCAGAGGGATCCGAGTGTCTGCTCAGAGCTCCTCTAGAGCTGGTGCTGTGTGTCTGTCTGCTGATGTACATCTGAGGGTAACACTCAGAGGTTTAGGAGGTCAGTCCAGAGCGGTGCCAACGTTTTGTCAGTAGCACAGATTTGTGACCTCTTGTTGACATTTCTTTTTGTGTTCCAAATCTCAGAGAACAGATGAAAAATAAAAAACTAAAAGGTTTGCAGTTTTGGTTAATTAGTTAATTAAGTCATTACGTTTGTGTTTTGACATGTCAGATAATTGAGAAAAATATGGTTAATGGTCTGAATTACTTTCAGAGTGGTTTATTGCTCTTTATTTATTTAATTTTTGTGTTGAGTTTATTTTTTTTATTATCATTATCATTTGGATTGTGCACAAATGTTAGTCATATGTTATATTTATAATCAACGTGAAAAAGAGTAAAGGGAAGAAGGTTCACTAGAGTTATCGTGACTGAAAGAAAGTGACTTTTTGTATATTTTTTGGCTGCATGAACCTAGAAGAAAGGTTAGGATTAGGTTAATACCATGAGACCAACAACAACATTTAGCATTGAACACACTTAAAATACATCTGGGCAATTCAGCAATATGCATCTTCATGTATTACCAACATGATTTTCTATTAGTTTTCACATGTAAATAAAAAATAATCCATATTTGACTCGGCTTTTTTAAGTTTTTAATTCAGCAGGTGAATCTTTTTTTACACAGGGTGTACTTTATTTTGAAAGGAGCTTGTATGTACTGTTGTCAAAGGTAAAAAGAAACATATAAACAAGTTTTCCACAGCTATGAATGGCTTACACAAAACGTCAGTATAGTGTATTTTTCTAAACAGTGTAAAATACACTATACCAGTAGGCAACACACAGCTTCTTGCTGAGTTTTGGCCCGTAAGAATCTGATCCAGAAGGCGCTTTAAGCATCAAAGGTTGCAGACCCATATTCTAAGTGTTGTGTGTAGAGGACATGAACTCGGTTTATTTGATCGATTTAATTGTCAAGTTTTATGTTGTCTCACATGAATCATTTACAGAAGAAACCAATTATTCAATGAAAGTCTAAGACAGGAAGATTGAGCATCAGAAACCAAATGTCTTTGCAGAGCTCGGCCACAGACAGAACAACCTGCGTGTTTTTACTGTGAGGTGTTCAGTTCAGTCTCCACAGAAACTCATCACTGCACTTAAAGTTCTGTTTTGAACGTTCTTCCCCTGCTAGAAGTCGTAAGCAGAGACGAACAGGGAGACCTTGGTGACGTATCGACCCAGCAGATTGCCCTGCTGCAGCTCGCTCATCTCCACCTCAGCCTCCAGGGTGGCGGGGCCCTTAATGGACCTGACCAGCAGGAGAGTGCCGGTCTGCCGGCCAGTGCGCTGCACGCTGAAGTGACCCCGCCCGTGACCCCCCGCCAAGCCGAAGCGCAGCGTGTCGCCCAGCACCCGCGCTGCAGACACCCGGAAGAGGTCGCGAGGGGCGGACATGTTGGAAACCATCGCGAGGAAGTGGAAGGTGATGGAGTTTGGAGCTTGGACGCAGGCGGCGTCCTCCACCATACAGGGGTTCCTCTCACAGCGCCTGAGGACACAGAGGAGCAGTTCATCTGTCAGTCTCAGGTTCACACCACACAACAGCTGTAACTCCAAATCTGCAGCCTTTGAGGATCTCCTCCCTCTGGTTAAAGTGGGGAAGTCTCCAGGTTGAGGGTTGACTATTACATAAACAAGGAAAACTTCACAGGAACGTCTGCTCTACACATCTGTATTCAGCGCCATGGAAATGGGATCTCATGAACCTGAACGTGGCTTTCTTGGTTGAAAGTCTCCCCTGAAGAACCCCCGTGAACAAAAGCGAAAGTCACCGGTTAAGGCGAGAGCTTTTAGTTTCAACTTTTGATGAAGATTGTTGTTTCAGACCCAACAGCAAATTCTGAGCTGCAGGTCTCAACACACTTTTACATCTGTATTCAACCCTTTATGTTACTTACTGAGCTGTGGATCAAACAACAAAGCAGCTACACTAAACAACCTCAAAGTGAACGTTCATTCTAAAACTTCTACTAATTTATGAGTGTGAGACCAGCATTTAGAGCTTCTTCAGCATTTGTCAGTCTGATCCGTAAGAACAAAATTATGACAGAAAGCTTTTTTAATTTTGAAAAAAAAAAAGAATTTACTTAAAACAATATTAAAAAAAAATGTTGGTTTTGTGACCACAATGGATAACTGGAAGGTTTTGGTGGGTTCATTGTGGAACTTTGTTTAGGATTTGGGATTTTGTTTGTTTGAGGTTCTCTGCTTGGTGCGGTACAATTCACATGTTGTCCCCTTTTTCCAGATTCCAGGTGGCTCGTCTGTGCTCCTGTCCTTGGCCGTGGACCTCGCCTCTGGCTCTTCTCACGCCCCAAGCTGTCCTCCAGCTCCATCTGGATGAAGTCTGTCTACTACACTATTTGAGTATTTAGTTACAGAGTTAGATAAGCTAATACTTCTTTAACAGGCCTGGTTCATCGCCTGCTCGTCCTGGGAGAGGATCCCTCCTTCATGTGGATATCCCTGAGGTTTGTTTTTTTTTCCCAGAATCTGTTAGGAGTTTTTCCTTGCAGAGAATGAGGGTTTGAAGGCAGGGATGCCCAGATTCATTTAGCAGTCAGCTGTTGTTTATATTTTATGGGTAATTTTATGTGAAGCCCGTTGAGACAACTGTGTTGTAATATTGGGCCACATGAATAAAATTGTATTAAATTGAATTATCAAAGAGGTCACAGATTATCTAAAGAAATGCTCTTAACGTAGCTTTATTCACTGAACCTGATTAGTAGAGGTAGCAGAGAATTAGCTCTAAACTCTCCATCATGTTGCTGGTTTGGTTCTGATCTTCTATTCTCAAATCTGACCCTCATCTCTTCTGTCCTTTCTCTTTTCATTTACCATGCCCGCATGCCCAAACTTTGCTTTTGCGCTTCAGCAAAGACCACAGGGCCTCTCTGCTGATGTTTGCATAACTCTACACGCCGAAAAGCAAACACAGCATAAAAGAGATCCTTTCTGCAGTCCGCAGATATATAATAATGATTCCGCTGCGGTAATAGATTTAATTCCTGACAGCAGAAAACATGTTCCGCTCCGATCATGCAGCACGCCTCAACACTTTAAAAGTCAGCCAGACCTCTGAGTCCAGCCCTCTCTGTGGGGAGGAGGGAGGTGTTTTAAACTGCTGGAGTGACAGGCCGGTGCTTTTCTTTGTCTTCTCTGCATCTTTTGCATTCTTTCTATGCGTGGTTTGGTGCTGCTTTCATTGTCCTCTTCTCAAATCGGTTTTCTCATGTTTATTTAAAGCCATATGTTAGCTTATAATAAGAGGCTGGTGGACTGACAGTTGTCAGTCTCAACCATGAAAATGAAGTCAAACCAATTTTAAATGCATTTCTTTCAAACCACAGTCATTAAATCAACTATGATTCATTTTCAGATGTAGAATTTGGGGTTTCACTTTATGTCTTTACAATGACTTTCTGCCCATGTGTGTTTAAGTGCCCTTGGGCCCAGGATTGGGGCACAACACACCAGGGTTTGATTTCCAGGAGCTGCAATGAACAATTCATATAAATAAATGTGAGGTCCTGGAAAAATTCCCCTGGCTACTGCCATGAGCACGGCCAAACAAGACCCAAAGCCCCCAGATGGAAGGTGGGCTGCTAGAACAAAACGGAAATCCACTAGATGTGAAAACAAGAGCCTGTTGGAATGCTACTAATGTGGAGTGAATGGACGCTTCGGAACCCACAATCAAGGCTAACAACTAGTAGCTCAGTGTTCCAACATCCACAAAGAGCAACTGCTATCACAAGATTGATGAGGTTCAACAGAAACATAACCCAAGAACCCCAGAACATCAGGTCATGGAGGAGGCTTCATCAAACTTCCAAACAGAATTAGTTCCACCTGGAAGTCTCTGAACTGGAAGATGTGCAGCTTTTATTTTTCTCTTTTTGTTTCTGCTTTTGATATTAAAAGGTAAGAATTGCTCTTAAATTTCATTGGAGCATTTTAAAAAGATTTTATTAACTCCACATAAAATGGTTCGTGTGGATGCTTTAGAACTTTGCCTCTGGGTTAGAACTTTGCCTCTGGGCTCTGGTTCAAAACCAGAGCCCAGAGGCTCTGGTTGTGAAGTTTATGTTTTCCTCTTCAGGTTTTCTCCATGGACTCCGGAGTCCTCCCACAGTCCAAGAACATTATTCATAAGTTTGGTCTAAAATGTGCTTGGGAGTGATTGTGAGGCCCTGCTGTCCAGGGTGTCTCCCACCTTCACCCAATAGTTGGTACAGGCTCCAGCAACCCGTGACCCCAAGAGGGATGTAGTGGGTTAGGAATTCATCGTTTCTAAAGAAAAATACTAAAATGTTTGGCCTGAAATACACACAATACGAGAAATGTATTTGTATCAAAACAAATATACTGTATGTATTAGGCAGTTCTGTAAATAAAGGCCTTGGGAATGATTGGATTGAAAGAACACTTGACAAAATATTAGAAAAATTAGCAAACAACCAGCTAAATGACTTTTTAGACTCAAACTGTATTTTAATCCAATTACAGTCAAGAGTTAGGTGGAAACAGAACAGTTCCTGCTGCTCTAAAGGTCACTAAATGATCTTATCCAAGCTCTTGATTTTAAAAAAAGTACTGTATTGCTCTTTTTATTGACCTGTCCAAGGCAATTGATAAAGTTGACCCTAAACTAACATCTAACTGTCTTAAACATCATGGCGTCTCTGATCAGGCCACTGCTTGGTTTGCAAACTACCTTTCTTAAAGAACTCAGAGTCCAAATGGCTGGCTTCACCTCCTCATTTTTTGAAGTATCCATAGGTGTGCCACAGGGCTCAGTTGTAGGCCCCCTTTTATTTTCCATCTACATCAACAATTTGAGTGTAGACCTCCCTAATACCATGTATCATTTATATGCAGATGACACCATTCTATACTGTTGTTCCTCCTCAATTAGTCAAGCTGGAGAGTTCCTGGAGTCTGCCTTTTCCACTGTTCAATCTCGTTTGCATTCACTAAAATTGGTCCTTATTGCAGAAAAATACAAAGTTCTGGTATTCTCTCATGTGAGACACCAGGAAATGTCCCAACAATACTTACCGCTCAACATAAAACAATGTTATGACATGCGTTGCTACATATTGGTCAGGTCTCCCTTGTAAATGGTATCTTTATCTCAACTTTAAAAGCAATCAAAACTTTTAAAGTTCTAAATGATATCACCTCCTTCTGTATTTAAAGTCTATGGTTTCAGTTTGTCAGAGTCAGATCCTCTGTTTTACATGTTTTTTTTTTCTTTTAAAATAAATTCTTATTAGTTTTTAGCTAATTAAATCACAGCATTAAACTATTGAGTTTCCTGTGGTTTCTTTTGTATTTAGGACCATTACTGATCACTTTTCATTTCTGTAGCAATGTTGGACAACATACACACAACTCCAATAATTATCCACCTAGAATGATTAAATCATAATACGCTGTATCAGGATTTCAAGTGTATGTTGTGACTTTCAGACAGAAATGCAGGGTTTACCTGTAGATTAAACATGAAGCTTCAAGTTAAGTTCCAAAAGAAGTTCTGAGAAAAGTTCAGTCTTACATGGGAGATGTTTTGATGTATGTGGCGTTTTTCATGTGAGGACACTCCACCGTCACGCACTGGAAACCCCCAAAGGTGTTCACACACGTCTGCTCAGCTGGGCAGTTGTGCATGCCGTTTTCACACTCGTCGATATCTGAAAGGTCAGAGGTGAGGGGTTACGGTCAATGCATATCCTCCCAACAATGACACCTCCTCTCATGATGCTGACCCCTCCCTCCCTCCCTGTTACCGGTGCAGCTGCGGGCGTCCCGGGCCAGGCTGTAGCCGGTCGGACAGACGCAGTGAAAGCTGCCTGGAGTGTTGACACACTGGTGGACACAGAGACGGCCGGGCTGACCCAGAGGGAAGAGGCTGCACTCGTCGATATCTGAAACAGACAGGAGCAGAGGTTTGCTGCAAAGCTCCGCCCCTTGTGGCCGTCCAGACAAACAAAACAAACTGAGGATCAGAGACAGAAGCACGAATGAAAGAAGAACGGTGCCTCTTCACCTGTGCAGACGTTGTTGTCCCGACCCGATATGGTGAAGCCAACGTCACAGGTGCAGCGGGTGGAGCCCAGGAAGTGTGTGCAGTGAGATGGTCGAACGGAGGCAGGAGGAGGCGCTGTGGCCGATGCAGCAGAGTGGGTGGGGAGAGAGGAAGCTGACAGGGCCGCTGAGGAGAAGGAGGCCATGGAGCTGCTGCTACTGTTGAGGCCTGAGGAGGAGGAGAGGGCAGTTGAACGCTGAAGAGTTTTCTGGTCTCCTCTAAACGTGACAGTGAGGCTCACGTCTGCACATGGGCTGCTGCCCGCTCCACTTCAGGGACTCCAGACACACTCTGGTCCTCGGCCCGATCAGCTCATAGTCGGCTTTGCACACAAAGTGGACCTCGTGTCCGATGCCGAACACCCTGCCCAGTCGGCGTCCATAAAGGGGGGCCTCGGGTTTGGGACAGGACACTGTAAAAAGACAGTCAATCACCATGAACTCAGTTGGTTTCTAAACGAAAGAGCTCATTCTGAGCTGCTGAGCAGCTTCTATGGGGAGCTGAAACATGTCCCGATGAAGACTCTTAACATTAAATACAGAAAAAAAACAATAAGACACAAGTGAAACCCTTTAAGGAGGAGCGGTGATCAGCCCAGGGGGGAAAAACATGACAGAAATATTCCAAGAATACATCTTACTTCTCTTTTAATGCTGTGTAAGAAAATGTTCATGGACAGTGACAATTATAGGCAAATATATTTAGACTTGTAAAATAATTCTAAGTATAATCCAAATATGCTTAACACGAGCTTGTAAAGTTTATCTCAAATAAGTACTAAAAAAGTAAACTAAATGTATACTATCCTAATTTTTGTTTTTAAAAAATATACTTAAAACAAACTGTAGGGGAGACGTCTCACCGTTTCTGCCAGAGTTGAAGATGGCCATGGTGCTGTTGTGCAGAGCGCTGATCTTCTTCCTGAGGGCACGCAGACCGTGCTGGTAGGACGTCTCGTGCACCACCAGCATCTTCTCCACCTGCCTGAGGGAGTTCAGCAAATCATGGGTGGAAGGACAGTCCAGCTGTGGAGACAAGGACACAGTTTTTCAGTTTTATGTCACCTGCTGTGTGTGTGTGTTGGAGGCGTAGCAGGTGTAAGAGAGTTACACATTCTGTTACAGGACAGGTTTCTGACGCACAGGTAGAAGAATTGAGCAGCCAAAAACTCAAAGCTTTGGATAAACTCACTTTATATTGGAATTTAACAAGTCGGCGCACTTGTGTACATGTGCAGAAAACCCCCTCAGTGAGGTGACTGCAGACATGTCAGGTTTTTAACAGCAGAGTGAAATGTGGAGGAGAATTGCAGCTCCTGATCGTTAGTTTGGAGGAGCCTCTCAGGTTTTTGAGCCAACTATAACCTCTAATAAAGACACTGAACCAAACAACCAAAGATAAAGGCAAAAATAGGAAAGAAATGTGTTAAATTGTAGAACCATGATTTATGAAAGTCCCCATTTTTTATTTTAATTTTTGAACAAAATCTGAAGATATGATTCAGAGTTTGTCAGGTAAAAGTCAGATATCCACCCACCTGTGCAGAAGACAGGGTGACCTGATGAAGAACCATCATAGTGAAGACGATGACCGCGCGCCTGCAGCTCAACAAATACTCCATCCTGACCGACCCTTCAGTCCGGTACCGGCTCTGCCAAGACCGCTTCTCACAAATCTCTGGATCTTTTTGAGGGCTTCTGTCGAGAGTCTCCTGCACACACAGAAACCCCCGCTCCACCTCCAGCCGCCTCCATGTCGGACGTGATAGGCTTAGGAGGAGGGCGAAGAGAAGAGGAGGGCAGCACCCACATTTGGGACATGCTTTCTCTTCTGTCTTGAGCCATCAGCATCCCCGCAAATAGACGGAAATTGTGAGACTGCTGTCCCTATAATCTGTCTCCACTGAAACAAAGCTGCTGTGTTTCAGAGACTATTTCCGTTTTTAATGTGCAGCTCAGGAATGCAACCTCTGCTCATTACAGCCCCACACCCAAACTCTAATTATAAAAACCTCAACCTGCTGTTTACAGCAACAATATAAATTGTTGCTCTCTAATAAGAGGACACAACTGTTTGTGGAAGATTTGTTGACTGAAAGATGGAGGCGGAGAAACTCTGCAGCTGCTGCAGGACTGCTGTGACCAATTCACATCGTACGTGCAATTTACAATCTATGAGTATCATTTTGAATGACAAAAACCCTCATTCTGCTGATTCCTCTCCTGGACGGATCCTCTATGCCAGGAGTGTCCAGTCGAGGGCCACCCTCCTGTTGGTTTTCCAGAAATCGTGCTGCTGATTACCTAGGTCAGGTGTGGGAGCTCCAATGGGAGTTTGGTTGAAAAACATGTAGGCCTCAAGGCCTGACTTTGGACACCCCTGCTCCATGCATCAAATTATTTAAAATTATTCCTTTTTTATGTATTTTTTAGTTGTATTTAGCTATTTATTTTTAATTATTATAGCTTTTTTAAATGCATTTTAAACATCCTTTTTTTAATTTTTGGAATGTATTTATGTATTGTAATTATTATTAATTTTGTATTTTATTTATACATGTTGTTATTTATGTTGTTTTTCACATTTTTAACATATAATTGTTATTTATGTTTTTGTTATTTATTTTATTAATTTTATTTTTTGCATTATTTATTTATTTTTTAATAATTGATTAATTTTCATTTGTTTATTTTATTTGTTATTATTATAATACTCTTTTAATTTTAAATTGCATTTATTTTATTGTTACTGATTTTTATATTATCTATTTATCATTTATTTATTATTTGTTGTTTTTTTTATTTATTTATTTTATGTAATATTATTATTTTCTATTATTTTTATTTTAAAGTATTTTTGTTTGTTTATTTTGTTACTCTTGTTTTTTACATTATTTATTTTTTTATCTTTAATCTTAAAATAAATAATCATTTCAGAAGCGTTTTCTTACTATTTAATTTTTAGTTGGATCACATTATCTGATGAAGAAGTCAAGGGTTTGTTGTCAAATGTCAAATGACAACATTATAGTGAGTATTAGTTGATGTTCATTAGTTAATGTCATGCAGAGAAGTCAGCTGTAGATGTAGCTTCAGCAGAGGTTGAACTCAGGATGTAATAACAAACATCTGCATTTTTCAATCAGTGACTCATTTTTTCCAAATCCATTATGATATAAAAGTGCCTCAAAAAGAAATTCCAGAACATCCGTCTTCAGAATCTACTGAATCCCGTTTGGGGTCACAGGAGCCGACCCATCTGCTGTTGCACAGTCTGTTGCAGGATCACACACTCACATCTACTGACAATTTAGAATAATCAATAAATCTATGAAGCAGGTTTTTGGACAGTTGGAGGAACCGGAGAAAACCCATACATGCACGAGGAGAACATTCAAACTTCAAAGTTTTTTATTTATTTAATTATTTATTTATTTAATTATTTATTTTTTTAAAGGATAAATATTGTTAAACCGTGACCTTTTTTGGTTAATTGTTAGAGCATATCCTTTTAACAAATCTAAGTTCAAAGCGTCTGATAGTAAATCTCTGATGACTCAGCATTCTTGCTGCATTTAAACTCATCACTTAAAACACAAATATTGGAGACGTTCAAAGTCTCACATGAGATTTGTGCATAAAAGCAGTTTTGTGTGTGTGTGTGTTCAATAGGCGATTGGTGTGTACTTTTTAAAGATTTGTATGTGTAGTTAGTTTTAAGCCATTGTAATTTAAAGTCGTGTGTGTGTAAATTGTATTTTTGTTCATGTGAAAACACAACTGCAGCCGAGTGCACACAGTTACACACAAGTCGTATTAGATGAATCAAGAATTACCCAGAGAGGAAGAAACCAGAAGAAATGATCATTCTCCTTTAGGCTTTCATTGATAAGTGAATGAACTGCTCATCTATGAATGTGAATAATGGTTAACTCCTTCTAAACATGTGATCAGACTGAAACTGGTTTGAGGTGGATATTCTGACTGTAGTTTATTGGAACCTTTACATGTAACTGGTAGTGTGGTAAATAAACTCAGTCTAAAGTTCCTGTTTAACCTCAGACAGATTCATAACTCTAGTTTATTTTGTGCTGATTGTGTTTGTTCAAGGCTCAGACTTTGGTAAACACAAGAGCTCATTAGATGTCAGAGTTTATCTGTTCTCAAGTAATATTTTTTGTTTTCTTCATGCAGGCTGCTTTATATCAGGAGACATAGGAGGTCAGAGTTCAGACTCGCTTGTACTTGGTGGTCATGATGAAACCAGCTGCTCTGTTAGCTGCAGAAGAGCAGACAATGAGCAGCTCCTGCATGAGTTCCAAAACTCTCCCTGAGACCTTCAGAAATCCTCATCTCACGTTTATGTTCAACAAACAGACTCAATGAAGACAGTAACAGAGAAGTAATGAAAGAGCCAACCAGATGTCAATATTTAATGCAGGATGTTTGTTTTCATTGAAAGTCTGCTGTGTTATTGTGGATGGAGAGTGGCAGCGTCTGGCTGCTGAAGTCATTCACAGGATTGAGTTCACAGGAGAACACCAGACCTGAGCGGTGAAGCATCCCTACAGTGGAGGATCTATCGGTAAGCCTTCCTTCAGAGCCACAACACAGAAATGACGGGGCTCGTGGCTTCATTTCTGCTTCCCATTGATGGATTTGGCGAAACTTTTTTGTGTTTTCGTCATTCTGCTCACCCTAAACCCAAAGAGAGACTGCTGATGTCAACACAATCGTTCAGTCGATTAACAGCTTTTTTCAATAACACAAACATTGAAAGCATCTTTGTATGTTTCAGAGGTGGCTGTTTTAGTTTGGGTCATAGTTAAAGCCTGGACAGGTTTGTCAAGTCATGTCAGCTTCGGAGGCCAGCCCGCTCACCATCCAAGTTCTAAACTCCAGTGATGGGGTACCAGGGGCCAGGATGGCCCTGAGCCTGCACCGCCTGGACTCCAAGCTGGTGATCTGGACCATGCTGAGTGTGGGGTAAGGTCTCATTCAATTTGTACTGGATTGCTGACTAAAAGAATGGCAGCTAGATGCTTCAATTCTAATCCAATCTCCTGTTAAGAACCACAGATGAAGATGGCTGCTGCCCCGGACTTATCAGACGAGAAGCTTTCACCCCTGGCATGTACAAGCTGCGCTTTGAGACTTCCTCATACTGGGAGGGCCGCTCTCAAACGTCTTTCTACCCCTATGTGGAGGTGACATAGTCCTATCCTGTTTTTTCTCTTTTGCAAAATGCCAAACTTTCTTGAAAGCTTTCAATTTTTTTTTTTTTTGCTGCAACCTTTATTCACATTTTGTCTTTTCTGACAGATTATTTCATTAACAGATTTGTGTTTAGACAGGCCAAAGTTGTGAAAAAGGCCAGATAAAACAAGATTGAAGGTGAAATATTTTAAACTGATCCAAAAAGTGGAGGAAAATCTGCATCATATGCAGATTACAGATGAAAACACAATCAATATCAGCCCATTCAGAAAAAAAGTGCATTTTAAATAACTAGATATATAGAATTACCAGCAACAATGCTAATGTGAATGCTGCAAGCCGAATGTGAACAATGAAGATGCCAGTGATGATGGCTGAAGGTGCAATAAATTGATAGCTACAGTAAAAACCTGATAGCTGAAACACTGAAGTTGATAGGTGAAACTGCTTTAATTGATAGCTGAAATTGATAGCTGAAGTTGCAAACATTGATAGCTGAAAACGCTGAAGTTGATAGCTGAAACTGCTTTAATTGATAGCTAAAATTGATAGCTGAAGTTGCAAACATTGATAGCTGAAAACGCTGAAGATGATAGCTGAAATTGCTTAAATTGATAGTTAAAATTGATAGCTGAAGTTGCTAACATTGATAGCTGAAATAGCTGAAGTTGATACTTGAAAACGCTGAAATTGATACTTGAAAACACTGAAGTGGACAGCTGAAAACGCTGAAGCTGATAGCTGAAATTACTAAAATTGATAGCTGAAATTGCTGAAGCTGATAGCTGAAAACGCTGAAGTGGATAGCTGAAATCACTTAAACTGATAGCTGAAATCGCTTAAATTGATGGCTGAAATCGCTGAAGTTAATAGCTTGTTGAAATATTAGCTGAATGTCAAATTAGCCTACAAGATTGGGAAAATATCTATTTTAGTCAAAACAGTTAGCATAAAGCTGAATTATTAGGTGAACTCTAAATTAGGCTAAAAGACTGAAAAAAGCCCAAATTAGCCAAAACACCTTGCATGTAGCTGAAATATTAGCTAATCTCCACAAAAAGCCTAAAAACAACTGGGAAAAGCTAAATTGGCCAAATCAACTAGAATGTTGCTGAAATATTTGCTAAAATCTAAAATAGCCTTGAAAACTTTAGTACAAAAAACGTACGGAAGAAAAATGTATCACTTTTGTGTGAATACTCCACAACATTCACTCAAGGAACGTAAAAGATACAATACCAATCAATGGCTGTTGTTTGCTGGCAGTGTGGCAGACTGTCTTTGTTCAAAAAGTTTCTCACTCGTTTCACACACAAGTGACAATATTTTTTAAGTGTTAACAAATGGCCTCAATAATGAGCTAATAGATAACTGGTTCCGTCTGCTCTCTGTTTGTAGATAGTGTTCAGGATCAGTGATCCAGAGCAGAGCTGTCATCTCCCCCTGCTGGTCACTCCCTTTTCCTACAGCACTCACAGGAGCAGCTAAAGGCTCTGACAACACCTGCTGCAACAGCCCCATCCACATCCAGCACCTCCTGCTGCATTTGGTGGCTTGAAAAAGGAATCATAATAAAGCTGCATTTCTACCAGATGACATGTCTGTGTCCTCATGCATGTGTGCTGGGTTTACCAACACTCTTGCTTGGATGTGAGAGCATCTCATTGTCTTTGTTGGCAGTGTCTCTGTGCTGCTTCATACTTGTTTTGGGATCTTTAAGGATTTTTTCCTCATATTTAATGAGGAACATCAAACCTACATTTAGGTTTATGTTACCCTGGTGAAATCAGCACTTAGATTGATTCTAACAGGACTACCAACCTGCAAACTGAAGTCAAAAGGCTTCTGCAGGTCTCATTTTTATTCGGGGAAGGGAGCATTTTAAATAGATAGATAGATAGATTACTTTATTAATCCCGAAGGAACTTGCAAAAGTCATCCATTGCTCCAAACACAAACAAACATGTTGAAGCATGAAACTGTTAAGAAGGGATATAAAAGTAATAACAGCAATAGACAAGTTAGATTAAAAACATTAAAAGTATGAAGTTATTAAAAAGCCATTAAAAAAAGGTAAAAGTATTATAACAACTATCCTAAAACCATAATTGTAAAAATTCATTAAAAATATTGTAAGAATTAATAAAAAATAAGTTGTTCAGCTCTTGCTCCCCCCACCTGCATTGAAAAGTCTAATTGCACTCGGTGCAAAGGACTTCCTGAGCCTTTTTGTGGAGCATGGCAGAGAGCGCAGGCGGTCGCTGAAGGCAGTCACTGAAGGTGGTGGCTGAAGGCGGTCCTTTGGGCGGCAAACAATCCATATAGAAGGTGACCGGTGTTCTTCATTATGCTCTCCAGCTTGGTCAACATCCTCCTCTCTGCCACCACCTCTGCCGTCTCAATGTTAAGGCCCACCACACAACCTGCCCTCTTAATCAGGCGGTTTAGTTTTTTTAAGTCCTTTTTGTTCGCACCGCCCCCCCAACACACCACAGCATAAAACAAGGCACTGAAAACCACAGACTGACAAACATAAAAAGGAGTTTAGAGCAGATTTTAAAAGAAGCAAGTCTTTTTAAAAAGTATAGCCTGCTCTGCCTCTTCCAGTCCATGTTTGCTGACCAGTTCAGGCTCTTGTCCAGCAGGATCCCCAGGTAGTTGTAGCTGTCCACTACCTCCACCTCTGCTCCATCAATGATGATGGGCTGAACCGCGGGAGGTGCTCGACGAAAGCCTGTACTCCCCCTCCTCACCCTCCTTGAAACATGCCACAATAGCAGTGTCATCAGAGAACTTCTGCGTGTGACATGTATCCGTGTTGTAGTTGAAGTCAGTGCTGTGAAGGGTAAGGAGGGGGTGTCCTGAGATTCCTGCATTACTGTTAACCCACATGACTGACAATAGGGTTATTGTTGATGCGCTTTCATTTCTTTTATTCATGTCAATACCTGTAGCACTATTATGATGTTGTGTTGGCATTATTGAAGTTCTACTGTATTTTTAAATTTCTATTCCCAAAGTTATATATCCATGCCTTTGCTGACTCACAGAGGCTTAATGCTCCTCTGAACTCTTCTGCTTTTTAAGTATTGAAATGATTGTTTTTTGATTAAAAAGAATATACATTTTAGCTACTAAGCTAAAATATTTTAGTCAAACAGATTTCTGCATTATTGTATATATGTGTAGCCTATATTCTAATAAATTTTGGGAAACTCTTGGAACTCATCCATTAGATGAGCAGAAGGCGACATCTGCTGGTCATCTTTTGAAACTACATGAAGCGTTTGCTTCATTTGAAATAAAAGAACAAAAGAAAGAAGAAATTTGAACTTTGACATTGGTTTGAATTATATTTCTTTGACTTTGTTTTTTAAAACAATGTTTCTGGCAAAGACCAGACTTTTTCCCATTCAATGTTAGCCCATAAAAACAATAAGCTGATGGAACAGAAACAAGATCATCTTGCGACAAAGCTTTGATTTTTTGGTTCAAATGTTTAGCAGAAAAGAAACTACCAAGAGGGAGATTGTGAAACATAAGGAGGGCCAAGAGAGAAAGGAGAAGCACTGTGGAAATCCCTGAATAACATGCTAAGCCCAGACATATGGCATCTAACAATACTTTGGTGGTTGTTATGTTACTGGTGTCAATATAATAACATTCTGCACAATAAATTATGAATAATTATATAACAAACCAGGTTCTTTGAATAGTTTACTGACCAAAATAACGCCATTATCAAACCAGTTACTTATAAAAAGGTTTTGTTTTTGTAAACAATATTACAATTATTGCAGATAAAACAATTCTGTGGAGAGAAGGTGTTTGTAAAAAGATGCCCAAGAAAGAGAATCTGTTTCTCTAAGATTGGAATGGATTTTCAGAATACTGTAATTGCAGCAGAGCAGGAAGTTATGACCTCCGAACTTTAAAAATATCGAATAAAGTGTCACATAGATGTGGGGTGATTTAAATATTTCTTGTAAAGGAGTGAAGAAGCCGAGTCACTTCAAAAAACAGTCATGTAATGTTCCATGCACAGACTTGTCAGCCAATCAGAAGAAAGGTTGACCGTGAAGCCCCTTTTTAGTGGTCTTAAGGATGCCTGAACAAATGTAAGACATTTTATTAAGATTTTATGGTTTTAGGATGGCAATGAAGCAACGCTATATTTACAACCTGATTATAAATTTAAAAATATGTAATAAAGTGGTTTAATAACACAACTGATTGAAGATTAAACATATTTTATCAAACATTTTCACGGGCGTTTGAAAAGAACGTCTATAGGTCTTTACATCATCCTCGTGTTGACATTTCAGCTGCTTATCCAACAGGCAGGACGGAGCTGGTTCTGACCCAGCCTATGCGGGTTCTGAGCTGCTAACAGACACCGGTTGTGGGTCAGGGACTGAGCGGGTGGCACCGGGAGGATGTCTCAGCTGCTGAGGCTTCTCTCCTCGGCCTGTTTGCCCAGAGGAGCCCGGACTATCCTCACAGCCAGGAGGGCAGGACAGTTGCTCACAGTCGGAAGTAGAAACTCCACCGGCCCGGTAAGAGCCGAGCTTTCCGTGGCTGGGAAAGAGTAGTAAGAAAACTAAAGTCAAAAGCAACTTCACTCGAAAGCTCAGCTTAACCAGCCGAAGCACAAACGACCTTCAAGAAACATTCAAACGTTTCCCCCTTTGGGGAGAAGCTGTGCTGTTATTTTCAAACAAAACAAAGTTGATTGATTTGGTTTAGAAAAAAGGAAATAAATAATATTTACACTGACTCGGTACTTAAATAGTGTCGGTGGAAATCAAACGGCCGTCGGGATATAACCTGACCTATCACGATGGTTTTCTAAGGTTGTCAGAAATTCATTGTAACTTTTCCTATTCTCAATGTAACTTCTTTAATTTTCAATGTAACATCTCTAATCACAGTGTAACATATCTGATTCGGATTGTAACTTCTTTAATTCTCAGTATATCTGATGTTATTCTCAGTATAACTTCTCTTATTCTCAATGTAATTTCTTTAAATTTCAATGTAACGTCTCTAATTCTCAGTGTAATTTATCTAATTCTAAGTTTAACTTCTCTAATTCTCGGTGAGACTTCTCTAATTTTATATTTTCTGTATTTTATCATCCGCAGTAACCTCTCAATGATGTACAAAGTTTGGCCTGATGGTAAATTAATTAAAATTTTGGGGGAAATAAATAAAAAAAAATAAATAAAACAAAAACAATAATATTGTATTTATTATTGCGTACTTTTACTAATTCCACCATATTTAAAGATAACAAAAGAAATATAATTGCAATAAAGTTGAGTCATGCTACCATAATGCCTCGCCATACCCAACTGGGTAAAGTTTATTCTCTATGATAGCCAACAATTGCAGAAATGTTGCCCTTTATTTATTTAATTTATTTTTATTTATTTCTTATTTACTCTTAATTTGTTTTTGTCAGTAGTTTTTCCGAAAAATTTGTTAAAAAAAGAGGAATGTTTGGCAGCAAATAAAGTGAACTTCTCCACAGATCGGAAACAGACTTCCAGAAAACCTTAGATCAGCTGAAACACTCAGTGTGTTTAAATCCAGGTTAAAGACTCTCCTGTTCTCAGCTGCATTTGATTAGTATGTATTCAAAAGTTTACATCTGCACTGTTTATCTATTCTTTTTTTAAATTAAAATCTTTCTTTTAATCTTGTTTTAATGATCACACCTTTAATATTTTTTATTTTTCTTTTAATGTTTTATGTAAAGCACATTGAATTGTCTCTGCACATGAAATGTGCCACATAAATAAACTTGCCCTGCCTTGCTCATAATAGATTATAAATGAGCCTCCCCAAAGTGATGAGGTTTTTTAAGCTGGTGCTAAACTCCTTATTATGTCGGCATATTTAGAAGTTACAAAATGAAGGACAGAAAGTTAGATTTACAAAATGAAGCTTACTTTTATGTTCTGTATTTCAGACTGCCATCAGTTCAGCTTTAGGATCATAAGCATCTTTGCTGTCTTTTCCAGAAACGCGGCCTATTTGGTCAGGCGCCGACAGACTTCCTGTCTTACTGCAGACTGCGGTCGGGTCAGCGAAGACTGTACTCCAGCGAGCCCAAAGGTGAGAACTTTGAGATCTTTTTGTGTCTTCAAACAATTATGTGCTCACCTGAAGGATCCTTAGCTGCAGCATATTTAAAAAAAAAAACAAATTCCCATTATCATGGTTCTTCTAATCCAATTAAGCTCATTCTTAACTGCACAATAAGGAGAGGAAAAGTCCCTTTAAATAGAGGGTTGGGAGGAACCCCCCAGCAGAGGGGGCTGGGTAAGGACATCCTTCTGCAGTGGCGTTTCAGCTTCTGGCTGAAAGATTTTTGAACGAAACCACAGCTGGGCTTGAATATGTGCTGAGATTTCATACATTCCTAACGGTGGTCAGCGGTACACACATTTACTAACGTTATTCTTATTATAACGGCAGACAGACACTCGCTAGAAGTTTGTTCTCTCCAGTACCTCAGAATGTTCTGAGGAGATCCTCAGAGGAGTGTAAGATTTGGTTTGTCCATCATCATTCTCTGTAGAGTTGAATAACAACTGGTTTTGTTTTTTAACTTTCTTGGATTGTTTTACGATTACACGATTGCAATGGTATTCTTAAGTCATATGAAGAAAAAAAAAAACTCTTATGGGCGGAGCTTCAAAGTTTCATGGTGGGGGTGAGCTTTTTTTGAACTGCCCTGTATGTCAGACTTCAAAGAACATGTGATACTGGCTCAGCGGCCGAGCAATACGGTTTAACCGAGTAAAACTCTCTAAGTCTGACGAGTGCTGTGTGGGATATAAATGTGATCATCTGACCTGCAGATGGAAAAGGAGGACCAGCAGGAGGAGGAAGACCAGGTGGAGGGAAGAGAGGAGGAGAGAAAGACTGGTGGAGTCGAATACAAAAGGTACATGTTCAGCATGTTTTCAGTCTTTCAGCATTAATCACTCGTCACGCTCATTCTGTCCTGGTCTCAGTGAAGACTGAGAAGCTGCTTCAGAGGAGCATCGTGCCCATCTATTGTTGGAGCTGCTGACATCGTCTCTCTATTATTGCATCTGCGTCTCTGTTGGTCTTTAGGGGGATTTTCCCTGGGATGAAAAGGACTTCCGTTACCTGATGTTCACCGCGGCCGGTGTCGGCTCAGCTTTGCTCTACCTCTACTTCAGAGACACCGGCAGAGAGATCACCTGGAAGGAATTTGTCCACCGCTACCTGGGCAGAGGCATGGTGAGATGCTCACCACAGCCTGCAAACTGTAACATAACAGGAAGGATTTTTTTGGGGACAACTTCTGCTTCTGTCCCCCAGGTGGATCGTCTGGAGGTGGTCAACAAGCAGTTTGTGCGAGTCATCCTGGTGCCGGGAGCTGAAGCGGTGCGGAAAATTCCTCCTGCAGTCAAACTGCTTTCTCTTTTGGTTTTAGGGATTTTTCCACATCGACTCTTTGAAGACACCTTTGTCTCAATCTTAACTTTATTTATTTTCAAGATTATCTCTGACATGATTAGGAAATTGAAATACTACACACAAGTTAGGCCTGCAAAAACCATCACAATACATCACATATCGTGCTGTCTTAATATAAGTAAGACAAACTAAAACTTTTGAGGTCATCAGACCCACACCTTAACACCTCAAAAGATCACAAAGACCTCAGCAACATCCAGGAAGCTGCAGTAGAGTTAACAACTTTAGCATGAGAACAAGACATGTTCTGTATGGCAGTGTCCAAAACCAAACCAGAACCAGGGTTCCCACGGGGTCTTAACAATACTTAAAAGCATTGAATTTATGAAGTTGTAAATTAAACCTTAAAAGTCTTGAATTTTGATGTTGAGCCATGAAATTTGTGCAGTTTGAAATTTCTCTGTTTCATATTTATTGTTAAAAATGTATATTTTTAACTACAATTATTTTTGATCAAATAATGAAAAAAAAAAACAGTGGCAGAACCTATAATTATGCACTAATACAGTGAATTCCAACCACCAGTTTAAAAGAAAAAAAAGGAAAAAAAAGAACTGTGCTAAAGCATCACAGCACAGACCACAAACAGCAGAAGCTACAGTTTTTATTATTAAATGGGAGCAAATTAATAAAAGGATGAATGATGAATAAGATGAGAAACTAGTCTTAATATTTGACATGCAATGCCTTAAAAAGTCTGAAATTTAACTTAAAAAAACTTGTAGGAACCCTGAGAACAGACTTTGATTCTTTTGACTTGACTTGATGAGACAAAAACTGAACTTTTGTGTGAAGGTAGTGTAGAAGTTAAAATGAACATCATACACACAGCCAAACATGGTTGTAAGAGTGTGATGGTCCGAGGCTGTTTTGGTATATGGAACTGTCTATGCTTGTGTTCAGTTTGTCCCATATTTGTTCGGCCGTTGAAAACATTTTAGGGTGACGACACTCAGACAAGTTGGTAAACAGCAACACAGAGACAAACACTCATTTAAGAGGTCCTTTGCACTCCCGGATGGACAGCTTCTGTTGTTGGTCCAGTGCAGTGAGATGTTGTGTTCCCTGTGAAGCGCAGAGCTACGTCTGGTTCAACATCGGCAGCGTCGACACGTTTGAGAGGAACCTGGAGGCCGCACACGTGGAGCTGGGTCTGGAGCCGTCCCACAGAGCTGCCGTGGTCTACACCTCCGAGAGCGACGGGTGTGTTTCCTCACTAACTTCAAGTCCCACTCCAACTGTATTTATATCTATTGTAAGATTATTCCCTTTTAGTGATGATTATGCAGTTTTTATCAAAAATCAAAAAGCCTTTGTTGTTTTTTTAAGACATTCTCGGCGGGACAATTGGCACAGAAGTAATCCTATGTGGATATCCCAGCATTCCTTTGTTGACACTCTCCCCTGTTAGCTTACAGCCCTTCACAACGAGCTAACATTAGTGCTTACACAAACGATTATTTTAATGGTCAACTAATCATCAATTATTAAAACTACAAATCAAGACAATTAAGATGAGGGTTTAATAAAACTTGAATGAATCATGCAGCTTCTGTTCTTCAAATGAAGTCGGCAAAGAAAATGACAGACTTGTTAGTAGAAAGTGTGCACTGTAGTTTTGAGATAAAATAAAAAGGAAATAATCGACTACTAAATTTGTCATAGATTATTTTAATAGGCGATTAGTCGTCGACTAATCGTGACACCCCTAGCTAACAATAATGCATAGAACCCAGATTTTATACAAAGCTCTTTGAAGAGCTCCTTTTTTGTATTTTTTTTTTTAAAAGTTCTAATGTAATTCGTCTAGGTCTTTTCTGATGAGCATGATCCCCACCCTGCTGCTCATCGGCTTCCTGCTCTTTACGCTGAGACGAGGGCCGATGGGCGGAGCTGCCGGGGGTGGGAGGAGCCCCTTCAGCATGAGTGAGTCCACAGCCAAGATGATGAAGGACAACATAGACGTGAAGTTCAAGGACGTGGCGGGCTGCGAGGAAGCCAAGCTGGAAATCATGGAGTTCGTTAACTTCCTGAAGAACCCACAGCAGTACCAGGACCTCGGAGCAAAGATCCCCAAGGTGTGAGGGTCTCCTCCAGCCTCAGCGCTGTGGGGGGGTGATGTTTCTCACTCCATGCTGTGTGTCCCGTGCAGGGAGCGGTGCTGTCTGGACCTCCCGGGACAGGAAAGACTCTGCTGGCCAAAGCCACAGCCGGGGAGGCCAACGTCCCCTTCATCACGGTCAACGGCTCAGAGTTCCTGGAAATGTTTGTGGGCGTCGGCCCGGCCCGGGTGAGCAAGGAAGAACCCCATCCTCTGAAATGAGGTGACACTCCTTTATACTGAACTTTGTTCCTGTGAAGGTAAGGGACATGTTCGCTCTGGCGAGGAAGAACGCTCCCTGCATCCTCTTCATCGATGAGATCGATGCTGTGGGAAGAAAGAGGGGTGGAGGGAACTTCGGGGGTCAGAGTGAGCAGGAGAACACCCTGAACCAGCTGCTGGTGGAGATGGACGGTGGGCTGCACCCCGGCACTCTGAACCTGTCAGGAATGCGGGAGTTCCTGTGTGGACTGATGTTCCTCTGTTGTCTTCAGGTTTTAACACAGCCACTAATGTGGTGGTCCTGGCCGGAACCAACAGGCCCGACATCCTGGACCCCGCTCTGATGAGACCAGGACGCTTTGACAGGCAGATTTACATTGGTAATCATCAGATTAGTTAATCCAGACTAGTATTTTCCCAGTGTGGTTTGGGTTATAGGTTGATGCTCGACTTCTTGGCTTTGAGACACAAATGATCAGTTAATGGAGTGTGTATGGTAATTTTCATCTAAGATTACTAAAGCCAAAGTGCAATGAGATGAACATGCAAAACATTTGGATGAATGTGTGAGAAAAATCACAGGTTGGTCTGAGGTTCCTTTGTAAATTTAACTGGATCAGCAGGAATCATCTGACACTCTGACGTCTTTATCAGCTTTGTCCTCTGGTTACATGACCAGACCGTAAAGGCAGGGGGGAACTCTCAACCTTTTCCCCTAAATCTCCTGTTGTGGAAAGTTGAAGGATTCAGGAAAAGTTTTAATCTCTTTCAGAAATGGAGGCAAACATCTCAGCTCAGTCTTTACTGTGAAGGGATTAAAGTAGAGCTGAGTTGATAAAATAAATTAATCAATTTGATTTAAGATTAGTAGATCAGTAATTGATTGATAAAAATATAAATCAATTTAACACATAAAGCTAAAGTCCGCTAGATTGATGCTAACGTTTAAGGAAATTTCCCATAGAATGGCTAATGCTAACGCTCAGTTGATGTAAACATACATTTCTGACTAAATGAACATCTTTATAAACTTACAAGCATGAATTTTCCAAACTCTTAAGGACATATTCTTTAAAGAAACCATTTGTGGTCTAAAACACAGTTTTTGCTCATACTATCTTATACTCCTGGAATTAGGTATAATGCTATAGTGTGATCCCCACCTAGTGGCCAAACTGAAACTTCCTCCAGGAGAAACAGAACAATGTTTACAATGTTGATGATCTGAATATTTTTGTTAGAACTTCTCCCTTTAAGAACCCGTGTAACATTGTATGAAAATTAACAATCTCATTTCCTTGAACTGGATCAGAATAAAATAAATATATTAAAAACATACAGCAGATTTTTAATATATTCCTAAACAAATGTGTCTGAAAGTGTAAACTAGGTAAAATTAAATAGAATTGAGAAGACCGAAAGAATTGAAAAAAATCAGAATCATATTGAAGTTTCTGAAAAGAGTTATTGATACCCAGCCCTAGATTCTAGTATGGCCTTTGAAGTTGTCTCTTAGACTGTATAAGAAATTATTATTTTTTTCTTTTTGCCAGTATTCCAACTCCACAAGGAGTGGTATTACAAGAAAAAACTATCATTATTTTTAGATTAAAACATCTAAAACATCTGGTTATAAATAAACAGGTTGAACTTTTGTATGTCTTTATACGTTGCTCTGCCATTCTTGAAACTTGTTTTTTTTTCCCCTTTTTATCAGGACCTCCAGACATCAAAGGCAGAGCGTCCATCTTTAAAGTCCACCTGCGACCCATCAAGCTGGAGCCCAGCCTAGACAAAGACGCTCTTGCCAGGAGGATGGCGGCAGCGACTCCAGGATTCACAGGTTTGTTGCTATTGCAGTGTTTGAGGAGCTTTGAACAGGACTCATTGGACCTGTTCTGACAGCTGCTCGGTCCTGACTGCAGCCGCGAAAACTGCACATAAAGACGTTGATATACATCCTGCAGTCCAGCAGTGATCATGGATGTAGGTTGATGGTGCAATTCTTCCTGTGTTTATCAGGCGCTGACATCGCCAACGTCTGCAACGAGGCGGCTCTGATCGCCTCCAGATACCTGGAGTCGGCCGTCAGCGGGAAACACTTTGAACTGGCCATCGACCGGGTCATCGGAGGTCACTTCTGCTTCCTCACTGTTACAACGTTTATGTCAACACATTCTCATCCCCAAGTCTTCACATGTTGACATGTGGTTAAGGACCCCTCCTCCGCATCACTTTTTGATGGTTTGTGTGTCTCCAACTTGTCGGATGTTCCTAAAATTTGCGAATTTTGTCCGGTACTGGTACCCTAGTGCTGCATTCACACTGGACAGTTTGGCATGTCAAATTCATGTCTGCTGCATCTCTCTTGATGCAATTCAAATTTACTGCTTGACGCCTTGGCCATGGAGCAACCACCAAAGTTTTTTGGAAATTACTCATTGCCACATCCTGGAAAACGTGGATGATGTTGAGCGAGTAGCTTGGGTCTATATATTTTGATGCCGTGTCTGGGTTCACCAGATCATTCAGTCTCTCTCAGTGGGGCCTTTCCTTACAGTTCAGCCAGAGCTAGCCTGGATTACGGACGTTTTTAACATTACTTCCGTCTGTCTGTGGTCTAGTTTCAGCATTAACCCAAGAGGGGAAAAAAATAAAACCAAAACTTTCTATTATTGTCTTATTGTTGATTATTGTCTTCATTGGAAATAAAAACATAATGAGCCAATGGAGCTGGAACGCCACGGCGGCTGCGATTCCAGCAAACTAGCAGCTCAGGCGGGAACGCTCACTTGCTCTGCCAGACTCGGGGCAGCGGAGTTGCTAAGCTGTCCACCGAGCGACTATGCAGCGCAGCGTGCTGATCGCTCCAGCTTCATGGGCTCTGTGACAGGCTGGTGTGTATTCCTCCTTTGCCCCACAGTAACCGGGTCAGTCTCTGGCAACTTAACTTTGAAACTTTAGGCCTCAACCACCCTGATCGGGCCCGGTGAGACTGCACTTTAACGCGGTATCGGTCTACATCTGGTACCACATCCTGTACCAGTCTGTGTCCAATACTGGTTTGTGGCCAGGAGGTTGGGGAACCATGATTTCATTGGAAAAGCCAAAATGATGAGTTGGGGACACCCAAAATGTCCATTTCTGATGCGGAGAGGTTCTTAACCAAACGTCAGCATGTGACGACTTGATGAGAATGTGTTTCCTCACAAACGTCCTCCTTTGAGTGATTTTTAAAAGTACAGAGCCACAATCGGGCTCATAACAACATCACTACAGTGACTGCTCTGATGACCACTGGGCTCCCTTTTCCAGGTCTGGAGAAGAAGACTCAGGTCCTGCAGCCCACGGAGAAGAAGACCGTGGCATATCACGAGGCTGGACACGCCGTCACGGGCTGGTTCCTCCAACACGCCGACCCCCTGCTCAAGGTACGCAGCAGCGGCGTGGAATCCCTCATGACTCTGTTAGAACAATGGAAACATGAACGCTAAACAGAAAGACTAATGGGAAACTCTTTAATCTGTTTTGATCCAAACGATAAGACAAGGCTTTTAGATAATTGATGAGCTTTTTCTAACTAATAGTTTTAAGCCCTGAAATCCCTCGATGTGCAGCAGACTGCAAAAGATCAAAGACTTTGACTTAAATAACAGCGTGCACCCACACCTGCAAACCTAACATCTTTTAAACCATGCAGCAGTTTACACCTCCACTGATGAATTCAGGATCTTTCTCATTAGTCCATGAAGAAACTAACAATGAGCTGCAGTTTTACTCGCTCAGGCAGGAAGTGAGTCTCAGGTCCGGCTGTGTCCAGGCGGGGTCTGATCACACTTTGCTTGTGGCGCAGGTTTCCATCATCCCGCGGGGTAAGGGTCTGGGGTACGCTCAGTACCTGCCCCGTGAGCAGTATCTGTACAGCAAGGAGCAGCTGTTTGACCGCATGTGCATGATGCTCGGGGGCCGCGTGGCGGAGCAGGTCTTCTTTGGCCGGATCACCACGGGAGCACAGGACGACCTGAAGAAGGTCACGCAGTCGGCCTACGCTCAGGTCTGTCAGAGTCACTCTGCTATCCCAGAAGGCGGGGGGCCACTGTGACACCTCACTTTGCTTCCTGACGCTCAGGTGGTGCAGTTTGGGATGAGCGACAAGCTGGGCCAGGTGTCCTTCGATCTTCCTCGGCAGGGCGATATGACTCTGGAGAAGCCGTACAGCGAGGCCACGGCCGAGATCATCGACCAGGAGGTGCGGGGGCTGGTGGACCGGGCGTACGGGCACACCCTGCAGCTCATCCAGCACAAGAGAGACCTGGTGGAGATGGTGAGATTCCGACTCAGTGCGTTCCTGTAAAGGCGCTGCACTCTTTAGGAGTATTTCAGATCTGCTGGCGGGAGTTTTTGTCGTCCATGTTGGTGGATGAACTTCACCCGTTTCCTGACTGTAGCTCAGAGGAATGTCTGCAACAGTTACCTCCACTTCAGCTGTTTAATACTACTGCTTTATCAGGGTTTCTAGTAACGTCCCAATGACCACATCTGATCCTCAGGTGGGAAAGCGTTTGCTGGAGAAGGAGGTGCTGGTGAAGGCAGACATGCTGGAGCTGCTGGGCCCGCGGCCGTTTGAGGAGAAGTCGACGTACGAGGAGTTTGTGGAGGGAACGGGGAGCTTTGAGGAGGACACCAGCCTGCCAAAGGGGCTGGAAGGCTGGAACCAAGAGAGAGGAGCAGAAGCAGAGGAGCCCAAACCAAGCCTGGACAAACAGCAGGCCGTGTAGGCCGTCGGGTGCTGATACTCCTCCACGAGATGCTGCCGCCATACTCCACCTGAATCCTACCGGTGAATGACTGGAGTTCTGAACATCAACACTCATTCAAATCCACAACTGTGTGACCAAAGCGTTCCACCAAGAACAATAACCTGCAGTTTTAACCACTCCCAGAGTGAACACAGAGCAGAAGCAGATGTTGACATGAAGGGGAATCGCCTTGGAGAACAAAGGAGTTGAAGCTTCTCTGACTGCAGCTCTGCTGATCCAGAGACGCTGCAGCTTTTGTTCAGAAGCAAAAGCACTTCGCCTTAAGGAAACCTCACGCTTGGGTCTCTAACCTGAGCGTCAAAGATGGCACTTCTGTGCAGTCTGAACTTCTTTGTATTTATTTGAATGGAGATCTCTATGGGGACAATTCCCATCAAAGTGAATGAAAAACCAGATTTAAGATTTGAAAAACAGGCAAAGATTTCAAAACAGTTTTTAACTCGAAAAATACATATTTTAAACTTGAAGGAATTATTGAACATTTGAAAAAATAAAATTGAACGTTTGAAAGTTTGAAAATTCTAAATTGCCACTAAAAACAGAACTGAAAGAAAGGAAATATGGAAAAACCAAAAAAGAAATAGTTGAAAGTACAATTAAACATTTTTTATTTGGTACCAGTTTTTTTTTTATTCAAGTTGAAAATGAAATTTTTTTTCAAATTTTTAATATTTCTTTTAAGTTTACAATATTATTTTCTTAAATGTTCAATTTAATTTCTTCAAAAATTCCTTCAAGTTTACAATGTGTAATTTCGAGTCTAAAACTGCTTTCAAATTTTCCAAAAGGTTTTTTTTTTTTCTTTCAAATTTACAATGCTTGTTTTTCAGTTTCCATCTTGTTTTTCATTCACTTAAAGCTCATCCCGATTTGACCCAATAGATCTCCTCCTGGAAACAATGAAAAAGTGTTTGAAATTAGATTTTATTGACTTTGAATATAATAAAGCTGAATGTATAAATACAGTTTGATAATGACTGGATAAAGGGTCACAGGATGAGTGGAGGATTGTACACAAACACTCCTCACTACAGTGATATAATTAGTCGATGATTAGTCAATTATTAAAATAATCATTTGTGGCAGCCCTACTGTACACAATGAGACCATTATGAGGAAAACACACAGTCAGGTGAGGCGTGTCTTGCACATCAATACAATTGTCTCCCTATCCCCAAAATCTGTGAAGCATTTGACATCAGCTGAGTTTATCCCAATTTACCTCATTTATTGTGAGAAGTATATATATTACATATGCCAAGGGAAATGCTAATACAAAATGTATTTACTTAACAACAAAGTAAAGTCAAAATCTTGAGCTTTCCTCTCTTTATTCCCTTTAAATGAGCAGCAGTGATGTTGGTTTGAATCTTCTTTCTGCAGACGCTTTGATTGAAAGAAGGAGCAACAGAATAAAACTGTCAGCTGTTCTTCAGCAGGTGATTGAGGATGCTGGTCTGTTTTAGTGCTCTGAGGTCAGAAATGTCCTCTGCAATCACCGGGACGTCTTCACTGCCGGCCATCTCCTCTTTCTCATCTTCGTCACTTTCAGACAGCGTGCACAGCAGAGCGTCGTTCTCATAGGTAGGGAAGTAGTACCTGCAGACATTAGGGTGTGAGGTGTAACTAAAGGGTTGTAAAACTTGACAGATGGGCTGGATCAGATGCTTGAAGTGAAAGAAACGACATGGAATCTGGACAAGAAGTGTTTTTGTTCCTAATTTAGTGCCGATTGCATAATTGGTTGATGTCTTGCAGGAGAAAACACACAATTAGAAAAATGCTGTCTTTGTTGTGTTGGAATATTTGGGAAAAACTGCAATCCATATTTAAAAAAAAAAAAAGACAAACGAACGTGAGAAAAACAACAAATCTTCCAACAAACCATGAATGCAAAACAACTTTCAGCACCTAAACACAAGTCAGTTTATTCATGGTACACCATCTAAAGTAGGGGTTTTCAACTAAAATTTAAAGAGATCAAGTCAGAAAAAAAATGTCTTTAAATGAATTTCTGGGAAAAAAAAGTAAATTTTTGGTGTAATATATTTTTAAGTAGCAGTTGGTGGCACACCTGCATCTTATTATCTAGCTCTTACTTTAAATTAATTCAGTAAAATAGAAAAAAAAATTGACAGTATTTTATGTCACACCTGATGCTGATAATCACTGAAAAGGGTTCATTGAATTTAATGTTGTTATGTTACACTGGGGCGAGCTATCAGAGCAGATTCTTCCTGGAGGGAGCGGTTGGCAACGATCTTACGTCAGCACGTTTCCAACCGCTCATTTTCGTGAGTATGGGAGGGGCTGCTGCAGACTGTGCAGGTTT
The DNA here is from genome assembly GCA_003999625.1 of Oryzias javanicus. Classification (NCBI taxonomy): domain Eukaryota; kingdom Metazoa; phylum Chordata; class Actinopteri; order Beloniformes; family Adrianichthyidae; genus Oryzias; species Oryzias javanicus. The sequence continues at coordinate 7,367,700 of CM012442.1, read as the reverse complement.
TTAAAGGATTACTCTTAAATGCATGAACGGATCAAAATAGCTCTTTGGGGTTCTTTATAGTGAGAAATGAACAGTAAAGTGCATTTAAAACCTCAAGTAGAATTTTAATGGTAGGGCCCCTTTAAAGTAACAGGACTGAGTGAGAGAATTGAGCTCTAGCTTGTCCAGCAGGACTTTAAATCTGGGCTTTAAAACATTTATTTGAGAAAACAAAGTACTTCAATGCATAAACATACACTCACGTATCTTTAAACATAAATATATAAAAACATGTAGTTTCTGATTTCATGTGCATGTCTGTAGATCACATATACAAAAACTAGGAGAAAAGAATGCTGAATATGCAATTTTTCCCTTGCCCACCAAATTGATTGATTGAAATTGATTTTCCCCGACACCCTTATCAATATAATTTATTTCAGTGTGACGGACCAAATTCCATGGTTTAACGGGCTGCAGTTTGCCCAGCCTTGTGTAAGATTCTGTAGTGGGAGAAGTTTATTCATCTGAGTTTACTCCGCCCACTTCAAGTAGACTTTTAATCACCTGACAGAAAAAAAAAAAAAAAAAAAAAACCCTTCCCTGACACCCAAACCGAGATGTAATGGAATCAGAATGGATTATTTTAAAACATAGTTACACTCCCCACAGTTGTCATACATAGTGATCAAAGCGTTAATTTTAAAAAGCCGAGTGAAAATAGGTTTACTTTAGGAGTAAAGTTAGAATTTTTAACTTTGGAGTTTTTTTAGAGTAGCTCTTTTCTGACACTGGCCTCTAGTGGTCTTTGATGGAACTGTCCTTCATGATGTAAACCTGATGTCCAATCAGTGAGATAGGAGTGCAAACCTGCAGGCGGGGTGCATGACCTCCTACTTACTGTGGTTGGTCCCAGGTGGATGTGACGGGCAGCTTCATGATGTGGCCCTCCCTCTCAATGTGCTGCATCAGATCCGCTTTGCAGTCAAACTTCTGCTGGCAGCTGTAGCAGCGGCTCTGGTGGATCTGCCGCCGGATGAAGTTCACCAGCTTGACCTGCTGGTAGAACCTGAGGTCTAAGAGAGCACACAGCAGGACTGCATGAAGAACACTGAACTGACATCAGCTTTTTCTACTGATAAAATGTTCATTTTGACTCACTGAGTTCTGTTTTGAGTTGATGGAGGTCAAAGCTGTGTGCGTCCTGAAAAACAGACATGCAGGAGACACGACACAGTCTTGAATGTGGATCCGAGTTTGAACTATTTCAACTTCTGCAGCCAAAACTCCTCAGATTGTTCCCATAGACTTGAAAATGTTAAGACACATACAGACTACAAGCTCCTCCTTCATCAATGTCTGCAACCTCCTTTTCTAAGATCCTTTCATGCACCGATTGTGTTTAAAAGGTTTTCTATTAACTAAAGTGGGTTAGCTAAGGTGGCAGATCTGTTTGGTGTATCAACATGATCCCACTCAGCTGTCGTAATCTGAAGCTCAGCAAACATCCTGTAAAAACAGCTTTTCTTCACTGAATCCCTTTCGCTGCTGCAGCAGCTCAGAAACCAGACAGAACCGTCCTCACCTTCATGTGTGAGTAGAGCTGATCCATGGTCTCTGACTGATGATCACAGAACAGACAGACAGCTGAGACCGGGTTCGCCTGCCAGTCCGACCAGTCACTGCAAACAACAGCAGGAAGGTGAGAGCTGAACCTTTGGAGAAGTCCAGTCATGGGAGGAAACTCTGAAGTCCTTCTTATCTTTCCGTCCATTTGCTTTCTGTTTTTTAGCAGAACATGTTTGGGTTTCTTAAGCATTTTTCAAGGGATGCCACAGCACCAATCTACATCCTCCTGGCAGGAGATTTGCAAAAACCTCTTCACCCGTCCATCGTGTGGAGCAAACTTTCCTTCAAGATGAGCTCTCTCTCCCTCTCTGGAGTGCCACATGGATCCTTTTCAGGGCCCATACTGTTCTTGCTCTACAGCAATCATGTCAAAACCCCTATATCTCCTCTCATCTGCATGGAAACGATTGTAAACCAAACTGCCTGAGATTACAAATTTAAAAAAAATCACTACAGATATTCAGATGAGGTTAAACTGTTGTAGTATTCAGCCTATCAGGCCAGGGCTGGTTGCTTGATTAAAGGTTACCTTCGTTGTCTCCAGTGAGTTCAGAATGCTGCTGCTTCCCAACCCCCAGAAATACGAACCCATCACTCCTTTGTGGAGTTCTCTCCAGAAGATTCAATTTAAATTTCTTTATTTTTTTATTGATGTTTCAATGGTAAATGCAAATCACCAGAAGCAGCTAAGTATGGAGAGAAAATAGTCTCATCCTGATTTGTGTGTGCGTAATTGTTGATTTGTAACTCATGCATTACATTTTGTGTGAATTGGATTTGTGCATAAAGGCCTTTTTGTGTGTGTGTGTAACAAGCGATTTGTGTGCAATTATTAAAGGTTTGTGTGTGCAGTTAGTTTCAACAGTGTGTAAGCTTTAATTTTTTAATAATATTACAATTTTTGTAGTCATGCATAAAATGTATGACATGTTACAAATCAAGAATTAATCACACTCACACAAATCCAAAGTTATGCACAAATCAAGAATTACAGACACACAAATTGGGTTGAGAGTATTTTCTCTCCATAACCATGAGCTTAGTGTGTTCATTTGTGTTCATTCAATTTTTAAGGAGATTCCAACATATTAAGCTACAAACACTCAAGAACGTGCTAAACACGGGTTCTTGAACGCACATTTAGGCCAGTGTATTCACACTAAACAAGCAGGGAGGGGCTGCTCCTTCTTTAATTTTTTTAAAATCTGCTAAATACTAGTGCATGTCGTCACTAAAGGCTTAAAGAGGACTGGTGTGTCAAAGTGATGTAAATCTGGTCAGTCTTTCTCCGGGCTGTTTCCTTCACAGCTCGATTCTGATATGAAATATTTGGTGCCCAGAATTCGGACTGGACACAAACTGCAACTATTCATTTCTCCTTCCTAATCGATGTTTAACTGATTGGCACTTCCATTTGTTGAGAAAGGCAACATCCATACGGCACTATCAAATGGGAGTCCCTAACTGGTCAAAGTTCAACGCATCTCTGTTGGGAGCTTAGAGCCCAAAAAAAGTATCGCGATACTGCGATAATTAGTGTTATCATCTCTAATAACAATATATAGAAGTTTTTTAGAAAAGATATATCCCCATCATAATAAACAACTTGTGTCTTATTTTGTGCAATAAATAACAGACACTTTCTGTGCAACATTGTTGAAATCAATAAAACTATGTCTTTGACAAACATTGACACCAATTGACTTTGAATCATCTGTGAAATTCAGTGTTAACAATAGTAAACATGAAGTGCCACTACTTAGTGAAAAATTGTTGTAAACAACAGAACAACAATTAAATAATTCAAGTAGCTGCCAGACACATTGGTGCCTGCGACAGCCGGTCTGGCTTCACTGTAGCATCATCCCATCAGAGCTTTGAGCCCGATTGGCCAGCATCTGCTGAAGGCACTCCTCTAAACAAGGGTTGATGGTTCTAAATCTTCTCTGTTGAGAGCTAGACTTCAGAAGAATTTGTTAGGAGTGGTGTTTTGTTAGCACTGTGTTTGTTATTTTTAATATGTTTGAATCAGTATAAAGCACTCGCTTGACTTGACTGACAGCATGTTGCCGGTTCAGCCATTTGCATCTAGTATAAAGTGTGCAGGCTTCAATAACAGTACAGTAAACTCTGCAAAATGACATCTGAAATGATCTGAAGATGACCTTGGTGGACGAAATGGTTTTGGTTTAAACCTTCAGATGTCTGTCAGAAAACCTTGGAAGCGGTTGATCAAAAACCAGAATTGTGGTTCTGTGAGCGTCAAAAACACGTACTCTTCATCATCCTCGACCAGCTCACGGTCATCCTCACTCTGGACCTCCTCCCAGCTTTTTCCCAGTTCCTGAAACAAGAGCGGACTAGCTCAGGACAATTGTTCTGCTATGCTTTTATAACAGAGACAAATAGTAGCTAACCATAAATACTTATATTAAGACAGTTCAGGATCAAATCCATTTCAATCTCAATCTGAGAGAAAAAAGCAATTTAATTCAAATAATAAAGTTCTTCCACTTCAGCCTAATTTAGCCTGTGTTCTCTGCAGACATCACTGCAGTCACCGGATCTCCTTGTGATGTTTTCATTCAGATTCATTCATCATATGCAAAGTTTTCACTGCTAATCAAATAATTAGAAAATACAGAATTGATTTGTGAAATCTATGAACAAGATTTTTTTTAATATAATAGAGCCGTTTTTCTTATAATGTAAGAATTGCTTTAATGAAACTTCATCTTACTTAAGTATAAATAACTAATTATTTAGCAAATTTTCATTATTAAACTCATTTCATGTGATTATAAAACACTGAGTCATCATGTAAACCTGATCTATTGGAATCTCTTGTTGTTTTCTCACCAGGTAGTTGATGACATAGAAGCGGTCGTACTGCCGGTTGTTGGCGTTGATGCGGCGATGAGCTTTTTTCCTCATGTGATCCTTCAGCGTGGTTTTATCCCGAAATGTTTTCTCACAGTATAAACACTGCAGGCTGGCAGTGGAAACAAACAAAGCAGGAGAAAAAAAATCCCCCTAAACAATAACAGTGGTTTAATGTATTCATTCTTTTAAATTTGTCTTCACGTCTGTCCATTTTCATTATTTCTTTTTTTAACTTGTCCTGTCCAACAGCAGAGCAAACAGATAAGAGCTTCATAATATTTTGTTGCTGAATTTCATTTGCACCATCCCAAAGTTCCTACAAAATAAAAAGTCGCTCAGGATCCAGAACTCTGATCTTTAGAGCGGTTCTTACCTGTCGAGTTTGTTCTCCAGCGTGTCCAGGAACTCGCTACAGAACACGATGTTGTCCGGCAGTCCAATGCTGAAGGAGTGTTCTCGAGCCATGTGGTTCAGGAGAGAAGACCTGAAAAAACACGAACACAGGTCACTATTTATTTTTTATTTTTGTTTCTGTACTTTGCAATAAAAACCACATCATTGAAAAGACTTTGAAGCGTTGAAGGGAGAGTCTAACAGGGTGGAGGTCTGAAAAGGCTTCTGATACTTTTTAATGTACAAAAATGTACATTTAAATCAGGCTGAATTGACAATTGTAGTATAATATCTGCGTTGAAAATTCGTCAGGAACGTTAAGCTTTGATAAAACACTGTAAAAGAAAAAAACGAGGAAATGTGACTAGGACTAGGACTAGGACTGACAAGGACTGCTTTAAAAAAATAAATAATGTAATCGTTCAGGGATAAAAACCGCAGCAATTTAAAAAAGTAGAAGCTAAAAGACAGTTTTTTTGTCCTCAGGTTTTGTGAAAGTAAAGGAAAATGTTTATTTATTTACTATAAGTAGAAAGAGGTAATGTAGAAAAACCATAAAATGAGAATGAAGTGTTTTCTAATCAGATCTTTTCAAGCTACTTTTGCAGGTTGTTGCAATTTTCGCAGAATGAGCGTGAGAGCAACGATGATTCCCAGAGGCTGAAGTTTACCTGTTTCCAGAGAACTCCTCACTGCAGAACATGCAGAGCCGATGGAAACTGCAGTCATTTCTCTCTTTCTCCTGCTGTTCAAGCACCTCCTCCTGCACGAAAATCACAAAACTCGCATCATCAAAAAAAAAAAAAAAGCTCGGCCTTCAATGTAGTTACACCTGATGTGTCTGAAGCGACACAATCCCTTATTGTACCAGTAAAATCTGTCCAATCTGTCTCAGCTAGAAGACAAGTTAGAAAAACAAAGGAAAAGATCAAATAATTTGGAAGCATCCCATAAATAAGCCACATTTGAGTTAAAATCATAAAATTTTTCTTGATACTCTGTTCAGAAAACAAATGATATGATTACAGGAGAAAAGACAAACACTGACTTGTCTAATATCAACAGTTACAAACCTAAAACGTGCTATTGCCTGTGTGACAAAAAAGTAAACTAATATATCAGTTATTAAACGTTCACTAAAACCAGACGAGGATTGAAGAGTTTCTTAAGAAGTAGTAACAGGCCTGTGAGGAACAGAATTCTTCTAAATATTTCTGCTCCATCAATTATTTCAAAATCAAACAATGTGATTTCCAATGTTTTTTTTTTCTGCGATGAATATGACAGACTAAACTCAGGTTTTTTAAGCAGGAAAACTTTGCTGATTCAATGATACTTGTTGTGCTTGACGGTACTAAAATGAATAAATATTTTCTCCAGTTTAAGTTCACAAAGTTGTAATTAGGATTTCAGACAATTCCTCATCATCGCCAGTGAAGTCTACTTCTTCCAAAACAGCTTCATGAAGTTAATCTAAAGCAAAATGACAGAAATGGGATTTTTGATTGTACTGGTTTGACAGGAAGTGACATAAATATTCATAAAAACGATTGAAGAATTTTTCCTTCTGCCTCCCACCATAAAAACCTGATTATAGTGTGGAATCTAGATTTTAAATGTACAATATGCATATTTAAATTCTCAAAAGTAAAGAAGAATAATTCAGGGAGGAATTTGTTTATTTAGTTATATTTTCAATTGCCAAAGAACTCAGCTATTTATTGTGTTTTTATTTACTGTTTTTTTTAAATAAACAAAGTTAATTGTTGGCGTTTGTCTTATTCTAAATTTTGATGCCAATATTTTTACTTGTACTACAACTAAATATCAGCTCCAAATATCTGTTATTAGCCTTCTTGATTACTAGTACTCTGTATCAGTATCAACTCTGAGAGTAAATAGAAAATAAATACATAGTAAACATGTTGGTTCATGTCTAATCATGGTTGGCCTCATCTCCAGTCCTGATGCCTTGATGATCAGCAGCTCATGAGATCAACTGGACTCTGAATTCTAACAGGTTTGAGTTTTAGATCCTCACCAGCCGCTTCTGCTGCAGCTTTTCTCGGAGGATCCGGTCCTCGGGAAGCACGTCACACAGTAAGAAGTACTCCTCCTGCTTCTCTGTGGGGTCAACAGCTTTTCATTAGAAGGTGTTCGGGGACTTTGACTCTGTTGCTTCCCAGTGAGCTCATCTTAGGTCCGACTCACCGACTGGCCCGGTGGAGTTGGTTTTGATGACGCTGCAGAAATCTGCGATGGGCTGCTCCAGAAACCGTCCCTTCCAGTACAGCATGTACCTGATGGAGGACATGAGACGGATCAGAGCAGCAGCAATGCATGATGGGCCACAAACGGATGTTCCTCTGAACTCAACATCAGCAGATTTTTTTCTTAACACTTACACATTCCCTAAATGTATCTTTGTCTCTGTAATTGACAATGAAAGCTCATTTCAGAGTTTGTCTTAAGCTGTCGAGAAAAATGGAGTGACTTGAGAGTTTAAGTCAAAAGCAGAGAGATCTCATCTTCACATGCAGGGACTGAGCAGGCTTGAAGGAGCTTGCAGCAACGTCTCATGAAGAAAACTGTTTGGTGCTACACGTGTTTACAGATTTCTGTAAGCAGGAACTGATTCAGACGTCCTCTATGATAGGACTTTCCATGGAGAGAAAATAAACCCCTGCAGATTTGTGCGTGCCTAATTCTTGATTTATAACTAATGCAATAAGTCTAAAAATTATGAAAGGTACAATTTACACATGCATAATTTAAAATTACAACAGCTTTTAATTAACCACACACAAAAATCTTTAAAAATTACACACAAATCACTTGTTACGCACACATAAAACCTCAGATATGAACAAATCTGATGTGACTCTTTTCACGTCTCTAAGATTTGTGTGTAAATGATGTGTTTAAGTGTTGCTAGAATGCTGGGACATCAGAGTTTTATTTTCAACAATTTAAAACTTAGATTTTGAAGAATATCTGGTGAAAACGTGACATTTTCCCACTTTCTTAAACTGATATACACGATAATTAATATAAAAAAGTCTAAATATGTGTTTTTAAAATACTGAACAATAAAGTTTCTCTATTCTTGTCGCTTCCTCGTGGCTGCACTTTATATATTTGCTTTTGTTTGTGCCAAAAAATTGACATAATACATATTTATTATTTATAAAAAAGGTCATAAATGCAAATCTAAATGTCTTAAAAGGGTAAAGTAAGACTACGTGGCTCCTTCTAGGTTTTGATCAGTAGAAAATGAGCCCAAATGGCTCTTTTACTGTTAAAGGTTGCCGATCCCTGATCTAGTGAGAAGTCCACAGTAGGACAGCTTCCAAAACTATGGTTAAGAAGGCTTTTTAGACACTGAGGGTTGGTACCTAGGGAGGTCTGCGATGAGCCGGACGTCAGCGATGACCAGCTTGTGTTCCAGCAGCAGATGTTTGAGGAGCGAGTCTTTCTGCTGCAGGGGGGCCGACTCTGAGCAGAAGAGACACACCAGCAGCTCCGGACCGGAACTATGGACACTGAGAAACCCGGAGCCGTCATCCTGCTGCTCCGGAAAACACAGCGCTTCCAGTATGGCGTCGTCACCTACGAGAAGAGGCGGTTGACTAAAAATTATGAATTTGACTTCCAGAACAGTCTTCTTAAACCTGCCATAGTTGCAATGATGTCATGTTTAGCCAACTTCTATAAACCTGTGAGGTTTTCTTGGAGATAGTTTCTGCAGAGGGGCAGCAGTTCATTAGAAATTAATCTCTATGTGTGGGTGGGGACATTGCAATTTTAATCTTAATATTCTTCATGTGCAACAAGAACATGTTAAAAACTCAAAACGCAGTTTTCATTGGAGTGGGTCTCCCCTTTTTAAATTCATAAATAGTTTAGTTTAGTGTGTTGTGTTTGTTTTTAACTTGAGTGTGTGATGCGAGGGTTGGCCATAGACAGTCTCGACTTTCTGAAACTAAACTGTTTCATAATGTCGACAAACGGAGTTTCCTGCTGCTGCGTGTTCTTCCATGTGAATCTCTGAGTTCGTCATAGCAGAATATACTGCATGAATAAATGTTCTGAAGGTTCTAAACTCACCACCAGGCTCATTCCTGCTGCCAACGGCGGCCATGCTGTTGGTGAACCCCGCCTCCCTCGACTGTTTCCTGTTTGCGGCTGTGAGCGAACAAATGTCTTCTGGGAGACTGCCCTCTTCTGGTCAGGAGTTGTAACACCATCATGAGTTACGTGAGCACATCCTTTCCATTCAGCACTTTGAGCCTTCTATTCATGATGTTTTTTGTTTGTTGCTTTTTTCTAAACATATCGTTTTTTGATTCGAAGAGCGAGAAAATGATTAAAAAAAAAAAACAGCCAAATTTCACATTGTAATGTAAATAAATTGAATTCTAAAGTTTTTATTACCAGAATTTATTTCTAAAGATAAAAAAAAAAAAACTACAGTTAATCTATCAAAAACTCAGTGAATTTAAACGTTGCTAAAACCAGTAATCTATTTGGAAGGTATGATTTGGATAATTGATAATTCAGCCCAACTCCTGTTTAATTTTGATTTGTTCATTGTGCTTTGTAAATCCTAATCTTATTATTTACTGCTCTTTTTTGGGCCATCTTGTTTGTCTGTTTCTGTTTAATATGTATGGATCATAGGTTTTGTTAAAAAAAGTTACAAACAAAACAGGGATGCTTCCAAAACTGATCCTTTTGATATGTGTGGTTTGGGAGAAATGGAGGCCAAAGAAAGACACAAAGATGACTAGATCAACTTTAAACATGGTAATATTTACATTCCTGGGTTTGTTTAGAAAAGGAGTTCTAAAGTCAGTGGTAGTCAGGGTGAGTAGGAGGCCAAACCCCTGTGGGAAAGAAAGACAATAACCCCAAATAAAACAAAAGTTTGAAAAAAAAAAAAACAACAACAACAACAACAACAACAGAACAGGTGATTAAATACACAAAAGAATTATACATATATAATATATATATATATTTTTTATAAAAGTGATGCTGAGAATCATCTCATTCTGTACAGTAATTAATATATCTCATTCTCACTGTTGTAAATGTAACTTTGCTGGCAGAAAATTATGTTTTGTTTTCTCTTGTGAGCCAAAGGCAGTTATTTTCAGTATTAACCAGATAATCACTCTGTTTATCGTCTGCTGAATATTGGCAACCGAAAACATTTTCTTTTTTTAAACGTTTAAACAACTGTATTATTAAGTTAAAATCAAATCCAGTCAATTTATTTCAAACGACCGTGCCCCCTAATGCCAGCAGATGGCGACAGGGCGTCGTTCAGCTGTGCTCCGAGAAGAAGAAGTCCGTTGATAAACTGACCACCGTAGAAGAAGAAAGTAAGCCGGTAGCCGGAAGTTTCACAGCACAACCCCCTCGTGCTCGCCTCTCGTGGCTGCGGTCGTTATCACGGGTTAAACTCAGTTCAGGTGAGACTGTTTAATGACAGTACGTGGATTCTTTGTGCATGTGTGTGAATAGAGCGCGCGCTTACGGCACAGTCTATGTGGAGTTAGCTGGTTAGCGCTTCATCTCGTGAAGGCTCAGGGAAAGTTTTTTCCAGCATTATGGACAGTGAAGTTGGACGGCCCCTCCACACGCGGGCGGCATCATAAGGTGTCATCATGATGTTAACTCGCCTGCTAACTTTGAATTGTCTCTGTACATGAAATGTACTATACAAATAAACTTGCCCTGCCTCCAGCATCACTGTCTCAGTAATGTAACGCGTTACTTCATCTCAGTAACGACATAAACTATAGTCTGAACACTCCGTTGACCCCAGGTGCTCCCCGGGATTCATGCAGACAAAAATGATGCACATCCTCTCTGAACTTTGATTTACTGCAACAGACACTGACAGTGTTCATTTTTGAAGTAATAACAATCCTTCTGATTTTTTTAAAAATTTTTTCTTTATGAGGCATATTTGAACATATATTTTAGAGCCATGCACACGTTGAAGCCTTTATTTCATTACTGCTTAGCTGACAAAAGCATCAGTTACTTGTGTGCATTACAGAGGCCAGGTCGATGTAAGGTCAGTGGTTGGTTGGAAAATTTAAACAATTGAAATTCTTTAGATTTTTAAAATTTAATTTACATTTTTTCTGATCTAACAGTAACTTTAATCCCCATATTCAGTGGAATGTGAAGGTTTTTCTAAGTCCAGAAGTAAAGTAAAGAAAAATGTTATGCCAGAGCTGCCTGTCACCATATGTTGGTTCGCAGATCTTCGTTTACTGAAAAGATTCAGCAGTTACTGTTGAATGCGGCGTGGCTGACAGACGAGCCGCCGTCATGGCAGCGGACAGGCTGACCTTCAGGAACATCACCGCCCTGGCTCCCATGGTCCGGGTGGGGACTCTGCCCATGAGGCTGCTGGCTCTGGACTACGGAGCTGACGTTGTGTACTGTGAGGTGGGAACCTTCATGGAGTTTCAATGAGCTTGAGCATCACAGTCGACTTAATATGTCTTTGTTTTTTTTCACCTCAGGAGCTGATTGACATCAAAATGGCTCAGTGTCAGAGGAAAGTTAACGGTAAGAATCCCCATCATCTGTCTGTACCTGTTGCTGCCAGTGAGCCACTGAGCAGGTCATCCTGCAAACATGCTGCAAGGTCTGCAGACCAGACTGTTTGGATCAGTCAGAGTGCAGTGATGCTGGAACTGACGGCAGCTTCCTTCATCCATAGTTAGTGTCGTGAAAAAGTGTTTGCCCCTTTCCTTTTTTTTTTTTTTTTTTTTTTTTTTTTGTATATGAATCGCACACAAAAGTCTCCAACTTTGCTTTGCCCCGCCCTCGTAATTTCTGACTAATGACTGAAAAGTTCTTTAGTCACATGGTTTTGTTTACAAGTTTCATTTGCAGCAGGAATGTCCAGTAGATGGCAGTCTCTGAATGCAGACCGAACATAGGGTTCAGGGTTTGATCTGGACCAACTGACTTTTCCAGTCTGCCTACACCCCAAGTAACCACACAGGAATGGCGGTCATCCCCATGACTTATTTTTGTCTGGCAGAGGTTTTGGATACGGTGGATTTTGTGGCTCCAGATGATCGAGTGATGTTCAGGACCTGCAGGAAAGAGAAGGACAGAGTTGTCTTCCAGATGGTGAGATGTGTTTTAGGTAAACAGAATTGAGTCTGCAGACACTGTGTCTCACTGATACTTTTGTCTCTTTAGGGAACAGCAGACCCAGACAGAGCGCTGGCCGTGGCCCGACTGGTGTGAGTTCATGTCTCCATCCTGGTGGAGTGCTTTGCATTTGTAAGGTGGACAATAGAAGCTCCACTTTTCCACAAGGTGACATCTTCCTGCTGGGTTTGTGAACCACGGATAGATCTAACATGTTTTTGGGTTCCACATCATTAAGAGATTTATGAACTAGCAATCAAACTTTAGAATCCAATTCTGTTACTAACCAGTGTCAAGTGATCTATCAAGTGTCTATCGATTAACTAATCAATAATAAACCTGGGAAAAAATTAACTGCCATTGCTTTTTTTCTTAGTTACAGTATTTTCTGACCACTTATTATCTGCAAATCATCACTGAAAATGCCAAAACTGTTTGCAAAATGTTAAATTTGCCAAAAGACTGTAAATTTCATCAAACAAGCTATGAAAGAGCGCTCCAGTTGACCTCAAGGTCTGGAAAAAAATGTTGTAAAATTGCTTTAAAATCCCTAATACATGCCAATTTTGCAAAAAATATTTAGTGTGTTGCTTAAATACTAGCTAAACTGTAAAGTAGCCAAAAATTCCCCATTAAACTAAATTAGTCAAAAGGTTATTCTATTGCTCAAATAGAAGCTAAATTCAAAATTAGCCTATGAAAACCTCATTGACAGTAGATAGCAAATTAGCCCAAAATGTTAGCATGTTGCTAAAATATTAAAAATGACTATAAATGATTAAAACATAGTACATAAATAAATTTAAAGGCTTGTTGCTAATCCACTGAAAATTTTGAAATTTGTATGAGCTGCTTTTCTCTTTTAAAATCTACCAGAATTGCATTATGTTTTAACGGTTAAAAAGTTACAGTAAATCAAAGTACATTAACTATTTAACACAGGAGCTCCAAAGTTTAAGACCCACGCCAACAAAAATGATCTGATCATTTTGCTCTCTGTGTCCTCTGTCACACAGAGAGAAAGACGTGGCAGCCATCGACGTGAACATGGGCTGTCCAAAGGAATATTCCACCAAGGTGAGTTCGAAGCATTTAGCACCCGTCTGCCCCGCTTCAGTCTGACTGAGCCGTACCTTCCTGCAGGGGGGCATGGGAGCTGCTCTTCTGTCCAATCCTGACAAGATCGAAGCTGTAAGTTCGACCCGTAGTAATGGCTCCTCCTCCGAGCGCTCGGTTAGTTGTGAAGATCTCCTGTGATGTGACAGATCCTGAGGAAGCTGGTGTCCGGAGTGTCTGTTCCTGTGACGTGTAAAATCCGAATTCTCCCTACGGTAAGTGGAGAGAACCAAACAACCGTCCTTTGTGTGTATCCTGGATGACAGTGGAGGAGATGGGGAAAAAGGAAAACAATTTGATCACTAACTAAAGTGAGATTCTAAAGTGAACCTGTTGGCTCTGAGCAGCTTCTGTACTGTCTTTCAGCTTGAGGAGACAGTCGCTCTCGCACAGAGAATCGAGAAAGTGGGCGTTGCTGCCATTGCTGTGCACGGCAGGTGAGCCACTCTTTCCTAAACCCATAAACTGTTGCCATTCAACATCTGTATGCCAGATTAATGTTAGCACTGGGGTCTGAAACCTTCAACACTCAGAGCCATTTGGGTTGATTTTTCGCTGATCGAAACCCAGCAGGAGCCACACAGTCTTAGCTCACCCTTTAGAATACATGTCAAAATCAAGGCCTATGTAATCTAGTTATAATGATGTTAAAAAGTTACGGTTTTAAAGTTTTAATAATTATAGTTTTAGTGTTAAAAAAAATGTTTATCCTATTAGGCCTGCGACCGAAGGTGTGTTTTGGATTTTGGCCTCTTGTGCGATTGAGTTTGAACCCCTGCTATAGAAAATTAAGACACTGATTTGTTTTTGGTATTGTTACTATCATGATAAATATAAAGGAACTATTTTTTTTTAAACACAAATGAAAAACTCAATTGAATATAATTTATTTATTTATTTATTTTTTTACAAAATATGAAATAGCCTATAACTTTTGACAAAGGTTCCAATGACTTCCTTTTAAAATAAAAGATATCCTTTGTCATATGAGATTATCTCAAAGCAGCGAACATAGAATAATATACTGTCAACAGCGGCAGTGAGTAAAAAAAGTTTGTTTTTCAGCTTGTGGTTCATCTCTGTCAGAAATTCAGAAACCATACAAACCAAAATCTATCCATCCATCCATCCATCTTCTTCCGCTTCATCCGGGACCGGGTTGCCAAAATCTAATCTGGGCTAATTCAGTGACCCTTAGTGTATTTTTTAACTATAAGGGGGCACCTAAATTATTTAAATGTATTCAGTCATAGAAAATACTACCCAATAACCCTTGAATATATATATATTTTTTTACTTCAAATTGATTTTTTTTTTATTTTTTTGGTTCATGGTGATTACAAATCTGTCAAAATTGTGTGGAGCTCAATTAAACTATGAAAAACTTGTTGGAACATTTTGGGTAATGAGCCTAGCAGAGTGATACAGTTCTTCAACTGTTTGTGAATGGACAGAATTAAGTTTGAGTTTACTTTTTTCACCTAACTACTTAGTTTCTACTTTAGTTACTGTTTAAAATTAAAATCTTTATTCGTATTTAATCAGAGAGATGTGTTTTTTAATTTTAATTAAAAAAATTAATGTAGTTTGAGCAGTTTTTCAAAATAAAGAGATTCCTCTGAAAAATTGGCAGTGCTCCCTGAACCCGTGGACCCCGCTGGCTTAAAGACCGAGCTACTGCTGTTAAGAGCGCTGTGCTAAACTGTTGTTCTTGCTCTTAATGTTCAGGTTCAAGGATGAGCGACCCCGACATCCGGTCCACTGCGACTACATCCAAGCAGTCGCTCAGGCCATTTCCATCCCCGTCATTGCAAAGTAAGAGCCAACACCTTTTCAGAGGGGTGTTTAGACGTTCTATGATGTTATATCTAAGTTACAATTTAAGAGTGTTTTATAGGGTGATGTAAAGCTGTGTATCATCAGCATAGCTGTGAAAGTCAACATCATGTCCCCTGATGACATCCCCAAGATCCAGCATGCATAAATTAAGAAGTCTTGAGCCTAATATTGACCTTTGGGGAACCCCACATCTTAGTCTATGAATTCTTGAAGAGCATTAATCTATACTTATATAAAAGTGTAGATCTCTTTGGTAGGAATTAAAACATTTGAGAACTGTGAGTAAATTAATTCTAAGATCATTAACGATCTTTAAAATAGCTATCTCTGTACTGTAGTTTATCCTAAAACCAGAATATTTTTCTAAAATTGTATGTTTTTTTCAAAGCTTATGTAGTTGAGTAACAACAATTTTCTTAATAATTTTACTAAAAAATTGTAAGTTCACATCGGTCCAACTCAAACAGGTTTTTGAACTTTAAATTTTATTAATAGTAAAACTTCTTCTTTGTCCTTTAAGGGGGTGCCTCTGCTAGTAATCAAGCTCCATCTCTCTCCTCTGCATTCTCCTCACTCACACTACTCAGGTTCATGTTCTCCTTCTCTACATCCATGAACCTCCTCTTTGGCTTTTTTTCTGGACCTTTTTCCTGGTAGCTCCAACCTCCGGATCTTTTTATCTGTTCCTTCTCTTAACATGTCTAAGCCATCCAGAACATCTACAATGATCTGTTCTTCTGATGGATCCATTTCTGACACGTCCTGGTCAATCCCAAAGAGAACCTCAACATCTCCATCTCTGCTCCCTGCAGCTCTGCATCAGAGTCTTTAAGGCCTTAAAACCCGTTCCTTGTCCCGCTTGTTTTGCAGCTAACCCTGCTTCAGTTATTACTGCTCACCTTGATCAGGTGTGTTCTGTCAATCGAGAACGGGCTCACTCAATCCAGCTACTGAAGCAGGGTTAGCTGCAAAACAAGCAGGAAAGTGGCTCAAGAGGAACAGGGTAGGAGATGCCTAAACCAACAACATGGCTTCTCTTGCCACAGTTTTCTACGTCTTTCCTTCATTGTTGACGACACTCGTTAGTCCAAGGGTGTTAAACTCCAGGCATTGATTGTCAGATTCCTACATGTTTTTCAACTAACTTGACATTGATTTTTTTTATTGGCAGAACACAGTAGCGGGTAGGACTGGGTTTTTACAAAAAACAGCAGGATGTCAGCCCTCGAGGCCTGTCCGTCTTTCAATCTGTCCATCACCTCAGCATAATAGAAAGTTGTGCTTCTTAACATAATAAGTCCAACTTTGTTCCTTACAAATCTAGTCCCACATTTGGTGAGTTTCGCTGTGGTTACCCTCTCTAGACAGTCCAGTAGACGCACAGGATTCACTGACATGAAATACTCAAAACCTCCCCCAGAAGAAACCAGGTCATTTCAGAGGGTTGCTGGGAAAAACCTACATATTCATACTGAACCACAGTCGACCTTAGTTTTTTACTCTTAGAAAATGTCTATCTAAAAAACACAAATCATGATGGATTTCTTAAGTGCAGTGAATAAAAACTCCACCACGAGTTTAGGTTTGGCGACTCGTCTGTGTTTTGCAGTGGAGGTTCTCTGGATCTGGTGAAGACGTATGAGGACATCGAGGAGTTTCGACGTGCAACAGGTGCCGCTTCGGTAATGCTGGCTCGTGCCGCCATGTGGAACGCATCAGTGTTCAGCACCCAGGGTCTTCTTCCTGTGGAGAGAGTCATGGAGGAATACTTAAAATATGTAAGTCGACCTTCCTTCACTCGTCCAAAACCAAATCCTGAAGGGCTTGACGCAGAACGGTCCACTCCATCCCAGGCAATCCGGTACGACAATCACGCCTTCAACACAAAGTACTGCCTGTGTCAGATGCTGAGAGACAAGGTGGAGTCCCCTCTGGGGAAGCAGGTTCAGGCGGCGCAGACCAACGCGGAAATCAGGTGCGGAGTGCGATGGTCAGACATGGCAGTGGGGGCACTGCCATGGAAGGTGTTTGGTCACGCTGTGGTTCTTTGACAGCGAGGCGTTGGGGCTGCAGGAGTTTCATCGGCAGACTGAGGAGCAGCTGCAGACGAGGAGGGAGGCCCACCAGAGTAGCAGCCAGCCCAGCAGTCCTGTCGTGGACGGCGACGTCGTCACCATGGCCGTCAAGTTTGAGCGGTCAGTCTGTAGAAAAATTACAGAGATTTATATGCAGCGCACTTTTAAAATGTTTCTACTTAAGTTCTGGGTTCGCACCGAACGTGATTGTCGTTTCAAATTCATGTCCACTACTTCTGTCGAATTCACTGCCGGACGCTCGTCCAAAAATGTCTTCATAGACTTGACACTCTCGCGTCTGTGGGAGGAACTACTGTCAAAAGTTTTCATCACTACATGGAAGCATTGACTGTATATTCCTTTTAAATGGAAGACACTGATAATATTAAGAGATCAGGTTGATTTATTTTGAAGACCTCTACAAAAGCATCAGTAATCATGTCTCCACGCTTGGGTTCATGAGATCATTCAGAGACTCTTCCAGTATGCCGAGCTTCATCTGATGCTTTCTTTAGACAGCTTTGCCTGCAGATGCATCCTGTTGTCAGGGACAAAATGTTCTAAATAAAGTCAAAGTGTTGAGTGAGTTAACACATAAAGAGCGCAATGAGACGAGTCAACGAAGCAAAAAGTGAAAGATGGCTGAAAACCGCCCCTCAGCTTGTTGTGTGTGTGTGTTTGTGGATCCAGGAGAGAGTATCCGCCTCAGATCACACCAAAGATGGTTCTGCTGGAGTGGAGCCGCAAGCAGCGGATGGAGCAGCCGCTGTATGAAACGGTGAGAGAACCCCGCCAAAAGATTTCAAGGAAGAATTTCCAGAAGATTTTTGTCACAGACAAATGAAACAATCGCGTTCACTCTCATAGGATGATGAGGATTCTAATTCTATTCATGCAAACTTTGCCAAATGACAAGTTTTTCTTTTCGAGTGGAGTATATCAGTGAAGTTGATATTATCTTGAAGATGAATTATGGTAAATTGACTTGTAGCCTTCTTCCCGAAGTATAATTAAAGCTGTAAGTTGTGTTGTGTGACTGCTCATTTAAATTAGTTTAAAGTTCTAGCTGGTAGTACTAATGGGCTACGTCCAAATGACTTCCCTACATACTATAGTTCGTTCGGTACTTTGTAGTACTGTCCAAATGAACAATTGCAAGATCGAGTGCACTAGAAATTTCCCAGATGTCTTTGCGAAAAACTAGCATGCGTCGACGCTCGCTACATTAGCGAATATAGACCACAATGCATTGCGGTCGAGCAATTTTTGTGAAAAAAAAATTTGTTTAAATGTAATTTTTTTTTTTTTTTAGCTTGTAATTTTTTTAAAAAACGATCCGCGTTTTTATCATCAGAACATTTCACAACATTTATTTGTGAAATGTTCGTATTGATTAGATTTTCACTTCATGAAATTGTCATATCTGGCATTTAGAAAAAAAAAAAAGTTGTGAGCACGATGTCCGAATGGCTTTTAAACTCCAGGAGACTTTATAGTCCAGCACCGTATAGTTTTCTAGGAAAACTTTGGGAATTTGAACATGGAGAGGGTGTTTTGAATTTTTTGTATTCAAGATGGCAGCCTCTTGCCCAAGGTCAAAGGTTAACTAAACTTTTGTTGTAGAAGTAACTTTTTGAACGGGGGTGGGATGTTGTTCAAATGCGCAGTATTGTAAAGAAAAAAAATAAGACAATGTGCTCCTGGCAGACAGAATTATAAAACAGACACAAGCTGAACTTGAACCCTTTAACAACGGAGCTCCAGTGTTTGTTCTTTATTTTGCGGTAATTTTGTAATTAACACGACTCTGCTTGCTTCACTTTTCTCCTTCAGAATCTGCTGGAATTACGTTGATTGTGCTAACGGTTTAAAAGTTACAGTATGTTAAAGATTTTGTGTTTAAGCGTCACCGGCGATGCTTCGGGGGGTAAAGGGTTAAAGGGCGACCATGTTTGCAGAAATGAAGGAGCGACTGTAGCGACTGTGTTGCACGAGGGATGAAGTCTGGAGCGGCAGGAAGCTGCATCAAAATGTCAGAAACGGCACTAGTCCATATAAAACCTTCTGCTGATTAGTGTGTTGTGCCTCAACATGTTGGCCAAGTGGGGGTGTGCTTATCAGGGAGAACCCACCAACATGCCACAGCAGCAAT
The DNA here is from genome assembly GCA_003999625.1 of Oryzias javanicus. Taxonomy (NCBI): domain Eukaryota; kingdom Metazoa; phylum Chordata; class Actinopteri; order Beloniformes; family Adrianichthyidae; genus Oryzias; species Oryzias javanicus. Next base: position 7,348,446 of record CM012442.1, on the reverse strand, counting down.
GACTGGGGGGTGAAAACCACATTTCCCTAACTCCACATTTCTCCTCAGGAAAGACTTCACTTTTATTTTCAATTAAGAATTATGGCTATAAACAATTGGCTTGATGGATGTCGGCAATAATATAAAGTGATCTATTCCAAGATCACTGAGGTGAGGCTTGGAGCTCAGGCTTTAGAGGAAAAGTCAAACAGAGCTAATCATCTCATCTAGCTGAGGATCTTTAGACAGGTGAGCCCTGAGGGCCGGATGGTTGCAGAGTGTTGCTCAATGTTGGAGCCTGATTAGTTTCATGGTGGCACCTGACCGAGTTCAGGGGATCTGCCAGGAAGATCAGCTCAGCCAGCCTGTTCCAGGTAAGTGTGGCAGGTTGGTGCCTGTGAGCGGTCAGACCTGTTCTTCAAGTGTGTGATAAGCGTGATCACCAGCGATAACGAAAGTGAGAACAAAGCATGTGAGCCAGTAGTGCAGCGGAGTTTTGTGTTGCAATCAGTGTGTTTGTGTGTGTGTCGTCAGGTGCAGCGCTCTCAGGATCGAGGCTTCCAGTCCACCGTGACAGTGGATGAGAAGAAATACAGATCTTCCCTCTGGTCAGTGCACACTCAGAAGTCCATCACAGCTTCTCAAGTGTGTGGATCAGCACACAAGAATTGACACCAATCAAGTTTAGGATTTCGAGCATTTGATGTTTTTTTTTTTTTTTTTTTTTTTTTTTTTAACTTCAAGGCAGCAGGACTTTGGGAATCTGATGAACAAATATTGCATTTTCTAATTAAAAGATTGATTCTGTTTTAAAATCCTGTCCACCTTTGTCATGGTAGGGATCACACATCAATGGGGTGGGGTCATCTGGACCCCATAAGAGAGCACGAGGGTTATACGGAACGTCCTTCTTTAGTAGATTTTCCTCTAATTAAATTCACCTGGAAAACATGATCACAAACACCTGGGATTGATTTCAGTGATTAAAAGAGCCCAGAAACACAATATCATCCATGAGTTGGAATGAGTTTGATCTTTTTGACACTTTAATACAATTTGCATAACAACTTGGAACGCCTTGTATCAAAGTAAAGATTAGCAATGGACAAAAGCTTGTAATAAGTTTGTTGTAGTGCTTCCAGTTGTCAAACAGAGAGCTCCATCTGCTCTGCATCACAGGAAGATGCAAAACAGGAAACTCTAGGGAGTGACACTTCGCTTGTCAAGCTAATGACTGGACATGAAGTCTGTATAACAGATGTAAAAGTGATGAAGGAACAGTTGAAGGTCCTGCTGCAGGAGCAGTGTCTGGTTCCGGTTCACAGTTTAGAAAACAAGATCAGATTATGGTCAGGCCAGCAAACCTTTCAGCTGCTCGTTTCTTTTTTGGTTGTGACCTCGTTGTGACTCGTTTGTCTTGGTGCAGCCCTTCCCACTGGAATGAGCTCTGTGAAATGTAATCTTGTTTTTTTTTCTTTATTATTTCCAGGGAAAAGTCAAAGAAGTTTGCAGAACAAGCAGCCGCCATTGTCTGCCTGCGGTTTTTGGGGGTGCCAGAAGGTCGCGTTGGTGAAAAAGACTCTGATCTCGTCTGCAAGAGGAAGAGGGAAAGCAAGACAAACGGCAGAACGGAAGAAGACAGGAGGAAGAAGCTGCATGTAGGAGATGTCCTACAAGAACTGGAAACTTCAGAGCAGAGGGGGATGAAGGCTGGAAGTGAGAAAATCAGCCGGAGCTCAGAAACGAGTGCAGACTGAAACCGCTGAGTGAAGCGGACAGCACGTTTTCTTTCCCATCATTTCCTGCTGAACATTTCATCCAGACGCTGAGGCGGGATTCCCTCTGCAGATCCAACCTAAACTGGAGCAATTAGATCATGTTTGGGGGTTTAACATGTTTTAAGTAAAACTGAGATCAGCTCCTCTACTTGGGCTCCTGTTTTTGCTTTAATTTTCATCAGTCTGGACGTTTTAATTTGTACTCAAGCTGCCTGCTTTTCTAAGTTGGAGATCTTTAATAATATTTCCTCTCACAAGTATAATTATGCTCCAAACTGCTCTTATTTATACATGTTTTGACTGATCTCTCTTACCTTCCTCATTATTGTTTTCTTACTCAAATTTGTTCCAAGCAGTTTTGTTCTGTTTGACTGCAGAGGCAGTTTTTGTTTTGTTGAAATACAGTAAAATAAAAAAAAAAAAAAAAAAAAAAACATAAGAGGAGACTGATCGCTGAAGGCTTGGCCTCCATTCTAATTTTAGAAATTCTAGGAATAAGCAGTAATACTGGAATGGAGAGCTGTGTGAACATCATGAACTTGCTTCAAAATTATCATTTAAAACTGTATGTTGGTAAAAAATAATAATAATAATAAAAAAAAGTTAAATTCTACTTTTAACAGGCAGTCAGGACTCTGTATGCAGAATTTTAGATCTGCTGGAAATGTTTTAGATCATTTTTGTTATAGTCCAGGGATCTGCAACCTAGATCCACTTGTGTCTCTTTCATCTCTCCATGGTGGCTCCTCGGCCAAACTTGAAATAAGTCAGGGGGACTGCTGACCATCTGAGTCAGCAGCTCCCTGCTAATGGCTGCCTAACCAAAACTACCTAAAGAAAACAAAGCACACAAACTAAGACTACCAAGGTCCAAACCTAAACTAAAATAACAAAACCCAGCAGAATAAGACTGCTGAGGACAAAGAGGAAAAAAAGAGCGAATACAAGAAAAAATAAATACCAATCATTTTGACCTGAAGATGTCTTGTTTGCTCAACGCTAACTCCAGAATGTACAGATTTTATAAGCAAAGCAAAACTTTGGTAAAAAGTTTGATCTATTATGAGTTAAAAGCACATATTATCTTGTGCTGCACATTTGTTAATAGCTGTCCAGAGCTGCACTGGGATGATCCTGTTTGGAACCTTTTATTTTAAGAATACGTTTTTGAGCTTTTTTTCACACGTTAAAAAAAAAAAACACACATTTTGAGAGATGCTATAGGTTCTTTTTATATTTTTGCTTTTTTTCATAGTTATTATTTAAAAAAAAAGGTCAAAATTTCCTAAAAGCTAAAGTAAAACAATGGGGCTCCCTCTTGGTTTTGATCAGTAGAAAGTGAGCCCAAATGGCTCTTTTACTGTTAAGTGTTACTGACCTCTGGCCTAGTGCAATAATCGGGACATGAAGGAGTTTATTGTTAATATTTAGATAAATGATTTAACTAAAAAAAACTTTGTGTTTTGATTCATTAATGTTTTGACTTCCTCCGCCCTCTAAAACCAACAACTATGACCAATAGGGAGCATTTCTACGCTCCTGACATGGTAATATCATTTAATTTCTTGAAGAAATCCAAAGTTCTGTAACAGATTCAGGCAGAAGGCTCTTCGGGTCTGTCATCGAGCTTTAAACAAGGCCTCGTACACAAAATGCCAACTGACGTCACCATGGGGCGGTCCAATGACTGCTTCAAGGGCAATGGAAATGTAGTCATTCCGCTAGCTTTGAGGAAGCTGCGCTGGACTGCTACTCTGTTAAATTACTAAAAATGTGAATAAAACGTAGTTAAAAAGACCGCCTTTGAGAATTAAAAAATATAGGCTAAATGCGAGAAAAAACAATTGTATTAAATAAATAAGAGTATAATCTTAACCTCATTAAAAGTGGTAAATTTTTCATCACATCGGTGTGTTCGAATTTACGAGGGCACATGAAGGCAGCACAAGGATCAAGCTTGAGAAGAGTAAAACTCGCAGCAGCCGAAAAGAAATACCGCAATCAACAAGTTTGTACGCTCTTCGGTGAACTACTACGATGCGCGCAAACGTGTTTAGGAGGCGTTTAGTCGGTAGTCGGCAACTTTTGCCATAGATATGTCGAAGTGCCGCCTCGCGTCAGTTAGAGGAGTTCTGCTTTTATTCGAATGGAAGTGAGTCTGACAGGTTAGTTTAAAGACAGCTCGTTAGCGGTTCCCGCCGCCAGCGTTTCTTCTCTCCAATGTCGGCGGTAAACTGCTTCGAGGAGCTGGACTTCAGGCTGATCTTCGAAGAAGACGGACGGCAGGCAGCAGGTACGTGTCGCTTTCAGCCGCGGGGACGAGGCTACAAAGCTAAAAGGGAGCTAGCAAGCCCATCGCGGACAGTTGTCATGACTAATCTACAGAATAAAGGTCATGCAGATGCAAAAATAAAACCATATCACGCGTCAGGCTCGGTGTAAAACACACCCACCGGTTTGTTTTACACTCAATGCTGCACTAAAATGATACGAAGAAAAATAATAAACTTTTGTTTTTACACTCCACTAACGTGGCCGAGTTGATGTCAAAACATAAACATTTTATTGTTGTCATGTTAAGTAAAAGCCTGAAAAAACACTTAGAAATTGGATTTTATTTCAAGTTTAGGCTTTTTGTTAGTCAATATTAATGTTCCTTTAATTTTTATTCAAATTAAGCCTTTGTATAGGTTTTGAAACAAGATTTAAAAAAAAAAAAAAAAAGGTTCAGCACACAAACAAGTATACCTCATTTAATATAAAAGTTTGGAGTTTAAATAAATAGATTTTAAAGACCCAGACTAAAATTAACGCCTGACTCAGTTGTAACTGGGTATTTATGGATTTGAATATCAACCATTTCAAGGCATTTTCGCATAAACTCAAAAGAAATGTTATATTCAAAGGAAGAATAAAATGATATCTTTATTAAATAACATTACAGTGGAGGAAATTAGTAATTGATCTTTTTCTGATTTTGTAGGTTTAAAAAAAATGACAGTCTTAATTTGAACAGTGAGAGAAAGAAAATCAAGAAATCCACGGATCAATATAAATGCATGTGCATTTCAATGAGAGAAACAAGTATTTGATCCCTGAGTAATCATTACGATTTCTGGTTCACACAGACTAATCAGACTCTCTTAATTCACCTTTCACCTGAATTGAAGACACCTGTTTGAATTAATCACCTGCAGAGAAGACACCTGTCCATAGAATCAGTCAAACTCCAAATTTTCTATCATGGAAAGAGCACTCAATTGATTTAACCCTTTTGCCATCATAGGCATGTTTACATTCAAAATGGGGTCATCTGGACCCCACAACCTTTTTTTTCAAGGATTTATTATCTTCACTGGTGCCCGTGGCAGACATAACATCCTGTCCACCTTTGTCATAGGAAGGATCATAAAACAATATAGGGTGGGGGTCATCTGGACCCCATAAGATAGCACGAGGGTTAAGAGAGTAGACTGGAATGAACTACAAAACTAGGGGACAACTGTTGATGCACTTGGGCCAAAATACAAAGATCATCAATCCACTTATAGTGTCTGTGGCTACAAACAAGATCATGAGAACAGTCAGAAAAAAAGCGGTGTCCAAATCCCGGCCTCGAAGGCCGCCTCTCAGTGGTTTTCCAGAAACCTGGCCTCATCCGATTACCAGAGACCGTAAAAAAAAAAGGACAAAGTGAGGTGTTGACGTCACCCATGCAGTGGAGGTTCCTCTCTCACTTTTAACCCTTCCGCTCTCCTAGGCTTGTTTACATTAAAAGTGGGGTCATCTGGACTCCACAAGACAGTGCGCTGAACTGTTTTTTTCCAATGATTGTTGAGTTTTACTGGTGTCCAATGACGGACATGAAGTTTTGTCCACCTTTGGTCATGGAAGGGCTAACATCTCGATGTAAGGGCGGGGTCATCTTGACCCTATAAGAGAGCACGAGGGTTAAAGTTATGTAAAGACTATTGCAACGCAGCCGTAACAGTTGCGGTGGGAGCCAGTATGGCAACATGAGCAGTAGCATGAAGGGTCTTGCCTAGGGGCCCACACTGGATTCAGCTGGGACCATGGTCACCAAGAAATCCATTGGTAATCCTTTACGTTTAATACCTTGCTGTGCTCGAGAAGTACCCCTGTCTCAGAAGATACATATGCAAGCCTGACCTGAAATATGCCAATGAAAATCTTCACGACTTAGAGGGATTGGGAGAAGATGCTGTGGTCAGATTAGACAAAAATTAAACTCTTTGGCATCAACTCAAACCGTCGTGTTTAGAGATAGAGAAATGCTGGCTTTGACCCCAAGAACACCACCATCACTGTCAAGCACAGAGGTGAAAACATTATCCTTTGAGGGTGTTTTTCAGGGCTGCTTCACGGTGTGGGAAATATGTCATGGATGGGTCTTCCAGCAAGATAAAGACCCGAATCATACAGCCAAGGCAACCAAGGAATGTCTGAAGAAGAAGCATATCTAGATCATGGAGTACTCCAGTAAGTCTCTGGACCTCAGTCCTATGGAAAACATATGGAGGGATCTGGAGTTCAGGGTTGCCAATCAACAGCCACCACATCTGAATGATATAGAAGTCATTTTCACAGAAGAGTGGAGCAAAATTCCTCCTGATATGTGCAGAAACCTGATCATCAACTACAAGAAATGTCGGACCCTGTGCCAAGAAGGGTTTTTCTACTTAGTACTTAGTTTCTCTGGGTAAAGGATACTCATACTCATTTACTTGAATCAAATGCAAATCAATTATCTAAATTCTTTTGAAGTGGATATCTTAATTTTTATATATCTCATTTTCAAATGAACTTGCCTTTAAGATAACAGACTGTCAATTTCTTTTTAGGTGGGAAAACCTACAAAATCAGCAGAGATCAAGTACTTATTTCTTCCACTGCATTTTCAGTGAACCTAAAAAGTGAATCAGTCACAGTTTCTGCAGCTTGTCCCACTAAAAGATGAGAGGTTTGTTATGATCACAATAGAGATTAGTGCTGGGCGATATGACGATATATATCGCGAGGCGATAGAAAGGTGTCTATTGTGGCATTTCTCCTTTATCGTTTATATCGTTGCTAAGCTAATTTGATAAATAATTACGTCAAATGTCATTAATAAAACCCCTCCAGGATTTCGCGCGATTTGTTGCACACCCTGCAACATTTTATTTTCACCATTACTTTAACTAATCTACCATAACAACAGTCATGGATCACTACGCAGCTTCGTGACCGTTTCCCTTCTGACTTCTTACAAGAGTCGTGCCCTCTTTGATTGTCTCTCTAGTCCTCTCTGAGTTATTTTCTTTTCAAGACACGCGTGAGCAGTCACCCCGCAGGGTGGTAGCGGTGCGCCGCAGTGGAGTGAAGGTGCGGTGAGCATAGCAGAGTCGAGGTCTGCTGCACGCAAACGTGCACGCGGCAGCATGAAGGTGCACTGCAACGTTTACATGGCGGGGTGACGGTGCCCTGAGTGTATGCATGAACGCGGCGTGGTGAGGTGCAGGTACAACATGAGAGAAAGGTACAGAGAGACTCTGAAAATCTTGAACCTTTCCACTTTCCGTGGAGTACGTGAAAATCTGAGGATTAATCTGATTATGCTGTTTTTTTTAGTTTATAATTTTCAATGGAAATTGTCATTTTATTCTAAAATATGCTTAAATCAACATACAAATATTCGTGTTATTGTGAGCAGAGAGGACCAAAAGTTCATTTTGTGTTTCAGAGTTCTGTTCAAGTTAAAAGACAGCACAACAACATTGTATATGGTGATAAAGTATTTTTCTCGTGCATCTGTCCCAATAAAAAGAGTTGGAATATGAGAATGTGAAGTTTATTTCATAAGATTTTTTAGATACTTTTCAAAACAAGATTATATTAAAAACATTGCAACTTTTGTCGTAAATTTTCATAAAAGCTGTTGCAACATCAAGCAATTTTTTCAAAAAATAGCTGAAAATATACTTTATTGTCGTATATCTTGATATATATCGTATCAGGATATAAAATACGTTGTATCACTTTTATTATATTTATATGTATATCGTGATATATATTTTTTTCCATATTGCCCAGCACTAATAGAGATCATAACAACTGTGAGACATATTGTAAACAAAGTAGCCAGGAAAATGCATTTGTATACTGATTCAGAAAAGAATGATTTAGTTCCCACGGTAAAACAAGAATTCTGTCCTTTAGAGCAGTTACTACTACTTCTTTAAGAAACTATTTTATCCTCTACTTGTTACCTTTATTAATGTCACCTGTTTGAAATGGTTATCTGTATAAAAGACACCTGTCCACACTCTTAGGGGTGGCCGTGCTGCAGAGGTAGGGCGGTCAACCTCTAATCAGAAGATTATAGGTTTGGTTCCCACCCTGCTTGTGTGCTGAAGTGTCCTTGGGCAAGACACTGAGCCCCATAACACTCCTGGTCAGTGTAGGTTGGTACCAGTGTTAAGCAGTGGAGCCGCCATCAGTGTGTGAATGTGTGTCTTCATGGGTGAATTGGACTATGACCGTAAAGCGCTTTAAACCTTCTAGAAAGGTAGTAGAGCGCTGTATAAGTATACGCCATTTACAATTTAAACAGTCACACTGTAACTCTCCACCATAACCAAGACAAAAGAGCTGTCGAAGGACACCAGGGTGAAAATTATAGAGCTGAACAAGATGGGATGAACCAATATACAATAAACAAGCAGCTTGGAGAGAAGAAATGAACTGATGGAACAAGAAAAACAACATTACTGACAAACTTCCTCCACCTGGAGCTCCATGAAAGATCTCACCTGGAGGAACGGTGAGGAAAGAGCTCAGAACTAGACAGGGGAACTGGTCAATGACCTGAGAAGAGCTGGTACCACAGGTTACTATAGTAACACACAACATTGTCATGGATTCAAATCCTACACTTCTCCAAAGATCCATCTACCTAAACCAGAACATGCCCAGACCTGACTAATGTTCTCCAAAGACCATCTGAATGATGCAGAGGAAGATTGAGAGAGGATCATGTGGTCAGATGAGACCAAAACTAAAGTATCTGGTTTAAACACAGTTCAGTGTATTTGGAGGAGGAAGAAACCATCCCTAATGTGAAGCATATAACAACTATCTTTTGGGCTGTTTTTTTTTTTTTTTTCGTTTTTCAAAGGAACCAGGACGACTGTATTAAGGAAAGGATGAAGGGATCTATGAGTGGAGAGGTTTTGGTCAAAAACCTCCTCTCTTCTGTGAGAACATTGAGGATGACACGTGTCTGGATTTTCAAGCACCACATTGATCTCAAACATATCGTCCTGAATACAAAGGAGAAGCCATGTAAACAGCATTTTAAGGTTCTGGAGTGTTCTAGCCAGTCTCTGGACCTCAATCCGTTCTGGAATCTGTCTGAAATCAATCTGTACTGAAAATTGAAAGTCCAACTTTTTCAGCAACAACGCTAAAACCTCACAGATCTATAGGAGATCTGCATGAAAGAATAGACCAAAATAGCAGCTACCGTGTGTTCAAATCTGGTGAAGACCTACAGGACAACTTTGATATTGGTCACTAATACCAGAGTTTCGTTGAAACGTTTGAAGTGAACTTAGTTGTTGACTAAATACATATTTTCTGCTCGCATAGAAAAACAATTTCTTTGAAAAAAATTGTAGATTGTGACTTCCTCTTTTTACATTTTGTCTCTTACGGTTGAAGTATATTTATCATGAACACTGTAGACCTCTCTCAGGTGAGGGACAAATACGTTTTTGTTCTGCCGTAGATAACAAAAGTTACATTTGCATTTTTTCACACCTGCTAAGGTAAAACAACTATTCAAGGAAACAGACTCAAATGTGGTGCTGTAATACTTATATTTTGATTTTTTTCTTTAAACTTCTTGAGAATACAGAATTCTAAGATGTTTGAAATAGAGCGCTACCGTTCACTTTTAACCACAAAATATTACTGGAACTGCATTCTTGTTTTAATTGATGCTCATTTGGCTTTGATAAATCTATTATTAGAATTTTGAGTTGTGTTTCGATGTGCTTTATGTTGTCTATTAGGGATGCAAGAAAATATTTATTTCAGTGAAATTTTGCAATGTTTTATTTGGGGAGAATTGTATCAATTTAAAATACTGCCAAGGCAATATTTAATTAATTATTTATAAGCAAACATGTAGTTCAGTCTTACTTTTGTTTTCCACTTAAATATTTCCTAAATTACCAAAATAAAAACACAATGAATAAGCTTGGGTAAAAGCAACTTGTTTCTGCGATACAGTTGCAGTGCCTAATGTTCTGTTCATTAAACATGTTTTTTACAATTTTACTTTTGTGAAAAATTTACTCATATTCAGATCATTCTTAAGTCATAATTTAAAAGTCAAGTATTGTCTGGTACTGTATTGAGGTATATCGGGATACATATCGTATCATGACACATGTATCGCGATACGTGTCGTATTGCCAGACTCTTGCCGATACACACCCCTATACTAATAAGAAAGGTTTGAATGTTGGATACTATTTTAGACATTGGGCAACACATCTTTGAAATAGTATCAGCAAATATTGTGAATTCTTAAGTTTAAGATGATCATCCTGCTGTAAAATTTTTGACGTGAACGTCTGGTTTGAGGAAGGAAATGCAGCGTTAGTTTCGAGGGGGGCGGTGCATGCACAAACAGGTACAGCAGACCAAGCTGCTGCTGCTGCTGTCGTTCTCTCTGCTCTGGGTTGACAGACATGACACCAAGCTTATCTGTTGGCTGGTTTTACTTCCTGCTTTCTCTAACTGCTGTGTGACACCCAGCTGCTGCAGGGTGTTGCTGCCCCCCCCCCATTGAAGGGTGACAGTTGTGTAACACCTTACCCCTCTGCCGCGCTTGTTTATGAAGAAGCTGTGAGCGCCAAAGCACATTGCAGTCGGAACTCATGTTTGCATACAGAGTGCATGTGTGTGTGACAGACGGCAGTATTAATAGTGGCGGCGAGTATTGTCTGCACCTGTGCGAAGGACTTGTTTGAACGGCGGGAGATGATCTGCCTCCAAATTTACTCTGGAGCTTTAGAATGTGCAGCTGCTGCTGGTACTTCACACAGTATAGCAACTCATAACTGTGGGAGAATGTAGTAAACGAAGGTGAAGTCCACGGTGTCAACACACCCCGGGGGGGTATGTGGGGTTCACATCAGTCTGACGGAAAGCTTTTTGGTGTGTACTTGTACCTACCTTCCTGTAGGCACTTTGCTTGGTAAATGGCGTATACTTTTATAGTGCTTTACTATGTTCCTAGAGGGCCCAAAGTGCTTTACAGTCACAATCCCATTCACACAATGATGCTGGATCCACTGCCGAACACATAACCACCAGGAGCAATGTGGGGTTCAGTGCCTTGCCCAAAGACACTTCAACACATTGGCAGGCAAGGCGGTAGTCAAACCCGCCCTCTTCCAATCAATATCGACCGCTCTACCTTTGCACCACGGCTTCAGACAGTAGCGGCTGCCTAGGGTAATGCAGGGTTCAGGGTCTTGCTCATGGGAACTTCAACTCACATGGCCAGGAAACCTGTAATCAGAGGTCGCTTTACCTCTGGGTCACAGCTACCCCATTCTAGAGTGTAGAAACAGCCTGCGATAAAGTCCAGCAGCTGTCTGTGTTTTCTGCAGGTATGCATTACTGTGGATTGATCTCGTTAGTAAGCCATTCTTTGACACTTTTGCCAGTCATTGTTCCATTATGTAATGTCCTGTAAAAAGGGAACATGCATCAGATCACTGTTGTAGTTAGAGCTCCATGACTCCCAAGGATAACAGATAGCAGGAGTACAGGAGTACAGTGCAGGAGCTAAAAGAAACTTTTTATGACATCAAAAATGGCATGACGGCTCTCTTCCTGGTCCCAGTGTTCTAACAGCAGACAGAAGTCTTTGCTTGGATTTCACACTGTTAGACTGGACCAATATCCATAGACAGAGTGGTGCACAAAAATAATAGTTTGTATACAACGTTTGCAGAAATATATGGATACAACATTAAGACTGTTTGAATATAACTTTTCTTGGTCTTAAATATTAAATTTGAGCTGTTGGCTAAATATATCACAAGGTCACAGACAAAAACATGAAGTCCCTAAACATCAATTGTTCTATGCGTGTTGAGGTTTATTTATTAAAATAAAATATAATGGGACTTTTTAGAATTGTATTTATCCCATGATGGGAAAATGATCTTGATAGCCACAGCTCTGTTGAAAATTGAATAAAACAGATCATAATATAGCGATGATGATTACCAATCAGCTGCCGGTTGTATCCTACCTTAGCTCCGAGTTAGTTTCGCTATTTCTGTTATATTCCATCCATTTTCAAAACATGCTATCCCTGTCGGGGTCACTTTGCTGTCAGAGCCTGTCCGGACTATTGATGGACAAAGGCAGGGTACACCAGGACAGGTCAAGGGGCTGAAGCGAGGACATCCACCCTGCCTGTCCCAGTAATAAACTGGCAGGTGAAGAGGGGATTCCGCCCACTTCTATGCCGCTGGCGCTGGCCAGCCAGCAGACCGAAGCAACAGTGAAACAGGGATTCCTCCAATGACCTCCCTGGTGTTTTTATTTTCTGTCATCATTCCCTTATTAACATCTTTTTTTTTTCTTGGGCTTTTTACACCTAATATGAGGGATGTCTGCTGCTCGTTTTTCCCAACACTTTCAGGTCGAGTGCATTGTTTATCCGATCAACTGCTAGCTCCTGACAATCAAAAAATGCGGCAGGACATTGCTGTTAATATATATATATATTTAATTAAACAGAGCTATGGTAGCAAGGTAATTTCCCTTCCGGGGAATTGATGATATTCTAAAAAGTTTAATTATACTCGAACTTAACAAATATGCATGCTCACTCAGTTGAATCGATGTTTGAGACTCGATGCATACGCTAGTGACGTGTTTTTGACAGTTTGTTGACTGGGGGAGTTTTGTATCCAAGACAAGCCAGAGTCCTATTCAAAGCAAAGACAAATCATATTCAAATCAGAAGTGTTAAATGTAAAGCTAAATTTTGTATTCATATTTTCTGCAAAAGTTGTGCACAAAATATTAATTGTAGTAATATTCATTCTTACAACCCTTTGACCAAAGACAACAAAAACTACAGGAACCCTAAGGTGTCAAAATAGTGACGTGTTGTCTTCAACATTGACTGGGTTGTGAAAATTGAATTGTATAAATAAAAGTGCTGGGAAAAGCACAATGACCCTGGTTCTGCACCCAATCAATAAGGAACTTTTTGAAATCATCTATTTCTCCCCAAGTTCAACCACGTCCGTTTGAACATGCATCAAAAACGATCCCAAGGTTAATTTTTTCCTTATATTACAAATAAAGTTTAGGAAATGCACCACATTGAACCTTTTTTTTACTTCATATACTCTATTATCTAGTTTAAACTGAAACGGTTCATATAGTTCTAACAGCACTGATGCTGTTTACCTTAAATAGCCTCAAAAACCTCATCATTAACAGTCAAATGTCTTTTCTTGAGCAACACATTTTGACAACTTCACAACGTTATCAGACAGAAAACAGACTCAGAGGAAGCCATATCTAATGTTAGCTTTGATGATTCATACACGATAAAAACAAATTGAAATAGTTGGTTTTATCGATGTTGAAAATGAAACCCATACGCTCTTTTTCAAACTGCATTATTTTTTTTCATTTGCTCCTAATTTATGATGATTTGAATAAAAAATACTTTGAAATGCAGTTTTAGTTTTAATTCACTCTATACAAGTGCTACAACATGTTAAAAGCACCAAAAACACGATTTTCATTGGAGAGGGTCTTTAAAATAAAATTAATTTTTCTATATTTTCTTGTAAATTGCCACATTAATTTTCAAAACTCATGACCAAATGGCATTTTTAATTCTAAATTGTGATTTACAATGCAATTGATCTTATATTTTATATTTTAGTTTTTAAAATGTAGACCGAATTGTAATTTTTTTTTCATCGAATTCTAATTTGCAAAAAGCATTTTCTTTTTTTTTAGAAATTATTTGATCAGATTTCAACTGAGAATTGCATATTGCTTTGAATTGCAGGTCAAAAAATGTCCATATTGTGGTTTATCCCACATAATTTTCCCTTAAGGAAACATTGGTCTGGGTTTCTTATGGGTTAAAAAAAAACTCACTGACTCATGCTCTCTATGAACACATTTTTATTGATTGTGTTATGCATGAAGGTAAAAGACGTCTCTTCAAATGTGCAGCTGAGACTGTGATGCTGAACTTCATCTCTTGAAATATCCTCTGAGACAAAATCCTGAGAATCTGATGTCATGAGAGCCTTTGTAGATGGAGACGGTTGTTGTTTGAAGCATGACGTCCTCTTCAGTCAATCTGTGTGAGTTTACTTCTCCCATGTTTGACTTTTGCTTTTTGACTTTGCTCCTCCCCACAGCTCCAGATTTGGGTGTGAAAACTCCTCCAGCCTCCACGCAGGGTCTGGTTGAGCAGCTGCAGGAGCTGCAGGACTACCCCCAATGCTTACCTGCTGGATCGAGCTATCATCATGCTGGCTATCAAGCCCAGGACCCGTGTTATGGCTTCCAGGAGACCCCCAGAACCTTTGACTGCCCCAGCATACAGATCACCTCCATTACTCATAACAATCCAGTGGAATCTGCCTCTAGCCAGGAGCTTTTTGCAATGGGAGGTGCAGAAGGGGGCTACACTGAGCCACCTTGGCCAAGAGGTCAGCTGTACTTGCCTCTGGACCCCAGCTATCGGGACACGACGCTCTGCCCTAGTCCCTGCAGCAGCCTCTCCTCCAAGAGCTGGGTGTCAGACTTGTCCTCCTGTGAGTCCTTCTCGCATGTTTCTGACGATGTGGAGGGAGACTTGAGTGATGCCGCTCTTCTGGCTATTGGCTCCCCAGCCGGGTCACCTCTGGGGTCGCCGGGCTGTGGGGGCGGGGCGTTCGGGGTGGAGCTGTGGCAGCAGCAGTACCAGCACCCTTCAGCCTTCAGCCCGTCACTGTCGCCCCAGCAGTCGCCGAGCCACTCGCCTCGCGCCAGTGTCACCGAGGACAGCTGGCTGAACTGCAGGCCCAACTCCAGGTAAGGACTGCTTTCTCACACACTCCACCCCCAAAGCACACATCTCAAACAAGGTTTGAAGGTGGAGCTTTTTCAGTTCAGTCTCAAGCTGCAGCTGAGGGTGAACTCGAACCGCATCAGCGGTTCAAGAAGCTTATGAAAGTGAGAAGCAGAAGTTTAAAACAAATTAGTCTCTGTGGCTAAAACAGACAAGTCTTAAAGATGAAGGTGAAATTGTTGCTGCGGCGTGCAAGTTCCTTATTTTAACATTTTAAACCATTTAAGTAATAATAAAAAGAAGACATGTGAACATCAATTTTGACAGGTGTTGACAGATGTTTCCTTGTTTTAAAAGGGAAAAAGTCAGTTTTTTTTGCAATGGCTCCTTGTGTTGGTGTTTGCTGGTTCTCCTTTGGTAGCTTTGGACCCCTCTGTAGAAGAGATCTGTGATCTCATTTATTATCTGGTTAAACAGAAGCTGAAAAACTTGAAATGAGAAGTGTTACTCTTTGTTTTCACTGAGCAGTCCTGACTGGACTGGACTTTTGAGTGTTTCCATTACGAAATGGACCAATTGTGACATTTTTATTTTTACTTTACCAAAAGAAAAACACCGAACAACGATACGTATCGAAGCGCCGATACACAGCCCTACTGAACAGAAACACTTCTCCCTTTTTCTCTCAGGCCGTCATCCAGACCCTCCTCCCCATGCGGGAAGAGACGCCACTCCGGCGCCGACCCCCACACTCGCTCCCCCTCTCCTCATCACTCCGCTAGCCCCACCCCAGGAACCTCCCCACGTGGGAGCGTGACAGATGACACCTGGTTGGGAAGGCCCTTTCCCCTTGGGCCTCCATTGACTTTTGGCTACCAGGAGCTCGATGTCCCTTCAAAGACCAGGAGGAAAACAGGAAACCAGTTTGGTCTTCAGAACAGTGCAGGAGACGCGGCTGTCGAGTCATACCAGGATCCTCCCGGAGAAGACGGCCGGGAACAACAGGGCCTCGCTGAGCTCTTTCTGAAGGTGCCGTCCCACTTCAGCTGGAACAAGCCCAAACCTGGAAACCCCCCACTGTTCAGGTTTGCATTTAAATCTTTAATCAAGTTTGTTTGTTTGTCTGAAAGCCGTCCTGTAAAGATCCTACAGGATCTGTGGTTGTTGTTCTGCACAGCTGCTGCTCTTCACTTAGTTTTTGGTTTTAAAAGCATCGTCCTTTATGCTTTTACTGTTCAGATGCTCTGTTTCCTGGACATCTTTGTATGCAGATGTGCTGGTGCCTGCTGTCTGGCGTTTGGAACGAGCAGAACTCTGGAAGACTTGAACTGATGGAATGTCACTCAATCATAACACGATCTTCAAAATGCAAATTTCATAAAAAATAATTTAGTATTATTCATATGTAGATGACAAAAGTTGAAAAAGTAAAAAAGATTTAAAACAGAAATACGTTTTTTTTTTTTAATTGGAAAAGTAAGCAGTTAATTGTTGTCATAAAAGGTGAGGACAGAGGAAGCTGCTCCCCAGAAACATGAAAAGAAACTCCTGAAACTTGAACAGAAGCGTCAGGATGAAAAGGAAACCACTGAACAGAAGCTAAAGCTAGTCAACTAAAGCTATGAGATGATCCGGACCTGAGAGCTGCTGAGAGCATAGAAGAATCTCCAGACCAGAAAACTAAATCCAAGGATCACATTTATAACCTGGACACAGAAGGTGATTAAAACCTAAAAGATACATACAACAAGAAACTAAAGAGCTCAAAATTGCAAAGCACTGTTTTAAAGTACAAATGACAAACCAATAGAAAGTTAGTACCGGTGAAAAAGCTGCAGGTCGACTAAATGATATTAGTTTTTTTTTAACAATCCATAGGGATCTAAAGTAGGGACCTCAAAGGCCAGCATCCTGCTCAACTCTTTAACACCAGAGCTCCAGTGTTTATGTTCTTTGATGTACTGTAATTTTTTTAAATTATTAACACAATCAACCTAATTCCAGCAGATTCTGAAGGAGAAAAGCGGCTCACGCCGGTTGAAAAGCTACAGTGTGTTCAAAATTTTGTGTTTAAGCATCACCGCCGACACCTCGGGTGTTAGTTAAGAAATCCTGTTTTCTCTGCTCCCAATTACCTGGATCAGGTGTATTTAGCCAATAAGGAGCTTTGATGGCTGGTTAGTTGGTAAACATCCCAAACACTGGCCCCCGAGGCCTGGAGTTTGAGACCTGTGATGTAAAGCTTTTGTTTTATTTTGTCCCTCTGCATCTTGAAGAGAAAACGAGGAGCCAAAGCAGAAGCAGCAGCTGAAGTCTGCTGAAGGTTGTGATGCTGAACATTTCTGAAAAAAACAGTTTCCTTTGTGAACTTTGGACTAAAACCTAAATTTATTTGACGCGTCTCTCCTTGTGTGTTCAGTAGATTGAAATCTATCTTCAACTCCGTTTGCTGTTCAGTGGAATTGACCACAGCCGTCCTGTGACATACCGGCTTCAAAACGGTGTCGGTGCTGAACTGTGTAGGAAAGGGAGCGTGCTTCCTGTGGCAACATGTGGACAGTTAATGAGTGACAGGCGTGAAGCCGCTCTCATCACATGACAGTCATTTTCTGAGCTGCTGTTACATGTGTGTTGCATGAACCTTCTCTTGTTTAGTGGCAGTGATGTACAGGGCAGGGTCCTAACCTTTACCCCACAGCAGCTGTGATACAAACGAATACGACCTCTGAGAAAGCAGAGGAAACTTTGCAGATAATGTTCAGCTTCCTGTTGTTTATCAGTCATGGATAGATGTTCAGCCCTAAACTCCGTTATCGGATGGAGTCCATGACTTCAGCACGTCTCTTCCTTCAAACACCAGCAGGCTTCAGTCAAAAGCATGCAGGCTGTGTGAGAACGATCATCCAAAAGAACAGGATCATGAAAGTCCGAGATCGTGACTTCATCTGATCAAGGAGATAAAGCTTTCAATCTGATGGGGAGGATGCAAACACATCATCAAATGTAACTAAAGGGGCCATGCCATGAAAAAACAACTTTTTGAGCTTTTAAGTGTATTATACTGTTTATTCCTCGCTATAAAGAACCCCAAAGCGGTTCTTTGATCCGTTCATGCATTTCTGAGAAATCCTCTAAAAACCTGCGCTCTTAACAGCACCTCCTCCTATAACCACAAAAACAAGCGTGTCCTCACATGCTGATGTCACAGATTGAGGACGGTCCCTGTCTTCAATAAATTCCAGCTCAAAACGTTCGTTGCTTTAGATGCGGGGTTCCTTTAAGAACCCCACACACAACCCCGGTTGGACACAGTCGTGCAGATGCTGAGTATATTTGTGTTGTGAACCAGTGTAGTGATGGGCGGGGCTACTAACGGCAGATATATGGTATGTGCATCCTTATTTGAAAAAAATTGAACACTGTTTATTTTCATGGGAGAAATGAAGAGACTCTAGGATGAGGTCATGAAATAGGTGGCAGCCACACGCGGCGGCAAGTGGAGCCTCAGGAATTGAGTCGTTTTACTTCCGGGAAGGAAAAAACTCACCAAAATAACTAGTATTTCATAAATAATTTGTTTTTTAGTGTGCCAAAGGTAATATATGATGATATATGTGGATGTAGTTACTCTGAAAGGTTTAAAATCATGGTAAGAAAAGACGAGAGTTCACAGGTAACATTTAACCAGAATGACTTGGTTTTTTTTTTCCCAAATAAATCTTAAAGTCAATTTTTCTCTTGTTCTGGTGACAGATTTTCCTTCCTGTTGAAAGTAAAGGTTTTCTAGTATCTACACATTTCTGCTTCAATCAAAGGCCTTAAAGTCTTGTTTGAGCTGAACTAAAGGGAAGGCAGGTGTTTCTGGTTTTGCAGTGAAGACCTGAACATTGCTGTCACAACCTGAACACAAACCTGCGAGTCTGTTTGTGTTTGCATCACGTCTGTTGTGATTAAGCCCCCCCAGGAAGGACTGTGTGCGTTTGAGTGTCTTGCCCTAAAGCAGAAGCTGAAGACTCATGGTGTTCTCTGTGTGTGTCCCTTAGGAACGTGTCCCCCCCTCCCCTGGACTTCCCGCTGCCCAGTCACTACGAGCAGATGGAGCTGAAGTTGGAGGTTCAGCCCAGGTCTTACCACCGAGCGCATTACGAGACTGAGGGAAGCAGAGGATCCATTAAAGCAGCTACAGGGGGGCACCCCGTCATCACTGTAAGTCCTGGCTCTTCTTTACCTCGACTGCAGCCTTCAAATGGGACAAACATACCGTGTTGGTTTTTTTAATTCCAGAATGTTTGAGTCGGGACAGATTTAGGATGTGGAATGTGAGCATGTTGTGGATCCATTTGATAACATTTCAAACACTGCATAAACTGGAACTGTCTTGCAGAATGAATATTTCTTTTAAAGGGGCCATACCATGAAAATTCTACTTTGAGGTTTTAAGTGCATTTTACTGTTCATTCCTCACTAGAAAGACCCTAACCCAAAGCGATATTTTGATCCATTCATGCATTTCTGAAAAATCCTCTAAAAACCTGCACTGTTGATGGTGCCAAGGTAGTTCTTCTCTGCCAGAATGCATCTCCCTTTAGCTGATAACTACCTTGGCACCACAGCTGTACCAGGAACCTCTCTCTGACCCATCTTTTGAGGTGGTATTTGTTAGTTTCAAATCGGGCTGAACGTCTTTTCACTCTGAGATTCCTCAGTCTAAATACGAAACAGAGAGCGGAACAACTGAGCCAAAACGGCCACCGTACCCGACAGTCACGTGATGTAAACACGGTAGAAATTATGCGATCTGTGAGCCGCGGACAAATGTACAGAATTAGATCGTCATGTTTGCCTAAAGAGAATTGGTCCAACTGTTTAATTGTTAGAATGTTTATTTTAACACCACAAAAAAATATATATATATAACTTGCTTTTCTTTGTCTCTTTACGCGGGACGCGTACGGGGTGCTGCCGGGACTTGATCTTAAAAGCTTCAGTGTAGTTCCAGCAGAATTCTCTTAAAAACAATGCCAAAACACCACCACAATGAGACATGGAAACTTTTTAAAATGTGGTTGGATGAAATCTGGCTCAATAAAGCAATTTTTACGTGATCCACATTAATTCTACCGGCGATCTACGTGTCAAAATACTTATTAGCGTGTGTACCTGTGGCCGTAGTTTCCCTAGTAACCGTCATGCAGGATTTCTCTGCTGTACCAAACCAGCAGTAAAAGTGTTGAACCTGGCCTTCATACAGACACTCAAAATCCATCAGTAAAATAAAAAGTTAGAATAAGTGAAAACTCCTGGCAAGCTTTTTCAGACCGCAGTGCATCCAGCTTTCTCTTCAGTTTTGACTCACCACTATAGCTGCTGGCCAATGACTGAGGAGATCTTTAGTCACGTGGTTTTGTTTTCAAAGTTTGGTCACGCTGAGGAGGTTCGGGGAGGCAGGCTCAAGGATGATGTTGTGAAATGGGCGGGACCAGCAAGGAGCAAAAGGCAGTGCTTCAGAGATAGAGTAGTTTTACTTTTGAGTATTAAAATGGTCCATAAAAATTACTCGTATTTCAAGAATTTGTTTTTTAGTGTTCAAAAGGTAATATATGGCCATTCATATATATGTATATGTATATATACAAGGATGTAGTTCACTCTGAAAGGCTTAAGAAAATCATGGTAGGGCTCCTTTAAAGGACAGCAGGATTCCAGGATGCTCAGGGCGTTCAGTTCTCACTGTTTCCCCGTCAGGAGACTAAATAAACCACAAGAAACCCAGAGAGAATTTAAGAGGCATCAGGGAACAGACTCCTCCCACTCAGTAGCTGAAGCAGAAAACCCCAGATGTAGATTAAAAAGCAGCAAAGAGAAAAGTTCTTTGAGTTCAGTGGGGAAAGAAAAAAACAAAAAAACAACTTTGTTGTCATATTGAAACATTCAGAACTGGTTTTTGAACCTATAACACCTTAGGTGACGCTGAAACATAAAATCTTTATCAAACTGTAACTTTTCAAGCAGATTGTTGAGGAGAAAATGAGCTGCTGTAATTACATTGATCGTCTTGACAATTGAAAAATTACAGTAAATCAAAGAACAGTGGAGCTCCAGCGTTAATAGACTGTTGATCGCAACAAAAAGTCCAGATTTTTCTGCTTTCTGCGTCCAACTATCTCTGCTTTCATCTGACAGAAACTGCAGGTTTTCCATCAGCCCTCAGTGTTACCGTGTGTGTGTGTGTGTGCAGTTGAGTGGATACCAGGAGCATCCCGTCAGTCTGCTGCTGTTCATCGGCACCGCAGACGACCGCCACCTTCGCCCCCATTCCTTCTACCAGGTCCACAGGGTAACAGGAAAAACTGTCTCCACCATCTGCCAGGAGAAAGTCATGGGTGGAACCAAGGTCCTGGAGATCCCTCTGCTTCCTGAAAAAAGCATGTCTGCCAGGTATGATGGCTCCAGGACAGCTCTGGCTTTAAACTGAACCCCAGCACATTCTCGTATGGCGTGATTGAACTCACTGAGAGGAAGATGTGAAGGTCGGTTTGCCGTCTTCTCAGATCGTCTGTGCTTTCAAAACCTTCACGTACTTTACTTTGCTGCTAAAAACCTGACAGACTTTCATTAGAAAGAGCTTTTGATGAACCAGCAGACAATTTACTGTTTCACCTCCACTCCTCCACTTAAAAGGTTAAACACAACAGGACAATTGGCTGACTCCTCTCTCTCCAGTCAGCAATCAGGCAACAACAAACCAGTTAAAAAGAGCAGTTATAAAATCAGTCGACCTAAAAACAAAGCCAAGCAAGGCGCGTTGAAGCCAAGCAAGGCAACACAGGTAAAGCAGCAAGAGCTCAGGGTCCAACCCTGTGGAGGGCAGGCAGGGGATCAGCTTTAATTCAGTTCAATTCAATTTTATTTATATAGCCCAAAATCACAAAGAAATTTGCCTCATTGGGCTTCAGGCAGGTAATTTTTCAGATGTAGAAAATAGTCATGAAACGTGAAAAAAAATAGCTAAATACTAAACAGACTAAATAAACTGGATATCTCTGCCCTTAGACCCTCCCTCTCTGTAAGGAAAAACTCCTAAAAAACCTGAGTCAGGAAAAACGAAGAAACCTTAGGGATTCCCACATGAGGAAGAGATCCTATCCCAGGACGAACAGGCAATACCAGAACTGGTAAAGATAAATTAGCTTCTACAACTACGTATTTGAATAGAGTTCATTCAAACAGAGCTGAGGGACGAGTGGTGATGAAGTCCTCAGTCAGACGAAGCAGAAGTGCAGTCCACGGCCAGGAGCAGGAGTGTGGGAGATCCACCTGGGATCTGAAATCACTCCCGCTCCCCAGAGGGGAGAGAGAGAGAAGAACAACATGTGAATCAAACTGCACCAACAAAAACATGGAGAACTTAATATAATAAATAATAAAGAGAAGAAGAAATGAGAATAGAGAACAGAACCCCAGAGCTGATTACTAGCTAATCTAGCAGAACGCCTGTCCAAAGAGGAATGTTTTAAGGCTAACTTTGAAGGTAGAAACTGTGCTGGCCTCTCTAACATGAGCTGGGAGCTTATTCCAGAGAACAGGGGCTTGATGGCTGAAGGTTCTACCTCCAACTGTACTTTTAGAGATTCTAGGAACTACAAGCAGTCCTGCATTTTGTGAACGAAGTGTTCTGATTGGTTGGTAAGGAACTAAGAGCTCTTTAATATAGGATTGGCCACACCATTCAGAGCCGTATAGGTTAACAGGAGGATTTTGAACTTAATCCTGGATTCAACTGGGAGCCAGTGGAGTGAAGCTAACACAGGAGTGATGTGTTCTCTTCTGCTAGTTCCTGCTAACAATCTGGCTGCTGCATTCTGAACAAGTTGAAAACTTTTTAAAGAACTTTTTGGGCAGGCTATTAGTAAATAGTTACAGTAATCCAGTCTAGACGTAACAAATGCATGGATGAGTTTTTCAGCATCACTTTTAGATAACATATTTCTGATCCGAGCTATATTGCGAAGGTGAAAAAATGCAGATTTACAAGCTTGTGATATTTGAGCCTTAAATGATAAATCCTGGTCGAATAAAACCCCCAAGTTTCTAACTGTAGAATTGGAGGAAATATTTACATCATCCATGGAGACTATCTGATCCGAGAGAGCATCTCTCAGGTCTTTAGGGCCCAGGATAATGACCTCAGTTTTTTCTGGGTTAAGGAGGAGGTAATTAATTGTCATCCAGGACTTAATGTCTCTAATGCAGGAATTCAGTTTCTCTAGGTGGTCATTCTGGTCTGGTTTAATGGATAAATACAGCTGCGTATCATCTGCATAACAGTGGAAATTAATGCTGTTTCCTTATTATGTTTCCTAAGGGCATCATAGGTAAAGAATGCTGCCGACAGTCCAAATGTGGCCCAGTCCAAATTCTTCCCCTTCTCCCTTGAAGGGGCATTTTTAGTGCCTGTGTGTCCCGATTTTTTATTTTATTTTATTAAATCCGACCCTCCAAGTGAAGGGATACAAAGTCCTAAACCGTGTCGCGCTTACATTTATATTTAAATGTAAGTGATGACTTTTTGTTGTAGCATGACCTTTTTAAAGTAATAAAACCAATGTTGTTGTGCATTGAACAAAAGAGTCATTGAACAAAAGAAACGTCTGAAATATGAGGCACTATTTTTTCCTAAATCTCCGTTTGAAGGGAAAAAGGAAGGGAAAGAGAGAAGGAAAGAATTCAGATTGGGCCTATAATTACAGATATTAAACAAGTTTATTTTAAATTTTAAAAAATGTGACAAGTGTAAACATGTTATAACTTCCTGCGGGACTGTTCTATCGCAGGCTCTCTGTGCTTTTCGGTGCCAGCTTCCGTGTTGGTGTATGTAATGAGCGGGAGTGAAAAATTAAAAAAGTACCAGGAAACAAACACTGAGTTTATGATTTTTCAACAAGGTCCAACAGACAGCACTTTAAAACCCTATTTATAGAAGTCAACAGCCAAAAAATGTTGATTTAATGTTTGGTTATCCTTTAAATACAAAAATGATTAAATAAAATAACTAAAAACAGCAATATTATCAATGATAGTTATTTGCTGCAATTTTTAAACATTCATAGTTACCTTGTTTGTGTTTTCAGACATCGTTCATGGGTTTTATTGCAGTTATCACTGCAATGGGCCACCCTTTTGTGGTTTTTACAAAAGCTTTAAAATTTCTGGAGCAAATTTGTTTGTTTTTTCTGTAACTTGGCAGCCTTTCCTGCTAGTTTTCCCTGAATTGAGTTTCTTCAGCGTTTTGTGTTGGAGCTCTGCTCTGTTTTATCCATCTTCCTTCAAGCTGTTTCAATCTGAAATGATCAGTCCGTTTTCTTTCAAAGCATCGACTGCGCTGGGATCCTCAAGTTGCGTAACGCCGACATCGAGTTGAAGAAAGGAGAGACGGACATCGGGCGGAAGAACACACGGGTGCGTGTTGTGTTCAGGGCCGCCCTGCCGCAGCAGGACGACTGGATGCTGTGGCTGCAGACGGCGTCGAACCCCGTCGAGTGCTGTGAGTCCACTCTTCTTTCAAAAAGAAAGGAGCAGCTCTTTCCTTTCCTCTGTGAGAACATCATCTGATAAAACCACTTGGCTTTGCAGCCCAGCGGTCGGGCCAGGAGCTTCCTCAGGTGGACAGCTTCAGTCCTGCCAGCTGCTCTGTGGACGGTGGAGAGGAGCTGCTCATCACTGGATCCAACATCTCTGCTCAGTCCAGAGTGTTTTTCACAGAGAGAGGGCCCGGTGAGTCCAAATCCTGCTCAAACTCCTGTTGAGTCTGTGTGATTTATCTGGTTCCCTTTGACTGACGTTTGTGTCCGTTCTCCGGCAGATGGAAGGTCACTGTGGGAGATGGAAGCTCGACTCGTTTCTGAAAAGTGCAATGAAGTGAGTGAAACCAGAGCAGGAGCACAGAGTCTCTGATACATTTTCTCAAACTAAGATTATTTTGCCGTTTGAAAAACTTTCTTTCTAAAAATAATTTGAAACACTTTTCAAGAGTTTCTTGAGATTAAGTTTTTATGGTTGTTTCCATGTTGTGTGTATGTGTTTCAGTCCAGCATTGTTGCAGAGATCCCTCCTTACAGTAAGAAGGCAGCGTGTCCGGTCCACGTTCAGTTTTACGTCACCAACGGGAAAAGGAAGAAAAGCCTCATGCAGAGCTTCGCCTACGTGGCTGGAATCAGACGTCAGCATCCCGGAGTCAAAGAGGAGGGCTCCTACGATGCGGCTGCTCTGCACGCCGTCCGCGCTCAGACGTCCTGCCAGGATCCAGACCTTCAGTCAGATCTGGGATGCTTTACTCCTCACGACCTCCTGATGCATTGCCACCCGTCTCCCTCCCCTCGTCTCCATCATCTTCCTCCTTCCCCCCATCCTCTGGAGTCTTTCATGTTTCCTCTGTCAGCCCCTCATCAGACGCCTGCTCCCTTTCAGACCATGCCCCTGCCTCCTCCGCTCCTCACTATCCCTCCTCTGATCACCTCTTTGTCAGCCGAGGCCTCCACCGGCCCCCTGCGGAGCGCCCCTCACCACCCCTCCCCTGCAGAATCTCTCAATTCTACATTCATGAGTGTAGGAGGTACCTTCAAACCTCCTGCTGGCTGCCAGAAGACCCCCCCGCTTCCCGGATCTGCAGATGTGCTGTGCATCAAGCAGGAGCCTGAGGACAGAGCCAGCCCCAAATCCCTGGGCCTGCAGGAAATCACACTGGATGATGGTGAGTCAGAACCAGCTTTGATTTCTATCAGGAGATGTCACTGTCCTCCTATGAGGAGTTCCTCAGTGAGGGTGATCAACCTCATCGTATTGTGTGACTGAGGCATGAAGGAAGCAGAACGTTCAAAAACAGAGACGTGTTGGAGTCCAGTTGTCGCCTGCTGCTGTTTGAGCTTCACGTTTCACTACAGATCTATGAATAGACTCCAGTCCATCTGTTGTTGTGCCAACAAACTCACAGGAGCCGCTTCAGCCTTTCACGCCTTCAGGAAGAACGCAGCAAAGTTAGCAGCAGTTTTTCCAACAACTTAAACCCTTTGACACTGGAGATGGTGATAGGCTCTCCCAACTACTGGAACTCTTCAACCATCTAGAAAAACAACGTGATTCCAACGGATTCCGAGCTTCAGCCGCTTTTCTCAGAATCTGTTGGAATAACGTTATTTGGGTAAATGGGTGAAGCGTTACAATAATTCAAAGAACATCAAAGGTAAAGCTCTGGGATTAAAGGGTTAACCCTTTAAAACCTGAGGTGTCACCGACGACGCTTTAACACAAAAACATAAAATCTTTCACATACTGTAACTCTTCAATTGTTAATGCAATCAGTGTCATTCCAGCAGATTTTGAAGGAGGAAAGCAGCGCGAGCAATAAACAGGTGTTTATGCTCTAAATCAAAAAACATAAACCCTGGAGCTCCGGTGTTAAAGGATTAAGAAAATTCAAGCAGATAGCTTCACCAGAGGAGGCGCCATTGAGCTTCTTCTTCACTTGTTCAGCTCAATCCTAAAACTGCGTTCACACCGAGGCATGTAATATTAATTCCAAGATTAGGGAGGGGCTTCTTCTTCTTCTTTTTCTACTGTTTGCCACAACACTTCAGCCACCTACAGTTGGAAGGGGCTTGGTGTGAAGTGTCAAAACAAAGCAAATCTGGTGAATCTTGCTCAAAGTTTTTTCCTTCACAGCTCGATTCCAATATGAAAGACATGGTGTCGTAAAACTCCTGCTGGACACAAACTACAGTTGATCAAAGTTCAACCTGGTTTAACTTTCTTTTTTGTTTTGTATGTACAGCCTGAAATCTGTGATGCAAGCTTGCATAGTTTGGAATGTGGAATGCCGCATTCACACTGTGGGTCAAATTCGCACCTGCCGGCTCTCTTTTGACACGCGTCAAAGTTACTGCTCGAGGCCTTGAAGCCACGGAGCAACCGTCTAAGTTTTTCTGGATTCTTCATCGCCACATCATGGAAAACATGGATGCTATTTAGCGAGTAGCTTGGGTTTATATGCTCTGGAGAACTCTACAGACGCAGGCAAGCACATCACCATGTTGCCACGTCACTCCCGGTGCGGTGCATCTCACTCCTGATAAACATCTGTCTGTTTGTGCCCCAGTCTGAGCATTAACCCCAGATGGGAAAATAGGATCTTTTTACCATTGTCCTGATGAAAATAAGAAAAACAGAAGCTCATGGAGCTGGAGCGATCCCGCCTGCTACAAAAGAACTCACGGCCTCTCTCCATCTGCCGAGCAGTACCAAATGTTGTAAACGGGATCAGGAGGGGGAAATTAATAGCTGCGGTTTGTGCCTGTTTGGATTAATGTGACACCGAGCTTTATAGGAACAAAAAGCTGTGAAAACAAAAAACTGGAGCAAGATTTGAGACTTTTACCATGCTCTGACTTTTCGCCAAGAGCCTTTAGCTGTTGTAGGTGGCAGACGAGCGTTGGTGAACATTAAAAACACAAAAGAAAAAGAATCTGTACGCCCCTGGCTGGTGGTGCGTTCCTAAAACCAGTTATTGAACGGACCACCGCAGCAGAAGCGTTTTACACGCGTTCACAGGCTTTTTGTTTAGTGACTGCTTGATCCCACGTTGTCGAGGGCGGGTGAACGCACAAGAGTTCAGGCCTCCTTAACAAACGTGTTTGTGCTGCTTTCTCTAGTAAACGAGATCATCGACAGAGACTTCAGCGCTCTGAGCGGCTGTGTGGAGCCCAACCTGTGACCAGAACAGCTGGAGTTGTCCCACCTCACCGAGTCCCGCTGAGGACCTCAGCTTCTGATCTACAAGTGCCTGCTGTCCCCGCCCCCAGCACTGGGGACACCACGCCCCTCTTCCCTCGCCCGTCTCAGGAACTTAAACCAAAGATTTCTCCCACTGTGAAGTTGGGCTGTGATTGGACTCGAATGCAGCTTTCTATCAGGCACCAAAGTTGCATAAAAATGAGAGAACACCCTTATTTTTCGGTCAGTCGATTTAAAAAAAGAAACTATTTTTGATACGCTCGGTCTGGTCCTTTGAAACTAAAGCTGGTCAGGCTCATCTTTTCATGTTCTGATTCTTTTGCTGCTGAGGCGGATCTGCTGTGATGTGTAGCTAAAAGATTTGAATTTTAAGTTAAAATAAAAATATTTGAAGCTTTGACTTTGATCACTTTGATTTTGGCAGTTATTTTCCAGATAACACCAACTCCTCTGGAGCTGAGACGCTCCATCTGTATGGTAAGCACATAACAAAAATAAACCTTAGGGGGAAAAAAAGAGGATCCCAGTCCCTGACGAGTGGCTTTAATCACAGAACTTTTATTGTTTGACTCCAGGAATCACTGGAAGAGCTGCTGGTCTGGGTCCGTTTGAATGAAGCAGAACTCCTCCACAGCCAGCTTTGACCCTGGTGTCCAGCAGCTGCTTGTACACGTGTAAACCAGCACCGTCCCAAACTCCAGCTCCGCCCCCACAGCCCGCTCAGTTCTCTGCAGCAGGCTGACCAGAGCGGGCATCAACTGCAACTCAAACGTCCTGCTCCCCCCACAGGAGCTGCAGCGGGGCACCGCCTGAGCCATGCTGGGCGGAGGGGAGGAGATGAACAGAGGTCTACCCCCGCGGCAGTAGCGCAGGACCTGCTGCGGGCACCAGGAGATGGTTTTCATGAATCTAGAGAAGACGTCATCTCCGTGTTTGGCTGTGGATTTTTCATATTTTTCTGCCGCGCCGCCGCTCTCCTCCAGCTCCGCCATCACCGCCCCCTCCTTCCTCTCATACTCCCTCAGCAGCTCCTTGGCGTGCTCCAGGTCCTCCTCGTCTTCATAGAGTTCAGACTCCTCCACCACACTGATGAACAAAGGTCGGAAGATGTGAACGTCCGTCTCCTCCTCCAGACTTAGGGTCTGCATCTGACCGCTGAAGAGCATCTCACAGGCTTGAGGACAATCTGATGGAAGAAAAGACTACCTCAGTTCATCTGCAGCTTCTACAGAGCAGCAAACACTCATCCTGGCCGTCCAACTCATGAAGGATCTGCTGAAACTTCATCTGGACCCATTTTCACTACTCCATTGATTAACATTATGAGAATTTGGTCGTCCACTCCAAACATTAAACAACTGACATTCTAATTTAAAATCCTTTCATGCAGAAGAGGATCAGCCTCAAATCAGCTGCATTTCATTCATAAAAAAGCTTCAAAGCATCAATCAAAAACTAATCTGTACTCAGTTTTTTTTTTCTTATATTTTACCACCACTAAAACCTCAGCAAACATCTTTTTTCTTATGACTAAACTTTAACTCTTAATTTGAAATAAGTTAATTTTGGAGTTCCATCAATTCTGCGCCTCTCTTGTAAAGTTAGAAAACTGAATTTCGATAAACTGAAACTAAAAACTGCTTTTAAATGTGTCCGTCCTCCTGCAGTCTTTAGATACTTAAAATACTGCTTCTATTTAGAAAAACTGTTGAAACTTTAAGCATCCTGAGCCGCGACAAAATCTAAAAACTCCAAGTTCCTGTCTGGACTGTAACAGAAATCCATATTTATCAATCAGCACTCTAGCAATAGGGATTGTTTTAGTTTTGGGTTCTGCCCGGAAGTTTTAGAGTGTGACACCATAGGCTGAGAGAAGTTCCCTGTAATGTAAAGCAACGACTTTATTCAAACTTCCCCTGGATCAGGGTAAAGAGAATGGTCTCCTGTGGAGTTTGTAAAGAGAAAGCGACATTAAACAATCACCTTCACTCTGAGGAGACTCTTCATCCTCCTGGACCGCCTCCTGAGCTTCCCCCGTCCCCCAGTCGTCAGCCTGCTCACACCAGTCCGTGGCAGCAGGAGAAGGCTCCTGTTTTGTGGAGGTCCGGATCGGACCCAGGGCTGCAGCCACCTCCGCCTCCAAGCTCTGAGAGCGCAGCGCCGTCCAGCTCTCCGGGCGACCGCTGCACGTTCCGCGGCTGCACGCAAACAGGTGGAGGTTCCGGTGATGCAGAGCCGCCGCCTGCAGGGGGCAGTAGACCTGCGCTATGAGCGCGGACGGCGAACCGCAGAGCCCGCAGCTCGGACGAGGCTTCGAGATGAGCGGCAGCCAGTCCGGCAGACCTCCAACCTTGTTGGTCTGGAAAGAGGATCGATACCGTTTCGGGTCAAGTTCTCCGTCACACAGACCAAGTAGCGGAACCGGCTCTACGGACGAGGCCATCGCATGTGCGCTATTCCCTACCGGAAGTAGAATTAACCGCTTAGGTCCGTTGCTATCAAAGGTCCGACGGCTCACTTGTTCCCCAGAAACTTTTCCGACGACAATTTCTAAAGTGCGAAATAAAACTGTATGTACTCAGTAAGTTTAACTGAGTCTAAATTTCAAAACACCATGGTAAAAGTTTTTTTAAAAGTAGTTTTTTTTTTTTTTTTTTTTTTACAAAACTTTTTGCTCTTTTTAACTTTTTGCTAAATGTTGCTCTCTGTCAACAAAATGTTGAAAGTTTGTTTTGTTTGGTCTTCTACGGAGCCCCTAAAGCAAGGGTTTAAACTCAAACGGCACGGGGGGCCAAAATCCAAAACACACCTTAAATCGCGGGCCGAACACAATAAACATTTATTGGACACACTAGACTACATTTTTAAAAAGTTAAAAATGTAACTTGTTAACATTAATATGAAAAAATAGGCAGGAATATCATTCCAGATTAAATGAACCTTAAAAACTTTCAATATTTTACTATCCATAAAAAATATTTTTCTTAAAATTATACGAGTTAGAAATAAGTGCAAGATAATAGCCATTATTAAAAAATAAAATAAAATGGTCTGGAGGGCCGGGTATAATTACATGGCAGGCCAGATCTGGGCCTGACTTTGACATGTGTTCTAAAGGGTCTTTAGAGGGAGTGAGTAAGAAACAAATTAATACATTGATAAATAAAATAAGACCTGCTTTCTTGTGCGCATTTAGTAAAGTCTCTGCAAGGGCCTTTACTTACAGCATACAATTTGGTTCCCTTTTCAATTGTTTTTGAAAATGTTCATCATCAATCAAAAACTAATTTTGTGAGATGATTGCAGCTTAAAGAAAATGAGCATTTTTTTAATGAATTCTACAAACTTCTGTCCCAGCTCTTTTAGGGAAAAATGTGAGTTTAAGTACTTGCCAGTTTTTTGGGGGTTTTTTTGTCATGTGACACCTTCTGATTTTTTTAGTTTCTTAAACTAAAGGAAATTAAAATAAGAGCAATGAGTTTTTGGAGAGTTTCTGCAGTATGTCAAAATAGCCTGTTTGGATGAGAACTGCCTCCATCCTCTGAGATATTTTGCTTGAGGATGCTCCAAAGGTTCTCAATAGGGTTTAGGTCAGGGGAGGATGGGGGCCACCATCAGTTTATCTCCTTTATGTCCATAGCAGCCAATGATGCAGAGGTATTCACATTGTTCTTTCTGTACCACGGAAGAAAGTGGTCCATCAGAAAATCCACATACTTTCCAGACGTCATTTTCACACCTTCAAGACCGAGCAGCTCTCCACCAATGATTCCGGCCCAAACCATGAGTCCACCACCTCCTTGGTGATGTTGCAGCCTTGTTGGGATATAGTGGCCATCCACCAATTACCCACTACTGCATCCTTTTGGATCATCCAGGGTTTCACGGCACTCATTAGTGAACCAGACTGAAAATAAGTGTTCATGTCTGTCTGGGCCAGTGAAGCCGTTTCTGGACCTCAAAATAACTGTGCCTTTTAATGCCACATATATTTAAAAATTTATTTAGCAATATCCATTTATATTTATTTAATACAAATTTAAATAATTAATGACACATTTATTTAATAGTCTAAAGGCTTTTATATTTATTTAAATTTGTCTCACTTGGCCCTCCCTCTTCCATTAAGGAAGGTTGTCGTCATACAAGACAAATGATTACATTTAAATTTGTTACATTTAATAAAAGTTCCTAACTGAATGGATCTCTTTAAGCACTACTTCTGTAACTCTGATTGTGTTACATGTTGTGTCATTTAATAAAAAACAGTGAGCAATGATTTTCCACTGTTTTAATGTAATTAGTAATAAAAAGTCCAATTCATCCTGTGAAACAAATGTGTATTTTGCATGTTTACATGTGAAATCATCCTGGAAGTGAATGTCTGCAGAAAAACTCTAGTGTCTTCTCTTTGATACAGCACGAACAAACCTGCACCATCCACACTCTGACATGTTCAAACTGGGCTTTAAATTCCTGAGCAGAGTTTCTGTAAAGGGACCTGGCACTACGACATGATCTGGACTCAATCGACAGGTGTGGAGTGTCTTCATCCATCTTTCTCCTCCTCTTCAGTTTCCAGTGGCCCTCGATGAGGAGGGAGGGACGGCGAGATCCGCTGCCAGCGGTTTGGCGGCCAGATGATGTGAGAAGCCCGACCATGAAGGAGCCCCACGGACACCTGGGGGGGGCACAGGAACAGAAGCAAACAGAAACAAAAGATCTTACTGCATTTTGTTGACCCCAAATGTTAACAGAAGGAATGTAGTAAAGGTAAAATATGATCATATTTATGAAAATAGTTTATTCTGAAAGGCTTACGAATAGAGTGGTATGGGCCCTATAAAGAACCAATTTGAGATTGTTTGCATTTTAGGCTCAAACAGCTGCTTGATTTTGTCCACATTCACACCAAGAAAACAAAAACTACTATTACCAGTGGAAATTTAACGTTCATTCATTATTTGTGATCATGGACAAAATTCCTCTCCAAACCATCAGAAAAATACTAAAAAAAGGTTAAAGAAAGGTTTTAAAGACAATGACGTCATTATTCCGGCAGCTACACAGGAACACATCCTGAACAGATGATAATCAATATGTTTCTCACAGTAGTGAAAAGGCGTCCCAACTTTATGACTTTAAGTCATAATAATGATGCAAAGTCAAACAAAAACTGTGGTAGGGCAGGAAATGCGTTCTCTACATATTTAACTGTCTTTTGTTGTTTAAGTTCATTAATATTATATTTGTTTCTTTGAGTTACTGGTGCCAGAAGACCACTATTCATGCTGTTGTCGCTGCTATCTGCTGGAGAAAAGAAGTCATGCGTGACAACTCAACATGAGCAGTTGGTAGAAATCAATCAGGACAGCGAGCAGCTGATTGGACTTTTCCATGGCCAGGAGAGAGGGGAGAATATTCATTTGTTTGTGTAAATTATTATCATTTGCTTTAACACTTCATCATTTTCATGAATTTCTTAAGGGCAACTGTTTGTTAGAATTAGTTTACATTTAACTCATTCTTTTAATGTGTTTAAATGTTTTTTGTAGTTATTTTTCCGTTCCCCCTTGTGTCTCTTCAGTGGTTTGATCACCCAGTATATATGCTTCCCTTTTGTGTATAAGTTAGGAGAGTTCTGTTTGTGATATTTTGTTATCTTGGGTTGCATTTTGTTGTTTAACCATAAGCCTGTGTTTTCTTGCTGTTTAGTTGACCTCTTTTAAAGGGCCCAATGTGGTTGTTTTCAAAACATCTTTTGACAAGAAAATTACATTTTCAACTTTTTTTATATATGTTTTTAATCATGTCCTGCTTTTTGGCTGCTCCACAAAAAAAAACAAAGAAAACTGCTTTTTTCTTCAGGCTCAGTAAGTCCTTGTTTTGAGTGGGAACACTGGAGTGTTTGACAGTTGTGATGCTGCAGTCCGTACCGGTCCAAAGCTGTTGCTGTCCAGACTGTGTCCATGGTGATCCCCCTCAATCCAGAAGTGACCATCAGGGACTCGAACATATCTGTTCTTGTAGCTGAGAGTCCTGAAGAGAAAGAACTAATTAGAATTTTATGACAATCCTCACAAAAACTATTGTAAAGGAAAGTTCCAGTTTTATTTTTGAATAGTAGAATAGTTTCTTTCTTTCTTTTCTGAGGCTTTATTCCAACAAGTTCAAAAAATGTTCTACATTTCAAAGATGCTCTGAAAATTCATTCCACTCTCTAAAACATCAAATAAAGATATTTTGATTAACATCTCAATGCAGCACAAACCACATAGTTTTTAGTGAGGTTTGTGTTTCAGCAGAATCCAAATAGTAATATCCAAATAACTACTTTGGATTACTACTAATCCAAATAGTTTTTTATATATATATATATATATATATATATATATATATATATTTTTTTTTTTTTTTTTTTTCATGAATTAGAAAACAGCTGCTCATTTACAACACAACTTAAGAAGAATGAGATGACAGGTTCGTGTTTGATGGTGTGCCACACTCACCTGATGAAGTCTCCCTCCAGGCCAATAACACGTTTAATGATCTTCTGTTTGGGATTCTTGGGAGATCTGAAAAAAAAAGAAAAGTACCTTAAATATAGTACATTTAATTTAAGAAATAAAAACTGTTTTTAAATTCAGTCTGAAACATTTTTTATACATTTTTACCCTTCTTGATGCCAAAGTTTTAAGCGGGAAAATGAATTAAAAATTTTTTGAATGAAAGTGGAAATAGTATGAAACTTTTCTGGATATTTAAATGCAGAACATAAAGAAATAGAAAAAAATAATAGAAATGTGTAAAACCAATGTTCTACAAAATCGACTGGCAGCATTTCACAAACAGACTTTAGACTTTAGACTTGGCCTTATTGATCCCTTTGGTATGGCACCCTCGGGGAAATTAAGTTTTTTAGCAGCTTATAAGTATACATAGTAAAAATAAAAAATCTCAAGGTACATGCACATAATGAAAAAATCTTAATGTACAATAATAAAGAAGTACATCAACATAAAGAAGAGCAAAGTCTGTATGGCAGTATCAAAACAGTTTGAGTGTGTGATTGAGTTATTGCACACGATAGGTTATTACAGTGTTAATTATTGCACTTATACCTTTATTGCACATGAGTGGATGGATGGGTGAGTTGCTTAGTTGATTTATTTCAAGTCCGCCTCTACTACACTACCTCATCCCCCAGTGAAGCATTGTAGACTGTGACAGCCTGGTGCACAAAAGAGTTCCTGAGTCTATTGGTCCTGCATTTAGGTACGAGCAGTCTCCCACTGAACAGGCTCCTCTGGTTGGTGATGACGGTGTGCAGAGGGTGGCTGGCATTGTCCATAATGTCCAGCAGTTTGTCCAGAGTCCTCGTCTCTGCCACCGTCACC
Source organism: Oryzias javanicus (assembly GCA_003999625.1). Lineage (NCBI taxonomy): Eukaryota > Metazoa > Chordata > Actinopteri > Beloniformes > Adrianichthyidae > Oryzias > Oryzias javanicus. Next base: position 7,313,383 of record CM012442.1, on the reverse strand, counting down.
AGAGAGTCCAGCCTAGTGCCGACCACAGAGCCGGCCCGCCTGATAAGTTTGTCCAGTCTGGAAGTGTCCTTCTTGGATATGCTGCCCCCCCAGCACACCACAGTGTAGAAGAGGACACTGGCAACCACAGACTGGTAGAACATCCCCAGTAGTTTGCTGCAGATGTTGAAAGACCGCATGAGTCTGTATTGGATTCTGTTATGCATCCTATATGTTCAAGGTGCACAAGAGTATGAAGCTGCAGAACAGTCATCTGTTATTTCATAGATTGATGTTATATAGTTATTAACAGAGATGATGAGGTTGGGCCCCAAAAAAATCAACATGGTTCAAGTGTATCATGTTCCAAAAACAGGAACTCCAGCTATTATTCAATAACTAATGACTTGACGTTTATTGATCCAGCTTTATAACAATGACTTAGAGATGTGTATCAGAAGAATGAGCAGAGTGGAGGCTTTCAAAGACAAAGTCTGGGCAGTTTGGCACCAAAGCTTAGCAATGCATCCTATAGTCTAATAATATGTGCTTTGTGTGATATTTGTCGTGTTGACTCACAAAACTGAGACGATGTCACCTCGTTGAACTTGATAGTTTCTCACACTCCAACGGTCCAGCAACACCACATCACACTCTGATCCTCCTTCTGGGTTGAAGAACGGCTAAGAGGAAGGAGCAAAATAAATTAAGAAACAATTTAGAAACAATCAAAAATATGACAGGGATTCTGGAGACACAGTCAAATAAAAACACATCTCGTCTGTTTAACCTCATTGTGCAGGTTTGAAAGCTCCGCTGAACCCTGCAGGAACTGCCGTCTCAGTAAAAGTAAGGAACCATGTTTACTTGCAAGTGAACCTTGTGTGATTCACTTCGATATGAATGCTAACGGAACATCCATAAGGTCAGGGAGAGAAATGTATAAATGATGAGGTGAAGGTGGATCAGAATAAATCAGATTTCTTCTTCTTTAGGGTTGTTTTTTTTTCCATCCTTATCAAAATTAGCAACTTAGTGGAGGATTGTCTGGATCTCTCTGCAAGTCTAAATTTATTTAGAATAAATAAAATAACATAATTGTTTACAGTCTGTTGTCTTTGTGTCACACTGTATCCACATAGTGGTACATTATTATAGTTTTTATCTAATCATATTTCAGCACGTTTGTTTTATCAGGTTCCATGACAGTGATGAACAGTAGAGAAGATGCCAACATGGATGTAATTTGTAATTAAAAAAATACTCAAATAGGATTTGGGAACTTTTCTTAAGTGAAAAAATTACTATATTGTTTAAAGCCGAATAAAAAATCTCCATCTTTTCTTGATTTTGACCTATTTCATCATCTGCCAACATGCTGTAAGTGATTTAATTTTCATATCAGATTTGAGTTTGTCAATGAAGGTCACATGACTTCCAGGGATCTTCTTCCCCACCTGCATGGACGCTCCTTCCACTCGAGCCACATAAGCCAGTCGATCGAGTGCAGTCACTGTGACTGGAACTGCAACGAAGAATCCACTGATGAAGGCTCGCAGGTATCGACGGCCCGCCTTCATCTGCAGAGCCGAGTGTACGCTGGCAGGAGAAAGCGACAACAGGAAGTCAGCGTCATCATCAGCAGAAGTGATGCCCGTGGACATCATACAATCAGATTCAATTAAATACAAATAATCCCTGAGGGGAGAGCTGGTCAGTGCATCAACTTCATGTAGAGAGAAATCTTGGTTGAGGCACAGCTCAGAGTTGGAATGGGAAACCTGATGACTGAATCAAGAAACAGTACTTTTCCTTTCTTTAGATCCTTCCACATACATTTTATAGCATACCTGCTGCCCCATCATTAAACTATAATTGAATTATGGTTGTTTTTCTTTCATCAGAAACATGTTTGACATGTTTCACAACACATTTGAAAATAAGCATATTTTTTTAGAGGTTATTAAATGGACTGACATCAACAGAATACCAAAGGTTACCAGCTACAAAAATAAGTTTAATTTCTGGGCGGCATATATTACCCTCCGAGCCCTGCTGTTACCCTGTGGGGGCGGAGTCACAGTCAGGGGACTATTTACCCATCATGCTCTCGAAGCTGCCCGGATTCTCGAGTTCCGACAGAAAACTACTGTCGTCCACGGCGAAGCTCTCAAACTGCGCTCCCCATCCTCACTAATAACTGCATGTCACGAACAGCCACAGGAAGGAGCTGTAAAAACGCTACCGCCGCTAAAAACGTTTGTACTCGCTGACATTGAGCTAACGCAACACCTACCCGCGTGCGACAGCGCCGTCTTCCTGTTATCTACGATTGACCCTACTGAGTTGCCATAGTTTTCCACAGTGCCGGTGAGTTAGCTTTTAAACTTACTGATGTTGTGGGGAAAAAAGACTTTACCCGTTCATGCACTCACTCCACACTTTTAGATTAGACGTTTTAATTTGTTTAATGAAGAGTTTTTATCCCATTTATCATTCTGCCACTAGATACAGACACATCCTTAGATGTTTAAATTACGGCTATTTCAATTTTTCTGCTACAGATATGAATGTCAGCCTATCTGATTAAAAAAATCAATTCATCGCCGTTAGATCTCTAGCAGACGGCTTTCCCTCAGCTCCGTTGTGTGGCTGTCCTATCATCCCTTGCAAGTTGTAAACAAGCTACTTGGTTCGTTTCTTGCCATCAGACACAAGATAACTAATATATATCTATTAGGTCTCCTACACATCGACCAGTAGACATATAGTCTTCTGATATTTTTAGGTGTCCATTTAAATATTTTCTAAAAATACAATTTTACATCCATCCCTTCAGAACCACCACTTTGGGGTCACGGGTTTGCTGGTTCCACCCCAGCTACTGTTGGACAGTCAATGTACCTCCTGAACAAGTCACCAGTCTGTTGCACCCTTTTGCTGTTGCTATTTGAAAGATTAATTTGGGTTAGTTTTTAACTGACAAAAACTCAGTGAGCCACAAAGTCCCTCTTCACTGTTCAGAAATACACATTTCATTTGTTTCTTTGGCCATTTATTTAAAATATAGTGTTAAAATATTTACAATAATTAAAGTATAAAGTTTTATATTATTTATATAATATTTTCACTTATTTCACTTTGCAAGCAGTATACATAAGTTATTTTCAAAATGAAATACTCCCAAATTTCTGTGTCAAGTCCTCCTGCTGCAATACATTTACTTGAAATAGAGTTTCTAGAAAAGCCAAGTGAGACATGAATACATCATTGGGATTGTGCTGTGCCATCATCCCTTTTCTTCACGTACTATCAAATATAAACATGACCACAATGGTGTAGAATCCACCTTTTTCCTTATTTGAACATGTAAATGCAAATTTATACTTTTAGAACGTTGCCTCAACTAGACACTGAGTTCAGGATTAAAGATGGAAAAAGTTTTATTGTCCGATGGTTTTCTGCTTTGGAGTGGAAGCAGAATTTTTTTCTTAGCAGCAGGATATGGCGGACAGGAGAGAAGCACGAACTTGATAGTTTTTTTTGCATGAAACAAATATTTTTGCTTCATGCAAATGTTTTTGCTTCATGCATTTAATCAGAACATAAAATATTTTAATGAAACATTTGTGCTGGAATTCAGACTCTGTGGTTCTGATGTGTGTTTATGAATTCAACAGAAACCACACAGACACCAGTATCTCCTTCTTCAGAATGATGCTCGGCTGTTCTTGCCCCCATGTTCTGGCACTTCTGGATGGAGAAACCCTCAAGACCTCTTGAGAGAATTTGATCTTTCTGTTGAGAAAAAGCAAATTTGCTGTGGATCTAGTAATCGAGGGAAAGAACATCCATTATTCTTATGTTTCTTAATTGTTTAATTTTGATAATGTTTTCTCTGTTCATGTTTAGTCTTTCATACTTTGTAAAAAAAAAATGGCAGTTTTAATAAGCACATGCTTTGTTCAAATGTTTTGATAAATGAAAATTAAAATTCAATCTAATAAATAAATAAATCAGAATACACAATTTTTTTCTTTTTTTTCATGTCAGGCAATTCAAAAATTCCTGAACAGAGTGGAATTCAAATAGTGTTTCACTACAGATTATTCAGGTTTCTGTCAATTATTACAAAATATTGGTCTTTGTAGATTCAGTTGTAGATCTGTTTTGTTGTAAACCCATTGTAACGTGTGAAAGGTAGTTTCTGTTTTCCGTTGCAGTTTTGGACTTTGCTCACTCGACTAACACCAGATGAAGACGACGAGTTTGACTCTGCACGTACAAGACTTTTAGATTTCCGTCTTTAAATTCTTGACTGAAATCTCTCTGGAAGTACCCCCTAATGTTTGTCCCCCGCATCATAATGTTGACTCCTGATCTTCAGGTCATTTTCTTGCAGAAAAGCCATCACTAGAAAGCCTCAAGAAAACCATCTTTTTTCTATGTTTTTACCTGATCACAGATGAAACCGGCTCAGTGTTGGACACATCTATGATTTCATTTGAATAAAGGAACTGTCATATTAGATGTGAATTGCTGGGCGGGGTCAGTTAGGTGTGTAAGGTTTTGGGCGTGCCCTCTCATTGGCTCCTCCCCCCATCTCCTAGACCAGCTGTTTCCTCCATGTTCTCTGTGGGCTTTACCTCCATCTCTGCTTCTTCCTTCAGCCTCCATCTCCTTCTGATTTGCAGTTTCCATCTTTCTATTTTCAGCGGAGCAACATTTTTTCTCCTTCTACCCCCCCTGACCTTTGACCTGTCAATCTGAGAATAAGGCACTAGTTTGCTTTTACTTTATCTGATGTTTCTGTAGTCATCCTTGACGAGACCAAGGTTATTATAAACTAAAATGAGATGTGATAAATCATTGTTTTGTTTGGAAAAAAAATGAAAACATAAAAATATTGAAACATTAAAAACTAAACCTGTGAACCAACATTCAAAAATAAAACTTAATTGAACTAGAAAAAATTGTCAGGATTAGTCTTAGAGACAACTCATTATTAATTTTTGAGCTCGGAGGAACCACAGATACCAGGGAAACCGCCCAATTCTCGGTTGCTAGGAAGAAAGGTTAATGATGACTATTATCAACTAAGTAGTGAACATTTTGTTTTTCTTCGGGAGAGTGGATACAATAGCCAGAACAAGCTCAGAGAGTTAACAAAGTAGAATTTGGGATGGGAAGTTTTTTTTTAAATTTGAGACATTAAACTTTTGTTACAACTTAAACATAGTTCATGTAAAGTTGGAATCCCATCACTTGTGGACTGTAGATGTCATTTCTAAATTGTTTTTTTAAATCAATGTTTAAGCTGAAAATGTTTTATTTTTGTCTCAAAGTCGCTGGTTTGACCCACGTATAGATCATACATATAGATATGAACCATTTGAATTGGAGTGTTCTCATGAGTTCCTGGTTTGTGTTAGAACTTCCATGGTTTCTTCGTCTGTAAGTCGGGAGTTTCCCAGTCAGCGTCTGGATCCTGAAGATCCTTTAACCCTTTACCTACCCAAAAACCAAACCAAAAATCACCAAAAGAGGTCTTTTTTTCTGCTGCTTATTGCCTTGGTACGGAGCCCCAAAAGAGACATCGAATTAAAAAAAATTAAAGCAAAAAAATGTTTTTTTTTTGCCAAAAATTATATAGATGGTTATCCAGAAATTTTTATTAAACCTTAAACTTTTTTTAGAAAAATATTCTGGTTTGTAACTGATGTGCACCAAATCTTTTTAAACCAATGTTTTTCTTCTATGTAGCTTAGGGAGTAATTTACACAAAAAATATTTTTAAAAACATGTTTTCAAAAGGTAAACCCACCTTTTGGTTGAGTAGACAGTTAAAGGGTTAAGATTCAGTAAAACAATAAAAATTCAGCTGCAACCAAATGCAAATCTTAACATACTGTTTTGATTTTTTTTGAATAAACACCTTTAAATGTTAAATTATTATTTTATTATTATTAATACTTCTAATATTTTGCTTTATAAATAAAAACAGACTGTTGTCGTTTTTTTTAAGACAGCAAACGGCACTCTAGAATAATGATAATCAATGATTATTACATAATGTGTGAATCATTAATGTTTACTGAAACAATGTGAGACGTCTTTTAAGAGAATAATCAATAAGCACTCTATTTGTTAGTTGAAAACTTGATTTTCAATGTGTTATATGACTATATTAATATGAAATTTTATTTTGATGATGATTAATGAGTATTTATCTGTTACTTGATGCGTGGTAGATGTTACTGTGTACTGGAATCATGAAATAATGTTGTATGAGATTAATCAATCTAGCAATCAATCAAACTCGACTGACTTTAGTTAATAATTACTATATCTAATGAATCAAATGTGACACAAGTGTGTCTTATTTTTGTTCTTTTGTTTTCCATGTTTTAATCTCGCCAAAGTCACTCAGCTCTGTAAAAATATGTTCCATAAACATTATTTTTATAGTTTAAATGTAGTTTTTGTCTTAAAAAACTTTATAAACAGCATCATTTTTTAAAAGTAAAAACCTGATATAACAAAGAACAACCTCTGATTGTGGACACTCTTCCCTGACACACATACTCACAAATTGGTGAGTTTTAAAGTCACAATGAACCTCTGCAGCATGTTTTTGGACTGTGTGAGGAAGGAAACTCACATATTCACATGCAAACTCCACTTTGAAAGAACCCTCCTTGGATTCAAATTTTGTGACTTTGCGGCAGAGCGCACTACATCACGGTGCATCCCAAATTTAAACCCACAGAGGGATTTCTGAGGCAGCCTCTTGACTCTCTTACCAGCAGGTGGCGCATTGACCCCATGATAACGTCATGATCTGATAAACCTGAAACAACTCTCACAGAAGCTTCTTCCTTTTTGCTCACACATCTCTGCATCTGTTACTTTACAATTCTTCTCAGGCGCCTGACCTGAGGACCCTGAACCTGGTGGAGAGTCTATCCACAGTCATGAAGCGTTCCTGTGGAGACATGTTATTATTTTAATTAGTAAATTCAAGAAACAGCTCAACAACGGCAGAAAATTGGGTGTTTTGTCAAATATGAGACCAATCATTTTAGATTTATGAATCTAGAAGTTTTAATGTAATGCAATTGTACCGTTTTATCTTTTTTATGAACTATTGTTTTTTAGAAATTGCTGCCACTTGGCAAGGACTCCCTTGGAAAAGAGGTTTTGGATCTCAATGGGACCTTCCAGGTTAAATAAAGGTGAAATAAATGAATAAAAAGAATAAGCTGTGTAAAGAATATCAATTAAACATTTTAGAATTTTGTTTTCCCTTTATTAGATTATTCTGCTCACACATGAATCTCTGGAACTGACCTTAATTGAAATTCTCCTGTTGTCCTCTGGAGTCCTCCAGGGGTCTGTACAAGGCCAGGCACCAAAGTAAATGATAGAATACATTTAATTATTTAACAAACGGACACCTAATTTAGTAAATCCGAACAAGCTAACACAAATTCAAGACAATTCGGCTCTTCTGAAGAATTATTTTAGGCCCTTCAATAATGTTTGATTAACAACTACAGTGTGATGGGGCACACTTTTATGTTTGATTTAATCCTTTCATCTTTAAAAAAAAAAAAAAAAAGTTTTTATATGTTTATGGCCCAAAGATAAATGTAAACGTAACGTTGGAGTTTGTACAGAAAGGCAAAATATATTTAGAAAAAATGTATTTTATATCAATTATGCAAAGACTGTATTTCATTTGAAAAATACAAGTTTTTACCCAAGGACATTTCTACCATAATTAGTGGGACTCCGAAGTGGCTGGGAGGACGGTGGGAACAGCGATGTGTGGTCTTGCAGCCTTTCCAGTGGCTGACCAGCCAACAGAAGCAGTAAATTTCACTAATGACTTTTCAATGGTCTTTAATTCTCCATTTAGAGGGAGAGAAAATGTCAGGGCCGATGGAAAGGTTAATGCAACTTTCATCCACTAATAAACAGGGCTTGATCAATGAACAATTCAATTAAAAGCGTTCCTTACTAGCTGGACACACACACGTGGGAACACACACATCTGAAAAGCATCGTTCCTATTACGTTCTTTAATTTTCTACAAAATGCATGATTTAATGAAACACTTAAAGAAAAATGAGCAAAAGAACAACATGCTCTATGATACGTGTAATAAGGCCATCCAATCACAAATATCTTATTATTAACTGGTCAGAAAATGAAGAGATCTATAGAATGTAATGGCAAAATAAAACCACAGTTGATGAACGACTGAGGAAGTGTAAAAGATTCTCCCTTATAAAACAAGAACAAGGAAAACACTGTCAGCCTTCTGCAGGAAGTCTTGGCTTACAGGAGCTGCTGCCTTCACTTGACATGTATGTTCAGATGAAAATGGTTAGGATGCATGATAATATGATGCTAAATTTTGATGCACATTTCAGAATTTGGGAAGGAAAACTGCTGAAGTGCTTACAGATGGTACTCCTCTCATCCTTTTGCCTCTCCTAAATTTAATAACATCATGAGCTTATGTTTTACATTTTATGGGTTTCTAAATGAAATGTAATGGTATTGATGGATGCTCAATAAACTGACTTCCTTTTTACCTAAAAATAAAACACTTGAACTAAATATGAGCAGCGTTATTTATATATTTTATTCATTTAAATTTTGCCAACACAAACAAGTACTTTGAAAATCTTTTAATATCAATAAAACTTTTTTTTTTGTATTTTATTTATGTTAAATATTTTTTTTTTTTTTTACAAATGTACTAAAAAAACATGAACTGATCCCATTATTGAAGTATTAACTCTACATATGTAAAATAACAAGAATGGACAAATCAGCAGAAACAACTAAAATAGAAAACAGAGTGAGATAAAGTGAGACAGAGAAAATGGGAAAATCAGGAGGAGAAAATCTAAGATGTTTTTTGTTATATATCAATTGTATTATTGCGTGTTTTTGTTATTAAATCTTATTTTTTCCACTTTGACAACTAAAATGATTTTATTTAGCCACTATTTAAAGAAGATCGCCGCTGTTTTAACCCTACTGCACTATCGCCGGGGGATTTTCACCCAAGCAAAAGTATTTACATGATTTCCAATATATTGCATTTTTCCGCGGGTAAAGTCATACACGTCCCAGGAATGGTTGAACCAAAGACAAAGTCTCCCATATCATTACTTTTTTGAGGATTTTTTTTCTTCTCCAATTCCTCATTTTTCTGTCATTTTCAAACATGTTTTTAGGATCTGCCTATGTTTATATTTTCAATTTTCTTACATAAACCATGATTAAAAATAAAATAAAGCTACTTTAATTAATCATGTGTTGTCATATTTTGATCTATTTTTTATGACAAATACTTTTTATTGAGTATTTTACATTGGGTAAAAATTGAACAGCAAAAGTGATGGTGTAACTTTTTACAGCGGAAGTGATCTAGGATTAAATAAAGTTTCTACACAGCAAGCAGAACCTAAGGAGGTTATATTTTGGGGAAAATGATTTTATTACAGCACAGGATCTGAGTATTATGAGTATGCCAAACAATGATCAGAAAACTAGGTAAATGTGTGTCAACAAAGCCTCTCCATACTGGACTGCTTTAATCATGTGAGAAATGTGGCAAAGTTAAAAAGTATTTTTTCTCGATCGGACCTGTAAACGATTATTCATGCTTTTATTCCTTCTTGTTTAGATTAATGTAACTCTCTTTTTACCTGTTTTAATTCATTGTATTTTATTACCTTTGAGTTTTGATTTAATTCAATGCTCCTTTTGTAAAACACTTTGTGATTCTTTCTGATAAAAGTGCTACAGAAATAGAGATATTTTATTCTGTTTAAAAAATGTGCAAAGGATCCTCCATCAGCACCACCCCCATGAGGAGGACCGCTTGGTTTAGTCTCAGTGACTCCATGACTTGGAACTGAATTAGCTTATACCAGATGTTTGACCAATGATCCATAGAAGGAATCCCAAGAACTTCAGCTCCTGCATTTCTGAATCAACTCGTTTCTGATTAAACTGTTGAACTGAAAATACAAAAGTTTGAATTTTTTTTTCAAAAGTGCGTGAAAATAAATGTGGTTGAGCAGTTTCAATGGATCTCTGCCATGTTTCCTGTACAAAATGCCTGAAGATATTGATAGAAATGTGGGCAAAGAAACAATTTGTCCACAATTCCTGTTTTAAATATGTGATTATTGGCATCTTTAATGAGAGGCTGGGTACATAAAGTGATTTTTTTTTTTATCTGACTTGCTATATTTGGGGACCTCTTGATAAATCTGCAGTATTTTAATGTATTAAAAGATGTGGTGTTGGAAAACATTGAAGCTGTGAGTGAAGCTTCAAAAGCGGTCCTTGATTCCACTAGTGACCACATCCAGAGGTCGTCAAAATGGTGGTGGTCTGAAACCCCAATGTCACAACGATAGGATGAACACATGGGAAGCGTGTTTTTGAAGATGAACTTTACATGGTGGAGAGTTTTCCCTCCCCGGAGAATTGAGACGATCCCTCAGTGAATCTCTTTAACATTGGAGCTCCACTGATTATGTACTTTGATTTACAATAATTATTTAATTGTTTGCACAATCCATGTAATTTCATTAGATTCTGAAGGAGAAAAGCGGCATGGGTCTCTGATCGGCATATTCTGGAAAAGTTTTCTTCCTTAAATGAGTCCTGGTTTGGGTTTTGCAGTTCATAGAAACTTTATGATTCTCTAGAGTTTTTATTACATTTCAACCTGTTAGAGGAATTTTCAACTTTAAAGCCTGGCACAACTTTACTTACGTGTTTATATTTTATTCAGCAGCTTTCTATGAGCAGATCATTAATGCAGTCTGAGGAACATATGCTGCGAGAAACATCCATTTCCGTCTGAGATGCTTGGTGTTGTGCTCCTGACACTGAGAGCCATCATTCATCCCCAGAGCTGTGACATGTCTTGTCTTCGTGTGATCTCTCTCCTCACACTAATGACTATTATCTTTAATTCACAGAGTCTCAATTAAGAGCTTATTACAGGTCAGTGATTAACAATTAGCTGATAAGGACCCTGACACACTAACGCTGAGAGAGGGCGGCTGAAAGGAGCCATCCAGAAAATGGTAATTTCCCCCAAAGTGGCATGTATACAGTGAGGAAATCAGAAGTGATTGTAGCTGAAACAATTTCATACATTTATGGTCTTTGATGATTTAAAGTTGTTATAATAATAATAATATAAAAACATTACTTGATAAAATTATACAAAATGAACTAAATAAAAGATTTGTTTCCTTCTTTTGAATTAGTTTTTAATGAAACCAAAGCAGCTGGATTGACAACCAAAAATAAAAAAAATCAAACACATGTTTTGGAAAAATGTTTTGTGTGTTTAGGAGACCTGTTTGTTTTCCTTTAAGTGTCATTCAATTGTTTTACTTGCAAAAATAGTTTGAATTTCAAAAAGTCCAGATTTTTTGTTAAATTTCTTCCTGCCCTGCATTCAGAGGAACTATAACATTTATAGCTTGGGGAAAATTTGTGTCCAAAATCAGATGTTTTGTACTTTCTGTATTAATACAGACTAGGAGTTTAACTATTAATCAATTAATTAGTGAATCAGTTTGTACTCCTATGATTTGATCAGACTTCTGTAAAAAGATCTTAATCGAATTGACCTAATTTAAAAATGAGATAAATCAATGATCAATATTGAAAAATATCTTTTTGAGACATAGGTTTGTTTTACTACAACTTAAAGACAACTAAGTGCATCACAGTGGAAAACACACATGTGATGCAGCAAAAACAGATCAACCATCATTACAGTCTAATAATGTGTCAAAACACTGAATTTACAGAGATGTGATCGTACAGTGTAGTAGAATGTTCCAACAATCATTATTCTGATGTGGAAAAACATCAGTAGGCTGAACTTCATCAAACTAAAATGTGAATGGATTTGACATTCATTCTTGTTTACTATGTTTATTATTTAATTTACATTTTATTATCTTGAAGAAATACAAGGAATCTGAAAACTTCACCTGCACTGTTCAGTACATGGTATTTATCTCTGAGTCACACTGGTGGAAGTTTAGGATAAAGATGTTCTGGATCCATTTCAAGTCAGATCATTGGATTGTTCAAAATGAACCGATATCAACTATGAATTATGACATGAATTGAATTGTTGTTAAAATGAATCATTAAATCCTTAAGACATACTCCTATATCATATTCTTCTTCTGTCTTTTTAAAACTGAGCTCAACAGTTTTGATGCCCAGTTTGAGAGGGGGGTGTGACTGCTGCAGCTGAAGCAGTTGTGACTCCGGATCATCAATCTCTGAGTCACTCCCCTACCGATGCATGAGCAGAACTGAGGAGGATTACAGTTCACGAGGGCGCAGATCCTGATAGCATCCCTGGGTATGATCTCAGAGGATGCTCTGGAAAACTGGCAGGAGCACTGATGGACATTTTCAAGCACTGACCCGCTTCAAATCCAACTCCAAGACTCCAACCCATTGTGTTTGACTACTCCTGGGTAGCCCTCACTCCCCAACATCAACAAGTGCTTTCTTCTTGAGGACTGTGAGGAGGAACCATCTGACCAACTATTACAGTTTGGTATGGGAACTCCTCTGCCTCTGACTAGAAGGCGCTGAAGAGGATGGTGGAAAGCACCCAGCGGATCAAAGGAGTACCATTATAGGCAATGATGTCTGAAAAGAGCAGAGAAAGTCATTAAAGACTCAAGTCACCCAACACGCCAACTCTTCACCCTCCTGCCCTCTGGGAGACATTACAAGACTCCCGAAACCACCAGGTTTGGGTCAGCTTCCTTACCACAGCTGTCACAATTCTGAACCACATGACACTTATGGACTGAACAAACACAACACTCCAAAACATAATGGACTATATCTTCATGTACGACATCATCCATCCATTTTGGGATTAGAGGGGTGCTGGAGCTTAACTTGGCCACTCATGGGTAAAGGTAGGGTACACCCTGGACAGGTTTCCAGCCTGTAGCAGGGCCACAATCACACACACCCATATAGGCCCAAATTCACACTTAGGGACAGTTTAGAGTGACCAATTAACCTATAAAGCATATTTTTGGACATTGGGGAGAACATTCAAAGTCCACACAGAAAATTGGTGATTCTGGTTCAGGTTCGCCAGCTGGACTTGAACTGGAGCCTTCTTGCTGTGAGGCAAGAGTGCTAACCACTGCACCACTGAATGACACATGGACTGAATTACCAATTACACTAGTGGCACTTTATTCATTGAACTTTCAATCAATCTAATGCAGACAGTAAATACTTGTTAATAACTGCTCTAACTATTCTATTCCATTTTTTCTACAATGTACATTTATATATCCTGCTAAAGAACGCTACATGCATGCAAACTGCATTTTTTTGCTTTGTATTTGTCACATTGCAATGACAATAAAGTTGGATTATTCTATTGTATTTTAGTGTATTTTTTGTTATTTTTTTTCCACCTTGAGCCTAAGATGTCATCAGATGAGGATTCACTGCATAAATGTCAGAAAAATCCTGTTTTGCTTCCTGAAATGCCCACAAAAAAGTGATTCTTGCCCCAGTTCAAAACTCCTGAAATGCCACATGCACCCTGAGTGGGGTTGAGCTGTACGGATGCTGTAGGTTTTTGGTAGCTGGGTTCTGTAGGTTGGAGGGTTGTAGAGAGGAACGATTAAAATTATGACATTTTCTCATGTGATGCACATTTTGTATATACTGTAGTTGTGGGGAAATGAGAGTGAAGTAATAAAAGACGACTCTCAATTTACCTTTAAATTCATGCTTTTACCCGGAGAGTTGAAGTCAGTCAGGAAAAATAAGTCATTTTTGAAGACTTTCACCCTCATTAAGTCCAGTTTTAATGACTAAATGGTCCTGGGGAAATGATTCTGGTTAACACTACCAAAACTCTGCTAGGAGGATGAAGGAGTGTCTGCAGAGTGCGGTCATTTTCATCACTTTTTCAAAAGATGAGCATGAAATCTTCAGGCTGCAGCATAAAGACGGAATGTTCCTGAAAACCTCAAACAGAAACCATCAGAGTTCTGTGCAGAAAGAACACTGATGATGGGCTCAGTACTTACCAGTGCAAGTCAAAGCATAAGCTCTGACTCACAATATTGCAAAGATGAACACCATCACCCCCCCCCTCCAAGTAATTACTGTCCATTTAGATGATTACCTGTAATTATTTGTAAGCTGTCAGCATCAGACAGAAACTCTGAGGAATGAAAAGGAGGATGGGGAGGATGAAAGAGGATAAAGGTGATAGGTGTGGAGGTGACAGAAAGAGGAGGACAAAGGAGCCCGTGCTTAAAAAAGAGACGAAGAGGGGGAGGAGCAAAGGAAGCAGGGGAGGAGGAGCCGAGGACAGAGAGCAAAGTGTTGACAAGTGTATCTGTCAGCCGGGGTCAAGCGGCTGCCGCCGTGGCTTTCAGCAGCGACGGAGCTGGCGAAGGAACCCCCCTCACCCCACCCTCCTCATTTACGGAGAAGATGCAGACCCCTGACAGCAGCAGTAATTGCAGGGCCACTGATCTGCTCTCTGCTCTGACAGTGATGCTACTTCCTTGGTACATCATGTGACAATCAGAGGCTAATATTTAGAAGTGCAGCTTCAGGTGTGTGAGATGTTGATGTCTGCGGGGTGATAAATGACTGATGCAGGGGACCACTGATGAAAACCAGCATTTTGGTTCATTCTGGCTTTTTTAAAACCATGTGTTTGGTCCTATGTGGTTTTCTTTTAAATTGCATTATTCCCTTTTAAAAAGCTAAACAATAATGCTAAATGAGTAAATTTCAGAGTTCCTGTGTAGAAGATTGAGCCCTGATCGTGGTTTTTGTTTGTGAGCCGTTTGGCACATCAGTTTAAAATGTTATTTTTATTTTGTGTGCTGTAAAGAAGTTTCTGCTTATTGATCGAGAAGATTTATGAAAATTCCTTTGCTGTTGATGTTTAAAAAAGAGAGCTGACAAATCTAACACCTCACCTGTGTGGAAAGCTTGTTTTTTTTTGTAGAAGAGACACGAGTTACACTCAAATAGAACAAGTTTGGAACCATAAAGCTAATTCTAAAACAGAGAAAGAGATTTATGAAAGATACAGTGAAACATTCAGAAATGATCATAGTGCAGAACACTTTGTGAATCTTGTCAAAGAATCCCAACAGCTGACAGAAACCTGAAAGTGACGGGCAGCTTTGCACCTGTTCCCTCAGGTTTCACTCAGACTCCTCAGTTCCCTGTAGAGTTGCCAGATTTGTGTGTCAGTGTGGTTTAAAAAAGTTTTTAGGTCTTCTTTTTTTTTACCTGATTAATTCACAAACATCACATCGTTAAACTAATGAAATCAAGTCAGAA
Organism: Oryzias javanicus; assembly: GCA_003999625.1. Lineage (NCBI taxonomy): Eukaryota > Metazoa > Chordata > Actinopteri > Beloniformes > Adrianichthyidae > Oryzias > Oryzias javanicus. The sequence goes on along the minus strand of CM012442.1, from coordinate 7,297,978 downwards.
GTGGGTCAGTTTACTTGAAAAATGATCCTGTGCATTCACAAACAAATCGGACTGGACACATAAACTTAAAGTTAACCGTAGTTTGTTTCCTCCAATAATCTGGACCGAGAACCACTCTGGTTCATCTTTCAAGTTGTTCTCGGTTAGTTTCCAATCAGACTGAGCTTCGATTCACTCTGAAATTACTCTTAATACAGTTCAATCTCGCAGTGGAATAACTGAACAAAAACGGCCACTGTCACTGGTGGTCATGTGATGTAAACAGATCAGGAATGAAACGACCGTATAAAGCAGGGATGTCAAACTGAATCACAGACTGGGGCCAAAATCCAAAACACATCTTAGGTTGTGGACCAAACAAGATAAACACTTGATGAACACATTAAAACGAACACTTTAAAAACTTTACTTTCCAGGATAACTATAAATTTGAATGGACAGGAATATTATTCCACTATAAATCATCTTAAACCTTAAAGAATTTTCAATACTTTACTCTCCATATAAATATATTAAGTCAAAATTATACAAGTTAGACATAAACTAAACCTTAAAAGAAAAACACTCACATTTCTTCACTTTTATGTCATTTTACATGGAAAAATTCAGTTATAAATAGCCCAAAAGATTTTGATCTCCTTAAAATATATGCTGTCAAAATTGTAACAAATTTTAACAGGATATTTTTGAACAAATATGAACATATAGGCAAACAAAACAAACACAGCCTTGAAATGAAAATAAAATTTGTGCTTTTTAGCAAAAAGAAAAAACAATCAAACCATTCTGTCTTCTTTTCTCTCTGTTTTGTTGTTTTTCACATGGTTATTTTATCCAGTTATGTTTATTTCTTTCTGTGAGAGAGGATGATGAAACTCTGGTGATGTCAAACACTGTGTGTTCCAAGAAGAAAGCCATAGATCATTATAACTGATCACTCCGTGTTGCTTTAATATGTTGCCAGCGCAAAATAACGGCCCATTAATAACAATGAGATAAAATCATCTGGTGAGACGGATATAATAACCTGGTGGGCCGGATCCGGCCCCGGGCCTTGACTTTGACACATGTGGTATAAAGATTATCAAAGAGAAAATAATTGCCCCAACTGTTTACTTGTTAGAAGGCTTATTTTAACACTCCAAAAAACACTTCTTACATGCTTTTCTGTGTCTCGTTACGGTACTGTCACGTCATCTTAAAGGTTAGCTTGTAGCTTGAACTACCTTGCAGTTCCTCTGACTTTCTCTTGTTGTTTTTACACGCCTCGTAATTCCTGGCCAATGACTGAAGAGATCTTTAGTCACATGGTTTTGTTGACAAATTTTTGTGTAAAACAGAAATCTCTGGTAGACCCATGTCTGAAAACAGATCAAACTAAATCTTCAAGACCAAATTAAGTGGATTCAGTCTGAATACTCCCAAAGTTTTTTATAGACTGCATCTGCAACAACAGCACAAATCCTCATGTACTTTCTTCAGCATTTCTGCAGCATCTACCAGAACTTCATGCAAGTTCTCTGCTTGATTTATCAGTAATATTTGGGTAACACTTTAGATGAGGTGCTGCAAATCATTAAATGTAACGTTGACAAAGATTGTTAACACATTTGTTAAGCTTGTTAACAGTTTATTGATATAGCCTTCATAAACAATGGTCTCATTTTAGATGATAATAAATCTTACTAAGTATGTTAATAAACTATATTTGGCTTATTATGCTTATAAAGGTCTTATAAACATCCTATAAGCACATTTTTAACGTTTGTTAATGTGTTAATAAAGCTTGTCATGGAATCTTATTATAAAGTGTTACCAATATTTGTCTTTTATTATCAGTCAAATCCGTATTGTCTTAACAACACACTGTTGTGGTGTTCACTCCCAGCAGTGAAGCTTCTGTTTTCGGACAAATGTTGATGGAAAACTTACATTTCTATAAAGTCAAAGGAATGAAAATGAAGTCCATCAATCAGATTAAAGGAGCACATTGTATATTTACCTGTAACATAAATCCCTTTACAATAACCCATGAATGAGGTCAACCACTTCAACCTCCATCACACTCAAACCTGGATCATCTACAGAAGACTGGGGCCAGAAGCAGCACTGCACTAATGTGAGTACAGATGTTTTATTATCATGAACCAATTAATTTCAACCAAGATCCCGATATTCTAGTCCATCCAAATTACGCCATAAACATGCAGAAGAATCAGGGTTCACACGCTTTTTAACAATGGTTTTCCAAACTTGTCCTTAATTTTTTACTTAATTTCCAAAATTTTAAATTAACACATTTCCGTCAGACTATTGTTGTCTGTGCAGCTAAATTAAATTGGTGTATTTTTGACATTGTGTCTTTTTTAAATGTAGTTTTATTTGTTGGACTAAGTTGGGAATAAATTGTATCTACTTAAATCAGGGGCCCCCAAACTACAGCCGGAGCCAACCCACCTCTACATTTGGCCCGGACCCTGAACACATCAGAGACGCTTAAACTCCCCACCCCTCCCCCCAATCTGGCTTTGAGATTGTTTGCTAACATTACTACCAAAATGGTGTTTTGCTAACAGTGTTCTCTGTTAGCGTTACAGTTTTTTGACAACAGAAAACACTGCACGGAACACGGAACTGCTAACAGAAAACCCTTGTCCTATTAGCCTACAAACTAACCACATCAGTGAAAAAAAAAGTCATGTGGTCCTAAAAGAAAAAGTTTGGTCATTCATCATGACCTTTTTTTAAATTAATCTAATTAATAGATTTTAACCTGCTATTTTAAAGATATATACAATTTAATTTGTGATGCTGTGGTGCAAGAAAAGCTCAAAATACAATAAAAAAAAGTGGCTTTATAAACATTTTTATTATTACAGACTTATAACCTTTATTGTTAAAGCTAATTCAGAAAAAATATAGCAAAAATGAGAAACTATCACAGCAAAAATTAGAAAAAGTTATAGCAAAATTGACTTTTTCATGACTATACAAACCAGAAGAAATAGCTTTAAAACAGATTTATGGGATTTGTCTGGTTTAGAGACCCAAAATATTCTTGGATTGTCTAGAATGCAAAAATAAAACACGTTTACCTGCTGTCAGGGGCTGTCTGCAGCTGTAGATTAAAAAAAAATATGCAGGTAAAAAAAAAGAACTTTAAATATTCATCTTTTTATACTTTCTCTTGAAACACAATGCTGTGAGTGTTCAGTATCTGTGGTTGTTCGCATCTTGAGAGCTGGAGAAAGAGTCAGACGGGTGAATCTGCATCACAGGTACTGATGTGGAGAACGATCAAAGCATGGGTGGATGGTTGCAGGCAGAGAATAATGGAGGGGGAGGGAAGGGAGAAGCGGATGAAGGGGTATCACTTCTATGCAGACATGATACTAAAGACATGATTAAGGCTAATGAGAGAGCAGGACACCACATCGGCGTTACACTCAGGAGCTTCCAACAATGCCTTCAATTCAATTTTCTTTCACAAACTTTATTTTTAAACTTATATGTGCAATTTTTTTGCATCTTTAAAAAGACCTTAATGAAATCCTCGACCCGGTCTACATGGTAATGTTTTCATATTTTCTTGGTTGGAAGTACTCTTCAAGCATTTACATCCAGGAGAACCTCCTTTTCTCCTATATGCAGATATTATATTTTAGGTGTACACTGGGTCCACATTTGTTCATTTTGAAAGATCTGTTTTGATCGAGTTCACTGACCTAAAATGGACCCAGAACATCCACCTGTGTGACTCACAGATAAATGCCTGGTATTGAACAGTACAGGTGAAGTTTTCCAGATTCCTTGTATTCCTTGTAAATTAAATATGCGTACAAACAAACAAGCAAACAAGAATGAATGTCAAATCGATTCACACTTTAGTTTGTTTTCCCACATCAGAATAATCCAAATTGAACATTATTAGAACATATACCACCCTATATGGTCACGTCTTTCTAAATTCAAAGTGTTTCCGCACTAATGACTGGAATGATGGTTGATGAGTTTTTGCTGCATGCACTGTGATGGTCGTTTTTCCATGATAGTAAAACAAACCCGTGTCTCAATTGTCTCATTTTGAAACAATAATGAGCCAGATCGATCTGTTTGGATCGGTGATTTCTCGATTAATTGTTATACCCCTAAACTCTGAAAAGCTCTTGAGCTTCCTCACCTGAAAGATTCTGAAATAAAAAATGATCCTATTTCTCTTTGAAAATTTGAACCTTTATTCAACAGATTTCATTTGTTATTTTCCGATATTTGAAAGCATTTCATTGATATCAGTGGAGGCTGGATGCACTTTTTTAAACCTGGATCCACAACATCCCAGTAGGTCAGAGAAGCGCGCGCGGACCAATCGGAACAGGAAGACCCTTCAACTATAGACTGAAACCAAAACAATTCTGAGCTTTCGGAAGATTTCATTGCAGTAAACCACGTGCGCATTCGCGCGCGCGCACACATCCTCATGCGCTTCTCTTTTGATAATCTGGGCTCCAGCGCCTCCGCGCCCTTCCCTCCCATCCCGGCTCCCCGAGCTGCCTCTCCGCCCTCCCACTTGTTCTCCCCCCTCCATCCCTCCCTCCCTCCTCAGAGGAGCAGCTCCGTCTCTCTGCACTTGTCTCCTCAGTCAAGGAGAAACTAATTGGAGGGAAGAATACGCGGAAGAAGGAGCTGGAAAACTGAAGAAACGCAAAGTTTACGCGCTTCATCATGCCCCAGAAAGGTAAGCCTCTCCTCTTCCTCCTCTCTCACTCCATCAATGAGACGAAGCGCGCGCTGAAAGTTTCCGTTTGCTCCACATCTGAGAAAGAACAAAAGAAAGAAAGACATGATCGATCTGTTCAAAGTAAATCATGAAAATTATTTGAGTTTTTCTCCAACTTTTCATTTCCTGTGACCCATAAAAAGTTTCTCATTCAACAGTTCTCTCTCGATTTTACTTTCGGGATCAATAATGGAGATTCTCTTCTCTAAAAGTTACATTTAAGGTGGAGTGCAGCAGCAGCTCCACTCTTTGAGCCACTGTGCCCGAAACCGTCAGGCTCGGTTCGGCTGGTTCGGTGACTCTCGTGCAAAGAAGTGAAAGAAGCATTAGTTCTGTAACCGTCCTGAGGCGTTCAGGAACCCCGAACCTGCGCGCGGATGGAGTCTGGAAATGTGAAAAGCGCCGCTTTGAATCTTGTTTGAATGAAGCTGGTGTAACTGGACCGGAACAAAGCGCAGAAAACCCGCAACTGAAGGGAAATGGAGTTTAGGACAACAAAAGAGAGGAAACTAATGCTTTTCTGCTGTATGACACACTTTTGCGCGTATTTATTTTTTTTCTTTTTTTATTGAGGCTTAAATATTTTATATATTTTATATAAATAACCGCTTTTACCGCTTTTAACCGTGTTTTTAACAAAAGACAACAGACGGATTCGATACTTGCGTAATTTTAAGAAGAAAACAAAAAAGTAAACTTAAGAAAAAAAAAACCCCAACAACTTTGTTTTATGGAAAACAAAAAAGTGCCGAAATAAAAGAAGTGATGGTTGCCCTTCTTCCAGAAAACTGCAGGAGATGGAACTGCAGATGATAAAAGTGACCAGCACCGCAAAGCTGCGGGATCCGCAGGCCCCGCGCGCGCCTCATCCCCATTTTGCGTAAAGTTGCGGGACAAAAATGCGTAAACTTTGAGACGCGCTGAAAAACACGCACGAATGCGCTAATTTTTTTTCTTTGTGGCGGTTAAAGTTGCGAAGAGGCCTTCGAACGAACCTGGGACATTTCTGCGGTTCGGTTGGGAGCTCCAATCAGCCACAGGCCCGCCGGCTTCCCTCGTCCATCGAGCCGGCGCGCGGGGGAGTTTAGAGGAGAGTGCGCTTTTATCAAGAAAAAAAGGCCGATGTTATTCGCAGAACAAAATCTGATGGAAATGCCTGTTGGCCTCACGTAGGATTAAACTAACCTTAACTCTTCCTCGGGGTCCATGCGGTACAGGAAAAAGTTCTGCGCTGCTGCACAATTTATAGAAAATTAGGTCACTTTCTTAAAAAATTGAAATAAAAATGTTTTCACCAGTAACATCCCCAATTGGGTCAGCATCAGGAATGTCTTACTTTGACTTTTTTGAAGTTATTATTGTTTTGATGGCCGTCGGACGCGTCCTTGTGCCGCGGCTCCGCGCCTCGTGCGCTCTGTTCTCTCCGCGCTCTGACCCGTCTGTCCGCCGGTTCTTCTCAGCTCTTTTCAGGCTCTTGTTCGGGATAAACTGGGCTCCCCGCGGCGGTTTTGTGTCGCAGGCTTTTTAACGAGCCGCAACTAACAAGGCAACGGCGCACAAAGCCTGCGGGGCATTGAGTAGGCCGGGTCGAGTCGGGTCGGTCCGAGCCGAGCCGGGGCGGGCCTTTGTGCTCCTTCAAGACGACCCGCTCCTGAAGCCGCTGCTCTGTCAGGAGGGCCAGAATGCACGCACCTTCACGCAATTCCAGCAGACACGTTTCCCTAGCGTTTTTATATGCGGGTAAGATCAGGTGAGAGTCAGGCTGAACACCTGGAGAGAGTTTTTTTTGGGTCGTTCAAACAGGAAAGCGCAGGTTTCCTCTGACGACTATTATTTTTACAAATTAACTGCAAGAAGTAATTATACACAACACTCTTATTTTATGAAATATATATTTTGGGTCCCTTTTAATAAGCATCGCATCCCATTGATTTTCCTCAGTTTTTTTTTTTTTTAATAAACGCGAACAATTCTGTCAAAGTCTGTCTTTTTCTACATTAATGTGTTCTATTTAGCATTCAGGCCCACCGAACAGGAGCTTCAGAAGGGTTCCCTCTTTCATTCTCTTCAGTCTGGATTTTAGCATCAAATGTTCTCCATCAGGCGATCTCTTCAAAAATGAGTTCTGATTGTGCAGAATCTGTGTGGATTCTGCACAGAACATGTTTAGAGGCAGAAAACGCATCCCATAATGTGGCTCGGGCCAGCGTTTCTTCACACAATTCACCCCTGCATGAAGATGCTAATCTTTTTAGATTTCAAGATAAAAATATAATTTGATTTAGAACATGATATAGAACAGTTTGTCTGTAAAACATTCAGATTTTTCTTAAAGTTAAGCAGGTGAATTTTCCAAATCTGTCTGTGAGGAAGACAGCATTAGTGAAATGAACACAACAAGACACTTTAAACACACACAAACATGAACAAACACACAGTTACACATAATCAAACTCTTCAGGAAAACAGAGAAGAAATCCTTCTGACTGCACGAAAGCGTTTTCTGCCCATATTCACTTAGTGACAACTGCCCTGATTCCTTTTAGCAAGCGTGCATCACCTCACCCACAGGTGTGTCCATGAGTGTGTATTTGTGTAGGACTCTGACCAACCGTTTCTGTGTCTGCAGACTACAGGAGTCCAGCCAGCTGGGAGAGCGGGGTGGCCTCCATGATGCAGAACAGTGAGTATAGCTTCTTCAAACTGCTCTTCATTCAAAGTCTGGGACTTTGTTTGTTCATAAAAAATCAAAAAGAAAATACGTTCAAGCTGAACTGGGCCAGATGTCAGTTCTCTGTTCATCTGAAGGTGCAGCTTCATCAGAGGGATGAGCTTTTGGATTGTTGAGACTTTGTTAACAGCAGATTTCTGGGGTGAAAATGACATGAGGACGTCAGCGTGTGAGCTGGAAGTTAGGATGTCTAGATCCTGGAGGAGATCGGATCCTCTCTGATTCTTCTTTTTAGGAGAACATCTGTCTGCTCAGGTAACTGCAGTGTCTCCCATTAACTCTACTAAAAGACAAATACACCTCACATTGATTTAAAAGTAGATGTAATGATTTCAGGTCCTCCTCTTCTTCCTCGTTTCCATCACTGAGTTTGGAAACCAACTGAAGGAGATGAACCAAAACGAGCCGCTCTGACTGATCAAGAGCTTGAACGTCAGGTTGCAGTTCGGGCGACACCCCCTCCCCCCCACCCCCCAACAGGCTCAGATTAGATTTGTTCTAATCACATGTACTTCCATTTAATCAGTTTCTAATTCTGCAGACAAAACGAGGCTGTGGACGAGCCCCCCGAAGGTTAACAGCAATATTCATTTACCGAGGTCATTATTGAATGAATTAATACAGGCGGGGTGGGGGTGGGGGGGGGGGTGAAACAACACAAATAACTGAAGACAAAAATCACACAGAAGTGATGGAAACTGAAACTTGAAATGAGTGAAAGCATCCTGAAACATCAGCAGACCTGTTAAAGTGTTGATGGGATGATGGTCAAAGAGGGGAAGAGAAGTGTTCTGGTTCGGGTTTCAGCCCCATTTAAATAACAGAAGCACACAGAAAAAATATGCATTTTTTGTAATAAAGATGATGGTTTATAGAGGGGGATGAAGGCCTCCTAAATACATCCTGACTTTGATACCCCCTTCAGGTTGTAGGACTGACAGTATAACTTGGGTCCACTGGTGTAGTGGACCCAATAGGCCTTCTTCACAATAAGACCAAACGGTACAGGGATCAGACCTCCTGCGCATGCGCTTCTGAACATGCGTCTGCGTAAACCTGTTCCCCATCCAAACCCACTGACGGGTCCCGCCGTCTCGCTCCGCGGAGTTGACGACAACAACAGGATGCAGTCGGAGTGAGAGTTAATTGAAGTCAGGTGTGGTGAGAATGAGCTGATTTCCAGGGAAAGCTGCGGAGCGGCTCCCACAGGCCCACCTGCTCTGCGCGCGGCGCGGGCGGGCGCGTGCGCGCAGAGCAGGGATGGAGTGAGCCAAATTGACTCCATATGTCTGCGCATTAATTGTGTGTCAGCAAAGGAGAGCCCCGCGCGCTCCTCTGGGGGATGACACTGTGATTAACATTTCTGCAGTGGCGGCGTCGCGCTCGCCGCGCGCGCTCGTGACGAGAGGCAGGATGCGTCCACTGTCACGCTCTGCGCACGGGCCACAACTGTCCCAGTAATTGAATTAGGCTGCAGCTCCTGAGCGGGGGGAGCGGTGCTGCTGGGGGTGGGGTGGGGGGTGTCTCCTCTGATCAGCTTCTCCAGATGTGAGGGGAGGGGCCAGCAGTCCAACCTGATTCCTCCAAGACTGATTCCTACTTGGCAGCCAAATCCCCCAAAATATTTCAGAAAGTCAGTGAAGAGTCTATTATAAAATTAAAGACAGCAAGTTTTTTAAAAACTCAAACTGGATTCAATAAAATTGTTTTTTTTTTGCCATAAACTCTTAATGCTGCTGACATTTTCCTTCAGTAAAGAACATTTAAAATCCCCATAAAAAAAGAATTAAACTTTTTTGATGAATCTGATCAACATGCAGTTTAGTGGAGCCATACAAAAAGTGCGCTTTACATTTTAAGACTCTTCTTTAATTAAAATGCATCATTTAAAACTGATAAAATCATCAGTTTTTTGTTAGGATTCACACTTTGGTTTCCACTCCTCCCTGAAGGTGAAACTGAGACCAAAAGCGACATTTCTGAGCTGATCAAAAGCTGATTTGAGTTTGTGGCAGCAGCTGCTGTCACACTCTTACATTTCTGCCGTCCGTGCTCTGAGTCTGCATGAGAAGTGAAGAAAAAAGCCGACTCGGCAGGATGATATGTGCAGCAGTCGCGGCTGAGAAGATGACCTAATGGAGCATGAAGTGGACACTGTCCCATCTCATTATGTAAGGTCCGTGCATGCGTGTTGACTCGCTGCATGATTTATTAATGTCCCGTTGAGAGGTTTATAAATTTGCAATTCACTCCCCCCGCCACATACAGCCATTAGCAGACAATAGACAATTGAAGGAGAGCAAATCTGTGCTTAAGCGGCGGCGCGTTGCAGCTCCGTCAGCACTCGGAGCAGTTCAGGCTTCAGATCCTCCCAGGAGGCCGCTCTGCTCCTGCTACGATGAGGGCGCTGAGAAGATCCTCCTCTGAGTCCAGCAAAGACAATCCTCATACTGTTTTCAGCTCCTTATATCAACATGCTCTTCTCATAACAAAAATCTAAATAACTTAAAAATCTCACCTCTTGAAAACAAAGTGCTTTAGTAAACCTTATGCTGTCAGGGGTCAGGAGGTTTCTTCACATAAAAATAACATTTTGGTCACTGACTTTTTTTTTGGGGTGAAGGATTTATCTATCCATCTATTTTCAGAATCAAATTAATCCATTTTGGGGTCATGGGGTTGCTGGAGCCTATCCCAGCCACTGATTGGCAAAGACAAAGGTTGCCGGTCTGTTGCAAAATCAACAGACTGGCATCAAGATCAAATAACCCTCTCTGGGCAGGCATTGCCGATTTACAGCAGCTAAATGCTAGCATGATGCTAATTATTTCTAGCTTTGTTGCATTGTTTTGAAAAGTTCTGTAGAAATAAAGCGGGTGTTTATAACATATTCAAGTTTTTAGAGGTCACTTATCATGCAGGGCCAATGTTACAAATCTGCAACATCTCAGAACTCATTATATGAAGGTCTCAAAAAAAATGAGAATTGTTATTATTGATTTATTTGACAGAGACATTGGACATTAAAAATACACCAGAGTTAGCTTGTGAGCTATTTTTTATCTGCTGTCCCTGGACTGATGGTAAAACTGTCTCCCTATGAAAACATAACATCAGAAAAAAAAAACAGTAAAAACACATAACATTTTTATCATAATTTCCCAAAATATCAAATTTTCTCTAAAACTTAATTTGGCCATGAGAGGATAATCCCATGAATCCTGTTTTTTGACTGTAGGAGGAAGATCCTAAAGAAAACCCACACATGTACGAGGAGAACATGCAAACTTCACATACATTTTTCAAATATAAGAGTTCTTGCATTTCTCCAAACAGAAAGGGGGATTTTAACATTAGTTTAACATTTTAGGAGCTTCTCAGTTGAAATCAAGATTTTGCTTTAGTCAGCATCTTTGCTGTGTTCGCTTTGTATCTTCAAATAATTTTGCTTCAAAATCTTCTGAATTATTACAGTTTATATGTTTCCTTTAACTCCTGCTTCATCTTCAGCTGTTCGTAGGATTGTAGGGACAAATTGATCTGGTGATATTTCACTTGTGTCGATTTAAAATGGTGACAAGACGATATTTAATTAAATCTTCATGAGCATCCTCCTGCTTCTACTTTAGTTTTCCACATAAACCCCCGAGCGCTAGTGGTCAGCACAGCACACTTTAAGGAGGTCTTTAAGAGCATGATTTCTTCTATGTCATACTCTAAAATAAAGTAAAAAATTGTTGTGGTACAGTCTTGGGATATATCACAATATGTGTCATATCATGAGATGAATATCGCAATATGTATCGTTAAGCCACCCCTAGCTGTTCTCACTTGTATTTCCATTGAAGAGTTGTTTTTTTTTTTTCTAGATTGTCTTCTAAACTCCTTAAAACACATATTAATAGAAGCAGCAGCAGATGTTTGCCCCTCATCTCTGTTTAGCTTCATTTGAAGGAGAGTCAGTTGGAAACAAACAGAAACTTTTATGGATTTCCGTCCATTTTCTTAACCCGCTGTCTCCCTTTTGCGGTTTTATGAACACCTAGAAACAAGCCAATTCTCAAGCTAAAAGGTGACAAAGCTGTTCTTGTGGTTGACAGGATTTTTTTATGAGCATCTACAGCGCTAGATATAGAGGAATGCATCATCCTGATAAATGCTGCACGCTGAGCCGAACCAGGATGAGGAGCAGCAGGTCTGTCACATTAAGTTGATTGGATACAAGTGTCATGGATTTTAAGCTTTTACATCTGGATGCATTAACCTGACGGGTGGATTCAAGCTGCAGCCGCCGGATCGGCTGATCTGTGTTCATCACCTTTAGTACGTCATGGGATCAAGCAGCACAATCTGAACGTATCTGAAAACAGATGGAGAAAATAATTGTTTGCTGAGCTAAACTTCATGATAATAATTTAATATTGGTGATGAAACTGTTGAGTTTTAGATCTTCTTCTGTTTAGTTTACTTGAAATTTCTGGCTGAAAGTTTTTTGGGGTTTTCTCTGAGGGGCTGTTGGAGATCCCTGTTCAAACCCCCCCCCCTTTTAAAAACGCGTAGGCGACCTCCAGTGGAGGGTTACATGGGATCGTAGCCACCAACAGATATCTACTGCATTTTAATCCTGGTTGTGGAACATCTTTTTCTGCTTTTGGGTGTCTGATGGGACTTTTCTCCCTGTTTTAGTACATTTTTTTATGGGCTTGGAGAACAGTTTTCATCATCTGTTTTATTTATGGGCCGATCTATTTAGCATAAGAAAAGAGCACACGTTTTGCTGAACTTTCTTTCAAGGGTGGTGTGGATGAGACCAAAAAAATCAAACACAAAGAATTGGGTCCAAAGATGTCCTGTTTACTTTTAAGAGGCTTTGTGTAGCTAGGTTGAAAGTGGAGTTTAGTTTTTGTCAATTTATGGGCCCTAAGAGATGTGTTGTGTTCTTTTAGCAAAGACTTCTTAGAACAGAACTTTAGAATTTTTTTCCTTTTAATGAATGGTCATTAAAAGTGTTTTTAAACTCAACTTATTTTTCTTTTTTCCTTTTTCTTTCATCATCACATCATTTTATTTTCCTTTTTTCTCGTACAAGAACAAATGTTTTATGTGTAAATCAAATCAAACAACAAATGAGATTTAGGCTCAATCCGAATTCTTCACCTCTCCCTTCCCCTTAATATAGCCCTCCAAACAGAGGGTTTTGGAAAAATGGTCACTTTTGTTTGATGACGTCATCAATAATCACCGCTGCTATTAGCGTAGAGCTTTAATTTGCTTGAATATGCATATAACAGTGGTTTAATAACTTCAAAAAGTTCCTCGTACAACAAACAGTCATTACTTACATTGAAATGTAAACGTCTGTGCTTTAGAGCACACCCATGAGAAGAAACGCTCTTCTCGCGCTTTACCCCCGCGACGGAGGGTGACTTTTTAAAAATACATCGGAGTGTAAGGGAGAAGGGAAGAATTCAGATTAGGCCTAAGATTGGGTTAGAGTTACAGAGTTTGCAACATCACTATACTGTCAGCCAGAGTGTAGCAGCTTAAGAAAAACATGCTCTGAAATTTACAATTGATGACACGGATAAGTTACTGTAAGCTTGAAAGTGATTGTTGAGCGTATTATTTGTTGTTTTATTTGGATTAGTGTTGGCTGCATTGGAGTTGCTCGCACAATGTCGAAGCTTCTTAAAATTACAGCAACATTCGTGAATCTACAATTCACGTCTAAATGATAAATCACAAATCTGTCAGGAAGTGGTGGTGGAAGATCCAAATGCAGCAGACCAGGTTGGAAGACAGGAACTAAAAACATTTAATAAATTAACCAAAATGTGATAAAAACCATGAAGAAACAAAACTGCTGATAAAACAGATCAGAGCAGATGAGCTGAGAAAGAACAAATGAAAACCAGACACTCAAATACACTGAGGTAATTAACTGAAATTAAGACAGTTGGGAATCATGACAATTCAAAACAGAACACTATCCTAACAAATCAACAAATCTTTGTATCAACATGACATCCATGTATTAAATTAGCATTTAGCGGTCAATAGAGAATGCATATCCCCAGCTCGCTCGCGACAACTGCTGTTCAATCTTCGAGTGAACAGGTGAGCTTTTTCAGATAATCAGCGGTCTGGTCATGTGACACGGCCACCACAGTGTAAACAATCAATCTGTCAAATACCAGTTTTGGCACCTACACATAGATGGACAATATGAATTTTCAGTTTTCAATCCACGGATATTTTCGCTTTCATTTTACCTGATGAAAGTGAACATTTTCTTTACTTCAGGTTTGTTTTATATGTATTAATGGAGTCACCTCAGGAGAACCTGAGCTGCTGCTGGTGTTTGGTGGAGGGCTTTGTGGAAAAAAAACAAATTTTTTTGGCTTTTTTTTTTGTCTAAAAATGTAAAAAAAACGTTTTGGTTCGTGTGCACACAGGTCACAGTGGGGTCAACCAGCTTGGGGGAGTATTTGTGAACGGTAGACCTCTGCCCGACTCCACCAGGCAGAAGATCGTGGAGCTGGCCCACAGCGGCGCTCGGCCGTGTGACATCTCCAGAATCCTGCAGGTACTTTGGGTGTGTATTGTTGTGTCTATGTGTGCGCCAAATGGTCTGGAGAGGTCTGCCGGCTGGCCTGCTTCATGTGCCAGTGCAGCTGCTGTCAAAAATGTACACCTGTAAGCCTGCTTACTGCAGGGGAGGGAGGCCGCCATCAAAGGCCTCATGATACACGCAACTTATAACAGTAGAAGAGAACAAAAAATAAAAAATGTATATGGATTAAAAAAATGAATGAAAAAATGAATTTATATTGAGTTGGAGAAGCCAGAAGGCTTTTAAAGACCACCCCTCGATAAAAGATGAAAGAAAACAAGGTATAAACAGAAAATACCTGTAGAAAACAGACATTTTTGACCTTATTCTACATGATTGAGAATCTGAATGAAAACTACAAAAATAGATTATTCCGCATTATTTATTCAGAGCAAACGTATGCAGACTGAACCCGGTAGATCCAGCGGGAACATGAGGGTCAGCTCAGGATGCAGGAAAGGCTCAGACCGTGAGCATGAGGCTGTTCTCTGACCAAGAAAAACAAGAAAAACACTCAACTCCAACATAGAATCCAAAAACAACAGTTTAAGTTCAAGAAGTCAGATCTGATTTTGACAAACTTTTAGACAAAAAAAAAGCAGATCAAAAAGAGAATCTAATTGCAGGTTTATTAAAGTTCAGAGTTCTCTTTGTGTCCACGTTGTCAACTGCAAGAACTGTCAATATTTTGCAATCTCCTGAACATGGATCCACAGGAGTGTCTCTGTGAGGACTTCCCTGTCTGCTTCACTGCCAGTCAAAAAACAAAAGCAAAAAACAAAAAACGAACAAAGCAAACATTCGCCTTTAGGTGAAAGGACAGACTGCAAGCAAAATGCAGGAAGAAATTTTTGCTTTTCCCCATAAACAAGCTGAAATTGATGAAAAAGGAGATATTAGAGGAATGAAGCAAGACTTCTTTGAATGTAACAGGAATAAACATAAATGTAAGAATCTGAAAGGTGATGGGCTTCGATCAGGTGCAGGTCGCTCTGGGGACGAAATCTCAGAGTCTGAACACTGAAGGTGTTGATGGTCTACCTGTGTAGGGGTTTTCGACCTTCCTCGAAGGCCCAAAGTGCGTTACCAGCGTAGACCCGTTCACACACTATTGGTGACTCCGTTGTCAAACTCTGACTATCAGATTTTCTGGAATAATTTTCAACAAAAACACAACCCTGACCTTTACTTACTTAACATTCAATTTTCAACAATTTCAATTTTTTTGGGACATTTTTTATTCATAAATGTTGGTTTCCAAAAGATAAGCCCCATTTTTGTATTTCAAAAACAATCTCTTGTTTTTTAATTTACAAATCTCTACGAAAAAGTACATAACAAAAAAGCTATAAAACTCTTCAGTTGTTCATCGGATTATCAAGATTATTACCTTTGTTTCTTTTAATTTAATTTTTATTCTGATCTTTCTTTCTGACGTTTGGACTTTGTTGTAGTTTTCTATTTGTAAGACAATATTCCGAACGGAAAAAGAAGTAATATGAACTAGCGAGAAAGAGTGTAAACAAAGGGATGATAGGAAATTAACTCAGGCTTACTCTGCGCCAATTGTCATGACAACAATTTAGAGGGAAATTTGTAATGAACTACACTGGCCTGCAGAAACTAAGACCACTGGGGATACTATAAAATTTGATCAAAAGATGATTAGAGAGGGATTTGAAGATCAAGGCCTTTGATTCAAGACATGTTCTCCCACTTCTGATCCCTTTGTGAAGGAGTGCATCACTGGAGCATCAGTTTTTATAAAACCCTCCTTATAGCAGAGGTAACATCCCTGTCACTGTTGCTCCAGACCTGCTGGAAAACCTGCAGCACCACTCTGCAAAAGCTGGACACTGCAAGTGTGACACAATCATTTTGACCCCCAAAATTTTAAAAGCCGTTCTGTCAGTCAATAATTCAAAACAAAAATTTCTATTCCTTTAATCTAACCAGATAAAAAACTTCCCCTGCACCGTTCCGAATCAGGTATTTATCTCTGAATCACACTGGTTGAGGTTTTGGCTGAAGATGTCTGGATCCATTTTAGATCACTGAATCAATAAACCAATATTGATTATGAATCGTGTCATCAATCATAAATTATATGAATCAAATCGTTGTTCTAATTAATTATTACACTCCTAGTAAACTTGCTTTTGAAACTTGTTATTTTTTATGCATTAATCATAAATGACATGTGGAATTTGCCATGTGTTGAACAAAGGCATTAGTTGGGGTTGTTGTGGTTAGTGTTGTCAAGAGTGTAAATGTTACTCCATGCGTTCTAATATAATCTTTCTCCTGGTTTTCATGCTTTTCTTGTATTCTGGCTCCAAGACAAACCTGGTTCTGAACTGGTTCTGAAATGGCTCTCATGTGTCGCTAGGTGTCCAATGGCTGTGTGAGTAAGATCCTGGGCCGATACTACGAGACCGGATCCATCCGTCCCCGGGCCATCGGAGGGAGTAAACCCAGGGTGGCCACCCCGGAGGTGGTCACAAAGATTGCTCAGTACAAGAGAGAGTGCCCGTCCATCTTTGCGTGGGAGATCAGGGACCGGCTGCTGGCGGAGGGCGTCTGCTCCAATGACAACATCCCCAGCGTAAGAGCCTTCTGTTTTCAGGAGGACGACAGCCACACTTTCAGTTCAACAAAGATAAAAACCACCTTTGTTTTGATTAAAAAATAAACAAATAATGAGTGTGATAAGTGCTTTTGTTCTGCCTAGATAATATTAAAAACATCGAGAGTCCCAAAATTAGACAAAAATTAATGTAAACGCATTTTAAAAAATATTTCCTAACATGTAGTTAAATACAATTATGCAATAACAGGTGATGTCTACCTGAGAATGAAGAATTTATCTTAAAATAATACATATCTTTAATATATTTGTATAAAGCAAGAATATGTTTTCATTAAGATCCAGAGAATCTGAACTGAGTGACTCTTTTGAATAAAATGGCTCTCTAAAAGCAACATATTGCCAACTTTTTCCTTGTCTACAGTTGGGTTTTCATCTTTCTGCTCATCTTCTGTCAGTCTATCATGTAATTGTAAAAAAGGACGGAGGTGTGGAACATAGAGGCTTCCACAATAGTAGACGTTTGTTTGTTGTATGGGGCTCTTGGAGATGTTCTGCTCCGATGGCTCGAAGGACTTTTGGAGATGAGGAAAGACAGAAAACCAAATCAGAATGGAAGAACAGTCTGAGGGTCTGTCTTCTGTCATGTGTTGACCCGTCCGGATCCACATTCTACTCAACTGTGGTGAAAACTCGTGATCCTGGGATGCTTGCATGCAGCTCCTCTCATTCTGCTCCTCTTCCCCTCCAGGTCTCCTCAATAAACAGAGTCCTCAGGAATTTAGCCAGTGACAAACAGCAAATGGGCTCGTTGGGAACAGAAGGGATGTTTGACAAACTCAAGATGCTCAACGTGCAGACCAGCTGGGGAGGGCGCTCCAGCTGGTACCCCGGGACCACGCTCTCCTCCACGGGTAAGATGCTCCCTCTGACTGCTGTCACCCACAGTCTTCCATTGGCGGTCTGTTCCTTGAAGCTCGTTTCGGTCTGCTGTGCTTCAGTTAGCTGTCAGCTGCCCTTCTGGAGGAGTGACATCTCTGTGAGTACAGATGTTGCCTCAATGCCTCTTGGGGTGGAACTGGCTCCAGCTGAATGTAAAGCTATAAAAACAAAGACAGAAATGTCGGTCTTCTTCTGGTGAAAAGTCTTTGTTTTAGAAGACATCTCCTGTTATTACAGTAACGCCACAGCTTCTGTTAAAAACATCTTTGCTTTGGTTGTTTGTAGTTTTCAGGGACACTCTACATTGATGGTGTATAAAACTGTGGATGGTCAGCCTGCTGGCTACTGAAGAACTTTAGATCATGGATTTCCAATCGTGCTTTGTAAAACATTTATTAAAGAACATTGGAGTATTGATCAATATAAAGAGTTTTTATTTTCTTTTTGATGCAGAACAATAGATTGTTCTGCAGCGTAGAGGCCGGATTCATCCATAATAAACTCCTGCTTTGGGTTATAATTATCCTTTTCTTTTTCAGTTTCCATTTGTTTCTGAGTCAGCTGATGCAGCTTCTCTTTCACTGTAGTCGCACTGTTTTGACGCACAGCTACGTCATCGGTCTATACCCCACATGCGCTTTGATGGTCCAGCGCTCAATGAAACGCCCAGTCCATTCTAAACCGGCCGAGAGGGTTCTGGTCCGCTCCGCTCTGTGAAAACGAGGCATCATGGGAGTCGTGGTTATCGTTGGTTTTGAATGGGTTGTGATTCTCCATGATTTGTTCCTGTTCTAGGTGGTGGCTTTGATGCTGTTTACATCAAAATCTTAAAATCCCACTCCAACTATGTATTTTTTTTAATTGTAAAATTGTTCACGGTGGTTTTTTAATTATGATTCTGCAGTTTTTAACCAAAATCTAAAATCCTGTGTCGTTTTTTAAGACAGTTTTTGCAGCGGGTCAAAAGTTCATCAGAAATTCACCTCTGACTGTTGAAGCTGAAGTTAGCTCTGCTAATTTCCCATCAGCCCTTTGTTTACACTCATTGACTGTGTATAGGATTGGACGGTGTGACTCCACCCCCTCGTGTTCCAAATAGGAAGTAGCAGCTGTATTAAACAGCTCTTACTCAGACACCATATCTGTCAGAATAACCATTCTTGCTCTGATACATTTTTTCTTAAAATCTTCTTGCTAATCCATTTTTTAAAAGATACTTTTCCTTTATTACAAGATATTCAAGTTATAAACTAACGATGCCTCAGTAAAAACATGTGGTGCCCACTGGCCTCCGAACAAACCTACTCATGATTGGCAACAGTAGTTGCCATAGAAACGTTGACTCAGACCGACTACTGTCGGCTGGCTCCAAATGGCGGTGCTTGTATCACAGAAAAATGGTGACTGAACAGGTGTAATTTAGCTGGGGCCGGAAGTAATGCATTTTCTATGGTTGATGTCCATTTTCATTTACAGTCACTCTCTCCTCATAGCTTATAGCACTTCACAAGCTAAAGCTGACATTAGTGTGGAAAAAATGTTGGATTTCAGCTCAGATGAGGAAAATGAAGACGTTCATGGATCTATTTGTCCACAAGTGGATATACTGGATCAGAATTGGACATTATCATGCTCATGCCAGTTGCTGCGTCACAAACCAGAGCTTTTTCAAACCGCAGGTTGTTGTTTGCTCTTTATCAACACAATTTGAATAGAGTAATACTCAGAGGTGCAGTTTTAATCTTAAATTGTTTTATATATGCTCTCCTTCAAGAAAAGAAAATGCTATAAGAGAATGTTAAAAACCTAATTTTCATTGGAGTCTTCAAAGGATTCTCCTCCAGTCTCTGGGACCTTGACCTTAAGCTAACGTCGGTGCCTGAAGAGATGATGCTGTATTAGCCAGCAGCGGTCTGGATCTCCTCGTCAGCAGCTACAATGATCCTCATGTTGGCCTTGCTTCAGAAAGGACTCACGAGCAGAAAGTCGTTGGTTTTCCTGGACATATCTGATGCATGATCCGTCGTACTGAAAAGGTCTTGAGCTGTCTTCCTCTCTCCAGTTTTTAAACCGAGTTAGGCCAGATTGTGTTTTTGTCTTTTCCTGTTGTAGAGATTAAATCATGTCGTCCGTGGAAACCTCAGCAACTTGTGAAAAGCACAAAATAGATTTTTAACTTGCTTGGTACATTAACCTGAAATATCTGCTGGACATACATCCAACAAAACAACCTTTTTTCCTGTTTATTGCTCCTTGACAGCCGTCTTGCACAGGTGGAGGTGCATCCCACCAGCTGCCTTGTGATTGGTTAAGAAGTTGATTTGTCTTCCTATATGTGTAGTTTGACAATTAAAAGACATATTTTAAACGAGTGTGAAAGAGGACAGCTGAGGGGGTTCCTGGCATTGATTCCTCGCTGTCAGCAGGTGTATAGCTATCGTGTGATCTGATAGGCCAGTTTAAGAGGAGGGCGTGGCCATAGGCTGCTCCTGCAGCAGCTCACAGCTGTAGGAAGCACATGTAAGAGCAGAGAACTGCTGTAAAGAAGGTAAAGATATCAGAGTGATGGGCACTTCCAAAGATGCATGGAAGTCTGGATTTTGGGCTGAACGTCAAAGTACTGGAGTGCAGCTCGGTTTCTGTACAGGATTGTGGAGTTTGTTATTCGAGGTGGCAGTCTGAGGGCCACATTTGCAGTGTGCTAAAGTCTCATATGCCGCTCCTCCTCCATCGCTCTGGGATCACAACAGTGAAACAAAGCGGCGCTGCAGCACGGCGGCGCCGGCTGCGACGTGTGTGTGCGTGTCTGTGTCAGCAGGGAGGGGGCGTCTGCTCTCATTCGCCTCTCTTTCTGCCTCACTGACTGTGACACTGAGCAATGGCTTCATTCTGTTTTGCAGCCTCTGTCTGTTGGGGATAATGAATAATTAGGCTAGCACCACAAAAAACATGAGTACCACTGGGAGCTGGAGTCAAGCTCCGTCTGCTCACAGCACAAGCTGGAGATCTCCGCTCGGAAGTCACTTTGAAGACAAACCTGATCCCTTTATTTACCTTCATTTTATTTTACAAATGTGTTTTTGCTCAATGAGACAAAGTGTTGGAGGTTCTCATACTGTCTGGTGATACATTACAAGGAAGATCCTGATCTATTTAAATTCGGGCTTCCATTTGAATTGATTTTTGATAGGATAAGATAAGATAAAGATACTTTATTGATACTTTATTGTATCTCTTTTAGAATGAAAAATGAATAAAAT
The DNA here is from genome assembly GCA_003999625.1 of Oryzias javanicus. Classification (NCBI taxonomy): domain Eukaryota; kingdom Metazoa; phylum Chordata; class Actinopteri; order Beloniformes; family Adrianichthyidae; genus Oryzias; species Oryzias javanicus. The sequence continues at coordinate 7,277,068 of CM012442.1, read as the reverse complement.
TCCTCACAGGGGTTTTTGATTTCAGCACATGGCATTTACAAACTCTCTAAATAACTGTCACTTGTGTACGGTGGCCCTAAAGTGAAAATCCCACCAACAAATCATTCAACCCAAATATTTTTAACGATTACAAAAACAAATAAAGAAGCAAAAAAATAAATAAATACAATAAAATAAAAAAACAGACAAAACGAATTTAAAAGTAAATTCCAGTGCCAAAACAAAAGTCCAAAAAATGAAGATGTATAAAATTGAAGCTTTTCAGGGAACAAAAGTAATTTCCAGAAATTAAAATCAATTGTTAAAAAATAACACAAAAAGAAACTGGAAAAGGTACATTTAACTTTTTAAAAACACTTTTCAGCTTATGTTTACGAAATTGTTTTCATTTCTGGAATAACTTTGTTTCCAAAACGTAATATATATATATATATATATATATATATATTACATTTTAGAAACAAAATAATTCCAGAAATATGTATGTATATATATATATATATATATATATATATATATATATATAGTACTTGTTTCGCATTTTTAGATATCGTCATGATGATTACTTCAATTTCTCATTGTTTCCTTACCTTTCCATCTTGCTGCCATGTAAGTAATTATGTGTCTTTTTTGAGCAAGCATTTGCATAGAAATGTCATTGCCCATCTGTAGCCCACACAAATACAAATATTTCTCTGAGGATCTGGGGGAAGGTTAGACTCAGTCAGTGACAGTGAGAGTGAGCTCAAGTCTTCTGCTGTTAAAGCTCCTCTGTTCATATCGATTCTGCCTCTTTACTCCAATCACAAGGAAGTTTTTTTACTGATAAGTTTCAGATTTTTTAGTTTGTATTTTTGTTCAATTTCCCATATAAATCCTCTAAATATTCAGTTTTCTGAGATCTGTCGGTAGCGCATGTGTGTGTGTGCAAATGAAAGAGCTTAAAGTGTCTGTTAACGTTAGATATACTAACCGACAAACAAAATCTGAAAGTAAATGAACTAAAGATAATGAGAACATTTTAAACTTTCAAAAATAAACATAAAATATTACAGGTGAAACTAAACAAACACAAAAAAGTAGCTTGATTGAATTAAAAAAAAAAAAAAAAAAAAAAACCCTCCAGAACTCTTGCACTTTATTTACTTGAATTTGATTTGATTTATTTGTTCAACTTTTCAAAATTTCCCCTTTGAGCATTCCAAATATTGACCCCAACAAAAGAAAAACGGTGGTAAAGCAGTGTGATCAACTTCTCACTTAAATTCATATTTCTTCCAATGATTTTCTTCTTCTGAGGTGTAAAGGAATTTCTTTTGCAGGCTCTCTGGCACCTCTTTATTTTTAACTTTAAGCATCCCTAATAAATACATTGCATGACAGGTCTAAAATGTGGGCTTCCCTTATGCCTTCCAAGTTGAGTCCACTTCAGAGCTGTTCTCCTCTGATGGTCCTCCTGGTTCAGGAGCTGTGAAAGTTCTCTGATTTCTGTCCTGCTCAGATGAGGGTCTCCTTTCTCTTGCAAATGAACTCTGGTGTGGTTCACTTCAGTGTGGATTAAAGGGAACTACAGGAGAAAATGACAATTTTTAGAAAACCTCACATCTAAATTTAAAGAAGCCTAACTAGAAAGTGCAATGAGCAGATGAATGAGAGGCAGGAGGAACTCCTTTCTTTGTGTGTTTTCCTTCTGCTCAGAGCTTCAGACATGCTTACCCAGCAGATTATCGTCACTGCTGTTTTGGGTTGCTTTTGCACCAAACAAGTTGTCATCAACAATCATGTGTTTTGTCTTTCTCTGATGCTGCAGATTGTCCGCAGGCAGAAGGAAGAGAGAACAGCATCTCAGTGAATTCCAACACAGAAGACTCAGAGGAGACGCAGATGAGGCTTCAGCTGAAGAGGAAGCTGCAGAGAAACAGAACCTCGTTCACTCAGGACCAAATAGAAGCGCTAGAGAAAGGTGAGACACGTGGTGTGGGAGACAGACACGGAAAACACAAAGTTCTCAGATGTTTTCATTTTTGTCTTCCAGAGTTTGAAAGGACTCACTACCCAGATGTATTCGCTCGTGAGCGTCTTGCTAACAAAATAGACCTTCCTGAAGCCAGGATACAGGTAGGAGGGGAGGATTTGTTAGAGGCAACAGAGGATTTAGTGCTAGCCTGATGCTCTGATGTTTAGGCTGAAATCTATGCAGAGGAAATACACTCACCCCTATTTATTCATCTATTTATTCTTGATTTGTGCAAAACTTTGGAACTTCTTGATTTGTAACTCATACAATAAATTTTGTGCATAAGTACAAAAATGATAAAACAAAAAAAATACAGTTTACTCATGCACAACTTCAAATTACAACAGTTTGAAACTAACGACATGCATGAATCTTTAAAAACCAAAAACGCTTGTTACGCAAACACCAAACCACATTAACGCACAAATCAAACATAAGAATATTTTTTACGTCTTCTAGATTCGTGTGTAAATGTTGCGTTTAAATGCTGCTAGAATGCTGGGTTATCAGACTTTTCTTATCAGCTGCTTTGAACTTGGATTGTGAACTTTATCTGGTGACATCACCGGCCCGCTTCGATCTTCCGGTGTTTAGAAGGGTCTGAACTGCAGAGAGGAAGCAATCAGTTTTGGAAAACATTCTTATTTTTAAAGAGATAAGAGATTTAAAATAAATCATATTTAGACTTTTTTTTATTAATTATCAGATTTAACCATTTAAGTAAGTGTAAAAATGTCAAGTTTCAGCAGATAATATTCACAATCTAAACGGCTGAGTTCAAAATGGATGAAAAGAAAACTGATGACGCAGCATTTAAACGCATCACTGACTGACAATTTTTTTTTATTTTCTCTGAGACGTTAAAACAGTCTCACGTCGGATTTGTGTGTAGATGTGGTTTAGTGTGTAACATGAAATTTGAGCTTAATTTTTAAAGATTTGTGTATATTTGTGTATATTTAATATGTTTTTAACCAAATTTAAATCCAAAGTTAGGCACAACTCAAGAATTACACACACACAGAGTCTATGGGGTGAGTCTATTTTCTCTCCATAAAGATCACATGCAGGCAAACATAAATGGAATTCCCTACAAGTGTTGGGTGACCTAAACCGAAATGCTTTCACGTCCATCTGCAGGTTTGGTTTTCCAACAGACGAGCAAAGTGGAGAAGAGAGGAGAAGTTGCGAAATCAGCGCCGTCAGATATCCAGCTCCAGCAGCCACATCCCCATCAGCAGCAGCTTCAGCTCCTCCGCCTACCAGCCCTTACCCCAACCCGCCGCACCAGGTACCGGCGAGAAGCCACGCCTTCTTCACCACCACAAAAAACTGCAGAGCTCTTCTGTCAGTCAGCAAGAACAGGGATGCAAAGATCACCATCAGCAATGAGAAAAATGTTCTTCTTTTAACCACTGAAGGTTTTTTAAAGATAAACCATCCTACTGCTGTCGTCACAGACCACATTTCCACAGAGTTGTTCTCCCCTCCTGAGAAACGATCAAAAACACGCTCATTTACTTCATTTTGATAAAGAAAGCAGCATTTCCGAGTCACTCCCCGACTTCGTACCAGCAGCCTCCTTGTGGTCTGTTGTTCTCCGGTCCATTCATCCTTTTATTCCTGCCGCAGCAGGGGGGAGGAAAGACCCGACGGAGGCTTCTGGACCCACAAGCAAAGCGCTGTTAGTCAGCGAGGCTCAGAATGACGATGTTTAATCACACCTGCTTTTACGCCCCAAGAACACAAAGGCACCTCCTTATTTAAAGGCAAAACTTTCATCCGCAAGAAAAAAGGGGTGGGGCCTCAGCTGTCCTGAAGCACAGGAAGCAGACAGTGGAAGACAGGAATGTAGAACCCACAGCAAAGGAGAAAACATGTATTCACTAAATGTTATGTCCACTGAAAAATACACTGAAAAAAGTCAAAGGTTGGATCAAATGATAAAAGGTCTGTAATTTGTAACATTTTGAATTATTAGTTTACATCAAATTAAAAATTTGAGTTGATGTTTACTGAACTTAGACATTTTATTTGATTAAAACTAGAAAAAAAAGTATTTTAAATGAAACAAATTACATAACTTTTTACAGTGTATTTTGTGTATTTTTTAATACAATTAAAGCATTTTTACATTGGAATTTGATTTCAGTATAGAACATTTTTATGATGTTTAAGAAGACATTATTGCAGCCTTTTATTCTGTAGGCTGTTTAACATATGTGGATCAATGCTGAAAGTTTTTTTTTAATCAATTTTATTTTAATTAGGTTGGGTATTACCAATATTTTCCAGAATTGATTCAATTTTAGAAATACATTAATAATCTATCTATATGCTATGAAGATATTCATATTAATATGATACAGTTCACATACTGCTAAATTTAATAAAGAAATTGTAATGAGATTATTAATACCATACAGTGTTACATGGTTTCTCAAACAGAGGCTCTAACAATTGTTCTGCTTCTCCTGGAGGGCGTTTCAGTTTGGCCACTTGGTGGAGATTGTGGTATAGCATTACACTTTATTCCAGAAGAAGAAAAAAATATGAGCAAAAACCTATTTTTGAATACAAACGGTTACTTTAAAAAATATTTCCTTAAAAGAGTTTTGAAAATGCATGCCTGTGAGTTTCTAAAAAAGTTCATTTAGTCAGCAATGTATGCCATTAGCATTAACCATCCTTTGGGAAATCCCATTATATATTAGCATCAAGCTAGTGGACTTTAGCATTATTGATCTATTATGCTTATCGATTTTATCAGCCCAGCCCTGATCTTAACGCTGTGAAGCTGGATGAGATGAGTTCCTGAAAACACGTAGCACCACCCTGCAAAGACATATGCCTTTTTCTCCCTCTGCAGTGTCGTTTTCTTCGGGCTCCATGTTGGGAAGATCAGATCCCGCTCTGTCCAACAGCTACAGCCTCCCAACCATGCCCAGCTTCAGCATGGCAGCCAGCCTGCCCATGCAGGTAAGACGCAGCAGTGTGTTAGATGAGCACAGACAACAGAAAAACAATATTAGCATGTCATTTAATGAATAATTGAATAATTTGGCTCTTATTAATTAAAATTTCTGAAAAAAAAAAAAACACAAGCGTACAAAAAAACCTCAATACATCTCACCAGTTATGGTTCCCACTTAAATAAACTTACTTGGCAACATTTCCCTGAAATTAATTTCCTTTTTTTTTCCCAACAAATGCATTTTTACAGAAATAAATTTAAAATATCTCTGAATTAGCAGAAATGTTCTCTGTAGATTGGTATTTTGTCTGCTTATCAAGAATAGAAAATTCTTTAATTTTGGGATTAAATTGACGTTAGGATCTATTTTCTAAACACAAGATCCCCCCAGTTCCTCGTCTTAGTCAAACAGGAACTGTTTACAGAGGGAGGTCCAACAGCTAAAGTTAGAATCCTTTTTTTCTGGTTTTACCAGCAGGGCCGGCCTTGCACTGACAGACAAGATCACACGGCTCTGTCTTGATAAACTCATATGCACACACATGGCCTTATTGATGGGTCTATGTCCCAAAGTCATCTTTTGTACATCTAAGCATTTGTTCAACTGAAGGTCCGTCTATTCATTATCAGTACCCACTTTAGTCACAGTTGCTGGAGTCTATCTCAGACTCTGCCCTGCCTTTGCTAAGCTCAGGGTGAAGGTTCAATACACCGGTGACGGTTTAAGGTCATCAATGGACCTATGAAGCATGTTTTTGGATAGTGGGATGAAGTTTAATGCACGGATGTTTGTCAATGTCACAATGTTTTAATAAAGGTCAGAAACTGGTAATCCACAGGTTGAAGTTTTGACTCCAGTGTTTGTCGGACAAAAGTTTCCTTTTTTAATGGGTCAAATCACTGTTTGCTTCCAGGCGTCCAGTCAGACGTCTTACTCCTGCATGCTGCCCACCAGCCCCACCGTCAACGCTCGGAGCTACGACACATACACCCCCCCACATATGCAGCCTCACCTCAGCAGCCAGTCTATGACTTCCTCTGCCACGTCGTCAACAGGTGGGTGGTCATGTGACGTAGTCAGCCCATCGCGGATCGTGTTTAAACGCTGTGTTTTGTGCCTAAATAATGTTAAATTAAAAAAATAATAATGATGGGTTTATACATGGTGTCTCATAAATCTCCATATATAGGGGATATAAAATAACCCATACATTTATGGTTCTAACATATATTTTTTTATATTTTTGAAACAATAAAAAATGGAAATCATATATAGGATATTATATAAATAATACAGGTTTATGTCAAAAAACATTTTCCCTATGTATGGAGACGTATGGGATACCCTGCTGTCTTTCAGGTAACAATAAGGTTACAAAAACAACTCAAATAAGGATTTAAAGGAGACAGGAAAACCCCACTGAGAGACAGCAATAGTATACCTTTACAAATATAAAGTTTGACAACTTTTTACTCCAGTTAACTGAAAAATAGGGTTTTAGTCCATTAATGACAAGTATTTTTGTTTTGCTTCTTCATGAAAGGAAGTTATACCTTTATGGATAAAATAATGTGCCTGTAAGTGGTTTTCTGCCCTGATTTTTGTCCCTCTGATGAAAATGCAGCTACCGGAGCTGTGGTGGAGTGAATGCAGCATCCAGCCTGTTAACGACATGTGATGGAGCCAAATGAAGTTTATGATCTGTTGTGCTGTCATGCGATTCATTTTTGTGCGATTAATTATTTGTGACGTAATTAATTAACTGTCATGACTAAGCTTCGGTGGACCCAGACGCTGGAACCCGGAAGGAAAACTGTAGACGGATGGTAGTAGAAAGATTTATTGTCCGGAGAGGAGTAGAGATGAAGTCAGGACTTGAGGCGGCAGGCTGGAGTTGAGAGCGAAGAGAGGAGATCAGAGTCGGCACGTGGATGGATGGAGATCTGGTGACAGAGGGGAACGAGGTGAGTGGAGGCAAGTTTCAAAAATACTATTAACTATCAAACTAGAGGCCAGGGTACTGCACCAGGAAAGGCAACGAACTGGCGAAGAATGCTGGGGAAGGCTGCTGTTAAGTAGACTGATGAGAGGTGATGAGTGCCGACAGCTGGTTCCAATCAGGAGGTGGAGCAGGAAGACAGGTGCACCATGACAGTGCCCCCCCCCCACAACGACCGCCTCCGGGCGGTCCAGGACGCCGGTCAGGGTGGGCACGGTAGAAGTCCGAGATGAGGGAGGGATCCAGGATGAGAGAGCGGGAGACCCAAGACCGCTCCTCAGGGCCGTAACCCTCCCAATCCACGAGGAACTGAAAACCCCGCCCACGACGCCGGACGTCCAGGATCCGGCTAACCGTGAAAGCCGGGGCGCCATCAACAATGCGGGCGGGCGGAGGGGCAGGGGACGGCGGGCAGAGCGGGCTGTCCATGACAGGCTTGAGCTGGGAGACGTGGAATGAAGGATGGATCCGAAGAGCAGCAGGCAGATGGAGACGAACACAGGACGGGTTGATGATCTTTTCAATAACGTACGGACCGATGTAGCGAGGAGAGAGTTTGCGGGACGAAGCCTGAATTGGAATGTTACGTGAGGAGAGCCAAACCTCTTGTCCGACACAATAGTTGGGAGCAGGGATCCGATGACGATCAGCGATAACGCGGTTGCGTTCCTTGGTGCGGAGGAGGGCAGCCCTGGTTTGATGCCAGAAACGTCGACACCGTTGAAGATGATGGTGGACTGAGGGTACAGCGAGGTCAGCTTCCTGTGAGGGAAACAAAGGAGGAGAGTACCCCAAGGAGGCCTCGAATGGCGAGACACCGGTGGCAGTGGACTGATGGGTATTGTGGGCGTATTCGATCCAGACGAGGAAGGACGACCAGTCTGTAGGGTTCTGGGCTGCAACGCAGCGAAGGGCCGCCTCCAACTCCTGATTAGCCCTCTCTGCTTGACCGTTTGATTGGGGATGGTATCCAGAAGACAGGCTGACGGTAGCACCGAGGGCAGAACAAAACGCCCTCCATACTTGAGAGATGAATTGTGGCCCTCGATCTGAAACGATATCATTAGGAATGCCATGGTGGCGGAAAACCTGGTTGACCAAGATGTCGGCTGTTTCCAAAGCAGAGGGGAGCTGAGGCAGGGCTATGAATTGAGTGGACTTAGAAAAACGGTCGATGACGGTGAGGATGACTGTATTACCGTTTGATGGAGGAAGACCCGTGACAAAGTCCAGAGCTATGTGTGACCATGGTCGACTAGGAGTGGGTAAAGGGTGAAGCAGCCCTGACTGAGGGGTACTTGATGTCTTTGATCTGGCACAGACGGAACAAGCAGCGATGTATTCTCGTACATCCCTCTGCATGGACGGCCAGAAAAACCGCCTGCGCAGCAGGGCGAGTGTTCTGTGGACTCCGGCATGACAGGAAATGCGGGAAGCGTGACCCCAGGTGATTACGTCAGACCTGAGGGTAGAGGGGACAAACAGAGTTCCAGGAGGGCATGGCACATTGTTAGGTTCCTCACCTTGAGCTTGGCGTACACGGGTCTCTATTTCCCACGTCAACAACCCCACAATGCAGTTGAGAGGCACAATAGTGGAGTCAGAGGTCACCTCTGTAGTGTTGAACTGTCTGGAGAGGGCGTCAGGTTTGAGGTTGCGACTGCCAGGTCTGTAAGAGATTGTGAAATCAAAGCGATCAAAGAAAAGGCACCAGCGTGCTTGACGCGAGTTCAGTCTTTTAGCGGTGCGTAGATATGCGAGGTTCTTGTGGTCTGTCCAAACAATGAAGGGTTGCGCCGCCCCCTCCAGCCAATGGCGCCACTCCTCCAAAGCCGACTTTATGGCCAACAGCTCCCTATTCCCGGTGTCGTAATTCCGCTCAGCAGAAGATAGTTTCTTGGAAAAGAAAGCACATGGTTTTAGTTTGCCTGTAGTTTCTTCTTGCTGGGATAGGACTGCACCAACACCAGTATCTGAAGCGTCCACCTCTACGATGAACTGTCGCTTAGGGTCAGGTTGAATGAGAATGGGAGCCGAGACAAAGTGGGTCTTCAGGGTATCAAAGGCACTCTGGGCCTCAGTAGTCCACCTGAAGGGTTGAAGTGGAGATGTTAGCTTGGTTAACGGAGAAGCAATTTGGCTGAAGTTCCTTATGAATCTCCTGTAAAAATTGGCGAACCCCAGGAATTGTTGGAGTTTCTTCCTATTGGAAGGAGGCTCCCATTTGGCAACTGCGTCAATTTTAGAAGGATCGGGTCGTATTTGTCCAGCTTCAAAAACATAACCCAGAAAAGAGATCGAGGAAACATGAAACTCACACTTTTCAGCTTTCACAAAGAGCTGGTTTTCCAGGAGCCGTTCCAAAACCCGGCGGACATGGATTTCATGTTGAACGAGGTCACGGGAGTACACTAGGATATCATCCAGATAGACGAAAACAAAACGATTGATAAAGTCACGTAGTACATCGTTTACTAGGTGTTGGAAGACTGCGGGAGCATTAGTCAGCCCGAATGGCATCACCTGATATTCAAAATGCCCCAAGGGCGTGTTAAAAGCAGTCTTCCACTCGTCCCCCTCTTTTACTCGGACCAGATGGTAGGCATTTCTTAAGTCGAGCTTGGAAAAAACTCGGGCATCCTGAACAGAGTCCAAAGCCGAACTGAGGAGGGGTAACGAGTACTTGTTCTTGATAGTGATCTGATTAAGGGCTCGATAATCGATGCATGGTCGCAGTGTGGCGTCTTTTTTTTAACAAAGAAAACCCCGCTCCCACGGGAGAGGAAGAGGGGCGAATGTGACCAGAGGATATAGCCTCCTGAATGTATGTCTCCATGGCTTCCTTTTCGGGACCGGACAGGTTAAATAGACGCCCCTTGGGAAGGCTAGCCCCTGCGAGCAGCTCGATGGAGCAGTCATAAGGTCTGTGGGGTGGCAAGGAGCATGCCTTATTTTTACTGAAGACCAGTTTGAGATCATGGTAGCAGGTGGGTACTTTAGTTAGATCAATGTTTTCTGTATCGGCAGCCGAACATAGTTTAACAGATGGGAGGGCTGACTGGAGGCAGTTAGCCAGACAGAAGTTACTCCAGTTAGTGACTCGTCGCTGGACCCAATCAACCTGAGGGTTATGTAACTGGAGCCAAGGGAAGCCCAACACAATGGGATTCTGACGGGTTTGAGTGATGTACAGCTGCACGTGTTCTCTGTGGTTACCTGAGGTTATGAGAAGAACAGGACGAGTGCGATGGGTGATGCGGGACAGATGTTGGCCACCTAAACCAGCAGCCTTGACGGGAGAGTCCAAAGGTTCGGTGGGTATGGATAGCTGTGACACTAGTTCTTGATCGATGAAGCTTTGCTCCGCACCTGAATCGACTAGAGCTTGGAGTTCGTGACATTTGGTCTGTAGGCAAAGCTTGACAGGTAGAAAAAGGAAGTTCCTGTAGGGGGAGACTTCCAAGGTACCCTCCCGCAGCCTGTCATCTAGCGGGGGGTCCTCCCTTTTAAAAGAAGGGGACATTGAGCAACAAAATGTTCAGACTTGCCACAGTAGAAGCAGGTGCGCTCCTCCCTTCTTTTTTGGCGTTCCTCTGGTGAGAGCCTGGAGTGCCCGATCTGCATGGGTTCTTCAGAGGATTTCCGTGAGGACTCCTGTACTGGAGGGGGGAAGAGCGGCAGAGTTAAATGGTGACTGGGGTCAAACACAGGTCTGCGAGAAGGAGGGTTTCTCTCTGCTTGTCTCTCCTTTAAACGAACATCTGATCGTAACGCCGCAGACACCAGTTCCTCAAACGTGCGAGCTTCGGGTTGTGAACATAAATGATCCTTGATGGATTCATTCAATGATTGATAGAAAATCCCTTTTAGTGCTTTATCGGGCCAACCAGCTTCAACAGCCAGGATACGGAAGTCTATTACGTGGTCTGCGACGGTGCGTTTACCTTGTTTAAGGCCCAGCAGGCGGCGTGTTGCCTCGTCCTCCTTGCGAGGCTGGTCGAAAACTAGCTTAAATTCCGCTAGGAAATGGTCAAATGGTAAGTGGGAGATAGGGTGGGCGAACAGGTACGCTTGAGCCCACTGTAATGCTCTGCCCCTTAGCGAGTTAACAATCAGAGTGATCTTACTGTGATCTGTTTGATAGTATCTTGGCGCTTGTTGAAAAAGCAGCTGGCATTGTAGTAGAAATCCGCCGCAGGCTTCAACTTCCCCATTGGTTTCGGCTGCTGTAGGCGGATGTTTTCATGTGACGCAGCGGAAGAAGAAGCGGATGCAGAATCTTTGTGTTGGAAGTGGCGGAGTGGAGACAGCGCTAGGTTGCTAACCGACCCGTTCAGGTCTCATTACAGCTTGAGATACGCGTCGATTCGGCGAAACATGTCCTCTTGTGCTGTGGCTAATTGCTGTAGAGCGTCGGCCTGACGACCCAGGAGGGTGCCTTGCTGAGTGACCGCGTGACGTAAGCCTTCCGGGTCAGCTGGGTCTTGAGGATGGCCAGTTCGTTCTGTCATGACTAAGCTTCGGTGGACCCAGACGCTGGAACCCGGAGGAAACTGTAGACGGATGGTAAGTAGAAAGATTTATTGTCCGGAGAGGAGTAGAGATGAAGTCAGGACTTGAGGCGGCAGGCTGGAGTTGAGAGCGAAGAGAGGAGATCAGAGTCGGCACGTGGATGGATGGAGATCTGGTGACAGAGGGGAACGAGGTGAGTGGAGGCAAGTTTCAAAAATACTATTAACTATCAAACTAGAGGCCAGGGTACTGCACCAGGAAAGGCAACGAACTGGCGAAGAATGCTGGGGAAGGCTGCTGTTAAGTAGACTGATGAGAGGTGATGAGTGCCGACAGCTGGTTCCAATCAGGAGGTGGAGCAGGAAGACAGGTGCACCATGACATTAACTTAATTAATTGATTTCAATCGTGATGATTTTTAACCTAATAATTGCTGTTAAATGCCTCACTTTGAAGTATTTTCTTTAAGTTTATAACATACTTTCGCAATAAAAGATCAAAATAAAACAATCAAGGTGACTTTATTACGTTTTTTTTTTATTATAAAAGACTTCCAATCTTTACTCTGACACTACGAGGAGTGATTTCTTTTTCAATGTTGAACAAATAAAATAAGAAAACATCAGGTTTAGAGTGCTCTGATTTACCATATCATAAAACAGTAGGAACACTTTTCTGAGCAATCCAAAAAATATTGGAGCTACACCGACCTTTTAATAATACAATAATTCAAACGTTGATATATTCCACAGTTTATCATAACAGCAAGCCAGTAGAAAATGTATGAGAGTGTTTCCTTTAACCTATTTGAGTGAATTTGATGATTTTAAAGACTGGGATGAAGTAGAACATAAAAGAAAATCTAAGAAGGAAGAAATGAAACACTACGGAGGAACTATTTAGACTTTAATTTTTTTTAAAAGACCTTTTGCTTCATCATCTAGACAAAAACAATCACTAAAGATGTCAGATCCACATGAACAGGAACAAAGACTCTTCAATAGAAAATCTGTTTATATAAGCAGAGAGTTGAAACAGATTCAAATTGGATTAAAATGAAATTTCAAGAAACTACTTTTGCCCAAAAAAGTTTTAATTCAAATGAATCTCAGTGGTTTTACACCGACAGTTTAGCAAGAAATCTGTGAGCTGAACTGTGACATTACACCTGTCAAGTGCAAAATGATAAAACTGGGTCTATTTATTGAAGAATTTGCCGGCGAACTCGTGAAAATGAACTTGAACAGCAGCTCTGTTGAGGTAATCCTCTCATGTTTATGATAGACACCGTGTGCTGTTCCTGCCTCCCCAGGTCTGATCTCTCCTGGCGTCTCTGTGCCGGTCCAAGTTCCAGGAAGTGAAGCAGACATGTCACAGTACTGGCCCCGCCTGCAGTGATGCTGCTCCTGCAGCGGAGGTCATCAGGAGGGGCTCCGGCTCTGTGTGAGGGTGTGGTGTGAAGATCTGTCCATCTTCATCAGCGCTGGGAGCGACCAACGCCGGACCTCAGCAGACGCGCTCAGACTGAGGAGTTCTGCTGCTGAGGAGCAGATGTGATCAGATGTGGATCAGGTTCATCTGGTGCTGCATCGACGGTCTGCACCGTCTGGGAGGGGGCGTTCAGAATCAGCCTGGGGAGGAGAGGTGATTGGAGTGAGGAGCTGCCAAATGTGGAAACATTTCTACAAGGAAAAGCTCCAGACAAAAAAACTGTTTAAGGACGTGCGGCACCCCCCACCCCCCAGCGCTCTTGTGTACTTGTAACGAAAGGAAACGTGGACAGACGTGTAAAGGGAAGGACTGACTGAAACTTGAAACATCTGCTGTGACTGTAGTTCTGCTTTCTGTCAGCAGATGCCTGAACCTTCCCTCAGACAGGATCTCATTGTCCTCGTAAGAAGTGTTTGGTATCGTGAACCATCACATGGACGCAACTCCCCAACGTGAAAGCTGGAAACAACTGGATTCAGTGAACAGAAGAAAATATCATGATGCAGTTTTTCCACATCTAAAAAATAAAATGAATATTTGCGGATTTGGTTCTGACTTCAGAACATGAGAAGGTTCTGTTCCGTGGTCTGAGGTGGTTTCCATGACAACAAATCCATTACTGTTCCCACTTGATCATGGAGGAGTGAGCAGCAGAGAAGCTGGACTTCTGCTGGTGTTTAGGGTTGAAGGCCTGAAAGCAGAAGAAACAGCTGATCCAAGAGAACTCGCTGTAAGACCCCGAAATCTGACCAAGTATTTGTCTACTTTTTAGTCTGAACGGACACACTAACTGAATAGCAACGGTTCAAAAGTGACTTCCTTATAGAAAAATCCTCCTAAATGCCAACACCTTCTCATTCCCAAGTCGTTACATACTGACATAATGTTAAGGACCCTCCACGTCGCTTGTTGGGTGTCCCCAAACTCGTCAAAAAATGATGAGTTGGCTCTTCCAATTCAATTAGGGGTCCGGTCGGACGGGGACCAAATCTCGGGATGTGGAATGAACTTCAGGACGTGGTCGGTACCGGTACCCTAACCTGGTACTCTAACCCTTACCCAATCTGCATCTGTTACTGCGTCCGGAACCGTACCACATCTGAAATACCAATCTGTGTCCTCTACCGGTACCCCAACCCGATACCCTAGCCCTTGCCTGGTCCGCGTCTGGTACCATGTCTGGAACCAGTACCACATCTGGAACCGGTAAAGATCCGCGGGCACAAGCGGTTTTTAACCTTTACATGGTCCGCGTCTGTTATCAATCCTGGAACCGGTACCACATCTGGAACCGGCACCGATCCACTACAGGTGCCCTAACCTGATACCCTAACCCTTGCCTGGTCCACATCTGGTACCGTGCCTGGAACCGCATCTGGATTGAACCAGTACCGATCCGCGTCCGCTACCAATCTGTGTCTTGCACCAGTCCGCGTTCAGTACAGGTTTAAGGTTAAGGTTAGGATACCACTGTCGTCCACGTCCCAGTAGCAGACGGGTATTATTTTGCGGTCCAGATGTTGGGGAGCCTAGACTTCATTGCAACATTCAGCACGTCAAAAAACGCCAAGTTGGGGACACCCAAAACGTCAAAAAGTGATGACTTGGGAATGAGAATGCATTGTAAATGCAAAAAAAAGGAGCCAAACATCAACTATTTAACTGGAACAAGCATTTTTTATATTTATTTTATGTATGTTTGAAAGAAAAGTCATCTTATTTCAAGTGTAAAACATTTATTTAATGAAAAAATGGACAACCATAGTTGGGAAGATTTAGTTTTGCAGTGTGAGAATTTCCTCTCTCCTTCATGCTGCTGGAGAGTGTTGACCCTGACCCCACCAGAGACGGAGGAACTGGATAAAGTCCTTATAATCATATCTGGAAGAGAAAACTACATTTAAAAAAAAAAAAAGAAATTGCTTTTGAAATTTAACAAAAAAGCGTGAGAATGTCTTGATTTGTATTTCTTTATTTTGCTGTTTAAGTAACACTTATGATGTGAATGTGTGTGTTTTTATGATGTGTGTGTGTACTAAAGTGAGGCCTAAAGGTTTGAATTAAATGCGCAGAATCTGTGTGAAAAATCCTCCTCACGACAAAAGAATGGAAAACTCCGCCTTTTTTTTCACTTCCTCTATTTTGTTTGTGATTGCCGGTCAACCTCTGTAAACGTTTACCACTTAAGGAAACAAGCCCAGCCCTTACTAAATAAATGCTTCTAAAAAAAAGTGAGAAATGAACGTTTTCGTCATGATTTTTAAAATCTCTAACATACTGTAACTTTTCATGTTCACGCCGCTTTTCTCCTTCAGAATCTACCGGATTGATCGTGTTAACAATTAAAAAATTACTGCTGTGACATTTAAATAAATCCACACACCTGCGTTTGTGTTAAACTGGGTTGAAGTGGGATTGATGGTCTGTGAGGTTGGCAGAAGAAAAGGTGACAGAGGAAGCTGAGTGATTGTCTGCAGATGAATCCAGGAGCAGCCATTCATCCCCTGATAGAAACAACAGCTCGCTGTCAATCCGTCAGTCGCTGATTTCTTCACATAAACACTCATCATTTACATTCTAATTAAAATCATCGCCATGTTGATCATTTACATTCTAATAGAAAACATTTTCATGGTAATCAGAACCATGGAGACGTGACAGCGAACACGTGAAGACGTGGACGACGGATGAAGGAAAAGCAGATTCTGATTCTCTTTGACACCTTTATTTCAAGCAGAGTGAGGCGGTGTTCCAGCAGAGACGTCCGCACAAAGAGGCCCAAACAACCACAGCCTCGCTATGACGGAGCCCCCCCCCACAACAGCTGACTGATGGAGCCAGAGGTTGTGACCACAATGGATGCCTGTCAGCTGTCAGTGGATGATTATTTCGTCAGAGAGCGAATCGTCTCAAATCTATTCGTGAATGAAGTTCTGCTCCTCTGCAAACTGAAGATACCAGAAAATCTTCATTTTTATAAAAAATGTTCTTTTCAAAAACGTCTAAAGGTTATAAAAGAAAGCTGTCTGTGTCAGAAAAGTCCGACCCTCACCCCACACATCACTAAAAAAAACAAGATTAGAATGCAAAAAATGTAACACAAAATAATATTAAACGTCATCCAAAAAACCCAAAGCATGACTTGAAAACATAAAGTACATAACATAAAATTTACAAAAATGCTCACATTGTTTCCATAAATCCACCATCTCATTATGTGCAGATCACAAGATCATGTAGTGATCCCAAGATCTTGTAAAGATCACAAATCATGTAAAGATTAAAAAAATCATGCAGTGATCCCAATTACATGTAAAGATCCCAATAGCATGTTAAGGTGACAAAAACATGTGAAGATCCTAAAATCATGTGAAGATTGTAAAATCATGAGAAAATTGTAAAATCATGAGAAGATCTTAAAATCATGTGAAGATTGTAAAATCATGAGAAGATCCTAAAATCATGTGAAGATTGTAAAATCATGTGAAGATTGTAAAATCATGAGAAGATCTTAAAATCATGAGAAGATCTTAAAATCATGTGAAGATTGTAAAATCATGAGAAGATCCTAAAATCATGTGAAGATTGTAAAATCATGTGAAGATTGTAAAATCATGAGAAGATCTTAAAATCATGTGAAGATTGTAAAATCATGAGAAGATCTTAAAATCATGAGAAGATCTTAAAATCATGTGAAGATTGTAAAATCATGAGAAGATCCTAAAATCATGTGAAGATTGTAAAATCATGTGAAGATTGTAAAATCATGAGAAGATCTTAAAATCATGTGAAGATTGTAAAATCATGAGAAGATCCTAAAATCATGTGAAGATTGTAAAATCATGTGAAGATTGTAAAATCATGAGAAGATCTTAAAATCATGTGAAGATTGTAAAATCATGTGAAGATTGTAAAATCATGAGAAGATCTTAAAATCATGTGAAGATTGTAAAATCATGAGAAGATCCTAAAATCATGTGAAGATTGTAAAATCATGAGAAGATCCTAAAATCATGTGAAGATTGTAAAATCATGTGAAGATTGTAAAATCATGAGAAGATCCTAAAATCATGTGAAGATTGTAAAATCATGTGAAGATTGTAAAATCATGAGAAGATCCTAAAATCATGTGAAGATTACAAAATCATGTTAAGATGACAAAATCATAAACAAACTACAAAATTGTGTAATAATCACAATATCGTGTACAAATCACAAAATTATTTACTGATGACAAAATCATGTAAAGAGCACAAAATCATGTACAAATCAAAGTCATGTTAAGACAAAAAAAGGTTTTATTGTGTATTTAGTCTTGCTCATTTTCCGTACTGTACAGTGTATTTGACTGGCAGGAAAGGCACTCTCCTCTTTCAGTCAAATAAAATAGATTATGATTATGAAAAAATGAACACACAAAACATATAATAAATACAATTCAAAAACAAAGTTTTGACACGGACTTTTCTAAAACACAAAGTAAGTCTTAGTCTTAGTCTTGTGTTAGGGTCGATACCGACCTGTTTTTAATTGCAAAAAAGAATCACTTCAAATTAATTTATTCTATTAAGGCTTTTTGACCTTTTCAGGAACCTTGATTTCAGTTTTTTATTCTAGCATACTCTGGTTAAAATTATGTAATTTCTGGTGTTAGGGTCAGTTTCAACCCAATTAAACTCGGGCATGTCTACACAAACAAAGATTTTTCTCTGATTTTAATACTTTTGGAAGATTTCTATTGTTTGTTTTGTTGGTTGTTTCTGTTTTAATCTGTTTGGATTAAAGTTAATTGCTGACAAAAATATATCCGTGTTTTTGTGCGTTCTTGAAGAAATTTATATGGGTCAAAACTGACCCATAACATGATAGAAGTTACTAGAGTTACTACTTTAAAATAAAAAATGTTGATCAAACTACTTCCCCGGATATTTTTTAAACCCTCAGTAAAATTCAAGTAATACAATAAACTTTGTTTTATTGATATGATTCACTTGAGGTCATTTTTTCTGTTTTTATTGAAATCTAGAGGCAGAAACCCACAGAAAACATAATAAAACCAACATTTCTATGGGTAAGGAAGCCTGACAAGATAAATGGATGATAGGTTATTGGTTTTAGTGTATTTTAAAGCTGATTAAAGACTAAACTGACAGTGGACAGTAACAGAAAGGTAACACATGAGGGAGGTTAAAGATAAATGACATTTCACTGGATATTTGGAAGAAAAATACCTGGAAAACTCTTGTTTTAGACACACAGAATGAAGCTGACTTAAAGGAAGAACGGAAACTTTTTGGGGATTTTATCTTAAAATGCTAAATTAAAAAAAAAAAAACACTGAGTCCTGCAGTAAGTATTTTTTATTTCACTGAGAATATCTTTATTAATATTTAAAACTATATGGCTCTGTGGTGTTTTAGTCTGACCTCAGTCACGTCAGCCCACAAAATACAGACATGAAGACGTCACAGATCCACCTGAGGTCCCAGAGGAGAATAAAGGAGTCTCTTCTTTACTGGACTGTAGAGAAACTGTATCTCACTCGGACAAAAAGGACCTTAAAGTCCTGCATTTGGGTCAGATGTGGTTCACAACATCGGAGCGTTCCTCTGATAGATGGTAAACTGTAGAGCTTGTGTGTGGATCTTCTGAGTGGAGCCTTGTAAAGGCCTTTGCTCTCTGCATTAGAAGCTTTTCTGGAGGACAAAGGCAGGTCAGGCTGCTCTGCACATCAAATGCAGAGGTCAAACTGATCCACGTCTCCAATAGAGCGGCTGATCTGGGCCACACACTGAACACAGCTAATCTGAGCCTGGCTCGCTCAGACAGACAACACAGCAGACTTACACCACCTCTGGCAGCTCGAGTGCTCCTTCTCTTCATGGCTTTTCTCCTCTTCTTACCCTCCACTGTGGCCAATCTTCTTACACCACAATAGCATGGAGGATCCCTTTGGACTGCAGCGCAGCAGCGCAGCGGCGTGGACAATCCCGTCTGCTTACAAAGCACGACATTCTCTGCTGCTCAGCTTCAATTAGCTGTGCTCTGATACATCTCAATACAGCTCCAATACGGCTCCAGTACAATTTAAATATGGCTCAAAACATCTCAATTCAACCTCACTGCTTCTCAATGCAGCTTCAATTTCGCATCCCCACATCTTAACACGGATCAGTTCCTCCCAATGCAGCAGCAGCAGATCTGAATTCAGGCTCTGCGAGGCCTTTCAGCGGCTCCCTCCATACCTGTGGCAGGCTTCAGCTTGTTGTCCTTGTGCATGAATGAATGACAGAATGGAGGGAATTCCAGTCGAGACGCTCAGTCAAGAATTCAGCTTGACTCGTGATGATGGGAGCTTAACGCTGACTTAGCAAACTGAATGGCTGTCAGAGCTGCTGAGTGGAGTTTGCTGCTGGCTCTGCGCATCCTCAGAAAGCGCCGTGGATCAACATCGACGACAAACAACGTGTGCCTCTGTTTACTGTCCTCTCCGCCTCTCAATGGGAGAACAAACACTCTGACTAAGCTTGTAATTACAACGAGGAACGTATTCAAAACAGGCAGCAGTGCTTTTTTTCCCCTCCATTTAATGGTTCAGCGTCATTGAACACAAGTGATATTCCGTGTTTTGTTACTGGATTACCGTCGGCACAAAAAGGTCTAAAATCTTCAGCTGTGATGAAAATTTCTGAATCAAACCAATTGAGCTCCTGTTTATCAGCTGTGCAGCTGAAGGAAACACAAACTTCAAAGATATCTGTTATTTTTAGGCTGGACTTCAGTTTTGAAATCAACAAAAGTGCTTTTCATGTTCCAGTTCTTTGTCCCTCAGGTCTTAAAAGCTGCAGACATGAACGTTAAAGCCTGATGACACTCAGAACGTGTGCATCACATATGTCAGCAATTTTCAAATTCAACTTTATTTACAAATCACTTGTCATACTATATATATATATATATATATATATATATTATATATATATATATATATATAATCCATCCCCCACCCCTTTACCCCCCCATTCAGGCCCAACAAATTCAGACCGAACAAAATGAAACACAAAAAAGCATAAATAAAACTCAAAAATAGAAATTTAGCCTGATGCTGAAGTTTTATGTAATTATATTTTTAGGGAAGTGTCCATACCAGGGACCCCCTCATGATCACAGAAGACATCACCACAGGCCCCTCACTCCAATCAAAGCACCCACCCACCCAGCGCTGTGTTCTACAAGAAGGGTTGGTCAGTCAGTATCCCCATATAGAAATACTGAAGTGAAAAAGATGTGAAATGACTAAAGAAAACTACATGTATAGCATTACCTACCACAACGCTAGTGTAAATGCTGTAAGCTGAATGTGGCCACTGAGGATGCTTGTGCTGATAGCTGAGGATGCTGAAATTGATATCTTAAAACACTGAAGCTGATACCTAGAATACGCTGAAGCTCATAGGAAGATAAAATATTAGCCAAATGCCAAATTAGCCTTAAAAAAACTGGTAAAATGTAAAAAAATTGCCTAAACAGCTGGTAGGTACCTTCTCGAAAATAGCATTAAAAGCTGGAAAAATGCCTAAATTGGCCAAAACAGTTAGCATGTAGCTGCAATATTAGCTAACCACCGAAATAACCTAAACTACTGAAAAATGCCTAAATTAGCTGGCCAGCATTTACCTAAAATAATACTAAAAAAAAGCTAATGCCAATAACAGCTAAATACCAGAATAGCTCAAAAACCCCAGTACATGCCAAAACATATATTAGCAGTTAAAAATTAATTGAATTGAATAAAATGAATCCCAAATTAGGTTAAAATAACCTTTATATTTACAATACACAAAGGAAAGAAAAACCTTTAACACATTTAAAACACCTGTGGAGTGCTGAATGTTTTGATAGCTGAATGAGTTGAAAAGGTGAAGGGTTTGAAGACATCTGAAAAATATACAGAAGTAAAATATTGCCAAAGAAATATAGAAAAACAGGAATGCTGACTCAGCATTCACACAATTAAAGGCAGAAAAGGAAACTCTAATAAATAGACCCTAATTGATATGGGGCAGAGGTCTGCAACCTGGGGCTCCAGAGCCACGTGTTGCTCTTTTACCCAACCATAGTGGTTCACTGGTTGGAGAAAAATAAAATAAAAGTAATTTTTAAAAGTACTAAATAGCATTGATTTCCTTTAGATTACCTTTAGTTTAGATTTAGATTTGATTTGATTTAGTTTATAAAGTTACGCTGGGGCATGATAAACCAGGTTTTTACATCCCCACTGACATCACAAGGCCTTGTTTTCTTAGATTTCAAGTAAAAGTCACCAAAAACCTAAGGTACAACAAGAGAAAATGTCATTTTTGTCTTGAGTTGTTTGAAGACTTTTATAAGAGTGCATTAGCTCCACTGGGGTGATCCTGTCCGACACAAGGCCTCATTTATTTTGAAAGTACTTCATCCAAACTTCTGTCAAAAGTAAAAAAATAAAAAAATCACATTTTTAGAAATTGTTTCTCTTTACAAAAAATCATATTTATTATAATAGCAAAAAATCAAAGCAGTATCAAATTTTCCTTAAGTCAAGACAAGACTTTGCAGCTCCAACTTGATTTCGATCTGTAAAAAAAAGGCCCAATTGGCTCTTTTACTGCTAAAGGTTGCAGACACCTGGTATATGGAAACAGGAGCCAAACCCTAGATGAAATGCTGTGAGAAGCTGACATATAGCAGGAACTTGAACAACTATCATCAGCCCTTGTGTACTGGAAGACACAGAAAGTTACGTCAGTGATAAATATGTAGACTTTATGTGATGAGGGAACGCCCTGATCATCCATAAAAGGAGGGTTTCGACAAAGGGTGCCTCAGAGAGGGGTGGAGACTGGTTTCAACATCCTCCGTCCCTTCTCCTTGCAACTAAAATCTGATTTTTGACTTCTATCTCTTGTCCTTCTTGTAACAGAGGAATGTTTCAGGTGGTTTAAACCTAACATTTAATGAAAAGATAAAAATCTCTAAAAGTACATTTAAATGTTAACAAAATGATTGACAAATAATGAAAAAAGTATTAAAAGTAAAAAATATACAAATATCTCTGGGAGGCTGTTCAACAGGTGAGATCAAGAACTAATGAATGAAGCATCACTGTCAGTTTTAGTTACCTTTTGGAATTACTAAAAGCCTGTAACAGAAAACCTCAAGGTCTGCGAGGACTCACAATGTAAAATCATACCAAACAGACAGCCCATAAAAACATTTATTGCCAAATAAAAGAACCTTAGAACCAATTCTAAATCATACAGGAAGAAAATGCAGTGATTAAAAAAAAAAAGAAATATAATGCATTCCCACCTCCGTTGTTTGTGTCTTTCCTAAAGACTCAATGTATGTTTTTGTTTTCAACGTTGTCATGAAGTCTGTCTTTGTTATGGACAATCATTTATTTGAGGGTTGTAGAAACTTCATAGTGTAAAAAACTGAGACTAATATGACATTTGATGAGGCCCCTGCAAAGCCAAAAACACTCCAGGTCTTTTAGCTGTACATATGTTGAACAATCAACCACCTGAGAGAGCAGGACAGTCCCATGGAGCTGTTGATTTGGCTGCAAGTAACTCTGAGACTGAAGAGAGAAAGAGGTCCTGTAAGAGGCTTTCCCGCACAGAAAGGACAGGGAGGTGATGAAGACGTCCAGCCCACCCTGCAAACTTAAAAGCCTGACTTCCAACAAAAGGCTTTGACAGCACATCTGATCATCAAGTGTCTCAATAAACCTTCTGCACACCAGATCAACATCACCCACTGGGACCTTTTGTCCCACAGACCCGTCATCCGAAAAAAAACTTTACACACGAGCCTTGCAGTCACAGCCTTTTAAAAGTTAATTACTTGTGAAAGAAAGCCTCAAACTCTTATAATTTTTTGTGTAAATTCAATACAAATGAAAGAAACAAACAAACAAAAAAAAAACATTGGATTTGCCTGAAGTTTTGTTTGTTAAGCGGATGATCCTGGAGAACTGATCCCAAACTCCATAAATCAAAAATAATCTTTGAATGAAAGTTTGCTAAATGCTAACAATGTCGTCATATGAAACATATGATATCTGGATACTAAAGCTAGTAACAGATCAAATAAGAAAATAAGAGATTTAGAGTATCACTACTTTAGAAACTCAGACAGGTAAAATGCTGAGTTTCAGTAACTTTCTGATTGGTCCAGAAAGCCATTGTCATGGCAACAGAAGTGATTGACAAGCTCACAAACACTGAGCAAACGAGGAGTTCAGTGACGCTCGAAAAAAATATTATTCTGAATTCTGTCTAACAGATAGATGATGTTCAGCAGTAACTTGCATAATTTCTTTCTATCGAATGATAATTTTTCATCAGAAGGTGCTGCTGCTCTGTTGGTGAGAAGTTTGCATACTTGTTTTTTTTCATTTTAAATCAGATTCTGATTGAAGCATCGTTTTTCAAAGAGGATTGAGTTAGCTGCTCTCTTGAATGAATGAAGAGCCACAAAACCAGCCAGAAGCAGCTCATTAGTCTTCATCTCATCCTGGATTTCTTAAAGCTTCATGTGTTAAAGTTTAAACATACCAGAAGTAAGGCTGAGCTATATCTAATTATTTATAACGTGTGATAACGATATATTTCACAATATAGGCCAATTAACTATATTTGTCAAATTTGAATGCATTCGGCCCACCTAATGGTTTAGTCAAACTCAGTTGTGAAGAGAAAAATTATTAGGATGTTGAAAAGAAAAAAAGGCCCTTTTTAGTCAATTCCTGTGGCGAATTATGGTTCTTTAAAGAAATCTTTAAAACATAACATTAAATTTCTTAAAATTATAAAGACATTGTTGAAACAGAACTAAAAATTCAGGATGTTTTTATCTTTTTTTTCCATAGCTCCCTCTTGAGTTTACTATCGGGATTGCGTAGGTGTCAGATGTAAAACATTCAATACAAAATTGAATAAACCATTTTTTTTGACAAATTAATTTTATTTGAAATCCTTTGACCTCTGTGAATGAGTGTGTAATTACTAGTAATTAGGCTACTAGTTTATTTGAGGCATTTTATTTCAATATGTTTCAACAAAAAAAAAAAAAAAAACAAAGCGACAAATAACAACTTAACCAAAGGTTATTTTGCCATCATGTTTTTGGTCCAGCCCACTTGAGATCAGACGAGTTGAAATTGACCCCTGAACCAAAATGACTTTGACACCCCTGCTCTAAGGCTGTAACGGGACAGAAGATTCACCATAACATCTAACAGGTCACAGTTTTCTGTGTAACACCGACTTTGTAATGCTACACAGACGCCACTGCTAAAACACAGTGGATTCAATTTTGTTATTATTTAAAAAATACAATTTATATTAATATACTCTGAATTAATCTTGCATTTACACAGTACGTCTTAGAGCCAAGTCTGTGAAAACACTGTCCAAATTTAAACTGGTCCGTGATTGCATATACGGGACACACGGAGGAGCTCGTTAGCATCAAAGCATGTTAGCATTAGCACCTAACAACAGCCCTGTCTCCAAATCAACACTTTTTTATAAATATTTATGTTGCTGCTGTAAATTCAGACTGGATTCAGGTAAAAATTGCAATAAAAGTCGTGTTTTGTTGTTAGTCAAACTAAACGCTACACAGGGGAAGTGACTGCAGGGGTGGCGTGTTGTGTCTCATGTCGTGTGAGTTTGTTTACCTCGTGTGCAGACGGAAGAAGGGGAGAGGACAAAAGAAATTCACCAAAATAAGAGCTAGTAAACATGAGTTCGAGCAAACTTGCAGCATGCCTCCACCGTACCAAAGCAGCAGTAAAAAGTGTTTTTTCTGACGTTAATGTAGATGTTCAAAACTCGTCAACAAAATATAAAGTTTGAATAATTGAACTGTAAAGGATTTAAAAGTGACGGGCTTCTATTATTCTTTCTCTCATTGGTTTGCCCCGCCCTCGTAATGCCTGGCCAATGACTGAAGGGATCTTTAGTTATGTGGTTTTGTTTACAAGCTTTGGTCCGTAGCAGAAGTGTTTCTTTATTCTCAGTCGAAAAACAGACCTTGGCTATGTCCGAATTTCTTCTCTACTTATAGTTCGCTCTGCATTTTCTAGTGCTGTCCAAATCTATAATTTCAAAATCAAATTCATTAGAAATTTTCCAGAAGTCTTTGCGAAAAACTAGTGTGCATCGATGCTCACTAAATTAGCGAATATAGACCAAAATCCATTGCGGTCAAACTAATTTTGGAAAAAAAACATGTTTAAATATGATTTTGTAACAAACTTTCCATATTTTCATCATCAGATCACAGCGGAGTCATAAATAGACGTTGAGACGTGTTTATTGATTCAACTTTCACTTTGTGAAATCTGTGATATCATATCCAGCGTTTAGAAAAACGGAAGAAAAGTAGTGAGCATGGTGTCCAAATTGCTTTTAAAATCCAGGGCACAAAATCTTTTTTTTTGACATGTGAGAAAACATCTTCTAATGCTGCATATTTTGCATGAGCTGACTAACAGTCTGTACACACAATTTCCATCTCACAGACAGTGTGTTGTCATCACTTAGCAGTTGAGTACAGTTGTTTTTCTTCAGGTCTTGGGGGAACAAAGTGACACGCGGATAGAACCCAAGAGGCACCGCCTTGTCTCAGCCTGCCACACACATATCCAGACACGTGCACACACATCCATGCGTGTGCACACAATGGCACACGCACACAGTCGCACACACCCTCACTCAGGACAACCGTTCTACATTTTTATTTTTATAATATACTAGAAAGACATCTCTGCACTAGATTACTTTGTAGAAGTGTGAAAAGGGCAGGAGTGAATGCTGAACAGAATCTGATCGCTGAAGAGACCTGAGCTGTTTGCTAAAGTAGTTAAGACATTTAAGTTTGCTAAAAGCAAAAATATTTACTAAAATGCTGAAGATGTTTGGATAAAATACAGAAGTAATTAGCTTGATGCTAAATTAGATGAAAGATTATAAAGGTCCTGAGGTAAAAATGTTGAGTATGTTTGCAATTAAAGCTTGCAAAAGTACAAAAAGAACTTAAAATACCAAGAAAAATGATGCAGAAACTTTCAAGCTCATTCATAAATTAGATAAAGAACCAAATTATCAGATATAAATCACATTGTTTGTTGTGCAAGCAAAGCTAATACCGCAGGGAGGTAGAAAGTTTTAACACCAGAAGACAGGAAGTCCAATGAAAATGGTGCTTTTCACATGTTTTTGTAGCATTTTTCTCATGATGGAGGACAAATATAAAATGGTTTAAGATTAAAACTGAATTTCTGACTATATCTTTATTCAAATTCTGTTGGATTAGGAGCAGACGAAAACCGGTGGTTTAAAAAAGGTTGGATCTGTGACACAGCAACGCATTTCCAGACATCCTCATGGAATGGAAGTTAAGGCTAATGCCAAACATGCTAACTCTGGATCTCAACTCAACCTTGAACAAACGAATTCCGTCGAATTCCCACCAAGCTCAACACGTGCAACAAAAAAATAATCCAGTCTGTACTTAACTTTATTTGTAAAGACATGTGCCCTCTCAGTGTGGTGGAGAACGAGGGCTTTTGTAACATGGTGCCCACGTTAGAGCCCCGTTATACCATAACATACATGACAGACACTGCTATACCCAGGCTATACCATAGACTGTAAAAACACCTCCTATATACAGTCAATGGGCTATACAAACAGGTAAAAGAAACTGAACTTTGTCTGGCTGAGAGAGTGGCTCTGACGTGTGATGCTTGGACATTCAGGTGCACAGAATCATACATCATCATCATCATCTTTATTTATAAAGCGTTTTAACACAATTTTAAAATTGAAACAAAGCGGTGAACATTAAAGACTAAAAAACGATACAATAAAAGGTAAGAACATGATAAAAAAAAACACAGAAGGTAAAAAACATACAATAAAAATTTGAAAGTAAAATCAGAGCAACATCTCACATGTGAATAAAAGCCTGGCTATAAAAATGAGTCTTCAGTCTAGTTTTAAAAATGGACAGGGAAGTGGCTTGTCTATTATTTAGTGGCAAAGCGTTCCAGAGCTTTGGAGCACAGACAGAAAACCATCACAGCTCATTAAATCACTGATGAGTGGAAGTTCTTTAAAAATACTTTCTCTGGTACAATTTTTTAAAAATATCAAGATATGTATTGTACCGTGACTTGTGCATTGGGATACGTATTGTATCGCCAGACTCTTGCCAATACGCATTCATTTTATCATACATTCTTTGACTTTATATTTCACCTTCTTTATTTTTCTTTGAAGAAGATACAACTAAAACTACAACCTATGATGGAAATATCATCAGAACTTTTTATGCACATTAGACAGACTTTAATCATAATTTTTTTTAAATGTGACTGTGACACAAAGGAAAATCCACATCTTCATTTATGGACCCTCTGTTTCTCAGAGCCATAAAATGACAGATAGTATGAAAAACGAAGATGTAAAGATGGGAGAATAAAGCCTTTGGAACATGCTGGAAAACATAATAAGACACTGGTCTTCATAATGTGTTCTGCTAACCTGCTGTGTGCTCCGTCAAAGGCAGAGGTGCAGCGGCTGACAGGCCTGCTGTCCTCTGGGCTTCCTTTTATTCTGACAGTGCATGCAGACGACGAGCACTTAATGATAGAACATTTTCTCCCTGTCATCAGGTCATGTCTAAAAAGCTGCAGCTGTCAAAGCTTTGACGCCGCCTGAATGTCAGGGAACGGCTGCAGTTCTCATTGAGGTGAGGCTTCCGGCTGCACACAATGCTGCTCATCACGGAACCGCGGACTCGTCTCCATTTTCCTTTTATTTTAGTGCCCTTAAAGGGGAGAAAAACTGCACGTATGTAGGACTTGATGGGTGCATGTAACCTGTGGAATGGCTGCTTTTTTCTTACTGTTTTCAAGATGGAAAATTTATGTGACTACAACAAAAAGTCACAAAGGCCTTTAAATAGCTTATAAATAATTGTACACAACACATTTAAAGTACAGAACTTTTCTTAAAGTACAATAGCGGACAGCTGGTAACACATTACAGCAAACGTTTCAGGTTCAGTTTCCTGTGGGGGTTGTAATAATTGTTTTTACCCTAAAATCTCAATCTTCCTCCTTTGGACCAAAGCCATTCCTTCCTTGAATCAAAGGCTAAATGGCCTGCCTTCATTCTCAATCACAATCATGTTTCTGGTTTAAATTTATGAATGTCGTCCTTTTCCTGTTTGCTGGTCTTTCTCTCTGTCCTTCAACTAGACCAGGGGTCAGCAACCTTTAATAGTACAAGAACCATTTGGGCTGGTTTTCTACTGATCAAAACCTAGATGGAACTGCATAGTCTTACTTTAGCCTTTAAGAAATTTGGATTTACATTTATGACCTTCTTTTTTTAAAAATAATAAATATGAATTATGTCTAATTTGTGGCACGAACAAAAACAAAAGTATTAAAAGAACGTAGCATCACTCAACAAGTGTTCTTTTTTTCGTTTTTTTTTTTTTACTTTTTAAAAGAAAATACACTCTGTACCAAACAGGATCATCTCAGTGCATCTCTGGGTAGCTAGTAACCAATGTTGTGCAGCACAAGATAATATGTGCTTATAATTACTAAAAGATCAAACGTTTTACCAAAGTTTTGCTTTGCATAAAAAATCTGTGCATTCTGGAGGAAGCGTTGAGCAAACAAGACATCTTCAGGTCAACGGGGATGTAAGAACCTACATAGTTTAACATCTATGTGCACCTCAGATATCAATTTATACATTTACCTGATCTAAATTATATAAATGATAATTAAGTAATCCTTACTTTAAAATAATTGTTATTTTCTTTTTCTTTCCTTTTTTTTTGCTCTTTTACCCTCTTTGTCCTCAGCAGTCTTATTCTGCTGGGTTCTGTTATTTTAGTTTAGGTTTCGACCTTGGTAGTCTTAGTTTTTGGGCTTTGTTTATTTGTTTTCTTTAGGTAGTTTTGGTTTCGCAGCCCTTAGCAGGAAGCTGCTGACTCTGACGGTCGACATGGCTGAGTCAGCAGTCTCTCTGATTTTTTTTTTGCCAAGGAGCCACAATGGAGAGATAATGGATCTGGTTACAGACCCCTGGACTAGAGCGATACTTTGGAGTGGTCTGGCCTCAAACTACCATCAGTATCCATGTTCCATGTTTTATTCAATCTATGGTCCAAGTTCATCCTATGACCTTGAGACATTACCAGAGCCTGATCATCAAAGGTTATGGACTTATCACATGCATATTTTGCTGTATTACCAATAAATCTTAGCAGTCATTCCTAATATCTCTTCTTATGGAAATTGCTGATTTTACAATGTCATCATAAGCTCCTTGTTTGGCCTTTGAAAACTCTACTTTCAGCTTACACTTCATCTCTCTGTGCTCCTTTCTATTCTCTTCTTCTTCTTAGCTAGCCTCTTATTCCGTATACTTCCAACACCTCCTCATTCCACCACTAAGTCTTCTTGCTCAAAGTATTAAAGTCTGTTGTGAATCGTTTATCTGTAAACCCTAGAACCCCTCACATCTGGTAATTACTGCAGCTGTGTGGCATTTGCTTTACACATATGAGTGCAGAGGTCCTAAACTGGTCATGGATGGGGTCTGTCTCTGACAGTATTTCTATATCTTGATGCAATTCTGTTGATGACATTTTGAGACAAACCAAGTTCACCCGTCACATGTGTCTACTACCATTTCGAAGGTGCGCTATTGCCAGGTGGTGCTGCTCTTCCGGTAAGTGATGTTGTATGTTCATGACTTATGGAAAATCAGCTTTTTATACCCACAGAATGTTGAAATTGATGCCACAATGACAACTTTTTTTCTCTCAGAATTTTTTGTTTTTTGCTAGTAAAACCCACAGTGAACCCATTACGCAGAAAACACTAAATGAGGTGTGTCTATCACCTCAATACAATTACCTCTCTATCCTGGAAATCTGTGAAGTGACACAAACACTATGAGAACAACATCCGCTGAGTTTTTCACAGTATAACTTATTGTGAGTAGTGTACTTTCAATTTAATAACCCACAAAATAACAGAAAGTTCCCTCCAACATGATCTATCTCTGACCGGGCTGAGGCCCCTCTCTTTGAATGTGGGGGGTGTTAGTTCAGTCCCAGTCTCACCGATAATCCAGACAATAGGGTGGTGGGAGGTGCACCCAGAGGCCCGAGAAGGGCAAGGGGCACATAGAGAGGAGCAGATTAGGCAGAAAAGACAGGGGTGGGTGTGGGGGCCGGTGACCCCCTTGGGGGCCTGTGAGCCAACACAGATTACTCACGCTTAACCTGGACTGAAGCCGCTTTCCTACGGCCGGGGTACAATGCCCCTTCTTTCTATTTTATCTCCATCCGAGGGCAGATCTCTGAAATCGCTCCATAGATCTCCATCACAGTAACCCCATTTTCATGAGCAGAAATGCTTTGGTGGAGTGTATATTGGGAAAACAAGATATGACGCACAGAAAAACACAACATGGCAGCTGTGTTTCAACTGGAGACCAGTTATCAAACATCAGATCAATAAAACCAGTAACAGTGGAACACGATAATAAAAGATAAACACACCTTTTACACTCAGCGGCCACTTTATTAGGCAGACCTGTTCAACTTCTCATTAATGCAAATTTCTAATCAGCCAATCACATGGCGGTAACTCAATGCATTTAGATATGTGGACATGGTCAAGAATGAGGAAGGAGGTTGAATGGAGTGACTTTGAACATGGGATAGTTGTTGGTGTCAGGCGGGCTCTGAGGATTTCAGAAACTGATGATCTACTGGGATTTTCTTTCTTTTTTTTTTTAACTTGTCCTGTCCAACAGCTGAGCAAACACATAGGAGCTGAAGGCCTTTTGTGTTGGACAGATTTTACTTTTACAATAAGGGTTATGTATCTTATAATATTCAAGGTGCGTATTTGGATAAACCCCTTTTGTTTATTATCATTTATGAATGTATTAAATTTTATGTTTTTCTACATGAATATCTTTTTTTTGAAAGAGAGTAGAGAGGGTAAAAATGTCAGGGGAAGAAAAGGAAAGAAAAAAAATGGGTGGGGGATGAAATAGAAGCAAGAAAGACAGAGGGAGAGGAAGTAAGGGGATACGGGTGCCAAGCTGCTAATTTGAATTGGTTATGATTTTGAACTTCACAACCTTAATGCTAGATCAGCTGTAAAAACATGTCATACACAAAAATAAAATTCTCAAAATAAAACAAACTTTCTAAACTGATCAAGGGTCATACCAGAAAATGTCTGATGTGTCCGTCAATACATTGTGGGGTTGGAAGCAAGGGACATAACAGACAGGGAGAGATGTGATAGTGTGCACGTGGAAGCCAAGGTGCCGAAGTGTACCATATGATTTTAAGGGGACCAGATCCTCCCCAGCCCAGCAGGCCAGGTCAGGAGAGGGAACCAGGGGAATCCCCAGACCCAGGAGCACATCCAGCAAAAGGACCCACACAGCCTGAGTGAGGGAGACCGCCCACCCACCAGCCAGGTGCAGAGAAGGCCCCCTTATGGGGATTCCCTGGCATGAGTATCCCGGTCATCAGGGGCCCCAGGTTATTTCCACGGGGCCCCTGGGTGCCAGCCACCACAGCTCCAAAGGGGGAACCCTCACACCCACAACCCTCTTAGGATTTCCAGAGAATGGTCAGAAAAAAAGGGAAAATTTCCAGTTAGTGGTTGTTCTGTGGATAGAAATGCCTTGTTGGCTCAGAGGTCAGAGGAGAGTGATCAGACTGGTTCCAGCTGATAGAAAGGCAAAAGGAACTCAAATAACCACTGGTTACAACAGAGGTCTCCAAGTCACGTCCAACCCACAGGAAACTGAATCTACAATTCACAGACTCACCAAAACTGGACAATAGAAGATGGGAAAAACGTTGCCTGATCTGATGTCTCCATTCCTTCTTCTATTTGAACGATAGAAAAGCATGGATCCATCCTACATTGTATCAATGCCTCAGGCTGCTGGTGTGGGGGCTAATTTCCCGGCACACTCAGGGCCCCCTTAGTACCAACATCACAGCCTACCTGAGTATTATTGCTGA
The DNA here is from genome assembly GCA_003999625.1 of Oryzias javanicus. Taxonomy (NCBI): domain Eukaryota; kingdom Metazoa; phylum Chordata; class Actinopteri; order Beloniformes; family Adrianichthyidae; genus Oryzias; species Oryzias javanicus. Next base: position 7,244,931 of record CM012442.1, on the reverse strand, counting down.
CCATGTCCATCCCTTTATGACCGCAGTGTACAGTCTTCTGATCCTACTTCCAGCAGGATAAAGCTCCATGTCTTAAAGCTGGAATCTTCTCTGGTTTCTTGAACATGACAGTGAGTTTGCTGGACTCTACTGACCTCCACAGTCACCAGATCTCAACTGAATAGATCACCTTTGGGATGAGGTGGAATGGGAGATCGGCATCATGGATGTTCAGCCGATAAATCTGCAGCAACTGCTGGATACTCCAATGTCAATATGGATCAAACTCGGAGGAATGTTTCCAGAACCTTGTTGAAAGATTAAAGGAGTTCTGAAGGCAAAAGGGGGTCCGGACTAGTACTAGTAAAGTTTAACCAATAAATTGGTCAGTGAGTGTATATATGTGCACAAACATCCTCATCAGATCTTGTGGTGTCCAAGCCAGAAGTTCTGCTTCATCTACAATGGAAGATCTATGGGCAGCGAGTTTCCTCTGATAACGTGAAGGGGCTTCCCTCTTTCTTACTGTTGTGGAAACCTATAACAGGACACGTATGAACAGTTTGACATTATTTACAGCCAAGAACTCAAAGTTTCATTTATTTATCATGAGTAACCTCTAATGTGGCAGACCTCTGTTATAGTCTTCAACTGCCCTCTGTCTATTTTGTTTCTTCATTTACTTTTACAAGCACTGACTGAGAGCTGATTTGCTCTTCAGGTCATAAACTCATCTTTGTTTTCGGGGAAGAATCCCTCTCTGCACACTTTTACTGTCAGCACAACAAACAAGCTCTGACTCAATTTATCAGAAGCTGGATGATCAAAAAAGGATAACAAGGTGCTAATGCCTTGACAAGAGCAGCAGATCTCTGAGGAGCTGGCTGCCTCAGCCAATTAGTGAGCTCCCAGTGGGACGTCCCAGTGCTTCTTGTTACAGAGACAGCTGCTGCTGGGTCTCGCACACACATTACTCGAACATACTTAAACTCATGCTCATGTACACATGCGCGTGCACACATTCACACAGAAAGCTCCACCCCGTGAGTCGCCCTGGCTGCAGAGGGCATTTACACTCTACAGGTTCACATCTTCATATTTGTTCCGAAAATGGAAAAGGATTTTTCTTGAGCTTCAAATCTACATTTTAAGGACTTTCAGACAGATTTTTACTTGCTGCTCCTCTGTAAATTTGGGTTTTGAATTGCTTAACTTAGCTAATGAAAATAGATATGAGCTGTTTTACAAGACTAAAAAAGTTCCAGCATTAATAAAGTGACTCCTTATTGCAGCCACAGTTGTTTCTGTCTTAAACAGGAAAGTTTATACACAGATACTTTTTTTTTTGTAAAGAAGTCCACAGAGAATTAGAAATTACCTTTGGAGGCAGATTTTTTTTTTTTTTTTTTTTTTTTTTCTTTTTTTTTATCAAAAATAGAAAACAAATGCACTTCAAGTGTATTGTCACAATACTTAGTAATTGTGAAAGCCACATCTGTAGATAAATATTTGACAAGATCAGAGATGAACTCATGATGTTGCACTTGATGTACAGTAGAATGAAAGCAGATCTGAGGGTTTACTGGTGTTAATCCCTAAACTTTAGCTGTCTGATTGACATGTTGTTCATATGTATTTATGTCCAGCAATGAAAGACCAATCCTGGACATGTACATTATGTGGAAATCTTTTCCGCTATTTCAATGTCATTTGAATGTCAGACAAGTTTTTTTTATAAGTCATGCAAGTGAAGAAAATTGAAATAAAAATCTTTTTTAAATCGTTGTCAACCTGATTTTTGACAATACTGTACATTACTTCTGAAAACTTATTTTCTTAGGGTTTTTCCTCTTTCAATTTATGTAATGAATACATTTTAGGTTGTGTAGAAACTGAGGTTATGATTTGAAACAGTATCACTCTAATCTATCATCAGGTGATTATATTCAGTGGTCCTTAACATTTTCCTTATTACATGGTTTCATTCTAAAATATATTTTTATAGCTTGATATGGAAGTCAATAATTCATACCTCATAGAGCTGTTACTACTTCTAAAGAAGTTCTTTAATTCTCCACTCATTACCTGCATAATTGTTACCTGTTTGACCCAGCCTGAAGCTCTCCATCTTGACCAAGAGCAAAAGGCTGTCTAAAGACGCCAGGGACAAGATTTCAGACCTGAACAAGGCAGGAATTAATCAATCTATACTAAACAAGAGAAGAAGTCAGTGTAGGAGCAATTATTAGAAGATGGAAGAAGCACCAGATCACTGACAATTTCCCTCTACTTGGAGCTCCATGAACGATCTCACTTGCTTGAATGGTTAGGAAACAGCCCAGAACCACAAAGGGGAACTGGTCAATGACCTTAAGAGAGCTGGGACCACAGTAACAAAGGTTATTATAGTTACATGAGACATGGATTCAAATCCAGCCGAGCACCAAAGGTCCCTCTACTGCCAGAACATGTCCAGACCTGTCTAAAGTTCTCCAGAGACCATTGGAATGATCCAGAGAAAGATTGGAGAACATCTGGGTGTCAGAAACCAAAATGAAACCCTTTAGTGTAAAAGCAACTTACTGTGTTTGGAGAAAGAACTACATACCTACCGTGAAGCAGGGAGGTGGAGACATCATGCTTTGGGGCTGTATTTCTTCAAACGCCACAGGACAACTGATCTGTATGAAATAAAGACTGGATGGATCCATCCAACCCTCGATTTTACAACGTGACAATGAACCCCAACACATCACCAGGGAAACAAAGGAGTCTCTATATAAAAAGCATTTCAAGGGTTTGGAGTGTTCCAGCCAGTGTCTGGACTTCAGTATACTATAGAATCTGATTTAAAGTCAGTGTTTTTCAACATCCCCACATAATCAAAGCTCTATACTGTAGAATCGACCAAAACAGCAGCTTCAGTTTAAACCTAGTGAATATCTTTTTTGCCAAACAGTTACATTACAAAACAATGAGGTGAGTTTTTATTATTTAAAAAAAAAAGTATTTTCTGCTTCATTGTGTTATTAAATTACTATTTCTTTTCACATTGTGTCTCTACCATTTAAAGCACATCTTTTACTGTGAGAAGGTGCATGATGTCACCAGACTTAGAGCTGTCGATCTTCTTCCACTCAACTTACAAAGGCCAAACTGCACTGAAAAAGTTATAGTTGCTCAGGTTCTGGTTATCATCTTTAGGTGTGTTCATGTTACCGACTGATTCATGTAACTTTACAGTAAATCAGGTAATAAACACTGATTTCAGAAATAGCTAACAGTCATTAAGCCCAATAGGTTTGTTTTTGTCGATGAAGCTAGTCTTGATTTGATGTGGGTCGGGTCACTGTTGTTTTGAGATACTTCAGTGATAGCTGTAGTTCAACCCAATAACAGGATTTGACTACGACGGTACATCATATTGAAGCAGTGCAGTCCTGCAGGGGGTGGGGGTTGCAAAATGCGTAGGCAGGTGGAATCCTACTAAACACAGATCAGTGAATTTAAGGTAAAGGTCAATAGGAACAGGGCTGCGGTTAGAGCAGAGTGGGGGAGGGGCTTCTCTGGAGGTGGATTTGCAATGGGGGGGGGGGGGGGGGGGGGGGGAAGTGATCTAAAGTGCAGCCGAGAGTGATTTTGTGCACAGCATGTGTGCGTCACATTAATATTCCTTCTCGCCTTCAATTAACAGTTAGCCGTCACACAAGCCCCTCCCCACCGGACACACCCCGCCTTTGTGCCTACCAACGGTATGAAAGACCTAGATCATGAGGCACTAATGAAAACGATGGCCTCAACCCCCCCAACACAGAAAGTCACCTGTTTGATAGAAATAAAATCTAGTCAGACTTGAGCTTTTATTCTTGTTGTGCATTTAAAGGTCAAAGGCAGGCATCGATTAAACTGTTAAGTTTCCCCAGTTGCTAACAGAAATCCCCACTGGTTATTTTCATTGAATTAAACTATTTACAATGAGAATATGAAAAATACATTCAAATTTTCTAAAAAATGTATTGATTTCTGTTCATCAAAATTATTTTCATAAACAAATTGAGGGAAGAGGCTATTGCTATTAAAGATATTTATTCTGAATGTTTGGTTTTCATGACCATAAAATATTTTAAAACGCAACTCCTCTTTTTTTAATATTCAGTTTGAAGCAAAACCAAACAATAAATCATATTCAACCTTTGAAAATGGTTCCTGAACCCAGAAAAAGTGAAAATGAAATCTTAAATTAGAGCAGAAGAAAAACAAAGATTGAAGGTCAAAACATTGTGATAATCCATCTGAAAGACTGCTGGCAGAATTGTTGAAGTAAAACATTAAATGAGAAGTTTGGTCAGGTTTTCCATTTTAATCATTTTTATTTTCAGTAATTAACAATAAATTACTTTAATCCTAAGTATTTTAGGATTCAGTGGTGCTTGGCTCCTGCAACAGTTCAAGTCCACCTTTGAGAAGGTCACATAAAAAAGGGTCACATGACACTCCCACCGATTCACGAGGATCTGGATCATGACAGCGGTCCTTCCACCTTTACTTTCCTTGAAGCTGAGCTTTCCAGTCGGATGTCCAGGTAACGCACACGCTGAGCGAACACGTGTCGCAGCAGACCAGCACGGTTCTGCGAGTTCCCTCCTCCCTGTCCTCCCGCTCCGTCTCCTCCTCCACCTCCTGCTCAGAGATGCTGAACGCTCCTCCGCAGCGACAGGCATACACGTACATGCGGTCCTCTGAAAAAACACCCGCTCAGTCAGAGGAGATGGAGCTGCTGCGTCTTCCTCGAGTTCATGTAGATTCAGAAACCACTGAGACTCTTTTCTGCTGTATTAGGATTGGGTTGATAAAATCGATTCATCGGTATGAATTGATCTAAGCTTAATAAATCAATAATCGATCCATAAATATAAAGAAAGATCTATCATATAAAGCTAAAGTCTGATATCTTGAAGCTAACATTTAATGGAATTTCCCATAAGAATGATAATGCTAACGGTCAGTTGACATAAACCTGCATCATTTCTCACAATTTCTTGGTTTACACTCTCTTCCACTAGCTTACAGCTTCAAAAGCCTAACCTAACATTAGCGGTGCAAAAAAATAGTGAGAAATATTGGAGCTGTCCAGCCGTACAGTTTTGAGGCAGATGCAGCTCAGACGAGGAAATCAAAGACGTTCATGGATCTATATGCCTTAACATGGATCCATCAGAATAGACAGGAGCAGGAGCTTGTGACTTGTCAACTCTAGTTTGTACGTCTCACAAGCTGTTCACTGGATCCGTATTTTTAAGCCTTGAGCTGTCTTCGGCGGCAGAAAATAACACATGGGCTTTAAAGGGTTACCAAACAGAGAAGTCGGAGGATGACTCCACCCACAGCCGAAATTTGAAAATTCAGTCAAAGGGGTGGGGCTTGGGAACAGGGCTGTTATCATTGCTGGAGCTGCAGAGCATGACGTAGGACTTCTAAAACTTACATGGTTTGACCAATCAGAAAATTCAACTGTAATACATCGTTTCAACCTGTAGGGGGCAGCACACAGGTGGTTTTTGACTAAATTTTCAAGAATTAAACAATTTTATTTTAATTTGTCAAAAATTTGGCAACGACCAACAGACAGCACTTTTAAAGACCCATTTATAAAAGGTCAACAGCCAAAAAATGTTTGGTTTGGTTACCCTTTACAATACTGTAACTCAGCAACTGAAATCTGCTTCTCTTTGCTTTGGAATCTGCTGGAATTACATTAGTTACATAGAACAGCTACGTAAACATTTGAAGAACAATGGAACTAAAGTTCTAGTGTTACAGGGTTAAATGAAACTTTAGTCACAAGCAGAAAAATCCTTTCACCTTGGAATTTTGGGCATTTTCACTCAGGACTGTCTGGTTCATACTGGGTTTGTCTCACTTGTTGGTTCTTTTTCAGCAAATAACAAAGATGCTGCAAAATGTGTCAGTGATTTGAGGGTGAAGGTCTTTAATAATAAATTAGTACAATTAAAAAATATATCTTTAGTGAATTTCCTTCTTCATGCTTGTTTGTTTAGGGTGAAGCAGCCCTTTACAGAAAGCAGTGAGCCCCAGTTCCGTGTGGTTTTGTTTGCTTCCACAATTCAATGTGTAATTAAACCAAACATAAGAAAGTTGTCAAAAAAATAAAATAAAATTGCACTATTTCCCGCCCAGTCTACATAAGTCATCTAGAGTGAAAGTTTCCTTTTTTTTCCCCCTAGAGTCTGATGTTATGAGGTCATATCGCAGCAGTTCTTACCCAGGTCAAAGTTCATGTCCTCTAGGTGAACTGTAGAGTCCACTGGGCAGTCTTGTGTCAGCGCCTCAGCTGCAAAAGGACAAATCAAAACTGTGAGGTTACAGTACTTAAAACATACAAAATCACCTTTTTGCAACTTTTAAGTGTTATAATGTTCAATCCTCACTAAAAACAACCCCTGCAAGAGAGTGATGATTTCTGGAAGAAAAAAAAAAAAAAAAAAAAAAGTATTTCAAAGATGGCAGAACACCCCTTCTCTTAGACGCGAAAAACACAGAGCTCTTCCTGGAACGCTGGCCCCCAGTCCTTCTCCACATCCTGGGAGCGGAGCGGGACGTAGGGCGGATCACTCTGTCTGGCTCTATATGTCAAGGAGAACCTGCTTGTGGATAAGCTCCGTTGCAAAGGTGTGTCAAATGTGAGGCCCGGAGGCCGGATCCGGCCCGTGGGTTAATGAATGAATGAATGAATGAATGACTAGTTTACTTTCCACACATTTCCAGGCATTATGTAACAGTTTCAATTCAACAATTAAACAATAACAAAAGCAAACGCAAACAAAACATGAAATCATGGAAAAGTCTGAAATAACCGGCCCTCCAGATCATTTTATATTATTATTAAACAGTCTGATGTTATCTTGTATAATTGTGACAGGATATATTTTATGGAAAGCAAAATCTTTTGGGATATTTATAAGTTCATTTTTAAATGACACACAAGAAAATAAATTTGAAGGTTGTTCCTTTGAACATTTACTTTATTTCTAACTTGTATAATTTTGACAAAGTATTTTATCATGGAGGGCAACATATTGAAAGTTAGTTAAGGTTTAAGTTGATTTATTGTGGAATAATATTCTTGTTTGTTATTATTCATATTTATGGTAAAAAGTAACGTTTTTAAACAATTTCGTTTTTTATGTGTTTAATAAACGTTTGTCCTACTGTGTGTTTTGGATTTGCCCTTGTGTGATGAGAACAAAGTGTTGAGTGTTTTTTATGTTAATTACCGGGCATATCTGTTTGAAAAGTGGGAAAATGTCAAAACATTTTTCACAATTGAAGTTTAAAGCGGCTTATAAGAAAACTCTGATGACGCAGTATTCTAGCAGCATTTAAACACATCACTTACACACGAATCACACACATAAGATATGTACCGTTAGTTTTTAAGCTAGTTTAATTTTAAGTTGTGGGTGTATAAATCGTATTTGTATTTTTTTGTACATGTAAACACACAATTGCAAGTACAAACAAAACGCATGAGTTACAAATCGAGAATCATGCACACACAAATCAGATGAGTCTATATTCTCTCCAAAGTAAAGCTCAAGTCAAAGTGCTGCAGCTGCACAACAAGCCAACATCATCATCCCCCCACCGCTGTTCTTGGTGTGACGTCATTAAGAAATTGTAGATCTGCTCGTCTCTGCGGAGGGTTCCCCAAAAACTCTTTAGGCTTTATACATTCTATAGTGTTGAGATCTGCAACGGCCTGGTTTGATATGACCGTAAGCTTTCGATTAAACATCATATCGGTGTGTTTTAGTGTTGCCGTTCAGCTGCATTGATCCTTAAATATTTAACCTTCCATGAAAGCTTGAGTCTGTCTGTATATTTTGGATCTCCTCTGAAGTGTCCTGGAACGTTAGTTTTAATCTGATGTGAACCAAACCAAAGGATGAGGAATGAAGGACAGACAGATGTTCTCGCTCTCTTTACAGGTCTTTCCTGAACTGTAACAGTCATTATCGGCTCGTGCGGCTGTGCAACCATAATGACGCTGAATAATTAGTGCGTCACTTTTAATTAGCGATACACTGAGAGAGCAATAAAAGCTGCTAAACTTGTGATAATTTAAGGAGGTTCAAACGACGATAACAGAAGGACAAACAGGAGCGTTGAGATGCCGATGCAGAAACAGGAAGTGAACTTCTCTCTGTGGACCTGCATCACCTGAACACAGCATGCACTCAGTGCAGGCGTCCACGTCCAAACTCATGCAGACAGGAACAGTCGTACTGGATCCTGTTCCACATCTGGTTTGGGTCAACCATGATTCAGTGACTCATTTTTACAGAAAATGTCAGCATCTGACAGCCTGAACCAACTCCTCAGGATCAGACTTTACTCTAAAAAATTAAAGAACCCGACACTTTTTTCACTTTTTTATGCAAACGTTCAGAACCAGAGATGCTTATGGTTTGTTTTTGGTCATTAAAGAAAAAAAGGCTAAAATCTGTACAATTAAAATTGTAAAGTTAAAATTAAAAAAATTAATTTAAATAATAAAATGGATTCATAGTGTGAGTACAGATAGAAGTCAAGCCCACCTCTCCTCTGAGAGTCGTACTGCCTCCTCGTGTTCTGGTCGCTGAGGATCTTCCAGGCTGCATCTACTTCCAGAAACCTGCTCACAGAAGACTCTGCTGCTGACGAGTGCTCTCCCCCTACACGGTCCGGGTGGAACTGAGGACACAGTTCAGCATCATAGTGACTTTGGAATACATAAATCTGTACGATACACTGGGGCTGCACAATATAAAGAAAACTTGTAATGTGTCGCATTGGAGATATATATTGTGACGACTTACAATATATGAACAAATAGCATAAACAAAAGAGAACCAATAAATAATTTCAATTTCACTAAAACAGTTTTATTTTGAATAAAAGTCAGCATAACTTAAACTATACTTTAAATGATCCTCATTATATCCATGATAGGGCCCCATTCAATTAGTTGAATGGGTAAAGGGCTTTAATTTATTTGTTAAATACTTCAAGCTGCTTTTGTAAACATTTGCGGTAACAATTTTTATTCACAGTTTAGGCCTCTTTTTGCAATTCGTGTATTTCACATGCTAGATCCACGCCGATGAATGTAAAATTTGTAGTTGTGCAGCCAGAGCATGAGGTGTTCTAATATATGAAACTTTTTTAAAAAGACAAAAAGACTCTTACCTGCAAGGCAAGTTGCTGATATCTGCGTCTGAGCTGCTGGACTGAGTCTGAGGGGTGGGCTCCCAGGACGGCGTACAGGTCCGTCTGCGCCGCGGCACACATGCCTGCAGCCGCAACGTATGATGGCTTCAGCCCACGCTTAGCATTTCCAAAGACTTCAGAGAAAAAAGGAAAACACTGACATTAAAATGAGTGAATACAAGCAGGATAAAGAAAGAATTGACTCAAAACTGTCAGGAGGCTCTCCAGACCCCCAAATGGATGAGTATCATTGCAGACAATAGAAACAGACCACATCTGACCTAGGTCAGATCTCACTGAAGACCATAAAGATGCCATGAAGACAGGAGTTTCCCTCTATGCCTCTCATGTTTTCACTGTAGCTCATCAGATCAGATAAGGAGATCAAGAAATCAAAGAGGGCTGAATGGAAAGTACAACACTTTTTTTTTAATAAAATAAAAAAAGAAAGAAAGAAAACATAACACTGGTTATAGAATAAACCACAAAAGTACACCAGTGTATCAACTCTCTGTCTTTAGCTGTTTAAATTTCATACCAAAACCTTTAGGCTACATGATGGTTTACTTTTAGAGCTGTCATCTGTTGTTCAGAAGTCAAAAACAAAATTCCAAATTTTCAGTTTTCCAACAACTAACAGTTGGAATGGTGAAAAACGTTCTGTGTTTTGCAGAGTTTTCCCAGCGTTTCACTCATTTTAGTCATTTTGAAGAATTAATTTTATGCTCATTATAATGAGTAGAGAAGCTTCAATAACTGTCCTCTTAGTGAACCAAGAAGTCCAGCAGGGTTTGCTCAAAAACAGAGTTTGCAGACCATCAGCTCTTCACATTTTACTTTAAAAATGTCCTGATTTTTAAACTACTGCAGTTTTATTTTTAATCAGAATTAAACTTCCGCAAAGTTCTCAAGCAATATTAGTTAAATTTGTAATAATTTTAGTCAGTTTAATAAAGTTTTGCCATAATTTAAACTTCAAAAGCAATATTACATATTTTAGCTTATTTTACAGGATGGATTCTGGAAATGTTTATATATTTTTTTACTATTGGATACTTTGTTCTTAACAATTTGACTTTGTTGACTTCCTGTTTTAACTCATTTACAAGGATTATATGAAGAGAAACATTTTCCTCTAATGTTCTGAAATCAGGTCTGCTTTTAGCTAATTTTTGTTATATTTAATTTTTTCAAACTTCCTCAGTTATCTTTAATCTTCTTCATAGACCAACATCTTTTTGAAAGCTATTTTATACCCAAGAAAATGTCGTTTTTAACAACTGCTTCTTTGGTTTTATTTTGTATTTTTACATTTCTGCAAACCACATTTATTGTTTAAATGTTTGGACTGTGATTCTGTGAGGAAGACTCGAATGTTTCTGCTGAGAATTTCTTCAAATGATCTATCCATCAATAAAATAACAACAGTTGTTACTTTTTTTCTGAAATGTGACTTCCTGTCATCATAAGATTAAATATGGATTTTAATTTTTAAGTTTAATTTGCTTTGTTTTAAAATACCTAAATATAGCTAACCACTGACTGATACGTCTATTGCTAAAAAATAAAATAAAATAATAATAATGAAAACGAATAATTGAATGAACATTATTTTGAAACAGATTTAAAACAAAAAAATAAAAACAAATAAAAACAGACACGGTGGAGCTGCGAGACTTTCAATTGAAGCCAACAGTACCAGAACCAGTGGTCCAGAACCTCGTCAATGACCCGTGAAGTGACCAGAGAAAAAAACTAGCCTCTTATGAAACCAAGGAACTGATGTGAGACTGAAGGTTCTGAAAGATATTTACTCACTGTAGTGTAACTTGTCCAGTACTCAGGTTCTGACAGACACAGAGTCCAGTTCCGGAAGCTCTTCACAAATTGGCTCGCGCCCGCTTTTATTTGTGCTTTTACTTTGAAAACCGAATCATCACCAACAATGGCAGTAATTAAGGCTTTATTCCAACTCCCAGCTAAGGCGAACCTCAGTTTTTCTCTGTTCTTGACTGCACGAAAAGGAATCAAACCAAACCAAACCAAACCGCAACACTCCGGTCCTTCCGCTTTATAGGTCCCTGGAACTCCAATGACTGAAGAAAATAGTTCCGCTGTAATAAACTTTTGTTGAACAACAAAAATAACGACGACAATATTCATCACAATTATAAAACAACTAAACAGAATTTATTATTTATTGAGAATAACTCACAAAGTAGAATGGAGTAAATCATTTTGCTCATTAGTAAGGAATACATGCTGACATAAGAAATAATAACAATATTCACTTCTAGGAAAACTACTGAAATGTGGAGGGGAAGGGAATAGGTACGGATTTTAACTTTTAACGAAGAATGCACACATTAAAACAAAAAGAAACAAATCAAAGATAGGTTAATGGTTGAGAAAGCAGTCCATTTGTCCCTTCATTCTTGAGGCTACTTTTTGGTGTTTTGGGCACATGAAACAATGGATTGCTGGACATCAAACAGGAAATGTCTCTCAGTGCAATACCGTCTGAATTTAACTACACATTTAATCATGCACATTCCTTACCCCACATTCACAGATATAAGCCCGCATTGAGTTGGGTATCGATTCTAGAAACAATTCGATTCGAGCCTGAATCAATTGGATTCAGATTTTTTTTTTCAATTCTTTTGATTCTTCAGTTAAATTCAATTTTGAGTTTACACATTTATACACATTTGTTTAAAAAATCATTAGTAATCTACTATAGGCCTATGATTTGAATATATTTATTTTAATCTGATACAGTTCACATACTGTAAAATGTATTAGTGAAATAATGAGATTTAATAGCATAGAGTATAACATGGTTTGTCAAAAGAAAAAGCTCTAACAAAAATGTTCAGATCATAACATTGTAAATATTGTTCAGGCTATAAGAGGACACCTTATTCCAGAAAAAGAAGACAGAATGTGTAAAAAAAAAAAAAAAAAAAAGTGCTTTAGACCACAAATGGTTATTTTAAAAACATTTCCTTAAAAGAGTTTTGGAAATTCATGCCTGTCAGTTGATAAAGATGTTAATTTAGTCAGGGATCTATGTTTAGGTCGACCTAGCGTTAGCCGTCCTACGGGAAATTGTGCTAAATCGATTTATATTTTTTATACATTGATTATTGATCTATTAAGCTTAAATAGTGTCTGTGTCCCTGTGGTGCTGGTTTTGGTCCTTGCCCTTGAGCGCTGAGTTTCTTCAAAATTCCAATCATGGGAGAGCCTGGTCAGCCCATGTTTACCATGCTCATGGGGGACCCCCACTTCTCTTGGACGCATGTGGGTGGCCCCTGCCTTGGAGGCGAGCGGTTGCCTAGAGCACTGGGAAAGTCTCTGTTGGGGGCCCTGGTTCGTACCTGGAGTTGGGCTGGGAGGGGGTTCCATCTGGTCCAACAAGAAATGTATACAAGCATAATTAATATAAATAAAGTTTAGACTTAAATTCTAAATGGGTTTATAGAAATATTCACATAGTGTGTCTGAAGATCCATAAGCCTCTATTGTTACTGTAAAATCTGTCAAACACAAGAGGCCTCAAGCTCTGTTTACTCAGCTGCTGGATAGGGCAAGTTAAAAAAAAAAAAGTTAGAACTGTAAAGATTTTTTTTTTAAAAAGTGCACACTTTTGTTTATTTATGTTTGTGCTGCATAATTTTGTGTCTTTCTTTTTATAGTGTGATGTAGCGGCTGGCATTTCTTGTTATTTACTTTTTTTTTTTTATTGACATGCTATAGGTCTGGTTCCCTATCTATATTCCATGTTGTCTTTCCATATGTTTTGTCAATGCCATTTTGTTAAAAACAATTTGTTAATTTTAAGTTTTTTAAAATATAGATTTACCAAAAAACTTTAATTTAACAGAACGTTTTAGATCTTGTATTACATTGAGCTGTGCCTTTTTTTTCTTAGCACACACCAACACGGTTTCTCCACTTTTTAACATGTGACAAATTCAGTTGCATTGCCAGGGTTTATAATTTGAAATTTAACATTTCACTTTTTGTTTTGGGACAAAATTCCTCCCATGATAAGGCTCAGACAGTGGCAGAGTTGAACACTGCAACACGCTTTAGTCTTGCAGAGGCGTTGTCAGCCACAGTGAAGTGAAGGAATTTTTAGCAGTAATGAACCCAAACAGTTCACATGAGGAACTCCATTGTGTTTGTTATGACACAAAAAAGGAAAATGTGAGTTCTAAACTTTCATCTGTGTTGTTTTGCTTTGGTGGTAAACTCCATTGCTTCTTTCCTGAAAGTCCGATGTACTGTTAATGATTATTTTTGAATGAATACATTTTAAATGGTGTGTTTTTCCTCTCCAGGCAGGCAGGAAAGAGCAGTATGTGACCACATGCTGGGATATGTGTCCGAGCAGAAATGATCTGTTAATTGAAATGGGATCAGAAGGGGAAGAGGTGCTACTGTGACACCTACAAGCCCTCTTCCTGTCTGTCACTTTGTGATTCCTAACAAGACTTTGACGGCAAAAAGGAGAGCAGAAAGACACGGGTGACTGACATTTTTATGCAGCTAATAATTTCTTCATTTTTGGTAAATTAAGACCAATTAGTAAAGTGAAAAGAATTCACTAACCGAAAGGAGGGTCTAACTAACCAATTATTCAAAAGAAAAAGGACTCAGAACACGGGTCCTGTGTCACAACCAGGCAAGCAGGATAGAACCCAGATGCAGGAAGAACCACAAGTGAAGATGTAGCAAAGTCCCAAGGTTTTATTCACAAAAGACATAACTGGGGAACATAAACACAGAACTTATTAGCAAAGTGCAGGCAGCTGTGACTTCTACAGGTGATCCACAGGAGAATGGGTGGAGTCAAAGCCAGCCTTCAGAGAAACTAAAGAAAAAGAAAAATGCAACAAAAGAAAAACAAAATACAACGATACTCCCCTTACAAGGTCCAGCTACCACACATGTTGAGGCTGGTATGGGAGAGCACGATGGAATTGGGCAATTAAGTCTTTGAGCACCCACTGGTGATCAGCTGAACCATAACCATCCCACTCTACTGAATATTAAACTCCCCATCCAACCCTCCAAGAAGCAAGAAGATGACGGACTGAGCCGCTTGTCCACATGTCCTTGTACAGGTGAACTACCAGATAGGGCTGAAGATCAGTCCTTAGCCAGTTTGAGTTTGCTTACATGAGATATTGGATGGATCCTCAGGGTGGAAGGAATTTCCAACTTAACTGCAACAGTGTTCATTTTTTGGATCCCTCTTTCAAAGGCACATCAAAAGAAGAAAGCCACACTCCCACCTTATATTCTGGAGCAGCGAACAATTGCCCGATAACCACTGTAGAAAGCCTCTCTGGGTTCCTCAGAAATTGTTCTTGAAAGGTCCTCCAGGTATGTTGGCAGTGCCTTACCAAAGCTGCATGACCAGTTGTGGATGTGCTATGGGCTGTCTGGACAGGAGAAAAGCCTGTGGAGTTGACCAGAGCATCATGGGAGCATTCTGCCCCAGATCCTGGTTGTAGCACTCTACCTGACCTTTAGTCTGAGGATAACCCAGAGCTCAGACTGACTTTGATCCAAAGGAGTTTGCAGAGCTGTTTCCATACGGCTACAACAAACTGAGGTCCCTGGTCATAGGTAATGTTTTCAACTGAGACACAACTACATTTAGTTCTTTTGCAGATGAAAACTTTGACCAATCTACAACATGAATCAACTTTGAAAAAATCTGCCATCAATGATCAAAATAATGATTTTACCTTTTCATCTGAGAAGTCCAGTGAAGTCTAAAGTAATATAGGACTACGGTCTGGAAGCCATGTGAGGCTGTAGGAGTCTAGATGGAGGGGTTCCTGGAAACTTAACACTAGCATACACAGGAATGGAAGTTACAACACCCCTGATATCAGATGACATGGAGTGCCACCAAACCGCTTGATGGGAATTTAGTCTCTTGGCAGAACAGATGTACTCCAGGTTTTAGTGGTCCATCCACATCAAGAGGAGCTCTGCCAGTTTAATCAGACAGTATGATGCTGCTGGAAGTGGGGTGGGGGTGGGGGACAACAGGATGGGCCATGGCACACTAAACATTGCCTTATACTGTTTTTGTTGGGTTATTTACTACCTTTCAAAATATTCTTTTTGCATGTATTCTTTTAATATGTGTTTCAATCTGTGTGAATGATCTGAAGGGTGTATGAAGCAGAAGATTCCCATGGATCAATAAAATATCTAATCTGATCTAAATTGTCAAAAATTATTTATTCTAACAATCAACCTTGACCTGTAGAGGCAGCAATAACATGAATGTTTAGAGCAGAAGAAGAAGGGAGGGTGATGGAGAAGACAGGTGGATGAAGCCTCAGGTGGATGTAAAAACAGATGAATTTGCCTCTGGAAGCAGAATGAAACAGGAAGAGAAGCTTAGCTGAATATAATTTGAAACATCCAAGCTAATCGCATGATTACAAGATTTAAAAATCTGTGTGTGTTTGTGGTGCTAACACTCACATGTAGAGCAGCTGGTCATTAGAAATGTGTGATCCAAAGAAAGCACATAGACAACAATAACAACAGCAGCAGTCTCATTAAAGTCAGAAAAGAACAACCAGGCAGAGTAACGCACACACGCACACACACCTGCCTACCTGTGTGTGATCACAAACCTGTTGTTAATTACAAAAGACAAATAGACATGATAAACAAGCTGAATGATACAAGCACTTTTAATGTGGTGGTTAGAATCACTGACCCTCACACTGTCCCTGTAGTCGATCCGAGCGTGCAGACGGACTGACGGACAAAGTCTTCAAGAAAAGAGAGAACAGATGTTCATTAGAAAGGTGTCATCTAAAATAACAGTAATCAACTATTTCAAAAACAACAACACACAAAGAGCCCTCTCATTAACTGAATCTTCCTACCTCTGTTATTGTCTCTAAGAAGCAAACTCACAGATGGCAAAAATGTTATTTCTTCGATTTACCCACTGAGGTGTGATACTGCTCATGGGCGCATCGGCTCACGTTGTCTCGGGCCTGAAAGGGCTTTTGAGATGAAGACTTCAATCTTAATCATTGGTCCCACTGAACGCCAGTGGAGTGGATGTGGAGCGAAGCTGCACGAGAAGAATGAAGTGGAAAATATAGTTATCGGTCAGATTGATCAGTCCAGCTGTCACAATACAGACTTTCAACAAGCCAAGAACCCCACTCCAGGTCGGATTCCAGGAGTGATAGCTGAGGATCTTCATTTTACCCACAATTCAATGTGAATTAACAAAGATGCAGAAGAATTCCAAGTTCAGTAAAGACTTTGATCCAAAGAATGCATTAAATACGACAGCCTTGTTGGATGCTTTCAAATGTGGTTTTATAAAAAAAAAAAAAAAGAAGAAGATTTTTGCTTGCACAAAGACAATTCCTCAACTATGTAGGAAACAAAAACATTTTACTTTTGTAAACCTTTTGAGTATGTCTTTTTTCAAATCATTGTGAATCAGGAGCAGACAAAAAATGACATTTGCAAAAGAACATATGAGCGACGTACAAAAGCTGCTGGACAGGAAACAAACTCTCTGCTCTGCTCTGGGGAGGGGAAAGGGGGTGGGGTTGCTCCACACAAATGAAACTGTTTCCAAATCAGAGGAGAATTTCTTATGAACTCCTGCTGCTCTGCAGAAACTATGACCTAGAAAATGACACTGTTTTTTTTTTATTTTGCCAAGAAATTGAATAATTATGATTAAAAGACAACTGGGAATGATTTTACAATAGATGATTGGAGTGACGAGTTCTATTCAAAATGAAGTTTGAAGTTCAGTATGCATTAGACTTTAAAGGTTCCTGACATTCTGCAGTATTTACAGTTTTTATCAGCTCTTTCTTAGTATCAAGCATCCTTCGATCTCAAGTTCTTTCCAAATAACAATACAGAAAGTGTTTGACCTGCAAGCTACAGGTATGTTGGACCATTGTAGCTGTTATCACAAACGTGTGACCAGGCCAAATCTGAAACATAACACGGATGTGCTTCAAACTCCCATGAAAACATGTTGTGATGGGCAAAGATCACGTGCTCTCCCCACATTGGAGTTGAGTAAAACAGTTTCTGTAAGTGCATTCATCAAATCCAAGAAATCTTCCTCCTCAGAGAGGCGTTGCATTCCAAAATGAAGAACCTTGGAGAGAGGAGAATCAGGTGCATCTCTGTGTCACATCCTGGCTGAGCGCCGCAGAGAGACACGAGTAAGCAGAGCCAGGAGGCATGTTGGCATAATGAGAGAAGTTTGGCTTCCACCTGCTTCCCTCGCACGGCCTGATAAGATGTGTTTGATTGCTGGCTGTGGATTGTGCTGTGAAACTCATCAAGCTTTAGTCAGTTCGCCAACATTTCTGCAGCTTGAATTGCAAGAAGTATCCAGTAGATACATTAAAGGGTGACCAAACAGGGAAGTTGGAGGTTGACTCCACCCACAGCCGCAATGGGAAAATCCAGTCAGAGGGGCGGGGCTTAGGGAACAGGACTGTTATCATTACTGGAGCTGCAGATCATCATCTTTTTCTGCATTGTTCTTCTTGGATGAAATCCTATTAAAAAAGTCCCAGCCTGTTAACTAAGACATTCATTCATTCACAGCTGTCTGTCAGTAAAACAAAGGAGATCTCAGACTTTATTAACTGCAGGAACATAGAAAAGCTATTACTGTTTCAATGAGACGCCACTGGGAGGGAAATGAACGTGACATGGATGAAAGCAACAGTGCACACCGGTATATCATGTCATCAGCAAAATTTCCATTTGTTTTGTCCAAAGCGAGCCTGCTGTTTACCATAGGAGTTAAAACATTTGGGGGAAACGGTTCCGTAAAATCCAGTAGCAGAAACAATCATTTAGCACTTCACTCCCCCTGTCTCTGTGAGAGAAACCTGATTATACTCCACTGGATTGTTGCGCTCACTGTTCACCAAAGTGCACACACACACTGTTAACCTGTGTGCTGGCATGAGTGTGTTAGGAGTGAACTGGGTGTTAGTTGGAGCGCTGAAGCATAAGTGCAGGGCATGTGCGGGAACTCGTGCATGCAGTAAACCAATTCTACGTGTGTGTGTACTGAGGCGTTCACTTGTGTTAATTGGAAGTGTGTGTGAATTCAAAAAGAGCTTTAAGTTTATTAAAAGTCTGATAGGTGATAGCTTAGTCTTTCATTTCTTTTCTTCCAGTTTCTTCCAGGGAGCAAACTTTCCCTAAGTCTGCAAGTGAGATGAAGGCATTAGTTTCTACATTGCTTCCTGACAATTAGTTTCTCTCGTCAAACTGGACAAAAATTCACACAGTACTCAAAAATGGTCTGGATTGTCATGTCACCCATGGCAACCTGTCAAAACGGCAAGAAATAATTGCTTTTCAACCATGTGATGCTGCTGTTTTTGTAGTTCAATACACCTGTGGAAGGTAACAGGATTTGGCAGCATAGTAACCCAGTTTGCTGTTAAAATGAAGAACTCAACCTTTGTGATATGTTACGCTAAGTATAACGTAAAAAATGTCTGATACTGTTACAGCCCTGGACCAAAGAGAAGAAAAAGAGCAGGCTTCAGGAACACACCCCACAGCCCAAGATCGTAACTAGTACTCCAAAAATGAATATTATAACAAAGATAGCTCCAAATAAAAATAAATAGATCATGTCAATAGCGGTTATTTCCACCATTTGACCTCAACGTCTCATGCTCATCTCTAACCTCATGATGATGTTCTGATGTCATGCCCTCCATTCTTCAGTAAGTGCTTCATACGGTTCTGCCAAGTCACTTCAGGTTGGGGAACAATCCTCCAGTTTTTGTTTCTGGTCCAGAATGTTCTTTGTGGGACATTGCTGGTCATACATATGAAGCACTCCCACTTCCTGAAGTCTGGCTGTGATAATTCTGGCACCATGTGGTGGAACATTATCCTCAATGAACAGAACGTTAGGGGGGTGCTGGTGGAATTGGGGGATGATGATGTTTTCACGATTACTCTGAGGTTAAGAACGTCTGTGACTGGATCATCAGCAAAAACCAAATCAGTTTTGCTCTGACTGTGATGGCTGCTCAGACAGTTCCACCTCTTCCACCAAAGCGAACCCTGGGTACCATATTGACCTCGGTGTATCGCTCAACATGCCTTTGACCATCATTTCTGTGCAAGGTGATCCAACACTCACCAGTGAACAGGACGGTAGACCATTGCTGCATTGGCATTGTCTTGGTATCCGCGGAGTGACATGCAACTGTCATCTACCATTCAAGCTAAAGCGATGGAGATGGTTGTAAATAGTTTGTCTGTAAACCCTAGAACCCTCACATCTGGTGAACGGGTCTAATTGTTCAAGTGTAGAGGTTCTTGGGTCACATCAAGAAGCTCCGTGGAGTCTGGTGGAGATTTCCCAACGTTCTTTAGCGTTCTTATTACATTTGTTCTCTTTCATAAGAAAAATGCTATACACACGTTAAAAACAAAATATATATATATATATATATAGATTTTGAGATGGGGACTTCAAATCTAATTTTGACAATTTCCAACTCTTCACAAATGGTAGAAAATGACAGACATGTGACATCCCTGTAATTCATCTCAGTATAACAAAGCTCACTGAATTGTTGAGCCCCCCACCCCTCCCATCCACCCATCATGGGGTGCACTCGCCCTTAAAAATGACTGTTGTCCTACAAATCATCTAATGAAGTACTTGTCAACAAGCACATTATTTTATTATGCTTCTGCTTTGGGTAATTTTCTGCTTCATAGTCTCATCGCTGTGCTCACTGAAGCGTAGATTCTCACTCTGCAATTAGACGTGGGCCTGTGACAGAAAGCTACTATAAAAAAGTTTGGGTCAAACTTTGAGCTGATTTTGTGTTTTTGGTGTCACTCTGAGTCCAACACCTTCATTCCAGCTTTGCTACACAAATAGAGCAGAACTCTGAGAACGTCCCTGTGACGTTTACTCAATTTGTGATTCTGAATATAGATATTGCCATGATGTGTACTTCTACTTAATACAAGTGTGTGTGATTGTTTAAGCTCTTTCTGCAGACTTTGCCTCACAAACAGAATCACTGAGCTCACAGTTTGCTTTGTTTGTGCCACTGTATCAAATAATAAAATGTGTTAAACATTGAGGTTTTCATTGTTTTTTTCATCTGCGTTTGCTTAAAAGCAATTAAACAATGTTGAAACAATGTTTGTTAAATTACAGTCATGCTTATAAATTTATACTGTATCTTGGATTTTGTGCAAAAAAAACATATTATGGTCATCTGTTGTGAATCATTAATAACTAAATAATAATGTTTTAATCATTCAAGTTTGTTGACGGTTTTGAATTTGAAAATAAGAAAGGCAAAATCTGTCATTAACATCTATGGCAGAGTTTCGAGTCACATTCTCCAACTTTTTTTTATCCAAACACACAGGGTGAACTGCACAATCTCGTCCTCATTGAAACACACGCATCTAATGAAGTGTAAACGGTCGTCGTTCCAGGCCTGTACCACACAAATGGAATGTGCTCTTAATGAAACATGTTCTGAGGCTCACGTACACCTCACAGGTTTAAAAGGTGTCATTTGTCCGCTTCAGTGGCTACGCTGAATATTCACCCTGACAGTTCTCACAAAGGAGACGCTGTGCAGAGGAGAGGAATCACTGTCAGAGGAAGAACAGAAGAAACATCAAGTCTGTAGCCAGCTTCAAACCAAGGAGCTGAAAGGAGTTAAAGATGATGCAAAGGTCAGAGAGAACAATGATTTTCACCGTCGCTTGCTGTTGAACAGAGATCAGTCTGTGTGTTGGTGTCTGTGTGTGCAGGGGTGTGTATGCATATGTGTGTACATGTATGTGTATGTTAAAGAGATATTTGTAAATTAGATTTTTTAGAGGGGATCTCATAAGTGGTTATAAAACCTCAGGCCACATGAGGGAGGAAGACAAGTATGTGTGTGCATGCGTTTATACGTGTGTCAGAGTGTGTGTATTGTGTGTCTGTGTGAACTACACCAGATGCTCTCATTTTCACCTTCAAATCTGTTAGTGTAGTATCAGCATGATGGGTGGTGTGTGTGTGTGCGTGTTTTTTTTTTTTTAGGGAAGTGTTTTGGCCCCATTTACCTGATTATCTCTAAAACTCACAAACACGATTGAACAAGAGGTATTTGTTGTAAAGTAATTTGAAACGTGTCGGTTCTGTAAGTTTGCTGCAGGTTCTCACCCCATGCTGGGGGTAAGATGCAGCTTCCCCAGAATTATAGGAGGTAAAAAAAACAAATGAGTGACTCAGACCAAGACTGCTAGTGTCCAGCCCCATGCTGCATTAGGGAGTAAGAGGGGAAAAAAACATTTTCCAGCAGGATCCAGCTCTGATGGATGAGTCAAAGTTTCAGGTCTTCTCAACTTGGTTTTGTGGGAGCAAGTTGACAGGAGGAAAGCTTTCATCCCACACCATCTTGAAGAAGATGCTCCAGGAGGTACAGAGTACTTCTGACTTTTTCAAGAGCTGAAAGAAAAAATACAGGTCTGACAGTAAAATTGTTTTCTGTCCTTTATGCTATTCTTAATTTTTATACTTTATTTATTTATTTGCAAACTATCTTTTGTGTTGACTGTTCTTCTTTTTTTTTTTTTTTTTTTAATTTATTTTTTGTCCTGTCTAACAGCTGAGCAAACATATACTAGCTGAGAGCCTGTAGTGTTGGGCAGATTTTACTGTTACAACAGGGATTTATTGAGTATAAATCTCTGTTGTTTTTCGTGCTAAACTTTATTTATATTGATTAATTTGTATTTTTTTTTTTTTGATCGGACAGAAAAGAAGAAGAGGGAGGTTGGGGAGGCGATAAAAGAAGGGGGGGTTTAGAGAAGAAAGAAGATGGCAGCAAAGGTAAGGCACATCATAAAACAACCAGGTCTAAATAGCAAACTGGAATGGGCGGGGCCTGTCTACACACATACCTGGTGGCTAAAATGTACAAATAAAGCCTTTCATTCTGTCACACATACTATTTTAGTTTGAAAGTGAGCTGACACCTGTGCTCAGGTGAGTGTTTATGTTTTGCTGAGGTGGATGATGATGGAATGTACCAAGGGGAGAGCGCCCAGTCACCCCCACGCCCCGACCCCCTGCTGGGACAATCCTAACACGTGGAGAGGATCCGCCCGCTAGGAAATCCAGCCAAACACCCAGACCAGGGCACTACTGTTTGCTGAAAGTGATGTCCAAGGTGCTAAGGTGCAAATAAAACCAGGGGGGGGGGGGGATCCATGCAGTGGCTACAGGAGGGGAACCACTGGCAAGTAGTCCACCCCCCGCAGCGCACTGCAATAAAACCACCCTCCCCTTCACCCTAATGCATGTTTGTATGAGGAATGGGGATAGGTTGGGGGCAGGTGGCAGACTGACCCCCGATGGTGGATCACCGTCCCCCTGCCCCCCCAGCGTTGGGCCCGAGTTGCCTCAGCCGAGGGGCCCCACCCCCCGAGAGCAGGCCACCAGGCCCCGCGCCACCCACCCCTGCAAGGAGGGAGGAGCCAAGAAGGAGCCAGTCTTAGGGACAAATCCCACCCCCTGTCCCAAAGTACCTCTTCTGTGGGCACAGGTCAGGCACCAACAGGACTGAGGTGGCTAGACCACCTAGGCCCCGTACCTAATGGGACCCCCCCGCCCCAGACCCCGCAGCAAAAGCGGGTTTCGCCCGGAGCAATGGCGGGCCCCAAGGGGTTGGCCCACCCCGCCCCAGAGCTCTTTTTTAAACTGCTGTAAATCCAGTTTCTCTGTGGGCATCATCATCCCACAAAGATTATGGTTGTGAACTTCAAGTCTGGATTTTTGAAGAACGCGATTTCCAATAAAATAGTTTTAAGGCTGATTATACTATCATGTGTGGTTTATAATATTTTATTCAAACTCGTGTCATGCGTTTCCATTGAAAATTAAATAAATTTGAACAATAATATTTGTGAAACTGGTTCATATTTTGCTTTGATTTTATCTTTTGGCTTAATTTTCAAATATTTTTTTTAAGTTGTTGATGAGACATATTAACTCCTATTCAGACTGCCCTGGAAAAAGTTGAAAAAAACTTCTGCTTCTGGATGATATCTGATTTCACTCCAAGTGGAACTTTGGTGACAATAAAAATGGCTGCAGAGCATCACATTTTTGTTTTCCTTCCATGTTTGGGAATCAAGACCTCATCTGCTTCATTACAAATTAATAAACAACTCTGTTCCTGCTCACCAACAGTTATCACAGCCATCCACTGTTCCATCGTGAGATCATGGATTCATTCATCTGCTGCTCCTGGTTGTGTCAGAGGAGAAGCGGTATAGAACCCAGTGGAGAAATCTGGAATGCGTTTTTGGCAAAAATGTTAGATTTTTTTTTAAGGATTAAAACAGCATCAAGACAGGTTGGATGTGTCTGTGTGTTTACTGGGCAATCTCTGTATTTCAGACGGAATGACAATCAATGGACTCAAATAACATCTAAAGTTAAATGACTTGGAAATACAATCGGTGCCTTCAGCTAACGAGGATGTCAGAACATACAGGCTACCTGTGTTTGAGTGTGCATGTATGGGAGAGTTTTTGTGTGTTTGTGCAAATGGGAGTCAGTGCATGTGTGAGACCTGTCTTGTGTGCTTGACTGGCTGCATGTAGACTTTGTCTTTTGGTCATTTAGAATGAAAGCCAGTGGACATGTGGGCATGCAAACACACACACATGCACACACACCCGTGTACCCTACCAGCAAGAGGCACTGGACTTCATATACATCTTTTATCCCCCACTTATCACTCTGCTGGGCTAAACACAGGGGTCATCTCTTTTTTCATTACTGCAGCCCCAGAGAGATCATTTTGCTCCTATATTTATTATGTGTTACAACAGATAAAGACTTTGTCGACACACATTATAGAAGAGCCTGTGGTGCTGTAGTTGAGTGGTCAACCGAAACATGCAGGTTCGGTTCCTGTTTTGCTCGGCCATGTGTCAAAGTGTTAGTGTTGTGTGGGACAGCCCTGCCACAATTAGTGTGTGAATTTGTGCATAAATGAGTAAATAGGACTGTGACTGAAAAGGGCTTTGGGCCTTAATGAGAAAAGCCAGACACCCGAGGATGGTAGTGTGAGGATGACTATAGTGGTGGTGGGGAGGAAGATGAAGAGGATAAAGGGAGAGCAGAGGACCAAGAGGTGGAAGTTGAAAAAGGAAGAATGAAGTCTGATTCTTTGGCAGGAGTTGAAACAGTGCACAGAGAGAGGAGCTGTGGTTTGGATGAGGAAGTCTGGAGCTGCAGAGAAGATCGTTGGAGTTGTTCAGAACATGGATGAGAGCTGAAAGACAGTGGTGAGATGTTCTGAAGGTGTGAAAGAGGAATTCACGGTGGAGGTG
Source organism: Oryzias javanicus (assembly GCA_003999625.1). Taxonomy (NCBI): domain Eukaryota; kingdom Metazoa; phylum Chordata; class Actinopteri; order Beloniformes; family Adrianichthyidae; genus Oryzias; species Oryzias javanicus. The sequence continues at coordinate 7,220,235 of CM012442.1, read as the reverse complement.
GGACTTCACCGAGGATCAGCTTTGAGCTCTTTCTTGTTGAAGGGGACCCGGCTGCCGAAAAGATGGCACCTAGATACCACTAGCCAAAAGTGGAAATTCCTCAAGTTTTTATTTTTTGTAACGCCTTTTATTAAAATGTTTTATTGTTAATAAACAGAATGAGCTTAAAATGGGTTAACAAAAAAAAAAACTAATAATTTTATTCCTTTCAAAACAGATGTCAAGAAAAGGTTGTGTTTTACACAGCAACTTTTTTTTCAGTGTTTAAGCTTCTTCAAGAACAATAATTTTAATGAAAAGCAGCTTTAAAGTGTTGCAAATCAGTGCAAAGCTGCTTTTCTGTGCAAATCATTTGATTCATGTTGATCGTGCAAGGAATTACTGTATTTATTTATTTATTTAACATTTGAAATCAAGAATGGGAGGATAAAGCCTCTTGAGATGAAACATCTCGTTTTCAAGAGGGTCCTCCTTTTCAAAAAAATATCAGGTACAACAAAGAATGGCAGAGAAGAAATATCAACATTGAAAACTTAACCAAACTAATTTGACGATAAAAACAAAACAAGAAATAAATAATAATTATAATATCAATGATAATAAATAATAATAACAACAACACTCACACATTCAACATTCATACGAGAACACCGGCTCACATAATACACCTCTCTCCTCATCTCAATTCATTACAAGAGATTACACAGGAAAAAAATAAATAAATAAATTAAAAAAAATAAAAAAATATATAAAAAATAAAAGAAATGCCTATACAACACACAATTAAAAGGCGATGTAAAATAAGAAAACTAAAAACAATGGCACGTGTGTTCAAAATGAACCAAAAGAGCTCTTCTAAAAGCTGAGAAGGACCTTATAGAGCGTAATGATGGAGAGAGGTTGTTCCAGTCATTTGGTGCCTAAAGCAAAATAGCAAATTTACCAGAATGTTTGTGAATTCTTGGTACACAAAAAAAACCTGGCTATTGTGGCGTAGATTATGTTGTGAAGTATAGGGTACCAAGCTGTTTCAAATAGAAAGGAAAGTCAAAAATAAATACATTTAAAAACAAACTGTAACCAGTGATATTGCCGTCTGCCCGATGGTGATAACCAGCCCAAACTATTATATAATGTACAATGATGAGTTGTATAAGGACAACGAAGAATAAAGCGGCAGAGACTGTTATAAATTATATCTAAAGAGTGTAGACAGGAGGAGGTAGCATTAAGAAATATGAAATCACCATAGTCCAATATTGGGAGTAGCAGTTGTGAAATTAGTCTTTTCCTGACTTGAAAATTAAAACAGTTCACTGACTGATAGAGAGTTTTGAGGTGGTAGGTTAGTTTATTTGTGATAGAGTTAATATGAGTTTGAAATGATAAATTAGGTTCTAACCAAATTCCAAGATACTTCAAAGATGTAGTAACCTCAAGACGAGAGGAGTCAAGAAAATGTAAATCAAGATGAGTTCCTTCTGAATTCATGGAATGTTTCTGAAAAAGCATGGAATATGATTTAGCTTTGTTGAGTATAAGTTTATTAGAATTTACTGTCAAAGGGCATAGATTTGACAGAGACATATCTGTTGTAAAAGGTTTCAAGCTTAAAATATAAATAAAAAAACTAAACAAACACAACTGTTAGTTAAATTCTTTCTTTTGACCAAAGTTTTTTTTTTTCCAAATTGGGGGTGAGGAGAGGAGTGGAAAGTGAACTTCTGGTTCTGATTGAAGACTTTTGGTTCTTACTTAGGATGTCTGGGTGCCATCTTGTTTCTGCAGCCAGGTCCTCCTGTTCTTATTTGCTGTGATGATGGACAGACTGACAGATTAGCTTAGGCAGGAACCTGTGTGGATCATGATGTTTGCAGATGACATTTTTCTCTATAGTGAGAGCAGGGAGCAGGTGGAGGAACATCTAGAGAGGTGGAGGTTTGCTCTGGAAAGGAGAGGAGTGAAGGTCAGCTGCAGAAAGATGGAGTATCTGTGTGTAAATGAGAGGAACTCCAGAGGAACGGTGAGGTTTACAGGGAACGGAGGCAAAAAGGAAGACCAAAGAGGAGGATTAGGGGTGTAGTGAAGGAGGACATGAGGGTAGTTGGAGTAAGTGAGGAGGATGCAAAGGAGAGTGTTAGATCCAAGGTTTCCCAACCATGGTTTCTGAGATCTACCATCTGTTTCACAGTTTCTCCAGTTATGCTGATTAGCAGACTTAAGTGTCTCCTTATTGTGGTTGAACACTGGATCCAGGTGATCGGCAGCAAGAAGTGCAGGAAGAGCTGGAAACAAGGTGAAGTGGATTAGATGGAAATGGATGATTTTCTATGGCGACCCGTAAAGGGAACAGCCAAAAGCAAAGAAGAAGAAGAATGTAGTTTATGCATGTGATTCCAATGCCATTCCAATTCCATGCAGCTGCACTTGCTTCTGTCTGAAGTGTCTTCTTGGAAACATTTCGTCTTTAAAGATTCATGGAAAAGCTCAAAGACTCAGAACGGTGAGTGCTGCTCAAAAGCAGCGTGCTGAGCAAAAGACGCAAACTTCTGCAGGAATAATAGGATTCAGAGCCGACACGATGACAGAAAGTGAATCTAGAGAAAGAGGGAAAAGGGGGCAAAAACAGTGAATGAGCAGAAGGAGTTGATAATTGTGTTTCTGACAGGGGAGGCAGAGTGGGGGCCGAGTTGCTAATATTGTATGTGATGTTGGTATTGATCAGTCACACAGTCAGAGAGGCAGGACGCGACATCATGACCTGACACCACGGCTAATCGAAAACTAATTCCCTGTCTCCATCATCATCATCATCATCACCTCCACTATTGTTGGCCTCGTCATCATCTCTCTATCCCAAACCACACACACCCCCACACACACCGAGCTGTGATCGACCAGGCCAGCAGCTATTATCTGCACAGATTTGGCCTGGAGAAAGATGTCTGTCTCCAGAAGACAGTTTTATGAGCACTGGTGTCAGAATCTGACAAGAAGCTCAGCAATATTCATGCCCAATCACCATCAAGATACTCAGGTCTGTGTTTTCTAACAGCCTGTTCATGCTGCTCGTCTCAGTCACTCAAGCAAAACAGGAATCAGCCTCATTATTAGTTCTCATTGAACAGTTATTTGTTGGAAACAAGTTCTTCAACAATGCAGATGAAGCCTCAGTCACAACTGCCCTCAGGGGTAGATACGGGGCTGTCTGCAGGTAACAAATGGGCAAACCTTTACGGGGTACACAGGTGGCTTGCATTAAGTTTTAATATCTTAGACAATCCGGTAAGCAAGTAGGGCAAAAATGTTGGAGCAGTAGGTGAAACACAGGCACGTCATATGGATTTGTTTTTTTATTTCTACCCCCTTGAACCCGTATGCGCTGTGTAAGGAGCCCGTTAGTGCACGCCGTGCATGAAGCCTGACTGTTAGAGATGATGAGATTAGACAATCAGAGTGTAGCTTGTGTGGGCATCCTATGGGCACTTAGATGTCACCTGTACACCTCGTGTGTGATGAATTTGTCCATGGTAAGTAAGAAAGCTTCTAACCAATCAGATTTTAGCCCTCACTTGTTGCTAGGTTCATGAAAGTCTGCCTTACGTTCATACAGTCAGTGCTGCCGTCCTCACTTCTGATTTTGAGGGCGGCTTTCCATAAAAACACTGCTGATTAAACAATTGCCTTATTTGGATTAAACACATTTACGCTGATTTAATAAATCAGACTTTGAATTTGATTCTCTGTAGCTTCTTGAAGGTGGAAGATTATTGGACGGTCAAAGCTTGCGCTACCAAAAGCTAACTTCTTCTGTACTTCAGGCTGTAGACAGTAGCTTCACTTGACTCGTGTTTTAATAACTCACTGTTTTGCAGTTAACAATAGAAGAAGGCAGATAAGTTGATTTAGTTGCGGATTCATTGCGAAAGCCAATCCTAAGATGGACTTTTCCGGAAAAACTGGACTTCGTCAAAAGAGGCCGAGCTAGCGAGCCTCTCAACAAGGAAAATGATTTATCCACCACTTTCAACCTTCCAGTAGTTCTGTCTGAGAAGGGTAACAGAATTTTGTGACAATGTTGAGCATCAATTGGGCCAGTATGAAAACTTCCACACCGCCACTGAACGCATCATGGCTGCTCTGAACACATTAAGGTGCAGCCTCTCACTACTGTAACAACAGCTTTACGGCAGGATTTCTGACATTATCGTTTCCCAGACTAAAAAAAGGGTTTCAGGACCATGAAAAACTAGTGTTTATCACCGTCATTAACAAGCAGAGATTTTGGAAAAATATCCTGCATGCATCCCTCTCCTGCTCAGCACAGCACTCTGATCTGTCATAGCTGAAACATGCAGGATTTTGCAGAATAAGGTCCCACTGAATTCCTGGACTTCCTCCATGGATACAGTTCATCTTTAGCCCTCAGTTATGGGGTCCAAATGACCCCACCCATCTGTTGATGTGTGATCCCTCACATGACAAAAAGTGGAAAGGATTTTTTGTCTTCCACGGACCAGGTCGGGTCCAGATGACACCACTTTTAATGTAAACATGCCTAGGATAGCACAAGGTTAAATAAGTTGGATTTGCTGTAAATAAAAATGTTTTGAATGAAAATTATTTTTTCCAGGTTTATTACGTTGTCAATTATGCTTTTATGTTTGATCCAGTTGTTATTGCAGTGGGAGGAGGCTTGCACAAGTGGAATTAGTTTTTGCATTAGTCACTACACATGTCATTTTTTGGAGGGAATTGAGTTATTCTTGCTACTAATTTTACCAAAATGAACTGCTTTTTTTTACTATTTGGGAGTGTTTGACAAACACATGACCACTATACCAAGCATACCACTATGATTTGATTTATTCTTTATTTCATTCATAAATACAAAACTAAAGGATACGTTAACATGGGGATCCACATTACATCTGACCTTACCTGGTCAGTGCATGCATCCTACCTTGTGAAGAAAGCTCAACAGAGACTCTTCTTCCTTAGGAAACTAAAAAGGACTGGACTTTCCTCTCAGCTGCTGAAAAACTTTTACAGAGCCACCATAGAGAGCATCCTCTGCCTGAGCGCCACAGTGTGGTACGGGAGTTGCACTGCAAAAGACAAGATAGACTTGGCCCGGGTGGTGAAAACCGCACAGGGGATTGTGGGTCAACCGCTCCCACAACTCGACTCAGTGTACGACAGCCGGGTCCAACGGAGGGCTGGTCGTATAGCTGCAGACCCCACCCACCCTGGACACCAACTGTTTGTAGCTCTTCCCTCTGGGAAGAGATACAGGAACATCAGAACCCACACCAACAGACTGAAACACAGCTTCTTCCCCAGAGCTGTAAAGTCCATCCACCCACCCACCCTAAGTCTAAGGAATTAGACTTAACAATAACTTTCAGGTCTCTGTGCACTGATCTATTTATTCTTGCAGTACCTTAACTGTTGTGCAATGTCCACTTCACTCACCGTGCCTTTTAACTGTAATGCACCTTGTATATATTTATATTTATATTTATATTTATCTTAGTCTTTTTTAAACTTTAGCAAAGAGCTGCTGGCAGAAATTTCATTTTGCTCTGCATAAATGATAATAAAGATTCTTGATTCTTGATTCTTGATTCTTGATTCTTGAACATCCGATTGGGTTAAAAGTAAAACAAAAAAATTAGAGAATTGTAGTATTTGTTTCGTCTTTTAATATTAACCAACAAACTTCTATGGAAAGATGACAATGACTGCGGTTACATGTGCAAAAATACCTCGATCAAATCAAAGATTGTATTAGAATAGAGGCTAATGGTATTCCTCAGTAGTGCACTGTCCTAAAATTGTATTCGATTGTAACAAGTTTTTATATACACCTCAGATTCCATCAGAGTAGATAATTTTAATATTCGTAGAAATTTCTAAAATACAAAAAAAAAACTTTAGAAGAAAAAAATAGCAAGTTTGGTTGAAAAGAAACATAGCTACAGCTTTGAGCGACATGATCTTCTGAGCATGCTTTTAATAAACAAAAAGTGACTTTTCACTCATAATTTTCTTAGTATCTTATTATTATTATCTTATTCTTGGCCAGACTGACCCGGAGGAAGGGTTAGAGATTTAGCCTTGGATATTCTTAAAATCCACGTGGGTAAAGCAGAAATGTGCATCTTGGTAAATACGTGGGAATAACATCAGCCATTATTTTTTTCTGGACATAATTGGTAAAATGAATTCACATGACTGCACAGTTCCAGAAGATTGCACGAAGCAACATTTCCACAGTCAAAAGCGACCCTCCCCATCGCTCGGTTACACTGGTGGCAGCCGTGGGTGGGATGGTTCGTTTATCTGTCACGCCGAAGTATAAAAACAGCACAAGCAAAGGAGTCAGGAGGCCATTTGGAGAATCTGCTCACCGTTCTTTATTTTTATCTCTCAATTTTATTTTTACAGAAAACTTTAGCTGTGCTTGCCACGCCTTTCTTGTCACTACAGTAACCCGGAAGGACCACAAAACTCCAAAAATAAAAGAACCAGGGAGTTAGCTACATTATTGTCTGCAATAATTGTCTAGAAAAAAAGAGCGTGTGGTGATAAAACTGTTGAGAAGTAGCACACTTTTTTCAAGAAGGAGAAATATATATATATATATATATATATATATTTTTATATATATTATATATATATATATATATAATATATATATATATATATATATATTTTTTTTTTTTTTTAATGAGCAATAAACATAGCTGTGGACCACAAAATATTTCCTTAAAAAGTTTGGAAGGTTCATGCCTGTGAGTTTATAAAGATGTTAATTAGGTCACCAAGGCATGTTTAGGTCGACCGAGCGTTAGCATTAGCCGTCCTACGGGAAATTCTATTAAACATTAGCATCAAGCTAGCGGACTTTAGCTTCAAATGCTAAATCGATTTGAATTTTTAAGAATTAATTATTGATCTATTAATATTAAATCGATTCAAATGGTTTATCTTATGATAATGACTTGTCTTTATCTTAAAAACCTTTAAAAGTTAAAGGGGCCCCTGACGTGAACTAAATCTTGTTTGTGTCTCTTTAAGAGTGAAGGATAAACCACAGTACTGTATGGTGTGTTCATGTAGACCTGAGGATCAACTGACAAAACCGTGAAACATTTTAATGCACTGACAGCAAAACATTGTGCAGAATTATAAAAAAATGAATGTGAGCTTGTTGGAGTTCAGATGCTCCCCCGGAACAACTACACCAGTTCTGCTGTTTCAAGTCTTCATTTCCTCGTCTTACGCAGACATGTCTTTCTCCTGCCTCCTCTGTCTGTCTGTCTCCTCTTTTTGCCGTCCATTAGTGAAGGTGTCTCCTCAGGTCGATATTTAGCGGAGGAGGTGACGCCCACTTTTCTGTAAACATCCAATCATAGACCTTATGACATCCAGCTGATCTATGACCCTGTGTGTGTGAGTGTGTGGGGGTGAGTGTGGCGAGAAATAGACACAGAGTTATTACTCTGTCGATAAATGTGTTTATTTGCCAGGAACGGAGGGTAGCTTCTTCAGGAGTTGAAAAGATGTTTTGAAGCACTTTTTTACGAGGACAAAAACACTGTAATCAGATCGCTGTCTGGAAAAGAATGTGAGAGCCAAATTATGAGCAGAAATCACACAATCAATAAGGCTGATGACAGACAGGCAGGGAGAGACTCCTCCTCTCTGAGGCCTCCTCTGGCCTCCAGACCGAAAGACTTCTCGATTTTCTTCACCTTCTTCTTTTACTTTGTTGACTCTTCACTAATATGCTGCTCTTCTGTCAAAAAATAAATTGGTATAAAAGTAAGCCTGTGCCATTATCTCTCAACGTCTGTGCTCATTTTGAAATGCCATGATTGAGATAAAACGGTAAATTTTAATCCAAACATGGATCTGAGTTTTACGAAGAACCTACAGCTCGCTGATCTGGGATTTTGCTTTGGATGGTCAGGGGAGGATTGTGGGTCTTTGACTGGTTCCTGCAGTGAACCTGGGTGGTTCTTGCTCTATATGTGTAGGGAGCTAAATTGTGGCCAATATTATTTGAAACTTCAAGTAAAAACAGCTAAAAAATTTTTGGTGTTTTGTAAAATCATATAAAATATATTTTACAGGCAAAAAAAAGTTCTGAGCACGACAATAACACGGTCTAAGATTCATGTCCTACCATGATAACCAAGTTCTTAATCTAGGTAAAACCCACTAACCTTTGCAGGTTCATAGCCACTGTTTTGTTTTTGTTTTTTTAGTTGGATCTAGATTATTGTTTCCATGTTCCTTGGCTTTACATTAGCCTTCATTGTTTCTTTCAAATCTCTCACCGGGTTAAATGTGTTTTATTTAAATATAAGAATAAATGAAGGTGATTTTCGCCGTTCTTCTTCTTTTTTTTTTTTAGATGATGCATACCACCTAACAAAAATCAAGGTGAAAAAAACAAAAGAAGGAAAAAATTTAAAAAACAAAGCATGATTTAAGAACTTTCAACAATGTAAATGTTTTATTGTTCTGTGTCCTCCTCTGCCAGACTTCAGTCCTATTCATTTTAATGTTTGGCTGCCACCTATAGGTAAGTCTGTAAATCAATTTAAACCATTCTACAATCTGATTTTAGAGGTCTCTCATCCTCTAAATGTATCATCTTTTTGTACTGTTGTCAATTATTTTTCTCTTTGACCTCATTGGTGATCCAACAGGAGAAGATGTGTGTAATGTATAGAGGAAGCTAAATAAATGTGTTCTTTTTTCCCTCCTGTTTTGAGTTTCTATACGCTTAAATGTAGTTAAAGGAGAAGTTATCTTTCTGGAGTGTTGTTTTTTTTTTTTTTTTTTTTGTAACGTGAATTTGCCTGGTGACAGCATTTAGAGGTTGTCTGTTTTCTTTTTGGCTTTTCTTTTTATTTATGTATTAATTTATTTTTGGTTCGCCTAGCTTCTGTTTTAACCTGTTTATAACAAAAAACCCAACAATTATAGATAAAAGAGCTTCAAACAAACTAGGACCTTATTTAGCTGCTGTAGTAATTAATTGAAGCTACAACAGGATAAGATATATTTAAAAAATATGTAACTATGACATGCAGTAATTTACAAAAACCATTTAATCAAAATAAAATTTCTCAGATTCTGAGCCACACTTTCCTGTTTCCAAAGCAGCTGGTTTGACAGACATGCTATAAAATATGTATGTAATATTAAATAAACAAGTTACAGAAATACACTAATACTAAATTCATGAAAGAAAAATTTCATTTTTTTAACGGAAATGTCCAAATATATTTGTACAAAATATTATATGAAAAAGCTACTTTGTTTGATGTCTCTGCTTTGTTGTCCAGTAGGGGGCAATGTTGGAGAAACATTGTCTTTTCACTGAAAATGAAGTTTATAGAAGCTGGTTGAACATGTCAAACATTTGTGCTGCATGATCAGAGCATTCTTCAGGCTGCTGTGCTTCAGCGTCTACTCTCAGGTGAGGCCTGGTGAGTTCTTCTGCTGTCGTCTATCTGTCCCAAGGTTGGACGTGTTGTGCGCTCAGAGATGCTCTTCTGCAGACCTCGGGTAACAGTTGAGTTGAGCTGCTCTCTGGATATTTTCTCTTTTTTTCACCATTCTCTGTAAAACCCCTAGAGATGGGTGTGGATGAAAATCCCAGTAGATCAGCAGTTTCTGAAACACTCAGACCAGTCTGACTTGTACCAACATCTATACCACATTCAAAGTCACTTTAATCACATTTCTTCCTCATTCTGACACTCAGTTTGAACTGTAGCAGATCGTCTTGATCAGGTCTACACGTCTATATGTATTAAGTTGCTGCCATGTGATTGAGTGATTTGAAATTTGCTTTAATGAGCAGTTGAACAGTTGTGCATAATAAAGTGGCCGATGAGTAGATGATAATTTGTAAACCTGAGTGAAGTCACTTAAACTTTACAGTGATGGAGAAGTCAGTTGCTGTTAACCTTTCACCGCTCCAGACCGACATCATCACAGTATGGTTCCTCAGCTGCACTGAGGCAGAGAAAAACAGGTTTGAGAAGGTAGTGACGACTGCAGAGTAGATCATCAGCTGCATCTACTCCACATCGACTGCTCCCACAACATCCCCCTGTCTCGAGCCAGGATAAAATACAGAGTTGTATCCAATACATTCTCACTCTTAACTCATCACATAGACGTTTGGTTGAGGAACCCTTCAGGTCACTTTTCAACGTTTCGGGTGAGCCCAACTCGTCGTTTTTTGATGTGCTGGTTGTTACAATTGAATCAGGAGTCCCCAACCTCCAGGCCGTGAAGTGGAACCGGTCCACTTAAACTTAAACTTAAACTTTATTTATTTATATAGCGCCTTTCCTTCGGCCGAAACACAAGGCGCTTAACATAAAAGCAAATAAAATACATATTAAAAACACAAAAAACACAGTGTTTAAAAACAAACGTACACAAAGACACAAAACAAACATCCCTCTCTCCCCCAGTCCCCCCACCCCACCCCCCAAGTCCCCCCAATAAGACCCTTGTCAATAAAACTGAACAAAGCTATAAAAACTGCAGATGTAACAAAACAATCTGGCTTGGTACGACTGTGTAGAAACGATATTACGAGGATCCCCTTATTCAAGAACCCGCCTGACCACAGGGGGCATCGCCGCTGCGCCCGCCCAGCACGGGGCAGCGCAGGACCCGCTCTACCGAGCTGGACCCCAGCCGCCCCAAAGAGAACAGGCACTGCAGCAATAGCACCCCACCGCCGGCGGAGCCCCAGAACAGAGAATCCCCGTGAGGAAAACACTGGATTTTAAAACAAATAAAAAGCATTAAAAGAAGATAAAAAGAATGCATAAAAAAAATAAATATAGTAATAAAAACATGGTTTGCAGATAAAAATAATCATAAAATAACTATAAAATGATTCTTATAGAAGTTAAAAATAAATAAATAAATAAAAAAAGATAAAATGCAGTCACTAGAAAAGTCATATAAAAGCCAGGTTACAAAGGTGGGTCTTGAGCCTCTTCTTAAAAACGTCTACGGTCTCTGCGGCCCTGAGGTTCTCCGGCAGACTGTTCCAGAGGCGAGGACCACAATGATGAAATGAAGCCTCACCATGTGTTTTGGTCCTCACCCTAGGAACAACTAAAAGGCCGGTGCCGGAAGACCTCAGGGTCCGCGACCAGGACACAGAGTGCAGCGGTACCCTAACCCAGTACCAGTGCGCTAACCCGGTACCAGGTTAGGGTGCCGGTACTGGACGTGTCCCGAGGACCAGTCCACGTGCGGTACCGCATTTGGTACAGAATACAGAGGGTTGCGGACCCTTTACGAGTTGGAGACACCCAAAGACTCATAAGTGACACAGAGAGCTGCTTAACTAATAGTCAATATGTGACGTGTTGGGAGTGAGAATGTGTTGTTGCTTCAGGAAGAGCATCCAGAGTAAAATCTCTGCCAAACCTAGTGTGTGGATCAGTGAAAGATGATCGCTATGGCAACCCCCAATGGGATATCCCAAAGGGAAAACAAACATTTTCCTCCAGCACATAGTAAAAAAAAGTTTTTATTAACAAAAAATTGTTTAGAACTTTAAAGTCCATAATGTTAAGTTGTAAAAATGTTGACGGATTGCCTTTCATACAAAATAAAACAGCTGAGTAAGCATTCCTTAGGCAGTAACTGTTATGTATCAGCTTCAGTAAATAACCTAAATGGACTCAATGTTCCATCTTTCTGCAGAAACACACGGTACCTTTATAACAGCAAATTAAAAAGTTAGGATTTATTTCAGACTTTGGCTAAAAGTCCTTTTTTCCTAACAGACATTCAGTCACTGCAGGAAGAAAGTCCAGAGCTCATGTTTGAACAAAATTCACGTCAAGGATCTTTTCTTTTTCCAAACGGATTTATGGTCATTTAAAATAAGCTGCATTTCACTAGCACTCATCCAAACTGGTTTTGTGAAGTAGTTTCATAATCCACAGCTGGACGGCATTCTGGGCCAGAAGTATTCTTTGTCAGCAGAGTCTGCAGGCAGATGTTTGAATCACTCCAGTCCTGCAGTTGAGCCGTTCCACAGACTTCTGATGCGTTCAGGTTTGCAGTTTGTTGCAGAGCATCCTGACATCCCTCCATCTCTATAGCTGCTGTGCTGACTTCACGCTGGCTGCAGGCTGCTCCTCCTCTTCCTCCTGTCTTCGCTGTCTCTTGAAGAAACCCAGCTGTGAAGACAACAGGTTCAGGACCCTTGACCATCTGGGCATCAAAAAGAACTGACATTTTTAAAGGGTGACCAAACAGGGAAGTCGGAGGCTGACTCCACCCACAGCCAAAATTTGAAAATCCAGTCAGAGGGGTGGGGCTGGGGAACTGTTCTGTTACTATTACTGGAGCTGCAGATCATGATATGGGACTTAAAAGTTTTGAATCATCACAAAATTCAAATGTAATACCTCGATTCAACCTGTAGGGGGCAGCACAGAGACTTACAGATTTAAACAAATTTATTTTAATTTGTCAAAAATTTGGCTCCGACCAACAGACATCATTTTTAATGCCCCATTTATAGCGAGAAAAAGTAAAAAAAAGTTAATTTAGAGTTTGGTTACCCTTTAAACTCCAATTTAATTGCAAAGTGAGAAACGAGTGTTTGGTCTCTGAGTGACGCAGTGCATAGTGTGAAGCAGTGATGGACAAATAGGTGGGGTCGTATGACCCCACTGTTTGAATTGGGTCGGTTTGATGCCATGTTTTTACTAGGTGAGTGTTAGCAAGAGCCTCGCGATACGATATCGAATACGTTCTTTTAACGTATCACGATATATCCCAAGACTGTACCAGAACAATGTTTCATTTTATTATTAAAGAGTATGACTTGGGAAAAAAAGAAAAAACTCTACCTGAACTATAATACATAACTCAATGTTATAAAATTGTGAAATTCATAATACTTAGTGATCACAACATTAAGCACTGCAACTATTTACTAATACTGGCAGCAATGTGGCACAAAGTTCCAGTTTGATACCCATCCCAAGTAAAAACTAAGTATTTTATGTCTTATAACAACAAAAACTAGGAAACTGACTGAACATTAAACACAAGCTGGTTCTCTTGAGATCTTGTTGTTGTGGTCAGAATGTAGAGCGGCTCAAAGAGGTGCAGTGTGCTGAGCTGCTAACTAGCAAAGGGGGATTTAGGTGGAAAACCAAAGTAAGACGCTGAAAGAAGCTCATAAATAATTAATTACCGTATTTTCCATAGTATAAGTCGCACCCCAATATAAGTCAAAGGAGCAAAAAATGTGTAATCAAGAAGAGGAAAACCCATATATAAGTCACTCTGGAGTATAAGTTGCACTTTTAGGAAAAAAGTGTGACGTTTCAGGAGAAATCTGCCAAGCCCAACGTAGATAAATACATAAATAAATAAAGACAATAATACTAATCTTTTAATCTGTGTAAGAAAAATATCAAAGTTTAAGGGGAAAACAATCAGATTCTCTTCCACACGCTGTCAGTAGCAAATACTCCACTAGAGGGCAATGCATTGGAGTGCCCTCTAGTGGTTGTTCAAGGAAACAACTGCTAAAAAACACTATGAAAATAACAAATATATAACCATTTTGATGTATAAAAAAAAAAAAAAAAAAAAAACACAAATAAGTTACTCCTTTGTATAAATCCTACCACTGGCTAAACTATGAAAAAACGGTAAATATCGTCTTGTCAGCATTTTGAATCAATACAAGCATCACCAAACAAAGTCTTGCGACATATCGGAGAGTAGATCTTCCCCTAAACTCCTTGTTTTTACCTCTGTGGTCATCTCCTAAATCTCCCAAAATGAGTAAGCAGGCCCAACAGTTGTTTGAAGATGACCCCGCCCCGCCTGTGTTTGAGGAATTTGATTGGGCCCATTCATCAGGACTCCATCAGGTGGCTTGTTACACAAACACACAACTTCATAACAGAAAAATCCATATGTAAAAAATATTGGGACAATATAACTATTAAAAGACACTCACAGCTTTTCAACCAAATAGCGCTCAGGGATGAAACTTTAAATTGATTTAAAAAACAAAGAAAATACACTCTTCTTTACCTTCCACAGGCCCAGAACCAGAAGGGCGAGCAGCAGCAGGCCGCCTAGCGAGCTTCCAAGAATGATCCAGATGGGAACAGAGGTCTCCTCCTCCTTCCTCAGGTGCAGGAGGATCTGTAACATCCCATCATCAGATGGAAACATGACCGATCTGAGTTTCCATAATGAGGAGGTGAACGGTTCGAAGCGAACAGTCACAGGTCAAAGATGATGTTCTGTAGTCTGATCCCATTTCCTTCAGAACCAACAGAACTCCAGTGTTGTACATTAGAATTATTAGAGTTATTCTTCACAATCTTCTTATCAAACGCGAGTCAGTAACAAGAAAACAGCAGATTATTCCATACAGCAGATTATTATGTCCCTGAACGCATCAGCAGGTAGTGATAGTTGAAGTAAAATGGACCTTTATCTGGAAAATGGATCAACTGTTTTTCCTTGAAATAAATTATTCATTTTTACTGGCAAAAAACAACTTTTTGTTAATTTAACACCAGAGCTCCAGTGTTAATGTTCTTTGATTTGCTGTAACTTTTCAACCCTTAACACAATAATTTCAGTAGATTCCGAAGGAGGAAGGCGAAAATTATCATGAAAATTTACAGCATGTTAAAGATTTTGTGTTTAAGCGTCACCGGCAACGCCTCAGGAGCTAAAGGGTTCACGTTCTGTTAATCAAAGTTTTACCAGTCCAAAATCAACAATGTAAATATTTCTTAACCAACCAATTTTGTCTTAGAAAGACATTAATAAAAAGGGAAATATTTAATCAAATTAATGCAAATCATGAATCCATCTGAAGTGTTTGTTCATCAACGCTGACAAATTCAGGCCTTTGACATCCAGCTGCATCAGCACTCCTGCAACAGAAGTCTGCATCACGGCTGTGCCGTGGAAATCTGTCACATCTGTGGGACAGACATTCACTAAAAAGATCATGGAAAAGAGTTTTAAAACTGGAGTCAAGGGTTGTAATGGAGAACGGGAGCTTCAGAGCACTGTAACCAAAACAAGAGTATCTCTGTGACAGAAAACCTCTTGACATCAACCTCCACATTTCATTCCCTTTTCACCAGAGGTTGAACTTTCTGCTGTTTTTGCTGAAGATGAGCACAGCAGTACCTGTCTGACAGGTTTGTCCTCCAGCAGGAACATAGGACTGGATGCTTCCAGCTGGAGAGAGGCAGCGCTCAGCAGCTCCAAAGACTTAAAGCTGATCTGAAAGTTAGACGAGTGAAAACAACCAAATGGGTTTCTTCAGTGTCAGTCCGAGGAAAGACATTTCAAGAAGATTTGCGGGGACTCACAGCGTGTAGCACGGAGAGCCGAAGTCTTCCCATGAGCGTCACCTTTACCTGTGTTGATGGCGGCACGCTCAGCCTGCAGAGGACCACCATGCTCACACTGTTACTGTGGTTCTACGCAAACAAGCACATCTGGCTTATTTTCTTCAAAAATCTACCGGCTGTTGTCGGAGCAGGAAGGAGGACATTACCAGCTGCGACAGGTGAGACAGGTCTTCAGGAGCGGCGGCGCGTGATTCTTCAGGGTGGGGGATGAAGCAGCTGGAGTCGTCGGCCTGCTGAGAGAACGGAGGGCTGTGACTGTATCTCTCATCTCATCTCATCTCATCTCATCTCTGGTCTTTGGAAGACTGAAACTCATTGAAAGCAGAACTATTAACAGTTCTAAAAACAACGATCTCACTGGCTCCTTACTAATTGTGCACAAGTGCTGCCTGTGCTTATGGAACACAAGTGCCCATATAATGCTTGTATGTCCACACAAACTACACTCTGTCTAATTTAATAATTCTACCAATCAGGCTGCACGCAAGGGTTGTGCACATTTCACTTAGACAGCACTAACAGGCTCTTTGAACAGTGCACAGGTTCAGATGGATAAATGAAATTAAAAATCCCTTACATGCCTACATCTTTTCTACTTTACCTTGTCTTAAGTGTTGCTAACCAAGCAGGGAAGTTGGAGGCCGACTCCACCCACACCCAAAATGTGAAAATCCAGTCAGAGTGATGGGGCGGGGGAACAGGACTGTTATCGTTAATGGAGCTGCAGATCATGACAAAAGACTTCTAAAATTTTCGTGGTTTGACCAATCACAAAATGTAACTGTAATACCTCATTTCAACCTGTAGGGGGCAGGACACAGACAGTTTTGACTATATTTTCAAGAATTACACAAGTTTATTTTTATTTCTCAAAAATTAGGCAATGACCAACAGACAGGACTGTTAAAGACACGTTTACAGATGTCAACAGCCAAAAAAAGTTGATTTAGGGTTTGGTTACCCTTTAAGAAGATTTTACCAGAGCAAGAATTATTATTCTGACAAATAAAATGAGCAATATGAATAATTACTGTCTATTTCTCACTGAAGTCTATGGGACGTTTTGAAATGGGGAGGTGAGAGGGGTCGATGAAACATTTTTTTGCCAGCAGACACTCCGTATCCACCCGTACGGGGAGTTGTGACCATGGTAATAGCCTTTAACTGCGTTTTGGGCTCAGGCAAACGCGTACAGTTTTACCAGTATGGATACTGCAGGTTTTTGGGTGGTCCATGCCTGTGGAAGGTCATAAAGGGGAGTGGCTGCATCTTTTATGTACCTTGAGGTTCATACAGCCACCTTAAGGGATGTCTTGAAAATCTTTTGTACCATTGTAGTGTGTGTGGTAAGTTTATTGAGAAGTATTTGAACAAATAATGAAACGCCACACTCTAGTCATTAAGAAGGTGCCCGGACTGGCTGCTTACCGTACTTACTTGTACAGTAAGGAGCCAGTAAGCGCCGATCAGAAAATTCAAAGTTTTAACAGACAGGAACAAACTAGTTTCTTTTGCTGTAGAATAATTCATTTGCTATGAGTTAAAATAAGTTGTCAGTGACAATACAAACTATTGTTTGATTTAAAGTAACAATCTGCTCATAACATCTGAACACAGCCAGGTACCTCCTCAATAGTGTAGTCTATCATGTCCACCAGCTGGTTCATCTCCATGGTCACAGCCCAGATGTCGGCCCTGAAGTGTAGGTCCATCACTGAGAAGATGCCCAGGTTCTGAATCTGCACACCAAGTCAAACATATTGATGGTCAAAGCACAGACACTCGAAGCCCAAGGACACTAGAGCCATGGGTTGTCTCAGGAACATTAGAAGGTTGATAAGCTTTGTGGTCATTGCCCTTTTTACAGGAAATCACATGACCCTAATGCCAAGCAGTTGTTGAAATGTGCCCACGTAAACCGGTGAGAAGCTCATGATTTAACATTCAAATGTTAATCAGGTACACCCCCTCCCCCACATGTCACGTCAAAATTAAAATAATTTTACATCCTTGCAAAATGTTTTAAATTTATGTTTAACCACAGGAAGAAAATAAGGACATAATTCTTTCCTAAGACCTAATTTTGCACTCTTGAAGAAAAAGACTTTCCTTGAGGGAAACCAGAATTCCAAAATCCTTCAGCCTGGTTAGAAAAATACAAGTTTTCCTTTTAAGTGATATTAAAGAAACCAGATCACTGGGAGAGGAACATTGTAAGTTAGTTAATATCATGTAAACGTATCCACTGTGAAAACTTCCTGTAAACATCACTTTTGAATTTTCAACTAAAAGATAATGAGCGTCTTTGACTTGCATAAAACGTGAGGTTGAAGGTGGAATCCAGAGTGTCTGATTGGTCCCAAGACGAGGAGAAGGAGTCAGCTCGGATTCCAAAATGAGGAGAGTATGGGTCTCTGTCAGAAATAGAAAACAACTACAGAAGTAAAAATCTTCCAAATTCCTAAAAAAAAATCTACCAAACCATAGACTGTATAATCACTGGACGAGTCCAGTATGACGTGATGAAATGAAGCTGATTCCGAGTGCATTTAGTCCGAGTCGGTCAGAGTCACGTCACGTTTCTAAAGCAGCTATTCTCTGTAACCAGAAGTGAGCTTGTTTGAAAGCCACACCCCCTTCCTCTGAAAGCAGCTCGGGAGAATCTGTCAATCAAACATTCCAGGTGGAGTCCAGCCAGCACCATGTGCTTTAACTGAGGCATCTGACAAGTCAGTTTATAACTTGAACAACTTGCAATAAAGAAAATAAAAAAAAAAGGCGTATAAATATGTATTAACTGTTTATTTCTGAATAGAGGTCTATGGGATTTTGGCTTCTTGAAGCTCACTTCCTGTTTGGAACACGTAGGGGGAGGGGTTGAGCTGTCCAGTGATTCTACAGTCTATGATCCTCCAGTGAATGAGGGCACTTCCTCTACCTGGTGAAAAGGAGGTCCGCTTCAAACTTCAAGGGGAGAAAGATGCTGTTGATATTATCGCTGGGATTTCTCTCAATCCCATCACTGTTTCACACAAACAGAAGAGAGAGGAACACTTTACATGAAGGTCTGAAATGTCTGCTGACAGCTATGATGACGAATGTGTAATGTGTGTAGTGTCAGAGCTACGGTAGCTCGAAGAGTGTGTCATTTAGGTGTTGCTGGTGGCATCTCCAGAGCTAAAGGATTAATAACAGAAACTAGCTTTATTGTAGCAAGAATAGAATCTGAACGTGTACATGGATGACCATTAGAAAAGCAGGACCACAGAAGACAAAGAAAAAAAAAAATCAGAATATTTGGGTAAAAACTATTAAATATTCATAAATTTAAATAGAACAGCACAGCAGGCCAAGGTCTTGATGGTCAGAATTATGGAAAAGTTGGAGAAGTTCTTGGTCACAGAAGCTTGAGTAAATTGTCTGAGTAAAAAGACAAGTAATAAACGAGTAAAAAGATATGTTTAATAAAATGCTAAAGCAACTGTGATCTTCACATGACTTATGGTGTGAGATGCTAAACCCAACAAACAATGACATCAAAACTTAAAACATCTTCAAAAGTCAACCGTGACCGTGACTTTCAACAGAGTTCTAAACTGTGAACAACTTTAGCTTTTCCAATTATACTGATAAAAGAGAAAATAGACTCACCCCGATTTGTGTGTGTGTTATTCTTGATTTGTGGGTAACTTAGGATTTGTGTATACATGAGTCTTGATTTGTGTGTGCGTACTTCTTGATTTTTGCATAAATTTGGATTTGTGCGTGCGTAAATCTTTGATTTGTAACTCATGCAATACATCTGTGCATAAGTAAAAAAAAATTACAAAATTAAAAAAAAATCAAAATACAATTAATACAGGCACACATCAAAAATACAACAGTTTGAAACTAATTTCCTCCATAAGTGATGCGTTTAAATCCTGCTAGGATGCTGGGTCATCAGTTTTCTTTTCAACCGCTTTGAACTTCGATTGCAAATATTATCTGGTGAAACAGATATGTCAGATAATTAATATTAAAAAATCTAAATACGCGTTTAAAAATAAAATTATTTTTCAGAACTGATCGCTTTCTTTCTGTAGCCCCTCCCCTGACAGTAGCACCGGCCCGCTCCGATCTGCGGGGGGTTTAGAAGGGTCTGGCACGGCCTGCTATAGTCATGACTGTGACCAAGGCTTGGCATAGAGCCCCGTGTCAGAGGCTTATTAAAAATAAAAGTCCAGAATCAAAAATATTTTAAAAAATTGTCAAACGTAGCTGAACACATCAGATCTTGATCATCATCTTTTATAAGAATGAAGAGCATCAAAAAAAAAGAAAGCTCTGCAGTTTGAACAAATAAGAAGACAAAAGTATAGAGTTATCTTTTTTGGATTGCAGAAATAACATTTGCTGATGATATTTTTGCACAACTCTGAAAGACGGAATTAGGACAGACTTGATCAATGACGACCAGTTCTACCGAAAAACATCTGTTGCTTTTCCTTACCTAGAAGCTTCCATGACGACACGTGCGTGATCCAGAAGAACAGAAGGACTGAACTCAAACTCCAGATGGAAAGATACCTGCACAGAAAGACCCAGCACCATTTATTATTGTTGTAACTCATGGTGACGTATCAGAAAAAGATTCTGTGATCCACTTGGTTTGTGATGCATTCCACATCATTTTATTTTAAAGGAAAAACCCGTGAACCCGTACACGTCACGAATGCATCAGACAAGTGGAACCTGTTCCAAAGTTTTCATTTTTGTGATGGATCTTACTGTAAATGTAAAACATTCAATCTTTAACGTTTCTTCACATACACGTTTAACCCTGGAGCACTTTTGCTATAAAAAGTTACACCATGACTTTTGTCGGGTAACTTTTACCCAATATAATATACCCAATAAAAAGTATTTCTCATAGAATAAATCCAAATGTGACAACACGTGATAAATTAGTACCTTTCTTTTATTTTCAACTGTTGTGAATGGAACAAAATGGAAAATTAAAACAAGATCCTAAAAAACATGATACTGAAAACATGACTGAAAAATTTGGAATTTGAGAAGAAAAAAAAAATAATAATGATAGTGGAGGCTTGGCCTTTGGTCTACCTATTCCTGAGACATGTGAGACTTTACTCAGGGACCCATGACACTAAAAAATGCAACATATTGAAAATCATGTAAAAACTTTTGCTCGAGTGAAAATCACTCACAGATAGTTCTCTACGGTTAATCAGCTACCTAGCTATCTAATCTACAACTGGATTATTGTCACATTGTGAAGATAAAGCAGCTAATACTTAGTTGTGCTGATAGACCGCATCAGAAACCAGAGAAATTGGACCCACCTGCGACAGCGACTTCATGAAGGGGTTACTGATGTTGCAGCTCCTCCAAGTGGCTGTAATGTTTGTGATGGAGCACTCCATCTGGATGTCTGACTGACCCTGTGAGGACATCGTGATAATCATAAACCCGTCGCAGACTTCCAGAGCTGGAACAGAAAATATTGACACCTTAACTAAGAGGCTGGAGAACAGAAGGTTGGCAGAGTTGGAGATGTTAATGGCGGCTCTGTAGGCGTTCTCTCCTTGGTTCTCCAGTCGAGCAAAGACCACCATCCTCCTTCGCCCGGATTCCACCACGAACAACGGGTCGTCCTGCTCACAGAAGGAGTAGGCATTCTGTTCCCTCCAGCTACAGTATTGCCTTCAAGAAAAACCAGAACAATCTGTTGACTCAGCACATCACCAGATAATGGTGGTCCGTCGTGAGCTCTTGTGACTCAGGTGAACTGTTTCCATGGTAACTAGAGATAGCAAACTAAAGATAATTCAGGAGATCGTACACAGATGGGAAAAAAAACGTAGAAATGATTTCACAAATGCAAATCCTTTTTTTGCACATTTGCAAACCTAAATTTTGTGGGATGATTTATTCAGCAATATGATGAAACTTTTGATTCATGTGCGAACATGCTGTTGTGAATCTTTATGGCCTTATTTTGAGCATCTACCATGTGGGAACCTTGGTCCAAAACGGTTGATTACGCGTCAATTGTGTGAGGAAACGTGTTTAAAAAAAACAAAAGACTCACTGAGCGTTTTTCATGTCGGTGCGACTGTGAAGGACGAGGTCTGGAGCGCAGTTTTCCTCCTGTTCGCAACCGTTCCAGAAACTAAGCTGGGAAGACAGAATTTTATTTTAGCATCTGTTTTATCTGAGATACATGCCAGACATTGCTCATAGTCCACATTCATGACTCGCATCGTTTTAAAAGTGAAAAGAAAATGGATGAAGGTCTGAGGGAAAACCGCAATTATTTTATTAAATCTTTTTTACTAGGTTTGATAAAGTCGTGTCTGTGGACCGCCACTGAAGGTACAATAAGATGGCATTGTTGTATACGTATTCTGGATATCTTCAGCTGGCTATTGGACTCTCAGGTCAAAACAAAAACAGTTTTTAACTTAAGAAGACATGCCCATCCAGGCTGCATGCTCTCATGTGATTTTCTCTGTAAAAGCCGCTTTGATAAATATGTTACTAATGAGGTCAATTTACAACATTTTGTTACAAAATGTCTTTCATTTATTTTAAAATCCTTGCTTTACATTTTGACTCACCTCAGTTCTCCAGTTGCTCGGCCAGTCTGGGTCCAGCACTGGTCCTTCATCCAGTTTCTGTAACCTGGCTTCCATGACGACCACGATGGGACGCCAATAATCTGCTGTTTCCTGTGAAGAACACAAAAAGATCACTCTGAATGAATAAGAGCTGCTTCAGTGAGTTGAGAGGGTGTAAGTCTGACCTGGACTGTGAAGCTCAGCCGATCACACCTCTGACCTCCAGTCTGTAGGGAAATGGCGAGGAGCTGCTGCGGGTTATCCATGACCGCCCGCGGAGAGGGCCGCCTCTCATCAAACACCAGGCTGTAGAGAACACCTTTACAAGAAAAGGGCTAGACTGTACTTTGATGTTGATATTAAAGTTTTCATAATTTGTGCAGCAAATGTAACTCAACTTGTGCAACTCATTTGCTGGTCACTTTGTTAAGCTTGAATATTAGATGTAGAAATTGATGAACTGACAGAAATATTGACAAAAGAACCAAGTTCAGGAAAAACATTTGATTTTTTTATGTTACAAAGCAATCCAGACAGGTTATTTTGAAGAAAAAAAAAATTAACAACTGTTTAGAAATGTAGGTTTAGTATGTTGGTCTCTTAAATTAAACAGTCAATAATGACCTGTTGTCACTCCTTTAGACCATAAAGAAAAGGACATATTCTAGGGGCCATACCATGAAAAACAACTTTTTGAGCTTTTAAGTATATTATACTGTTCATTCCTCACTATAAAGAATCCTAAAGCCGTACTTTGATCCGTTCAGGCATTTCTGAGTAATCCACTAGAAACCTGCGTTCTCAGTACCAGTCCCTCACATACCCACAAAAACGAGCGGGTCGCATCGCGCTGATGTAACATTGTGAGACAGCCCCTTTCAGGAAGAGTCCGTTCTGCCAGCACCGCTTCGAAGGGCAGATATATGGTATGTGCATCCATTTTTGAAGAAGTCTGGATTATTTTCGTGGGAGACATGCTGCCAAAGGCTCTGGGACACAAGTCAAAGTCAAGACCAGGGGGCCAGATCCGGCCCGCGGGGTAAATATATCCAGCCCTCCACATCATTTTATATTATAATTATAAACAGCCCAGAGTTATCTTGCGAACATATTTAAGCAACTAATTTGTGAAATTTTGACAGAATATATTATTGTGGAGGGTAAAATATTGAAATTTCTATAAGGTTTAAGTTGATTTATTCTGGAATAATATTCCTGTCTGTTTTTACTAATATTAAAGTTTTAACAATTCAGTTTTTTTTTTGATGAGTTCAATAAATGTTTATCCTGTTTCTGTTTGACCTGTGACCTAAAGTGTGATTTGGATTTTGGCCCTCTGTGCAACCGAGTTTGACACCCCTGCTCTAGGATGATGTCATGAAATGGGCGGTGCCCACATGCAGCAGCAGGTGGACCCTAAGGAATTTCGCTGTTTTAGTTCAGGGTAGGAAAAAAGTCCCAAAAAAGAACTAATATTTCATATATAATTTGTTTTTTAGTGTTCCAGGTAATATATGATCATATATATGGATATAGTTTACTCTGACAGGAGTAAGAAAATTATGTTATGGCCTCTTGAATTGTATTTTAGTAGCTTCATCTGTCCGACAGCTTTGGTTGTGGGGAGGTTTTTGTTTGGCAGTTATCAGGCAAGAGAATCTAAGTTTCGTTTTCCAAATCATGTGTCTAAGTAAAAAAAAAAAAATATTGAGAAAATTAAAGAGAAGCAATAACTGCAGGTCACCTCCTACCTACCCACTGCTGTTCTGCTCATCGTTTGAGTTTTCACACTGCTGTTCAGACTCAGACATACGGTCACGTTCATGCAGGTGACGTCCTTCCCTCCTCGCCGGCAGTCCTTGTTGAAGATGTTGACCTTCTCTGGCTGGAAGGTCAGACTGGCTTCAATCCGCACCACGCCACGAGACCTGAACACAGGCAGGTGGGTATTGAGGGCAATGACTTCAGACTATTCTTGAAACTCAAAGAATACACAGTGACAAACAGGCTCCAACCACCATACAGTTTACACTCATTTGTTAACAGTCTTATCTGGGAGATGAACCTTACTAACACAAATGATCTTTAGAACAAAATCAAGCCCGGAAACGTTCTCAAGAAAATCGGCATGTTTGGAAGAAAGTCGAAACAGTTTGACATAAAGTCAAAGAGACACAAAATCTGCAGGAAAATTAACTGCAAAATATATAAATTTGCTGAGACTGAGTAATAATGGACTAAAAAGCAATACTAAAATCCATATTCTCATTTAAATGAATTCATTTAGACTGGTTTAACTGAAAAGACAACCAGAAACAAGAGGCTTCGCCCTGTTTTTTGTAGCAAGGAGATTTTTAGAAACATCACAACCATGCTGTGGCCTTACATGACTGTGACAGCAGCTCCCAGAGCCCCCACTGCCAGGTCTACAAGACCATCTGAATTGATGTCCAGAACTCCATGGAGACTTTGTCCAAAATACTGCAGACCTGCAGAGAAGCCTGCTGCAGACAGACGCTGGGGAAACAAATGAAGATTCATCACTTCTTGCGCTCTGAAGTACATCTGATTGTTATATTCCATGTCAGCATGAATTGAAGTAGTTATAGCTAATACAGTATTCAAATAGTAATTCGGTAATATTACAAATAATGGATTACTTTTTTTGAAACGGTAAAAAGTAAATTGTAATGGTTCCATCCATCCATCTTCTTCCACTCATCTGGGACCGGGTAGATGCTCAGACCTCCCTCTCCCCGGCCACTCTGGGTGCCCCCAGAGGAGCTGGAGAAGCTCTCTCCAGGTGACCGAGCTTCAGCCGCTTGTATTTGGTACCTCATTCTTTTAGTGTGAATAAGACCCCAAGATACCTAAACTCTTCCACCAGGGCATAAGCACTCCACCCACCCCTCAAGATGTTTCAGAGTCTGTTAAAGTAACTAAGACAAGATAGTTCCCCAAACTGGTTACCTGCTTATAGTTTGGCTGGATGATTTTGTCCCGACTGTAAAAAAGGTAAACTGCACCCTGATGGTCATCCTCAAGTGGAGCTCCAACCACAAGTTCACTGCAGCCGTCTCCATTCATATCAGCGATCTGAGCCAAGGCTGAACCCAGACGAGAATTTTGAGAGCGGTCAGAAACCTCCAGAACCTCCTGGAGAATGAAGGACGTCTGCAGAAAAAAAAAAAAAAGGTGCTCATCACTGGAAACTAATTTTTCCTGGCAAAGCACTATGTCTTTTATAGAAATAGTAATGCAAGGCTGTTATGACAAAAGACAAATAGTGGTCCAGTAGATTTAAAGCACACTCAAGCAACCAGTTCAAAGCAGCTTAAAAATCAGAGCTTTGATTCTCACCTGAGGGCCGAGAGAGTAAACGTAGACCCTGCCCCTCTCCCAGCCATCTCTGTAAAACATTGGTGCTGCTATCAGCAGGTAATCGGTGTATCCGTTGTTGTCTATGTCCATGGATAACAGCTCACTGCCAAAGTATGACCCAATCTGGAGAAACCAGACATGAAAGGAAAAATGTGTCTCAGAATGTGTAATTATCTTCTCAAGGACCCAAAAGACCAAACAAAAAATTACAGAGAATACTTTACTTCAGTAATGCTGTCGGGAGACAGAGCTCTGTCTCCCCTTCTGGTCAGAAGGAGGCATCTCCAGAATATTACCTCACTACACCCCCTAGCAGCCCCAACGCACAGTCCCCGGATGCCGCTCACCCGACTCTATTCTGACAATCCCCCACCTGTTTCTTCAGCAGCACACAGGGCTTTGCTCAGTGCAAAGTATTGTTTGTGTGACTCCGACTGCATACCGAGCATTTCACCCTGACCTGATCTTCTGTTTACCTGACCTTGCTTTGTCTTCGATACTGCTTGTTAGCTGCCTGCCTCGACCCTTGTCTGGAACCTGATCACTCTGGTTTCTCTCTGATGATCTCATGCTCGTTTTTGACCTTTGCTGTGCTGACTCTGATTTAGCTTTTTGGACTTCCTGTCTAAGCTAATGAACGTGCTGCACTTGGAACTAGCTGTCTGCCTGTTTATGACGAAAGGGCTTTAAGAATATTGTTGTTTTTATAAAAAACACAAGTCATCTTGAGTTACTGCAAAGCATGTTAGAAGCAAGGTTTTTTTTCTTGTCTTCCAATATATCAAAGTCAAAGGGCCAATCTGAATTCTTCTCCCCTTCCCTTCCCCCCACCCCTCCATTTGAAGGGGCATTTTTAAAGCAAGTGGTGTCTGTAATATAATTTTTAAAGTCCCATCCTCCACCACAAGAGTAAACTGTTGCCCTGGGAAGAACTTTTCTTCACATGGATGCACTCTGAATCACAGAAGTTTATGTTTGAATACAAGTAATGACTTTTTGTTGTAGCATGACCTTTTTAAAGTCATAAAACCGCTGTTGTTATCTATACTCGAGAGCTGGAAGCTCCGAGCTAAAGCTAGCTGACCGGCGACTATTGTTGACGTCATTGGACGAAAGTGACGTCTGAAATACAAGACTCAATTTTTTCATAGCTCTCCGTTTGGAGGGCTAAATGAAGGGAAAGGGAGAATGGAAGAATTCGGAATGGGCCAAAGTCTTCTGTTTTCCCCTTTCTTCAGAGCTTCCTTTGCATTAAAAGAACAAAAACTAAGTCCGCCCCATCTGCCTTGACTTCGTCCGTACCCAGAGCCAAGCCTGACTCCTGCGAGTCGTTTTGACTTTCAAAGGACTTGTGTTTATAGTAATAGCAGCTACCCAGAAACCGGGCTGTTGGGTCCACCCCGGAGCCAGATAGGAATAGAGAGAGCTCAGTTATCAGTTTTTGAACAAGTAAGTTCCCCATTGTGGCTGGGGCCCAATACAATGCTCCACCTACCCAAAAGCCCCACTCGCCCACCTGGGAGGTTAGAGCATCACCTACCACTTATCCCAGAGACAAAGATGGTACCCCAACAAAACCACAGACAGGTCATCAGAAAGCTGGAAAGTCCGGCACAGGACAAAGGCAAAGACCAGGGTCCCTAGTCTATGGCTTTGGTAGATCTTATGTATTGCTGAGGCGTAACACTTACTTTTATCTCATTCTCAATAATTAACTGTTTCAGTCTCACTATGTCCTTTGAGGCTTGTCAACAAGATCCAGGAGAGCAAATAATTTTACTCTTAACATTTTCCAAGTAAAACTGAACTTTGCTCATTCCCCAGGAAGAAACCTGGGGAGATGTAAGTAATGGTGGGATCTGACCCCTGAAAGAGCAATGAAGGGTTCATTGGAACCATCTCTGTTTCTGGGCCGTGGACTAAACAAGCCGGAACATGCTCACTCATGATTGGTGACAGAAGTTCCTCTAAAAATGTGACTCAGACCGACTCAGAATAATTGCTGTTGAAGGGTTGAAATTGTTTGCAATATGGCGGTAGACGTATCAGGAAGTGGGAAGGCCCTGACCTGATTTCGCGAGGGCTGGAGGTAACGCATTTCCTTTTGGGGAACATTCAGCACTTGCTATATCCTTTTCCCACTTACACAGTGAATGGGTTGTGATTTTCCAACAAGCTCACTCCCGATGGCGAGAATGGTTACCATAGAGACAATGACTCAAACTGACCCGGACCAATCACTGCTTACTGACATAATTGGGCGGAAAAATTGAACTGAATTGACTTCATTTTGTTAGAGCTGAAAGAAAGAGATTTTCTATGGATGGTTTCCAGTTTTCAGATACAATCAATGGCTTTAGTCTACTAGTTACGCTGTGTGATGTTTTTTCAACTCCATTGTGTTGACAAATGGTCAGACCACCACTCTAAATAAACAAGCAAAGACATTCTGCAGTTTGATGACAGACCTGCTCCCCCAGCAGAGCTCGCAATATGGTCAGGTTTCCGCTGTTCTTCAAGGTGAAGATGATCACCTTGCCAGTGTGGTTGAACCTTGGAGCTCCAGCTACATAGAACTGAGAGCCGCGGGATGAAACCAAAGAACTCACAGAGTAACCTGAAACCAAAAAAAAAAAAAAAAAAACAATGAAGGAGGAGGGAGTTCCCTCGTTATTTGAAGATAAATTTGTCCCTTCTCTCTTCAGGTTAGTAGATTTTAAAGTCATTTCTTTGTCAGACTGTTGCATTACTGTGCGTGGTCTTATGAATTGGAGTAAGTCAGGTTATTAAAGCTGCATTGATGGGGACTGCAGTCAAATCTTAGAGAGGTTACTCTGTCGTAGTCTGAGTCTTATGTTGTGTCCGAATTCCCTCTTTAATCTCTAAATACTAAAAACTACATATCGCAGAACTATACAGTGCCATGGATTCTAAAAGGCAATTCGGACAGGATGCCCACTACTTTTCTTTTGCTTTTCTAAATGCCAAATATGACGTCATTGATTTCACAAAGTCAAAATGGAATCAATAAAAAACATTTTATGATGTTTAATTATGACTCCACTGTGTTCTGATGGTGATAATATGGAGGGTTTATTGAAAAATCACATTTAAACATGTTTTTTGTTCGAAATTGTTTGACCGCAATGCATTTTGGTCTATATTTGCTAATCTAGTGACTGGAAAATGGCGAATGCGCTATATAGTGTGTGTGGAGGGGATTCTGACATAGCTTCCGCTTTATGAACCGCTGCAAATAACAGTCACAAAATAACGAGGAAACAGTGTAGTTGTATAGTTAATAGTTACTCTTCTTCCGGCTCTTGCTGAAGTCAGACGCTTTTTCTCTCGCTCCTCCTGTGTCACTCCCAAGGCTTCTGTCCTGTCCTCCCTCCGAGCCTGCATTTTTCGCCTGCACCCTTCTGCATTTCGCTCTCTGAGAAATGGATCTGATCAGCTGGTCTCTGAATTCGATCGACAAAATTTTTTCCACACTAAGGAACGGGAAAGCGGACCCCTCCTGCCCAGACGGAACCCACGCGGCTGGATACACCAACGATCCATGGGGCAAGTGGAGGCTGATGTGTCTGGCCCAGCTGTCTGTGGAAGATGTTGAAGATGTGTATCTATTTGGATTCCTGATAATCGGATTTCTCACAATTGGGATCGGAGGATTTCTGATGTATCAGTCAGTCTGGAAGCTGCAATCAGTGTGTGGCGAGCTGTTGGAGCTCTGCAGAGGGATACAACGGGCTGCAAAGACTCACAGTGATGAACTCTCACAAGCGGATCAAAGGCACTGTGCCTCACTTGCCCAGATAGGCAGAGCGCTGGCGAATCTTGAACTTGTGCGGAAAATGGATACCACCTTGGAGAGACTTTCTGCTCGGATCGAAGGGAGACTGGTCTAAAATTCCCCATAACTTGGTCCATGAAAAATCGCCTCAAGACTCTGCGAGACCAGCCATGGACACAACCAGCAGACAAAATTGTTGATTTGCTGGTGCCCAAAAAGTATTTTATCTAATCTGGCTCCCCTGAGCTCAGCGCTTTGGCCTTGGCTCTCCCAAAGCAACTCTGCCTCCTCAGTGAATGAAATGTGGGTTGGATGTCAAGGTCGACATCTGCTGCATCTTTGCCTGCTCCGGCTTATCTTGACTTCAGCATACCTCCTCATCCCCCTCCAGCGCACAGTCTGGAGTGGGCAGCGCCTCCAATGGCTGCAGCCCCCGGAAATGATGACTGGTGGTTCTCCCCTCCCTCATTCCCTGTCCTACAGCTCATATCACATGTGTCGTTTAAGTTTGTGCTTCTTCATGTATAGCGGGGTCTTTTTTTTCTACACCTATATCCTGCCCCTTAGAGCAGAGTACAGATGTATGTTCTTTTTTTTACCACCGCTGAATGCCCTTCTGTACTTTACCTTCCCCCCTATCTCCCCCCTGTACCTACATGCAATTTCGTTGTAATGTACTCGTACTGTTACAATGACAATAAAGGCTTCTAATAAATGTCTAATAAATGTTAAAACAAAAAAGGAAAATTTCTAAAACTCATGTTACACTTACCCAGGTAGGCTGCATGGTTTTTCAAGGCCTCTGGAAATTCTTCTTGGTAGAAGGATTTTTGTGGAATAACTTTACCGAGTTTGGTTTCCTTCAGCACGGCACCATTCCAGTCGTAGGCGCCCACAGCACCAAGCAGAACACCGTCCTAAAAAGACATTCTGAGGAAGCTTGGATTGGAGAATTTCAGGCAAAACAGCAGGGTGAGTGATGGATGGAAGCTCCAAGAAACCTTTGGCTTTTTTAATTGACACTGGGATCCAAAAATAATTATTTAAATCGAAGGCAGTTAAAGCTAAATGCTCTTTTCTGTCAGGAGTCACAGTCTGACAATCACTCACTTGCTTCTTAAGCAGCACATAGAGCCTTACTCTGTGCAAAGTTTTGTTTTTGCCATCTCCTCAATTGTGCTAAAGTAACAATGTTTTTATTTTATTTGAGTGGAACACTCACAGTACAGGAGTACACAAAAAAATCAACAATGTCATCTGTTGTTCATTTATTAAAATAGAGTCAGGACAAGTTGACCTCACTGAAATTGTCTAGAATTGGATTAAAAAAGACCTGGAATCAAATGGATTGTAGCAATCATAACTTTTGTTTTATGTTCTTTGCCATTTGAATATTGCTTTGAGACTTTTTCAGTTGTGAATAGGGACTTTATGAGTAAAATGAATTGAAAACTGGATCCCACTTACTTTGACTAAATGTGAGGAGAAACCAGCTTGAGCCATCTGCAGGCCAAACCCCTGACCTTTACTGCTGGTCCCTGAAATCGAGCACAAATTAGCTTTCAGTCCATTATTCATCTTTGAGTTTAATTATATTTTGCATTTGGGACTTTAAAAAGATTTAACACAGTCACAAAACCACATTTTTAGTTTGCATTAACCCATTTTAAGAGTTGAAATATGTTGAAATGTGAATATTTCAGAAAAGGAGACAATTTTTCCCTGGAGTTTAAGCCTTAATCTCTTTAGGCCAATGATGACATCATGAGTTGTAGTGAAGAGATCCTTTATAAGCAATATTTCTCCCTGACCCAGGCTGTGCAAGTTTAGCTCAATTAATGCTTTAACAAAACTGATACAATTGGTATTTCTATTTGTATGCCCTATAGTATTTCCTCGCTGAGTCATGCAGAGTCAATAAACTGAACTAGGTGTCTTAACAACCCACTGGGCATGGACACATATTTGATAACTAAACCATGGCTATTTCAATGTTTGAAGCAATAGATATACAACTTTGTATCTGGTACAAATCAATTCAGAGAGGTCTACTGCACATTGCCGTTTAGATCTCTAATAGACAAAATTTCCCACAGCTAATTGTTTTGAAGTACCATCATGCCTTGCAAAGTGTAAACTGTAATATTCTGATGTATTAAAGACCTTGGTGTCATATAATTCCAGCTGAGCACAAACTACAATTACCAACTTTTTTATTTTTAGGTCTAAGCTTATTTGGTTCCTAAGGAGGTAAGAACTGGATTTTTTCTGTGGTATTGACAAACTGTCAGAGTTTTAATTGATGATGAGCAGTACATGTTGGAAAAAATGGTATTAGCACTTAGCTAGTTTACTAACTAGTTGTTTTAATTCATCAGTCACTTCAGTTTTTATGTCCATCTTATGACTGGGTATTTATATGGTCTTTTCAATAATTTGGTTTATCAACACCTTCTTTGTGCAATTTGTTTCCCGCCTTGCTGATTTTTGCTTTTTTGTCATGCTATCTGCTGAGATTCCACCACTAATGTATGAAATTCAAATTAAGGTACACCTTCTAGAGAGAAGATCCTCTCTCCCAGGGCATCCACAATGTCCTTTAGTGCAGACTCTTCAGTGACCTTAAAGAGGTGCTTCTCATCAGGATCACTGGCAATGAATTTGATTTCCTCCAGAAAGGCTTTAGGGTCGATTCCTCTGCGGTTGTAGTAGCCAAGCACCTGAAAATGACAAGGTGAGAGTCACAGATTATAGATGTGGCACAGGTCACACTCCATTTGAAGGTAATAAATAAGGTACAACTCACAGCGATGGCATACATGGTGATGTTATCGTTTTTGCTGTTATTGACGGCATCAACGAGTTCTATGCTGTCGTGGGATTCACCGTCTGTAATCACAATCATCACCTTCTGAGCTCCTGACCTGCCACCTCGCTGAAATGCTTCTGACCTGCACGAGTCACCACATCAATCATGTAGGCAGATATTTGGATGATCCAGAAAACTGGCTTTTACAGAGTTTAGGAGATCACTCATTCAACCACATTGCGTTCACGTCGTACCGAGCCACGTTGATAGCGAGAGCAGTTCGTGTTTCATATCCTCCACGCTGGTCAATGTTCCTGACGGCCTCCACCACAGTGTCTACTGTCTGATATTCGCCCAAACTGAACTCATGGACCACTGTGGAGCCATACTGAACAACCCCAACCTGGAGCCAAAGCAGTGCAATCCAAAAGAGAATGAATAAAAAAAAAAAAAAAAAAAAACGAAAACCAATATAAGTCTTCAAAACATCTGTGCAAAAACTGTAGGAAACTAGCTGCTGTTTTAACTAAATGAGCATGCCAAAGGAAATTCAGCCAAAAAGAAGAAGTCCAAACAATTTACAGATGAAAAATTATCCCAGCTTGACCGAGAGAACATCAAATATTAAAAGCAGAGACAGGTGAGTTAAAATAAAGACAGACAGACCTGAGTCTGATCTGGGCCGATGTAAAACTTGTGCAAGACTTTTGTGATAAAGTCCTGGACTTCGTACCACGGATAGATGGAGTTTGAACCATCCAAAACAATAACAATGTCCATGAACGTTTCACATCCTGCAGAAAATGATAAATACAGTTATAACCAAACAACTATCAATGGATGGATGGATGGATGGATGGATGGATGGATGGATGGATGGATGGATGGATGGATGGATACTTTGGAGGGCAGGTGCAAAGGTGTGGGTGGCTTTGAAGTTGCGGCTGGCTCTGGCGCAGAATCCGGTGCTGTACAGAGAACTTCCACATTCATGAGACCATAGAGGACCACAGGTCTGAGGATAAAGTGTAAAAGATCTTGTAAATCACTTTCAGGAATTATTCTTATGCTCTCCTATTGCAGTCAGATTATCAGCTTTTTAAAAGCCTGAGCCACATGCACGTATTTACTAATACTAAATACATTTCACCACTACTATCGACCAAGTAGTTGACTTTTGAAAAAGTAATCAGTTTTTATTTTACAGTATTAACAAATTTAATAATTTTTATCTGGAAAAATTTCAACATTTCCGACATTTCCACTTTAAATTTGTTTAAATAATTCAAATATAAAAATACCTCTCAAACTGGATTGTTCTTCTTTGTTTAAAAAAAAAAGACTGCTCTCTTAAGGGCAAATTACTTTTAAAGGAACAAAGTAAATGTCCAACATTCTTACGTATGCACAATATTCACTAATTTTAATGTTTCTCATTTTTTTTTAATAGTGGATTCACTAAAATCACTTTTTTGTAACTTTTCAGTCGTTAATGCAATAAACGAAATTCCAGCTGTTTCTGAAACAGATAAAGCAGCCATGCCATTTGCAACACTGTACAGTTGAGAGGTGTTAACATAATCAATGTAAATCAGTGGTTTCAGTTATTCTGCCGTGCAGTGGAAGGGCTGTCGACCCTTGATTGGAATATTGCAGGTTCAATTCCAACCTTACCCAACTATGTGTTGAAGTATCCTTGGACAAGACACTGAACCCCAAATTTCCCTCTGGTGGAAGGATGTGTATGAATCTGGGTGTGAATGGATGAATGGGACTGTGACAGTAAAGCGCTTTGAGCCTTCAGGGAGGATAGAAACGCGCAACACAAGTATATACGTTATTTACCATGGAGAAAAGCTGCACTGATGTAAAGTGTCTGTACTCAAGTATATCGGTGCAAAACCAATATTATAAGTTGCTGTTTTCTGCTACAGCTGATCCATGTAGATGTGAAAATGGTTGAAGAGTTACAGCAGGTCAAAGAGCGTGTGTTATTTAGCCGTCGCTGGCGACAGCTTTGGTGTTATAAGGTCAACACTGAGATTTTAAAGACCCACTCAGATAAAAACCGTGTTTTTTGTTTTTTCAATGTTTTTAAAGTTCCTGTAAAATTTTTCAGCTGGAGGACATATATAAAAGAAATTAAGCTTTAAATTGAATTTGAGTATTTCTTTTTTAAAATGTTTGTGACTCAGGAACATACAAAAAAATGTTGTTTGAAAAAGTTTGTGTGATGTACAAGCTACTATGGTAAGCTCCCTGGTCTGTACTATTCTCTTGCAGGCGAATAGATCTATGTACGGCTTTGTTTCCTCAACTTTTTTGTAAAATTGGGAACATTTTAAAAATTGATCAAAAGATGATCAAAGGGAGACTTTTTTATTCATTTTGAAGACATTTTCAGGACTTACCACAAAGCTGTTGTCTTTTGGGTTGGAGATCAGTGTCAGTCCCAGTCTCATCTGTTCTTTTCTCTCAGACACGTTATCCAAAGAAACCATTCCTGGTTAAAAAATTTTTTTTAAAGTAATTTAGTTTTAAATAACAGAAAAATCAAACTGTCCATTTTCTTTTCCATAATATTTATCACTAATTTGACTTTTAATTGTCTTTTTCCCTCCATTAAAGCACAAAAAGGACTACACTGATGTAATGAATTGGCCCTTATTTTGTTGTTTTTCCCCCTTTTCTTTCTGTGCAGGTCAACTGTAGCTTCTCCTGGATGCCCTGCTCCCTCTGACACAGTCACAGCTGCCTGCAATCACTCATTAGGTTCACTATTTAAATGTCTGAGCTCAGTGATGTCAGACATTTCCTTTTTGGAGTAGCTCTACCTCTCTGCACCGGAGTTTGAATTATGAAAATATCAGACCCTCCAGGATTTTGCGATCGCAACTATCAACTCAAATTCAAGCAAACCCTTTGATTTGTTGCACACCCCGCAACTTTTTACTTTCACCGCAACTTTACTGCAACTTTGACCAATCTACCGTGACAACAGTCATGGATGACAATGCAGCTTTGTGACATTTTCCCTTATGACTCCCTCCTGGGAGCCGTGCATGGTCTGCTGAGACGTCATCCAAATTCTCTCTTTTCGTAAATCAACTTAAAAAAATTACTTGTTTTCATCCATGACCATGATTCCAAAGTTACTTATTTCATGAATTGGTTTGTGTTTATTCGCAGAATGAGGATTTAACCGAAGCAGTATCAATGTAAAATAGTCTTTGTAGGAGCCCTGTTGAGAAATCTGTCCTCTGGGTGTCGCTGTTGTCATTTTGCTGTCATCTTGCTGTCACTATGGGTTCTGTCATAAATTGAGATGATTGGCTGACGTCATACAGAAGGGAAAAAGGTTTTCGACCGCTGTAGCGGGAAATCATGCAAAAATAAGTAAGATCCATATCAGTTATGTAAATAATAAAGAAAAGATTAATTGCAAAGGATGTTGGAGTGAAAGACTTATTTTTTATGCGTCGTACAGGGAAACGACAGCCCGCTTGGC
This sequence comes from Oryzias javanicus, assembly GCA_003999625.1. NCBI lineage: Eukaryota > Metazoa > Chordata > Actinopteri > Beloniformes > Adrianichthyidae > Oryzias > Oryzias javanicus. The sequence goes on along the minus strand of CM012442.1, from coordinate 7,184,642 downwards.
GCGTCAAACCAAGTATCTGGCGTCACATCTTAGTTCCAGAATTAGTTTGTTATTTTCTAGACTCTTAGTTCCTACAGTCTTTTTTTGACATTTCTAGAATTTCAATTAAGTTTGGGGCTTATGTAATGGAAACCCAGCTACTGTTATCAATTTGGATGAAAGCACTGTGTGTTTTCGTGTTGTTACCTTTTATTCAGGTGTTGCTGTGTCTTCATTTACTACAGGGACAGACAACTCCAGGCCTTGAGATCCGCATTGTCTGGATAATTTCCAGATATCCAAGCCCGACTGATCACCTGGTTCAGGTGTGTCCAGCCAATTAGAACGTGTCAAAGCAGGGTATGTTGGAAAACATGCAGGGTTGCAGTCCTGATTTTCTACCTTCTTTTCATCAATCTACGGGAATTGTAGTTAAAAACACTTTAAGGATGTAAAGACGGTGGGAAACCTTTTCTGGATTTGTTTTAAATGACCAAAAACAGCATTGATATTTATGTTTTGTTTGCTACTGAAGTTAACTAGAAAGCAGACCAAAAAAAAAGCTTGAGTGTGCTAATGTTTAAAGTGATAAACACCATTTTTTTCTTTCAAAATCTTTGTGTTTTGATAAGTTTTGTTGATTCTAGTCTCCTGTTCTTAATAAAGGCATAAATGGTGGTGACTTCCTACATATAATTTTAATTTTCTCACATTCCATTAATAGAAATAGCAACCATTCAAAAATATTGTATTAAAAATACGACTCGTGGTTCGATATGTGAATCGTTGAGCTTAATTTGTGAATCAAGTTGGATTGTCACCTAGGTAATGATCAGTAACCCTTTTAATGATCATGTTGTAATTCTTGCATTTTGGCACAACTGCACCAACAATTGTCTACTAAACCACCAGCTTCTTGCTTATGGATTTTTGGTCAATTCTGGTCTTGTGCAGGTCTGCAATCTTCTTCCTCATCTGTCTATCATCGACCTGTCTTTCCGTCTGTCTTTCCTATCCAGACATCTTAATAGACAGGCCTGAATCTCCGCCCTCTTTTGTCTGCTGCTCACCGAGGTTGAGTCTGCTGCAGTTGACAGAATTTCGGTGGTCCAGGGGAAATCTATAAACATCACCAGTTTGCTGCCCTCCAGTGGATTCAAAAGGAGCTCCGACCAGTAACCTGAGGGCATAAGCAGACACACGTCTCACTATCCAGAGCCTACCATGGAGCCTGGGTATTCAGCTGATGCTGTTCAAACCAGCTTCCGTTAGACTCCTACCATGCACGTCCTCCTGCCTGGTGCTGCTGAACTGTATATCCAAACTGAGCGTCTTTAGAACCAGAGAAGATCTTAAAGTTCTTCATGTTGAAGTTGAAGCAGTGCTGAAGATCTGAAACAGATGAGTGTGTTAGGAGACAGCTCACAATGAGGTAAATGTTTCCTTTCATCTTTGACTTTAGATAACAGTAGCTCATGTTTGGTTGCAGGCTCTAAAGACCTGAAACTCTGAGTGACTTCAGAAAGCAACACTGACATGTCCAACATCCGTAGTGTCTCTGAAACCAAGTAACTCAATAGATGATCCAGAAAATGGGTATAAGATTCAATAGTAGTCCAATCAAAATATCTGGTTCCAGGTTAATAACAACAGACTCATGGCAGTCACTTTGCAGTTAGCACTGTCTTTTCTCTTTTGGGTCCAGATGACCCGACCCTTATATTGATGTATGATCCCTCCCATGATAAAGGTGGACAGGTTCTTTTAACTGCACCGAACACCAGTGAAGATGAAAAAAAAAAACCTTTAAAAAAAGTTTAGCAAGTCTTAGTAAGTGCTAATAATGCTTCTAATCAAGGTTAGCAGAATGGCAACTCTGATGAGCAAGAAGTTGAGACTTATCTCGAGTCTGAGGAGATTTCTCTGAACATTGAGAATTTAAAACCCATGGATGAGAAACTGTAAAATATTGATTAACCCTTTAACACCGGAGTATGAGATATATGCTGTGTATATATATATGTGTATATATATATATCTCACTGGTATTCTGCATCTATGATGGTAGGGAATAATTATTTGATATTAAGTCGTGAACCAGATATTGATAATTCATGTAGAGAGAATGGTTTGATCGAGTCGGGGTGGGATTATATAAATTTGCTTCCTTCCACTCCTTTTCAAGCAATCAACTTTGGATTTAGTATGTGATGACAAGTAATTTCATGTATTATTTCCTGATTGCTTGAAATAATTCATTCATTCATTCATTATATCAGGAAGGGGCCCCCCTGCCCTGGCTCATGGTCTTGCCAGAGAACTCGTTCTCCCTGCATGGCGAGAGGGCCAGCGGGCCCAGAAATACAGGACCCAAGAGACACGACTGCCGGTACTGAGGACCTGGTTTCCTCCACCAGGATTGGGGTACCGAGAACGAAAGTTCAGAGGTCCTTCCTTCCTCGTGTAATGCAGTTGTGTATGTGTGTGTTGGGGTGTGTATTGTTGTGGGGTAAAGGGTGTATGTAATAAAGGGTGCATTTAAAATTGGTGCATCTCAAACCTCTCTGTTCCAAACCTTCTAAACACTAAACTGCAAGATCCCTTTTCCCCCTACCATCAAGAATGGTCATTTCAATCACTAACCTTGAGCCAAGGAATACTTTTCTAATGTCCTCTTAAGTCAGCATTCTTCAGACTGCACCTCACAGAGGCCTGCAGCCTCCCTTTCCAATTCTTAACCCGCAGACAGCCTGTATCAGCCTTTAAGGGAAGTCAGAACTAATTCACAAATAGATTAAAGTGTAAAATGAAATGCAGCAAATTTTCCTGTAACTCACCATAGTGGCTTGTCTCTTTTTAACTCTTCAGCTTCTTTCATTTCATCTGTTCCTCTAACAGTATGATATAAGCTCTACATTTTTGTCTGCGTGATGCCTCTGTGTCATCCCACAACAAAAGCCAGCTCTTCTAATTTCAGACTAGCACTGAAGTCATAAACACTTCCAATAAAAAAGAAAGGCAGCTTTAATGACCCCCACATGTTTTTTTGAAACCAGATTCTGATTTTCTCCAATGCTGTGATTCTTGGACCGGTCCAGAACCAAGCTGGAGCTCTGAGCGATGATCTGGAGTTTATTGTCTGCTGTCTCATCCAACAATGTACTTCTGGAAAGCTCAGCCGCCACGTTGGAAAGGAGCAGAAATGTCCCAGCCTTAAGAGGTGCATGTCTGATCCTCTCTGTGAGGATTGGCTTCTGCTTGACTCCAGCAGTCATGATTCATCTGAGGAGTTGGCAAAAACAGACGAAGCCTTGAACTTCCAGATCCTCACAGTCCTTCAAGGAATCGACACTTTGACATTTTTTATGGAGTTCAGATTAGTCAGATGTTCCTCCTCTGAGGTGTTGTGTGTGCATTAGGTGACTTTTCCACAGAAGCATTTGCTGCTCTCATAAAGCAGATGAATAGCCAGCAGTCGCTGCAGTAAATGGCTCGAATAAAACAAACAGTTGGTGGATTTAAGGACTTCTCACTTCCCAGACGACTCAGGGAAGTTCATGCAGGTCAAAGATGGAAATGATTAAATGAGGAACGTTCATGAAGCAGGGAGCATTACGTCCTCCAGCAGGCTGACACATGCATCGCCTGGCTCAGAACCGGTACAGTGCTGACTGGAAACGGGAATTCTTCCTTTTGGCTTAAAAGGATGCAGATAGACGTGTGTATCTAAGTGGCAGATCCTTCTGATTTCACGAAACTGCTAAGGAAAGAACCTTAAGAGGTCATGTTACCTTAGTCCTGCTGAAATTTAGGAGGCAGAAAGCATTCTGGCCTATAAAAGTAGATGTGTAACTCTTTAACTGCTTAAAAGATTTACACTGCTGGGGGTTGTGTGTTTTCTTACTTTCCATTTACATGTGTCATTGCTTAGGTTGGGCCTCTCGTTCCTATGACAGATGTTCCAGTGTTTTTTTTTTCAGATCTTCATTCTCTCTCTCAGCTGGTCCAGTTAGATCTAGGCTCTAACTACAGCCTCTTTCAGATGTGTTAATAACACCATGCCTACACGTTACAGTATTTGAATATAACTTATTTTTTTCAGCAGCAATTAATTAACAGTTTCATGATCTGTACTGAGTTTGCCGCTCTGTTTCTTAAAGTATTCGTGCTCAGCAGCAGATAATACATACACAAAATGTCTTTGTCATTTTCTATCAATGCCATAATCACTCTCATATTTTTAACTCTAGCAAGTTCTGCTATCAGTCAGAAAAGCTTTTATTTCTTTAATAGTTGCCTAATCTACAGATTGGACTGTTGTGACATCAGACCTCACAGGTCCAGGTTTGAGGGACCAGAGCCCTGATGGTATCTGTATAAGTTACATAATCACCTGAGTCCTCTCAAATAGTAAAAGGTGTTTACTTTATATAGCACTTTACTACCTTCTTGAAAGGCTCAAAGCGCTTTACAGTCACAGCCGCCCCCTGAGTGGCCATGGTGCAAAACCCCCAAAGTATTGCAAACAAAAAAAGCTTTAGGAAAGTATCTGATCGGGTTGTACATACAGTACATGTATCAAATATTTGTTTTGAGTGATTTTAACTTCTCTTTCTTTTATTTCGTTGTTGTGTACAGCTCGGTATCAAGAAACTGGAGCCGAGCCCCAGCTGAAGGCTTCTGAGGAGATGATAGAGAATCATAGAGAATGAAAGAAAAATCTGACAACAGTAATAATGAAATCTGCAGCTGTCCTTTCCCTCTACCCTTCAGAGCTACAGATCTAAACGTAACTAGGTAATGCTCCGAAAAGAATAAAAAGACAAGGCCTGGACAGAGAACTTGTGAGCCGAGAAGAGATGACCTGCACACTCTCTGTGTGTTTCTCCTTTCAAGTATTTTAAACTAATCTCTCTTTTGTCTTTCTTGAAGTAGCAGAGAAATATTCCAGGTTGTGTAAATCTATCAGTATCTAAAAGTCACAGAAGATTTTTACATACTTATTTGATTAAAATACTCACCGTATTATAAACACCTTAAACTTGACTCTTAGAAAAAGCTAATTGTTTTTGTTGGTAGAATTTACTATTATGTCAAGCTAGTTTGCAACAAAGGTTTCATTCTCTCTATCAAATATTCAGTTGGCCATGATTTGTCAGGAGTCAGCGCTCTGTCTCCCCCTCTGGTCACCAGCAAAAGCCATCTCAAAATACTGACTGCACTACATCTCCCAGCAACCCCAGCGCACACTTCCTGGGTGCCGCTCAGCTGTGTCTCATTTACCAATCACCCACAGAAGACTTAAGCACAGAGCCTCACTCAATGCAAAGTATTGTATGTGTCATCTTCTCTGCATTACTGCGTGGTTCTCGCTGAACCTCATCTACTGTTTACATGACCCTGCTTAATCCTTGACCCTTACCTGGACCCTGATTGCTTTACTCCTGGATGATCCCATGCTCGTGATTGACCTCTGCCAGTCTGAGCTTGATTTAGCTTTGTGGGCTTTTAGCTGTGCTTACTTCCTGTCTGAACTAATACACCTGCTGCATGTGATATTTGCTGTCTGCCTGTTTGGGACATAACAGCAACTTTTCATTTAACTCTTGTGCTGTCTTATGGGGTCCAGATGGCTCCACACCTATATTGATGCAGGATCCCTCCAATGTCAAAGGTGAACAGGGTTTTGTATCTGCCTCGGACACCACTGAAGATGAAAAAAAGTTCAACATGTTGTCTTGTAGGGTCCAGATGACCCCACTTCTATTGTAAACATGGGTTAACACTGAAGTTCTGACATGATCAGAGTTTTTTCTTTTTTCTGAAACTTGAAAGGTTCAATGATATGATCAGACATTTATCTGCAGAAAAAACAAAACATTCATTCCTTGTGGTGTGTGGAGCCCTTTCCAGCAATAGTTGGGAGAAGGCAGTTACACCCTGGATCAGTCTGTTGCGGGGCAACACAATCACACACACAACTGAGAGCAATTTAGAGATACCAATGATGCATTGACTGTAGCCTGAAACCAGAGTGCCTGCAGAATACACACACATATAGAGCATGCAAACTCCACAAAGAAAGAACTCATCTGGGATTTGAACCAGAGCCCTCACGCTGTAGGTAAGAATGCTAAGCATTACACCATCATGCTGCCCAAACTACTTTTTTGAGGGGACATCATGCCTTTTCTCTTTGATTTGTGGGCTTTGGGTGGGCTCCCTAAAAAAAACCTGCTCTTCGGGTTCTGTGATTTCTTGGTTCATGATCCATTTTCAGATTTTACAGTCTCACTAGATTTACGTTGCTAATCCACAGACTGGTAAACCACAGCTGTCTTCTGTTAGTGTCAGTTTATTTATTTTTTATTTTGTTCTGTCAGATCAGATCCGATTTGCTTTGGTACCTGTCTTTCTTGCCTTTTGTCGATGAGTTTGTCAGGTCTAACTTTATCAGTAAAGCTTAAGTCACTGCCACAAGGGTGGCCTCCTTTAATTTGGTTCCAACAGCACTGTTTCCTGACAACTACATTCCTCAAACTCAAAATAAGAGTGACAAATCTGCCAATGCACAATAAATATCCTGCTGAGTGTATGATAATGTAAAGATGAATAGGAATTAATGAAAATCTTCTGTTTTGCACGTCAGACTGACTAACAGTTGTGAAAGAGTTGAAGCTCTGACAGAGCTGAAGTCAGCCAAACCGTTCCGAAACTGGAAAGAGATCAATGAATAAAAGCAGTTTGAGGGACACTCAATGAACATGTGTTTTATCTGACTGGAGAAAGCCTTGGGGCTGCAGCAAGAAAACACATTATGTAGCAAAACCTGATACAACAGACTCGCTACAGGTGTCTGGAGTCTGTAAGTACTAAAAAAACAAAACATACTGATAGACATGCATGAACTAAGCTGGAAAAAGAACAATTTTTAGAGCTAGAATACTACTACAAGTACATCTAGAAGGTGATCAACATCACAAAACAAATTAATTTCACACTTAAAAAAGCAAAATAAGTGAACTAAATAGACTTAGTTTGAGTCTTTGTCAACTTTCTACTTTTGCGTATTGGGCTTCACAAGAATAGTCTTGAAAAAAACTATCTGATCTATGTTAAAAAATGACATTTTTTTTATTGTTTGAGCAGAGATGTTTATTTTGAATAAAACACCATCCAGTATCAGAAAACATTAAATAATGCCACACTGAAACGACTGATTTGCATCTGCAGGTGTGAACCCCTCTGAGGTCTGCAGCAGATCAGCGTTCTCATCCCGCCACCATCCGCCTTCAGGTTGTTTCCTTTGCAGGGGTTTGGTGTCCACACTGGGACCTATCGTGGCGCTCAAGCACTCACCTGGCAGCAGGCTGCAAGTCCATAGTAGCAGAAGGTGGTGACAATCCATGAAGACAATGATGGAGAGGCTGCAGCGGAGTGTCCCTACAGGGTGGCGGTTCTGCTGTCCTGATGTGTGATGGGGAGGCAGAGAGACTCTAAAAGAGGAGGCCCTTCCAGGAGTCTGCACTCCTCCTCTTGATTATGTGAGTCTTCTCTGCTTTGCCAATAATCTTTCACTTACCTACTCTATTAAAAACAGGAGCTCAAACGTCTGCACTGCTGTTAAAAACAGGAAATTCCTCCGTTTCGTCTGTGATTCCATTCACTCTGCTTAGAGCCAGATGGGAACATCTGCTCAGTCTTCATGAGGTGGGGGGGTGTTTGGGACTGCTCAGATAGTGTGCAGTTTATAATAGAAGGGAGTTCAAGGAGTATTTTTTAATGCTTGCCAAGTGTCCTGGACAGGCATTATTCTACTTTTCAGGTGAAAGTAAGAGATCGACGTGTTAGATTCTTTGCCCCACTTCTTTTTTTATTCACACTGGTAACTTGATCCCCTACGTTGCTGCCTACCACCTAACATGATCTGTTCATTCAGCCTTTTTCACTGGATGAAGTTTTTGATGTGATTGATTGATAAAGGTTCTGGACTGATGTCCATGCCAAGCACTGGAATTAGTCAAACAACATAACAAATTGATGTATGTCACAAAGGTCAACTTTAAGGGTGTGCATCTACAATGAAAGGGCCTGAGCGATCGGGTAGAGAAGCAGTGATGGGCATCTCATAACTTAATCTTTACCAAGTAAAGGCGGACATGCCATTAGTATCATTTCAGTTTCAATATTTTCTAATTTTATTAAAGATGATAGTATCCCCTCTGAAATTTTGATCTCATCTAAACCTCTCTAAGTCATGGCCCACTTTATATTCGGAAAAGTTTTATTTCAAGTAGTCAAAAATTAAATAAAACTAAACAGCTCTACACCGCACCAGAACAACATTAGTTGGTGTTAAATGTTCAATCCGCCTTGTGGTTTTTGTTGTTTGGAGACATCAACTACTTAATTTTAATTTGGAAAGGCTCCCAAGCTAAAACTCTGTGCCCTGTTGCTGCCAGTAACACATAAAAATGCAGATTGTGGTGCATCGTAGCAGCTCAGGTAAGAACGAGTGAAGCTGTGCAGCTGCACAGTGGGTCATGCTACCGTCAAAATGCTGTCAAAAAAGCGGTCCAAAGTTTTGCTGAAATTTACAGGTATAGGTTCTAGTTCAGCGACCTGATGGATCAGAGTAAAATGTACAGTTCTCTGAAAAAAGGCCAACATTGTAGTGTAGGAGGCTTTATGAAGCTGGCTGGGAAAGCATACATGGAACGCCACAACCAACTTGGAATAATATAACCTGGAATAATAAACAGAAACGTGTACAAAATATGGACTGGAAACCCCAAAATCAAAATGGGAGACACCTCCGAAAGTGGTAGAGAATGATAGAGTAAAGATTCTGTGGGACTTCCAGATGCAAACAGACAGGATGGTTATGGTAAACCAACCAGACGTTGTAGTGGTGGATAAAGAACAGAGGAAAGCTGTTGTGGTGGATGTGGTGATGGTAACATCATGAAGAAGGAACTGGAGAAATACCAGGGACTCAGAGAGGAACTGGAGAAAGCTTGGAAGGTGAAAGTGACAGTGGAGCCTGTGGTAACTGGAACACTCGGGGGTGTAACCTCCAAACAGGAGGAGTGGCTACAGCAGATCCCTGGAAAGACCTCAGACATCTAAGTCCAGAAATATTTGGGCTGGTTAATCTCAATCATTGTTTCCAAAATTTTGAGGCATTAAGTTTATTTTGCATGTTGATTCCAACATAACTGGAATGACTAAACCGGCAACTCACAAAATACTCTTTGTGCTGGATCAAATTTACCAATCAGCTTCACTTCTTTTTTAAGAAATCCCCATTGTTTTGCTGGTGTATAATGTGTTTGACGAACCTCTAATTGCAATCTCCCAGCTAGTGATTGGATGACGGCGATTAGACCTTTTCTGCTTTTGTGTATTTGCTTATTAACAGTGTTTTTAAGGTATTTTATTTGATTTTATGATAAGCGCTATGAGCTTCGTTTGAATGAAAGACGCTATACAAATAAATAAAGTTTGAGTTTAGACACGTGAGGACATCTCTCCAGTGCCTATTTTCAGCCTCCAATAGTGTCCTTTCAGCTCGGTCTTGTCTGTAGTTGCAAACAGTTTTAAATCTTTCCAGGTTTCCATGTGTGATGCATGATCTGGACTGCTGTTGTGACTTTTCAATAGTCTGCCTACATTTTCCAATTTGGGGTTCTAGGGCGGAAAGTGTGTGCCCCACAGCTTTAGGTATGGGGATTTATGAAACTAGGGGCATTTGCCTATGTTTTGCTGAGAAAAAAATGTGACTGTGACAATTGATGTTTGAGTTCAGGTGACTTATCTTCAAAAATCACCTATTCCAACTCTATTAGATGATATCACCACTCTGAACATTACACCCACTGACTTCCATTATAAATCTAAAAGTTATCTCAAATTTCCATAAAACTTGAACTGGGATTGTGTAAAAACAATTAGGAGCTTTAGAAAAGAAAAACACTGGTTCAAGAGCCCAACTTCAGCTGAGTAGTTTACAGCTTTGTAAATCATAAAAATAAAAAATAAAAGTGAGTGCTGCATGTTTTATTTTGACAGTATTCTATTTTAATCTTTCTTTGAAAAGACTTTAAGGTTGGTGTTTTCTACATCTTTGGATCGGATCCGTTGTATTTTTCATCTGCTTTTTCTGGTGTGTTTTCTGTTGCTGCCCTCTGCTGGCTAACATGTCAAACTGCAGGAAAAGTTGGACACCAGAACCAACTCTCCTACCGAGAAGTTCTGGAGTCACACCACCATGTCTGTCAGTACAACCCAGAGTTCAGGAAAATTGGGATCACTTTTCCATTTTCCAAAGATTTTCAAATCAGAGGGGAGAAAGTTTCATTTACAACCATACATCATAATGTGTTTAAAGTCAAAAATGTTTCAGAACAAAATAGGCTTATTTTAGATGCCCTCCGTCACCACACACATACATGAACTAAAGATTAAAATGAAGACAAAATGATAATTAAAATTATTCTCTGAACATACAGGAATGTTATCTAAGTCCCTTTTTTCAAAACCCAAAACACACTCAACCAAAAAGGACCGGCCTATTGACACCATATTTAGCTAAAATAAACCCTTAAACAAGGGAGCACACTGTTTTCATTAGTTTTAGATATATGTCAAAAATGTGCTGCTGAGCAACTATTACCATTTCTGATATGAACTGCATTACTGTCTGTGATTAGTCACATTGCTGACTACAAAATGTCATGTATTTAAAGAAATTCCCTTTGAAAAGTAGATTTCTTGTCAAAAAATAAAAGAGGATAAAATTGATTGTTTAAGTATCCAAACCACAATCAGAGCCTAACAGTCATTATGTTTATGTTGCGGAAGTGATAAGAATATATGGCATTAGCACGAGGCTAATGAATGATGCATCACATGTCGGAGCCACATTAAAGCCTGTTTGACAGAAGTGGGTCGTCCTGACTCAAAAATGTTATGGTAGAGGGAGGCTGAGGTTGGAGCTGTGTTTGCTTCTCAATTTAAAACCAAATAAATTAATCAATTTAAACTGTTTATTTGTCATGTAATCTGTGATGTTACATTGATTGATTGATTGATTGATTGATTGATTGATTGATTGGTTTATTTCAAGCATAGATTGAAAAATACAGGACAAAACACACAATTATTTCAAACTCATTGCAGAAACAATAAGATGCATTGATTAGAAAATTGAAAACAAAAATAAAATACACTTATTTCACATTTGGTTCATTCATTCTTTGAGATTATTAACTAAAGTCAGTAGAGTTTCATTGATTGCTTGAAAAGGAGTGGGAAGAAGTGAACTTATGTAATCCCACCCTTACTTAAGGACTTCATTTAACTGTTTTGCATAATTATGTCTTCCGGTTGTTGTTTTTCTTTTTTTTTTTTTTTTTTCTCAATACATTCCCAATAGCAAAGTAAAGTGCTTGTTGATTATTGATTAATCTCGTAAAACATTATTTCATTATTTCAGTAAACAGTAACATCAATCATACATCATGTAACTGATATGTAATAATCATTGATTATCATCAAAATACAATTTCATATTAATTCAGAAAAATAATAATTACACATTGAAATCAAGTTTTCAAGTAACATTAGAGTGCTTATTGATCATTCTCTGAAAGAATTCTTATATATTTTCATTAAACATTAATGATTTACACAATATGTAATAATCATTGATTATCATTAGAAACACATAATTACATGAATCATTGCTACATTTTTAGGATCAAGAAAGGAAAATGAATGCCATAGTGATTGTAAACTTATCAGTAATCATTACTGCATATTACATAACATAAAACTCTTTGATTGCATTTAAAAAAACAAACAAAAAAAGAGCTTTGATTGTTTCATCACATTCAAGTTCAGACATTTGGAATAGTTCAAACACAAGTTGATCTTTAACTCGTCTTATCTTCATATTGTAAAATTAGAGTTTCTTTATACATTTTCTTGAATTGATAAATACTTGAACATAGTTTGAGTTCATTACTTAACTTGTTACAGAGTTTAGTGCAACACACAGAAACTTTTCTTTTTGGTTCTTATCAATCTGACCTTGAAGTTCCTGCATCCTCTCAGTTTGTATACTCCTTCATGTTCTACAAATAGTTTTTGGATATTGGATGGAAATGTTTTCCCACTAGCTCTGTATAGACATTGCGCAGTGTAAAAATCAACAAGGTCATACAGTTTTAAAATTTTGGATTGATAAAATAAATTGTTAGTGTGATCAAGTTAACCGGCTTTATGTATAATTCTGATGGCTCGTTTCAGAAGCAAAAAGAGAGGATGCAGTGAACTCTTATAATTATTACCCCAAATTTCTATACAGTAGGTGAAATATGGTAATACTGAAGAGCAGTACAATAAATATCTACAGTTGTACTTTAATATATATTTTTGATTTATTTATAATTGAAATACTTTTTGAAACTTTAGTTTGTATGTGTCTAATGTGTGGCTTCCAACTCAGTTTGTTATCAATAACAATCCCTAAGAATTTAATTTCTGTAACACTTTCGATTAAGTCATTGTTAACTTTAATTGACATTTGATCAGATTAAAGTGAAACTGTACTAAAGTTTAAACTCACAGTCATGGACTGTTGTCTTTCTTTAGCAAATGATGGAGCTCAGAACATCTTTGGAATCAATTTTCTTCACAGAAAGGTTTGTTAACATGATGGTGCTGCAGAGCAGAGTGTGAAGAAATGTCAATGTGCATCAAATCAAACTCAAGCCTCAGTTCCAAAACAGAAGTGGTGTTTACAGCCAGCAATAAGAGGCAAAGGTCATACAGAGACCGGATTGGAATTAGTAATGCTTCCTGGACCCTATACTCCCAGAGCATCCTCCACAGTCAGGACGAAACAGGTGATACAGTTGAACACTTTCTCCAAATCAACAAAGCACAAGTAGACTGGAGGAGTGAACTCCCACGAACCCTCCCTGAAGAGGGTGTAGAAGTGGTCTACTGTTCCACGACCAGGACAGAAACTGAAGTGTTGTTCCTATATGTGTAAAGTCTGAAATAGCATTTTATCTACTTAAGTCTACTATGTGACTTATTGTTACTTAAGGATTCATAACAGGGACTTGCAGTTAGGGGAGGCAGGTGAGGATGAGCCTCACCAGCAAAATAAAATATCTAAACAAAAAAATCCAAAAGCCTGCATGAAATAAGATGAACATACCTTTTAAAATTAAAAATAAAAATCAAATGTTATTTTTTGGACATGTTTTTTCTATGATTACTTTTTTGTATGGGTTTTCGTGGTTTCTTTGGCTAAAAAAAAAAAAAAAAAAAAAAAAAAAAAAAAAGCATCGAATTTACTAATTCGCCAAACAGCGCTGGGTGAGGCTGGGGGTACCAGCTGCCTCACCCACACTGACTGGAACCGCAGATGACTCCTCCTACCTGTATTGTTTCCGTCTATTATAAAATACGCTTTATTTTAAAATAACCTAATTCACTAATCTCTTGCCATCTGTCTGATTACATTGATGCCAGTTTGTGACTCATTTAGTCTTTTATCGCTAAAAATGAGCTTCGAAAACACATTAGGTGCGGCGACAGTCTGCTGGCCTCACCGCAGTACGCATGCCGTAAGACAGAGGGCGCTGGTGAGTCCAGAGAATGTATGTGACAGCGCGGGTGAGGAATAATAGAATTAGAGCAAAACCAGTGCAGCACTCCAGTTACTCTTTCATGGTTTTTAGCATCAATTTCTAAATGGAAAATTTCATTTTTTAACCCCTAAACTGCAGAATTTGTTTAGACATGTCACTGATAGTGATCTCTACTGAGAGACTTTAACACTGAAGAAAGAAAAGGAATACTTCTACACACAGGTTATTCATGTGTTTCTTAAGAAGGAGCAGTGTACAGACTTCACTTTTAAGAAAAAGTAAGAAAATAACAAGAGTTTTTGTGATTTTCTGATGATAATTGCATTGCACATGAATTTACTTTTTTTTTTATTGTTTGATATAAACAATATCTAATCTAACCTAATCTAAAGGCTCAACTAGCTAATCACTCCCCTCCAGTACCCTGTGACAGACTTCATCATCCAGCTTCCGCAGTCCGGATCCACTAAACCCAGCACTCCGGTGATCCGGGTTTTTGCTGCTTTGACCCTAACAGCCATTTAGCCCTGCGGTACTGGAGCGTGTCTGTGGACCGGAATACCGCTGATCGGGAATCCCTGGAATGTTTTCCTCCGTCATGGAACACCTGCCGCCGGCTCGGTGCTCTCTGAGCCGGGAGGGTTGAGCGGGAGTTCGTCTGGGACGTGGCCGGGAGGCAGCGGTGCTGTGTGGGAGCACGCTACCGCTGCGACGCGCTGCTGCCAGCCTGTCATGGAGTGCACATGAACGCTGGTCTGAACGGGATCGCAAACTAGGTAAGGAGACGTCATCAAGCCTTCAGTTCTGGACGGATCACAGCAACAATACTCTGTGGTCCGGTAGGTGTTTGGCAGAGATATTTAATACAGTTGGGATTGGTTTCAAATGGTCCTGGATTAGCACAGCAGGCTAGCTGTTGTCTTTGTCTAGAGGTTGCATGCTTCTATTATCGGACAGGTCGCCCGACCTCATGCAGCCTGCGCTCCAGCCGCAGGAATCGAACTCTCGCCGTCTTTTTGATGACTGTTGTTCTTTTGGACCTTCCTTTTACCTGTGCACGGTGTTGTGTTTGTGTCGGGTCTCTCTCATGACCTCTTTTACGGGGTTTGTTTTGGTGTCCGTGTGAGGCTCACCGGGCTGCTGAACCAACTGGGAGTCCTTCTCTTCTGGACTCCTGTTGGATTAAATGTTCCGCCGGTTCTGAACCGAGGATGCCTGTCGCTTTTCGGAGGTTGTTGTGTTTGGCAGTGATGATGTGTCAAGTCAAAACAACGTCCGTGAATGAATGGTGTCATGCTTGGTCCATCACAGCTAAATGGTTCCAGCAGCTTTGGTTGTTCTGCTGTTTAGCATCAGTGCTATTTGTCAGAAACATTGCTGTTTTTATTTATTTATTAGCAAACAGACCGGCTGTGTCTTTGTTTAAGTTAGTGTCGAAATGTATATACAATATGTTCCCTCCAGGAAATGTGTCAAATTAGAGACGAGCCGCCTGTGTCCGATAATGGATCTTGCTAGCATTGCAGCGGGCCAAGGTGGGCCTCAGATTATTTTTGGGAAAACCAAAGAAACCACGCGGAAAATTCTACGCTGTCCAAGTTTATAAAAGCAAACCCGAATCTTCATGTTTGTGTTCTGTTGTCAGAACCTCGCAGGAGTTCACTACGACCATGTTAGCTTCGTGCTAACCGTCGCGTTAGCTCGCCCTCCAACATGAAGCAGATCGCATGGATTCGTCCGAACCTTGCGAAATATTTGGGATGATACGTGCTCTTTCAGAGAACCAGAGCCGCTTTCGCCGAACTGGTTGGTTCTGTTCACTGAAACATCTACTTGACATAAGTTATTTATTTATTTTACAGCAGGCCACGTTTGCATGGTGACCAGAGGGTCAGGGGTCAGCTTCACTGACCCGAACCCGGACTGCAGGATCAGCTTCACCGACACAAACTGGGCCTGTGGGGTCAACAGCACCAAAACCAGGACTGCAGGTCTGTTAGGAAGAGGTTGGTTGATCCTAAGGTTTTCTGTTTCTGAGCTGTAAGGTGGCAGACTGCTGCATTTAAGACCTGCAGTACCATGAATTCTGATTCTTGAGCTGGGGGTGCACAGTATTATGTGGTGGTGGTGGGACCCGGGACCCATCTGGACCCGGATTTCACCCCAGTACACATCCCAGTGTGTGTGTGTGTCTGAGAATGTGTGTGTATGTTTGCATGTTTCTGAATGTATGGAGAGAAAATAGATTCACTCTTGATTCTTGCTGCATAATTCTTGATTTGTGCGTAAATTAGGGTTTGTGCATATGTAATTTTTGATTTGTATATAATAAGACATATAACATATAATATGTTTTGTGCATAAGTCATAAGTTAAAAAAAATACAATTTACACATGCACAAATTAAAATTACAGCAGCTTGAAACTGCACGCACAAAACTCTGTGCATGTGTGTGTATGTT
Source organism: Oryzias javanicus (assembly GCA_003999625.1). Classification (NCBI taxonomy): domain Eukaryota; kingdom Metazoa; phylum Chordata; class Actinopteri; order Beloniformes; family Adrianichthyidae; genus Oryzias; species Oryzias javanicus. The sequence goes on along the minus strand of CM012442.1, from coordinate 7,168,534 downwards.
TGCATTTTTCTCAGCTTGTCTGTGTATGTTTGCATGTTTCTGTGCATGTGCAGGTGTGCAAACATGTCTGTGTGTTTGTGCATGTGCACAGATTTCCTTTACTGCCTCCATCATGAATACTATAAAATGTTGAGCAAACATGTTTGGAGTATTTTTCTGCCTAAAAAGAATATTTGCAACTATATGATGGGCAGCACAAAACTTAGTTCATGATGAACCACACATAAATATATTTTCTCTTATATATATATATACTAATTCTCACATACACATAAATATGCTCTCATACATACATTTTCACCTTTATGCAAGCGGAGTATATATATATATATATATATTATATAATTATATATATATATAATATATATATATATATATATTCCCGTGTGTGTGTGTATGTATATGTATATATATATATAATATATGCAATGAAAGGTAAATTTGAGACAGAAGGCATATAATTTATCGTGCTGTGTTTGACTGAGATGCAGAATCATCCTAACATGAACAAACAAGTACACCGTGTTAAAAAGGAAAGCAAGCTAGAATAGAAAAGATAATGTCATTATTTTAGAAAGATTCATCCTTTATTTTAAGTACCACTACATAAAACTTGAGATCTGAGAAATATTTTGGCATTTTAAAGTACGTTCTCAATTACCATTACTTTTTTCTCCCTGATTCCATTCTCAGACAATCGTGACATGAGAAATTGCCTGCTTCCTTTTCAACAAAATTTCGTTCTTTTATAAATGTTTTTTTTTTCTTTTTATAAATTTCGTACGGTGGCTGAGAACCGCTATCGCAGCAAACAAAAAAGGAAACTGTTCAAAAATGTAAAAAAAAAAAAATCTGCAAACTAAAAAGCGATCTCGGCAACAATACAAAGTTGCTGTAAATATCAAAGTGATTGCAGGAAAAATTTAAAAAATATCTGCAAAAAAAGTGTCCGGGTTAGGCTCTGACACCCCCATGAAAGGGACAAAACGGGTTTAGAAAATGGTTGAATGGATTATACAGTCCCTCTTAGCAATACAGTATGTATGTGTTGTTTGCGTCTGTATGCTTTTGAGAAAGTTCTAAATTCAAACACCCAGGTCACTTCTTCTTTTGCTCCTTTGTCCAGGTAAGGAGCAAGCAGATGGTGGCAGCGTCACCTCCACCCTGAAGTGGCAGCGGCGAAGGGAGGTGCACACCTGGTCCCTGAGATGGGCCAGCACCTGTTGAGACTAGGTAATTCGTGTGTGTGTGAGAGAACTGAAAGTGAAACAGAATTCCCCTTCCTTCAGCTTTCTGTCAACCGCCCACATCTAGGAAGAAATAGTGGTTAGGTTTGATCATGAAAATGCAGTTTTATTAGTAATAAAAAGTTGAAAAATTCATTTTCTGATTTTCAGAACATTTTGTAGTGCAGGAAGCTCCCGGGGTTGAAGTCAGTGTTTTCATTGGGATAATATTATATTGTTATTATTATTTGTATTATTTTTTATTCTTCTTAAAATTGTTTTTAATGTAACTTGTTTGTAAGCGTCTTTGAGTACCTTTTAAAAGCACTATATAAATAAAATGTATTATTATTAAAAGATGACTGCTGGACCAAAGGAGAGCTTTCCATGTTTGTCTGCTTGTTTCTGCTGAAGCAGCTGCTTCAGTCGTCACAGAACAAATGAGGACGATTCTCTCTATCCACAAAGGTCACGTCAATCAGACATGAGGAAATAAACATCCGAAGATTGTACAGAAAACTGACCTTGAAGACGTAAGCAGAGAGGAAAGCGAGAACTTCGCCTTCTCTGTCCTTAAAGCTCTCAGAGGAGGAACACAGGCGTCTGAAATGCATTTTACTCTCTGAACAGTTAGCTTGTTAACAGACATAAGTGATACACGCATAGTGAGTACACTTCAATCATCTTTGATTTATTGTCAAGCATTCCTAATGGTCTTAATTATGATTATGACGTTTTAGCAGAAATGAAAAAACTTGTTTTCTAGGACATAGTTTCTGCAGAGCGGCAGGAGTTCATTAGAAATTTATCTCTGAGATGTGGGTAGGACTGTTGGCGTGGAGTAGGTCTTCCACCTATTTCCCATCATCACTTTGGTTACACTTGTTAGCTTACAGCCCCTCACACCCCCAATCTGAGATTGTTGATACAACAAAAATGGGGAGCAAAATCGGAGCTATCCAGTCATACAATTTTGATTCAGATTCCAGCTCAGGCGAGGAAAACTATGGAAGCCTTTGTGACTCAAAAATAAAAATAAAAGTCAATACTGGAAATGCTATTTCATTTTCAAAATGAACCTGCATTTCTTGTCTCTTAAATGAAATTAAAAAGCAACTAGATTTGCAATTCCCTGAAGAAATTGCGTCTGATTGCTGAAAGCAATACCGATCTAAAACATCCTAGAGCTGCAAGCGTTAAAGACCTTCCGTCCGACACGCACGCCAAGTTTCGTCCACGTAGGTCAAGTACTTTTGGAGATATTAGAGGAAACGTCAGGAATTGGCTGTAGCGCCACCTACGGGAGCACCGTTGTGAAAGTTGTTGCGTTTACTTATCTTACACAGTGAAATACGTTTTGAAAGTTTGGTGAAGTTATGTGAAACTTTCAAGGAGCTGCAGCGTTGCAAACATTACAATCTCAGCCTGTCTTATTTGCATAACATGTTATGCAAAAACCGTACGGATCTATGCAAAACGGATATTACCATTGGATTTGTGGTAGTCCGAATAGGGTATGTGCAGAAAACTGTAAAGATTCATCAAAGCATGTGACACAGGGAGTCAAAAAAGTGTTTTGTGAAAAATCGTAAATTGCGAAAAAGTCTTACATAATAGAGATCGCTGATGAATATAAGATATTATATTACTATCCAATGAATCACAAAGCAGTAAAAGGTAGTGCTTAAGACTAATGCACTTGGAGAATAATGCCTATAAACTTTAGTTTTAAAACTGACCACCTGGTGGCGCAATAGAGCCAAAATTGATTGAGCATTTAAAGATTGGTCTGAAGTAACTACTTACAAAGTTTCATAGTTGATCAAACTTTTCAAGATAATAGGGATTTAAGGTTTGTCCCATGTTTTTTGGTAGGGGATTTTTTTTTTAATTCATATAAAAACAACCATAAAACCCCAATGGTAAAAAATTTTTAAACCAAACCACCTCCTTGATCAACCTAACAAAATACAAGTGGTTGCATGTTGAAACCTCCAACTATTTGGAAGATAACAGGACCCATCCAAGGTTAGCTTATCCTTCTTAAGTCACCACTAGGTGGCGCAGCAGAGTCCTTTTTCTAGTATGTTATACAAGTCCCTTCTGCAAGCTATGCGTTGAATTTTATGTAGCTAGGTTGAGTAGTTTTTGAGATAGAGGCTTAAACACAATTTCCTACATTATAGCGCCAACTATTGGAATATTTTCATAAAACTTTTCATACTTCTTTATCACTGTAGGATGAAGTTATATTTCAAAACTTGTGAAGTTCTGACAAATCTTTGTAGGATTTAGAGCATGTTAAATACAAATCAACCACCCACCTCATTAGCATTATGATTATCTCAAAAACGGTAAGGAATATCGCAAATTGAGTGGTACCATTGGATTCGGGATAGTCCAAATAGGGTATGTACCAATTTTTGTGGAGTTTGGTTAAACTATGTTGAATAGGGAGCCAAAAACGTGTTTTACGAAAAATCGCAAATTGCGAAAAATCTAGCTAGACGGAAGTCCATGGTCCAATTTGAAAAACGTTCATTAGTATCCAAGGAACACACAGAAAAAGAAAGCACAAAATTCCGACTTACGGTATTCGAGATAGAGGCCAAAAACGAATTGCTTACTAAAACGACCGCCTGGTGGCGCTATAGAGCAGCATTGGGCCACAATTTTAATAGAACGTGTAGTTTACTATACTCTATGATATTGGAAAGTTTTATTAAAATATCTTTAGTATTTTTCAAGATATGAGCATTTAAAAGTGCTCACAATGCAAAGTCTATGGGAAAAATAATTCATAAAAATATTCATATAAAATCATTCATAATTCTGACACATACCAAAAGTAATGCCACTCTTCTCAGAGTCAAGCTTTATAAACTACTATTGAAAGCATTTTAATATCTTTAATACTGTAGGAGGAGTGACGATCCAAAAAGTGACGGAATAAAATATAATAATAAGAAGAAGAAGGAAGAAGAAGAATAATAATAAAATATAATAAAGAATTAGGATAACATACTCTGATTGCTTTCAGCAATCAGACAATTATCAAAACTGCTTTTTTCTTTTCTTCTTCAACACAGCTCATTCTGTAACTTAATTAAAATGATAAAGAAAATGGCATTTGACATTTCATTCTCAAAAGGTTCTTTAGTAATTTTGTACCAATATTCAATCAGAAATATCAAATTTGAAAATGCATTAACAGAAATTGCTTTTTCCTTTTCACAATGTACTGCATCACTTGCATATGAATATTTTCTTTCTTGGAGACGTGGACTAACTCTCACCTCAGATTTGTGCATAAATACGATTTTGTGTGTGCGTAACAAGCAATTCTTGTGTAATTTTAAAAGATTTGTGCGTGTAGTTGGTTTCAAGCTGTTATAATTTTAAGTTATTTATTTATTTATTTTTTTACTTGTCAGTTGAGCTGGGTTGATAAAATCAAATTAATCAATTTGAATCAATCAAAGCTCAATAAATCAATAATCGATCCATAAAAATAAGCCAAAGCAAACATCTGCTAGCTTGATGTTAACATTTAATCAAATTTACCATAGGATGGGTAATGCTAACACTCAGTCTACCAAAACATACATTGCTGTCTAAATCAACATCTTTATTTACTCCCAGACATGCATTTTCCAAACTCTTTTAAGAAAATACTTTTACATTAATCTCTTGTCTTTTAAAATTCATTTTTTTGCTCATACTTTTTTTTTACTCTTCTTGAAAAAAATATACTACTATAGTGCAATCGCCACCGAGTGGCCAAACTTAAACACCTTTCAGGAGAAGCAGGACAATGTTTACAATGTTTATGATTTGAACATTTTTGTTAGAGCTTTTCCTTTATATAATCCATGTAACACTGTATGCTATTAACAACCTCATCATTTCACTAACACATTTTACAGTATGTGATATGGATCAAATTAATATAAATGTATTCAAAACACACTTGATTATTAATGTTTTTCTAACAAATGTTTCTAAATACGTAAACCGTGTAAACTCAAAACTGAATTGAATCGAATTGAATTGAGAGGATCCAAAGAATAATAAAAAAAAAAAATCAGAATTGAATTGATTTTAGAAATTATTATTGATACCCAACCCTTGAGTTTACACAATTCCAAGTACACAAAGTTACTCCCAAATATATTCAATGAGTTACAAATCAGGAATTATGTACACACAAATCAAAAGTTGCACACGAAAATAAAAAAAAAAGTTATAACTAAAAAATCAGATGAGTGTATGTTCTCTCCATAGTCTTCCTGCTTTTGGAGATACCCCGCCCCTTATGTGTCTCTTTTCTTCTCCCATTCTTTTGCCTCTATGTTCAGGAGTGATGTGGGAGGTGGTGGGCAGGTGTTTGCTGCAGCCCTGAGGAGACACCCTGCAGCCGGAGGAGGGGAGCCCTCCTGTGGCCCCCGCAGCACCAGGACGCTCCAAATAAGATGTCCTGCCGGAGCAGCCCTCCAGGCGGGAAAAGTGTGGACTCCAGTGCGGTGGACACGTACGACAGCGGAGATGAGTGGGACATTGGTGTCGGGAATCTGATCATTGACCTGGAGGCCGACTTAGAGAAGGACAAGCTTGAAATGTCAATAAACAAAGAGGGAGGGGCCGCCGCCCCTCCTGGTGCTGTGGCTGCTTTACCCAACAACATTAAGTTTGTCAGTCCCTCAGCTGCCATGCACTGTAAAGATGGCAAATCCAAATCAAAGCGTATGAAGAACTCCAAGGATGGCAGCAAGTTCCTGGTGTCTGATGGAGCCAAGAGGGAAGTTCAGGGCCGGGCCCCTGTAGACCCTCCACCCCAGAGCCCCACCTCCTTGCTGACCAAAGGAGGTGACAAGAGCAGCAAGAACTCACGCTCGCTTCCCACAGTCAAGAAGGAGGTTGTCTGTGGAAAAAGTAAGAAGGACAAAAGCGAAACGACAGCCACTAAAGGGGTGAAAGCTGAGGAGGATTCTGCAGCTGCAGCTCTGGGGACCCCCCGCAACAGCCAGTTTGAAGGCCAGCAGAACTCCGATTTGGGAGCTGATGAGCAGTTTGGACATATGGTTCTGGACTCCTCGGGTCTCGGTCCGGCTGTGGCCATAACTGTGGAGCAATACGACGATGACAGCCGGAGCATGAAGCCAGGGAACAGCTGCGAGAAGGTGAGATGCTGCAAATTCCTGCCTGTAATGCTGCGTTCACTCTGGGCATGTGACGCACATTCAAGAACATGCTTTGCATTCATTTTAAGATGCACGTTTAGCACATTTGTTCACATTGGACAAGCAGGGAAGGGCTTCTTCTTCCTTTGTGTTTTTATAGTTTACTGGCGCATGTCTGCCACCTAAAGTTGGAAGATACTTGGTGTGAAATTTCAGAACAATGCAAATCTGGTGAATCTTTCACCAGCTCTATTCCGATATATGAAAGATTTGGTGTCATAATCTGCGTTTGCATTAACTCTTAGAAAAATAGTTTTGAACACCGCTTCCACTACCCTTCAAATGAATGGAAGGTAAAAATTTTGACTGGGCGCTTGTTGTTTCTTTGTCTGTGAGAACTGGTTTGACAGTCAATCGAGCAGTGCGCTTCCCAAAGTCACATAAGAACATTTTTCCAGATTTTGGAACTTGGTACACACAAAAGGCACACCAGATTATCAGGCAAATGGCTAATTTTTGAAAAGAGTTTTAGGCCTTTAAAGGGGCCCTATCATGATTTTCTTAAGCCTTTCAGAGTGAACTGTATCCGTATATATGATTATATATTACCTTTGGACCACTAAGAAACAAATTGTTTATGAAATATTAGTTATATTTCATGAGTTTTTTTCCTACCCGGAAGTAAAACAGCTCTATTCCTGATGCGTGTGGCTGCTTCCCATTTTTTGACGTCATCCTTGAGTCTGTGGCAGCGTCTCTGCATTTCTCCCACGAAAATAATCCAAACTTCTTCAAAGATGAATACACAAATAATATATCTGCCTTTAGTAGGCCTGGCCATCGCTACACTGCTTCACAACCGGGGGTTAGAGTGGGGGTTGGGGTGGCTTAAAGGAGCGCCGCATCTAAAGTAACAAACACCTGTTTGAGCTGGAATTTATTGAAGACAGGACACAACTGGAAGATAGATATACGTATTCTGCATCTAAAATGAAAGTTTTTTGCTTATCATCACGAGCTCTATGGAGAAATTAAGTACTGTGTTAGACTGGCGGTGGAGCTATCAGAGCAGATTCTTCCTGGAGGGAGCTGTTGCCATGGAGCTGATGGCAGCACGTTTCCAACCGCTCGTTTTCGTGGGTATGGGAGGGACTGCTGCAGAAAGCGCAGGTTTTAAGGGGATTACTTTTAAATGCATGAACGGATCAAAATACTCCTCGGGGTTCTGTATAGTGAGGAATGAACATTTAAATCATTTAAAACCTCAAAAAGTAGAATTTTCATGGTAGTATTTGTATCGGTTTGTATGATTAAGTCTGTGAGTTGCAGTTGTATTGTGTACATTTTGACTAGTTTAAATGTGGAGAGTATTTTGGCCAACAGGTATGTGTGTAACTACTGAGTGTGTGTGTAGACAGGCCCACCCATTCCAGTTTGCTATTTAGACCTGTGTGTTTTATGATGTTGCTTCCCTCTGCTGTCATATTCTTATTTTCTCTAAACCCCCCCACCCCCACCTCTCTCTTCTTCTTTTCCATCCAGTCCAACAAAAAAAAAAGAAAAAAAGATACAAACTGATCAATATAAATAAAGTTTAGCATGAAATCCAACAGGGGTTTATACTCAGTAAACCCCCGTTGTGATTGTAAAATCTGCCCAACACAAAAGGCTCTCAGCCTGTATCTGTTTGCTCAGCTGTTGGACAGGAATTTTCATGGTAGGGCCCCTTTAAATGTGCCTTATGGAGCAGAAAATACGGTAGTTGGACACCACATATTATGCAGAGCGGGATTGGTGTTTGGGAACAACTGTGATTATAAAGCCATATTTTAGTTAAGAATCTTGGATGTGTCCTGCTAAATGCAGGTTTCTTTGAAGTCGATGCTCTTCTCTAGCAGTTACTTTAAGAAGGTTACAAATGTATTTAAAAATTGTGACTATAACGAATGGCTTTCAGTGCCAGTGGAGGTACCGTATGTGTTTGGCCAGCCAGACCTGTACCAACTCTGGTCCGTGGTGCGAGGGTTGGGAACCCTTGTACAACGTTTTGTCCTTATTCCTATAGTCATCAGTCTCGAGGGTTCCAACCCAGAAAGAAGTTCTGGGCTTATTCCATTCTGATCTGTGATCATTTTCATGAAGGCCCTACGACGTAGGGCCTACGTCAAGTGGCTTTGTCTACAAATTCTTCATTACAGCCTTTTCACTTGGGGAAAACATGGTTAATGAAGTTGCAAACAACATTTATGACTTTATACTCTCTTGTATTTTGGGGGAAAATCACTTGACTTCAGTCATGGATGCTCTGTACCCACTTTTGTGGAAGAAATACCCCCTAAACAGAAGGAACTTAATTTTTAATATTATCAGAGTTAAAACACTGGCGATATACATACATTAAAAGGTGAGCTTCTTTGATTGGCAGGTGGATGAACCAATGTCTGGACTCGGTTTGCTTTAATCTTTTTAATATCTGAGGCTGTGTGTGCATGCAAATGGTACGCAGAGGCAATGCACTGAAGTATTCAAATCATGTGACTTTTGCTTGTCACCATATTTAACTGACAAAATGTGTAGCTGCATGGAGCAGCTAGAAATTAGGATTAATATTGATTAGACGATCTAAATCGATCTAAGCTTAATAGATCAATAGTCGATCCAAATAAAAAGAGATCAATCTAACGCATAATGCTTAAGTCCACTAGCTTAATGCTATAATGGGCGGAGTGAACACCTTTATTTACTCACAGGCATGAATTTTCCAAACTCTTTTAAGACAACATTTTTTAAAGTAACCATTTGTGATCTAAAACACAGTTTTTGCTCATACTCTCTTCTTCATCTGGAATAAGGTGTACTTCTAAAGCGCGATCTCCACCTAGTGGCCAAACTGAAACGTCCTCCAGGAGAAGCAGAACAATTGTTGGAAATTCTCCGTTTAAAAATCCATGTTGACTGCATGGTTTTAACAATATCATTGTCATTTCACTAATACATTTTACAGTGTGAAAAAATAATAGTAGATGTAGAAATAGTAGAAAACAAATAGTAGATGATAGATGTATTTCTAAACAAATGTGTCTAAATGTTTAAACCATGTAAACTTAAATGGAATTGAATTGAGTGAATCGAAAGAATCTGAAAAAATTGGAATCGACTCGATGCAGGCTGTGGTGAATCGAATTGATTCTGTCAATTTTGGCGATGCCCAGTTCTTCTAAAAATGTTTTAAAACTAAAACCCGTCCAACCCTTTGTGGATATGGCAGCAGCCTGAAATATGGAGTCCCTACATTTAAAGGTTCCATCAATTCACAGTCTTACTCATATTTAATGCTGAAATCAATGTTTACTGAGCTGCTGAAAGTCAAAATCCTACTCGATGTTGGTACATTTAACATTTACAGACCCTGGACGCAGCTTCACCGATCCTTTCCACTTCTGTTTACACACTGAGAACAGACCGCACGCTGAACTCTCACATTCACATCTCGGTCCTGGAAGTGAAGCTATCTCTGAGGAAATTGATGGCACAAAGTCTGCTGACCGAACAACATTCAGTTTATTATAGGAACCCCAAAAAAGTTTGACTGTACTTGGTGTTGATCTAGTCAGATTGAATCTTGATGGAGTCCCGTCAGAATGCACCTCTCACCCTCTCTCCCACTCTCCTCTTCAGATGGACTCTCCAGTCTCCTCTTCAGCTCCGCCTCCCCTTCACCTGCTGGGTCCTCTCACCAACAGCAATGACATCTCCTCTGCCTGTGAGCAAATTATGGTTCGCACGCGCTCAGTTGCTGTTAACACAGCGGAAACCGCTCTGGCAACCGAGCCCGAGTGTCTGGGACCGTGTGAGCCAGGTACAAGTGTCAACTTGGAGGGAATTGTGTGGCAGGAGACAGAAGATGGTAAGCAGCCAAACCCCTTGGGGGCCACTAGGCCCCACATCCACAATTGGATCTTTGCTGATTTCTGAACCTGTGTGTCTGCAGGGATGCTGGTTGTGAACGTGACCTGGAGAAACAAAACTTATGTTGGGACTCTTCTGGACTGCACTAGACACGACTGGGCCCCCCCAAGGTGCGCATTTTCAGTACAACACTTTTATGTTTGAGAAGGAAAAGCAAAAAAAAAAATGTTTTAGACTGATATTGTCTACCATTACATACCAGTACTTTAACTTAAAAAATACAATTTTCTCTACAAGCTCTCAGCTGGTTACATCATATCTGGAGTCCAGAATACAAAGTGTAAAAAATCAATGGCACCATATCGACTACTCGTGAATATAAAATGGGGATTCCACAAGGTTCAATCCTGGGTCCACTACTGTTCTGTCTTTACATCAATGAACTCCCAAACATCTGCACAGAGGCTGAGTGCCAACTGTACACTGATGTCATCTATGTGTTAGCAAAGACTCCAGATAAGGCTGCAGAGTTGTTGAACAGGGAGATGGTCAGTGTGTCTCAGTGACTCAAAGATAACTGATTATCCTTAATTGTTCCAAAACTGTTTCAATGAGCTTTTCATTATGAACCCATTTTACAGATAACTGTTGGATACAAATTAATTGCCAACCAATCCCTAAAATGAATTACTTTAAATATCTGGGAGTGTTTTTTTAAAGATACATCTTTTAATATAATGTCCATCAATAAATGCAGCCAAATTATATTTTCATGAAATTATTTTATCTCACTTTTCCTACTGTGTTACTTTCTGGAGCCAGACCAATCAGTCAACAATGTAAGGTTTGGTTTCTCTTTTTAAACAAGCTTTAAAAGTGCTGACCAAAAGCCAATAAAATGACACCACTGTTGGATCTTAGAAAAGCACAATTACTTAAGTTTTGATAACTTTATAAAAAAAAATTTAAATTAATTCTTAAATGCATTAATGGTCTTGCCCCAGAAATGAGCAACACAATTCAAACATATCAAACTGAAGGACTGTCCACAAGAAGAGCTGCTAATGGTGACTGCAGACCAGGCAAATGTAGGACTGCATTTGGTCAAAGCTCATTTACAGTAAAAGGTCCACAGATCTGGAAAACCATAAATATAGACTGATTTAAAAGCCACACCAGATCTAAAACAATTTACATGTGAAGTAAAACAATGGCTCATGTCCAATCAAGCCTGCGAACATTAGATGCATTGTTTTGCTAGTGTTCTGTTGTGATTGCTCTGGATTATATGCATTTTGTGTGTTGGTGTTTGTGTCTCTATTTGTTGCTTTTTTGTCCATTCTCAGGGACCTGGATTTCAAATTAGCTGTTAGCTAGATGTCCTGTGGACATTGCATACATTTGAAATTGTAACAATTTTAGATTTGAGAAAAATATTAAATTTCTCCTAGAAATTCAAGAAAATGTTTTGAGATCTTTGTATCCATTTTACTTTAAAGGTTTGAGTTTGAACTTTTTATCCCAACTGAAACTTTATGAACAAAACAATAGAATTGGCTGTCAGGCATTTGACCTAATGCTGCTCTGTATTTGACTGTGTTTCTCTCCTGGGCCGGGTTGCTCCAGGTTTTGCGATTCTCCCACCAGTGACATGGAGATGCGCAGCGGTCGCGGCCGTGGGAAGAGGATGCGCTCTGGAAGCAGCCTGCCGTCCAACGAGAGCAGCAACAACTTCGACAGCAAAGGCAGCAACAGCAGCAAGACGCGCAGCGCTGCTGCGAGCAGCAAAGGCAAGAGAGGCAGCCAGACACCCAGCGGCGCCGATGACGCTAAGGCCAGCCCGTCCTCCGCCAAGAGGAGGACCAAACCTGTGTCTGATGTGGAGCCCACCTCCAGCTCCGAGGACTCCAAGGTATCGAAGCGCATGAGGACTAACCCTGCAGCAGCGCCTCCCTCTGGAGGAAAAGCTGACCCTCAGTTCCCTCCACAGCTGGAGCGGAGCTGCCCGTCCCCCGTGCTCATCGACTGCCCTCACCCAAACTGCAACAAGAAATACAAACACATCAACGGACTCAAGTATCACCAAGCCCATGCTCATAATGACCCTGACGTCAGGTTGGACCAGGATGGAGACAGTGAATACGGAGAGGATTCTGTCCTCCATCCTGAGCTGGGCTTCTGCGGCGCCTCCGGCCTCTCCCCTGCCTCTTGCATCGCCTCTAAGGTGCGGGGCTTTGATGCGCCCCTGCCATCTTTGAGGCTGTCAAAGGTTAAAAAGAAGGCGGGGGATCCTGAGCCGCAGGGCATTGACGGCGGCGAGGAGGAAGCGTGTTTAACTGATGAGGCCAGCAATGACGGAATGGATGACAGAAAGGCCCGGAGGCCGTCAGCCGGTGGGAAAATGGATAAATTAGCTCAGAAGGGAGGGAAGTTGGGCCGGCCCGGGACCCACACGAGTCCTGGACCCACATCGTTATATTCTTTGCAGGCATCCCCACCAGCCGCGGGCTCACTGGTTCAGTCTGTTCCCAACAGTCCCCAGTTGAAAAGCAGCCAACCGAAAGCGCCGTCACTCGCTGACACCGCCGCCGCCGCTCTTTCCAAGGACAAGAAAAAGAAAGACAAAAAGAAAAGAGAAGGAGGGAAGGAGGAAGATAGTCCATCTGCTGTTAATAAAGCTGGAAAGTCTGAGGAGACCAAAGGTCAGTACTCCGAGAGCCCAGACGCTTTGCTCAACGGCTGTGTGGAAGGCCAACAGAGCCGTTTGGCCAGCATGAAAGCCGAGGCGGACAAAGTCTACAGCTTCTCTGACACTGCACCCAGCCCCTCCATCGGCAGGGTGGAGGCTGGGCTCGTGCCCCCTTTACACCCCAACCAGAATGGAGCCGACAACCTGTCAGTCAAGACCAGCAGCCCCGCCTACTCTGACATCTCTGATGTGGGGGAGGACGGAGAGGCGAAGGCAGATGGGATAAAGATCAAGCAAGAGCCGGACCAAGTACCTCACGAGGGGGCAAAGAAGGCTCTGTTCAGCCCTCAGGGTCCCAGCAAGGAATCCCAGTTCTACCCCAGCTACGACTCTTACTATTCTCCAAACTACCCGAGCCCGAGTCCTGGAGCGGCTCCCGCTCCTCCGCCTCATGGGGAGGACCCCCCGGTGAAGGTGAAGAAGGAAGAGGACCTCGATGTGCGAGAAGAGGCGAAGCTGAAGGTGGAGCCTCAAGAGGAAAGTAAAGTGGAGACTGTAAGCCAGCAACCATCAGTCATCCAGCAACGCTCCAACCTGTACAACCATCCTCTGTACTACAACCAGTACTACGTCCCCCCCTACTCTTACCCTGCTGATCCAGCATACCATGCCCACTTGCTGGCCTCTAACCCGGCTTACCGTCAGCAGTTTGAGGACAGGCAGAGGCAGGCGGACAGGAGGGGGGAGGCCAGAGACCCGGAGCCCTCTGTTAAGGAGGAGTGGAAGCAGAAAGCCTTGGTACCTCCCACTCGGTCCAGCCCCAGCCTCACAGACCTAGCTACAAAGACTGGGTTAAGTTCATCCAAGGCCAAAGACGCCGCCGCTGCGTCAGACCAGGCTAAGTCTGTTATTACAATAAAAGGAGAGGATCCTAAAGCCCCTGCAGCCCCAGGGGAGGGTCTCAAGGTCAAGCTGAATGAAGCACGGCATCATGGGACAGAGGAGGTCAAGCCAGGGGTGGAAGTGGGGAGGCCGGCAGCTGTGGACCCCGCCATGTGGTACAGACAGGTAAGGGACGGTGGACTTCAAGAGCTAAAAGTTCAGTTGTTCCTCTGAACTTTGAGGTTCTTATTCAGTCTTTAATAACTATAATATCAGTGGTTTGAAGGAATATCTCTGTTATTGACTGTAGCCAGTCACATTTTTGAGCTCAGGTGGAGAGATTTCTGAAAATCAGCAGCTTCAAAGCCAATGTGGACTCTTACATGTCTGCAGTGTCTCATACTTTCACAGCACTAACTGAACTTCTCCTGACTATTGTCACACTCACTCTCTGTTTTGTGGCTTAGGATCTGATGTTTTAGACTGATTTTACTAAAGAACCTATATTTTTGACACAGTTAGAAGGAAGCAGAATGTAGAAATTAAAGATCTGGACAAAAACTCTCATAAAAAAAAAGTTTACGTCTTAGAAGAAGCACCAGAAAAAAATCATCATTTTGTCTGGCATTCCAAATACATCCAATGTTGGACCAAGTAAGGTGGAGCAGTGGGAGGATTTGTGGTTCAGTTGGAATTTTTGGGTGGCATTGAAGCTTGTTGGAGATCTGAAAGACAGGTAGGACAGCAGGTAGGTCCAGGTGAGACTGAAAGTGATTGTTACTTTTCTGTCCTGCAGGAAGCAGACTCCCGGTTGTGGTCCTACGTTTACCCCAGCAAATACTCTGAGGCGCTGAAAGCTCAGGAAGAAGAGCGGTGGAAGGAGGAGAGGGAGCGGAGGGGGAGGGAGGAGCGACAGCGGCCCAGCGAGAGCGTCCAGAAGGAGGCGGGGAAGGAGGGGGCAGACGGCAGGGCACAGCCGCTCCCTGAGGAGCACCAGGACAGAGGCAGGGAGATGCGCTTCCCCCACATGCAGTTCCCCTCGCCGCTGTCCCAGCACCAGGCCTACATGCCCTACCTGCAGGGGCCGTACGCCTACAGCCAGGGCTATGAGCCCAGCCACCCCGGCTTCAGAGGCATGCCGTCAGTCATGATGCAGAACTATCCAGGTGAGACGAGACTTTTACTGACCTCTGTGACCCGCGGAGTGTGTGGTGGGGGTCTGAAGAGCAGTGTTGATGCTTGTCTGAGCTGACCCTGTGAATGCTCTGTCCTCAGACGCGTATCTACCCGCCGGCTACGCTTTCTCCTACGGGGGGAAGGCAGCAGTGGGGGAGGACGGAGAAAAGTCGTCCCGGTCCAGTCCGGCGCTGAAGCAGTCCAGCGAGGCCAAAGCTCTCGACCTTCTGCAGCAGCATGCCAGCCAGTACAAAAGCAAGTCCCCCTCAACGCAGGACCAGAAGGCCCCCCACGAGCGAGAAAGAGACGCCGCCCGACCTCGATCGTCCCCGTCGCAGCGCCTCCTGCCCCCCCATCATCATGTGGGGTACCCTCTGCTGTCGGGTCAGTATGACCTGTCCTACTCCTCAGGTGAGTCTCACACCTGAACTCTACCGAGAAAGATGTAGAGGTTGAACTCCCGTTTCCATGGCAACTGTTTCAGCTACTCTTATGGAGAAATATTACACTCAACCTGATTCCTGCGAGCGTAATTCTTGATTTGTAACTCGTTTAAAAAAATTGTGCACAAGTACAAAAATTATGAAATTCAAAAGAATACAATTTGCAAAGTCCCAACTTAACTTATTAGAACCCATCAGTGTAACAGAAAAATATCAAATGTTTTCTGTGATCTACTTGGTCTGTGGTATATTCCACATTTTTTTATTTTGAAAAAAAAATTGGATCTTTATAGGTTAAAATTACAACAGTTTAAAACTAACTACACGCCCAAATCTTTAAAAAATTACACACAAATTGCTTGTTACTAGTGCTGTCACAAACGATTGTTTTAAAAATTGACTAATCACCGATTTATTTTTTCCGATTAGTCGACTAATCGGGTAAAATAAAGATTAAAGACGGTAGTTTATTAAACCTTCAATGAATCATACAGCTTCTTTACTTCATTAGTTTATGGTCGACATAGTCACTATTTGTGGCAGCCCATCCTTACCATCATTAGCTTTAACCTGACTAAAACTAAATATTGCTTGTGTGATTGCTGTAAGCTGAAGATGCTAGTGCTTATAGCTGAAAATGCTAAAATTAATATCCAAAAATGCTGAAGTTGATAGCTGTAATCACTGAAGCTAATAGCTGAAAACGCTGAAGCTGATATCCAGCTAAAATATTAGTTAAATGCCAAATTAACCTGATAAACTGAAAAAAACCCAAGTTAGCCAAAACATCTAACACTCAGCTGAAATATTAGCTAATCTCCAAAATAGCCTAAAAATGAAAAAAGCCTATATTAGCCAAAATAGTTAGCATGTAGCTGAAATATTAGCTAAACTCCAAAATAGAAAAAAAAAGATAAATTTGGCTAAAATACCGAGCATGTAGTTAAAATATTAACTAAACTCCAAAATAACCTAAAAATACCTAAAAATAAAAAAAAAGCCTAAATTAGCCATAAAGCTAGCTTTTTTAATTGAAATATTAGCTGAACTCTATATTAGCTGTAAAAAAGCCTAAATTAGCCAAAATAGCTAGCATGTAGCTAAAATATAAGCTAAACTTCAAAATAGCCAGAAGACCCTTTAATAAATGCCAAAATAGTCCAAAAAGCTAGCATAACGCCATTATAACTTTCAACTTTACCACACTCTGACTCCATATAATATAAAGGAATGACTAATCGACTATCAAATTAGTCGTCGACTATTTTAATAGTCGATTAGTTGTCGATTAGTAAACCAATTGTGGCAGCCCTACTTGTTACGCACACATAGGTCCATTTACGCACAAATCTGATTTAAAACTCTTCACAACTTAAAAATTCGTCCGTGAGTGATGCGTTTAAAAGCTGATAGAAAGTTCTCTTATCAGTCGCTTTGAACTTAGATTGTGAATATCTGGTGAAAACTTTTCCTACTTTCTTAAACAGATATTCCCAATAATTCGTGTAAAAAAGTCCTGTACTTAAATGTGGTTTTGTGTGTGTAGCAAGTGAATTGTGCGTAAGTTTTAAAGATTTATGCGTTTATGCCGTGTAATTAGTTCAAGTTGTTGTAATTTTAAGTTTTGCATGTGTAAATTATATTTTTTATTCTTTTTTTATGTGGTAATTTTCTTACTAATGCACAATATGTATTATATGAGTTACAAATCAAATCAAAGTTACACACAAATTCAAAGTTACGCACAACAAGAATTACGCATGTACAACTAGGAGTGAGTCTATTTTCTCTCTATACCATTTCCCTTTGCTTGATGCCAGTCTGTCTCTGTGTTTATGGGACTCCTGAGCGCTGCTGACCCAGAAGGCCGCGGTGGACGGCATTTTGGGTTCTAGGTGAACAATAACATCTGAAGTGTTGATGTTCATAATTTAGATTTTACTAAGGAGGGCAACAGAAACAAAAGTACTTTAAACAAGTTCACCATGGAGTGTCATCAATTATAAAGAAAATTCTCAAAATGACAATTTTCTACCCCTTTGCGTTTACGCTTCCTTTTCTTGTGATGGATTATTTAGGCCACCATGAAAGAATATAAATAAGAATAAAGTCAACAAATTATGAGAAAAAAAGTCAGCATTTTACAAGAACAAAACCATAAATTCATGATTTAAAAAAGTTGAAATTTTACATGGAAATGTTTTTTTTCAAAATAAAGTTCTGATTTCATGAAACAATTTAGATTTTTTTCTCATAATTATACAGTTTAATTCTCGTGAAAGTTGGACCTTCAATTTGAGGATTTTGTCTTTATAACATTTTCATTTCATAACATTTCATTCTTTTGTTATTTTTCTTGTTTTGTCTTCCTGCACTTTAGAAAGTGTTTTACCTTTACTTTTTTTTACTAAAATTCAAAATGTGTGAAACTCCTGATGACGTTTGTCTAAATCTACTGGTTCAGGGGAATGGGGGCAGCTTCTTGTTTTTCTGTTTCTGTGGCCCGTTTCTCAGGATGACGGTTTCTGTCGTCTCTTCCAGGCTTGTCTTCTTCGGCCATCGTGGCCGGTCAGCAGACGTCCGGCCCGTCCATGTATCCTCCTGCACGGAGGTGAGAACGGTGAGTCACGCACACCTGGACATCTGCACACCTGCTGCTGCCTTTGGCCTGCTGGGTTTTTACCAGATACAAATCATGAGGCTGAAGTTCAAATAAGTTCTGAAAAACTGATTTTGTTTTAAATAAAGTCAACATTTGAATACTGCTGAAGGTAACCAAGAAGTTGACAGAGAAGCATTATAGTTGTTTAAGTGATAAATATCATTTGTTGTTTTTTTGATCTCCTGCTCTAAATAAAGGTAGGAACTATGCTGATTGAAAACATATTCTTTAAATTTTCATATCTTTAGTAAAACTTAAGTGTGGAGCAAGCATTTAAACATCATATAATAAACCAGAGGTGTCCACAGTGAGTCCTCGAGGGCCGGCGTCCTACATTGTTTCCAATCAACCTGCCATTGAAGCGCCTTATTGGCCAAACACACCTGATCCAGGTAATCAGCAGCAGATAAGACAGAGTTTTGGGAGGAGGAGAGCTGACTTTGGACACCTCTGAAATTAACAGTAAGAATCGGGATTTGATCGGTGAATTTAATCGGATCCCCTGCCCCTGGGATTGGTTATTTCCTTACCTGCTTCTTTTGCACTCTAAAAATGTTTTCAGAATGAGTATTTTTCTTTTGAAAAACGTGGTCACTAAGGCTGGACTGCATTTTTAGAAATTCAGATCACCGGTGCGGATGTACCTCCCTGCCGATTGATGGATGTGTCTCTGTCCTGCAGGTCTCCGCCCATCAGAGTCATGAGACGGGACCACGGGTCCTCAGCTCGGTCGTGTTTGCTGTAGTTGGATATCTCTGCCTGCAGCCACGGTCGTCCTCCGTGGCGGTGAAGAGACGGGACGGAGCCACCATGGGTGCTCTGGGGGTTTGTGTGTCTGCAGCTCCGGGCCGCCGTCCCGCCGTCTCTGAGAGCAGAGCGGCTTCAAGGCGCACCGCCATCTGACTGTTGTGTTCACTTCAGCCCTTGCTCTGTGCTGAGACTCCATGCTGTGACCTTAGCGAGATGTGAAGAACCAATCAGAGGACGCGGCAGAGCTGCTGTTAGTTAGTGTAAATACTGTACAGAGGAGTCATTTTAAAGAGCCTGCAGGACGATGCTGGGTTTCCTGTTCTTGTCTCTGTCGCTCCACCTCTGTTTTTCTACTGTTGTTGATCTGATATTAAACTTGCGGCTGGCGTCACGCCGTCTCAGCTCGGTGTCTTCATTTGTTCCCCATATATAGAAAACTGAGAGCAGATGGTGCTTATAATAAATCATGATGTCTGGAGATCCAGCAGCCTTCAGAGGGTCAAAACACACCTCAGGTCGCAGGCTGAACATGGCCTACACAGGATAAACATTTATTGAACACTAAAACTAAATTTTTAAAACATAAAATCATAACTTTTTTTTTACATTATAATGAACTAGATGTAACGCATTGAATGCTAGTGTGAATGCTGTAAGCTGAATTTGGCAGCTGAAGATGCTGAAATTGATAGCTAAAAATGCTGAAGCTGATGGCTGAAAAGGCTGAAGCTGAAAACAAAACAAAAAAACTTAGGTTAGCCAAAACGGCTAGCATGTAGCTGAAAAAATAGCTAAACTTCAAAACTGCCAAAAAAAACGTAAATTACCCAAAACGGCTAGCATGTAGCCAAAATCGTAAACTCCAGAACAGCCTTAAAAAAGCCCATATTAGTCAAAACAGCTAACGTGTATCTGAAACATTTGCTAAACTCCAAAATAACTTAAAAAAAAATGTAAAAGCCTCAATTAGCCAAAATAGCTAGCTTGTAGCTGAAAGTCTAGCTAAACTTAAAAATAGTCATGGTAAATGCCAAAATAGTCTAAAAAGCTTGCAGTCCTCACATTTAAAACCGTAACTTTTTAAAAATAATTATGAATAATAAAAAGGCAGGAATATTATTCCAGAATAAATCCACTTTAACATTTATGTAACTTTCAAAATATCCATAAACACATATTTTTGTTAAAATTATACAAGTTAGAAATAAGCGCAAGATAACATCGGACCATTAATAACACTAAAGTAAAATGATCTGGAGGGCCGGATCCGGCCCGCCGGGCCTGGACTTTGACACATGCCCTAAAGGATGCTGGCACTGAAGTTCAAGCAAACATTTAGTTTTCCCAAAATTTGAAAAAAATCACCTGAATAAAGATTTTCTATCTTAAACATCAAAGGTTGATAGTTTTTACATTAGGTTCAACATTTTGGAAACATGTCCAGCCACTAGATGTCGCTGTGGTCATGCGTTCCACAAGCTCAAACTTGTGGGGGCAAACCTTTTGACTAGTGGACCACTGAGGGTTCATAAGAGAAAGATATAACATAGAATCTGGTAGAAAACATGCTTTCAAATTATTATTATATACATTTTAAAACAGAACCTCGTTTGTTTATTTAAAATTGAGACTTTTGTTCTCATTTTAGTGCCAATTCTACCAATGGGTTGATGTTCACCAAAGAAAAACCACAAACCTAGAGAAATGCTACGTTCACGTGCTGCTAGAAGATCGGGAAACATGAGTATTCGACTCAGAAAACAAACAGGCATTTTAAAAAAAACAACAAATCTTCCAACATCACATGAACACAAAACAACGTTCTGCACAAGTTTAGTAGTCCACAATTTATGAAGAAACAGCATCATTACAGGGAAAATGAAATATTTATGAAGGATTTATTAATATTCCAGTTTTGGCGAGGCTGATTAAAGAGAGGCAGTTTTTTTTTCCCCACCCTTGATCTAAAGGGTCCAAATTCTTTACAAAATTATTGAAAGCTTTTCATATACTTTCAATTCATTCTTCTTTCATTTTTTAAAATGTATGTCATCCTTTCTAAATAAATACCTGACAACAATTGTTGGAACCATTAGGCAACACTCAGACTGTAAGTGTTTTCCAGTGTTTGACCACACACATTTTTGCGTGAATAAAAAATAAGACAGATGAAGATTGTTTTCTGCTTTGTGTGCAATTTTGGAAATATTCATTATAAAAAGAACTTTGATTCCAGTGAGATCTGCTTTTAAAGTTGTGATTTTGAAGTTTAAAGGAAAAAAATACAATTAAGCAAACCCGACTGACCAAGAATATAGTTTTGGTGGAGATGTTTTACTGAAACAAATAAGAAACAAAAATCATGTTTTGTAGTGTACTAATTGACCACAGGGAGGCGCTGTTGTGCCAGTATCTGTTGGTCTGTCAAGTTATCAGTGAGAAGATGTTGGAGGAACTTTGTGTCACAGAGATGTTCAGTTAATCCCATTCTCACACACATTAAAACTTTTAGACTTTTTCATGTTTTCCTGCATATTCTGCATGCTTTATTTATAGCTCTTTTTGATTGGTCTGCTTCATTTTTCAGCTTCAGCATCAAGTAAAGGTGGAAATATGTCATTGTTTCATCTCTGTATAATCATTCAATACAATGTATGAATATCTGTTTTTACAAATAACTGAAAACTACTGAAGTTTTCTTACAAAATTTAATTTTTTTTAGATGCAAAGATTATAAAATATTTGTCAATTATGGAGCTACAAGCTATTTAAGCTCTTTTAGATGAGACAATGCTTTTTGAAAGCTTTATAATAATAAAAATGATTTTTTTTTCATATACCACAAGATGAGTGTGCGTCTCCTTCATGATGCTTGAATTCATTTTTAATAAATAATTCTCTAAAACTTGCATGGTAAAAAAAAGTTTACTTTGAATTGTTTTTTTGTTTTTTTTTTGCAAATAAAAAATAAGAAATGACATCAGTAAAGATTGCTAAATATCCAAATGTTAAATAAATAAAAAAATAAGTCTAATCATTAGGAAATGTGTCAATTAGAACGAACATCATTGGAATGTATGAAAACTATATTTCTTAATGTATGTCATTTAATAACACATTACATTAAAACAAAAAATAATTAAATCAAAACAATTTATAAATGAAAAAGAGCAGAAAGAAGAAAACATTACATTATTTGCCCCATCACTAAATTAAGAAAAGTAAATCCAACTACATCAAACAAAGAAAGTGGAAAGGATCCACAAAGCCCAGCCTATATTTTAAATAAACATGTATATACACATTTGCATAAACAGTTACCTACACAAACCCTCAATTAATCTTATTTACCAACACAAGGTTCAGTGGCATTAACTACTTAAATTTGTAGTCAATAATTTTTCTACATATTTACATATTAGCAATAATATTTGCTTAACATAGTATTTTTAGTTCCTTTGTCAAGTTTATTCCATGTGTTAGGACCGTACACTGATACAGATTTCTCCAATAGATTTGTTGTAAATCTTGGTTTTCTGGATATTTCAGGTTCTTTAAAGTCAATATGTCTTTCATTGAATTTAGCCTGTGAATTGAGGGGTTAACCATGTCAACCATGCCAATTTTAGCTTGTGTAATATTGCAATTCCTTTGAGTATTTTTGTTTTTACACAACTAACACGAGGCTTTTATCATCAATT
The DNA here is from genome assembly GCA_003999625.1 of Oryzias javanicus. NCBI lineage: Eukaryota > Metazoa > Chordata > Actinopteri > Beloniformes > Adrianichthyidae > Oryzias > Oryzias javanicus. Next base: position 7,145,916 of record CM012442.1, on the reverse strand, counting down.
ATTACACCCAAAAACTTAATTTCATTTACCCTTTTATTTGTATTTACCCTGAATTTGTAAGATTACTTTAAAAAAAAAAAAAAAACTATCAACAAAAAACACGTTTAGCACCGAAAGAAAAAAACAAAATTTAAGTTCAGTTTTGGCTGTCCAAAACCTCAACCACCTATATGTATATTTCAACTTCGTGCTAATATTTCACATTTATTTTTGGCATTTTGTGGAGTTATAGGATCCCATCTGCTGCATGGAAAAACAACCTGAAAACACAAGCGCACGTGCACGCAGCTCTGACATCTGCTCAGTGTCTCTTCCTCACAAGGAGGAGGATGCTCATCACTTGGCTCAGAGCAAATCTCTGCACAGCCCTAGTTTCGCTCCGCTCCTCACCCCTTCTTCCATTTTTTCCCCCCCATTTGTCAGCTGCACTCAAAGAGGAGCTCTCATTACTTTCTCCTCCTGCGTCGCTCCGTTCCAAACCGCTGAGGATGGATGCAAAGAGCGTCTCTCTGCACATTCTGAGCTTCTGCTGCTTCATACGCGGTAAGTTCAGTTCATGCCTGAGTCCTTCTGCTGCTGTGAGAAAACAGACGCCGCTCGTCCTGACCCTAAAATAGCAGCTCCATCAACTTATTTCAGAAGAACATTTGCAGAAATATTTTCAGAATGAAAGTGTCTGACATCAAACTGTTCAGTTTCTTTGCTGGAGAACATCTGACCTTCAGGAATCTGAACCCTTCAACGTATTTATAGTCAAAACTTGCTTTTTTTTAAAATAGCAAAATCATGAGAATTTTCCTTACATAGTGACATTTCCTAATTAAAAGCTGCAAAAAACAAATGTATTGTTTTCCTTTTTTTGTTTTTAACAAGAAATCTAAGAAACAGGAGCAGCTTTAGTGTCATTTTCATTCCTTGTTAAAAAAAAAGAAAAAAAATGCTGGCTTTGTTAAAATGTCAATTTCAGCTACTAAAAAAATAGTAATCACTTTCTTTTAATTGTTCTTTTTTAAACACATTTCGGACAAACATTCAGAAGTGGGCAGACCTTATAAGTAAAATATAAGGGGAAAAAAACACACACACACAAAAAACAACCAATAATAAAACAACTGGGGCCCATTTCAATAAGCAGGTTTAGTTGAAACTCTGAGTTCGTGAACTCTAAGTTAAGGAAAACTCAGTTTTTGGTTTCAGAAATGGAAGTAACTTAAACCCATGAAAGTGGGTCAAACCAAACCTGTTTCACAAAGCATGCTAAGCTTTTAATTTTTGATTGAAATTAACCTGAAGATGATTTTATATCAGTTCTTTTTGACTGATGGTTTATTCCTCAGAGGGGTGAGTTTTGTACTGGTGTTAAATGCAGTGATGAGGCTCCTGTTGTGTAGAGCAGGCAAAACTTCAGCAGGATCTTTAGCTTAACCCTTTAACACCAGAACTCCAGTGTTTATGTTCTTTTAATTTCAACCGTTTACCCGATCAATGTTATTCCAGTAGATTCTGAAGGAGAAAAGCAGCTCAACAATAAAGTCAAATGTGAGTGGAGGAGTCAGACATGGATCTTAAAATATAAAAGTGTTGAAACAGTTCAGGCTTGAATCTCCAGAGAAGAACTACAGGAAGATCTAAAAGCATGGACACGGAATGTTCCAGGTTTTTACACAACTGAAGAGGAAACGTCTGCTTGATGCTTAGAAAGGTAAATGGGAATGGCGGCAGACTGTCAAACTCTGGACCGAAAACGCAGCATGAAAGCAGACGTCAACCTTCATAAGTTTCCTCAGAGGATGCACTCCTACCAGAGAGAGCTCAGATCGGCTCAAATCATCATCACCTGCTTTGATCTGCAAAGTAGAAATCATTGTCTTTGACACAAACAGGGCAGAAAGCATCTAGTTAAAAAATGACCAAATACTGTAAAAATGCATAAAGTCCTGTATTTAAAATCCAATGACTTTGTCAACAATTACCATATTTTCTAAAGTACAGATTGCAATAGTCTAAGTCGCATGAATCACAAAATTGGTGTTCAGCTGTGGAGCCGCCATCAGTGTCCAATGGGTGAATGGGATTGTAAAGTTCTTTAGGCCTAAAGGTGCTTTCACACCGAACTCAACAAATTTGCATGCCCCACCCCTCTTTCGCCGCGCGACAATTTGCTGGTCGTTGCCTGTCAAAAAATGTGTTCCTGACGCTGCAGCCGCATGTAATGTTTTATAGAATGATCGCTATAAGGAACGGTGTCTGTGGATATCTCACTTAGTGCAAGTCGCGTTTGGTGTGAATGCACCTTTAGAAGGTCGTAAAGTTCTAAATAAGTATACTGTACGCCACTTACCATTTTACCGCTGTTCAGTGGTATTTGTTTCTCCCAAAAGTGCGATGATTTGGAAGAAATCCATTAAGCCCGGCGTAATGCTGCCTTCACACCGAACATAATTCATTTAAACGTCAACTACCTCTTTTTTAACAAAAATTTCATCCTTGACCTTTGGCATTAAATGTGTGTAGAAAAACTGAACACTGATGTGCAGAGCCGCATCCACGCCGGACGCCATTCGCGTGAAGTTTCAAGTTAAGTCAATGTCCAGTTGTGATCTGAGGTCCTGCGGTGCGATTTGTGCGTCACGTCGCGTCAAGACTTCAAAAACCAACTGAAGTTTGGCGATGTCAACTAATCCGCAAGAGAACCTGGCTGCTGACAATAACATGGCCGCCCCAAGATGGCGCAGAGCATCATTAACCGGAAGTCCTCGACTGAAGTTCAAATGAAAATCACACTCCTCCCCTAGAAAAACACCAGAACCGGGTGGTTCTGGTTAGTCTTAGAAATTTTCTTGTTAGCTTCCAGCAACACTTGTGCATCTGGTTAATGATGAGTTTAATGCTGTGTTTTGGCGCCATCTTGCCTACAACCAGGTCCCGCTCCAAATCAGGGATTCAGCTTTGGGCATAGGACGTTTTCAGTGACTCAAAACAAATCCATCTAGGGCACTCAATGAGAAGACTTTCATCTTAAACTTCCATCCATTTTCTTAAAGGGGTCCTACCATGGAAAACTAACTTTTTAGCTTTTAAGTGCATTATACTGTTCATTCCTCACTATAGAGAACCCAAAGCGGTATTTTGATCCGTTCACGCATTTCTGAGTAATCCTCTTTAAAGCCTGTGCTCTCAGCCTCACCAATACCCACAAAAAAGGACCGGGTCCTCGTAATCTGACGTTACAGATTAAGACAGTCCCTTTCAGGAGGAGTCTGCTCTGCCAGCACCGCCCCAGTCTAACACCAACACCCAATTTCTTCACGTAGCTAGCAGTGATTAGCAAAAAACTTGACTTTTAGATGCATAATACCGTATATCTTTCAATTGTATCCTGTCTTCAAAAAATTCCCCCTCAAACAGGTGTTTTTTGCTTCAGCTTTGGCTCCTTCAAGACACCCCCACCCGGTTGTGTACATTCGTGCAGATATATTTGTGTTGTGTACCAGTGTAGCACTGGCTGGGGCTACTAAAGGCAGATATGTGGCATGTGCATCCATCTTTGAAAAAAAATTGATTATTTTTGTGGGAGAAACTCGGTCACGCTGCCAAATGCTCTAGGATGACGTCATGAGATGGGCAGCACCCACACACAGTGGCAGGCGGAGCTTCAGGAATCTAGTCGTTTTACTTCCGGGTGAGAAAAAACTCACAAAACACAAAAAATAACGAATATTTCATAAAAAACTTGTTTTTCAGTGTTCCAAAGGTAATATAAGATCATTTATATGGATATAGTTTACTCTAAAAGGCTTAAAGAAATAATGGTAAGGCCCCTTTAACTCACTGGAGCCGATTACTGTTGGGTAAAGGCGGGATAAACCCTGGACAGGTCGGCAGCCTGACACAGATCTCAAGGAGCTGGAGCGAGCCTGCGAGCTCTGCTGGCCCCTCAGCAGCGGAGATCTATATGCCTCTGGTCACACGCAAGATGGCACCAGAATCAATCTCTAGTTGGAAGCAGGAATTTCGTAACTTTCAAAAAATTACGTTTTAAGAGCTTTTCAATACTATCATCCTTTTAAGCTTTTGAATATGAATAAACTGCAACTGTCTAGCGGTTTAGTTTGCAAGACGAGCTTCAATAAGACAATTGTTTTATTTCTTTCAAGTCAATATTAACAGGTAATCAAATTTGTATAACTACACCCGATTACCACTGGAAAAAAACCTTTTTTTCCAACGTGAATCAGCTGATCAGCGGCAATGAAATGCTGCTTTTTCTCTGTGACACTTTCTGCCACAGAGAAAAAAAAGTGTCGAAAAAAAGAGAGAAGAAACGGGAAAAGGGGTTGAAATACTGCTTTTTTTTTGCATCCAGCTCCGCCAGGGGGAGGGACTTCCAGCTATTAAATTTGGGGCGCTATATTTTTTCTCTGCAGCCAGATTCTCTTGCAGGCAGTTGGCTGTCCAGCTACAACGTAGCTGGTGCAATGACTCCAGCTTGATGAGCTTATGATGTTTCTCTTATTTTAATCAAGAAAATAATAAAAAGATCCTCCAGTTTTATTTTTATTTATTCCCTCTCGGGTCAATGGTCTACAAAAATTAATCAAACTGTGCCACAGAGAGAAAAAAAGCAACTTTAAAATCAACCATCTAACGCAGCTGCCGCTGCAGGAGTGAAGTACACTGCACTGGGAGAGATTCTGAATGATCTGGTGAACACAAACATGGCGATGTTCTTGCCGGCTTCTCTGTAGAGATTTCTAAAACATATAAACCCAACCTGCTTGCACATCATCATCCATCTTTTTCCGTGATATGACAACGAATGATGTTGGTGGTTGTTACACCCACACGTGGGTGTAACAACCACCAACCACCATAAAGCAGGAATTGAGTTCCAGGGTGAATGGTGTCCACTGACAAATTGTCAGAACTGTTTGAGAGATAAAGCCCTTTTTCAGTTTGGATTAACACCTGAGGCGTCGCTGGTGACACTTAAACACAAAATCTTTAACATAAAGAACATGAACACTGGAGATCCGGTGTTAAAGGGTTAATGTGAAAACTTGAGAGCTAGACAAAGTGGTTACTGTTGAAACTGTTTTCTGTCCTCAGGGTCACTGCAGGGAGTTCACCAGCGCCGCCTCTACAAAGAGCTGATAAGGAACTACAACCCTTTGGAGAGACCAGTGAGCAACGACTCGCACAGCCTCACTGTTCACTTCAGCTTCAGCCTGCTGCAGATCATGGACGTGGTGAGACATCCAATCACACAGCAAAGAGAGCCCTAAATTCTCAGTCAGGACTTTGTCACTTCTGAGTGTTGCAGGGCTGTTGTGGTCTGGGCTCATGACCCGGTCAGCAGACCAGAAGAATACTTACTCTCTTCTTTCGATGGAAGAGCTTCCACAAAAACTGAGTTCTAGCCCTCAGAAAAATGCTTATAAGAAACTTTGACTTTTATTAAAGATCAGCTTCAGAAACTAAACTGTGGTAAAAAGGGTTCCAAACGAGGTTTATATGTGTCTGAGTTTAAAACACATGTACTGAAGACAGCTTTAGACCTTTATTTTTGTTAACCTTTACGTAAACAGGCAATAACCCAGTGAGATCAAGATCTCTTTGGTAAGGGTGACACGGTCAAGAGGTCAGCAGCACAAAACATGATTACAATATAAAATAAAATTGACTCTAGAAATATTAAAATGAAAGTGCATCAAAGTAACTTAGTGTTATGAAATGCAATAAATTTAGACGTTGTCAGGCATGGTGGTGAACCCTAACCCCAAACAAAGGAGACAAGACTTGGTGGTGGAAACCTAAACATTTACTAAATAAACTTAAACATGACAAAACCATTGGAGAACAAACCAGTAATGTAGCAGAACTGATGGCCTGACAATGATGAATTGAAAACTAGACACTGAAATACACAGATATTGATTAACTAAATGAGGACAGCTGTGGATAATTAACCTGAACGTAGTGAGACTGACGGGGAAAACAGAACATGACAAAAGCATGACAAAACCTAAGCACAAAATCCTGACAGTACCCCTCCCCAAAAGGGTAGACTCCAGATGCCCAAACACCTAAGACGAGGGGACCTGGAGGAGCAAAAGAAACCAGTCAAGAGAACTTTCAGGGCTACTGCAGCCAGATGGATGTGAGGGGTTTCAGAACCCCTCCCCTGGAGCGGGCGTGATGGAAGGCAGTCAGCCAAAAAGGACGAGTGGCGACCATCCTCAGGGACAAGGAACAGGAAGGATGGCCCCGATGATCAGAAATCAGATGTGCTTCACATAAACTTGACTAAGTTCTGCAGTGAAACAAGACAAACATCTCAGGAAATATTTGATCATAAATAAAGAGAAAATAGATTTTTATTCCCATGTTCCTGTCAAACTTTTTCATTTGGACACGTTTCCTTCTTACTATAAATGAAAAAAATATTAACTTGAAGTTAATTTATTCTGAGTATTCCATTTTATTACTGGAACCAGGTCAAGAAATCCGACTAATGTGGCAGAAAATCTTGCTTAAACTCCTGTTCATTTATGAGACCATCCCTTTTCAGAAGTGGTTGACAAGAGATGGTTTTGCTGTTGTCTATTTTAGGATGAGAAGAACCAGGTTCTGACAACAAACATCTGGCTTCAGCTGGTAAGTTTGACTCCTTTCTTCAAGATAACTTTGTTTAGTTTGGCTGATAATTTCTGTGTTTTACAGGAGGGACTGCAGATAATAAAAAGTAATAATTTTCACTTGTGGTTAGGGATGTGTATGGTCCTTGATGGAGTCAAGAAAACATGAGAGATCCACGAGTGGGACGTCGGAATTACTTTTCTTATGGTTTTGGCGTCAGTGTTTGCAGAGGTTGATCTGATGTCTGGAGTAATGTCGTGTTTCTGATGTTTTCATGGAGATTTACATTTTTGCACGTATTTACTGGAAACACTGTAGTGCTAAGGTGGAGCAAAAGCAGGCCTTTATTCCTGAAAGCAGAGTTGAAAATGTCTGGTGCAAAAACTGTTCACATTTACAGTAAAGGGGTTTTGGTTAAATTAGCAAAAGGAGCCAAAAAAAAAAAACAATCCAGAGATAGAGTTTAAACAAATGAGAGAAAACGTTCATGCACATGTTTTTCTATGGGCATGATGCGGGATAAGTGTCATAGTAGACACTTAAACAACATGTAAGGGTGAAATAGTTGAGATGTAGATATTTTGCATGAATTTTCCATTTTTTTAATTCCACAAATCCTGTTTGACCCACAGTCACAGGTGCATGTGACTAAGGGTGTATTTCAGACTGGAATAGTCCATTGGTCCGAGTCCGCTTAATTTGTTCCGGATCAAGTTCTGAACTTTGCGTTTGGTCTGTATTCATACTACCATCAACAGGCCTTTCCTGTTTCAAAACAAAACCTATAAACAAAACCATGTGACAAAAGATCACTCCTGTCACTGGTCAGGAATTGCGAGGGTGGAGCAGAGCAACGAGAGGCAGAAATTATGGAAGTTCTGCACTTTGAAATCCTTGTCGGAATAGTTCTCTTATTCAAACTTTACATTCTAACAACGTCAGGTAAAACATTTTTTACTGCTGCTTTGGTACGGTGGAGACATGCTGCAAGGCGGTTACTGAGGAAATTATGATTAAAAGGGTACGATGATATGTATCAATGAAAGAAAGCATTGTGTTAACAGTTGTTTTTGGGAGCATGAAATCTATTCAGAAACACAATGGTTTGTTTCATGCAACAGGTCAGCCAAGCTTTTTCACTGTTGATCATGAAGTTGTCTGTGATTTTGAATTTGCCCTAAAAAAAAGTTTTTCTATCCTTGACTTATAAAAGATAATCCTGTCAATTTTTTAGTCTATTATCAGAGCAGAAAGACTGCTGTGAAAGTCACAGCTAACCAGGACAAAGGAGTTCATTGAGGGCCGCCACTAAACCCATTTCATGCACTGTTTCAGTTTAATTAGGTTTCATTTCAGCTCATTTTGAAAGTGTGTCTGTGGAGTGGGGAGAAACTAATCCACTTTGAACAGTCCCTGGTAGACAGACAAGTGTTTCCTCTACAGCCCATCAGCCGTCATCATCCTCCAAGGATCAGCTTTTGTTTGCGCTATTCTGGTTTGTTGTGTCACTCTGTGACTCCGGTCATCTTCATCTGCTGACGAATATTTTAGGGTCATGAAAAAACGAATCAAGTAAATGTTCTAACAAGTAACACTAGAATTTTCTTTAAATGTACAGTAATGGCCATTTTTTAACCCGCAGAAAGCCCATATTCATGCTATAAGAGAGTTGTGACTATGGTCCAATCCGAATTCAAAAAAGACAAAAGAGGGACAGAAACGAAAACTGGACACCAAAAATAAAGGGAACACAGTTTATTTAATAAAGGAAACCCTGAAATAAAACAAAATGTAATTAGTGAGCTGTTTAAAATAAACACAAACATAAAGGGACTGGGAACCTTGGCCAAACATAAAATAAGTCAGGGAGACCGCTGACCAAGCCATGTTGACCGTTGGAGTCAGCAGCTCCCGGCTAATGGCTGCCTAACCAAAACTACCTAATAAAAACAAATGAAGAAAGCCAACAAATCGGAACTACCAAGGCCCAACCCCAAACTAACATAACAAAACCCCACAATCTAAGATTGCTGAGGGCAAAAAGGGGTAAACGAGAGGAAAACAACACAGTACCAAACCAACTAAAACCCAATCTGCTGCTTTGCTCCCTTCCTAGCTTGGTGTGGCCTCTAGATGCCTTTAGATGACAGCAGGTGCCAATTAAGGGACATTGACCACACCTGCCAGGTGAGGCAAAGGTCTGGATGGAAAAGAGGTCAGGAAGCAGCAGCATCAACAATGATTGAAGGGATAGAATCAATAATAATAGAAAAACGGTCTGTTGACTGTTAAGACAGTAATTTCTTAATAATTAATGTACTGTCAGTTTTTCAGAAACATCCGCTACTGGATGTGGTACTCGCTTTGTGGACCAGGCTAGGGTACCTGGTCAGGGTTTGGGTACCAGTACCGGACACGTCCTGAGGAACAGTGTGCGTCTGGTACCGCATACAAAAAATATGCCTGGACCCCTGATTTAACTGTAACAGCCAGCACATCAAAAAGTGACGCTTAACCATGCGTCAATATGTGAAAACCTGGAAATGAGAATGTGTTGGTGCAACCAGTGAGACTGGATTTTCATCATTTCATCATACAGATCTGCATGTTGACCAGACATGGTAGGGGCGTCAAGTTTCAATGTTAAGTCAACAGAAGACATGATCTGCCGGGGCGCGTGATTGAGGCGTTGGGCGTTGCGAGGTTGATTCAGTGTGTCAGCCTATCAGGGACTCAGGTTTGAGCACAAGACATTTTCAGTTACTAGATCAAAGAGTAGAAAAATACAAACAACAGGCCGCCTCAGTGCGAGGATACTGAACTTCCGTCTATTTTCTTAACCCGCGGGGGCCGTGGAGGTTCTGATAACTATCCCATTTTCTGTTAAGTGAAGGCGCGATACACCCTGGAGAAATCACCAGCCCATCACAGAGCCCATAGAGCTAGATCAACGGCTATGCTGGTCATTCTACCTGGTGGACGGCTTAGCTTGCTAGTAAGTTCTGGTGTCCAGGCTCCAGCAGAGCTAAAAGCGATCGGCGCTGCTCAGGCGCCCAGAAGAACTAGCGAGGTCTACTGCCCAGACTGCGGGTCTTTGGGCTGCGGAGCTCACTATGCCTGTTCTTTGGCGGTTAGCTGCCACACAGCCCACAGTGCTGCAAGTTTAAACCTTCAAAACGATCCTCAGGAAGTACTTCGCACTCAGAGAGACTTTGAAAGATGTAGTGAACCCAGACACGTGATGTGTTTGCTAGCGCTTCTGTAGAGCTTAGATAAACCCAAGCTACTCTCTTAATATTACCCATGTTTTCTATGATGTGATCAACAAAGGAAGTCCAGAACAACTTTGGTGGTTGCTCCGTATGGATGATGCCGTCATACGATGTTCTTAAGCTGCCATTCTCTATTCATTATTAAGGTGCATGCCCTGGCTCTTAACTGACCAAATGCTGCCCGAACAGGATGTGGACATGATATCCAAGAGATCTGCCTCAAAGAAGTACTCTTATTCAAAGTTCCTGCCTCACAGGTTTAATGTCTCTCAACAAGCAAATAGGAAAGAAGTTTTTTTTTTTTGTTTTACTCTCCAATGATCATCTAATGTACTGCAGGACTTCCTGTTTAAAGCACATCAGTGCTCTGACACATCCAGCAATTGAATTTTTCTTTTTTAAAGCAGACCTCCTTCTTTACTCCGCAAATTCAGTTTCCTATTCAGCCTTTAGCATCTGTCAAAAAAGGGAAGAAACATCCCAGAGTTTAGCCAATGTCACTCAGAAAAATCTGACCGTCTCCTTTCTTCTACCCATGTCACCCATCTCTACTATTTCACTCTTCATCTCTCTTCCATCCAATTCAAAAAGCAATGCAGACAAGTATAGTAAAAATACAAGCATATTAAAAGTGCAAAAGTGATAAGCAGAGATAAAAAGATTGCAGCAGGCCACAGAATTACATTTCAAAGGTTTAAATATGAAAAGTGTTGGAAATATGAAGATCATTTTTGTTTGACATTTTATGACATTTTAAGATGAACTTTTAGAGACTATCATGTGCTTTTGGGTGTGTATATGTGTGTGTGTGGGGGTGGGGGTGGGGTATTCTGCTGAGAGCAATATTAAATCAGTGGCAGCAAATAAACAGAACAGAGGAAAATGTTCGTGGCCTTCAGGAATCACAGCCTCAGTCTCAACGGTCTGGAAGGGTTTCAGTAACAAGAGCTTTTTTCAAGCACAAAAGAAGCAAAATTACTTAGGACAGAGCATTTATTTAGTTATTGAAAGCATTTTAGGATCATTTTTGACGTTTGGACAGTTTAATAGGGAGTGTAAAGTAACAGACCCAACCTAATACACAGTGGGGAATAAAAGTATTTAGTCATCCACCAATTGTGCAAGTTCTCCAACATAAAAGATGAGAGAGGCCTGTAATTTTCATTATAGGTAAACCTATACTATGAGAGACAAAATGAGAAAAAAAAATCGAGAAAATAACATTGTCTGATTTTTAAAGAATTTATCTGAAAATTATTGTGGAAAACAAGTATTTGGTCTGTAACCAAAAATCATCTCAATACTCTGTTATAAACTCTTAGTTAGTAATGACAGCAGTCAAACATTCTCTGTAAGTCTTCACAAGGTTTTCAGAAATTGTTGCTGGTTTTTTGGTCCATAGTGATGTTTTGTGGCTGTTGCTGGTAAGCATGGACTTTCAAATCCCTCTATAGATTTTCTATGGAGTTGAGATGTGGAGACTGGCTAGGCCACTCCAGGACCTTGTAATGCTTCTTACAAAGCCACTCATTTGTCACCTGGGCAATGTATTTAGGATTGTTGTCATGCTGAAAGACCCAACCATGTTTTATCTTTAATGTCCTTGCTGATGGAAGGAGGATTTCACTCAGAATCTGACTATACATGGCCCCATTCATCCTTTCCTTTACACAGATCAGTCGTCTTGGTTTCTTTGCTGAAAAACAGCCCCAAATCATGATGCTTTTACCCCCATGCTTTACAGTAGGTTTGGTGTTCTCTGGATGAATCTCAACATTCTTTCTCTTCCGTAGAGTTCTTACAAAAAAGTTCTGTTTTAGTTTCATCTGACCATAGGACACTCTCCCAATCCTCTTCTGGATCATCCAGATGCTCTCTAGCAAACTTCAGATGTTTCTGCACATGGACTGGCTTTAGCAGGGGGACACGTCTGGCGCTGTAGGGTTTGAGTCCTTGGCTGCGTAGTGTGTTACTGATGGTAGCCTTTGTTACTTTGGTCCCAGCTCTCTGCAGGTCATTCACAGGTCCCCCTGTGTGGTTCTGGGATTGGTGCTCACCGTTCTTGCGATCATTGTGACCCCACGGGGTGAGATCTTGTGGGAAGCCTCAGATTGTGGGAGATTATCAGTGTTCTTGTATGTCTTCCATTTCCTAATATTTGCTCACACAGTTGTTTCCGGTGTCCTTAGACAGCTCTTTGGTCTTGGCCATAGTGGAGTTTGGAGTGTGAGTGTTTGATGTTGTGGACAGGTGTCTTTTGTATAATTAACGAGTTCAAACAGGTGCCATCAATGCAGGTAACGAGTGGAGAAAGAAGAAGTTACAGGTCTGCGAGAGCCAGAAATCTTGCTTGTTTATAGGTGACCAAGTACTTATTTTTTTTTACCCTAATTTGCAAATAAATTATTTAAAAATTAGACCAAGTGATTTCGTGGATTTTCTTTCTCATTTTTTCTCTCACAGTTTAGGTATACCTATGATTGTTTCTCTCAGAAAGACAAACAAATGAGCAGGACCTCCTACCCAGAACAGGATATTTCAAAGATACTTTTAAACATACATACTAGTTCTCAGCAGATTGGTCTACAAAAGAAAGATACACCTGATGCTGAAGTTTTGCACTATCTAATGTTCTGCTCCCAAATGAGAACTTAATTACCCAAAGAAGGAATAAACAGAAACAAAACAAAATGAAAAAGATCAGGATAAAGATCCCATATTTATTCCATGGAGGACTCATTTTTTTTCTGGTTGCTGCTTTAAGGGTCATAGCAACAAATAACGTACCTCTGTCTAACCTTTTCTGTATCCACCTCATTCACTACCCATGAATCTGGAAAACTTCACCTGGACTGTTTAGTACCCAGATATGTATCTCTGAGTCACACTGGTTGACGTTTACCAAAAGATGTCCCTTGATCGATTTCAGGCTAATGAATCTGATCAAATCGGATTGTTCAAAATGAATCAATATTGATATTGACAATTAATTGTCAATCACAAATTATGATATGAATTGAATCGTTGTTAAAATGAATCGTTACACCCCTAATTGGAAATGTGATGAGAAAACTGGCTGCAGGTGAGTGGGAGGAGTCAGAATCTCCGCCCAGCTCATACAGAGATGTTTTTCTGCACTACAGCTCAGATAAATTACTGTATTCCTATAATATTGCAGACAATACAATAATCTATTAAACATTGTGTTTGTTGTTTCCAGTACTGGAAAGATTTCTACCTGCAGTGGAACATGTCTGACTATCCAGGTGTGACCAACGTACGGTTCCCTGACAGCCAGATCTGGAGGCCCGACATCCTGCTTTACAACAGGTCGCTTCTTTCTATCTATTTTAAGAAATGTTCCTAATTTCTTGTTGCTGTCTTTTGGTCAGCTTGCTGACTGCGCAGCTGCAGCACAGTGTGTCGTGTCTTCTCATTTTGTCAAATCAGGGACTAAAGATGGGAACGAGATATTTTGGAATGTTTTGGAATAAAATCCTCATTTGTTTTTGATAGAAACAAAAGGACTAGCTTTTAATTTTAATTTTAATTAACTTCTCATCAACTGACTGGGAAAAACCTTATTTATATGGCACAATGCGTCATATTCTGCTCTAATAAAATGTCATTTTTTTCTGAGCAAAACGACAATTCTTTCCTGTCACAAGACAAAGAGTTGCAAAGTTTTATCTCTACATTTTAAATGCAGTCATGAAATGAGCTGCACTCCTGAATCAATACACCTGTGAGAGACATCGATCGATCACATCAATACCTGGGTCATAGCCTCCCTCAATAAGCCTCAAACAGGTAACTTTGCTGCTTCATGTACAAAGTCACCTATGTTATAAAGAGTTGTAGTTTTTTGTAATAGTCCGGCATCACACAGATAGAAGATCTGAATGAAGGGCTTTCTCCCACCATAACTATGCAATCTATTTTATGTATTAAGCACTTTTTGGAGAAAAGGTCACAACACCATAAAACAGGTTAAAAATGGAAAAATAAATAATATTTTATTATCATTTGAATTTCTTTTTAAAGCTGTTTAAATAATAATTCATGCAAAAGCCAGATTGAAATTCACCAGAAAGATTTTTCTTTATTTGTGTAGTATGTTGCTCTGTTACAACATTTTCTAAAATTTTCTAAATTCATTGGGATTTTGACTGTGGTTATTAGGTTGAAAGTGCTTTAGGTTTGAGTGCTTGAAGTTTGAAGATGCTGGGGACCACAATAGATGTAAAAAAAGCATTCATCAGCTTCACAATGGAAATGATGACAATCTGTTACAAAAAGCTTAATATGATTCTCTGTAATAGACATCCAGACCATCACTGGATTAAAACTTGACAATGTTTCTGACAAAAAATACATCACTAACAGGCTGATGTAATGAAGCTGATAGAGAAATATTAAAATATAAAATGTCAGCTCTTTGTGGATCTTTTAGGTGTAGTCTCTGTTCTTCCAGATGAGAGCATTTCCACAGACACTCATAGACTTTATAATCACTGGACAGCTCGACGACAATGATTGACAGCCTGGAAGGGGTGTGGCTTTTCAACAAGCTCACCACTGATTGGTGACTGTCGTTACTCTGAAAACATGACTCAAACTCAGTAATTGGCTCCACCTGGACCCGTGGTGGGTCCCGTAATGCGCAAAAATGGCGACCGAGTCGGCTTCATTTTGCAAGAGTCGGACTTCAGGCATTTTCTTTTGGTGTCGTCACACCTGCTTCATCCAGTGAGAATATATATCTACGTGGACAACCCACTTTTTTGTGAAAGACTCAATAGAGTGGTAGATCCAGGGACACGAGTTCTCCGTGGGAGGCTTTTTGCTGGAGCTGCTGAACACTTCAGCTCATTACCACGCAGGGTTCAGGAGCGCAGCTTGATCTTGGCAGGAGGAGGTGGCACTTTGTCAGAGGAAATATTGACCTTGCTGCCTTCAGGTAAACCCCAAAGGTAGCATATCTTCAGTTATTAAAGTGCTTTTGTTTGCTGGGAAAGTTTCTGTGAATCACTTCTGATTTCTTTGATCAAAACCACATTTTTCTGTCAAACATTGTAGTATTGATACAGTTTTAAAACAGACTTCAGCTTTTCCTTTTTCTTTGTGGAACTGGAGGAATCCATTTTCCTGGAAGGATGTTAGTCTGCCTTGTGTTGTACTCACAGTGTGTATGATGACTCTGCTCATCTCCACAGTGCAGATGAAAGGTTTGATGCTTCATTCCACACCAACATCTTGGTCAACTCCAGTGGCTACTGCCAATACCTGCCACCAGGTAACACCTCACTCCACTTAAAAAAAATCATCCAGCCCTTAGACCCTAGAACTGAATCCAGTTTTTGGAGCTTGGCAACATCACTTCAAAGCTTGAAAACACCAGGGTCAGTACTTTATGAGGTTTTAAGTGTATTATACTGTTTATTCCTCACTATAAAGAACCCCAAAGCGGTATTTGATCCGTTTATGCATTAAGAGCATTTATTAGCTCCTCTAGTTTATAATGCAAAAATTAAACAACATTATTTTTATGGTTGAGAATCTGCGTTTTGGGATCACTGATTTCCATCTCCTGGACCTGAAGTAGTCAGATTGTGTGGTCAGATTCTAGCTTAACCAAAGTCACTGACAGCCAGCAGCACGTTGAAAAACGACACCTTGGGAGTTTCGATTCAGGGCCTAATTAAATCAAAGATCTGATCAAAAATCATTCCGGTCCACGGGACGCAGCTTCTGCCAATACCCTAACCTTGATCCAGTACTGCGGCGCTTCCGTTTCAAGGACCATTGCGCAGCTGGTTCCGGGTTAGGGTAATGTGATGCATCTGGGACCATTGCACGTCCGGTTCTGTTGCGCGTCCAGTGCCGGATAAGGGTAATGTTGTACTTCCGATACCGGGTTGGGGTACTGGTGCAATCCACATCTCAGCAACAGACCCGGAGCTTGGAGAGCAGTGATTTAATCGGAACAGCCAGCACATCAAAATTTGACGAGTTGGGAATGACCATGTAATGCAGTCATGCTGCCAAAGGTTCTAGGATGACCCACACGCAGAGGCAGCCGGATCTGCAAGAATCGAATTGTTTCACTTCCGGGTAGGAAAAAACAAACAAACAAAAAAAAGCATAAATAATTTGTTTTTCAGTGTTAAAAAGGTAATATATGATCGTTTATGTGGATATAGTTTACTCTGAAAGGCTTAAGAAAATCATGATATGGCCCCTTTTAAGTAGAAAACTCAAATATTTCCTTTCTTGCTTTAAGGTCTGGAATTGAATTTCTTTTTCCTTTTACTCTTGTGGTACCAGAGCAGACTGTATATCCTCCTTTAATGAAAATTAGAGGTGGACTTCAATTTTTTTTTTTTTTTTAAAGGAAACACACTGTGTAGAGTACATTTTCCCTCTGTAGAATTCTGCTATATGTTAATCAAGTGTCAAAGATCAATAGATGCTGCCTCAGCCGTCCCTCTGACAGCTGGTATTGATGATGGTGATGGTGGAGTTGTGTGGATAGACAGAGGTGATGGAAAGGCCAAGTTTGACCTCAACCAGCACCAAGTCTAGCTGAAGGTCGTAAGACAAAATAACTTAAGGTTTTCCTTAAGAGCCTCTAAAGAATGCGTCCTTTTGTTTTTGTTTGTTCTTAAATCTGTTTTCAGGTTTATAATAACCCTCTTCACCTGGTTTTCTTTGCAACAGCTGTCTTTATTTAAGTTCATTCTCAGTACCATTTAGAGGTCATCTGCTGATGTCACAGCTTTGTGCTTCTCTCTTTGTTTCATGGATTTATGTTGAAGATCAAATGTTTTTGTCAAGTTTATTTTTTAACATTTTTTTTTATTTTTAAGCTCACATCACAAGCATGTTGTCCAGCAGGTTTGTTTCATGACAGATCTACTATGTTCTGAGTTTGACAATCCATACAAATATTTATCATTATTGAACACTGCAAACACACACACAGTCTTCACTTCTTATGTTTCAGAAGTAAAAAAAGCAGTAATACACAAGACTAACATTAGAAAACATCTTGATATTCGTAAGAACATATAGAGTTTAAGACCCACTCCAAGGAAAATTGCCTTTTTTAAACATGTTCTTGTAGCAGATATCTCTTAATAGAAAACTGGAACAAAAGAATCTTGAATGAAACTGTGTTTCTTAGTATTTCTTTATTCAAGTTGTGTTGGATCAGAAAACCAGATGCTAGAAAAAGCTCAGACTAATAATGATGCAGTTACTGAAAAGGGAGTTCCAAAGTCTCTCTTCTCTACTCCGCTCCTCCGCTCCCTTGCATGCACTGGAAATAATGAGCGTTCATGTTCTCGTCCAACCTGGTCTCTGTGATGTTAACTTTGTGTCAATTATGTCAGAAAAACGTTTTTTTTTTCATCTCAGGGTATTTAATGTTATTTTATTTACAAAAAAAAAAAAAAAACTTTTAAAACCTGTATCCAAAAGTTACCAAAAAAAGACCCCAGGTCTCAAATGGTAAATACTTGTATAGGGCTTTTCTAAGTCCCTCAAAGGCCCAAAGCGCTTTACAGTCACAGACCCATTCACACACAAACACGCATTCAAAAACACTCATTCACACACTGAACTCAAGTCAAGTCTTGGGTTTTCCTGCGAGACCTAAGTACAACTCAAACCTGAGGCCTGAATTATGACCCCTTTACGCTGTATGCCATCAATTTGCCAGGTACATTTAATCCAGAACTCAACTTGCTCGGACATCATCTTGAAAGGAAAATTTTAAAGAAAATATTTTTAGATACTTGTAATTGGAAGTTAAGGTGGCTTACAAGAAATAAGAGCTTTAAATAAATTAATACAGCAAAAAATAAAACAGGAAAATTCTTTAAAGTAGCACAGACACAGATAAATGTAGGAGATGTTGATGGGAATGTATGCATTTGTTTACCAGTCATAATCAAAATACATTTACAAGAATTTTAAAGTTCTTATGACAATTTTTTTACTTAAAAAAACATTCATAGAATTGTTTTAATTATGATTATTGCATTTTTAACCAAAATTGCACAACCTAAATATCTTAAAAAGCCATTTTTTCATGTTGATCTGAAGTCTCTGTTTCCAAAATCACAACTGAGGGGGCGTGGCTTTTGGAGCTGAGCTGTGTAGCCCTGCCCCTAAGCCCCCCTCCTGTATGATTATAATAGCTCTATTTCAGGGGTCTGCAACCTGCGGTTCCAGAGCCACATATGGCTCTTTTAAATTTCCTTCGGGATTAATAGAGCTATTCATTCATTCATTCATTCATTCATTCATTCATTCATTGTGGCTCCCTGGCTGAAGATTAGCTATTATTTTAGCAACATGCTAACGTTTTTGGCTAATTTGTTTTCTTGTAGGGTTTTTAGTATAATTTAGAGTTTTAGCTACTATTTTGGAGACATGCGTTGCTTTGTTTTTGACTAATTTAGTTTACTGAGGAATTTTATGCTAATTTGGAGTTTAGCTAATATTTTAGTAATATGCCGACGTTTTCAGCTATTTTTTTACTTACTGATTTTTTTTTTTTTTGAGAATTTAGCATCTATTTTAGCAACATGCTAACATTTTTGCCTAAGTTAGTTTACTGAGGAATTTTAGGCTGTTTTGAAGTTCAGCTAGCAATTAAACAACAAGCAAATTTGTTTGGCAAATCTGGCCTCCAATTAGTTTTTTATTCTAATTTAGAGTTTAGCTAATATTTTAGCAATATACTAACATTTTTAGCTAATTTTTCATCTACTGGAGGTTTTAGGCTGTTTTCGAGTTTAGCTTTTATTTTAACAACATGCTAAATTTTTTGGTTGATTTAATTTACCGAGAAATGTAATGCTCATTTGAAGTTTAGCTAGTAATTGCCGTAAGCAACAAGCTTGCTTTTTTGCTACTAAAGTTAAAAACTTTTTAAAAATTCCCTTCTTGAGAGATGCTAGTCTTTTTATATATGTATATATATATATATATATATATATATATATATATATATATATATATATATATATATATATATTTTGCTTTTGTTCGTGAAAAAAAGTAGACATTCTTATTTATTTAAAAAATAAATATGAATAAGAAGGTTATGAATGCAAATCAAAATTTCTTAAAGGGTAATGTAAGTCAATGTGGCTCCTTCTAGGTTTTGATCAGTAGAAAAATGAGCCCAAATGGCTCTTTTACTGTTAAAGGTTGCCGACCCCTGCTCTATGTCTACCGCTACAATATTAAAAAACGTTCCGCAGGAAGTGAAGATCTTCATGGACTGATCTTCCTCCAAAATCCTGATTTTTTTCTCCTTCCAGTTCACCAAAGACTCTTTAGCTAATTCGCTAATGTTTATTGATGTTGCTGTAACCAATACATTCAATCCATTGGTTTCTCTGGTGTACTGCCCTACAATTTAAACTGAGCAAAACATTTTTGTTGACACTGACAACACTATATTTTTTTCCAGGAATATTCAAAAGCACTTGCCACATCGATGTCCGCTGGTTTCCCTTTGATGTGCAGCGCTGTGACCTAAAGTTTGGATCATGGACCTATGGAGGCTGGTCTCTAGACCTTCAGATGATCGACGCTGATACTACTGGATACATCGCCAATGGAGAGTGGGATCTTGTTGGTGAGACTCATCAGAAATGTTTGTCTTTTTTAATTACTACGTATGCATGCGATGGTGATAAATATGAAAGCTGTTGGACTTTTTTTTTTTTTTAGACAAAAGCCTTAAAAGAAGAACCTTCACAGACAAATAATTTGTTGCTCTAAAGTGGGATATTAGATAATCCTCAGACTGGAAAAAAAAAAAAGATTGAGGTGGCACCTTGCTCATTTTCTTCATCTTGGGACCATCTAAAATCATTCATCAGCTCTAAATTACCATTTTATTTAGATATAATGTTTATCAACACCCTTTATTTTTAAGAGGAACAAATGTAAGGGAAATATATGTTGTGCTGCAGACGTGTTGAATGACACCCAATGAGGCTGCTTTAGTAGTGCTGTCATGCAATTAACTTTTTGTGCAATTAATTACTCACGACCTTAAATTCATTTATCAATTCGTTTACTTCTATGAAGAAAGAGGGACTCCTCGATGGCTGCAGAGCAGCAGGCCTGCAGGGCCAGTGAACCAACGGGAACACATGGAGGGTTTGCTCCTCCCGCCAGCTACAAGACACATTTGTGCAGCAGCGTAGGCTACAGCAAATGCCAGATTACATGAAAAGCGCAGTGATTGGATGACATTAAGTGAATCACTTTATGTGATCACTTCATGCGGAAGAAAAGCTGGAGAGCAGAAAACAGTTTATGTTTTGAAAAAGCTGCTGAAGCTCAACACAACGTGCCGTTACTTTCAAAGAAGATATATAGCCACAGACAGATGGAAGCAATGCTTAAAACGACCGTCATCCAAGTGCAGCTCCTACAGTAAATAGTGAAACTTATTCATTGATTCATTCCTAGGACAGGGTGGTCCTGGGACCCTGCTCCTGGTGGGCTGTATAGAGTGTGCACTGACCCCGCCTTCTGATGGAGGGTGGGTCAAAACGCCTGTTCTCCTAACCTGGTACCAGTTTGCATTAATTACTGTGTCTGGTTACCAATCCTGGTCTGGAACTGCGTCTGGTGACACATTCGGTACCTGGTCAGGGTCTGGAACTGATTCAGGTCCAGTACCCTGTCCAACGCCGGGTCAGGGTCCGGTACCGTATCCAAGGCCGGGTTTGGGGTATTGGGTTTGAGTACAGTTACTGTACATGTCTCCAGGACCAGTCTGCGTCCAGTACCACGTTCAGTACCACGTCCCGAGGGTTTCAGGCCCTTGATTTTACAAAAAGCCAGCACGTCAAAAAAATGACTAGTTGGGGACACCCAAAATGTCAAAAAGTGACTTGGAGGGGTCTTTAACCAAACGTCAATATACGATGACTTAGGGATGAGAATGTGTTGGTTTTCATTGATGTAGCAACGAATGAATTCCAGAACATTTTTGGCGGTAGCTCCTCCTACACCCAGGTGGGGCAGGTGCCTAGCAGTAAATTTGACAGGGGCAAAAGGAGTGGCTGACACAAATTTGACCCAGGCAGCCCCGGCCCTGGCCCAAACCAGATTCTTGCCCCCACCCACCACTGCACATATTCCAGCCATATTAATCTGACATTCACAGCATGGTAGATATTTTGACAGGCATCTCCAGTGTTCCAGCTTCAAAGATTTACATTACTAAGGGTTTAAAAAAAAAGGGGGTGGGGGAAGAGGATCTATTTTTGTGTGTGTGTGTGTGTGGGCAGACAAACGTCTGCCTTCGGTCCACTTTTCCTCCTCTTCCTTCTTTTTTTTGACCTTACAGCGGTCCCTGATGGCTTTTCCGTTCTTAAAGTTTTGAAGAAGCACTATCAGATGACACTGCACCCCCCACCTAGGTTAGACAGCAGCTGCGCTAGGCAAGGAGGGGTGCAGCACCAGGCGAAATTATAGATTGTCAATTTTTTTTGTTATTTTATTTATGTTTTTATGTTTAGGTTTATTGAATTTATGTTTAGTTATTACTTTTTTACATTTTACACAAAATGAGTGGTGTGTCAAACTGTAAAAAATAAAAAAAGAATAAATCTTTGCTATTTAGCACTCCCTCCAGCAGATGGTGCACTAGACAGCCGCCAAGGTCGCCTTTGTTCAGGGCCGGCCCTGGACGAAAGAATCGTGTTTGGTGAGGACACAGCTTAAGACATTAACTGTTATCAGTCATTTGCAACTTTTAGAAAAAAGGTAATTCTCCAGTATTTACTGTACAGCTGAGCTGATCTGTCTCTTCCCCTTATGTCTACTTTTCCTTCATTCATTTGATATTCTCTGTCTTTCATTTTTGCTTTCTCTCACTTACTTTCCCGGTATTTCTCCATTTTTTCCCCTCTTTCACCTGCTATTATCATGTAACTCTGTTAATCCATTTTTCAATTGCACTTTCCTCTAGACATTTTTTGAGAACATTTCTAAATATTCAAATTTGTATTATGAAATATAATTGATGATTCTCAAACGAATCTTGAAAACAATGCAGGAAAAGTTGATCAAAAAACATTGTTTGATGAAAATCTTCATGAAAAACAAATGTTATAAAAACACAGCACCTTCCATGTGGATCAGCAGCACATTAGCGTTGCTCAAACACACATCAGTGATCCTGTGTTTTCAACCGGCTGCATTTCATGCACTGATTGTGTCAGAATAACATCTGCACGCAGTCATAAAGATGCATGTCTGCAATGTTCACAAAGACAAGGCAGGAGACATCAATGAAGGAATACGGGGTAGAGGCTTCCCTTCCTTTTGGGACACCGCACCCTCTTAAAGAAATATAACCAACAAGCTTTGTTAGCCGTGCAACCCAGCGATTATGTTTGTTCTATCTTCTTTGAAATAGTTCTTCATAAATCCATAATGGGCATGCTATTGCTGTGGAATGTCCTTCCCTGCATTAATGAAAGCACAGACCTCATTACTGTCATTCCTCCTAAGCAGGCTTCTTCACGCCTCCCTGCACAACCAACGGGGGAGGATTTGATTTCGTATGAAACTTTCTCAGTTGGAGGAATAAATGGATTTCTCTGATCTCCAAAAAGTGAAGTCATTCAGTTGCTGTGGGCTAAATGAAGCACTGATTCACTGCTTCAGTCAGTGGGCTGTTCAACACTTTGTTTTCTTTTGTGTATTTGATACATACAAATGTAGGATCTGTGATTGGACAGTAGCTTTGAACAACATTATGTGAAGGTCAACATTTGACGGAGACTGGTCCATAAAAACTCAATAAGAAAGAACAAGATCCTGGTTATTAACAGCTGGTCAGGAAGGACATAAAAACCACAGAGTTCCTTATGATGCAGGTTTTATCTCACACATCTGCACACTAGAAAAAAGGCAGGAAGCGGAGGACTACAGGTGTCGGAGTCAATACCAACACCAATCAACAATGTTCCATCGGCAAGACGGCTAACAGAATGGAGAGTTTGGTGGGTAATTTTTAACAGCAAAGTATAATAAACAAGAGACTGGATAAACCAAGAGGACAGTTACATGGGCAAATCCATCTATCCATCCATTTAAAGGGCCTATATACTGTATATAAAAACATATTACCTTTGGTACACTAAAGAGCACATTTTTTAAATGAAATATTGGTTATCTTAGTGAGTTCTTGTCCTACCTGGAAGTAAGACCACTTGATCTCTGAAGCCCCGCCTTTTACCTGATTGTGGATGTTATCCATTTGGTGATGTCATCCTAGCGTCGGCCTCTGCAGCATTTCTGTGGTTTGCACAAGAAAACAAACAACTTCCAAACTTTTTGCAAAAATTGATGAGCGCATTACTCATGTAATATGAAAGCATTTTGCCGATCACCACCAGCTCCACCGAGAAAGTTTGTGTTGGCCAGGGGGCGGAGCGTGCTGCGCAGACTCTTCCTGGAGGGGGCTGTTCTCACTTATCACCGTCAGAATTTGAGAACTCGCTTGTTTTTGTGGGTTGGA
Source organism: Oryzias javanicus (assembly GCA_003999625.1). Lineage (NCBI taxonomy): Eukaryota > Metazoa > Chordata > Actinopteri > Beloniformes > Adrianichthyidae > Oryzias > Oryzias javanicus. The sequence goes on along the minus strand of CM012442.1, from coordinate 7,122,438 downwards.
AGGGGCTGGTGCTCAAACTGCTGGTTTCAAGAGGAATGCTCAGAAATTTATAAATGGATCAAAATACCACTTTGGGGTTGTTTGTCATGAATAATTAACATTGCAATAAAACTATCAATTGCATAATTCCAAGTCATTGTGTAACGAGGGGAGGAACGGGGTCAGGAGTAGCCGACGCGACCAAGATGAGAAATTTGGTCCGTCGCCACCCTCCATGCTCCGCAGTCCAGATCAGCCGGAAGCAGGGCAAAAACCTCACACAAGACCAGTTAGCATACAGGAGAATGAACAGTTTATTTGGTCCAGCGTTGGAGTCCTTACAAGTCCTTCCTTCATTCGAGTTCATGCTGTCCATTTGGGAGGAGTCAAGAGTCCATAAAAGAAAAATCAGGTGCCTGAATAAGAACAACAAAAGAGAAGATAAATAAAAGCTTTAGTAAAAATAATAAAAACAACATGCACAAAATATAAAACAGGCCCCGAGATAAAAAAATATATGCACTCCTCCCATTGCAGCTAAAAACATTGCTCTTAAAAAAAAACTCGATTCAGGAAAGGCCAAGGAAGGGGTACTTAGCTCAAAGAGGGGTGGGTCGCAACCACACCCCTCTGCCTCTCCAGTTGACTACCCCCTTTCCTTGGCTCCAAGCTGTCAGTGCGTGGGACAGTCTCCAACCAGCTCCCAGGGTGGCATGACTCCGGGAGGCATGGGGACCTCCATGCTGGTCCCTTCTCTTGTTCTGGCCCTGGTGTCGTGTGTGTCGTCCTGGGTCTTCCTCCTCGCTGCTGCATCAGGTGCTCTTTTAAATCCACCAGGTGCAGCTGGAGTGCACCTGTTCTCAATCCCCAATCATGTCCATGGTGCATTCACAATAATCAGCAGACAGTGCTCACAAAAAAGGTCCAGAAAGAAATAGAATAAAACAGTAAAAACCCATCCTGTTACAATTGCAGCTTGTGAAGAAAAATTTCAAACTTGACAACATTTAGTGCATATATTAAAGACATCCCTGAGGGCAGGAGGTCAAACTTTTCTCTCTCTGTAAGGACTGAACCTATGTGTACAACATTTTAAAGTCGGTTTATGACAGGTGTTTTCACTAAGCAGCAATATAAATGGATCAAAATACCACTTTGGGGTTGTTTGTCATGAATAATTAACATTGCAATAAAACTATCAAGTGCATAATTCCAAGTCATTGCAGCTTGTGAAGAAAAAATTCAAACTTGACAACATTTAGTGCATATATTAAAGACATACCTGAGGGCAGGAGGTCAAACTTTTCTGTAGTCAGTGGTCAGAAGGAACACCGAAGACCGGGGGAGCTCTCACTGAAGGTCATGCTTTTATTGGATTTCATAAATCTATTCTCCATTTGTTCCACAGAGGTTCCCGGACAAAGAAGTGAGCGATTTTACGATTGCTGTAAGGAGCCGTATCCTGACGTGACCTTCACTGTTGTGATGAGGAGGAGGACACTGTACTATGGCCTGAACTTCCTCATCCCCTGTGTTCTCATCTCCACCCTTGCCCTCCTCGTCTTCCTGTTGCCTGCAGATTCTGGGGAGAAGATCTCTCTCGGTAAGGACTGAACCTATGTGTACAACATTTTAAAGTCGGTTTATGACAGGTGTTTTCACTAAGCAGCAAAAGCATTAAAAAGATATTTTGAAAAATTACAAAACGTTATTAATTATTAATATAATTATCCAGTTCGGTCCAAATCATTTGAACCATGTCCGATTATACGAGTGACTAGTGAATCAGAGATGTCAGAATTCAGGCCTCGAGGGCCAGTGTCCTATATGTTTTACAGCGAACTAGCCATTGGAGTTCCTTATTGGCCAATCACACCCAATCCAGGTAATCAGCAACAGATAAGGCTGGGTTTCTGGAAAAGCACCAGAAGGCTGGCCCTCGAGACCTGGAGTTTTAAACCCCTGCTCTTTATATCCCGCTCTAAACGCATCCATCTGTTGTGACCAGTTTGGGTCTGAAATTGTTGGAAGAAGACAGAAAAAAAAATTCTGGAGCATCTTTAGTAAGATAAAGAGGTGACTGCTCTGATAAAATGAAGGAAACAAAAGTCCTCAAAATATCTGTCACAAGACAAGAGACAAAGACACGGTATCTAGAATGGGCAAATGAAAAGTCTACAATAAATAAGAAGCAGAAAACTCCTGCGACAGATTCAACCAATAAAAACAAAGCAAAAAACTAACAAGACAAGCTTGGACCAAGATTATGGTTCCTTAACCTAAATTTTTGGTGAACGACTTCTGGAGTCAATCAAAGGATTTGAGAACTGTTGTAGGTTTCTGCCGCTGTCCCACTCAAACTGCTCCGTCTGTCTCATCCAGACAGCAGTTGTCAACACAGTTTAGATCAGGACTTCTAAAAACAACCCCTTCAGAATCATCCAATGTAGTTGTGCTTGTGTGTAGGCATCACAGTGCTGCTGTCTCTGACCGTCTTCATGCTGCTGGTGGCTGAAATTATGCCAGCCACTTCAGATTCAGTTCCTCTCATTGGTAAGTCCGAGGTTCTTTCAGCACCACACTCAAAAAAGCAGAAATATTACATTTTAGATGGCTTTGTGCCATCTTGGTTCATTGTCTTTCAGCGCAGTACTTCGCCACAACCATGGTGATCGTAGGTCTGTCAGTCATCGCCACTGTTCTGGTCCTGCAGTACCACCATCACGACCCGGATGGAGGACACATGCCTCAGTGGGTCAGTGGCTCCTCCTCTCTCACTCTGCAGTCACATGTTTCTTTGTGCCCCTCCTCCTCATAGACACAACAGTCGTCCCATGACCTTCAGCCAGGGATTCTTACAAGACGCCGTGGACAAATCAGTCCTAATGACTTCTGCTACCATCATCAGATTCCTTAATATCCAGGTTTTGTCAGTGGAAAATGAAACAATGAAAAGTATTTATCCGATGTGTTTTGAAAGAAATGTTTATCCAACACATTCTCATTCCCAAGTTGTCACATTTTGATACATTGTTAAGGACCCCCCTGCGTCAAAATTTGAAATCCTGGATCTCCTCAACTCATCGTTTTTTGACGTGCTGGCTGCTCCAATTAAATCGAGGCTTCCCAATCTCTGTTCCGTAAACCGGGACCCTCACCTTGACCTGGTACTGGGCGCATGCAGTACCAGACGCGGAAATGGAAAAAGCCAGCTCGTAAAAGAACGAGTCAGGAACACCCAAGACGTCAAAAAGTAACAAGGAGGAGTCCTTGACTAACCAAACGTCAATATGTGACGAATTGTTGGTTTATCCTCAGCCTGTTAGGCCACAGTAGTTTTTTGTTTAATGGGGGAATGAGCTTATGCAGGGATCACACTTTGTCCTTAAGTGAGGGTGCATGAGAGAACATTTCAGAAATGTTTAGATAGAAGAAAAAGCAGTTCTTTTCCCACAGCTGTCACCTGAGACTTCCTGAGATGTTTAGGATAGAGAGGTTCACAGGAATTGAACTATCAGGAGTTGATATTCATCTATAGTTCAAACATTTCAAGTAAAAATGAAGAAAATTCCAGAGAGCACAGAAAAAAAAACTATTATAAAAACCTCAGTGGAGTCTTCTGAATGCAACATTAGAAAGTTTTGTGAAACATGTTAAACATTTGCTGATAATTGTAAAATACCTTTTGGCGCCCTGTCAATCAAGTATTCCTGTTTGAGGGCCACTGCTGCGGCGCTCGTGCACACTTCTTATTGTGACATTTAAATGGCAGATTGTGGCTTTCCAGGACATTTTTCAGCTTAGTTCTCAGGGAAAATGCTTTCTCCTCTGCTGGTTGGTACTCCTGCTTTAAGAACACGTGACCTGGATTAAAGATTGTGATATTTCAGAATCAGGATCGTCTCTGTGAAGCTGTTTCTTAAACTATTTGGTGTTCCTTCAGCCAATTCCTGTCAGGACTTGAAGGTTAACAAATCAGGCTCAAAACTGTACGTCTGGAATGATCCAATATTATTCGTCGTTATTTTTGTAATGCTAATGTTAGCTTGATGGTTTAAAGGGTACCCCCAAACAAGGAAGTTGGAGGCTGACTCCACCCAGAGCATGTACTCACAGCTGCGCTCTCCCTCCTCCTCAGACCCGTGTGGTTCTGTTGAACTGGTGCGCCTGGTTCTTACGCATGCGCCGTCCTGGAGAAGCTAAAGTCCTTCTGGCATGTCACAATGTGGGCAAGCGCCAACGCGGCAGCCTCTCCAGCCTGGAGCTCAGCATCAGCCCCGTGTCTGTCCCTCCCCAGCCACAGGTTACTAACGGCAACCTTCTCTACATGGGCTTCCGAGGGGTGGAGGGGCTGCACTGCGGCTCCGCCCCAGACCCCCTCTGTGCACGGTTCATTGAAGAGGACTTTCTGAGAGTGGGAGGTGGCACAAGAAGAAGAGGAGGAGTCCTGAGTGACTCCACCCTGGAGGTGGAGCTGCAGCAGATCCTGGAGGAGGTCCGATTCATCGGTCAGCGTTTCCGCAACCAGGACCAAGAGAAGACGGCGTGCAGCGAGTGGAAGTTTGCCGCAGCTGTTATCGACCGCCTCTGCCTGGTGGCCTTTTCTGTCTTCACCATCCTCTGCACCATCGGCATCCTCATGTCTGCCCCCAACTTTGTGGAAGCCATCTCTAAAGACTTCTTCAGCTGAGGAGACGGGACGAAGATCTGTCCTCCAGGGTGTAGCTTTCCGCATGAACGCGATCAGTGCCGTCAGCCGCAGACCTCTCCCCACAGGATACTCCACTCCTTTTGTTTCCACTGAAGTTTGGAGATTTATGAACTTTCAACCGAGCTTCAATCAAACTGTTAGGCTCAAGTTAACCTTTTAAAGGATAAAATAATTCAGCTGGGAGCTGAAGACCCACAGACCTCTGATCCTCTATTCCTCATCAAACAATGTCTGACTTTTTTTCTGTACATTGTAAAAACATCTCGTCCTGTGTTTTGTCTTGGTCAGAGTCGGCACCGGTTTCTCCTGCATGTTTCCTTTGGTGACCTGTGACTTCTCCAGTCTCTTCCACCTGATGCTGCATGGTTCATCAACTGACCTGAACTCTGTTCCAGAACCTATTGTGAGACTTTGACTAATTATTGATTTAACTTCATCATAACACCAATAAAACAAACTCTTTGCCTCCTTAACCATTTCTATCTGTGTAGTGAGAGAGTAAAACCTACAAAATTTGATCTGACATTGGATTCATGACTTTTGACAGTTTTTTTTGAGTATTTCTTTATTCAAATCATGATGGATCAGGACCAGATGAAAACTTGCAGTTTGAAAAGCTCAGATTTGTGATGAAGCAACTGAAATGAGGCATCAGAGTTTCCCTTCTCTGCTACAATTCTGATGCATCCACTTAAAATATATAGATCCACATACATATTCATCGTCCTTGTCTGACCTGGATTCTCAATCTCAACAGGAATGCTAGACAGCTCCAATATTTCTGGCTTTTTTTACGTCTTAAAAACGGTACAAGTCTTTAAAGGGAATAATTTTGCTATAGAAAAATAATTAGTTGGAGTGGACTTTAAGCTTTATGAGGGTAAATGTTTGTTTATTAAAAAAATGAAAGGCAACACTTCAGTATAAATATGTACAGAACAAGCTTAGACTAAAACCCAAACAAGTTAACGGAACAAAATACACAAAACAAATAAAATGAAAGGTTAAAAGCTATGCAGAGCACTGATGAACGGCTCTTTAGATTACAAGTGCACTCGGAAATATCAACAAGCAAAAGTCTTTCACCTTTAACCTTCCAGAAACAAGCCGCCGCAGGTCGCCTCACAGAAACAGGTACCGGGTCAGGCCGCCACCCGAGCTCGCGCAGGCGCTGGCAGTGCCGCAGCATGTTCAGGATCCCCTGGAAGCGTTTGTCCACCTTCATCTGGGTAAACTCTCGAATGTCCTCCTCCACCACAAAGAACTGACCTGCAACACACAAACAGCAGTTGTAATCTGCTCTGACAGCACAAAATTAGAATGAAGACCCACAGGTCGGATCCGGGTGCCGCAGGGTCCTGGCCTCGTGGGGACAAAGAATCTGGATTGAGGTTTGCACGCTAGCCAGAAGTCTGTAGGTCCGGACCGAGTCCTGAACCTTGTGTTTGGTCTGTTTTCAGACTGCTGTCAACCAGACATTTCTGTCCAAACCAAAGCTTATAAACAAAACCTTGTGACAAAAGATCCCGTTAGTCATTGTCCAGGAATTACGAGGGCGGGACAAAGCAACTAGAGAGGGAATAATGGAAGTCCTGAGCTTCGGAATCCTTATAGGGAAAGTTCACTTATTTAAACTTTATATTTTACTGCTGTTTTGGAACGGTGGAGCCAATCTATGAGATGGTTACTAAGGAGACGTAGACTAAGCTGATCAGTGTGAAAACAATGTGAGAAGCAATGTAGATCGAGTTAAAAGTTATGATGAGCCTGCATTCATCTGACCACATTTCAATGAGTCTGTGTCTCATCGTTGCTACTCTGTTTACATCCCATAATGCCTGGCTACGGTGGCCGTATTGGTTCAGCTGTTCCACTCCGAGCACGGAACCTATTCAGACTAGGCTTGGGCGGTGTTCAAATTTTAATACCATCGATATTCCTCCACATTTTACCTCGGTGCACAGTATTACCTTGACTAATTAAGAACTTTGTAAGTTTGGCATTATTTATTAGTCAAATCTCCACACAGAAAGAAGACATATTTAGACATCACGTCACCTGGTGCACAACTTGCCATCTTTCTTTGCTCACTCATGCGCCTGTCTCACTTCCGAGCTGTAACGTGCCGATGTCACATGTTGAGGATGCTGCTCAGTTGATTATTTCTAATTAAAACACTTTTTTAGACGTAAAAATTGAAAAATCTGCATACATCCTTAAAGTCATAAAACCAGTGAGAGGGAAACCAGCTTCCTCCAAAACACCTGATCACAGAGACTTTCAACTAGGGGTGAAACGGACCACGGATAATCGGTGGTCCGTACGGATCACTGGGAACGATTCAGCCCACACGCATTCCGCGGATCACCCCCTCTCCCCCCGCCACAGCTGTGTACCTTGCGCCGCGTGCGCATGATTAAAATCAATCGTCTGTCCACACCGAATATAGTTAGCGTCAAATTCCTACACTGTACACCGTTTTTGTTTTAACGAGAGTCAAATTTCCTGCTTGGCGATTATGCAAAAGTCTGTTAATCTGAAGCTAACGCCGTGTGTGGGAGGAGCTTCCGCCAAATATTTTTATACTGAGAGATTTATTTATTTTGAAGAGCTGAATAAAAACATTGGTGCATGTCTCCCTGTCTGGGTTCAAATCTCCAAGTGAGGAGCTGCTGCTGTCCCATAAACACCACTGTCCCTGCAACCAGCATCATGTGCCATCAGAGGAAGGCAGTATGGCAAGCCAAAAGGATCAAAAATTACCAGGAAAAGCGGGGATGGCAGCGCTCAGCTACACTGGTATTACAGATAATAATAATTATTTGAAATGTTTTAATGTTCCCACAGTTAGTTTCAAAAATACAATTAATACCAACAAATAATGAAAGTTTCATTTTTACTTTTTAATTTCAGATTTATATTGGTCATTTGGGGGGTGGGGGTAAGAGAAAACTGCATATTTAGCATTCTTTTCTGTAGATTTGGTATTCAGAAAATACATATTTTTACATTTTTGTTTAAAAGTTCAAAGATGTGTGATTGTATACTTGTGCGTTGAAGTACTTTATATAGGTTTTAAAACTTTTCAAGAAATTAATTTTAGGCTTTTATCTTCTTGTTTTTTCTAGGTTTTTTTTTTTTTATGTTTCACCGATCTGAAAAATTATCCAAACTGTGACCCTAAAACCGTGAGTTTTGTGATCCGTTTCACCCCTACTGTCAGCTAGAGAGGAGCGGCTGGAGGAGGTGGAAGTGAAGGGAGCTTTAGGTGCTTATTGAACATGTTGTTGTGACGTGTTGTTTTGTTTCACGGATGCTGAAGACCAGCTGTCATTTCATGGAAAATACAGCAGGACTTTCAACACCAGTTTCCATGAAGGGAGAAGTTTAACCAGAGAAACACCTGTGTGACGTTGGGGAGCCAGCAGGAAAAAGTCTGGGTCGGGACCTTCAGAACTTCCTGGGAAGTTCAAAACGGATCTTCTCAGAAGTCCTAAAAAGCCACGCCCACTTTCACAGACTCCTGAGCAACGAGGGCTTCTGCAGAATCCTGCCTCAGAACTTGAACCAGCAACCCTCGACAGCAGTGAGACCCACCTCCTCATTCAACATGGCCCTCATTCATTTTCAGACAATGTTTCCTCTACGGTAGATTAAAACTACTTCCAAACTTACATGGTTTGCCAGTAGATGGTGCTTGCAAACAATCTGCAGCAGGTGGCCTCCAGTGACAGAAGAAGACAGGATTAAATCTTATGTAAAATAGAACCCTTTTTCCTGTCTCAGTTATGGAAGTGTGCTGCCCTCTGGTGGTGATGAAGAAACATTGTGGCCCTCCCCATTGTTAAAGTTGCTGTCCCTGCTCTGGAGCCCCCACAGTCCTAACAAAACACAGCGTACCTTTGGTCTCTTTGGTCTCCTGGTCTTTGAAGCGCTGGTGAAGCTTGCGAGCGTGGTTACTCAGACCTTTCACAGATTGGTGGAAGATCTTGTACTTGGCGGTTGCAGCGGCGTTCAAGCTGCTCACCGCAGCATTCAGCTGCTCGTACGACACGCGGCCTTTCATGTACCTGAGGAGCACAGCACGGGTTACAGCCGCGGGGACGTCTGGACGCCTCCGGAGCTTCGGCAGATGAGACTCACTGAGGGATGCCCTCAAACTCCGGGGTAGTGATGAAGCCCATCTCCTTGATGACGTTCCTGCTGGACTTTTTGAGGTTCTCCACAGGGGCCGGCTGACTGTCCACACTGTCCTTGCCTGCCTCATTTCCACTGAGAGAGCACAGACCAGAAAGAAGCTTTACTTTACTCAAACATTCACTGAGGCACAAACTTTTCTGCAAACTCTGATTAAATGCATCAGAAAAAGGCGTCTGTTGAAAAATGTCATATTTGTAAAGCTGCAGTGATGAGCTGCAGAAACACACGAAGAACTCATGAGGAGGCTCTGTGTTCGCCGTCAAACCCCCGTTTGTAAACAGCATCCTGCACTCATCTACTACTTTCATGAGGGAGCAGAAGCGAAGCCACCTACTACTCTTCTCATCCTGAAAAGTCAACTTAAACATGCCATTAAATGACAATCCTTTCATATCTGAAACAGTGATTCCTCCAGTTTCTGTCAGTTTGTCATGTTTGTACGTTTGTGTGTTTGGCTTGAAGATTTTCCCAACGCCATTCTTTTTCTGAGGTTTCTTTCAATAACCAATGAGGTAATTTAAAAGATTTGTGTGTGTAATTAGTTTCAAGATGTTGTCATTTTAATCTGTGCATGTGTAAATTGTATTTTTTTTTTTATTTTGTTATTTTTGTACTTGTGCACAAAATTTATTATACACATTGCAAGTCAAGAACACGCACGCACAAATCCTAAATTACACACAAACCAGGCATTACGCACGCATAAATCGGGGGGGATACTTCTTCCTTTCTATAAAAGTGAAGCGTCTGTGGTTTGTCTGAGTGGTGACAGAAACATTTGTTCTCACTTGACCACAGTCTTCTTCCTGGGAATGTGAGGTGGCATGTTGTTCTTCATGTGCTGCACGTCCTGCAGAGCCTGCTGGTAGACGTCCCGCACCTCCTGAAACCCAGATATATGCTTCACAGTTCAGACACACTCCATCCTCACAGCTTGAGTCCTGTCACAGAAGCTCCTCCAACACGTCAAACGACGACTGCACCTTCAGGTTCTTCAGCTGCTGCTTCTGCTCATCGACACATCGTTCCAACTCTTCCAGGAGCCCTTCCAGTCCACACAGTTCTTGTCCTAATCTCTTCATCTTGTTTTGAGGCAATTCTAAACACAGAGCAGAAAACAGGATTGCTTTTTTTTTATGAACATTTTAACAGACAATAGATGAATCAATAGAAGAAAGAAGACAAGAGTAGAAAAAAAAAACAATGATTAAGCCAGGGAGAGGACTACAAAGACTGGTTTGCTCTGCAGAACATGATAAAGAGAAAGTGACGTCACTCTTACCTACAACCGACAGATCCAGGATCTGCTGTAAACTCCATAGTTTTTCATGAAAGTGTCGACTGATGTCTTCAAGGTCGGACATTATTCTGATGCACGAACAGGCTCGTGATTGAGGAGGCCAGAGCAGGACCTGAAGGGTTTATCAGGAAGTCAATCTCTGTAACTAACTTTTGCTATTCTGTTGTTTATCCCTCTCACCTATCGTTTACGTGTCAAAACCAGAAACCAGCCCGTTTCCGGTCCATCTACGCTAGTCCGGTATCCACATGCAAACCAGAGCCAGTTCAGAAGCAGGTCCAACTCAACGCGGAGTTGCGGACTCACACTTGAGTCGGTTCCATCGAGACTTTGATCCACGTTTCCTTTTGTCTTACTTGTCTGTTAAAACAGTGAATAAACAGAAGAGACTGGTCACTCAAATATGTTAAACATGATTTTTACTGAATCACACACATTAGCAAAAGTCATCTTCACATGTTAAATTACATTTTTACAGCCTGAAAGTGCAAATACTGGATTGTTTTAGATTATAAACCCACTCCCCAGCACTAGAAGCAGACCTAGAGAGGAACATACAAGATTAACATTAGATTAAATTAAAATTGGAATCACAAGATAAAGTTAAAAATGAAAAATTTACAATGTTTTAAAAATGTAATATTTAAATTATATGTTCGTATTGACAGAAAGTTTTCTGTATGTCTTCATATTTTAACTTTAAAAATATGAATCACCTGTGTGATGTCAGTCACTTTACATGAAGAGATTCTGGTGTTACTGTAGCAGATCTCAATCTTGCCCCTCATAAATTATATCTGATTTTTTAAAAAAGAACTATCAATAAAAATACAAGGAGAACGTTATTTTTTATTTTATTTTTTTTTTACACTTTAAACATAATAGATATTCATGTTAAAAACATTGACGTGAAGACGTTTTGAGTATATAAAAAAACGAATTACTGGAACTAAATATACTATAATAATATACATTAACGATTGGTTTCCGGCAAATATAAAGTTATTCTTTTAATACTTACCAGAAGAGTCACAGAAAGCGTGTGAGAACAGTTTACAGCACGGCAGCAGGACAAAAACCGAACTATAGCGCCCATGCTAATGTTAAATCTGTAGCAGATGGCAACACACCGGAGCTCTGCTCCCAGAATCCACCGCGATCGTCATCTGTCAATCAAAGGGCCTCAAAGGGCATTAAGAATTATTATTATTTTTTTTTTTTAATATCTACAACCTTAGAAAAATATTCACTCCCCTCAGAGTTGTCATGGATCAAATATGCAGCTATTGATGAAATAAAAAACTTGAAGCACCAGGCATTAAGGGGTTTATTAGAGGCTGGAAAATGAAGATTTTATCATGGGAGTCGATGGAAAACTGCTCACTCAGCCTCTCAGGTCAGTGCAGGTACTGCAACGTTTTGTTACTTCCGAGAAGCCCCTGTTCTTATTTCGTGATTGTTCCTGGTTTGCTTCACAATCCACCTGCTAAGGTTGGGGCTTAGGGAAGATGCTATCCTTTTAATGGAACCAAAAGGTTACCCAGATCGCCGTGAGAATGGAGGGAGACCACTAACCCTGATACTTACCTTCACTTCATTCTTCTCACGTCCTCTTGATATTAGCAATTATCATTTAGCAATCCTTAGCTTTCCCCACTCCTCCAGCCCCTCCCCACACTCATCTTAGACAGACGACTTCACGTTTACCCTCTGGTGTCAACTCGAAACTCTCCGATAGCAAGCAAGCCCTATTGCCATCAACGGTAAGCCAACGCTTCCTCAGGCAGGCCCTATTGCTATCAATGGAAAGCCAGGACTACCTCATGTAAACAGGTACGACCCCCGATGGAACCCATTTGCAAATCTCACAGCCATCTGAGTAACCCAATAGTACTATGTCAGCGACCTGTATATATAGTAGTCCTTCTGCAGCATATTGTAAACATATGGTTTTGACTCCAGCCAAACGTAGCAAATTTGAATTACATATGATATGTTACGTGTAAATAATACTTAGAGATAAATTATGAAGAAAAATCACTATAATTTGAAGGCTTTTTCTTACACAAAAGACACCATTTTGGACCGCAGTGCATGCTGGGAAAAATATGACGCAATGGGATTCCGCAAGATGGCGCGTGGCGTTTTGAGGAGCTCTGCTAAGTAACTGCTTTTTTATTCGTCTTAAACACTGTGGGCCAGGACCTCAATGTTTTAACTGTTGAAAGGTATTGTTATTATTATTATTATTATTATATATTTATTATTTTATCTGTTTACTATTAGTTATGTTGAAAAACTGAGCAAACCTGAAAAAGGCTGAACTCAGAAATCTCCACCCAATGTTAGTGCCATTACATTAGCAAGCCGGTTAATGCTAATCAACTGATGAAACCGTCTCCTAAATTTTGATTGCAGTCATGGGAAGATCGGGTGGTCACACAGTCTGACTACTTCCGGTCCAGGAGACGGTAAAAAGGGATTTGCTGATTCACAGCTTCCAGGCATAAAAATAATGTTCCTTTTAAATAATGCCTCATAAAAAACACACAAAAATTTCGGTTATATTAAGTGACAATAACGAGTGATGCTTTCAGACTAAATGAAAAAAGAAAAAAATAATTGTATATTTTTACTGTTCTTTTATATATTATTATCAATCCATTTTAGTAGTATTCTATATATTATTATTATTATTATTATTATTAGTGGTAGTATTATTCTATCTTTAATATTAGTAATTGTAGTAGTGTCCTATAATGGGTGGGGCCTCTGAAAATTTCCAAATTTATATATACATAAAAAAAAAGTGAAATAGCTTAGGTATGTACCAAAAATTGGGATGGTTAGACTATATTTCTTTGCAGAAGTCACGATACATCCCAGAAATGTACTGCACAGTTTAGGAGGAAACTCTGTTGAAATTTTACACTGTTAGCAAAGTCGACAAAGTTATGAAGCTCCAATTAATGTCTATTCATGAAGATTGCATAAACCTTGTCTAAGTTTCAGGGAGGACTCAGTGTGATCAAACATCCCATGTGTGATTGTTGTTGTTTATGAACAATCCTCTAAACTTCTTAAAATTGAAAAACTAAGAGTTGTTGCTACGCAAAGCCTAAAGTCCTTGTCTCCAACAGATTATAATGATTTTTTGATACTTCTTTTGCTACACAGACATTTCTATAATCCAAAACACTACATTCTGAGTTGCTCCAGAACTGTTCTAAAACAATACAAAACAATACCCTATTGAAGTTTTTTAGTTTCCGATTTTGAATTTTTGTAACCTCTAAATTTTTTTTTTTTATTGAAACCTGTCTCTCTCTCTCTCTCTCTCTCTCTCTTCTCTCTCTCTCTCTGCTCTCGCTCTCGCTCTCGCTGCTCTCTCTCTCTCTTCTCTCTCTCTCTCTCTCTCTCTCTCTCTCTCTCTCTCTCTCTCTCTCTCTCTCTCTCTCTCTCTCTCTCTCTCTCTCTCTCTCTCTCGCTCTCTCTCGCTCTCTCTCTCGCTCGCTCTCTCTCGCTCTCTCTCTCTCTCGCTCTCTCTCTCTCTCTCTCGCTCTCTCTCTCTCTCTCTCTTTCTCTCTCTCTCTCTCTCTCTCTCTCTCTCTCTCTCTCTCTCTCTCTCTCTGGTCTGCGCTCTCTTGCGTGCGCCAAGTCTGGCTTGCGCGTCCCGAGCGCTGCGGACCCCCGACTTTCTGAATAGCAGGCGTACCAGAGAACTGCAGCTCTGCAGCTGATGATACTAATAATAAATATTTAAATTATTTAAATGAAAAAATAAACAAAAAAGATGCAGAGAAAAGTGAATCAGATTTTTAAGAGGACGATCCAAAACTGAGGATGACGATGTGCAGAACAAATCTTCTAAAGGAGAGGATGAAGAAGAGAAAAGGAGAGATGGAAGTTGAATGGAAAATGCCATTGAGACACCAGGTCCATCAATCACAGATGAATTTTCTATGTTTCCAGATTATTCTTCAATCTGGACAACTGACAATAAGTTCTGTTTAAAGTCCCCTTCCAAAAAAAAGAAAAACTATTTTTTGAGTTTTTAACATGCTTGTGTGTCATTCTTCTTCTGAAAGAGAACAAATGTAATCATTTTCTTTTTGCATTTCCTTTTAATCTCTGTTAATCAAACTGTCACAGACAGATTCTGTGTGAATGAATGATGTTCTGTCCATCACAACAGCTGTGCTGCACATGCACTAAATCCTCATCTGGTCCGGCTAGCGTGTCTAGTTCAGGTTCTGGAGAAGAGAAGATGCTATCTTCACATTGACTGCAGTCGTTCACATTTCTGTGGTCCAATCAGCATCACTGGATTTTTGGTTTGAGTTTTATCCAATACTTACCGTAGCAGTCCTGAGAACGCTGGAAAATCTCCACCAGACTCCACGGAGCTTCTTGATGTGACCACGGAAATGTGAACGGCGGCTCATTTGACCGCAGCTGTAAAAGATCTGTGAAAGTTCGGTCCATGAAGTTCTTCCTTGTCCGAACTGATATCAGCTCAAAACAAAACTGCTAGACATTTTTGTGGTGCAGCGGGGAAGACTCAGAGCCACCATAATCAGACAGGGGAGGGTCCAAAACGAGCAGGTCAGCTTCGCTCAGCTCCAGAAGCCACGCCCCCACAGAGGAGTTTTCACAGACCAACATTAAAAAATGACTTTTTAAGACGTTAAGGGTCTGCGATTTTGGTTAAAAACAACATAAACATAAATAAAACACTCCTGAGAACTTATTCTTTTTAAATAAAGTAAAAAATACCATAATGGGGATTGTAAAGTTTGTGTAAAGGTGGGTACTGTGTGGGTGTGTTTGTGTGTGTGTGGTGGGGGGGGCATAGTACCGGCAAAACAAAAAATCTACTTTCACCCCTGCTTATACATAAGTCATGCCTTCCATTTCAATCATTACAGTAACAGAAAACAAGAATACAAAATAAGAAATAAAACAAACAAATCCACACTAGAAAAAAAAAGAAAAAAAAGGCCTAATAAATGGATCGACAATGTATCTGACATAGAAAAAAAAAATTAAATAAATAAATAAATAAATAAACAGACAAATGACGGTTCATATGGGGGGGCACATAAAGACTAGCATTAAAGATGAAAAAATAAAGCTGCACAATCCAAAAATTAGTTTGTATATGTTAGCTTTAGCTAGTTTAATTTTATTTCTTACTTAGCAACTGCATTACAGGTTGTAAAATTTAGAATTACTGAATTTGTGGGTTTGTACATTATTCAAGTTTTATTTCACAAGTTATTGCAGTAAATGCAGCTGAGTATAAGTACCTACCTTTTCTGAGCATAAGAAACATGTAAGAAAATAACTAAATATGTTTATTGTATTATCCAGACTACAATAGTGTTGAATATTCATTTTATCTTCTGATTTCTTTTATTGCAGAAATTAATTTTAACAATTTTACCATACTCCTATTTGAAATCAGTACAAGTAGTATTTAAGTATTTTGTTATTCTCATGTCCCCTTTGTATAATGATGTGTAAGAACAAAATACTTAAAACTGCACAGATTTATATTTGTTTTTTTATTTTTTTAACTAAAAAAGTATGTCTTGTTACTGTCCTTTTAAGCAGACTACACCCCTGTAATTCAGAATCAACCGGAGTCTCTCATTCCTGGAGCGGTTATTAACAGAGAAGATCCAAGACCAGACTTCAGAGTGAACAGGAACTCTCCTGCAGTCCTCCTGAACCTCCTTCACCAGGATCTGGGACGTGGTGGGGGCTGTCATTGAGACCCTGGTGTTTCTCTTCTGGTTGGTGAGCGGAGCGTCCTGCAGGGTGTTTGGATATCTCGTTCCACTGTCCACTGCATTCAAAAAAATGAGGACCTGGAAGAGGTGTCCCGTGGGTTTGCAGAGCTGACACGGCTCAAAGCTTCAGGTGCAAATCGATGATGGATGCCACATCAAAAGACAAGATCAAATATCCTAGACCTGATGGTCACTGCTGCAGAAACAAGAAGAGAGAATCTCCCCCTCCATCATCCTCAAGGCTGTGTGACCATCGGGGCGGCCTCATTCACATCCATGTGGCTGGCCCGGGTCGGTGCATGACTCCAGGATGCTCCGCCACAGTCTACTCTACAGGCAGTCGGTCTACCCTCCTCCGGGGGACTTCATCCTTGCAGATGGTGGATACCTGTGCCTCCAACGCCCACTCCCCCTCATCACTCCCTACAAACGGGTGAATGAAGGCGTTGCAGGCCAGCGCTTCAACAGTCATTCTAAAAGCACGCTCGATTATAGAGTTTGCTTTAAGAATCATGAAGACAAGATTCAGAGCCATCTTCCTGCAAGTGTTGGAGGTTCATCACACCTTTGTACCTCACGGAGGTGAACAAATACATAGCAGCATTTTATATTCTTTGGAATATATTTTTATTATTTTAATTTATTTATTGCAGGTTGTCACAGCTTGTGCTCTCCTGCGTAATATCTGCCCCTGTGCTGACGACACCAAGGCCCCAGAGGAAGATGTGGAGGTGATGATGAGGATGCAGGTTTGGAGGTCATCAGTGGTGCTCTCTGGCAGGACCAACTACCTGCTGAGGTTTCCTCCACCAGACCTTTATTACTGGTTACAGGTAATTCATTGATCAAGTGATTTTTTTTTTACCAAAAGTTTTAGGACTGCACATGCATTATCTCACATTTATGGATCATTTTTGGTCATGCAGCATCCGTGGACAGCCATCCCTGCAAACCGTGAAGATGGACGATGCGGTCTACAGTCTCTGCAGATCATCCTGCAAGATGTCCCAATCACCACCCAGAAAGTTCCAGCCCTGGGTCTCAGTTGAAGCCCCCCCATCCATGTCGACCATCTTTGTAAATAGTTGGAAATAAAAGTGTTACGATGAATATGATTACTGTGCTGGATTTATACCTTTATTTAAATGAACAAAGCAAACATTTGTAATACACCAAATATAAAATTCATTTATTTATTTCCAGAAATCAAATGTTTTTATTGACTATTTTTTTCCACAGACTGAAAATTCGGTCAAAAGTCTCCCTCCTCTCTCGTGCTCTCTGCTCTTCTTCCTCATATCCTCTCTGATCAGGTCTAGAAGCTCATCAATTTTTCTTTTTCCTCTTCCAGCTGGTGGCTCACTTCTTCCTTCCTCTCCTTTCTTTCACCCGCTGCTGTGCTCATCCGTGGAGTTTACTCCATGATAGAAGATGTTAGGACAGGAGGACAGGTGGAAGGTCTCTGTCCTAATACCTCATGCATGAGGTCAAACCAGGACAAACAGTCAGCAGAAGTGGACTTCCTACTAACCCTTCTCCTGATGCTGAATACTTACAATCCTGAACACAGAATCTAATAGACAGCCATAAAAAAGATACAAACCTTTTTATAAAATACATATTTAAGTGTATCAAACATGTTGTATCTTCACCACACATCAACATACTTTTTATTTTTTGAAGTTGTCCCTCTGTGTTTTGGCCTGTAAGGCGGAAACCTTTTCCAGCAGATCCATTTTCTCCAGGATTGTCCTGGAAAAAACACAAAACAAAGAGGGAGAGATGACAGGTTAATCCTTCTCAAAAATGCTTCACATTAAAACACTAAAAACACAAAACTCTGCTGCAGGGGTCACCAACTTAGTTCGTGCTCGATTTACAGCTAGGCTTGTTTAAGCTACTTCTGCTCACCTGACTGGATCTGGTATGTTCAACCAATCAGAAACTAAACTAATTCAATCCAGCCAACCATCAATTACTGAAGCGAAGGCAGTTGTTACTACATTTCAGATCAAAATAATGTTAACATGTTTTATGTTAATCATCAAAACCATAAACTTATCGGTTTACAGTTTTTACTTACATTAAAAGTCACATTTTTTATGACTGGGTCCCGCATCCACGGTAAGTCCACTACTGTTGTCAGAAAAATCTTCCAGGTAGACTGCAATGCATCCTGGGATATGGGGGAGCACTAAAGGATACACCAAAACAATCCTTGAAATTGGGAACTGTAGAGGAAAGCACACAGACGAGGTTTGACTATATTTCAAGAATTAAACAAGTTCATTTTAATTTGTCAAAAATGTGGCAATTGAACAGGGTGATCAATTATGCAAAACTAATTAATATTCACAATCTCTTCATACGCATGCACAAGAAATATTCATTCATCATCACCTTAATAATGTTGCTGTGCTGTCATTTAACCTGAATAAACGTGAAACACTAAATGAACTTTGGTCCTCTCTGTTCACAATAACACAAACATTGTGTTTTGATTTAAACATACTTCAGAATAAAATGACACTTTCCAGAGAAAAATTATGAACTTTAAAAATAGCATAATCAGATCAAGTCTCAGATCTCCATGTTCAGCTCAGAATCTTCCTCTTTATATTTTCTAAAACCAACCAAGCGAGTCAATGGTTGTTAGAGGAAGACCAAGGCTCTGATGAGCAGATCTGGATTCTGTTATCTGCTCTATGTTGGAGAATCTTCTCTCAGGTGTCTATAAGTCTGTTGTGGAGGAGTTCAGCATGGTTTATTTATTCCTGCAGACTCTAAATTATTCCTTTGTATTATCAATCTCCAGTCTTTCTCTCATTCAGCAGTGACATGACCAGGTTGCGGCAGCGTGCGTGACCAGCACACCACCAATTTGCCGCATGCGTATCCATATTTGCTGTTTGAAAACCACGGGTTAAAAAAATTCACAGGTTAAGACATTCAGAGTCTGGTGTAACTGAAATACTTCTATAGACCTCAGCAGTTCTTCCTCTCAAGCTGCTGTTTTAAAAAAAAATGAAATATTTTTAGAAAAAAAACAGCATTTTGATCTATTTAATGTGTGGGTGAGGTTCAAGATTTTTAAGGTTGTTTGTGATTGACACCACTATCAACCCGGGAGTGCCGGGCGGTTTCATATATTGTCCCAAAAAGCCTAAAAAGACTATTCTGGGGCTTTTTGGAGTGTACTGTCATGTTCAATTTCTTTTTAACCACATATTCTACATTAAATGAGAGGGGACACGGATTCTGTCAGGCCGCTAGTGATCCAGCAGGAATCTGTCCCTCCAAATATTTTGCAGTAGAAAGAACAAATATTTCATAATTTGAATTGTTAAATGCTTCCATATGTAGCAGTCGTGAAAAGGATTAAAATGACTTAAAACTAAAAGAGTGGCACAATAAAGTACAATGAAAAATAAAAATGTAGCGGTATAAAATAGTGGCAGATTAAAAGCACAACCAACTCATACTGGAAACAGAAAGTGCATATTAAAAAAAAAAGCACATCAATGAGGGAGAAAAGAGCGTAAAAGTGAAAAACACTTACAGTAAGTCATATGACTTTTCTCCCACAACAGTTCCAGATAGTGGGGCTTAATCACACCACAAGTTTCTAAAAACACAATTTGCATTAAGACAAAGTTGGGAATTAAAAATGTAAAATACTAAATCATGTTAAAATAATTTAAAAACCGCTGGTGAGAAAGTTTATGGCACCTTACGTTTTAGATCCGATGTTCATTGCACGGCCACATCCCCGAGGGAGCTCACCAAGATAGGTTTGATTGGCCTGACATGCGTGCCACTGTCTTTCCCTCCGCGTTCCAGCTTTGGCACGCGTGCCCTAGGTTGCCAACCCCTGGTGTAGGTAGAAGGGGCAATGGTGACGGAGCTGCATCTTCTGAAACAAACAACAGTGCATATGAGGGACAAGAAAAACACCAAATAAAGCACAAAATGATGTTTTCCTTTCTAAACAAACAGGAGAGTCACTATTTGGGAATTATTTAAAGTTGAGTTTTTGCTGATATGAATATTTACCTATTTTGGTTTGTGGTTGAACAGTTTGATCTTCAACTGGAGAGTCAGTCAGCTGAGAGGAGGACTGAAAGATCCTGGCTGGAGTCTCCAGCGTGGAAGGAGGAAGCTCCGAGCATGGAGTGAGTGGGTGGGCTGGATGGAGGATGTGGAGTCTCAGTGGGAGCAGGCGCAGACCTGGATTTGTGCTTGTTCCAGTGGAGCGGCACTGGACGGGTTTCTGGTTCTGCATACTCTAGCCCAAACATCTCTCCACTATCTGCGCCAGAAAGATGAAGAGCAGGGTACTTCCTCTTACCCATGACCCGTTTAGATGCTGAATTGAGGTCCACAATCAGAGCTTGATCGAAGACAGCAGGGAGGGGAACATCAGGCAGCTTCAGGTCCACCAGACGCTGAAGTTCCACCGAGCCACACCGGTCACGCCCTGTGCCTGAAACAGTACCAGTGACACCCGTGTCCCCGTAACCCACTAAGCCTGGTGGAAGTGGTAGCCTTCCTGCTGAGATGTTCCTCTGATGGGGATCCACACAGGAACTGCAGCTCTTTCCCATGGCATGTGGTTCAGCTGCAGAGTTCTGCCATGGCGATACAAGATCCCTCCTTCCACCTCAGGATCGCTCTAACATCCTCGCAGGATGTGGACCCGCTGAATCCACCAAACCTTACGCATAGAGGGCTTAAAGAGGGGGAGAACGTTTGGGTCACTCGCCAGGTGGAAGTGCTGGAAAACCCCCTCCACCCTCTTAATGAGTTCTTGGGGATGAGGGATCCTGATCCTACAGTGCTGACAGATGTGCTGCTTTGTTGGGTTTGGGGGATGGATTTCACAGAACCTGTAGGCATCCTTGAGCGACTGCAGGTCCTCCTGATCCACCACAGAGAAGGCAGCAGAGAGGAACTGGGCAACAGAGCTGTACAGGGGGTGGTGCTCTGACACACACTCACAGAGGAAGCGCCTCATGCAATGAGACAAGTCCAACTTTATGGTAATGTTGGAGTTGTAGTGGGACCTGGACGCGCAGGAGTTGACCAGGTGTCTTGTCGTTGCCTCAGCAACAATAGCGTCTGTTGTTTTCCAGGACTCCCAGCTTAAATGTTCCTCGGCTCGTGTTTCTCCCACAACAGATGCTGCACAACAGTCCCTGAAAAACATGATAGATGCAAATATTAGGAATGTGCAGTGTGTCTTTTACAATTATTGTTTATCATTATTATTGTGTTTGAATGTGATTAAGTTCAAATGTGGCCACAAAATATGTGTGTATAGCATTGTGGTATGTGTAACAATGAAAGTACATTTGAAGTTCTGATTTTCTACTTCAATGTCTCACCTGTCCACCCACTGGAACCTTACCTTCTCCACACCCCCGTTGTTGTAGCGTGTTGCCAGTCCCTCATGCATGAGTTGCAGCGACATGTCGCTCTCAGACTGCAGCATCACCCACGACACGATCATCTAGGTTTCATTCATCATGGCGTGTGAAGACATGGTCCCGGATGAAAATGGGACCTTCCTGGCAACTTTGCGGGTGTGGTCAGAGCGGAAAGCCTGCCCAAAAGTCCCCTGCATCAGTTTTTTGATGGGCGCTTCCTGGAGTTTAAACTCCTGCAGCAGACAGTCTGTGAGGTAGTGGGAAGAAACACAAATGTCGTTCCACCCATTTCAATGTTAAACATTTGCTGATAATTGTAAAATACCTTTTGGCGCCCTGTCAATCAAGTATTCCTGTTTGAGGGCCACTGCTCGTGCACACTTCTTATTGTGACATTTAAATGGCAGATTGTGGCTCCAGGACATTTTTCAGCTTAGTTCTCAGGGAAAATGCTTTCTCCTCTGCTGGTTGGTACTCCTGCTTTAAGAACACGTGACCTGGATTAAAGATTGTGATATTTCAGAATCAGGATTGTCTCTGTGAAGCTGTTTCTTAAACTATTTGGTGTTCATTCAGCCAATTCCTGTCAGGACTTGAAGGTTAAAAAATCAGGCTCAAAACTGTACGTCTGGAATGATCCAATATTATTCGTCGTTATTTTTGTAATGCTATGTAGCTTGAGGTTTAAAGGGTACCCCAAACAAGGAAGTTGGAGGCTGACTCCCCCCAGAGCATGTACTCACAGCTGCTCTCTCCCTCCTCCTCAGACCTGTGTGGTTCTGTTGAACTGGTGCGCCTGGTTCTTACGCATGCGCCGTCCTGGAGAAGCTAAAGTCCTTCTGGCATGTCACAATGTGGGCAAGCGCCAACGCGGTAGCCTCTCCAGCCTGGAGCTCAGCATCAGCCCCGTGTCTGTCCTCCCAGCCACAGGTTACTAACGGCAACCTTCTCTACATGGGTTTCCGAGGGGTGGAGGGCTGCACTGCGGCTCCGCCCCAGACCCCTCTGTGCACGGTTCATTGAAGAGGACTTTCTGAGAGTGGGAGGTGGCACAAGAAGAAGAGGAGGAGTCCTGAGTGACTCCACCCTGGAGGTGGAGCTGCAGCAGATCCTGGAGGAGGTCCGATTCATCGGTCAGCGTTTCGCAACCAGGACCAAGAGAAGACGGCGTGCAGCGAGTGGAAGTTTGCCGCAGCTGTTATCGACCGCCTCTGCCTGGTGGCCTTTTCTGTCTTCACCATCCTCTGCACCATCGGCATCCTCATGTCTGCCCCACTTTGTGGAAGCCATCTCTAAAGACTTCTTCAGCTGAGAGAGACGGGACGAAGATCTGTCCTCCAGGGTGTAGCTTTCCGCATGAACGCGATCAGTGCCGTCAGCCGCAGACCTCTCCCCACAGGATACTCCACTCCTTTTGTTTCCACTGAAGTTTGGAGATTTTATGAACTTTCAACCGAGCTTCAATCAAACTGTTAGGCTCAAGTTAACCTTTTAAAGGATAAAATAATTCGGCTGGGAGCTGAAGACCCACAGACCTCTGATCCTCTATCCTCATCAAACAATGTCTGACTTTTTTTCTGTACATTGTAAAACATCTCGTCCTGTGTTTTGTCTTGGTCAGAGTCGGCACCGGTTTCTCCTGCATGTTTCCTTTGGTGACCTGTGACTTCTCCAGTCTCTTCCACCTGATGCTGCATGGTTCATCAACTGACCTGAACTCTGTTCCAGAACCTATTGTGAGACTTTGACTAATTATTGATTTAACTTCATCATAACACCAATAAAACAAACTCTTTAACCATTTCTATCTGTGTATTCCTGAAAGGCTCTTTGAGATTCTTTAAAAGAACTAACTTACCCTGGGCTCACATCGCTAGCGTTACGGCTCCGATGCGAGCGCTGCACTCTTTACGGAACTTTAAAAGTGCCAGAGGAAATCCCACTGCAGGCGTCTGCGTCGCTGCAAATCCTTTTTGTTTGGTTCAAATTTTTGCCGGACGACGCAGCTGAACCGCAGGGAATAAAGAGGGATAAGCGTGAACATATGCAAGTTTTGCCAGGTCTGCAGAGAGTCTGTGGCTGCAGCCAACCTGTGGCTAATATGAGCCGTCGGCTGTAGCAAGAACGCTCCCGCATCGCACCTGAGCTGTAACGCTAGCGATGTGAGCCCGGGGTTAGATGTTATCAGATGGTGATCTCTGCTGGCAGTGGCAACACTCAGCAGATGCAAGCTGACGACTGGATGTCTACTTGTTTGCATCACATGAACAGAAGAAGACAGTAAAGGCACAACAGAGAGTAAAACCTACAAAATTTGATCTGACATTGGATTCATGACTTTTGACAGTTTTTCTGAGTATTTCTTTATTCAAATCATGATGGATCAGGACCAGATGAAAACTTGCAGTTTGAAAAGCTCAGATTTGTGATGAAGCAACTGAAATGAGGCATCAGAGTTTCCCTTCTCTGCTACAATTCTGATGCATCCACTTAAAATATATAGATCCACATACATATTCATCGTCCTCGTCTGACCTGGATTCTCAATCTCAACAGGAATGCTAGACAGCTCCAATATTTCTGGCTTTTTTTATATCTTAAAAACGGTACAAGTCTTCAAAGGGAATAATTTTGCTATAGAAAAATAATTAGTTGGAGTGGACTTTAAGCTTTTTGAGGGTAAATGTTTGTTTATTAAAAAAATGAAAGGAAACACTTCAGTATAAATATGTACAGAACAAGCTTAGACTAAAACCCAAACAAGTTAACGGAACAAAATACATAAAACAAATAAAATGAAAGGTTAAAAGCTATGCAGAGCACTGATGAACGGCTCTTTAGATTACAAGTGCACTCTGAAATATCAACAAGCAAAAGTCTTTCACCTTTAACCTTCCAGAAACAAGCCGCCGCAGGTCGCCTCACAGAAACAGGTACCGGGTCAGGCCGCCACCCCTGAGCTCGCGCAGGCGCTGGCAGTGCCGCAGCATGTTCAGGATCCCCTGGAAGCGTTTGTCCACCTTCATCTGGGTAAACTCTCGAATGTCCTCCTCCACCACAAAGAACTGACCTGCAACACACAAACAGCAGTTGTAATCTGCTCTGACAGCACAAAATTAGTATGAAGACCCACAGGTCGGATCCGGGTGCCGCAGGGTCCTGGCCTCGTGGGGACAAAGAATCTGGATTGAGGTTTGCACGCTAGCCAGAAGTCTGTAGGTCCGGACCGAGTCCTGAACCTTGTGTTTGGTCTGTTTTCAGACTGCTGTCAACCAGACATTTCTGTCCAAACCAAAGCTTATAAACAAAACCTTGTGACAAAAGATCCCGTTAGTCATTGTCCAGGAATTACGAGGGCGGGACAAAGCAACTAGAGAGGGAATAATGGAAGTCCTGAGCTTCGGAATCCTTATAGGGAAAGTTCACTTATTTAAACTTTATATTTTACTGCTGTTTTTGAACGGTGGAGCCGATCTATGAGATGGTTACTAAGGAGACGTAGACTAAGCTGATCAGTGTGAAAACAATGTGAGAAAGCAATGTAGATCTAAGAGTTAAAATGTATGAGATGAGGCCTGTATTCATCTGACCACATTTCAATGAGTCTGTGTCTCATCGTTGCTACTCTGTTTACATCCCATAATGCCTGGCTATGGTGGCCGTATTGGTTCAGCTGTTCCACTCCGAGCACGGAACCTATTCAAACTAGGCTTGGGTGGTGTTCAAATTTTAATACCATCGATATTCCTCCACATTTTACCTCGGTGCACAGTATTACCTTGACTAATTAAGAACTTTGTAAGTTTGGCATTATTTATTAGTCAAATCTCCACACAGAAAGAAGACATATTTAGACATCAAGTCACCTGGTGCACAACTTGCCATCTTTCTTTGCTCACTCATGCGCCTGTCTCACTTCCGAGCTGTAACGTGCCGATGTCACATGTTGAGGATGCTGCTCAGTTGATTATTTCTAATTAAAACACTTTTTTAGACGTAAAAATTGAAAAATCTGCATACATCCTTAAAGTCATAAAACCAGTGAGAGGGAAACCAGCTTCCTCCAAAACACCTTGTGAGGGCAGAACCCACTGGCCTCACATTTAAGTTAAGTTAATTTATTATATTTCTTTGTCATATATTGGTACATTGGTTTATTTTACTTTACACATCACATAGCAAAATTAACTTAATGACCTGTGCACACATTTAGTTAATTTTGTTCTGATTTTGTGATTAATTCTGTTCTTTTGAGTCTTCTGAGGCCTGATGCTGTGGCAGAGGGAGGAGCTGGAAAGTTCCTGATGTGGCAGAGGGAGGAGCTGCACATTTTCTGATGATGTGGCACAGGCAGAGCTGGACACTACCATTTGAAGATGGAGGGGGAAAAAACAAAGTTTATTCTTTATTTGGATTATTGTTTTCTTCTGTTAAAATATGTTGAACTTGTTTTGAAGTATAAGTTTAGTTTGTTTGTTTAAAATTCTAAGTTACCAGTAATTTATTTATTTAGGTAATGTTTAGGTTTTGATTGTTTGTATTTGTGGTTCCCTCCCTATTGTGTCTTTGGTCTGATCAGCCAGTATAAAACCTCCCTAATGTTTCCTGTCAGGGGGTCGGTTTTGGTTCAGTTGGTTTGAGCTTTTGTTTTGACTCTCTAAGTTATATTTTGTTAAGTTGACCCCATCTTAATTTAGGCTTGAACCTTTTTTTTGTGTTGGATGAAATAAAAACATCCTTTTTTTGAAGATCTTTTTGTCCTGTGGCTCAGTCCCCACCGAGCGGTCCATGACACACCTGATCACAGAGACTTTCAACTAGGGGTGTAACGGACCACAGATAATCGGTGGTCCGTACGGATCACTGGGAACGATTCAGCCCACACGCATTCCGCGGATCACCCCCTCTCCCCCCACCACAGCTGTGTACCTTGCGCCGCGTGCGCATGATTAAAATCAATCGTCTGTCCACACCGAATATAGTTAGCGTCAAATTCCTACACTGTACACCGTTTTTGTTTTTAACGAGAGTCAAATTTGCTGCTTGGCGATTATGCAAAAGTCTGTTAATCTGAAGCTAATGCCGTATGTGGGAGGAGCTTCCGCCAAATATTTTTATACTGAGAGATTTATTTATTTTGAAGAGATGAATAAAAACATTGGTGCATGTCTCCCTGTCTGGGTTCAAATCTCCAAGTGAGGAGCTGCTGCTGTCCCATAAACACCACTGTCCCTGCAACCAGCATCATGTAAGTTTAACCAGAGAAACACCTGTGTGACGTTGGGGAGCCAGCAGGAAAAAGTCTGGGTCGGGACCTTCAGAACTTCCTGGGAAGTTCAAAGCGGATCTTCTCAGAAGTCCTAAAAAGCCACGCCCACTTTCACAGACTCCAGAGCAACGAGGGCTTCTGCAGAATCCTGCCTCAGAACTTGAACCAGCGACCCTCGACAGCAGTGAGACCCACCTCCTCATTCAACATGGCCCTCATTCATTTTCAGACAATGTTTCCTCTACGGTAGATTAAAACTACTTCCAAACTTACATGGTTTGCCAGTAGATGGTGCTTGCAAACAATCTGCAGCAGGTGGCCTCCAGTGACAGAAGAAGACAGGATTAAATCTTATGTAAAATAGAACCCTTTTTCCTGTCTCAGTTATGGAAGTGTGCTGCCCTCTGGTGGTGATGAAGAAACATTGTGGCCCTCCCCATTGTTAAAGTTGCTGTCCCTGCTCTGGAGCCCCCACAGTCCTAACAAAACACAGCGTACCTTTGGTCTCTTTGGTCTCCTGGTCTTTGAAGCGCTGGTGAAGCTTGCGAGCGTGGTTACTCAGACCTTTCACAGATTGGTGGAAGATCTTGTACTTGGCGGTTGCAGCGGCGTTCAAGCTGCTCACCGCAGCATTCAGCTGCTCGTACGACACGCGGCCTTTCATGTACCTGAGGAGCACAGCACGGGTTACAGCCGCGGGGACGTCTGGACGCCTCCGGAGCTTCGGCGGATGAGACTCACTGAGGGATGCCCTCAAACTCCGGGGTAGTGATGAAGCCCATCTCCTTGATGACGTTCCTGCTGGACTTTTTGAGGTTCTCCACAGGGGCCGGCTGACTGTCCACACTGTCCTTGCCTGCCTCATTTCCACTGAGAGAGCACAGACCAGAAAGAAGCTTTACTTTACTCAAACATTCACTGAGGCACAAACTTTTCTGCAAACTCTGATTAAATGCATCAGAAAAAGGCGTCTGTTGAAAAATGTCATATTTGTAAAGCTGCAGTGATGAGCTGCAGAAACACACGAAGAACTCATGAGGAGGCTCTGTGTTCGCCGTCAAACCCCCGTTTGTAAACAGCATCCTGCACTCATCTACTACTTTCATGAGGGAGCAGAAGCGAAGCCACCTACTACTCTTCTCATCCTGAAAAATCAACTTAAACATAACATTAAATGACAATCCTTTCATATCTGAAACAGTGATTCCTCCAGTTTCTGTCAGTTTGTCATGTTTGTACGTTTGTGTGTTTGGCTTGAAGATTTTCCCAACGCCATTCTTTTTCTGAGGTTTCTTTCAATAACCAATGAGGTAATTTTAAAAGATTTGTGTGTGTAATTAGTTTCAAGATGTTGTCATTTTAATCTGTGCATGTGTAAATTGTATTTTTTTTATTTTGTTATTTTTGTACTTATGCACAAAATGTATTATACACATTGCAAGTCAAGAATACGCACGCACAAATCCTAAATTACACACAAACCAGGCATTACGCACGCAACAGAATACGCACAAAATCGGGGGGAACCCCAAAACCTATAAAAGTGTTTGTCTGAGTGGTGACAGAAACATTTGTTCTCACTGACCACAGTCTTCTCTGGGAATGTGAGGTGGCATGTTGTTCTTCATGTGCTGCACGTCCTGCAGAGCCTGCTGGTAGACGTCCCGCACCTCCTGAAACCCAGATATATGCTTCACAGTTCAGACACACTCCATCCTCACAGCTTGAGTCCTGTCACAGAAGCTCCTCCAACACGTCAAACGACGACTGCACCTTCAGGTTCTTCAGCTGCTGCTTCTGCTCATCGACACATCGTTCCAACTCTTCCAGGAGCCCTTCCAGTCCACACAGTTCTTGTCCTAATCTCTTCATCTTGTTTTGAGGCAATTCTAAACACAGAGCAGAAAACAGGTTTGCTTTTATTTAATGAACATTTTAACAGACAATAGATGAATCAATAGAAGAAAAGAAGACAAGAGTAGAAAACAAAAACAATGATTAAGCCAGGGAGAGGGCTACAAAGACTGGTTTGCTTTGCAGAACATGATAAAGAGAAAGTGACGTCACTCTTACCTACAACCGACAGATCCAGGATCTGCTGTAAACTCCATAGTTTTTCATGAAAGTGTCGACTGATGTCTTCAAGGTCGGACATTATTCTGATGCACGAACAGGCTCGTGATTGAGGAGGCCAGAGCAGGACCTGAAGGGTTTATCAGGAAGTCAATCTCTGTAACTAACTTTTGCTATTCTGTTGTTTATCCCTCTCACCTATCGTTTACGTGTCAAAACCAGAAACCAGCCCGTTTCCGGTCCATCTACGCTAGTCCGGTATCCGCATGCAAACCAGAGCCAGTTCAGAAGCAGGTTCAACTCAACGCGGAGTTGCGGACTCACACTTGAGTCGGTTCCATCGAGACTTTGATCCACGTTTCCTTTTGTCTTACTTGTCTGTTAAAACAGTGAATAAACAGAAGAGACTGGTCACTCAAATATGTTAAACATGATTTTTACTGAATCACACACATTAGCAAAAGTCATCTTCACATGTTAAATTACATTTTTACAGCCTGAAAGTGCAAATACTGGAATGTTTTAGATTATAAACCCACTCCCCAGCACTAGAAGCAGACCTAGAGAGGAACATACAAGATTAACATTAGATTAAATTAAAGTTGGAATCACAAGATAAAGTTAAAAATGAAAAATTTACAATGTTTTAAAAATGTAATATTTAAATTATATGTTCGTATTGACAGAAAGTTTTCTGTATGTCTTCATATTTTAACTTTAAAAATATGAATCACCTGTGTGATGTCAGTCACTTTACATGAAGAGATTCTGGTGTCACTGTAGCAGATCTCAATCTTGCCTCTCATAAATTATATCTGATTTTTTTAAAAAAGAACTATCAATAAAAATACAAGGAGAACGTTATTTTTTATTTATTTATTTTTTTTTACACTTTAAACATAATAGATATTCATGTTAAAAACATTGACGTGAAGACGTTTTGAGTATATAAAAAAACGAATTACTGGAACTAAATATTGTAATGAGGTTTGAAGTTTGATCCACAACAACAAGTTAACCTAGTTGGTCAGAATCTTCAGAAACCACAGAGACTTCCAGTTCCAATAACAAGGACAGCTTTTATTAAAAATGGCAGATTAAAAGCATTAAAACCATAGATATGGGAGCCTGCAGATTGTTCGGAGTTCCTAAACTGTGTAAAAAATACAACACCGCAAACCAAGCTTAAAAACGACACCACAGAGCACCCTCAACAAGAGGCACAACATTCGTGCTTAAAACATCTAAAAAGAAACCCCTGAACTCTTAGCAGGCTGACCACGCCCACAGATTAAAACCCTCAGTCAATAAAAGTAAAACCTTAAAAGAGATTAAAAAAGGATTACTTGAATTAAAGGCTACTTAACTCGCCGTGACTGGGACCCCTCCCGGTCTGAGCTCCTGACGCCGTCCAACTGCCCCGGGGATTTAGCGACCCGGACGCGGGAACCACAGTGGATCGGATGTTCTCCCTTGGTATCAGATGCAGCAGGAGCAGAGAGCGCTAGCGACCAACGCACTCTAAGTCCCGCCCTAGGCTTTCTACAGGAAGGCAGCTGACCTCCCCTCCCTATACACAGGAACGAAGCTCCCCCTCGCTGTCTGTCTTCGTCGCCGGCAGCTCTAACCAGCTGCGAACGACACCCTCCACCGAATCAGTCGCGCCGCCGTAGCAAGACGCTCCTCACAGACACCGCCACTTCCGCCTAAAAGTCCTTCCTCAGGTTGGCGCTCAGGCAGGTGCGCTCACTCAATCACACCTGCGCAACCAGTCCTCATTACACTCCTCCCCTCGTGAAGGTAGGCTGCTCCTGGATCCCATTAAGACATCTCATAGTCTTGGACCAACCAGGCGTTTTCTTGGCGTGTGCTGGCCGTGTCCTCTCTGCAGCTCCATCGTTAGCCCATCCAACGGTCGTAGTGCATGCGTTAACTCCCAGCATCATCGCCACACTGTGCCTTGTCGGTCTTCCTCAGCTTCCCCTTGTACTGGTGCCCTGTTCTTCAGGACCTTCCTGGTGGGTCTGGCTGCCACGAGGATCCACTGAAAACCCGCTGTGCATCATTGGCCATCGCCGAGGATCCAATGCCTCTCTCTCCCAGATCGTGGGGTCGATGAGGCTGCTAAAGAAGAAGTACAAGGTTTGAGTCGATTGAAATGCACCACACTCTCCTGACCCCTTCCGCTGGTTTTAGCCTATAAAGCACATCGGTCATCCTTTCAAACCACTAAATGGACCTTTAAAGCGTCTTGAAGCTTGGGGCACAGTCCACCCCCTTGCTTTATTTTGTACCCAGACCATTTCCCCATCAGAAAATACTGAAACATTCACCCTAAAGTCATGTGAAGTTTTCTGCTGCTTGGAAGCTTGAGCCTGATGCCTCTTAACAGCACTCACCACCGATGACAGGGTTTCTTGTAACCTGGATACATAGTCATTCACAGACTCAAAGGTCCCACGTTCACCAACATTTAACATTACATCCACTGGCAGGACAATTCTTGTCCAAACAGGACTCGATAAGGGTAAATAAAGTGCTGGCATGAACACTACTGCGATAGGCTGCATCACATAGGGTAGGAGGCCATCCCAATTTGCTTGATTCCTCTACAAAAAGGGACAGCATGGACAACAGTGTACGATTAAAACGTTCAATCATCCCATCCGACTGAGGGTGATATGGAGAGGTTCTTGTCTTATGAATATTGAGGAGCCGACATAACTCCTTAAACAGGGTAGACTCAAAGTTGCGACCTTGATCTGAGTGAATGCTTCGCGGCGCTCCAAACGGCACACCCAGTCCTCTGTCAGCACTTTGGCAACTTTGGGCTTCCTGATTTGGAAGAGGGAAAGCCTCTGTCCATTTTGAAAAATAATCCCAACACACCAGATGTATTTGTTTTTCTGAAGCGTTTCAGGGAGAGTTCCAAAATATCTAGCGCCACTCGCTCAAATGTCTAGATGTTGTTGAAGTTTGCATGGTGCACAGGGCTGCATCCCATGTGACTTCCGTGAAGCGCAGTCCATGCAGTCCCTTACCCATGCCTTCACATCAAGAACCAGCCTGGCCAATAAAATCTATCTTTCACCTTTGCTTGGAGTTTTTGTACACCCAAATGACCGCCAGTCTGCCCGTTGTGAAGTTGCCTCAGAACTTGTGGCACCATAGACTTGGGCAACACAACCTGCACACAGGAAGCAGCATCAGAGTTATCAGGAGGAACCCTCACCAATCTTTGTTGCTGAATCTGCAGCTGGTTCCACACTTTGCGTATTTCTGTAACTCTGGTGATTTAGGAAAGACGCCTTCCTTTTCCGATAGGCAACTAATGATATCTGCATTAATTCTTCATCTTCTTTTTGGGCTCGCACTAAATCATCCATCTCAACCATGTGCTGAGCTTCTGAAGGTTGTTTTATTTGAAGCACACACACCCTAGAGCTAGTTGAGGGAAGGTTTTGGGTTGGCGCAGCTCATTTTCAAAAACAAACAGGCAGCCGTGACAGTGCATCTGCGTTTGAGTGCAACCGGCCAGGACGATGAACAATTTTATATTCAAAGTTTGCTAACTGCTCCATCCATCGGGCCAGCTGCCCCTCTAAACCCTGAAAATTGTGGAGCCATCGAAGGGAGTTGTGATCGTACGCAAGACAAACTCTTTTCCAAGTAAGTAGTGTTTGAAGTGTTTTGTGAAGGTTACCATACTCAGAAGTTCCTTTTTTGTTGTAGCATATTTGCGCTCCTGCTTTGACAGAACCCGGCTAGCATATGCAACAACTCTCTCAAATCCACCTACTTCTTGTGATAACACGGCACCAATCCCCACATCACTAGCATCAGTGTCCAAAATGAACTGCCTTTTTTGGGTCAGGATAAACCAGAACTGGGGCTGTTGTTAGGCAGCCCTTCAGCTGGTCAAATGACTCTGACAAGTCTGGTCCCACCGGAAACGCCTCCCTTTCTGCCAGTTGATGCAGGGGTCGTGCAATATCTGCAAAAACCTTTCACAAAACGTCTGTAGTATGACGCCAACCCCAGGAAGCTCTGAACTTCTTTTACATTTATTGGAACCGCCACTCCTGACTGCCTCGACTTTGGATGGATCAGGCATCACCCCTTCAGCAGAAATGACGTGACCTAAATACTGGACTTGTGTGGAAAAAAGATTGCATTTTGATGGTTTAACTTTCAGGTTGGCTTGCCTGAGTTTTCCCAAAACCCCATCAAGGCGGGTCAAATGTTCCTGAAAAGTGCGCCCAAACACAATAATGTCATCCAAGTAAACTAGGCACGTGGTCCATTGCAGGTCGGCCAGTATTAGATCCATTAGCCTCTGAAAAGTACTGGGTGCATTACACAACCCAAAACTTAACACATTGAACTCAAAGAGTCCCTGACGAGTGATAAATGCAGTCTTAGGTCGGCTGTTGGGGTGAACTTCCACCTGCCAGTAGCCACTAGCTAGGTCAAGTGTGGAAAACCAACATGCTTGGCTAAGGCTGTCTAATGCATCATCAATCCTAGGGAGAGGGTATGCATCTTTTTTTGTGACATCGTTAAGCTTCCTGTAGTCAACACAAAAGCGAAGACCACCCCCTTTTTTTTTTACCAAAACTACTGGAGCTGCCCATGGACTGCAGGACGGCGGATGATGTCGTTAGCCAGCATTTGCTTCAAGTTGCCAGATACTTCTTGCTGCAAATGTAAAGGACCCTTCGTGATGCATCTTAATTGGCTTTGCATCTCCAGTGTCAATTTCATGCATGGTCAAGTGAGTTCTACCCAAATCATGTTCATCGTGGCTAAACACAGACGGTTCTGAGACAACAACTGCCTTATTGATTTCAACTGTTCATCCGAAAACCCTTTTTCCCCCAGCTGGAATTGTTCCAAAAAGTGGGAACTGTCCACGGCTGTTGCCCAACCTCAGTTCCATCCTGGCTTCCACCCTCCTCCACTGTAACATCAGCGTGCAATGTACCCACTTTCATGCCGCTTTTTAAAATGAGAGGGTCACTGGTCACATTAATGACACGAATGGGTAACATGCCTTGTTCAACCCGACAGACCACACGGGCAACCAAAACATCACAATGTTTGGACAGGGCACTGGAGGGTTCCAACATTCCTTTTCATAATTTACCCTCTCA
Source organism: Oryzias javanicus (assembly GCA_003999625.1). Classification (NCBI taxonomy): domain Eukaryota; kingdom Metazoa; phylum Chordata; class Actinopteri; order Beloniformes; family Adrianichthyidae; genus Oryzias; species Oryzias javanicus. The sequence continues at coordinate 7,088,532 of CM012442.1, read as the reverse complement.
TTTTGTACCTGACCACAAACGATGGCTTCACTTCGTGGGGGTATCAGAGTATCCGCATGGATAACAACCACTTTAGGTTCAGAGGAGGCATCAAAAATCAACCAGCGGGAAACATCTCCCCATAATTTGACAGGTTTTTTCCCCAAGTCAACCACTACACCATGTTTAGATAAAAACTCATAACCGAGCAGCACCTCCTCTGATGTTATTTCGGATACCAAGAAATCTACCACCAAAGCCAAAGATTCAAGCTGACACACAGTCTGCCATGAGCCCAAGACATTTAACTCACCCCCATTAACAGCTGTCGCTTTCCCATTATAAGTTACCAAGTCAGCTTCCCCATTGGTAATGGCTAGCCACATTTTTTTGGAAATCACAGAACAAGAAGCTCCAGTATCTACAAGCACATGGCAGTCAAACCCACCTATTTTAGCTTTCAGGTAGCCTGAGCCACCTTCCATGCTTTTAAGGGCCACCTTACGCTCAGGGAGGGGGGCGGGCATTTGGCCCTCCGTGCGCGCCCCTTCAGTTTCCCTGCACATATGGGCAATCACGCCATAGATGCCTCTTGCAACCACACTCCCAGCATGTCTTCGATGCAGAAGAACGTGACTTGGTCATTTGGGAAGGATATTGTCTCTCAGCTGTTGATGAGGCAGTTCCAGTAGGTTCTGCCAAAGTTTTAACTGTTGACTGTAAAGACTTTATTTCATGTTGTAAAGTTTCTACAACTCCAACCAACGTGTTTATTCGATCATCGGTCACATTTTTTTTTCCACCAAAGCTCGAACTTTAGCATCGGTGACCATGTGTCTGTTTTCCAGGTCTCTTATGAGCTCCAACTCCGCAGCTAGATTAATAGCGCCTTCCAGTGTGGTAGGTTTATTACTTCGCAGACCAATGCGTAGCTCTCCACTACCCACATGAGCAATAAAATGGTCTTTCGCAAGCATCTCTTGCACATGAGTGTCCACTGAAGGGTATGCCTTGGCAGCTAGCCGCCGGAGAGCCATTCCAAACTCACGCACAGTCTCATTAGGCAACCTCCTACGAGAGGAGAAATTAGCGCGGTTCCAGTCATCACTATCACAAGGATCCAAACACCGACCCATTGCTTCCTTTAGTGAAACATAGTTAGCTTTAGCGGATGCTGAAATGCCACTATACACTTCGCGTGCCCGCCCTGACAACAAAAGGCTCATGAATTTTAACTTTAATGTTTCATCCCAGTTATTTACATCTGCCGCCATCTCAAATTGCTCAGCCCAGTCTGACCAATCACGCCCTGATCCAGAAAATGTTTCTGGCATAAAAACTGGACGGGGGGTATTTAATGCAATCTGAGGATCCCTCTGACTTGGACCTGAGTCCACAGGGTCATTTCTAGGCTCAGACATTGTTTAGTGGATCCCCGCTTCTGACACCAGTGTAATGAGGTTTGAAGTTTGATCCACAACAACAAGTTAACCTAGTTGGTCAGAATCTTCAGAAACCACAGAGACTTCCAGTTCCAATAACAAGGACAGCTTTTATTAAAAATGGAAGATTAAAAGCATTAAAACCATAGATATGGGAGCCTGCAGATTGTTCGGAGTTCCTAAACTGTGTAAAAAATACAACACCGCAAACCAAGCTTAAAAACGACACCACAGAGCACCCTCAACAAGAGGCACAACATTCGTGCTTAAAACATCTAAAAAAACCCCTGAACTCTTAGCAGGCTGACCACGCCCACAGATTAAAACCCTCAGTCAATAAAAGTAAAACCTGTAAAAGAGATAAAAAAGGAGGCTTGATTAAAAGGGCTACTTAACTCGCCGGTGAGGCGGGACCCCTCCCCGGGGTCTGAGCTCCTGACGCCGTCCAACTGCCCCGGGGATTTAGCGACGCCGGACGGCGGGAACCACAGTGGATCGGATGTTCTCCCTTGGTATCAGATGCAGCAGGGGAGCAGGAGAGCGCTAGCGACCAACGCACTGGCTAGCCCCGGCCCTAGGCTTTCTACAGGAGGCAGCTGACCTCCCCTCCTATACACAGGAACGAAGCTCCCCCTCGCTGTCTGTCTTCGTCGCCGGCAGCTCTAACCAGCTGCGAACGACACCCTCCCACCGGAATCAGTCGCTGGCCGCCGTAGCAAGACGCTCCTCACAGACACCGCCACTTCCGCCTAAAAGTCCTTCCTCAGGTTGGCGCTCAGCAGGTGCGCTCACTCAATCACACCTGCGCAACCAGTCCTCATTACAATATACTATAATAATATACATTAACGATTGGTTTCCGGCAAATATAAAGTTATTCTTTTAATACTTACCAGAAGAGTCACAGAAAGCGTGTGAGAACAGTTTACAGCACGGCAGCAGGACAAAAACCGAACTATAGCGCCCATGCTAATGTTAAATCTGTAGCAGATGGCAACACACCGGAGCTCTGCTCCCAGAATCCACCGCGATCGTCATCTGTCAATCAAAGGGCCTCAAAGGGCATTAAGAATTATTATTATTTTTTTTTTTAAATATCTACAACCTTAGAAAAATATTCACTCCCCTCAGAGTTGTCATGGATCAAATATGCAGCTATTGATGAAATAAAAAACTTGAAGCACCAGGCATTAAGGGGTTTATTAGAGGCTGGAAAATGAAGATTTTATCATGGGAGTCGATGGAAAACTGCTCACTCTAGACACCAGCCTCTCTGTCAGTGCGGTACAGCAACGTTGTTACTTCCGAGAAGCCCCTGTTCCTATTTCGTGGTTGTTCCTGGTTTGCTTCACAATCCACCTGCTAAGGTTGGGGCTTAGGGAAGATGCTATCCTTTTAATGGAACCAAAAGGTTACCCAGATCGCCGTGAGAATGGAGGGAGACCCACTAACCTGATACTTACCTTACCTCATTCTTCTCACGTCCTCTTGATATTAGCAATTATCATTTAGCAATCCTTAGCTTTCCCCACTCCCTCCAGCCCCCTCCCACACTCATCTTAGACAGACGACTTCACGTTTACCCTCTGGTGTCAACTCGAAACTCTCCGATAGCAAGCAAGCCCTATTGCCATCAACGGTAAGCCAACGCTTCCTCAAGCAGGCCATATTGCTATCAATGGAAAGCCAGGACTACCTCATGTAAACAGGTACGACCCACCGATGGAACCCATTTGCACATCTCACAGCCATCTGAGTAACCCAATAGTACTATGTCAGCGACCTGTATATATAGTAAGTCCTTGCAGCATATTGTAAACATATGGTTTTGACTCCAGCCAAACGTAGCAAATTTGAATTACATATGATATGTTACGTGTAAATAATACTTAGAGATAAATTATGAAGAAAAATCACTGTAACTTTGAAGGCTTTTTCTTACACAAAGACACCATTTTGGACCGCAGTGCATGCTGGGAAAATATGACGCAATGGGATTCCGCAAGATGGCGCGTTGGCGTTTTGAGGAGCTCTGCTATGTAACTGCTTTTTTATTCGTCTTAAACACTGTGGGCCAGGACCTCAATGTTTTACTGTTGAAAGGTATTGTTATTATTATTATTATTATTATTATTAGTATTATTATTTATCTGTTTACTATTAGTTATGTTGAAAAACTGAGCAAACCTGAAAAAGGCTGAACTCAGAAATCTCCACCCAATGTTAGTGCCATTACATTAGCAAGCCGGTTAATGCTAATCAACTGATGAAACCGTCTCCTAAATTTTGATTGCAGTCATGGGAAGATCGGGTGGTCACACAGTCTGACTACTTCCGGTCCAGGAGACGGTAAAAAGGGATTTGCTGATTCACAGCTTCCAGGCATAAAAATAATGTTCCTTTTAAATAATGCCTCATAAAAAACACACAAAAATTTCGGTTATATTAAGTGACAATAACGAGTGATGCTTTCAGACTAAATGAAAAAAGAAAAAAATAATTCTATATATTTACTGTTCTTTTATATATTATTATCAATCCATTATTATTAATATTAGTAGTATTCTATTATTATTATTATTATTATTATTATTATTAGTGGTAGTATTATTCTATCTTTAATATTAGTAATTGTAGTAGTGTCCTATAATGGGTGGGGCCTCTGAAAATTTCCAAATTTATATATACATAAAAAAAAAGTGAAATAGCTTAGGTATGTACCAAAAATTGGGACGGTTAGACTATATTTCTTTGCAGAAGTCACGATACATCCCAGAAATGTACTGCACAGTTTAGGAGGAAACTGTTGAAATTTTACACTGTTAGCAAAGTCGACAAAGTTATGAAGCTCCAATTAATGTCTATTCATGAAGATTGCATAAACCTTGTCTAAGTTTCAGGGAGGACTCAGTGTGATCAAACATCCCATGTGTGATTGTTGTTGTTTATGAACAATCCTCTAAACTTCTTAAAATTGAAAAACTAAGAGTTGTTGCTACGCAAAGCCTAAAGTCCTTGTCTCCAACAGATTATAATGATTTTTTGATACTTCTTTTGCTACACAGACATTTCTATAATCCAAAACACTACATTCTGAGTTGCTCCAGAACTGTTCTAAAACAATACAAAACAATACCCTATTGAAGTTTTTTAGTTTCCGATTTTGAATTTTTTTTAACCTCTAAATTTTTCTCCTAAATTTTTTCTACCATTGCCTTTTCAACAGCAATTGTTATGCTCCCAAAAATATTCTGTCTTAAATATTTCAGTGTTTTTAATTTCGAGACTTAAATTTTCAATGGGTCAGAAATTCAACTTGAACAAATTCAGAGTGAAAAACTTCGCCCAAACAGTGTCAATAGAACAAATAGTCGATCCGATATCCAGCCAATCAAATCATGACACTGACGAGACGTCAAGTGTTTGTGTGGGTCCATTGAGCTGTGTCTAAATTCATCCGAAGCCGTCCTTTGCACTCGCCGACGGCCGGGTCCTTCGTAAAGCGTGTGGATCGTATGTTAAGGGCTGTGAACTTGGACCGTCTAGCCTTGTTTAAATTTTATTTATTTATTTAAAATATTTTATTTTTGTAGGAAAGTTAGGTTACATTACAATTGACCATACTAGCTTATACATAAGTCATGCCTTCCATTTCAATCATTACAGTAACAGAAAACAAGAATACAAAATAAGAAATAAAACAAACAAATCCACACTAGAAAAAAAAAGAAAAAAAGGCCTAATAAATGGATCGACAATGTATCTGACATAGAAAAAAAAATTAAATAAATAAATAAATAAACAGACAAATGACGGTTCATATGGGGGGGCACATAAAGACTAGCATTAAAGATGAAAAAATAAAGCTGCACAATCCAAAAATTAGTTTGTATATGTTAGCTTTAGCTAGTTTAATTTTATTTCTTACTTAGCAACTGCATTACAGGTTGTAAAATTTAGAATTACTGAATTTGTGGGTTTGTACATTATTCAAGTTTTATTTCACAAGTTATTGCAGTAAATGCAGCTGAGTATAAGTACCTACCTTTTTCTGAGCATAAGAAACATGTAAGAAAATAACTAAATATTGTTTTTATTGTATTATCCAGACTACAATAGTGTTGAATATTCATTTTATCTTCTGATTTCTTTTATTGCAGAAATTAATTTGAACAATTTTACCATACTCCTATTTGAAATCAGTACAAGTAGTATTTAAGTATTTTGTTATTCTCATGTTCCCCTTTGTATAATGATGTGTAAGAACAAAATACTTAAAACTGCACAGATTTATATTTGTTTTTTTATTTTTTAACTAAAAAAGTATGTCTTGTGTACTGGTATTCCTTTTAAGCAGACTACACCCCTGTAATGCAGAATCAACCGGAGTCTCTCATTCCTGGAGCGGTTTATTAACAGAGAAGATCCAAGACCAGACTTCAGAGTGAACAGGAACTCTCCTGCAGTCCTCCTGAACCTCCTTCACCAGGATCTGGGACGTGGGTGGGGGGCTGTCATTGAGACCCTGGTGTTTCTCTTCTGGCTGGTGAGCGGAGCGTACTGCAGGGTGTTTGGATATCTCGTTCCACTGTCCACTGCATTGTCCAGTCACTGAGGAGGTGGTGGCCATTCACCTTCCAAAAAGCCCTGAGGACCTGGAGGTGGTGTCCCGTGGGTTTGCAGAGCTGACACGGCTCAAAGCTTCAGGTGCATCGATGGATGCCACATCAGGATCAAACCTCCTAGTGACCCTGATGGTCACTGCTGCAGAAACAGAGAACTCTCCCCCTCCATCATCCTGCAGGCTGTGTGACCATCGGGGCGGCCTCATTCACATCCATGTGGGCTGGCCCGGGTCGGTGCATGACTCCAGGATGCTCCGCCACAGTCTACTCTACAGGCAGTCGGTCTACCCTCCTCCGGGGGACTTCATCCTTGCAGATGGTGGATACCTGTGCCTCCAACGCCCACTCCCCCTCATCACTCCCTACAAACGGGTGAATGAAGGCGTTGCAGGCCAGCGCTTCAACAGTCATTCTAAAAGCACGCTCGATTATAGAGTTTGCTTTAAGAATCATGAAGACAAGATTCAGAGCCATCTTCCTGCAAGTGCTGGAGGTTCATCACACCTTTGTACCTCACGGAGGTGAACAAATACATAGCAGCATTTTATATTCTTTGGAATATATTTCTATTATTTTAATTTATTTATTGCAGGTTGTCACAGCTTGTGCTGTCCTGCGTTAAATCATGCCCCTTTGTGACGACACCCAAGCCCCAGAGGAAGATGTGGAGGTGATGATGAGGAGGCAGGTTTGGAGGTCATCAGTGGTGCTCTCTGGCAGGACCAACTACCTGCTGAGGTTTCCTCCACCAGACCTTTATTACTGGTTACAGGTAATTCATTGATCAAGTGATTTTTTTTACAAAAGTTTTAGGACTGCACATGCATCATCTCATATTTATGGATCATTTTTGGTCATGCAGCATCCGTGGACAGCCATCCCTGCAAACCGTGAAGATGGACGATGCGGTCTACAGTCTCTGCAGATCATCCTGCAAGATGTCCCAATCACCACCCAGAAAGTTCCAGCCCCGGGTCTCAGTTGAAGCCCCCCCATCCATGTCGACCATCTTTGTAAATAGTTGGAAATAAAAGTGTTACGATGAATATGATTACTGTGCTGGATTTATACCTTTATTTAAATGAACAAAGCAAACATTTGTAATACACCAAATATAAAATTCATTTATTTATTTCCAGAAATCAAATGTTTTTATTGACTATTTTTTTCCACAGACTGAAAAGTCGGTCAAAAGTCTCCCTCCTCTCTCGTGCTCTCTGCTCTTCTTCCTCATATCCTCTCTGATCAGGTCTAGAAGCTCATCAATTTTTCTTTTTCCTCTTCCAGCTGGTGGCTCACTTCTTCCTTCCTCTCCTTTCTTTCACCCGCTGCTGTGCTCATCCGTGGAGTTTACTCCATGATAGAAGACGTTAGGACAGGAGGACAGGTGGAAGGTCTCTGTCCTAATACCTCATGCATGAGGTCAAACCAGGACAACAGTAGCAGAAGTGGACTTCCTACTAACCCTTCTCCTGATGCTGAATACTTACAATCCTGAACACAGAATCATAATAGACAGCATAAAAAAGATACAAACCTTTTTATAAAATACATATTTAACGTGTATCAAACATGTTGTATTCTTCACCACACATCAACATACTTTTTATTTTTTTGAAGTTGTCCCTCTGTGTTTTGGCCTGTAAGGCGGAAACCTTTTCCAGCAGATCCATTTTCTCCAGGATTGTCCTGGAAAAAACACAAAACAAAGAGGGAGAGATGACAGGTTAATCCTTCTCAAAAATGCTTCACATTAAAACACAAAAAACACTAAACTCTGCTGCAGGGGTCACCAACTTAGTTCGTGCTCGATTTACAGCTAAGCTTGTTTAAAGGCCTCGTGCGGTGAAAATCATGATTTTTCTAAAACTGCAATAAAACATTAGTATTTATGTCACAAATGAACCCCCGTATAATTATTTTGTCATCCGCGGCCCCGTGCACTCTCTACAAGCGTTTAAAAATAGCGCGGTCGCTCAGATTTTCTGCAGCCTCCGATAAGTAGGTCATAGGTCGTGTGACGTCATGGCAGGAACACACAGCTAGATCCCCTATTGTTGTGCTGACTTTCTGGGCTTACTGACTTACTTCGCATGATAGAATTCGGGACTTCCGTGGATCGGTTAAGATTTTATACGGGATAATGGTGAATAGGTTGTTGTATTTGGGTGCTCTAATGTGCCGAAGAAGGGGGTCTCCCTTCACGAATTTCCCGTGAAAATGAAGGAGAGGGAGGCATGGAAGAGGTTCGTGTGTCGGACGAGGATGCAAAAAGGTTTGAAAAAAAGGCACAGTGCCTATATATATATATATATATATATATATATATATATATATATATAGATATATATAGATATATATATAGAGAGAGAGAGAGAGATATTTTATCCTATGGGATTTTACCTGCATATATTCTGCAAGAAAAAAAAACTGACTGCAGTAATTTGACTAAAATTACATTTTGTTCTATCCAGTTAGCACTGTATGACGCTCGTGGGTACACTGTAAATGTCTACATTTGTGAACATGTTTTCCCATGTTTTATTAAAATATCTGGTTGTACAAACAATCGTATTTCAAAAGAAGCTTCATCAACACACATATGCTTAATTTAAGATTTCATTACAACAAAATAAAACATTTTAGTCCAAAGGTCTCTCCAAAGCAACGCAAAATACATACCATGACAAATCCTGCAGCCTCCATTCGGTTTCGGCTTGATCCCCGCTAACGCTGTGAGCTTTCCCTATCGTCATCCGAAGCCCCGGTATCCTCAGATGAGGAAACCTCCGGCTCAAATTGGTAGGGCTGTACACCCTCTGAACCCTGTGTAGTTAAAATTTCCCTGTTTGATGAGGGGTCATCACTTTCATCCAAAGAAATACCATCTAAATCGTGGTCTACGTCGCTTCCCAGACCGTCCGCCATTGTTGTTTACACTCTGGGATCCCTGACGTGACGTCACGCGCAGCCCCCGCCCATCACCTCCTATCACCCAAATTTGAAGCTGTGCAGCACCATAAAATGATCAATAAAATCGCCCTGGATCATTTTAAGTGAATATTTTTATCAGATTCGTTTTCTAAGACCCATTGACTTTCTAAATTTAAAAAAAAAATTTGCCACTGCACGAGGCCTTTAAGCTACTTCTGCTCACCTGACTGGATCTGGTATGTTCAACCAATCAGAAACTAAACTAATTCAATCCAGCCAACCATCAATTACTGAAGCAGGGTTGTTACATTTCAGATCAAAATAATGTTAACATGTTTTATGTTAATCATCAAAACCATAAACTTATCGGTTTACAGTTTTTACTTACATTAAAAGTCACATTTTTTATGACTGGGTCCCGCATCCACGGTAAGTCCACTACTGTTGTCAGAAAAATCTTCCAGGTAGACTGCAATGCATCCTGGGATATGGGGAGCACTAAAGGATACACCAGAACAATCCTTGAAATTGGGAAAACTGTAGAGGAAAGCACACAGACGAGGTTTGACTATATTTTCAAGAATTAAACAAGTTCATTTTAATTAGTCAAAAATGTGGCAATGACTGATCAACAGCACCCGACAGTGATAATTAAGGAATAAAATTCACATTCTAAGATTCCAACTCTTCATTGCTACGCATGCACAAGGAAAATACTTCATCATCACCTTAATAATGTTGCTGTGCTGTCATTTAACCTGAATAGAAACGTGAAACACTAAATGAACTTTGGTCCTCTCTGTTCACAATAACACAAACATTGTGTTTTGATTTAAACATACTTCAGAATAAAATGACACTTTCCAGAGAAAAATTATGAACCTTAAAAATAGCATAATCAGATCAAGTCTCAGATCTCCAGGTTCAGCTCAGAATCTTCCTCTTTATCTTTTCTAAAACCAACCAAGCGAGTCAATGGTTGTTAGAGGAAGACCAAGGCTCTGATGAGCAGATCTGGATTCTGTTATCTGCTCTATGTTGGAGAATCTTCTCTCAGGTGTCTATAAGTCTGTTGTGGAGGAGGTTCAGCATGGGTTTATTCTCCTGCAGACTCTAAATTATTCCTTTGTATTATCAATCTCCAGTCTTTCTCTCATTCAGCAGTGACATGACGGGTTGCGTGCAGCGCGGACGCGACCAGCCACCACCAATTTGCCGCATGCGTATCCATATTTGCTGTTTGAAAACCACGGGTTAAAAAAATTCACAGGTTAAGACATTCAGAGTCTGGTGTAACTGAAATACTTCTATAGACCTCAGCAGTTCTTCCTCTCAAGCTGCTGTTTTAAAAAAAAAATGAAATATTTTTAGAAAAAAACAGCATTTTGATCTATTTAATGTGTGGGTGAGGTTCAAGATTTTTAAGGTTGTTTGTGATTGACACCACTATCAACCCGGGAGTGCCGGGCAGTTTCATATTTTGTCCCAAAAAGCCTAAAAAGACTATTCTGGGGCTTTTTGGAGTGTACTGTCATGTTCAATTTCTTTTTAACCACATATTCTACATTAAATGAGAGGGGACACGGATTCTGTCAGGCCGCTAGTGATCCAGCAGGAATCTGTCCCTCCAAATAATTTGCAGTAGAAAGAACAAATATTTCATAATTTGAATTGTTAAATGCTTCCATATGTAGCAGTCGTGAAAAGGATTAAAATGACTTAAAACTAAAAGAGTGGCACAATAAAATACAATGAAAAATAAAAATGTAACGGTATAAAATAGTGGCAGATTAAAAGCACAACCAACTCATACTGGAAACAGAAAGTGCATATTAAAAAAAAAAAGCACATCAATGAGGGAGAAAAGAGCGTAAAAGTGAAAAACACTTACAGTAAGTCATATGACTTTTCTCCCACAACAGTTCCAGATAGTGGGGCTTAATCACACCACAAGTTTCTAAAAACACAATTTGCATTAAGTTGGGAATTAAAAATGTAAAATACTAAATCATGTTAAAATAATTTAAAAACCGCTGGTGAGAAAGTTTATGGCACCTTACGTTTTAGATCCGATGTTCATTGCACGGCCACATCCCCGAGGGAGCTCACCAAGATAGGTTTGATTGGCCTGACATGCGTGCCACTGTCTTTCCCTCCGCGTTCCAGCTTTGGCACGCGTGCCCTAGGTTGCCAACCCCTGGTGTAGGTAGAAGGGGCAATGGTGACGGAGCTGCATCTTCTGAAACAAACAACAGTGCATATGAGGGACAAGAAAAACACCAAACAAAGCACAAAATGATGTTTTCCTTTCTAAACAAACAGGAGAGTCACTATTTGGGAATTATTTAAAGTTGAGTTTTTGCTGGTATGAATATTTACCTATTTTGGTTTGTGGTTGAACAGTTTGATCTTCAACTGGAGAGTCAGTCAGCTGAGAGGAGGACTGAAAGATCCTGGCTGGAGTCTCCGGCGTGGGAGGAGGAAGCTCCGAGCTTGGAGTGAGTGGGCTGGATGGAGGATGTGGAGTCTCAGTGGGAGCAGGCGCGGACCTGGATTTGTGCTTGTTCCAGTTGAGCGGCACTGGACGGGTTTCTGGTTCTGCATACTCTAGCCCAAACATCTCTCCACTATCTGCGCCAGAAAGATGAAGAGCAGGGTACTTCCTCTCACCCATGACCCGTTTAGATGCTGAATTGAGGTCCACAATCAGAGCTTGATCGAAGACAGCAGGGAGGGGAACATCAGGCAGCTTCAGGTCCACCAGACGCTGAAGTTCCACCGAGCCACACCGGTCACGCCCTGTGCCTGAAACAGTACCAGTGACACCCGTGTCCCCGTAACCCACTGAGCCTGGTGGAAGTGGTAGCCTTCCTGCTGAGATGTTCCTCTGATGGGGATCCACACAGGAACTGCAGCTCTTTCCCATGGCATTTGGTTCAGCTGCAGAGTTCTGCCATGGCGATACAAGATCCCTCCTTCCACCTCAGGATCGCTCTAACATCCTCGCAGGATTTGGACCCGCTGAATCCACCAAACCTTATGCATAGAGGGCTTAAAGAGGGGGAGACCGTTTGGGTCACTCGCCAGGTGGAAGTGCTGGAAAACCCCCTCCACCTTCTTAATGAGTTCTTGGGGATGAGGGATCCTGATCCTACAGTGCTGACAGATGTGCTGCTTTGTTGGGTTTGGGGGATGGATTTCACAGAACCTGTAGGCATCCTTGAGCGACTGCAGGTCCTCCTGATCCACCACAGAGAAGGCAGCAGAGAGGAACTGGGCAACAGAGCTGTACAGGGGGTGGTGCTCTGACACACACTCACAGAGGAAGCGCCTCATGCAATGAGACAAGTCCAACTTTATGGTAATGTTGGAGTTGTAGTGGGACCTGGACGCGCAGGAGTTGACCAGGGGCCCGTTTCAAGAATTAAGTTCAACAAATTTAGAGTTGAAACCTGAACTTCGAGTCACTAGACTCAAAATTCCCGAACTTAGAGTTTTCGGTTTCAGAACAGCTGAAAATGTTTGATTCAATCAACTTGAAGTTGTTGGAACCAGAATCAGGTGCGAGCGTCGCCAGCATTAAAAGCCCTGATCAATGGAGCAAAGACAGAACAATTCACCATGGCAACGTGAATAAACAACTGAGACTTCCGGCGACGCAAATTGATAAGTTCCTACAAGCATATGCTGACTACAAGAACATTTTAGAAAAGAAAAGAAACCCAGCTGCAGCGGTAAAACAGAGAGAAAATCTCTGCAGAGTTAATACATACGTCTACATTTGAATCATTTCAAATAACGAATAAATATCAGGAAAGTTATTTTGTCACTTGTTAAGTAAGGAATGGTTCTTGATCTGTTAATAATTTAACCAGTCATCTCCGTAATCGCATGAATGACCGTTTTCCTTACCCCCCCCCCCCACCCCCACCCCCACATACACACACGGATATCACCGCACGCTAAAACGAAACACTGTAGCTGCCTGAGATATGTTAAAATAAGCTTTTACTTAAATTTAATTCTCAAGACTTAAAAAATATTTGCTGAAAAGGTTCTTCTTTCCATAAAAACTATATACCGAAGCCTGGACTCAAACTTAGGACGCCGTAGTTGGAGGCAGCATTGCTGACAACTGAGCTATTACTTATTGTGAACAAGTTAATGGGGAGTTGAAATCATTTACCGGTGTTTGAAATGTAATGATTTCCATTGTTAAGGGTTTCAAACAATGAAAATAAAACTCTTTATTTTTAATAGTAAATCCCTGGAAAAACTCACTATTTATAATGTCGCTAAAATAAAAATGAATCGTAGAAACTGCATCAATCGACTCGTGTCCTCAAATCTTCTTCCGACATAAATAACATTTCCTTTGGATTAATCCAGCCTCCTCTCTACATGATCCTCTATGAATGGACATGTCATTTTTGGTTTCTGCTGGTGGAAACGTGACGTCTCTAATGTGAATGTTCTCTAAATATTAATGAAGAACTCATATTTGAACATCTTTCACTTTAAAAAGGGGCGGAGACCGCAGAGAACTCTAAGTTTCTTGAATAAAACCTGCTCCAGACCAGGTTTCGTTCACAGACTCAGTTGCCACAGTGATTGATTCTGAGTTCAGCTTAACCCGCTTCTTGAAACGGGCTTGGTTTCGCCCACTTTCACGGGTTTGAGTTATCTCTCTTTCTGAAACCGAAAACTCAGAGTTCTGCTGAATTTGGAGTTCGCGAACTCAGAGTTCCAAGAAAACCTGCTTCTTGAAACGGGCCCCAGGTGTCTTGTCGTTGCCTCAGCAACAATAGCGTCTGTTGTTTTCCAGGACTCCCAGCTTAAATGTTCCTCGGCTCGTGTTTCTCCCACAACAGATGCTGCACAACAGTCCCTGAAAAACATGATAGAGGCAAATATTAGGAATGTGCAGTGTGTCTTTTACAATTATTGTTTATCATTGTTACTGTGTTTGAACGTGATTAAGTTCAAATGTGGCCACAAAATATGTGTGTATAGCATTGTGGTATGTGTAACAATGAAAGTACATTTGAAGTTCTGATTTTCTACTTCAATGTCTCACCTGTCCACCCACTGGAACCTTACCTTCTCCACACCCCCGTTGTTGTAGCGTGTTGCCAGTCCCTCATGCATGAGCTGCAGCGACATGTCGCTCTCAGACTGCAGCATCACCCACGACACCATCATCTAGGTTTCATTCATCATGGCGTGTGAAGACATGGTCCCGGATGAAAATGGGACCTTCCTGGCAACTTTGCGGGTGTGGTCAGAGCGGAAAGCCTGCCCAAAAGTCCCCTGCATCAGTTTTTTGATGGGCGCTTCCTGGAGTTTAAACTCCTGCAGCAGACAGTCTGTGAGGTAGTGGGAAGAAACACAAATGTCGTTCCACCAATCTCCATCCCTGTACTCTCCAAAAGCCTCAGCCTGCCCATGATGTCGTCATTTTCTGGCTTCCAGATGAAGAATGGGTGGAGCTGGAAGTATTTCGGGGATGGCAGATCATGAATGCTGTCAATCAGCTCTGGTTGTGGAGGCTGATGCCACAATGACAGCATCTTCATGGGGTTCCTGACAGGTGGAGAACCCGGCCACAGACCCATGGACTGCAGCTCCGTTTTCATCCAGTGACAGATGGGGTTTAGTGTAGTGGACTTTAGCTGATGGCTCACCTGGAAGGAGAGAGTGTAGATTTGAAAGTTGCTCACTTTTGGACTTTCTGCCTTTTTTCCTGATGGTGTCACTCACTTTGTGTTTTTTGAGCAGGTGTCAGCTACTGCTGGGATTGGGTGATCACAGTGAGTGAGTCACAGCGAGCTGGTTCTAATAAATAAAAGGAGACGATGTTCATCCCTCAGTCTTTAAATATCTCAGCACAGCTCAAATCAGTAGCAGCAGATGAGGCTGAAGTTCTGATTTTCACTTGTGTCTGTCTGCGGCAGGAGGAACATTAGATCACGGGGCACAGGGATGATTTTCTTCAGGACTGGGGGGAGGGAGGAGGTCATTGTTGGCTGGTTTAAGAACCAGACAAATAAACTGCTGAAATATTTGTGTTTGCAGAAGCAGCAAACCTTTTTCCTGCACATCTGATCCTGCTGGGATGGAGAGAGTTGCAGGCAGGACTGGAAAAAAAGAAGTGAAAAAATATTATTCCTTTCTCTAGTGCAAAGTAAAGATATTAGTGTTAGTAATCACACAATGTTGATGATTCACCTACTGCTGTCATTGAATCTGTTAAAAACAATAAAGTCATTGATAAGAATGACCACTTACATTTCAGGTCTCTGGCCTGATTCCTTGGGAGATGCAGATTCTTCCTGCTGCAACTTGTGCATCTTTGTTCCTGCAGCACATCTTCTCTTCAGGATGAAAGCTGCGTAGCCATCACTCCTGCTCTCCCAGATGTCTCTCCAGGTGCTTCTGGCTTGAGAGTCAAAGTCAACCAGCCGCTCATCTTCTGACGCAGCGGCTGAAACTTCCCTGCCAGTCCTGTTTAACTCAAGGTCAGTGAGGGACTGGATTTGGCTGAAGCTGAGGGTGTATTTGACAAAGGACATCAGACTGTCCTTGTTGTGTCCCTGTGACTGGACCTGTTCCCTGCTTCCTCTCTTTGCTGGCCCTTGATCATCTAAACTGTATAACCCACATCATTTTCAAGAAGTCAACGGAAACTCTTGCCTTGTACTTGCCAAACTGCAGTGTGTACTCTCCCAGGACCTCCATTTGGTCAGAGGCATCTCCTCCTCTTTGACGGACAACAGTGAGGGCATTTTCCCTCACCAGCTCCTCCTTAACAGCTGGAGATTTGTCCTGGAAAGATGGGTTGTCCTTGAACCGTTTGGCTGTTTTAGTGGGATCCTGGCGAAGAAAACCCAGCGGTCCTCTACGAAAAACCACACTGATCTTTCCAGGGAAAAAAAAAAATCAAGTTTGTGCATTTTGTCTGTTAAAAAAAAAAAAACTTTCAGTTTGTGAAAGATAATCAGTAAACATTCAGACTTTTAATTTTAATTGAATTTTATTATATAATATATTATATATATATATATAATATATATATATATATATATATATATATATATAATATATATATATATATATATATATATATATATATATATTTTAATAAAGAAAATGAAAATAAGCACACGAGTTGTATAGATAGACCGGGGGTCTGCCACTTGTGGCTCTGGAGCCACATTTGGCTCTTTGACCCCTCCATTGTGGCTCTCGGGATTTTCTATTTGAAATTAAAATACAGAAGTATCAAAGTTGCACGAAAATATTTTGATGGATTTTTAGAGTCTTTTACCACCAGAAATCTGTTGGAGATCAGTGTGCGGAACATTGGATAAGCAAATTTCCCATTGTTGAAAAATTAAAGAATTTTAAGTGTTCCCCATGGTCTAAAAAATACAGCATGGACTGAGTTCTGATTTGTGAACTTCTGTTCAAGATGCACCAACGATGGTCAAATTAAACGTTTGTTTTTTTCACTTCTGTCATGACACTACCTACATTTGCTGCATTAAGATAATTAAATGTGGTACAGAGGGTCTTTTATTTTGAAACAATATTATGCAAAACCCCAAGCTGCTTTTTTTCTTGATTATACAAAAAAGGGATGTTTATCAAAATAGTTGCATGAGCATCAAAATAAATTAGCGTCTTATTTTTCTTAAAGGAGGCTTTGTGGCTCCCGCTGGATTGTAGTCAGTAAGCAATGGACCTGAATGGCTCTTTAAGTGTTGCACACCCCTGAGATAGACACAATAAAACAAACATTGTGCTGGAAAAGGACTGGGTAAAATAAAATCCTCACCTTGTATGATGCATACATTTGATTTTTTAATTATTTGTAATTTTCCATTTAAAAAATACTCTGATTAAAAGCAAAACAGATCCCATTTTAAAATGAATATGGATTTGTTCAACTTTTGTGAATGAATGGGATCATTATTTTATTATTAGCATTTAAGTGATAGCATGATCACGACAATGATCATGTCATAGGAAGCTTAGACAAAAGCAACCAGACTGAAACCAGTGGAGAATTTCCACAATTTAAAAAACAAGCCCCTCCCCCCAGCCACGCACAATAACAAAGAAAAAGCTATTGCTCGTGATCTGTACGTAAAACATGTATTTTTTCTAGATTTAACACCAAATAAAAATCATGTAGAAATTTAAACTTTCACAAATTTTCATATGTAAGAGGTTAAAACAACAAAACAGCTGTGTGATCACGCAGATGTGCCTTTGATGGACGGATATCATTGTCAAACGCTATCAAAAGTCTCGGAACTGAAACGATCAAAAACGTCTTTCTTATAGTCTGTTTTTTTTTTAATCCAGACAATATTTTTAATATTTTAAAATGAACTTACTGAAGATCGATGAAGATGCTCTTCGTCCTGCGTTGTAATTCACCTCCGGTAGGATTCGCTTGCTCGTGGGATCTGCTGTGGAGCGGGAGCCGCCGGCGGAGCAGAGAGCACTGAAAACCACTAGCGCCCCCAGAAGGCTTAAAGTATATTACATCCGTTGTGGTTTTTGGTTAAAAAAAAAAAAAAAAAAAAAAACAAGATGTCATTTTTATTTTGAAAAAGACGAAATAACTGGCTAAAATAGTATTTCTGTTTATGCAAACCTTCATTAATTGGATTCTTTGCTTTCTGGATTCAAATGTGGTTTTTGATACTTAATGCTAAACTTACAAGTTTAAAAAAATGTGTCATTTTTGCTTCAGGCTGTTCATTTAACCTGAAATGAAGCACAAAACAATCTTTAATGCACTAAACTAACTTTTTTTTTCACCTAACTCATTTCAGACACCTTTGTAAATATTTTTCAGATTTGCCTGTAAAGAATCAAATCATCTGAAATTCTTTGTTTTGGTTGTCCAATGCTGGCCTCGAACTCGCGACCTTCTGAACGGTATCAAGAACCCGCAGGGGGCCGCAACGGTCGTGGTAACGGTCGTTCAGAAGCTAGGTCGTTCAGAAGGTCGCGAGTTCGAGACCGGGTGTGGGCAATCGCAGAATAAAGCTTCAAATCTGACAAGTGCATAAAAAATCTTTAAAATCATTACAAAGTTGTTGGAAAATGTTTGAATTAAAAAAAAACACTTATCAAAGAGACCAACTATTCAAATCTATGTTGGATGGAGGGATTTTGGATGACTGACGAGAAAGAGTCAGAGAGCAGTGACTGTCGTTTAGAAGCTAGCGAGTTCAACCTCCAAGTCTGCAATTACACCCTTCTCTCCCGCCCCCTGGCCACTGCATTTTGGGAAAAAAATAACCTTTCTTTTTTTATAAAAAAAAAAAAAAGGATGAATTAACTCGCTATAATAGTAATTTTGTGTCTCCAAACGTCTATAACCGGACTCTTTTACTTCTAACAGTTAAATTAATATTTTTCCGTTATGTAATCGCACCAATTAACCAAGGCGGAGACCACAGATTGCAAGAAGAATTAAAACCCCACTGGGAAAATTTTAAAGAGAAAATAAAAATTGTCGTAGGGCGTCTTTAAGCAGTAACATAAACAACATAAAATGCTCTCCACAGTTTTCTACCCTCAAAGTTCTTCAAAATTTTTTGCTCTTGGTATTATAAGTTGGTGCAGCGACCATATGAAAATGATTGTTTTTTTCCCAGCAGATTCAGCTGATTCACCTTGATTACATTCGGCTTTCAGTAGCGTTAGGCTGAATAAGCTGGAGCTTCGTTAATTGCGTCAACTGTTGAAGACCATAATTACAAGATTATAAACACTGGAACTAAAGCTCTGTCGTTAATGCAAATTCTTTTTTTTTTGTCAGAAGTTATATCAGTGAACAGAACTTCAGTCTCGGTTTTTGAACGGAAAAAAAGCTCTCGCTAGTTTTACTTTGAAAACCGGAAGCTTCACCGTCACGAAAATGTGTTTACTTCTGGTAACTACCGCGGCTCTTTCAGCTTTGTTTTAGTTCGTAAACTTAAAGTCCTTCATTAATCTGCTTTTCAGAGCAAAAATACATCATCCCCAGATCATATTTTGATAATATTTTACTACAATCCACTATATTTTTAAAGATCACGAATCAGCGATCTTGAACGTTGCAAATATTCGTACTCTAAATTTTCGGGAGCAGATAGCAAGAATCCGAGCACCCGGATACTCATTACAGCCCTATCCATCACAATATACAATGTTGCGCTGTTATGTAACTTGAATAAAACCATGAAACACACAATGAACTTTTGGTCCGCTCTGCTCAAAATAACATAAGTATTTGTGTCTTGATTTAAACAGACTTTAGAATAAAATTAAAAATTTTCAGGGAAAAATTATAAACTTAAAAAACTTGCATAAGCAGATGAAGCCATGATCTCCATTGTGAGTTGCTGGTTGAAGACCAAGTCTTTGAGGACCTGATCTGTTTTTTTTTTTTTATATCAGTATTGATCTGCTGTTTAGAGGTTCAGGTCTGTAGAAGTTTGTTGGAGGAGGTTCTACATGAAATTATTTTCCTGCAGACTCTAAATTTTTCCCTTATATTATTAAATTCCAGAGTCTCTCTCTATCTTTCACTCTGCAACCGCGCGTGCTCCAAACACCCCGCCGCATGCCTGTTCACACGCATATTGAAGGAAAAAAAAGAGAGAAAAAAAGGGGTTACAAAAGAGTTCATGGAGAACGGAGAGCTTGTGAAAAGAAGTCAGAAAGGAAACAGTCACGCTGTCATCCGTGACTGTTGTCACGGTAGATTGGTTAAAGTTGCAGTGAAAAAATGAAGTTACGGGGTGCGCAAAAAATCGCGGGGTTTGCTAGAATGTCCGCATACTATGTAAAATCCTGGAAGGTCGGAATAGAAGATTCTCCTCCCTGCAGATTCCAGCGTGAGAGCACTGCTGTGGTCTGGATACCGGCTCTTGAGCACACGTTCATACGTTCATAATCCCGGCCGGTGAGTTTCAGTTCGTTGCGCTGTTGTACAGAATGATGATGACAAAAAATGTTTCGTTCTTGGAGAACAATATGACAAGTCACAAAATACACTTATTAATTTGGAAAATGCAATAGCTTTAAAACGAGTGCTACAGGGCAGGAAACACGTTTTTTAAGTCACAAAATTTCAGAAAAAATTGTTGATCTGCCACAGTATACCAGTCTTTATGCATGTATTCCTCCACGTTTAAGTATGAAGGACCAAAATGTGTAATGTGATGTAAAGTTGTGAAAACTTGTCATTGAAATGCTCTGTAAAGGAAGTTTAAAAATTTGACTCGAAGAAGTTTTTCCTGTTTTTTATTGATGTAAGTAATCATATAGTAAACATCATTAAGGTGTTAAAAACTATGACATAGCCATGTGGTCCATCCATCTCTTTACAAAAAATGACTGTTTTAAAAAATTTGGAGTTCCTGTGTAACAAACGAAAAAATGTCAGCAAGGATGTATTTTAAATATGTATGAATCAATATAAAAAAAACTATAAAATAGGTTGACCATCCATGTACTGCAATATATTCAAAAATATATGGGGAAAATAAACTGATATATTGAGATATATTTCTAATATATTGGCAAAGTTTCGTAAGAGCTGGTGTGTTTGGTTGTGACTTTTCCCTCTTTAAGTCCTCAACAGTGCTGAGGAACACTGCTGGGTTTTTATTATGTTAGTTTGGGGTTTGGGCCTTGGCAGTCTTTATTTGTGGGCTTGGTTTGTTTCTTTTTGTTAGATCATATTAGGCAGCTTTCAGAGAGCTACAGACTCCAACAGTCAATGTGGCTGGGCCAGTTGTCTCCCTGTTTTATTTTCTGTTTGGCCAAGTTTTCCAGTCCCTTTGTGTTGAGTTTCTGTTTTTGCCAGCACACTAATCACTTCATGTTGTTACTTTACAGGACACGGTTTACTCTTTCTTTTTAATAAAACTGTGATCCTCGTCATTTTGGTGTCCAGCTTCATATGTCATGGCCCCTTTTTTGTCTCCTAGACTGAGGCCGGTGTGCCTATCGGGGCCGTAAACAGACAAGCAGACAAGAAAAATGCTCAGATTTCCTTATTCCTGTCATATTTTTTCATTTTACCATCAGATTACTAAATAGTTTAAATATTAACTGCTTTGTAAAGTAGAATATTATCAGAAAGTAAGGCAGTCTAATGAATGATTTTTATAATTAAAAGGAATTGTTTTATATTTAAGTACTTATGATAATTTCACTATCTCTTCTGTTGAGAAATCCTAAAATGAGGTCAAATATTCAGAATAGTTTGTCTGATTTGGTATCTGTCCTTTTTGATTTTCTTGTTGAAAGTGACCCTTTTCAATTGTCACCAGTATTTGTGGCGACCATTGAGGTGGGCTTGAGTCTTTCCTTCTTCTGTGGGCTGCAGTGACTCTTTTAATAACGTGCATGGATGCCTTTAAATAGCTAATGAAAAGAATGACCAGTCTCACTTTACAGATATTTTTAGCCAATTGTAAAAGTCTCTTTGAACAGGAGCTACCTTTGTGAATATTTTCTGCTTTGTTCTGCAGAGGCGTCCCAAACACGCTTTCCTATTTATGATGGACAAACCCCCTCAGTCTGCTTCTGTGTGTGGTTGTCTGGGGAACCCTGGCTGCCACTGACTCTCGGGGCGTAGTGTGGGGGAGACTGGGCACTCTTTGTAAAACCTTCATCCACAACAGACACGTGAACACATAGGGCCCTAAAGGTGCTTACCGGCCCTTTCAGCCTCATATCAAATATTGCCCTTTAGCACGTTTTTTTAAATCTTTTATTTTACTTTACATTACTTATCTCTTGTCAGTGATATATATGTATATATATATATATATATATATATATATATATATATATATATATATATATATATATATATATATATATATATATATATGTATATATAAAAACATTGCTTCAAAATCTCCCCGGTTTTCTATTGTACTTAGAGAAAGAGAGTGAGTGAGGGAGATCAGGTAAATTTCTAACTAACTGCAATTCAGTACCTTACTTCACCCTTTTGAAAAATAAGTTACGATTCATATTACCGCTACTATTATGATTATTTATTTATTGTCATAAATAAAATGAAAACATAAAGAGAAAATAGAATTTTTTTAAATATGAAAGAGTTTATAACTTGAGAGAGGTTCACATGACTGCCTTTCAAAAAATAAATACCTCATCTCATGCAGGATAATCTCAATCCAAAAAATGTACTGGAAAGGAGTCTAATGTCAGCAGTGGTATTTAAAAAGAAAGCCATTAAAATTGTTTTATTGTTTTTGATGCATCACACCCAGAAAATTGTAAATTTAACTAGCTAAAATTGTACCAGATCTAATTATAAGGGACCCTCTCCAGATGTTTTGGGTCATTTTGCCAACTTAAAATGCTTAAACCTTTTTTTAAATAGAAAACCCATTTGATAAACCAATGATCTTTAATTCTGGCTGTGCTTGCTTACCTCCAATTGATTTTATGTGGTACTCAAAAATGTGTTCAAATGTTTCACGAGAACTTTGGTAAACTTAGAAAAAAGCTTCACTGCTTGATGGGTTACTATAGGAGCAATACCTACTGTACTTCAATACTCTGTGAAAGTAATATATAAATTTTGACTTACCTGACTGAGAAGTATGTTACTTTTTAAATTTACAGACACTTTCTTTTTCTTGAACCAGAGGGCCACAAGAGGGAGCTAAAAGAGCCACATGTGGCTCCAGAGCACAGGTTGCAGACCCCTGGTTTATGCAATAAACAGGAACATTTGTGTGTCCAGAATATGACAAAGGAAAAAACAGATTTTTTTTTGTTTTGCAGGTTGATCAAAAAGAAAATCCACAAACCCAAAGACCATAACAAAATATAATTCCATAAAACCAAGGTCACGTCACTGACATCATCACGGACGCAGTTCAGTGCTTGCTCTTAAGAAAGCACACCTCACCCCATCAATCCTCTCCACCTTCTGTAGATACATCATTGAGAGTGCGCTAACCAGCAGCGTCTCTCTGTGTAGCAGAAGAGCAGCTGTGCCTCAGACAAAAACCCACTGGAGAGAGTAAAAATTTATTGGGGTCAGACTGCCAACATCACACCAGGAGGAAATTTTACCAGGCGATGGTGACAGAGATCCCCCAGGACCCCACCAACCCATCTCTACCCTCAGTGTTTGGATGAGTGTGTCTGTGGACAGGTCCAGCTCTTTTGATAAACATCTAAGTGAAAAGAATAATGATAGAGCCCCTCCCTCCTCCCGCCATCTCTTTCCCTCTTTCTTCTGCCAGGTGCAAAAAGAAATGCACACGAATAATTAAAGCTTAGCCTCAAATACAAAGGGGGTTTGTTCAACTAAATCCCTCGTGTGCGAGAAGATACAAAACCATCATGACACAAGAGGGGTTATCTGTTTGTTCAGCTGCTAGAATGAATATGGTAAGAGGCGTATACTTGTATAGCACTTTTCTACCTTCCTTGAAAGCCAGAGCAGCTTTGCAGTCACACTTCTATTCACACACAATGATGGTGGATCTGCTGACAAGAATGGAAAGGCAGAAGGAAGGACAGACGGAAAGACGAAAGGAAGGAAGGAAAGACAGAAGGTAGGAAGGAACAAACGAACGAATGAAGAGTAAACACAAAAATAAATACATTTTGGTTGGATTACCATCTGTGCATCTATCCATCCATTTTCTGCTCATCCGGGACCGGGTCGCGGTGGCAGCAATCTAAGCAAGGGTTCCAAGACTTCCCTCTCCCCGGCCACTTCCTCCAGCTCCTCTGCTGGGATCCTGAGGAGTTCCCAGGCCAGCCAAGAGATTTAGTCTCTTCAGCCTGTCCTGGTTCTTCCCCGGGGCCTCCATCCAGTGGGACATGCCCAGAAAACTTCTCCAGGGCGGTGTCCAGGAGGCATTTTTTTTTTTTTTTTTTTTTATCTTTGTACTAAAACTTTGTTCTCATATGTAAATTGTCTCTTTTTTCTAATTTTTCTATCTCTATTTCTGCCGTAACCCTGACATTTCCCCACCGTGGGACAAACAAAGGACTATCTTATCTTATCTTATGCGGACCAGATACCCGAGCCACCTCCATTGGCTCTTCTCGATGTGGAGGAGAAGCAGCTCTACTCCGAGCTCTCTCCGGGTGCGCGAGCTTCTCACCCTATCTCTAAGGGAGCGCCCAGCCACCCTTTGGAGGAAGCTCATTTCAGCCGCTTGTAGTCGGGATCTCGTGCTTTTGGTCATGACCCAGAGCTCATGACCATAGGTGAGTACTGGAACGAAGATCGACCGGGAAATCGAGAGCTTTGCTTTCTGGCTCAGCTCTCTCATCACCACAACAGACCGGTGCAGCGACCGCAAAATAGTGGACGCCGCTCCAATCCGCCTGTCAATCTCCCACTCCAATCTTCCATCACTTGTGAACAAGACCCCAAGATATTTAAACTCCTCCACCTGAGGCAGGAGCACTCCACTCACCAAGAGAAGACACACCACCTTTCTCCGGTCGAGAACCATGGCTTCAGACTTAGCAACGCTGACCCTCATCCCAGCCGCTTTACACTCGGCTGCAAACCGCTCCAATGCATGCTGGAGGTCCTGGCTTGATGGAGCCAACAGAACAACATCATCTGATGACCAATCCTGTGTTCTCCAAACCAGATCCCCTTCGGCCCCAGAAATTCTGTCCATAAAGACTATAAACAGAACCGGTGATAAAATGTAGCCCTGCCGGAGTCCAACATGCACCGGAAGCAAGTCTGACTTACTGCTGGCTGTGAATTACCAGTAAAGTAAGGTAAAACACATGACATCATAATTTACCTGAGGATTTCCACCACACTGCAGTGGAACAGAAAGTTACGGTTTGTGGCAACAAAAGACTCAACATATAAAAACTGTTCTTCTTCAACTGAAAATGGAACCTTAAATGAGACACTGTAAGCCGATCTTTCTTGAAAGCTTCTTAGACAAAGTTTGCAGGGAATCCACGCAGAATCTTGCGCTCTGAGCCTCATGTTTCAGCACGAGGAGTCTGCAGGGAAAGACAGCGAGAAGCGGAGTAAAGGCAGGCCCAGAGAAAGACAGACATCACAGAGACATGCGGAGCATCTCCTCTGAGGCCAACATAACTTATATCAGGTTTTTACAAAACAAAATATGAAACTTGAGTATCTGGTATAAAATCTGCTCTATGATTTGTGAACAGTGAATTATTTAGTAGTCTGAAAGCCCTTCTAACTACGGTAAGGCCGAGGGGGATTGTGAGTCATGTTAATGTAATACTGCTGAACCCTGGTGACAGCGCCGCGGCACAAAGGGTCAATTTTTATGGTACACGCGCTCTCAGCCTCGGGGACGGCATGAAGGTCCTCTGCTGAGGCGTCAATGTCACGCAAAGACACAGAGCAGGCTGGAGGCTGCACGGAAAACCCTGAGTGACTCTGTGGGATCCGCGGGTGAGACGGAGTGGACGGGAAAGCCGTGACGATGATGTAGATGACAGGAAGGCAGAGTGAAGAGCCTCAGATCTTCTTCCAGGATACAAGGATACTCCAGAAAATATTTACAGTACTAAAGAGAATTTGCAGTTTGGCTAAAACAGAAGCTGAAGGAACAAAAAAGCAGCAGGATTTCTGAGACCTAAATCATTCCTGACACCACTGCTGTTGATTATAACAATCAGGTCAAATATTCACTTCCTATTGCTAAGAAATTCATTTTATTCCTTTTCAATAAGAACAGGAAAACACTTCAGGAATATGTCTCATATTTAGAATGAGCTGCAAATAATCAGGTTATTAGAACAGCTACCATTTTGGCTACAGACAGTCATGAAAATAATTTTACGGTTTACCGTCTTAAAAGATTATTTGAATGCAGACGGGCAGTGATATTGAATCCAGACGTGGGGAAACATCAGCAGGCAGATATCCATCTCATTCATCTATAATTCACCAGCAGAAGGACTTTTTTCATCAGATAAAGTCAGAGGATTGTATGTCCCTCACTAGATCAAGTCAAACTTTTACAAATATTGCAAGAAAAATGATGTATGATATTAAAAAGGAAAATGTAAACATTCGGTGTGTCATGTCCTCCATTATTCTGTGGTTGTCAGGCATCACATTAAAAAAGGAAATAACTAAAAAGTGAACAAATATTCGCTTTTGTCATCAAATTACAGAATTACAAAAAAATTCCTAAACAGTTTAGCTGCTTTTAGGTCAGATCAGGTGAACAAGGCAAAATAATCTCAAAGTCTCATTCTGATCATCTTTTGACCTGATTTAAAAATGTTCTTTTTGAAGTCAATCTGTTTTCTGTATAACCCGTATTTCTTTTTCTTTTTCTTTTTCTATTGACCTTTATTTATACAACAGAGTATTAGGGCCAGTGTTATAAACAGAAAACAATTTAAAGTCATACATTTATGAGAAACAAGTCGTAACTGTTAAATTACAAGAATAAAGTTTTGTATCTACAACTTTAAAAGTCAAAGCTTAACTTGACTTTTTTTGGTGTAAAGTTATGTGTTTTAAAGCTGTACATTTATGACTTGAAATGTCCTAAATGTACGACTTAAAACACATAAATTTATGAGGAAAAAAAACATAAATGAACAAGAAATACAGTTATAAATTAAAAAGAAATGTATTGTCTGTTTTTCGTGACGTGCTAAAAGATAAAAAAAAAAAACAGAACATTTTGTGAAGGTTTACTAACAGATGGATTTCAAAAACAGGAAATTCGGAACCTTTTGGCAAACTCAAAATCAAAATATTAGCATGGGACGATGAAAAGAACATGCTGCAAACTGTTCAGAGAGGAGATCTTGTCTTTCGTTGCGGAAAAAGGGAGTAGAAGTGGACGGCTACAGGAATACAGATGGCTTCATCAACTTCAGAGATCCTGCAAGTTACCTGTTAATAAATACAACATTAATAAACTAAAAATCAAGGAAAGAAGATCCAAATATTTCTTATATTATCAATAAACATTCAGTTCATTTGTTTAAATCCAAGACAGTTTGACCAAATTGAGCAGTGCAAGAAATCTGTCTGCTGCTGCACTTTTTTAAGTGCATCCAAGGCTACATGTTGTTAGTCACACGTGTCTAAAGTAAAGTTACATTTTAGCTGTCACACACTCTGGTGTGACACCTCCTTCCCTAAGGTTTCTTTTTTTTTCCTAAATCAAGTCTTTGGAAGGTTTAAAGACAGGGATAACCAGTTTTATTTAGTTTGTTTAGTTTTTAGCTTTTGTTTATATTTTATGACCGACCCTCTGTACAATTACCGATATAAAGCCCAATGAGGCAATTTTTTTGTAATATTGGGCTATATAAACAAAATTGAATTAAAGTGAAAATTGTAAACTTGTTTCTGATATGTGACGACGCACATTTAACTTGAAAATTGGAGCATGTTTTCCAACAGATAACTGAGCAACATTTATCTCTGTTGTGTGCTGTTGTTGTGGTCTGTTCATCACTTCTCCAAACCCTGACGTCTGGTCATCAGAGTCCAGTCCAGCAGAAAAATCGGACTCCAGTTCTAGCCTTTTCGATTCTTCTGGAGCAGTAACAGAGAAGCCCCACAGGAGCCCCTTAACAGCATTTGGAAGAAGTCACCTACAGCACGAGGTCACTGAATGTCGATACAGTCGGAGAACCAGAAAAATGGAGCCTCGGGTGTTTCAGGACGTACACAACTCTGGCCCTGAGATGTTCGGCTTCTGTTCAGAGAGACGCTGCGGCTGGTGATGAAGAAGGAGAGAAGGCAGCAAGATCTCGGATGATGTGATGGCAGCTTTTAGGGCTGATGAGTCCAGCGACACATGGTGAAGCTCCAGCTATAGTCAGAATAAAAACTTGCTTGACTTGAACAGCCTCATCCAGTGGATCCATGTGGATCTGAAGCTAACATTTAACCTTGATTCTGTCCAAAACTCTGGAGAAACTTTAAAGTCCCCCTCCGATGAAAATCGTGTTACTTGAGTTTTAAATATGTGTGTGAGGCATTTTTTTTAGGAAAGAGAACAAATGTAATAAGAAATCATTTTGTTTTTGCATTTTCAAGTATTTCTCTTTTTAAATCTCTGTCAATCAAACAGTCTTGGACAGACTCTGTTTTTCCTGAATGATCTTCTCTCTGCTGCACATGCACTAAACCCTCATCTGGTCCAGCTAGCGTGTCTAGTTCAGGTTCTGGAGAAGAGAATGGTATCTTCACATTGACTGCAGTCAAATGAGCCGTCGTTCACATTTCTGTGGTCAAATCAGCCGTCACTGGATTTTTTGTGCAAGTTTCATCCAATACTTACGGTAGCAGTCCTGAGAACGCTGGAAAATCTCCAACAGACTCCACGGAGCTTCTTGATGTGACCACTAAAATGTGAACGGCGGCTCATTTGACCGCAGTCTTTTGTTGTAAGTTTAGTCAACAAAGTTCTTCACCTCCTCGTCCGAGCTAACAAAACAATATGGCTGGACATTACCGATATTGTTTGACTTTTTAATGTAGCAGCAGTGAAGATTAAAGCTAGTAAGATACATAGCCAATCCGACAGGGGGGTCAAGGGCGAAGCTGCTCAGCTCAGCTC
This sequence comes from Oryzias javanicus, assembly GCA_003999625.1. Taxonomy (NCBI): domain Eukaryota; kingdom Metazoa; phylum Chordata; class Actinopteri; order Beloniformes; family Adrianichthyidae; genus Oryzias; species Oryzias javanicus. The sequence goes on along the minus strand of CM012442.1, from coordinate 7,059,933 downwards.
CAAAAGCCACACCCCCTCAGAGAAGATTTTGGAAACAGAGGCTTCATATCAACATGAAAATTAGCTTTTTAAAATACTTCGGTTGTGGAGTTTTGGTTAAAAACACCATAATCATAATTAAAACACATTTGTGACCGTTTTTTTTTTCTTTTTTTTTTTTATGTTTTTTTTTTTACTGTTCTCACATCGACAGCCTCAGTCAGAGATATTCAGCCGCAGAACCGTGAACTCTTATCTCTTACATGCAAGGATTGGTTTATCCCTCGGGGGTCGCTCTGACCCTGTGAGCTCTCAGTCACTGACATGCAACACTACCCCTCATAAAAGACAACAAGCCTGTCTTCAGCAGGAGCAGGCTGCACTGACAGAGTCTAACCACAGACACTTAAGCTTCTTCTCACCATCTGAGTCCCGGCCCTCAACAGCCCAGCTGATGTGAACCTCCTCTTCTTCATCCTCTCCATCATCTCTCAAAGAGAGATGATGCAGGAGGGAGGGGGTGTTACCAAAGTTACCGCAGGTTTTGGAAGCTCCCGCTGATCTTGATAATGTCAACAGATCGTGAAAAATTCAGCGTCTGGTTTAATGTACATCCAGAAAAATGTGAACTTTTTTGAATTTCTGTTCTGCAATGACAAAATTTTTTTCTGTTTTTTTCTATTTTTTATTTTATTTTTATTTTTTTTACAAAATAATCAATTTCTCCAGTTTGATCTACTAAAACTTTCATTCCTAACACACCTGGAACACATTTACATTTTTCTCTACAGATTAAAGAAGAAGAAGATTATCAAAAGCTGCTTATAAATCTAGTACATGCAGGAAGAAAGCTGCAGGAGTTTTACAAATAAGTATGTGTGAATATGTGGACCACAAACACTCCTGTTTGATATAAACATGTTATAACAGAGGGAAAAAAGGACAGTTAATTACATTCCCCAAAAGTTGTCACACACTGCGTACAATTTACGCATGTAATTTTGGTCATTCGTGATACATGCGCAATATACTCAGATTGATTTCTTGTTTCTTGTGATCTCTTTGTGTCTTTCTCTAAATGTTTTGCCTTTTGCCAGACCAAAGTTGAAAATAAGAATGCTGTTCTTAATATTTCCTGCCTGGATATATATAAAGGTTAAAAAAATTCATAAATCCCTCTTGCAGTCGTCATTGTGCGCAGATATCCTTTGAGGTTGTTGTTGGCTAACAGGTCTTTATGTGAATTCGGTTTTTAGTTTATAGCTACATCGATTTTTTTCGCAATTGTACTTGAATTTTGTGAGACGCATGCGCAAATTTGTGACATTCCTCAACTGTTCTTCAATTATCTACGTATATCTAGTAGACTTTTCAATGCTACCAGTGTATATTTTTTATATGGCATATCAAATGCACGTATCTCAATAAATTACATATCTAACAGTTCATGTACGACTGGCGTATTGTGTGGCGGGTACATAAGTACATAAATCACCTGATCTTTCACCTTTCTAGCAATCTATGCCGAGTGGGGTCTCTTGTGGGGGCTGGGTACGGCAGATGCGACTCTGGACGCACCAGTTTCCAAGCTACAGCTCCCCCCGTCTCAGTGAGGGTGCTCGGCGGATGCTGACCGTAGAGATGTGATTTCTACCCGGTGCTCTGAAGCGCAGAAATTCAATGAGTGCAGGTTAACGTGTTCTTTCCATGGTTTATTTGTACTTCTTCTGTGGTTTTAACATGTAAGTAAGTAAGTAAATGTTCATTTCAATAGCACCTTTCACAGATAAAAATCACAAAGTGCTTCATAAAGAAGACAGAATAAAATTACAACCAGTCATACACATATTGCAGATATAATAACACAAAAGACTGCAAAAGCAAGGTAAAACAAAATAAAAGACAAAAATAAAATTACCTTAAAGCTCTTTTGAATAAAAACCTAACATGGTTTATCTGTGATACACTAACAAAATAATTCACTCACCCATCCCAATGACCAGAATCAGATGTCCTAATCCCTGGGTTTGTCCACAGGTGTATAAAATCAAGCAGGCATGCAGACTGTTTTTACAAACATTTGTTCCGCTCTCAGGATCTCAGTAAAATCCAGCGTGGAACTGTCATAGGATGCCATCTGTGCAACAGATTTCCTAAATATTCCACATTCAACTGTCAGCTCCATCATAGCAGCATGGAATAACATGGAACTGATAGAGAGGGATCAGCGGATGCTGAAGTGCGACTTTCTGCAGTCGATTACTGCAGAGCTCCAACCTTCATCTGACCTTCAGATTAGTCGAAGTAAAGCACGCAGAGAGCTTCATGGAATAGGTTTCAAAGGCTGAGAAGCTGCATCCAACTGCAACGCAAAGCATCGATGCAGCGATGTAAAGCAGTGATGAATCACACTTTTCCATCAGGAAATCTGATGGACCAGTCTGGGTTTTGGAGGTAGCAGGAGAACAGTGCATTTCAGACAGCATTATGTTGAGTGTGAAACTTGGTGGAGGAAGAATGATGGTGTGGGCTTGTTTTTCAGGAAAGGAACTTTGAATGCTTCAGGATACCAAAACATTTGGACAATTCCATTCTCCCAATCTTGTGAGAACAGTTTGGAGCGGACCCTTCCTCTTCCAACATGATTGTGTACCAGAGCACAAAGCAAGATCCATGAAAACATGGAGGGCACAGTCTTGTGTGGATGAACTGGACTGACCTGCACAGAGTCCTTACCTGACCCCCATAGAATACCTTTGGGATGGATTTGAGCAGAGACTGAGAGCCAGACCTTCTCCACTAACATCAATGTGTGACCAGACCAATGTGCTTTTAGAAGAATGGTCAGAAATTCCTAGAAACACTCCTCAGCCTTATGGACAGCCTTCCTAGAAGAGTTGAAGCTTTAATAGGTGCAAAAGGTGGACCCACATCATATTGAACTCTATAGGTTACAACTGGGATTGCACTTCAGTTCATATGTGAGTCAAGCCAATACTGTTGGTAATATAGTGTTCATCTGCAAACATTTAACGTAAAACACCACATCTTCTTTGACTTACAACCTTCACACATGGTGGTGTCAGTGAAATGCGTTAAAACTAAATTAGAACTTTTCTGAACCTGCTTTGCTGGGAAAAATGAAATCATCACCCTCAAAAACTCAAGAGAAGACATTTTTAAGGTGGTTTAATCTCAGACACGTTTGTACAGAAAAACCTCAAAACTACATGGAGATTAAGATGAGTTGAGTAACTTTAATTACGTCTGAATCGTACAAAGAGTGACAGCACGTCAGCTTTGTAAACATTCACTTTGACCTTACTTTACACAAGATGGAGACGAAAATTTACAGAAGCAGGAAAGAGACACCGTGACTCCAACATGTTTTAGCTTATAACTCTGTGGAATGTTTAAACTCTTATGTGGTCAAACATGATGCAGGAAAACAAAACCAAGTCAATCAAAACTATTAAAAAAGCAGAAAAATCTTCAGAACTCTAATGAAAAAACTGTGTTAGCCTGCTGTTGTCCTTAAACATGAAACTCAAACCCTCAGAAAAGACCTAATCAACCTCAATGTTACACTTCTTTTGTGATACTGTGTTATATTGTTTTATACCAGCAGGAAAGATTGTGTTACAGACACACTGACAGACTGGCAGAAATGAAGGTCAGCAGTTTGAACTCAGCGTGGACCATAGAAGCACAGAGGAGGATCAGTCCACAAACCTTTAACACAATCGCTGTGTTTTTAGGATGCAGCTGAGGGAAAATCTACAAATGGAGAAGACATGACTGAAAACGACTTCCACAGCTTTGGGGAATCTGCAGAAACAGTGAGAAAAAACAAGATCCAACTCATTTCAGGAGAGCTGCAGGCCTCAGCTGACTCAGTCCAGGTCAAAGTTCAACAGCCAGAGACAGACTTTTGGACAAAATATGGATTGATTCTCAAGGAGAAACACGTTGCTGAGCAAGAACGCAGAAAAATATTTGGATTGTCCTCAAGTCAAAAGAGAAACTGTCTGCTTTCAAATGTGAACTGGAAGAGCGGAGCAACAGTCGGACATGGTGGTGGTAGTGTCATGATGTAGGCCTGAACGCCCTCCGCCAGTTTCATGATTTAGCAAGAGAACAAGCATAGATACGAGGCAGCAGCTCTACTTCTGAACCGTTCTGGAAGGTTCTGGTCTTTTCTTTGAGCAGTCCAGGTTCTGTTTTAGCATGACCAGTAGGGTGGGGTGGGGCACAGCAGACAGTTTGAGTTTCAGTAAAATAAGATTATCATGTTAGAAACAAACACATCTGTACCCTGAAGGGAAGTTAACAGGAAATCATGACAGTCTCTTAATGAAAAACAGTTTTTTAGCCAGGTCTGATTAAATAAATAAAGGAAAAATTAGAGTTTACATTTACGAAAACAGATATTTACAACACACAAACACCATTTAAAAGTCTTTACTTTTTCAAATCATTGTTTGAGAAGGAAAATACTCAGCTCTTTGGTTTTCAAAATCATTTAGCTGCTATAAAAATACAAACAAGTAAAAAAGAAAAGCAGAAATTTTCTTTTGCTGTAATAAAAATGAGTTAAAAATCTCGCTTTCACCTGTGGATGAACTCACAAGATGGTTGTTTTTCTTCTAATCCTGCACTAGAAGATGGATTCCATTTTTTTGTAAACTTACAACCTGTGACACTGTTGACAATATTTTGTGTGAGTAGAAAGCCCTCTTTGTCTGAACCAGTTTTTGACAATATTCTTACTGAAATAGCGCCCAATGTCTGAAGATTATTTAAAAAAAGAAAATCCAACGTTTCTTTCAAAAATTTCTCAGACATTCAATATGTTCATGTTTTCTTTCTCCACAAGCAAATACATTTAATTTGTGGGTATAAATTCATGGAGCTGGATCAGAACTTTGCATGAATCCGAGGATTGTGTTTGAAGACGGTTCAGAGCTGCAGGTGGTGGATGCTGACAACAACGAGTGTAATGCAGGAAACATAGGGAAGAGCAGAATTTTATAAAGGGAATGTAAATGTTTATTTGCAACTTTAGGAGATTGTCTGTGTTCTGGATGTGGGCACAGGATTAGCTCAATTCCTGGTTTCTAAACTAAAAAATTAAATACTGTATCTGCTCAGCATGACCTCAGGAAACCTAACCAAAGAGTGGCAACAGCCTAAGGGCGTTGACCCGCTTCAGGTTTTAGGGTCATCCAGGTCTGTGTAGGGTCTTAGAGAGGAGCTGCTGCCTCTTGAGGGGAGCACAGGTGTGTCTTGCAGTTCCACTGAGGCTCATATGACCTTCTAATGCAGGTGTGTCAAACTCAATCACACAGGGGGCCAAAATCTAAAACACACCTAACGCCGCAGGCCGAACAAGATAAACATTTATTGAACACACTAAAACTAAATTTTAAAAACTTTAAAAATGTAACTTTTTAACATAACTCTAAATTAAAACAAGCAGGAATATTATTCTAGAATAAATCAACTTAAATCTTAAATAACTTTCAATATTTCCCTCTCCGTAAAAATGTATTTTGTCAGAATTATACGAGTTAGACCATTAATAACAGTAAAATAAATTAATGATCTGGACAGCCTTGACTTTGACACATGTCATGTAATGTAATGTCATGAAAATGGGACGTAACATTGTTGAGTATGTTGAATTATTCGTAAGGATGTTGGAGTATTTGTTTTATGGTGTCTCTACTCAACATTCTAGTACTGGGGTGTCAAACTCAAGCATACCTCGGTCGCGGGGCAAACAGGAGAAACGTTTATTGAACACTAAATTTTAAACTACATTTTAAAACTTTAAAACCTTTTAACATAATTATGAACTAGATAAAAAGCATAACCTGCGATAATATTAGCTGTGAGCTGAATTTGGCCACTCGGGATGCGAGTGCTTATAGCTGAAGATGCTGAAATTGATAGCTGAAATCATTGAAGCGAATAGCTTAAAATACTGAAGCTGTTAGCCAGCTAAAATATTAGCTAATTGCAGAATTAGAAAAAAAAACTATAAAATAAACTTAGATTAGCCAAAATAGCTAGCATGTTGCTGAGAAAATAGCCAAGCAAAAAAAGCCGAAAAAATTGAAAAAAGTCAAATTTAGCCAAAATCTGCTAGGATTTAACTGAAATATTAACTAAACTCCAAAAACAGCCTAAAAATCTAAAAAACAAAACGAAAAAAAACCCTAAATCAGCCAAAACAGCTAGCATGTAGCTGAAATATTAGCTGAACTCCAAAATAAAAATCTATCAGAATACCAATTTTTAAAACTTTAAAACCTTTAAAAAACTTTTTAACATAATTATAAAAATGCAGGAATATTATTCCAGAATAAATCAACTTAAATCTTTAATAACTTTCAATATTTTACTCGCCATAAGAATATATTTTATCAAAATTATGAACGTTAGAAATAAGCGCAAGATAACATTGGGCCATTAGTAACAGAAAAATAAAATGTTCTGGAGGGCCGGATGTAATTACCCTCCTTACGGGGGGTGCCAGTAGGACGTCAACACAAACTGCACTCTGATCGTCTAATATCCTCATTTCTGACAGTCAGTCCGCAGGATCTGGAGGGTCAAAACGATGAAAATCCAAACAAAATACCTGCATGTCACCCACTTCAGCCTTCCCCACCCTTACGTGTTATTTAAGTGTTCTCGACAGCCTGTCGCCTGCAGCGTGCCCATAGTAAAAAATCTGTTTGAACATTTTCATGTGCCCTGCGATGGACTGTGGCCCCAAAAGGGATACAGACTCACCCAGCCCTGTACAGGTTTTACATTTTCCACCTGCAGAAAGCTTAAATCCACCTGTAAGGCAGTTCAAAACTATGGCTTTAGTCTAGGATTAGGAAAGAAAACCTCATTCCAGCTTCTATTTGCAACACCTGCAGCCTCTGATGAGTGTCCGGCTTGTCAGAGAGTCCAATCGTCCAGTAGAGGGCAGAATTGTAAACAGGAAGAGCCAGATGGAGAGAGCCGATGGGTGCTAATAGAAAGTCTTTAGACTGACAGGTTCTGCCCCAGTTCTGCTCTAACACTTTCTCATGAATCTCCTGAATTGCTGCTATCACGGAGAGAAAGCTCTTAAGGCAGAGGACTCAATGAAACTATGAAGCAGCTTTAACACTCAGGCTCTTTGTGGACGGATTGAACTGCAAACAACCAACAACAAAGACACAAATCCACAACTTCCTTCAACTCTACTCAGCTTCTCAAAATCCCCACATTTTTTTTTTTTTTTAATCGTTATTATTGTTCTGTTTTTTTTTCCAAAAAATGAAGGTTTCTTTGGTCAACTTAGTCTGCACTATTGATTGTTCTTCACTGTTTTTCTTTAGATAGTTGTTTTCCAATTGTTTGCTGTTTTATTTCTTCAGGCTAATTCTGCTTTAGGCCATTAACTTGAAGAATTTCAGCCTCTAAGTTTCTTTTAGTGCTGGATCACACATCAGTATTTTTGAGCCCAGTTTCAGCCTTTAAACAGAAAATACATGTTGTCCAGATCCCACAGTTTTACTTCTAGGTTTTTTCTGCGTTTAAACTTATAGCTCAGAAGGGATGAGAGAAAAACAAGGAATTCATGCATCGTTTGAAAAGAAATTCTGCAGGAATCTGAAAATGTTTGAATATGTGTGCACATGTTTGTCTGCACGGAAAACAAACAAAAATATAAACAAAAGCCAAGAATCCATGTAAATAAGTCTTGTCTCATAAAATAAATAACTGCTGTTCTGTGTGGTCGAGTCCAGTTGAAGAAAATCTCCATCTCAGTGGAGGGTCAGTCTGACTGGTTAAAATCCCAACGCCTCATCCGCTGCTGTCATCCTAGTATATCCAGGTAGACCGGCGTGGCTTTCATCAGAGCAATCAGCATCTTCTGGATGTCTTTAATGTTGAGCCGCTGCTGTGGTTCCCTCTGCCAGCAGCCCAGCATCATGTCATAGACCTCTTTGGGACAGAGTCTGGGCCGCTCCAGAACTCTGCCCTGAGTGATGCACTCGATCACCTGCAGACGAAGGACACACGTTGTGTAAAAGCCAGCTGGATTTCCCCCACACCGTTTAATCGCTCAGGTTGAGCAGATTTGGTACAACAGCCCATCTGTTCATTTCAGAGTGAAACGTTTGTGAAATCTAAAGGTCTTTCAGTTTGAAAACTTTTAGGTTTCACCTTAAACAACAAACCATTTCTTCCTTGTGTGAGCCAGGCTGGTGTGGGAGTGGAGTTTGCATGTTCTCCCTGTGCATGCGTGGGCCTTTCTCCCACAGTCCAAAAACATGCTTCACTGGTTAATTTGATGGTTCTAAATTCCTCCCTAGATGTGTATGTGGGTTTCAGTTTTGCCCTGACACAATCTGGTGAGCCAGGCTGCAGCAAAACCCCGGGATCCCAATAGGGAACCAAATTATTTTAGACGATGAATGAGCTATGAGTTTAACTTTTTTAAGTAAAACAGAATAAAACAGCCCAGTTGTGTTTTTTTTTGTCCTTCCAATTTACCTAGAAAAAGAAAAGCTAAAGAGAACAAATGGGCATAAAAAACATTTGAAAAAGCTGGCCTGATCCATGAAGCTTCCTGATTTCTTCACTTTCTACACCTCAGACTCTTAAAATGGTGAGCATGACTTTAGCTGGTACCTCATTGTTGGAAAGATGAAACCACGGCTGTTTGCCATAAGTGAAGATTTCCCACAGGATGACTCCAAAGCTCCACACATCGCTCTCTGTGGTGAACTTCCTGTACATGATGCTCTCCGGCGGCATCCAGCGGATGGGGAGCATGGTGTGGCCTCCCACCTGCTCACATGCAGACACACACCAAACATGAAGGTAAAGGGTTTGCATTCTAATGGAGTCATATTTTGCTCTGATGCAGGAGAGGAGGTTGTCATCTTTGAGAGAAGAAGGCGGACACGCCAAACACACTTGCACACATAAACTTTGTGAATATCAAACAATCAAGACACAGTCACAGTCTAACTGTTTAAACAGCAGAGACACAGCCACTCCTCCGTCCTCAAAATGGATTTAATTAATTCAAATGGGAGCTCAGATGAGCAAACGGACAAACGGAGTGGAAAACTGTGTGAACAGGACTCTTCAGGGAGAATGAAAGAGAAAAACAGAGCTAGCCAAGTTCACAACACCATGCATCTACCATACTCTGACCCAGGACACTGCAGAAATCCAGGGATTAGTCAGTTGATTATGGAGAGAAAATAGACTCACTATGATTTGTGCGTGCATAATTCTTGATTTGTGCGTAAATTAGGATCTGTGCGTGCGTATATATGATTGGTGCATGCGTAATTCTTGATTCGTGCATAACTTTGTATTTGTGCGTGCGTAATTCTTGATTTGTAACTAATATAATAAATTTTTTGCAACAGTAAAAAATTACAAAAATTAAAAAAATACAAAATGCTATTTACACATGCACAAATCAAAATTACAACAGCCTGAAACTAATTACTCAAAAATATATTTTTAAAATACGCACGGATCACCTCTTACACACACACACAGCCTAAGTTACCCACAAATCTACCGTGAGACTCTTTTCACGTCTCACAAATTCATCCGTGAGGGATGCGTTCAAGTACTATCAGGATGCTCGTTCACCATAGTTTTTTTGTGAGCCGTTTTAAACTTTGATTGTGTATAACATCCAGTAAAACTAGACATTTTCCCACTTTCTTAAAAATATATTCTCAATAATAAATATAATTAATATAGAAAGTCTAAATAAGAGTTTTTAAAACACTTATACTTTTAAAAATAAGAATATTTCTAGAAAAGGGCGCTTCGAGCTGCAGCTGCAGTCTATTTTCTCTCCATAGTTGATGCATCAAAGCAGCAGTTGCAGGAGCATGAGTAGTTTTTTATTGGAACAATAATCTCTGAACTCTTTCACAAAGGAGACCAACTGCTGAAAGTTGCTCCAAAATAAAGGTGTGGTCTTTTGATTGACAGGGAGAAAACAATAGCCTCACTGAATGTGTGCCAAAGACAACTGGCAAAGGTCAAAACCATTTTAGTGAAGGTGGGGCTTTGATGACTTTAGGCCTCATATTAGCTCAGGAGAAACCAAGAGGTCACATGGTGTCAGGAAGTGAAGGCGTAGGACAGAAAAATGCAGGAGACAAGTTAAATGGTTGTTAAAAATGTCATTTGTAACCTAAATTAAGTAAAAATTAAAATCAAAAATTGAATTTGCAATAAAAAAATCAGAGATTAGATTTTTCGGCTATATCGCCCAGGTCTACCTAAACATTTCATAAATACGCTTGAAAAGGACAAAAATCACAAACTACAGAAGAAACAAAAGATGCAAAGAAAGAACTGACAGCTAGATAGCTGTGGATAATCAACCTAAAACCTGTGTGAGAAACTGATAGAAGTTAACAGAACTTGACTAAAACCATAAAATATCTAAAACTATCAAACTGGAGAAGACAACCGTCACACATGGCCCGTCTTAAAGACAGTGAAGCAGCTCCAGTTTTTAGTGGTTCAGGAGAGCCCGTTGAGAAACAACCAACCAGAGACAGAAACCAGGACTAACAGTAGCCATAACCCCCCCAGAATGATTCAGTGAGGACCAAATGATAAAACATGAATATTTCAGGCGGTGTCGTATGTATTCTGCAACTATAAACCGCTTAACGGGAAAGCTGCTTCAATTGATTCTTTCTCCGTTCTAAGTTGACTCGCTCCTGCGAGCGGCTGTGACAGCAGTCTTATCTGATGGAGCCCCCGCTCACTGACCCTCCGTGACCACACACTCAGCGCTCCCCCAGGGCACAGCCTCGCTCAGTTCACCGCCGTGCACGAGTCAGTGTGCACCGAGTTTCAAACTGTCCCAAGTGTTGATCTCAAGCATGAAGTGTGAGGAACCACAGGAGTGAACTCTCCATGATTGCTCCGGTTAGGTTCATCACGTCATCAATAAACTTCATTTATAACATATTTGACAAAACCAATGAAAATAACTTCAAAGCAGACAAACGAGACTTTTCAAAATAAGATTTTAACCATTAAAACCTCTGGGTCAAGAGACCGTGCTAAAAGGTTACGTAGACAATGATTTTAGTTTTGTCCCCTCATAATTTGAAACAGGACCCATGTGGGGTCTCAAGGACCCCACATGGTGCCCTCAGGTTTTTTCTAAAAATAACACAACTCACTTGTGAGCTGCATCTAATATTACATTTTATTCTGTTACTGTTTTTTCTTTACTTACACTTGCATTTACATGCGTTTAAAATTGAAACGTCTTAAAAATCTGTTCATGAAACATGAATTTTAGATAAGTGTAGCTGACCTCTGATGTATACTCCAGTTCAAAGATCAGTAATTTAGTTAAAAATGCTGCAGGTTTGATCATTCGTTCAAAATGTGAGAAGATTTGTTTAAAAATGTGTGAGTTGATTTTTCTTAAACATTAAATTATTCATTAACATTGTACAATGTCGTAAAAATGGGACAAATTTTCCGATGAAATGTAAGAGATCATCTGAGAATTTAACAAATACTGAGATTAATAAAGTGCTGAATGTTGACATCTGTTTCCTAGCTTTTTATCATTGTTGATTATTATGGTGATAAATCAGTGTATTTACTGAATAAAAGACACATGAAAAAAAACGAAACATTTTTACTATTTCTTCATTTCAGTGATTTTTGTGTTGTTAAACTGGACCCTAAAAGCAAAAAGATATAAAGTAAAATGTTCTCAGAGCTACGAAATTATTTCCATTTTGCCATTCATGTCTGTAAAAAATGCTGCCAAATGTATTCTTACCCTGTAATAGTCGGTGCTGTAAATGTCTCTGGACATCCCAAAGTCTCCAATTTTCACCAGTAGGCCGTTCCCCACCAAGCAGTTCCTGGTCGCCAGATCACGGTGCACAAAGTGCTGGGACGCCAGGTAGATCATGCCGCTGGCGATCTGACTGCCGATGTGGAGCATCTGGGACAGGCCCAGCTCCCCGTTGGTCTGCAGAGACTCCCCGTCCACCAGGATCATGGCGTCTGGCCCGTGAGCTCTAGGGGACAAAAACTGTCAGGAGCTTTCAAATGTTTTAGGCATTAGAAGAGATCAGGATGGAGTGCTGCCTCGCTATATTCACTTTTCACGGCCTCGATTTTTCAAGGATCTTTTACTTCAATTCTGCATGGATTACTTCCCTTTTTATGTACAGCGCTCTGTGTTCTGCATTCTGATTGGCTGTTGATATTGTCAATCAATGTCCTCTGTGCCTTCTGTACAGAACCCTTATAAAACCCTTATCGGGATCAGATCTGTTTTCATTCTATAAAACTGGACTTATTTTTCTATGAAAGCTTGAAGTTTGAGAGTTTGAACGAGTGAGAAAAGTGGGAAATGTTCATGTCTTTCTGAATAAAAGTATAAAAAAAAATGCAGTGAGGAGATAGAAAGCCTAAACATCTGAATCCTACTTCTCAGATTTGGGCTATTGCTGCTTAGTTTTAGAGCATAACCCTGCAATAGACAAGGTGTGTTTCACGTCACTATTTTTAATTAAAATAACAAATTGTGTTTTCCAGCATTCCAAAATGAGCAGACTTCATGCATACTTTATGCAGACTTAATGCATATAAACCTGCAGACACTGCAAAATTAGAAATTATAAGTTTTGAAAAAAGAAAGACATGCAAGTTTTAAAACAAGCTAAGACCAGAAAATGTTGAAACCGTTCTAATATTTGAGCTACACACATGAGTAGAGACGTACACAGGATTTTTGAGGAGCAGGGGCTCGAAGTAGGAGAAGGGCAACAAAAACAAATTATGAATATAGAAATTAACAAAAATTTAAATATATATAAATTCTGGGTCTACTAGATTGATCAGAGGTTATATATAAATGGGGCAGCTATGGTACAGTGGTAGGGCGGTCGACTCCTGATCAGAAGATTGCAGGTTCATATCCCGCCTAGCCCATGTGTCGAAGTGTCCTTGGGCAAAACACTGACCCCCACATTGATTCTGGTGGAAAGTTGGCACCAGTGTTTATGTTATTTTACTTCCATTTTGTGAAAGGAATTTTCCGTCTTTGTGCGACATAATATTTTTAAAAACTAAAAAGTAACATTTTATATAAAGATGTTTTGTTTGGGTATTACAGTAAAGTTTTACAGTAAAATGAAATGGGGGGGGTTCATTCTTTGGTGTGTGTCTGAAGGTTTGATAATGTCATAGGCTGGACTCACCTGAGAAACTTATTGAGGTCCCCGTGCTTCATGTACTCAAACACCATGATGAGGGGGTCTCCATCCACACATACTCCATAGAACTTCACAATATGTTCATGCTGGAGGTTGGTCAGCAGCTCAGCCTCACGCTGGAAATCCTTCCTAGCTGCAATTGTGGGGTCCTTCAGAGTCTGAAAGGACACGTCGTGTTGGATTTGGGATTGAATCTCAGCATCCAGCAAAGCTTGATTTCAGGTCGGCTCGACTGGAAACTACACAAGTGGGGGCGTGTCTGTCTATTCTAACTGCTCGCCTTCTGCAACATCGGTGGGCGGGACATTCGTGGTGAACCGCAGAGCTTCTGCTATTTTTAGACAATGCCGTTGCTTAATATTGTGGAAAATTCAAGTCGGTCCCCATCCCAAAATAAAATAATGGGCAGCTTCCTCTTTGGATGTCTAATAGCAAACAGCTTTGTTTCACTCCCCCATAATACTAATTAAACATTTTGGAAACTCAGCGGTTCTCCGTGAAAGTCCCGCCCACTGACGTTGTGGGAGGTGAGTAGTTCAGTACGGACAGACACGCCCCCACCTGAGAGCAGATTCCAGCCGAGCCGACCTCAAATCCAGCTGGATCAAACTTCTCCCAAAAAATTTGTTTTATTATTTTTCACAAACACAATGAAGAAAATGTATGAGGAAAATAAGAAAAAGCAGAAAAAAAACAGAATTTCAGGAAAAATGTCAAATAGATAACAGTGACAAATTCTTATTTTTTGGTCTGCTTCGTGTAACTTTAGCCTGATTTTTTTTTTAGTACTTTGATTAAAAAACATGTTGATTAGTTTGTTGACAAATTTTATCCTTTTTTTTAAACATAAAATTACAAGTAAAACATTCATTCAATGTTGTAAAACAGTTTTTTAAACATGTTTGGGGTTTCCACGGTAAAATGAATCCCATTTTTCCAGATGGAATTTTCAATATAGAGAATTCAAATAGACAAAAACTGAGTTTTAGACTCTAAGTTCCAAAAGGTTAAAAATAATCATCTAAAACATGTACAATTTTGCTTGTTATTTAATATTATGATTATTTGCATATAATAAGTGGCTCTAACTAGAAAAAAAGGGATTAATCCTGATTAATTTTTTCCAGATTTGTGACTTATTCATACATTTTTTTCATCGATTCCCAGCCCTATCATTTATCCATTAATTATGTTCTATTAGTTGTACGCATTAAAGCATCAACTTTCACAAACCTAAAAAAACTGTTTTTACATCAAGACCCGGTTCTCTCACCTTCACAGCCACCAGCATCTTGTCCTTAGTAGGACTGAGGTTGTAACATTCGGCGAGAAAGACTTTCCCAAAGGCTCCCTCTCCAAGCTCTCTCTTCAGAACGATGTCCCTCTGTTTGATGTGCTGAACATCTGAAACACAAAGACAGGAAAACTCCTTCATGTCTTTCCCTCCTTCTGTAAACTGTCCCACAATGACAGCTGGCTGGACTCTTAAGGCAGCGAGAGTTGTTGAGCTGCAGGCGACCTTCAGTTTGTCATTCGGCAAACACTACTCTTCTGTAAAAACTCACATCAGTCTCAGATGTGACTGATGTGAAAAGGGTTCTTTGGCTCACTGCTAACAGACGGCACCAAAGATCTCAGATCAAATGTTACTCCCGTAGACGCTACATGATGGAGCTCTTCTGCAGCTTCCTGTGCATTTAAGAAGAATAACAAATGTACATAAAAGTCTAGTTTTTTCACAGCATTTAGCTTATGATAACTGACTCTGGTGGCATGAACTTCCTTTATTAATTTGCTATGAAAAGGCCTCCAATCCACAGAGAAGGTTTGTCAATAAAAATAAATGCTGGAGGCTTTTTCACTGGACTGCTGGTGATTGACGATGAAAAGTATTGTAACAAATGTGAAAAAGGAAGCATGAGGAGGACACTGAATCTGACTAAAGACTTAATCTAGTCAAATCCTTTCAAAAATATTAGAATATCACAGAAAACTTTAATAGAACATAGAATAATGCCCTGTTGTTTAATTGATTTAAAGTATTTATACGTTTTTTTAAAATATAAATAAATTGGGGTTCCATTCATAAAACAGGATTCTAGAAAATTAGAAAACTATGGAGAAATCCTCATTTACATCTCAGTTTTTTGCGAAAAGATAAAGACAGAGGTCATGGCCACATTAAATGAATTTTAAAAAGTATTTAAAAATGATAAATCCACACATTTCTTAAGCTGTCCTTGAGCAAACAGATAAGAGCTGAAGGCCTCTTGTGTTGGTGATTTGTTCAGCTTCAATCCTTCAAAAGAAAGGTCTGGCTCCAGGTCCTGCTGGAAGATTAAATCTACATCTCCATCCAGATTCTTAGCAGAAGGAAACGTGAAGTCTTCTAGAACATTCTGCTAGCCTGTTGCAGTGATTTTGGATTGAAGAAAGCAGAGTTTAACCAGCACCAGCGCTGGATATTACACCCCAAATCTTGACCGACAATAGAGATTTCCCTATGGACCACACCAGTATTCTTCACAACTGGGGGTGTTCCTCATCTGCAACTGATTATCTGGATCAGGTGTCCGTCCATCCATCCATCCATCCATCCATCCATCCATCCATCCATCCATCCATCCATCCATCCATCCATCCATCCATCCATCCATCCATCTATCCATCTATCCATCTATCCATCCATTCATCTTCTTTCACTCATCTGGGACCGAGTCGTGGGGGCAGCAGTGTAAGCTACGATGGCCAGACTTCCCTCTCCCTGACCACTTCCTCCAGTTCCTCTGGGGGAACCCCGAGGTGTTTCCAGGCCAGCCCAGAGAGATGGTCGCTCCAGCGAGTCCTAGGTCTTCCTCGGGGCGTCTGCCCAGTGAGACATACCCAAAACACCGCCAAGGGGAGGTGTCCAGGAGGCATCCAGACCATAACTGGTCCATTCGATATGGAGGAGTGTTTCACCATAAAGGAGCTTCAACGGCAAGTTGGTTGGAAAACATACAGGACACCGGCCCTCGAGGCCTGAATTTGGACACCACTGGACTCTGATTTCCAAATGAAAGTTACACTTCACCTGAACTTGAACCACTGGTCTACAGTCCAGTCCTTCTTCTTCTTAGCCCAGCTGAGACGTTACCTCCTTTGGTCCAGGTTTAAAAGTGGTTTGATCTGAAGAACCTGACAGTTGAAGCCCATCTCCTGTCTGAATGTGGCGGTTTTTGACGCTGCTACTCCACCTCATTCCACTCTTCTCTGTCCTTTTGAGAATCCGTTGAAGCCCACACTCATCTCTTTTGCTGCTGCATCCTCTCCTGCCACATTTTGTCCTTCCATTATTCTTTCTGTTGATCTGATTGGACACAGCGCTCGGAACAGCTAGCCTCCTTAGAAATGAAATCTAGTAGCTTACCCAAACTATGGAGGGGATCAATGATGGTCTTCTGGTTAGTTGTCAATTCTGAAGTCTTCCTCATATTGAACCAAACTTAAACAATTGAACCAAACTGAACTAATTTAAGGCCATATGGGGAACTTGTGCTTTGACTTTAGCAGAGGATTAGTTAGTGAAGCTAAATTTAAAACATTTATATTCTGCAAAATTTGGTCAGATTTCTCCAAAGAATTCTTATTTTCTGAAATCCTGTGAACATTTCCTCTTTCTGCTTGGGCTGTGAAAGCTGAGGTTATGATCATCAGGTTTGAGTGCAGGTCCAGCTGCTTACAGGTGGTTGGTTTGTTGCAGTTGTGTCCGTGTTTGAAGTACTGCGGGTTTTCTATAACCGGGATTCTGCTCATTCCGATCGCCACAGCATCTGAACCGAGGTCCACCATGCAGGGGCTGACGATCCCATGATTGACGTGATGGAGGGGGCTGGCAGAGTCTTCCCCACTCATCCCAGCTGCTGGACCTACAGACACACAGTATACTGTCACAGACTCCACACAAGCACATAGACTTCAGTTTAAGCCGTTTTTATCCCCCAAACAAAGTTTGTTGAATTTCCTTTGTTTGTTTTCTTCCCTTTGGTTTGTAAAAAGTCCATCTGCATTCACACTAAAGTGAACCGCACCAGAGTTAATCTGCAAGTGACCAAACACCGTCATCTCAAGAGAACCAGAGTTCTATAATTTGCTCCAAACAGGTTGAATTTCAAAACATTTCCATCCTGTAGTGCACCCCGTCGCTGACTGGAACAGAGGCCCTATGAGATTGAACAGAACACAGTCTCATATTCAGCTTAAAGCAAACTGCTGTCCTGACCTCAGCCTGGACTAATCTAAGATAATGACTCATTCCATATCTACATTTTCTGAAACTGCCTCCCCTGAGCCAAACGAGATGCCTTTTCGTCCCCACGCTGAACGCATGGGGAGCTGCACACACCCCACTGTGGAGCATCAGTCAGGATAAGATCTTAATGTGGTGCTGGAGCACATCGTCTCTGCTGCTGGAGAACGACAACAACCACAACACTGTTGTGAGTCTGTAACAGACCAACACAATCAATGTTATACATTTACGTTTTTATGAAAAAACTCAGATCTTCGCTGGTCAGCAGAGTTTATTAGATGAACTCAGTTACTTTGACAAATACGGGATGCAACAACAAGGATGTTGAGGAACAAGGTGTCTCACCTTTCATGCTGAACTTTGATCGTCTTCGATACTTGATGAGGAGAAAGAAGACTGTCAGCATCACACAGGCAAACCCTGCCACTCCGACAGCCACAGACACCTGCAGGTCAGAGACACACTCAGGATTGGAGAACATGATAACCTCTCCTTTGAGAGGGCTTTGATCTGATGCCGTCATAAAGTTAGTTTGTTCACTTCGCTGCACCGTCACTGGAACAGCAAATATATCATTTTGGGAGACTCCCTTGTGTGTAAACTTCTATTTTGTGGATTAATTAAATTCAATATGTGGTGAGTAGGACACGCCCACTAATCATGAAGCAGTAGGTCAGACCTGCTGATTGGGGGATGGCGCTTTAAAAGCCCGTCCCATTCGCTTCCTGGTATGAGCTTTTTCGGCCACCTACAGCTACCAGGAAGTGGGAGGCCGTGACACGGGCAGTAAGCCGGGCTCCGTAGCGCGCAGATTCAAATATGGGCTGGAAACTCATTAGATGACTTTCCAGTTCCTTGGTACGGTGCCTCGCAGTGCGGCTACAGAACAGCGCCTGCAGGCTTGACGTGGACTTTTGCCTCGGCAGTGCGGCTGCAGAACAGCGTCTGCAGGGTGACGTGAGCTGTCACCCAAACCCACTTCCTCTCAGTGACCGGTATGTCTCGAGCCGTGATCCCCCTGCTTCTACTGAAGGTCCTGCATTTTAAAATGTTCTTTTTCCCCAGAAACTGTCTCTGGTTCCGCACGTGGCTTCCCTCCCCGCAATAGGGAGTTGCGTGCTGCTGCTTTGCCACTTTGTCTTTTAACTTTGTTTCGGATCGGGTCTCCCCTTTCCATCGCTACATCGGGACGGCGTGGACGGAGGGACGGACCCCTGCAGCGACGGTGGAGGCGTGTGTGCAGCGCCGTGTGTGCAGCGGCGTCGGCTGGACTGTGAATCTCCTAACACCTGTCGCTCGCCGTCGGGCTGTGTACCTGGCGCCCCGACGTGCACTCATCTTTTAATTGTTTTTTTTTAATTGTGAAGATTTTTATTGTTTTGTTCCTTCTGTTCCAGGAGGTTGGAGCTCAGGGTGGACGGCTACTTTGGTGACGGGTTCCTGTGTGCTGTGATTCTTCAATTACGAGTGCAGTGCATCACACTTTTGGTGTTTGTTTTGTTTGGTTTGTTGTAGTTCGAGCCACCTTGGTAAGCTCCTCCTCCTGAACATTTTAACTGTTTAAATTAAAAAGCATATTTTTTATACTGCTTTTTAATTGGAATATAATTAAATTATATTTTAAACCAGACCACCGCCTCTGCCTTGTTCAAAGTACGACCTACACGGCTTTTCTCTTTTTTTCCTGGGGCATTGCACCCCCAGGTGGCGTTGTTGACAACCCCCATAACACGTGTCGCCACAAAGTGGCGTTGTCGGCAGGATCTTTAACATTTAGGGCAGAGGCTGTGTTGTTTTTAATTTTTTTTTTTAGCCATTTGATGTTTTAACATTGTTTTTATGTTTGTGGTTTTTTTTAAAAGGCAAAGCAGCAGCACAAACTTTTTTTTCTGAGTCCTCAGGGTCTGCAATACTACTTCGGTTCATAAACATGGAGGAAGAACTCAGAGAGCTGAAGAGTCTCGTTGCCCAGCTTAAGGCTGATAATGAGAGGCTGCGTCAGGAACGGGTTCCAACTCAACCAGAACCTGTGGCAGGCCCAAGTACCGAGGTGACCTCTGATTCTCCTCCTATGGCTTCAGGACCAGTGACCGAGAGACTCATTTTGTTCCCAGGATCGTAGATGCCCCATGTTTAGTGGGATGTCCAACCTCTCTCTTGAAGAGTGGCTGGAAGAGGTACAAGCCTGTAGTAGGGCCAGACACTTGTCTGGTCTGAACAGGCCTTTTTTATGTTCGATCACCTGGAAGGGAAGCGCGTGCAGAGATAAGGTTCCGGCCTAATGCCGAAAAATGTGACCCTATAAAAATAACCTCTGTGTTGAGAGAGCTGTATGGGTGCTCGCAATCTTATGTTTCATTGCAGGAGCCTTTTTCTCTAGGAAACAGCAGGATGGGAGAGCGTGCTTGAGTTTTCCTTGGCGCTGATGAGTTTGATGGAAAGGGTGAAACAGCAGTCACCATGCAGGATGATAAATGCAGAAGCTCTGTTGAGGGACCAGTTCACCGAACACGTGTTGGACAGCTTGCTGCGCCGTGAGTTAAAAAAATGGGTTCGGGGCCACCCAGATTCCACCTTATTAGAAGTCAGGAGGGAGCCATGAGATGGAACAGGAAGGTCTGCAGGGGGCACTAGAAGCCAGAGCACCTCAGTTCCTTCGATTTTTGGTACACAGTATGGATGCAGGGTGGCTCTCAGCAGATCACACACGGCCGCCCAACATCTGAAATTGGTGAGTTAAAAGAACTGATTCGAGCCCAGCAAGAGCAGTTAAATGAACTCACCAAGAATGTTGGTCTTTGCAGAGATCTTGCCAGCAGAACCGTGAACCGCGCAACCGGCAAATGGTTTGTAGGCGCTGTGGCAGCCTGCCATTTTGCGAGAGAGAATGTGACGGCGTTAGAACTTCCCAACCCTCATCCCAGTCAAGGTAAGGCTAAACCCCGCCTTCGGGAAAAACTACGCCCACCGAAAAACCGCCAGAGCCAAAGTTTAGGTGGGCAATGATGGGCTCACAGCAGATGTCGGGTGATGATTATGAATGCCGGACGGTTAATTTCAAAGGTCCCTACTTAAGTGTTAGACATGGGGGTGTTCAGGTAAAATGTTTGGTAGATACTGGATCAATGGTATCAACAATTACACAAAGTTTTTTTCAAAAAACACTTTGAGCCTTTGAACAAAGAACGCCTCCACCATTGTACTGGCTGCAACTCAAAGCAGCAAACGGGTTGTCCATCCCCTACATGGGTATTGGAATTGATATTCAGCTTTGGGAAATGATGCAGAAATGTGGGGTGTTGGTCGTTAAAGACCCGCCCAGTGCCATCGTCTCGCAGGCCCCTGGTTTTTAGGGATGAATGTGCTCCAGAAGTGTTGCCACGAACTGTTTGGCCAGCATGGGATGGCCATGTTCGAGCAGTCTATGGTTTCAGGGGTTCCAGAGTCTCTGGTCCAAGCATTGCAACAGTGTCATCATGCCATCACGCAAGAATCCCAGGCACTACCAGGACGGGTCAAGTCAGGGGAAAGAAGGGGTGCCGCATACCAGGGGGGACCATGAAATTTGTGGGTGCGACGTGCTCAGAGCGGTATTCTGATCGCACAGTGCTGTTGATCCCTCGGACTGTAAACTACCTGCTGGACTCCTGGCTTCCCCCTCCTTAGTGGAGGTGGTTCGAGGCACAGTTTATATCCCCATCGTTAACGTTGGCTCCACTGATGTGTCTTTAAATTCTCGCACTTTCTAGCACCCTGGACACAGTTCATGTTGTTAGCCTCCCAGCTGGGGTCAGCGAGGTGGTTACTGTGGGGGCACAGGTCGCCTTGCCAACGGTACCATCTCAGATAGGGGACGTTGACTTGTCCATGCTGTCGGCTGAGGATCAAGATGAGGTTAAGTCTCTCTTGAACAGATACAGTTCCGTCTTCTCTGCCCACGATGGAGATCTGGGGTGCACAAACCTCATTTCACACGACATCCCCCTCCTTGATGATACACCAGTCCGGCAGAGGTACAGACGAATCCCACCCTCAGAATATGAGGTGGTAAAGGAACACATCAACCAGTTGTTAAAAACACAGATCATCCGGAGAGCAGCATAGCCGTATTCCTCGCCACTTGTACTGGTGAAGAAAAAGGATGGCAGCCTTCGGATGTGTGTGATTACCGTCCTTTAAACGCTAAGACCCGGAAAGATGCGTTCCCTCTGCCGCGTATTGAGGAGACGTTAGACTCACTGACTGGTGCCCGTTGGTTTTCAACACTGGATCTGGCCAGTGGTTACAATCAAGTGCCAGTAACGGAGGCTGACCGCCCAAAGACTGCGTTTTGTACTCCCTTCGGGCTATTTGAGTGGAATCGGATGCCCTTTGGGCTTTGCAATGCCCCTAGCACGTTCCAACGTCTGATGCAGAGACTTTTTGGTGACCAACAGGGTCAGACACTGCTCCTATATCTGGATGATATAGTGGTCTTTTCATCAACCATCCCCCAGCATTTAGAACGGCTGGAGGTGGTTCTGGACGGCTGCAGCTGGAGGCCTTAAGGTGAAACTGTCAAATGCTCTTTCCTCCAACGGCAGGTACAATATTTGGGTCATGTCATCTCTGACCAGGGCGTGTCCACTGACCCTGCGAAGTTGGACGCCGTGGCTCGATGGCCACGTCCCTCCACTGCTACTGAGCTGCGCTCATTTTTGGATTTGCCAGCTATTATAGGCGGTTTGTGGAGGTTTCGCCAAGCTTGCAGCGCCGCTCCACAGGTTGGCAGCAGAGTGGGGTGCGAAGAAGCAAAGCAGAAGCCCCCGGGCTAGCCCTGGCGAGTGACGGAAGAATGTCAACAGGCGTTTGACACATTGAAGGTTAAGTTGACTACGGCTCCAGTGTTGGCATATGCAGATTTCTCTCTTCCCTTCATACTGGAGGTGGATGCCAGTTATGCAGGTCTGGGGGCAGTGCTCTCCCAGGAAAGGGAGGGGAAGTGCGACCAATAGCATATGCAAGCAGGGGGTGAGGCCCACAGAACGAAATATGTCCAACTATAGCTCCATGAAATTGGAGTTTCTGCCCTTAAGTGGGCCATGACAGAGAAGTTCCGGGACTATCTGCTGGGCCAGAAGTGTGTCGTCTATACTGATAACAACCCCCTTAGTCACTTGTCCACCGCCAAGCTTGGGCCACAGAGCAGCGTTGGGCAGCTCAACTGGCTGCTTTCGACTTTGACATAAAGTACAGGCCGGGTCGTAATAACAAAAATGCAGACGCGTTGTCGCGTCAACACTCTTGGAACAGTGTTGATGTGGATCTGGTGGTTCCAGGTACCTCTGTTCCGCCGGTTCTACGGCAAGCGCTGGGGCCACTGTCTGTCGAAGCGGCTCATGCTCCAGTTGCGGCTTTGTTGAGAGAACCCCTATAGAGCTCGGTCAGTTCCAGCAAACAGATCCAACAATTGGGGTTTTTCTGGACTTTTGGAGACGCCAGAGATGTCCAGATGCAGGGAGCGGAAGCAGTTGTCCCCCTCTGTGTTGACTCTGCTGAAACAGTGGATCGGCTCTATGACATCGATGGGGTTTTGTACCGCCAGGTGAGGCGCCCAGACGGGGCTGAACCAGTTATGCAGCTGGTTCTGCCAAGCTCCCTCAGGAATGATGTCCTAACCCAAGTTCATCAAGAACATGGCCATCAGGGAATGAGAGGACCTTGTCCTTATTAAGATCACGCTGTTATTTGCCAGGCATGGCATCAGCGGTCACCCAGTGGTGCCAGACATGTGAGAGATGTCAAATGGGAAAAGATGCCCCCCAGCCTGCTCTCAGTCTAATGGGCATTTGATGGCATCACGGCCTAATGAAATTCTGGCCATTGACTACACACTTTTGGAACCTGCAAGGAATGGAGTTGAGAACGTTTTAGTTATGACTGACGTTTTCAGCAAATACACCATTGCAGTTCCAACACGGGATCAGTGTGCTTCCACCGTTGCCAATGTTCTGGTGCAGGAATGGTTTCAAAGTTTGGTGTCCCAGCCCGCCTCCACTCTGACCAAGGGTCGTAGCTTTGAGAGCTCGCTCATCGCTCAACTGTGTAGCCTTTATGGGATACAAAAGTCTCGCACAACCCCCTACCACCCTGCTGGTAATGGCCAGGTAGAGCGCTTTAACAGGACACTGCACAATCTACTGCGGACTCTGCCGGTGTCTAGGAAAAGGATTGGCATGCATGTCTGCCCCAGGTGTTGTATTATTATAATACAACCCCACATCAGTCCCGGGTGAGTCTCCTTTTTTCCTAATGTTTGGCCAGGAGCCACGGCTTCCCATTGACTTTCTTCTAGGAAGGGTAGATGGCCATGGGTTGGTGGGGGGTCATGAGTGGATCCAAGAACATCAGGCTCGGCTGCAGGTTGCTCATAAGGGAGCCCAGGAGCGCCTGAAAGCTTCGGCATCATGAAGGAAGCATAACCAAGCGACCAGAAAGCCAGAAAGACTCTCCACTGATAGAAGGTCAGCAAGTTTTGGTCAGAAACTTGGGGGTCAGGGACGCCACAAAATTCAGGATTTGTGGAGTTCTGTGATCCACAAAGTCCTGAGAGCACCAGGTGCCGGTGGGTCGGTGTACACGATTGCTCCAGTGAACGATTTGGCTCGCTCTAACAACAAGTTCACCGCTCATTGCTTAAGGCATGGTTGGGTGAGCCTCTTGTGAGGCTGCTTGTCCTAGCGAGCCTTTAACTTCTGCTCTGTCTCGTTCAGGTGGGGACTTGGACAATGACATTGACTTGGTTATCCTGAGAGAGCCTCATCAAGCAGCTCCTGTTGAATCACCCGTTTTCCCAGCGGTGGGGGTCTCTGGGATTCCCCGGCCGGCATCGTCTTCGTTGCCAGACATGATTGTGGAGGTGTCTAGAACTGCCCCTCAGAGTAGCTCTCCTAATCAGCCAGTGCCACCCGTTGCATCACCCAGCTGTCCAGCTGCACCAGAACCAGTGGTTCGCAGGTCAAACCGGTCCACTGCAGGTCAGCATCAGAATCCTCATCACCTTCCAAGGTCTGCAACTGAACCTGTGCTGGAAAGTGAAGGTACCAACAACTATTTTCTAATTTGGTTACGGCCCTGTTTAGACCCTGGGACTAGTTAGGTCATCGGGACGATGATGGAAAAAAACCGGGGTAGATTGTGGTGAGTAGGACACGCCCACTAATCATGAAGCAGTAGGTCAGACCTGCTGATTGGGGGATGGCGCTTTAAAAGCCCGTCCCATTCGCTTCCTGGTATGAGCTTTTTCGGCCACCGTACAGCTACCAGGAAGTGGGAAGGCCGTGACACGGGCAGGTAAGCCGGGCTCCGTAGCGCGCAGATTCAAATATGGGCTGGAAACTCATTAGATGACTTTCCAGTTCCTTGGTACGGTGCCTCGGCAGTGCGGCTACAGAACAGCGCCTGCAGGCTTGACGTGGACTTTTGCCTCGGCAGTGCGGCTGCAGAACAGCGTCTGCAGGGTGACGTGAGCTGTCACCCAAACCCACTTCCTCTCAGTGACCGGTATGTCTCGAGCCGTGATCCCCCTGCTTTCTACTGAAGGTCCTGCATTTTAAAATGTTCTTTTTTCCCCAGAAACTGTCTCTGGTTCCGCACGTGGCTTCCTCCCCGCAATAGGGAGTTGCGTGCTGCTGCTTGCCACTTTGTCTTTTAACTTTGTTTCGGATCGGGTCTCCCCTTTCCATCGCTACATCGGGACGGCGTGGACGGAGGGACGGACCCCTGCAGCGACGGTGGAGGCGTGTGTGCAGCGCCGTGTGTGCAGCGGCGTCGGCTGGACTGTGAATCTCCTAACACCTGTCGCTCGCCGTCGGGCTGTGTACCTGGCGCCCCGACGTGCACTCATCTTTTAATTGTTTTTTTTTAATTGTGAAGATTTTTATTGTTTTGTTCCTTCTGTTCCAGGAGGTTGGAGCTCAGGGTGGACGGCTACTTTGGTGACGGGTTCCTGTGTGCTGTGATTCTTCAATTACGAGTGCAGTGCATCACACTTTTGGGTGTTTGTTTTGGTTTGGTTTTGTTGTAGTTCGAGCCACCTTGGTAAGCTCCTCCTCCTGAACATTTTAACTGGTTTAAATTAAAAGCATATTTTTATACTGCTTTTAATTGGAATATAATAAATTATATTTTAAACCAGACCACCGCCTCTGCCTTGTTCAAAGTACGACCTACACGGCTTTTCTCTTTTTTTCCTGGGGCATTGCACCCCCAGGTGGCGTTGTTGACAACCCCCATAACACGTGTCGCCACAAATAAAAGCAAAAGGAAAAGCTGCAGACGGACTAAAATATAAACACGACTGAATTTAAATCAAAAGCACATTTGAAGGAACCATTTCTTTCCACATCAGTGAGTCTCTTCAAGGATTTAACCACCACAGAACCTTCTAAAGCAGTCTACTCAGGTTCTGAACCAGTGGTTCTGACAGTCTACTGGTGTACTGCATTGAACGAAATACCAAATTGACAATGCTAAAGCATTAAAAACAATGCTGGGAACTGCTGTTGCACTTGAGCCACTCACCCTGAAAGGATCTTCTTTGGGTTCTTGGCTCTCAGGAACTGGACCACCTGGAGAACCAGGAGATGTAACTGGAAAACACAAGAGTTTATCATTAAACACCCTGATGTGAAAGAGACCCCCATAAACAATCATTCACACCTTTTCGGTTCTAAAATGAGATCATGAAGGAAAAACAGCCTCATAATTCAGCCTTTTTAAATGTTGATAAAGAGAGGAAAACGTAATGTTGTGAGGACTATAAAATTCTGAGCATTGTTGTTGGTCAAAAAAAGGTAAAAAAAAAAGGTTGTTGGTAAAAAAAGGGCATCGTCAGGAGATGGCAAAGTGGTTTTGTGCGTAAAACAGATGAATGAGTTGAGAGTTGCTCAGTATCTATGATATGAAATAAATGAAATCTTCAGTCCAGTTAGAAGTTGACCAATTCTTTCTAGAAAGGAAAGTTAAAATATATTGGACTAGCAAGATCTATGAAGGTAGATATGTTCCAATACACACAAGCCTCAATCACACACACATGTAAAAGTACATGTGAAGTTGCTGGAAAAGGAGAACCTGTGATAAAAATGTGTACTTGTTGAATATAATCTGGGAACTTATCTTAACTTGTGTGTAAAAATGTCCTAATGTGAAGAAAAAACACACACTTAAGATTTAGGAAGCCCTAATGTGAGGTTCCCAGCCAGCAAGACCAACTGGGCCCCATAAGGTTTAAAAGTGGGCAGAAAATTTGGGCCCCACATGGGTTTGTCTGCAGTTTTTGTAGTAGCCCCAGCTGTGTTTGCCCATGTTGGTTTAAGTGGGCATTCTGTGGGTTGGCTCACTACAGTGGTCAGCCTCGCGGTGGACGGCAAAGCTTACTAGCTTGATACAACGTAGCTTGCGAACTCGTTACCGTAGAGATCGCTACAGTGGAGCTTGTTTGCTCGATATAGCGGAGCTCGCTACTGTGAAGCTTGCTAGCTCAATATAGCAGAGTTTGCTAACTCAATACTGTGAAGAGCGCTACTGCGGAGCTCGCAAGCTCATTAGAGCAGAGCTCAATGCAGTGTAGCTTGCTAGCTTGATACCGCGGAGTTCGCTTGCTCGATATAGTGGAGCTTGCTAGCTTGATAAAACGGTAATTGCTAGCTCGCTACAGCAGAGCTCGCTACCATGCTACACCGTCCACCAGGAGGCTGGCTAGCGTAGCCTGGCTAGCGAGCCAGCCCACAAAGTGCCCACCTAAGCTAATGTGAGCAAACACAGGTGGGGCCACCAAATAAACTACGGACAAACCCAATCAGGGCCCACATTGTCGGTCCACTTTTAAACCAAATGGGGCCCACTTGGCCTTGTTGGCTGGGTTGCAGGGTGAAAAAACTTGTGTTGTGTGTGACTTGTGACTGTGTTGACAAAATCTTTACTAGTTGGCTCAATTTTCTTACATAGAAGAGTTTTACACAAACGCTTTGGGAGTCTCGCATTTCTGACTTTTGTCACAACCCCTGCAAAATATTTGAGCCAAAACTTACTTTCGTCAAAGTGCGGGGAGGAGGGGTAAAGGCAGGAAATTTCCTCGGAAATTAACCAATCAGAGGACAGGAGATTAAGACGACGCTGTTTCTTTCTGAACAGCCTCTCAGCAGTGGCGCACCACGTTAGGATAAGTCTCTTCAAAGTACTATTACGACACTTCCCTTGTGTTTTTCAGTAGTAAATATAATCTTACAACTATACATGGGAGTGTTCATCCCGTTTATAGACCAGCTATGGTCGAACTCAACACGCACATCAGTGGGGGGTTGATGTAAGATTTTTTTCAACATATTCTTACAAGTTGTTTTTTTCCCCGCAACTTCAGATTAAATCTTGTGTGTGTTTTTTCTTCACATTACAAGGTTTTTACTCACAAGTTAAGACTTTTATCAGGCAAGTTCCCTCAATATAAGAACACATTGTTCTCCTTTTTCCTGCAACTTCACATTCAGTTTTACATGCACATTTAAAAGCAGGAAGGTTGTGTGTATTGGCACATATTTCCCTTCATAAGATCAGACTTTGTGTAGGACTTGTGTGAAATTTCTTTACCTCAAATTCCCAGATGAGCAACTCATCTGAAGTAGGTTACAGCAGACAGGTTCGCGTTCAGTGCACTGTGACAAACCTCCATCATTTATTTATGTTTCATTTCTTCCTACAGCACGCAGACGGCGTGGGGGAAGAGCAAATTTCCCCTATTGCCATCTTTCATACACTATTTATGTTTTTTTTTTTTTTTCTCATATGAAAGCACGTCAGCTACAATATCCATGTGAAAAAGCCCTTACAGAAAGGAGGATCCGTGGGGGGGTCTGTGGGAAAAACAGAAGAGAAAAAATAGGAAAAATGAAATCTATGAACATCAAACATGAGTTTGCATTTTACAACTTTTTTTCAGAAGATTAGAAATTCAGTGTTTAAAAAAATATATTTAGCGAAATTCTGAGAAAAATAAAATGCTAGTTTGTAACTTTAAAGCTATACTGACCCAGAACTGGTTTGAATTTTTTTTTTACTTTTTTTAAAGAATTGTTGTAAAAACATTAACATCCAGGAAGACTAACCATAGTTTTTGAAGATATCTGCACATCTTCAAGAATTATTTCAGACAACAAGCTCTGACCTTGCTCCCTCACCTCAAATCTGTAAATTTTAATACCTAAAAACGCAACAAGAAATGATTCCTTAAAACTGGGAGTTCTCCAGATCGAATTGGATTCATGTATGCTAAAATATGCAACACTTTTTAAATTTGATTTGTTTCTGCTACAAGGTTTTCTCAAAGGAAAACAAATTGTTTTCATGTTTGACTTATAAAGGAGCAGACAACAAGCGCAGAGGCGGGAGTTCAAACTCAACCTCAAGCTCACCTTCCATGAAGAAGCCGTACACGGACCTGTTGGCCACTCCCAGCTTGTTGGTTGCTATCAAAGTGTAGATGCCATTATTGTGGTGAGTTGGGTTTTTAAAAGTGAGACATCCCTCTATGTAATCCTGGTAAATGTCCATGTCGGTGCGCACATACTCTGTGTGGTAAATTTCCTGAAGGGCAAAGAAACAAAGAAATGAACAAACAGTCTCTTCATTACGTTTTTCAAGATTTCCCATCACGCTTTTTGAAATGTTGGACTAAGTCACAACTAAATCTTCAAATTCCATCCAAAAAACTCAAGAATAACAAATATTTTTTGTTCTTTAGAGTTTAAAAAGATTTGTATCGGTTTAGCGTTGAATCAGTGATGAACAGAGGAGCAGTGGGACTTGATTCTAGTTGGAGATGGTTTTGAGTATCAGAACCCTCAAATGGGCAGCTGTGGCAAAGAGTTGTTTCAAGTTGGGTTTGCTGCACACTCACAGCAAGCCTGCATGGAAAAATGCCATCTCCTCTGCATCTTTCTGAATTTAGGCACAGGCCGAGACAAACCAATTTTTACATTTTCTGCACAGATGATCATGTTGACGAGTTTAATCGATTTTTTAACCAATTCATGAAGAATTGTTATATCATTAATTACGCAATAGTATATCAAAATAAAAATATCACCTGGTTATTGTGGAACCATTTTAGAGTTGGGTGGGGGAAACCTCGAACAGTGAACTCTATGCAAGTGTCATGGAGACGCGTCGGCTTCATTAGGTTCACAATAGAAGGTGGAACTGAGGAGAAGAGAGATTTGGTTTATCACAAACAAATCTATAAGGTTCAAAATGTTTACAGAACCATCCCAGAGTTTCCTCTGGCAGCTTAAGCTTACTGATGCTGGACAGATGCTTGTGAAAGGTTAATATTTACTTAATAATATGTTGCTTTGCCTGATTTCTCCTGTTCATTTTGTCGGTGTTTACTTCAGGTCTGTCATAGTAAAGAACGTCACAGGAAAGTCTATGTTCCTAGACTGTTCCCTGTTTTAAAAACAAATGACTCACTCGGATTAATCAGAATAAATATTTTCCTATTTTGATGACATCAATCTAATAGATTCAGACAGAAAACAAACATTTTTCGAATATTGGCTTTAAAGAGTCCAAAATATTTGGACAGAAGTCAGCAATATTACAAGGAGATTCAAATGATTTCTAACAACACCTTTAAAGCCATTACTTCTCTTTTTATCTCATATTTTCCAGGCATCTTGGTCCACTTCTGTTTTCAGTTCTCTCTAAAGAACTCTTTATAAACATATCCATCACTAAAGCTCCTCCGCCTGGTTGGACATGACCACAAAACCTATGAGCATCAAGGAAGATCTGATCAGACGACACATTCTCACTCCCAACTCGTCCTACAGTAAATGGACATATGGTTCGGGCCTCCTCCATGTCACTTTTGGATGTTTTGGGTGTCCCCGACTCGCCTTTTTTTTAACGTGTTGGCCATTCCCATTAAAGCACAAGTCCCCAACCCTTGGGATGTGGTACTCGAAGCAGTACTGGATGCAGTCCTGGACACGGTACCATACCCAGGCACGATACTAAGGTTGGAGAGCCCTGATAAGCGTCTGTGGCCCGGTACCAAGCGGCCCTTGGACCAGTATCGGTTCACAGAGCTCATCACAACACGGGAAAAAAATGATGAATTGGAGCCACTCAAAACGTCAAAAAGTCATCGCATGGGGTACCCTAACCAAACGTCCATATATGACGAGTTGGGAGTTAGAATGCATTTGATCAGAACCCCAAACCATGTCAGCTGACTAGTCCATAAAGACTTTGGTCTTTAGAGTAGTGAAGACTTCTCCACAGAAAAGCTTGGTGTCAGGATGCGTCTTAGTACACTCATTTGGTGGAGCTGGGGCCTGATTTACACCTAGTTGTGAACAAGTACACATGAACATGGATTTTGTGAATGTGGGTCTTGTGTTGAACAACTTACAAAAAACAGTTAGCTGAATTGTAGCGTTGCTCATGCCCACTTCATTGGTGGCGGTGCAGTTCAGCTTGAAGTTGTTGTCTTCTCTGCTTATGTTGACCAGTTCGATGATGATGGATTGGATCCCATTTTTGTAGACTTTGTCCTGGAAGCACAAGTGGATCTTTTGTGGTTGACTCCTCTTCAAAGTGAAGAATTGTATTTTCGACAATTAGTTTTAGCAAACACATTTTAAAATATCTGCAGACATCAGCAAACATTGAATATTGTGTGTTCCTACAATACCAAAGACTACAAATGGAACCCAGTGCCTCTCTGCTTGACACTCAGCATTAAGGGGTTGGAGTAGAGGATTAAACCACCAAATGGTTTCAGGGCGCGGCTGTGTCTGCGGCTCACCCACCCTTAACCCTTTAGTACTATTGCCGGGTGATTTTCACCCGAGCAAAAGGATTTGCATGATTACCAATATAATGCATTTTTCTGAGTGTTATGGTTCTCTGGATGGGTGGACCAGAGACCAAGTCTCCAGTATTATTATATTTTTAAGGAGTTTTTTTGTTGTCAAATTCCTAATTTTTCTGTCATTTTCAAGCATGTTTTTAAGATCTTCCTATGCTTATATTTTCCATTTTCGTACACAAACCACAGCTGAAATTAAAAGAAAACTACTCTAATCTACCATGTGTTGTCATATTTTGATTTATTTTTTATGACAAATACTTTTCATTGTGTAAATTATATCAGATAAAAATTACCTGGCAAAAGTAATGGTGGAACTTATTATAGATGTAAGTGTTTTTTGGACACTGTGACAAAAAAAAGTCAGACTAGGAAAACAATCCTGCTTTAGCGTGGATCGATATGGATAACCTACGGTGTGTCTTCATCCAATGAATCAATTAAATAAAGCATCTACCGCACCTCTCAGTAAATAAAACTTGATCGCTTTTTCTACTACAAATTGCGACTGTTGCTAGCAGAAGCCTAAATTATTCACGAAGGAATTTCCAGCAGTGTGCCAGTATCAGGTGTGGGGCTCATCTGGCTCTGAATGAAGCTGAGTTTGTTGTACCTCTTGCCTATTGATGGAGCGTAAATCAATGACAGGCCAGTCCATTTTAGGCAGCGGGGACCCAGAGCCATTACAGGTCGCAGTCACCTGAGCTCCTTCATCCACTGTTATGTTGCTGCTGCTGACTCTGACCACTGGCAGCTCTGAAACAGAGAAAAAGATTTCAATGCTTCAGAGATGGTCAACACATTGAGGACGGCCTCAGTTCACAGAGAAGAGGAGATTCTTGAGGAGCTTTGAGGAGAGGAAATGGAAGAGATTACTTGTGTCCTGAAGTTAACTATCTTTACACATGAGCATCACAATCATCTAACAGCAAAAATGTGTCTTTTTTCAAAATGCCTTTATTTAATACTAATATTACAAGGCAATTGTGAATAAATAATTGCTAGCAGTCACACATTTATACAGACCTGAAAGCATAAAATGATCAAAATACATAACAAAAAATAAAAAACAAATAGGCAAAAGCTTAGGTTTGTCTAAAAAATAAGAAAAAGACTGAAAAGGATTAAAAAAAATATTCATGTTCTGTACATTCATTCACAGTCCTGGAATGACAACACTGATTGAATATTTTTACTTTTTTTCAAAGAATTAATAATTCTGATTTGAAAGAAAAAGATTCCTCAGTACACACAATGCTCAGTTCTTCTGCTTTTATTTTGGTGGGGTGTCATTGTGAATTTTATTGGTAATGGTCCATCACTGGGATTTACAGTCAAAGTTTGTTTCAGGTTTGTCCTATCAGCATTAAAACATTAGATGAACCACTGTCATTGCAAATATCTCATCTGTAATTATGGGTTTGATAAACCTTTGAGTATTTCAAAACTCTATCTGCCTTTATGGTTTAAATATATATTTTTTAATTATTAAAACCTTTTGAACCTAAAAAGGTACAGACTTGGTAAACTTACCGCAGTCGCTGACGTTCATGTCCTGAAGCAGTATTCTTGTGTCGTTAAAGGTACAGTACAACTGTTGGCCGCTAAGCTCCGCCTGTCCTCTCTGTTGCCATAGCTGCAGCCAGCGGATGCCACAGCCGCAGGAAAACATCACCTCCTCCAAACGTCTAAGAATGAAAACAATGTTTTATGCTTCTGCACAATGGTGGGCGGCCCATCCCGAAAAGGTTAAGATGGGAGTCTGGGCCAGACCTGACCACACTCCTCTTGGCGTCTGTGTAAACTAAAGGTGGAATGGGACAATATGGATGCCAGCAGTGACGCCCAATCCCCCAAACACCCTCACCGAAAGGCCATTCATGAGTAAGATGTGCATCATGGTATTGTGTATATGAGGAAATAAGACTTCTACTAAAGATTACTACTCCTCTTATCTTAGCTTATTGATTAGTGTAGATTCAAACATAAACAAAAACAAAAGAATCACAGGTGAACTCACAGCTCTGCGAGCTGCAGATATGCAAAGCTTTGCCATGACAACGTCTTCAGCCTGGGGTTCCTGGAGAAGTCTCTGAGGGACACAGAAAAAACAAGGTAAATCCTGCTGTCTCAGAATTCTTCTTTAGGTATTTATATTGAATGTTGAGCTTTTTTAATGGCATTTTTCATCTGCTCCTGATTCGCAAGAATTTGAATGAAAGAAATTCTCATAAAAGCAGTTTTATTCTTAATTTAATTTAATTTATGTATGTCCTCCATCATGAGAAAAATGTTACAAGAACACGTTAAAAATATGATTTCCATCATGTCCTCACAGAGATCTCCCTCAGAAAAAGTTTCTGGATTTGCTGCTTGTCACATTTTAATAAATGCTGCTAAATGTTGCAAATTAGAAAGTGTGTGTGTCACAAACAGAGTTCAGATCATGCAAAATAAAGTCAATAGAAAAAATCCTCTACTCTTAAACTCTAATATCTAAAAGTAACGGTCTAATGCAGACAGATCCACTCTGAGATCTGAGATCCTCCCTATAATACCTTCTGAAACAGCCTCATTAAAATTGGATATAATCAATTGTCTCCTATTTCATGAGAACTACCTGTGTGCCCCGTCCTCGTTAACACATTTCTGTCCCCGCAGAAAGCCCGTCTGTAAGGACAGTTAGGACTGACTAACAAACTTAATTTTTATGTGATTTTGAAGGTCTCATGTTAAGACTTTTTTTTGTCTTTTAGCTCTGCATTAAACTTTAACATTTCTCTATTGATTTCTCTTGTGAACTTATTCCTTTCAAGTGTTACACGCTAGTTTGTTTTGATATTATACAGAATTGGTGCCAGTATAAAAGTATATATTTGATTATTTCAGGTTATATTTTAAGGAACACATCTCGAAGAGCATTTCTGAGCTCACGTTTCAGGTGTACTTACATGTACTCCAGGTAAGGATTTCTGGAGAAAACTCGAGCCTGGATGGATTTCAATCCGCTCCGTGTAATTGTCCTTAACAAAACACACACAAACGCGTGTTCATGCAGAGAGAAGACACTTGTAAGTTTAAGTGTAAATGCAGATGGACTTTCTAGGGACCAAAGGTAAGAGGAAAAACAGCCACAGTGGGAATCTGAAGAATCAGGAGTTTGGAAATGTCTGCTGGGTGACTGCTAGGTGCACTGAGGAGCTGCACCTTCATAGACGACTGTGGGACTTGCTGCTCCTCTTCTTCACGCTTCCTGTCTGTCCTGGTCTGAGCTCATTTATGACAACAGTGATGAACAGATGTGTTTTAAAAAGTTTGGTTGCTGCAGTTTTGTTCAGTCGTTAAAAAAGATCGAATGGTTTTTGATCCTGATTACTGTTGAGTTTATATTTAGAATAAAGTGGTGTATTTCAAATGTAATTTTCCAGATGGATTTTTCCATCCATCAAAGAGACGACTATAAAAACTGCTGTCACTTTAGGGATCTGTGTTGTTGAGACATGTCTTTGTTCTCACAGAGACAGCGGGTACTCACAGTCGCTGTAAGCCTGGATAAAGCTCCATATCTACATCTCTCAGCATCGCCAGACCAGTCCAGTTCTCTATGTGTCTGCAGAGAAATACATATGCAACAATTAAACCAGTAAATTTATTACCAGCATCAAAGACAATCAGACAAACATCATCATTTTTCTTTTCAAAAATTGGAAAAAAATATCTGTAATTCTATTTTTTATTTTGTTCATACAAAAGTAAAAGTAAAATGCCCAAAAAGCTGAAAACATTCTCGTATCCTTTTATCCTTGAATTAAAACCATGAAGAATCAGCTGCAGTTCTACTCCTGTGATCTTAGAAATGTTTTAGATCATTTGAAAGATAAAAATCTTCACATTTCCGTCGTTTTTTTTTTTTTAACACTGACACACGACCTCTGCTCCATAATTTAGCTCCCACCCACAAGCAAATGATATCGTTTTCAATCCCAAAATCAGAAACGAAGATGAAACAAAGCAAGAGTCTAATTCTAACATTTGTCCTTTTAAAAACTCATGATGAAAAACGAAAAGTTTGTTTGTGAAGACAAAGATTTGCAGGAGTAAAACAGCAGCTATGGGAACGAAAACAGATGAGGATTATGGGTATTTTTAATTACAAAGAGGTGTTTTTGTCAAAACATGACATTAAGTCAACACAGATCAGACGTTTGTGACAATGGCTGCAGATTCCATTGATTTTTGTGGCAACATTTGTGCATTAATGATGAAAATATTGACTTCTTTAGCATTTTTATATTAGGCAGCATGCTGGTATTGACGCCTGAACAGTATTGATCTGCAGCTTTTTGTCATAATGCATTTATGAGAAGATCTGTTTCATGCAAACATATGAAAAGGAGGACACGTGTTATGTAGTGGTCATGAATGTCGGTCAGAATCTGTCTGTCTCCTCCAAAGCTTCACATTCATTTTCCATCACTGCGTTTTCCCTTCCTCACTGCAGGACAGTTTGGATGAAGGCTGGAAAATTCACTTTTCATAAGCTTCCTTTATCCCAACGAATGTTATTTATCAGGAACTTTAGGAAAGTGACATAAAAAGTATTTAATAAAATTCAAACAACATTCCTGGTACGTTTAAAGCTATCAAAAACCTGGCTTTACGGTGTGGTTACAAACATGCATGTGAGACGGGATCCCGATAATGGCCCAGATATCTGACCAAAATATATTTTTTAAAGCAAGTCATTCTAACAAAATAGGCTAAAAATGATGAAGTTGCCACGGACGGGCGAGCGGATTTTATTTGTGTTGGTCATGGAAGCTCTGCTCCCAACACATTCTTACTCCCGAATCGTCATAAATGGACGTTTGGTCCGGGCCCTCCTAGCAATGGGGGGAAAAAAAATCTATTTTTAGATGCATTGAATATGATACATGACCGATTCTAAATCTTTTAATGAATTTTTAATTATTGATACTCAAAAAAATGACTATGACTTGAATATGTCACGAAACGTTTCTCACTCTGACATTTTTGAAGAGCACACAAACGTGGCTGACCTCCCAGATCTCGTCCTCCGACCTCTTAAAGGGGCCAAACCATGATTTTTTTTAAGTCTTTCAGAGTAAGGTATATACATATAAATGATCATATATTACCTTTGGAACACTAAAATACAGATTGTTTATGAATTATTAGTTATTTTTGTGGACTCTTTTCATACCAGGAAGTAAAACGACTCGATCTCTGAGGCTCCGCCTTTCACTTCCAGAGGGTGCCGCCCATTTAATGACGTGAACCTAAAGCCGTCCTCGTCAGTGCGTCATCCATGAAAAAAAATGACCACTGATTACCGCTAACTTGAGCTGCTAGCTTCACGAATAAAGTGTTCGTGTTAGCCTGGGGGCGGGGGCAGTCTCTACCTGGAGGGGGCGGTTTTCAACTTGTGATGTAAGCATGTGAGAACCCGCTCATGTTTGTGGGTATGGGA
Source organism: Oryzias javanicus (assembly GCA_003999625.1). Lineage (NCBI taxonomy): Eukaryota > Metazoa > Chordata > Actinopteri > Beloniformes > Adrianichthyidae > Oryzias > Oryzias javanicus. The sequence goes on along the minus strand of CM012442.1, from coordinate 7,022,965 downwards.
GGGGCTGCTGTTGAGAGTGCAGGTTTTTAGAGGATTATTCAGAAATGCATGAAAGGATCAAAATAACAACATTGGGGTTTTTTTAAAGAGAGGATTGAACAGTATAAAACACTTGAAAGCTCAAAACGTTGTGATATGGCCACTTTAAAGCGACTGTTTGGAAGCATTTTGGCTTTATAGCATCGAGGGTCCAATGGACAAAAGGTCACGCGGTTTATAAGTTATGTCACACCAAAATTAAATATATAGGGAACAAAATACATTTGCAGTATCACAAATTGCATCTGGCTAGACAATATTTATTTAGTTTGACTTGAGTTAAAGAGCGTTTACATGATAAAACGTAACTTTATCTTGAAAGATTTTTGATTATCAAACAAAAATATTTTTCATGCCAAAATTTGTATATTCTCATTAAAAGTTAAACAGGTTTACTGAACTGGTCTTTACTTAAAAAAGCTCTTTGGTTGAGAAAAGTAAGTCATATTGGTCCAGAGTAGGGGTCTGCAACCGGAGCCACTCGAGGCTCTTTTACCTCTCCATAGTGGATCTCTGGCTAAAGAAAAATAAAACAAAAGGGTTTTTTTAATATTTAGATTAGTGAAGCTTATAAATGTATGAGTGAGGTGCACCCTGAAGATAAACTTTGTAAAGGTTTTTACATCCCAGCTGGTTTGAAGAGATTTTGTTTTCTCTGTGCTTCCTCCAGAACACACAGATTTTGAATACCTCCAGAGAGTGGTCAAGACAGCGCAGAGGATCATCGGCTGCCCACTCCCCTCACTGAAGGACATACACCAGTCACGCTGCCTCGGCAGAGTGACGAGCATCACCAACGACTCCACCCATCCTGCTTTCCCTCTGTTTGAACTGTTGCCCTCTGGAAGGAGGTACAGGTCCATCAAAACCAGGACAAACAGACTAAGGAACAGCTTCTTCCCACAGGCAATTACCATACGGAATACACATACCTCCACCAACCACACCTCACTCTGACTTTCACTACAATGCGTGCAATATCCTGTCTGTGCAATAACCGGTTCACGGTGCAATAACTCAATATTTATTATGCTGTGCTCAAAGCAACTACCTCATTCCATTCTACTTTATCCACAAATATTTAATATTTAACAGTTCTGTACAGATTGTTCATTTTCTTGTCAAGAGTTGTAAATACAGTATTTCTATTTTTTATTGTATTTTATTATTTTTATATTATTTTAACTTCTTATGTCCAAGGCTGCTGCAATTTCATTGTATCCCTATGTGCAATGACAATAAACGTTTCTGATTCTGATTCTGATTCTAAGTAAAACTGGTGAAAAGTCAGATCCTCTATTAGTTTAAAGTACACACTATCTTATGCTGGCCAGAGCTTCACTGGGATGATCTGGCACAGGAAGTCTTTTATTTTGAAAGGAAATAATATGAGCTCCTGTCAAGCATAAAAAATAATATAAAGTTTTGAGAAAATGATTGTTTCTTTTTATATTTTTGTTTTTATTCATGCCAAAAAAGAAGCATAATTCAGATTTATTATTAAAAAATATGTTGCAAAAAATATATCAAAATAAGACTTTGCGGCTCCTTAAACAAACCCAAATGGCTCTCTTACTGTTAAAGGTTGCAGACCCCTGAACTAGTGTCTTGTAGTAAAGAGAAACATTTCAAAAAAATTATGCAGATCTATGCATTGATAATTGTTTCATAATAAAATTGTTTCATATTTGAATCATTGCCTCCTGAATCGTTATCAAATAGAAGCGTGAGGTGCCTCAATCTTTTGACAGGCTTTTTCTGTTCAGTGAGGGGTCCCCAACCTCCATTGCACAAACCGGTTCTAGGGATGTTTGGTACCGGGCCACAGACAGGGAAAAAATTAATTCAGTAATCAGGGGTCCCCAACCCTTAGGGCGCAAACTTGTACCGGCACCCTAATGCCTCGTCTCCACTGGGCGGTCCAGACCGGACTGGACTTCCATTACAAAATGGACCCGTTATTTTTTGTTAAATGTGAAAATAAAAATATTTTTTTAAAACGTTTGTGAATGCATCCGATCTGAACAAAACGATGAGCACTTTTCTGAATAGAACGATGAAGCTGACCCTTCACGTCCAGAAGAGTTTGTCTAAAATGTCACAGAGTTTAAGACTAGAAAATGAAGCTAAAATTTGGATTCATATACTCAGAATATGTCTCCAATATGGATTATTCAATGACATTCATTGTGCAAAAAAACAAACAAATAAACACAGACATGTCCAAATTAAAGGCAGCATTCCTGATCAATTCTGGAATGTGGTTTTATTTCTACAAGGATTTGTGACCTGATTTGTGAACTTTAGTAAATGCACAAAAGTGAAAATATTCATTCAATACAAAAGGAAACAGTAAAATCCAAACAAGCAGAAACAAATATGTCAAAATAGAAGATCACAACGATCAGCTTTCAAATGAAATCTGCTGTGATTGAGGCGAAAACACAAACCTTTCCCAAGAAAAACCTGATCCTAATAAATCATTATGTGAATGCTGCTGTCAATAATAATTTAATTATTGCCTTGGTAAAACATTAGCTAAACTCTATTTTTTTAATATAGTTATTCTGTGTTCAATATATTTCATTATTTATTTATTCATAGCTTTTATTTTATGTATTTATTTTTTTTGGTTCCATTTCAATACGTGGATATTAAAGAGGCTGATGGTTGGACGCCATGCGGCGCCTCAGTGGGCTCGGTTAGGATCTGTGAAAGAATCGTTGTTTTTTCAATGAATTATACATCTCTCAGATGTGAGAAAGACTTCATTTTAAAAATTAAAATGTATTTATAAAGATAAAAACAATAAATTAAAGTTAAAAACTAAAGGTTTGAGAATATTGTCTTAGCTGCTAAAATATTTCAAATTCTCAGAAAATGTTGGAGATCATGAGGATGTGAAGACCCCTGAACACAGCAGGTGCAGGTGCAGACAGGTGAAGCAAAGACTGAGGGGGGAGGGGTTGTACAAACAGGAGCAGGAAAGTCTGATCCATAAGAAAGCATGATGGAAATGTTCCATGTTAAAGTGTAAACCTGCTCTCATGTGCACTTTTTGGCAACAGAGACAAATGATTATTGATTGATAATTAGATTGTGTGGCTGCGCAGTTCTCCTTTAATGCCTCACAGACTCTACTCTAAGTCTCCAACTGGAAAACAATCGGATTTGGATCAATTAAGGAGTCAATTAAGGAGGTGATTTAACTGATTTAAAGAAAAACTAAAAAGCCTCATTCTCTGGAGTTTTGGGGGTTTATTGTGAGAAGTTTCTGATCACAGAAAGCCCAAAGCCCGCGTCTGTGGACTCACATGGAGGTGATGTTCTCCAGCAGGTTCTCCTCGCCGCCGCTCACGTTCCCCGCGTGGAAGGACGGCATGGGGAACAGCGTGCTGCTGTCCGGCCTGTTGCAGAGGATCTCCGAGGAGGTGCAGGTGCAGGAGGTAGGACAGTCCAGGAGGGAGCTCCGGCCGCTCTGGAGGAGAATCAGGAGCAGAAGCAGAACTTTCCAGAGAGGAAACCCAGATCCCAGAACATCCATCCCGCCGAACAGAGATTTGGGTCCGTTTCACTTTCTGACGCTAAAACACGGAAAGAAAAAAAAATAAAACAATCCGTGAAAAGTTTCCTCAGAGCATCAATGCTGCGCTCTCCTCATTTCAGAATCTGCAGCCCAAATGGTCAGTGATGCGCGCTCGAGCGCATGTGCGCGCGAGCGCTCCGTGTGTGCGCGCCTGATGGAGGGACGTTGAGGATCCCAAACACGACTGTGGAGGGGGACAGGGTTCATGGAGGAAAACGAGTAATGTGTTAGTTCACTTTTTTTGTTCATTTTGGGTTCCTTTCTCACCCATCCATCACTTCATCCATCACTCCTTCTATCACTCCATTCTTTCTACCTCCCTTCCATCCACGTTCTGGTCATCCATCTATCCCCTTTTATCCATCTGTCTGTCCATCCATCCATCCATCCATTCATCCAAACATCCATCCATCCATCCATCCATCCATCCATCCATCCATCCATCCATCAATTCATCCAAACATCCATCCATCCATCCATCCATCCATCCATCCATTCATCCAAACATCCATCCACTTTCCGATCTAGTCCAGGGGTCGGCAACCTTTAACAGTAAAAGAGCCATTTGGGCTCGTTTTCTACTGATCAAAACCCAGAAGGAGCCGCAGAGTCTTACTTTAGTTTTTAAGAAACTTGGATTTGCACTCATTACATTCTATATATATATAATATATATATATATATATATATATATATATATAGATATATATATCAAAATTTTTTCCGTTTAGTCCAAAGTCCAAATTAGCAAAAAAAGTGAGCTTGTTGCCTAATTGCTAGCTGAACTCCAAATTAGCATAAAATTCCTCAGTAACTTAATTCAGCCAAAAATTTTAGCATGTTGCTAAAATAAAAGCAAAACTTTAAATTAGTCCAAAACCCCAACAGATAACAAATTAGCCAAAAATGTTAGCATATTGCTAAAATAATAGCTTAACTCTAAATTAGCATACAAAATTTAGGCGCCAAATTAGCCAAAAAAAAAAAAAAAAAAAACCTAGCTCGTTCCTCTATTACTAGCGGAACTCCTAAATGACCTAAAATTCATCAGTAAACTAAATTAGTCAAAAAAGTTTGTCTGTTTCTAAAATACAAGCTAAACTCAAAATCATTCTAAAAAGCTTCAGTACATAACAAATTAGCCAAAAACATCAGCATATTTCTAAATTATTAGCTAAACCCCAAAATAGCATACAATTCCTCAGTAAACTAAATTAGTCAAAAGTGTTAGTCCATTGCTAAAATAGAGGCTAAACTCTATTACCCCAAAAACCCCAGTAGATAATAAATTATCCAAAAATGTTAGCATGTTGCTAAAGTCTAAGTTTTTAAAAATTACCATTTTATTTTTCTTCAGCCAGAGAGCCACCATGGAGAGATAAAAGAGCCACATGTGGCTCCGGAGCTGTGGGTTCCAGACCCCTGATCTAGTCCAATCTGGTCGGTCAAAAGTCTCTAAAGAAACCTTCAAAATTGTTTTATCTCACATTTTGTTCATAGGTGATGTCATTTCAGCCTTTCTTACTTTTGATGGTTCTTTAATCAATACCTTCAACATTTTAAAAGTGCTGCATACGTTGACTGTATTACAGAACCAGAAAATGTCTTACCTCCAACTCCAATCAAATACAGCCGATTTAGTCACAAGTTTTCTATGAAGTGGACGCCGCCATATTGGAACCAAACAACAGGAAAAAATGGAAACATCATTTTTGACACATTAAATCAGCAGTGATTGGTCCAAGGCTGTGTGTATGCATTTTCATTACATATCCTCCCTTTCCATAATGTTAACTCACAGACCACTTTATTAGGTACACTTTGCTGGTACTGGATTTTACCCCTTTTTGCTGCTTTAAACATCTTGGCATAGATTCAGCAAGGTACTGGAAACATTCCTCACAGAGTTTGGTCCATGTTGACATGATAGCATCACACAGTTGCTGCAGATTTGTCAGCTGCACATCCATGATGCCGATCTCCTGTTCCATCACATCCCAAAGGTTCTATTGGGTTAAGATCTGGTTATTTTGGAGGTCATTAGAGTCCAGTGAACGTCAAGAAACCAGTCTGAGATGATTCCATCTTTAGGACATGGAGCCTTATCCTGCTGGAAGTAGAATCAAAAAATGGTACACTGTGTTCATAAAGGATGGACATGGACAACAACAATACTCAGGTAGGCTGTGATGTTGATTGATTGGTACTAAGGGATACAAAGTGTGCCAAGAAAATATCCCCTACACATTACACCACCACCCCCATCCTGAACCGTTGAACATGGAAGGACAGATCCATGGTTATGTCCAAATTCCCCTCCTACTCACTATATAGTGTGTTTGTCTTTTTCCAGTGCTTTCTGACTCTACTGTCCCAAAATCAAGTGCACTAGAAATTTCCCAGAAGTCATTGCGAAAAACTAGCATGCATCGATGCTCACTTGGTTAGCATATAGACCAAAATGCATTGCGGTCGAACAATTTTGAACAAAAAAACATGACTAAATGTAATTTTTGAATAAACATCCACATTTTCACCATCAAAACACAGTGGAGTCAAATAACAGAAAACTAGTGAGCATGGGGTCTGAATTACTTTTAAAATTCAGGGCACTATTTAGTCCTCCACTTTGTAGTTTTGGGTAGTAAGGGGTTAGGATGTGAATTCGGACAGAGCCCACGATTTCATGATGCCAAATTCTGACCCTACCATCTGAAGGTGGCAGCAGAACAGTTTTTCCAATCTTCCATTGTCCAGTTTTGGTTTGCCTGTGTGGATTGTAGCCCCAGTTTCCTGTTCTTTGCTGACAGAAGTGGAAACTAGAGTGATATTCTACTGCTGTAGCTAGGGCTGGGTATTGGTTATCATTTCCAGAAACGATTCGTTCACAAGAGCCTGAATCAATTCACTTTGTTTTTTCTTTATTCTTTCAATTCTTCAATTCAATTCAATTTTGAGTTTACACATTTACACACATTTGTTTTGAAATACATAAAAAATCTACTATGTAAATTGACTAAATCAAATCAAATCGATCTTTATTTATATAGCATTTTTCGTTAAAAAAAAATAACACAAAGTATATATTATACTATATTCATATAAATCTGATACAGTTTACATATTGTAAAATGTATTTGTGAAATAATGAGATTGTTAATTGCATACAGTTTCAGATGGATTCTCAAAAAGAGAAGCTCGAACAAAAATACTCAGATTATGAACATTGTAAACATTGTTCTGCTTCTCCTGGAGGGCGTTTCTGGTTGACCAAGCGTTAGCCGTCCTAAGGGAAATTCTATTGAACGTTAGCATCAAACTCGTGGACTTTAGCTTTATATGCTAAATCGATTTATATCTTTTGTGAATTGATTATTGATCTATTAAACTTAAATCGATTCAAATCGATTAATTGATTTTTTTCAACCCAGCCCATGCTGTAGCCCATCTGTCTTAAAATTGGATGTGTTGTTCGTTCAGAGATGCTCTTCTGCAGAGCTCGGTTTGAACAATCGATTATTGAGTTACTGTTGCCTTATACTCCACCAACAACCATACCACGTTCAAAGTCACTTCAATCAACTTTCTTGCTCAGCTTCAACTGTAGCAGATCGTCTTGACCATGATGTCTATACCTAAATGCATTGAGTTGCTGCCATGTGATTGGCTGATAAGAAATTGGTGTTGATGAGCAGTTGGACAGGTGTGGTTAATGAAGTAGCCAGTGAGTTGTTTCCACATTTTTCTGTCTCTTACTTGGAGTTTAGATGAGACAAAAAACTGCACTGAAAAGACACAGGGTGAGGCAGGCAGTAACACTTCCTCAACAAAGGGGGTGCTAGTGAGCTCATGTTTGTTTTTCATTGAATGCTAATAAAGTTGAATAGCAGTTAGTTCATTATTATGTATTATCGTCTAAATGACTGTTAAAATGGTGGACATAATATTAAAATGTCTTAAAGTTGAGCTTTTGATTTTTGGGAGATATATTGATCTGAGACACATTTTTTGGGTCCAAAATGAACCTGCTATATGTTTGGATAGAATGCTGATAAAAGATATGAAACTCAATCACAGAGAGAAAATAGATTCACTGGATTGTCTCCATATTTCATAATTTGTGTTACTTGTGTCCCTGTTTTTGTGTGACTTTGGATTGCTCTGTGCATAAAAGTTGATTTGTAACTCATGCAATACATTTTGTGCGTAACTGTGTGTACTTGCAATTATGCATTCACATTAGAATTTCAAAATTTACAAAAATTAAACACAATTTATGTACACACAACTTGAAATTACAACAGCTTAAAACTAACTAAAATTTCAAAGTGGCTTCTAATCTTTAAATAGTACTTACCAATTGCATTACCAATAAAAAAAATGTTTTAATCAAATTTACAAGTGGTTGTGAAGATTTTCATGCCTTTACATTTGTGCGTAGATGATGTGTTTTAATGTTGCAAGAATGCTGGGTTATCAGAGTTTCCCTTTTTGCCTCTTTGAACTTAGATTGTAGACAATTAAAGCTTGACGTTTTTCTCATTTCCTAAACAGATAAGGCCCGGTAATTTAAATAAAAAAGGCTCTTCTCCACACCGAGCCACCAAAGAGAGTAAATCTCTCTCTGTCGATCTCCCTGGCGCTGTCTGCTGTCGCCGTGGTTGGATACCAGAGCTTAGGGAACAGTCCTGTGGTGGAGGGCTGTTGGGTGGCGCTGCCGAGAGAAAACAATGAGTTCTGAAAACTTTGTTTTTAAAGTGATGAGTGTTTTAAAAATGCACATTTACACTTTTATCTTAATTTTTTAAGGGCATTTCTGTTTGAGAAAGTGGAAAAAAGGAAAGTTTTCTAAATATTATTCACAATCAAAGCTTAGGGCAGCTAATAAGGAAACTGATGGCCCACCATTCTATTAACACTTAAACGCATCATCGGCACACAAATCTGAAGACATGAAAGGAGCCTCACACTTGTACTCGTATGCACTTGTATCTGTGCGTAAATGTGGTTTTGTGTGTGTATCAGGCAACTGGTGTGTACTATTTAAAGATTTTATACGTAGAAGTTGTTTTGAATTTGTAGTTACATTAGAGCTGGCGTAATGAGTAAATTGCCCGTTAGATTTGTACGTTTTTGATAAGTACACACAGTTACGCACAAAATGCTTGAGTTACAAATAAAGAACTAGATTTGTAGCATTAAATGCGATAATAAAAGTGTGAATCCTGTGAGCTGAATGTGGCCGCTGAAGATACTAGAGTTAACAGTTTTTTTAAGTTAGCTGAAATTGCTGAAACTGATAGCTGAAAACACTAAAGTTGAAGGCTTGTCAAAATATAGGCTAAATACAAAATTAGCCAAAGAAACCGGAAAAATCCCTGATTTTTATAACTAGCTAAATGCAAATAAAAAAGCTACATTCTAGAGTTGCTCTAAATAACTTTAAAAAGTCTATTTTACCAAAACAGCTTGCATAATGCTAAAATATTTGCTAAACTCTAAATTTACTCTAAATAACTTCAAAAGTGTCAAATTAAAAAAAAAAAAATAACTAGCATAATGCTAAAATATTTGCCTAAAAAAACTGGGAAAATGTCTAAATTAGCCAAGAACTGCTAGCATGTTGGTAAAATAAAAGCTAAATTCAAAATTACACTAAAAACTCAGTAGTTTCTAAATATTTTAAAGCTTTAAGGGTGTCTCTGAAAGTATACATGCAGAAATTCACAAGCTTTAAAGTTTTTTTTAAGGATTTAAGCATTTCTCATTCATTTTGTATGGGTCATATATATAATTTTTACATTTCAAAAATTATAAAGTTTGTGAATACTAAAAGTTCAAGCATTTATTTAATCAATAAGCTGAAATTTTGATACCAAGATTGCTGAGGTCATTAAAATTTAGATTGAATTGTTATGTGCTGATAAATGTACGCAAAGGAGCAGGATGAATGATTATAGTGTGAACACTGTAAAGCATTCACATGATTACGCATACAGAAATCTAAAGTTACATTCAAAAAGGCAGATACAAGTAACAAATCAAGAAGAGTCATGGAACTGTGAATTAAACCTAAACCCTCTTTAGGGTGCTGGAGGGTTTGTGGGAGTTTAGTCATGGTTCCAGTTTCAATAAATATTTTTAATTTAAACCAAACAAAAGAAAGAAAACCAGAAAGAAGAAAACAGGGTTGGTGGGGTAAGGTGGCGGAATGAAACCAGTCAAACCGGATTAAAAAAAAATTAAAATGACATGCTGACCCCCAAACACACACACACACACCTAAAAAGACAACCCAGTTAAAATAGTTAAAAAGGGAAACAAACGCTCGTGCAGAGGTCTCTCGGGGCGTGACCCTCCCTCACATGCCCAACCCTAGAGGCTAGCTTACAGAGAAAGCTGTGCCAGCCTCACCGTCCTGATGCAAGAGATACTGGGGGGCCTGAAGCGGGGCTCGCCGGAGCCCTAGAACACTGCACAGTTTAAAATTACAAGAAACACAAACCAAACCGGAAACAGCAGGGGTGCCCTGCCTGAACCTAAAAATGAAAACCAACTGGCATAAGCACAAACACCTAAAGTGTTCTAATACCACCTGAATGGCAGGAGGAAAAATATCCACACAGAATGCCCAGTAAACCAGAAAACCAGCAAACCAAATACAATTAACAACTAAATGAAAATAAAGTCACCAGTCACTCTGAAGAGACAGCAATGCTAAACTCTTATAAACAACCTGAGTGCTGACAACCAGGAAGTAGGCGGGGCTTCAGATGCCCATAGGGTGAGCCATACCACTTGTATACTCTCCTCAGGTAGTGAAGGTGATGAGAGGATTGGATGGATGGAAGAATGGATGGATGGATGGAAAGGGTTGAGTTGCTGCCTCCCAAACCTGATGTTTGTCATACTTTGGGTTTTTATCTGATCCTGATCCATTATGATTCTTTCATATGTCCTCCATCAGGAGAGAAATGCTACAAGAACCTGATAAAAAAAAAACACCAAATACACCATTAATATTGGAGTGGGTCTTTAAGGTGATCCGCCTTCATTAGTTTGATCAGGATCAGCCAATAAAAGCACAATCGTCTTTAATTTACTGATTACTAAAACTATCATAAATCCCCTTTAAATGGCTGTTCACAGCACTTTCATGCAGACTGCCATTAAAGACAGACCCAAACCTGACAGCAGATTGCATCCACAAGAAAGGAAACAGAGTTTCCAAGAACACTTTAAATAAAACATCTCCAGAAAATGGATGCTATTTTTATGTTTAATCTGCATTTGTGTTTCCTGAGTATGATGCCAGGCTCCTGCAGCTGGACTCCGCTCCACTTTTTGGCTAAAAGGGTTGGCACACAGTCACCGGGCTGACATTAATCAGATGTTATGTCACGAGTTCTTAATGTACCTATGACCAGAATGCATTAGGGGAGAACATTGATTTGTAATGGACAGTTAATGCACTGCTTGTCAATCAAGCTGTGGTTTCCTGATGGAAGGAGGAAAACAAAGCTGTTTGTGGTTCAAAGACTGGTCTGATGGGACACAAAGATTCATGCGCCTCCTTTATGTCACCCACTAAAACAAACAGCCAAACGGCTAAACGACCATCAGATTGGAGAGATGGGAACAAAAGCTGCCAAAGAACTTTTTTTTCCTGAAAACCAAGGATTTTTTTTTTTTTTTTTTACAAACCAAAAGTAAAAAATCTTTTAAGTCAGAGTCCACAATGAGCTTTGTTAATGGAATAGAAGAAACAGGGGAAGTTCAAAGGAGCGAGTGGGTGAATAAGCCTTATTTTTTAGACACGGACTGTCTCATTTTGGCAGAAGAGGACAAGCTGAACACACTCCCTTCCTCAACCCTGAAAACAGCAGAGAGACAGCAGCTGCTGCTGCAGATGAAGATTTATCGGAAATACTGAAACATTAGGAATTAAAACAAAAAGATTACAGCAAAGCTGGAAAGAGCAAGTATCCTTCTGGATTTTGGGAAGAAGAATGCTGTTCTGTTGCAGTCAAGCTCTGCAGTGAGTCACTTTAAAGCACTTTGTGGTATTTTTTTTACTGTTAAAGGTGTTGCATAAAAACATGTCTTCATCTTCTTCATCCAAGGAAGAGCAGACTTCCTGTTTCTCTTTCACATCCATATTGATCAGTCTGCACTGATCTGCCCGTCCTCAGAAACTGGAACCAACCTGCCCTTTTCCTACATCAGTAATCATTCAATCAACAGCTCTACCTGTCCGACACTTTGTCTTACCTTTGTCCCACCTCTCCAAACTCCTCCGTCCTTACAGGACTCTCTGCTTTCTCTCCTTTTACTATTATAGTCTTTATTTGTGGAATTGAGGATCTGAAAGTTTCTGCCTCTGTAGAGATATTTTAATGTCAATTAAAACACTTTAATATAGCTTCTACATAACACATTTACCTATTTATTTATTTATTTGTTTGTTTGTTTGGCTTTTACGTTTTTATAGTTTGTATGGTTTATCTTTTGATGTTTTTTATCCTGTCTATCTTTTAATCTCTACTCAATCAGACAAATCTGACATCTACTTTGTTTTATAAATTATTTTTCTTTTTCTTGTCTATTATTTATTTATTTTATTAAACATTTTACATCTCTGAGGTACCATCTGGACTGGAAACAAGACCTCAGAGGTTGTATCCCCATTTGAGATTCACAGAATTCCACACAGTTTTTTTTTATGTACTTGTGAGTTGTATTGTAAATGTTTGTTTTTTTTTTTATTTTTAGTTTCCACTGGTGGATTTTCACTATCAGTTGTGTAATTCGCACAAGAAATGTGCAGTCGGGAGAAGAAAACAACTGAAGAAAATACACAAACACCTGACATTTATAGTAGTTTTTCTGTTCCATTAGTTCTGAATTTTTTAAAGCTTGAAATTTTCTATGGATTTTGATGGAAAAATGGTCCACGAAGAATCAAAAGTTTAAAAAAATTCAGGAAGAAAATTCAAAGGTTTTAAAAATTCAGAATCTGTTGGAACAGAAAAAATATTCTTTATCTGTTTTTATGGTTATTTTCATTTTTATCTTTTTTTAACTTCTTTGGTCTCATCAAATCATTTTACTTGTGTTTGAATTAGTTGAATAAAATTTTTCAGTTTTCACCACAATGCTTTGTCTCCTTCGATTGCATTCTCCTGCGGTGCCCAAAGTATTTTCAAGCTGTCCACTTACTGACTTTTTTCTTTGAGCCCCAAAGAGCTCTAGAATTCAAAGTCATCAATCCAATGACATCATCCTATGGTCATCTATCTATGTTCATCTTTCTACAGTCATCTATCTGTATTCGTCTATCCACGGTCATCTACAGTCATCTATCTACGGATATCTTTTTACGGTCTTCTTTCTACAGTCATCTATCTACAGTCATCTTTCTACAGTCATCAATCTATGCAAACACAGTCTTCCACCGATGCCCCAGCACCAGCCAGACCACCAGAGACAGAGCGAGAACCAAAAGTCAACCGTGCAGTCTCTGCACCACAGCCCCCCACCTCACCCCCATCCCGGTAGCAGGGAATGAATCCAGGAAGAAACAGAGGAGTGAAACCTGACTCTCGACAATCTTTAGGTAAAAATATATTTTTTCCAATGACTTCCATCATCTGACTCTCTGACAGGTTACAGGACGACTGTGCATCACAAAACTCGGCTTTTCTTGTGGGGTTATTTGACTTGGTGCCAAGAAAGTGTTTTTGTTATAATCATGTAGACATTTGGAGAAGGAACATAAACACTTCCTGATTCTGGTTGTGGTAGAGTCATTTCACCCAACTATCACTTCATGCTATTTCTTAGAGGCTCAACTTCCTTCCCAACATTTTCACTTTTTCTGTCTGATTGCTATCTTTGTAGCTTTCATAAAGCCGTGTTGTGAATTTTACACATTTAACAGTTAATTCTTATATTAAACACTCACTGGTTATCTGAAATAGGAATATTCCAGAGAAGTTTCCACCTTCGTTAGAATTTCAGGCTGAGTGATGAATATGTGACATTCATAACTCTAAAAACTGTTCTGACAGATGATCAAATCATACATTTTTTTAATTGGATGTTGAGCAGAATGTTTCCTTTCTCCTCCATGTTTGTTTTCAAATTGTTATGTGCTGCAGGAAATCAGCAGATTTACTGCAGAAGTCCTATCTTTAACATCATTGGAGGTTTTTTTTTCAAGCAAGATGGTTCCTTTGAATCTTTCTGGAGCCATCAACACTAAAGTAGAAGCATTAAAAAAAAACTGTAGTTGGAAGTCTATTTTCCTTCAGATAGAGATTAGCTTCCTGACAGTGCGGGGGCTTTCATGTGTCCTCAGGGCCCTTTGTGGCCCCCCACTGATGCACTCTGGTCTGCTAAACAGCCAAACACATTAGGACGCTACCAGAATCCCAAAACCACCAGCAGCCATAATGCAGATCAGCTTCATGAGCAGCTAGACGCTTTGAGCCCCATGCAAACAACCACAACTGTTTACATTTTTACGACGACTGTTAAAAGATTATCCTGATCGCTGCAAACAGGGAGACGAGTAGCTGGTTCTATTCTGTGCTAAAGTTTGTATTTTTAATCAGAACTGAAGTTTGACAGGTCAGGGTCTGTAATTTTCATCTATGGCAACAAATGAGCACCCAAAGTGCTTCAGCGAAAGGTTAAAGTTCAACACGGTGAAGGGTGAATCAGAATAAAATAGTTAATAATTAATTATTTTTTTTTAAAAAAGTTCAATTAAAAATGATTGATAAAACTTGTAGGAGTGCAATCTCTCAGCTTACAGCAAGAAGTCTGTGGTTCAAATCCCAGCTAGGTTCTGAATGGCTTGCTTAACAGTCCAAAAACACGCCTTATGGGTTAATTCATGACCCTAAAACATCCATTAGATGTGAATGCGTGTGGCTGTCAGTCTGTTATCCGGTGATGGACTGGAGAACTGCTTAGGGTGAACCCCATCTTTGCCTCACTAAAGTAGGATAAGCTCCAGCAACGTCACAACCTTGAACAGGAGTAAACATTCTTAAAGGGAAATGAGTGTAGAATTTTAAAAAAAAATGTGTCCTTTATTAGTATTTCAGGCTTAAATTAAAGAAACAGTCTGTGAACATCAGGTCTCACAGCTGAAAACAACTTCCTCCTGTAGGATTTAAGACCAAGTCAGAGCGGTTCGGTTCTGATTTCGGTTCTGCCATCAGATCACTTCATCATATCTAATGGCTCTGGTAAATTTGTAACCGCAATACATCTAACAGGTATTGGGTTGCTCACGATTATGCCTTCATCACATCTGCTCTTACTGATGGATTCGGGCTGTTTGGGAGTAAAAAACGGGGAAATCTGTACGGGACACGCAGGTGGCTTGCATAAAATATGTCAAGGTCACAGACCGACCCCGTAGAGCCAATATGTTCATGCAGATTTAATACAGGCATGATGAGGATGACAGGTCAGAGCAAACATGTAAACATGTCAAGGTAAAGTAAAGGTTAACAGAACAATTCACCGCGCTAAATGATGTGAACACATCCAGTCTCTATTTGTCAAATCTAAAATACTAAAATAATTAACTTTATACTTTTCAAGACGGTTCAATTCTTGTTCAAAATTAAAAACAGCTTACTTCCAAATCACTAATAAAAAATGTTTTTGAAAGAGACGGAGGAGACAGGTTAAGAGAGATATTAAATCTCAAAGCAATTTAATTTAAACCGAAACACTAGAAAGAATCTTCATTATTGTAACTGCATAAAACTATTAAATTAATTACCTACAATAAATTATTTTTAATTTTTGTGATATTTCACTTAATTTATAATAGTCACATGGTGACTTTTTCTGTTAATTTCTGATCTCCATGAGAATTGAATTATTTATTGTTTACTGACTATGATGTGATAATGATCTGCTGATGATTGACAAATGATGATTTTGACAATACTTTGTGTAAATTGTTGTTGTTTTGTTGTCATAGTTAACCCTTGTGATATCCTGTGCATGTTTACATTAAAAGTGGGGTCAATTGGACCCCACAAGACAGCGCACTAAACTTTTTTTTCAAGGATTTTTTTTAGCTTTTCTGGTGTCCATGGCAGACATAAAATCCATTTCACCTTTGTCATGGGAGGAATCACTCATCAATATAAGAGTGATGTCATCTGGAACTCCTAAAAGGGAATAAGTCAGGTTAATTAATCTTTTCTCTATTTTAAGCATGTTTACTGCTCCTAAGTTCTGTCAAATTGACTCTTGAGTGACTCACTGTAGTTATCAATTGTCCCAGAAACTAAGCTAAACTAGTGGTGAAGCAGGTTTCATCATTTTTAACTTCCCAAATCCCAAAGGAGCCCGTAAGTGCTGATCATGTGCATGCTTCAGAAAGTGTCAGAAATGAGGAAATTAGATAATTAGAGCGTAGTTTATGGGGACTTCACGTGCACACCCAGTGCACTCAGCATGTGCGTACAGTCAGTAAGGAGCCAGTACTCACACCTTACTAACTGTTTTTTTACTAACTTGGTGAAAGGTCACTGTATGACAGCATCACCTGTACGTCACAACAAGTCCGTTTTACTTATATTATCCTTACAAATACTTCACTTACCCCGTGCTTGAGAATGGTACGCTCCATTTGCTTGATGTCCCTTGAGGTGGCTGTATGAGACTCAAGAGAACTGAAGACACCCCTGCCCTCTCCTTAAGATGCAGCCGCTCCTCTCTACAACCCTCCACGGCCCGGACAACCCAAAGACCCACAGAACTCAGACTGTGTGTAAGGCTTTAAATATAAATCTATGTTTTTTGAGTTTTTAACATTTATATGTGGCATTTTTCTTATGAAAGAGAAAAAATGTAAAAAGAAATCATTTTGTTTTTGCATTTCCGAGTATTTTTCCTTTTAATTCTCTGTCAGTCAAACAGTCTTGGACAGACTCTGTTTTTCATGAATGATCTTCTTTCTGCTGCACATGCACTAAACCCTCATCTGGTCCGGCTAGCGTGTCTAGTTCAGCTTCTGGAGAAAAGAAGATGGTATCTTCACATTGACTGCAGTCAAATGAGCCACCGTTCACATTTCTGTGGTCAAATCAGCCGTCACTGGATTTTTGGAGTGAGTTTCATCCAATACTTGCGGTAGCAGGATTGAGAACGCTGGAAAATCTCCACCAGACTCCACGGAGCTTCTTGATGTGACCACGGAAATGTGAACGGTGGCTCATTTGACCGCAGTTGGAAAGGATTGTAAATGAATGAAAGAGCATTTGGATGTTAGCTTTCATTATTTTCTGCTCTGAGAAACCAATGATTGAATGGATTGATCACAGCAACGTCAAGAAACATCAAAGAGTCTTTGGTGAACTGGAAGGAGAAAGAATCAGGATTTTGGAGGAAGTTCAGTCCATGAAGATCTTCACTTCCTTGTCTGAGCTGACATCAGAATCAGAACCAAATGGCTGGACATTAACGTAACATCATAATCACACAGAGGTAGATTTGAGAGGCCTCGGATTAACATCAAATATTTTTTTAAACACTTAGGTTGTGGGATTTTGGTTAAAAACTTCATAATCATCATTAAAACACAACTGGGAAGGTTTTTTTTAATAAAAAAATCGTCACAGTGATATGACAGCAGTCATTAAAATCTATTAAGTTTAACTGCACTGTTCACCTTTGCTGTAATTCCCATGGGGAATTACTGTAAAATTAACAGTAAAATATTTTAAAATAATGTTTGCGGTGTAGTACTGTAATTTGCATGTCAATGTAACTTGAAAAAACATTATCCCATAGTTTCCACGGTATGTTACTGTTTTAGATGAAAAAGGTGCAATAAGCAGCATGATGATATATTCTGCTGTAATTCCCATAGTGAATTACTGTAAAAAGTACAGTAAAATATCCCTGTCGTATGCTTGCAGTGTATTACAGTAATTTGCATATCTATGCAACTAAATTCTATGACATACCATAGTTTTCAATGCATGTCACTGTCCTAAAGAAAACAGGTATTTAACACAACACACACAGGAAATACCTTGGACATCATGTCAACACCATTGGATATTTGTGTTCTGTCACCAGTTAGTGACAGGAAAAGAATTGACAAATTGGTGCAGAGATCTGCCTCTGTTTAGAGTGGTCCCTTTGAGCCTGAACACTGAACACCTACATTTTTGAATTTCGCATCTCCTACTTTTTATAAGAATCATTAGCTTCAATCTACAGCATTCTTGGACCTGTGGTGACAAATTAAAATCTTTGTTGTGGGATCAATCAAATTCAATTCAATCCTATTCGATCCTATTCTATTCTATTCTATTCTATTCTATTCTATTCTATTCTATTCTATTCTATTCTATTCTGATAATTTTCTAGAATGATGCCCATGGATTTACACGGTCTCCGTTGCATTGTGTTGTTACAAAAAATAGAAGAGCTACTAATCACTTTGAGTGTTTACAATGCCTCAGTAATGACTCCCTCTGAATAACACCCTCTGCTACGCAACACAAGCTTGAGGAGTTTCATTACCAGTACGAAAAAAGTCACAAAAACAGGAAATATGAGTAGATTTAAAAATAAAACTTCTGTTGGCAGTTTCAAAAATGAAACTTCGTAAAATGATATTTTTATATTTACAGTGATGTGCCCACACATCAGTCAGTCAGACAACACAGTTTTTCCCCAAAATATTTATAGGGTGAAGGAGAACATGCAACTGTGGCTAAGATATTAATTCGTGACTGGTACCAACTTAAGACTGGAGTATTGTACGTATCCTTAGTCCACTTGAAGTGCAGTTCATCATTTTCACCAGACGAAAAGCATGAGGCACACAGACGCTTCATAAAGAACAGAAGAAAACAGTAAGTATCTCACCCAGAACTGCATGCCAGTAGGTGCAGTAATTCACTTGCAGGCAAGTGCGCATCTGCTATAAAACTGCCACAAGAAGAAGTAAATGCTTCCTGGTTGAAACTGCTGGTGGTCTAAATACTGTTGTGTGCCTAAATGACTTGTTGAAGATTATCTTCTCTAGACTTTGATATAAAAGTGTTGTTTTGTGGTTAATGTGTGAGAATATTTTTTTCTACTTATTTTATGTCCTACATTTTTCAGGCCCATTGAGAATATTTATGTCAAGTTAAAACAATCTGTTGGTACCGAACATTGCTAGTTGTGTTACTGAAATTATCCTTAGACAGGAATTGATTTAATTAACTTCATAGAAAAAATGTTTTTTTGTAAATTGTGTGGCCACCAGCTGGGATGGTCAGTGCAGAGGGCGTATTATCTTTGAGCTGGACAAAGAGAACACCTTTGCTGATGCACTGTCGGTCTTCTTTGCATCATTTTTATGTGCTCAACCTGGAGTACCAAGAGGCCGCATGCACCACATTGGAGCTGATTCATAGGTAAGTTTGAACATATACATTATTATTATATGTTGAATCATTTTATTTCCAAATGAAATAACAAACATAACTTCTTGTTCTGTAATGCACTAACTTATTATATTATTTTAGATTTTTTGTCAGGATCAACCCTGAAGAAGGGACAAAATGTACCTCGAAAGTTGGCACGAGCAGAAAGACGGGGAATGTGTTCAAATTAATCCCCATGTCACAACCTTCCTCCAACGGCTGACGGAATTTGAGTGGAAAACTTCAAATTAGGTATGACTGTTTCATTCTTACTAACTTGAGTTTAATACAGCAGATACTTCAAGGCAGAATGTGTTCCTAAAGTGTAGTTGTGTCCATTTTTGGGACATATCTGTCTCCACAGATGACCAATCGCCTCAGTGTTCTGGGCAACACGTGAAGAAGCCACCCACCTCAGCACCCTGTGAATAACTGGCTGTATAGTTTAATTCTTTTTTGCAACTGTGTTTATGTATTTTTACCGTCTATGTACCACAGTTTATTTCTACCAACACATAATTTGCACATTTTGAGCTAACTCTAGAGGAGGCTCCCCCTGATTTATGGTGGGATTTTTATTTCAATGTAAAAGAGAAATCAAATTAAAGAAAAAATGAATATCCAGTGCATAATATTGTCATTTTGATTTTTATATCTTACTTACAATCAAATGTATATGCATGCGTGCATTTGGGTGCATGCTTTCTCTAATATCTATATATATATTTGGTTAGTACGGTATGTTGCTGTTCACCCAGAACATAGTAAATAGCTAATGTTAAAAGGTAAATAACCGCTCGTAGGAATACGGTACAATCTGACAGCTGAGAAATTGCAGTACCAAAAGTGCGCTATAAGGGTAAATTACCAGGAAATTTATTGCAACCAAGTACACTGAATTGAGCTTGCGTTGATGTAACGTTAACAAACAGTACTGCGCATCTTAAGTGATCACAGTATCTTACTGGCAACGCTGTTGCCAGTAAGATACTGTGATCACTTACTGGTATCTCGCTGTTGCCAGTAAGATACCTGAGAGGGTTCTGCAGTGAGTTACCGTGATGTGGTGCGAGAGTATTATACAGCCAAAAATCTTACAGTATCATTCCACGAACAACGCTCAGTGGTATGTCACTGTTGACCCAGAGTCACGGTATGATGCTGGCGATAGTGTTGCCAGCTTGTTACCGTAATGTGGATAGGTAACGTCTGACAGTGTGGTACTCTAAGTTGTACTTGATGACAGAAAGGATGTAGTTCTGGTCCAAACTCTGGCAGCAGCGTTCTGAATGAGCTGCAGCTTTCTGAAGTGCTGGATCAGACTGGTCTGCAGGACATAACGTGTAAATCAACTTCTCTACATGTTATCTGGACATTAGAGCCTCGTCATGTGACTGAGATTGGACAAAGTGGATGTAGTTGTGGCCTTTGATGTGAGTGCAGACACCCCGACCTGAACCCTTGTCACGCTCCACCCATCCCTGACACACACAGAAGACACAAACACCTGAAGTTAAGGATCCCTCAGTAATTCCTTTTTATTGACAATGGTTACAATTGTGTTAATTAATAAGCTACAAACGATCATGAAATAATTACTCACATACTATTAAAGGTTCAGAGTGTAGACTGTGAGGTTGTTCTGGACAAACATCACACAGGTGCTGCCCTTTCTGAGAATTTGAGGAGATGCTGATTCTCTCCTGAGGTGTGTGGTTCTCCCTAAATCTCAGAAGTAGGTCAAGCAGTGCTGAAAGCCGCTGTGCGGCGAGATGCTTTCAGCGTGACTGCACACGCCGCCGTGAAACCGTGGCGGAACTGAAGCGGTGAGGAGATATTAAAAATTGATATTGTGTTTAAATTTCAATTGGCTTGTTGGCTATGAAGCTTGTGAGGTGAAAGCTCAGATAAAGTGAACCTTCTGCAGAACAATGACATGAAGGTTCTATTGATTTGAGGAAGAAGTGAGACTTTTACACACACTTAATGTATAAAAGAAAGTCTGATATGTTCTTGTTCTTATATTTGATAAAGGTTTGACTCCAAATGTTGTAAGATGAGGCTGCAGGAAGTCAGAGAGTTTGTGGGTAAAAAAATGTATTAAAAATCATGTTTTCAAAAATAATTCTTTGAAGATGACTTTCTCTGCATCTGGCCTTCCAGGAGAATTCCCTCAGCAGACATGAGTGTTTTCATCTTCTACTCGCAGATTATGACTGTTTCCTCGCTCATCTTCTTCATCCTCCCACCTCCATCCAAACAAGAAGCTGGAACGCCCTAAAACCTTTAGTAGTGGATAAAGTGAGGACTTCCCTGAAGGTACATTCACACAAACGCAATAAGCACAAAAAATTTGCATGGCTTGCCCCTCTTTCACGGCGTGGCAAGTTCGCAGCTCAAATGGAGCTGCTGCCAGACCGCCACGCCATTCCCGTCTCTCAAATCGCGCCACGGGACTTCAGATCGCCTTAATTTGCGTCTGTACCACTGACTTAGCATTAACATGCACCTTAACACATGTCCAACGTAAGCAAATAATTTGTGAGAACAGAAAGTCCTCTTTATCTTACATATTTTGTATATGGCATGGTACCAGCGTCTCCAATCCTTCTGTAGGGTGAACTCTTCAGCGCCTCGATTAACGCCAAAAGCCTCGTCTCTAGCAGGTATTGTGAACGTTTCCATTGTTAACAGATTGATTAGAAGGGACCTGCTCTTGCTACCTGTTGATTGGCAGAAAGTAATGACGACATTAGAAAGCACCAATATAGCACTAAGCTAGCGTTCCCATTTTCCTCTTTTTTTAGCCGCCTGCAGTCTTCTTTCAACAACGTTAAATTCCTGTTCTACACGATGTGCAAAAAGTAAAGCAAGAAAAAGACGAGCTGCTGGATGATTGTTGTTGCTTTTCTAGCATACTGAAAAAAATAACTTTTTATTTCAATATATATACTTATTATTCCTTATAATATCTACAGAAATTCAAAGATTATGCAAATACAGAGATTTTTTTTGTAAAGAACTTAAAGTTTACCTTTTAATATTCAAAAATTATATTGTTTATTAGTAAGTTCTACTTTTCAAATTGTTTTAATCACATTTGGAGCATTCATCAATATTACGTCAATTTTGTTAGAGAAATTTAAGTTTTTTTTCATAATCTTACTTGTGGACGTAAGTAAATTTTACTTGGTAGTTTTTATGCTCATGAATGCAGAAGATTTAATTAGGAATTGTTGGGGCAAATTGTTATGAGGGTTTAAATCTTATTATTTGTTTTTATAGTCGCACTGCAATAGCGCAATGACACGCTAGCGGTCTATCACACGCGTGCACCGTGAAAACAAACCTCTCATTGGAAGTGAGGCTTAGCTGAGTGGAACCACTTACCAGAATTAACTCTTCATCGGACCGGACCGCTTAATGGAAATGATGCTTAAACGTCTTAAAAGATTGAGTGAAATTTTGAATTTAAAATTAAACACAAGTTGCTTTTCTTTTTCTCCCATCTTACCTGTTGTCATAAAACCACAATGACGATTGCTCAGTTACATATGTGCAGAGTCATATGTTCAGAATCTCATGCTGAATCCTGGAAATGTTCTGATTTGACTTCCTCCGTCATTCGGTCTCCGTCACCCTCCCCCCGCTCCTCCCCGTCCATCTTCTTCTTATCGTGATCTTTATTTTCCAGAACTCCGGGCGCGTATCTCATCTGCTGCTCACAGAGCACTCTCCCCACTCTCTGAATCCACACCAGATCCACGTTTCTTTTTTCTGCCTCATCTGCGTTCCCCTCAGCCTCGGATGATCAACTTATCTCCCTCTTTATCCTCTTCCTGCTACTCTTCCTCATTTTGCTCCTCTGCCTCGGGCCCTCTCCGGCCCTCACATCCAGACAGGCTTTTACTCGTGAGAGGGCAGAACAACACCACAGTCGCCTCTTTGTGAGCTTAGAACATTAAAAACAAACAAGAAACATTAAATCCACTTATAGCATCTGAAATAGTATTAAGTATTACGTCATATTATGGGATGTTTGAGTCCATATGCAAGGATCCCCGACCACAAAAGCCAGCACAGGCTCACATTGATACACGTTGATCCTGACAGGAAAGAGAGCAATAGTTGTTAATGCTCTGATGAGAGATTTGTTATGATATTTAAATAGCTCTTTCACCGTTTCATACATAAAATGAGAAGATGTGAAGCAGCTGAGCTATGAGGGACCTCTGTCCTGGAGGGTTGCTGGTTCAAGTCCTGGCAGAGTCCAACATGGGTGTGACATGAGTCAGCAGCCTTCTGTACTCCACTGTGATGACATGAGCAAGGCCCTAACTGTACATACATTTATCAAATATTTGCTTTGAGTGATTTGAACTTTTCTTTCTTTAATCTTTTGGCTTGACGTCGTGTACAGCTCGGCATCAAGAAACTGGAATCGAGTCCCAGCTGAAGGCTGTGATGAAACGATATAATGCAGATACTTGAAGAAACCGGCACCACGAACAAGATGGTAGAGAATTGGACATTAGTGATAGTAAATTTCAGTCTTTAGCTGTCCTTTCTCTTACCCTTTAGAGCAGGGGTGGGCAAACTTTTTGATTTATGGGCCACAAAGGGTTCTAAAGTTTGGCATAAGGGCCGAACAAGGAGCAGATGGAAGGAGTGATTTGGTAATGAACCTCATAAACTAAAAAGATAATATGGAATTTAGATAAAAACATGGTTTAATTTGAACTAAAATTCACATATATTCATTTAAAAACAGAAAATTTGGGAATTTTAATTTCTAAATTTTGATTTTTGTTCTCTTTTTGGTGATCCAATCGGTTGATGTTCTTCAGAGGAAAATGCGAATTCAAAGAAATCCAAAAAATCACCTTCTGACTCAGAAAAAAACACACACGAACGCCAGAGAAACAACACCATTCATGAGAAGAAATGAAAATAAAACAATAATTAGGATTTTTGATTCAATGTATTTTAATTTGGAGGGCCAGATTAAGTAGCTTAGGGGGGGGCGCATGTGGCCCCCGGGCCGTAGTTTGCCCACCCCTGATTTAGAGCTACAGATCTAAATGTAACTAGGGAACGCCTCCAACAACATAGAAAGACAAAGCCCAGACAGAGGAACTTCAGAGTGGAGAAGAGAAGTTATGAAGTTTCTCTGTCTGTTTCTCAGCAAGTATTTTGAACTCATCTCTGTCTTGTCTTTCATGCAGTCGTGGAGAAATGTTCCAGGTGGTTTAAGCCGAACACCGCTCCAGTACCCGCAGGTGTATGATTGTGACTGAGACACTTCTGAGGGATCTCTATTTTCTTAACCTGCTGTATCCCTCATGAGCTCACAGGGTGGTCACTAACCCTGTCCCTGGTGAGCTACTGCCCTGCTCGTTTTGTAGTTTATCTTGCTTCATTGGTTACTTTTTTACTTTAGTTAGCTGCAGCACATGCAGGGCAGTCGTTCACCAGGAACAACGTTGTAGAAGCCATGTGCTACGGAGTCGGTTCCGCCTACAGTTGGGGATGTCAGGGTATACACCATGGAGAGGTCAACAGTCTGTCGTTCACTCCCACACGCACACCTAGGGGTACTTTAGAGCAGGGGTGTCAAACTTCAGGCCTCAAGGGTCGGCTTCCTGCTGGTTTTCCAGAAATCCTGTCTCATCTGCTGCCGATTAGTTGGATCAGGTGTGTTTAGCCAGTTAGGAGCTACAATGGCAGGTTGGTTGGAAAACATATAGAACCCCTCCTACCTCCATGTGGGATAACTCCTCACAGAAAGGTCCCAAGCAGATTTAAACCAGGGCCTTCTTGCTTTTAGGTGAGAGTTCTAACCACTGCAGCACCAGGCGCCCAATATAGATCTACATTAAATATCAGACTTATATGATCAAATATCTGCTGAGGTGCACAAAGTAAAATGTTAGCCACAACTGCCCTTATGGGTGGAAATGGGCTGTCAAACGCAGGTGACCTGCAGGACAATGTGAGATCAGAATTGACCCGGTGAGTCTGAAAAATGTTGATGATGTTTTGCTGCTGGCGTCAGGTCATAGTCAACACTTATCTAAAGGTACAGGTAAGTAACGGTGAAGTGGGTAAGACGCAAGCGTGTACCTACAGAGTCTTCATTTTTTGACACCAAAAAGAAACTGCCAACACTTCACTATAACTTATTACATGCCTGACAATAGTATGTTCCATTTACAGGTGGTCATACAAGACTCAAGACTAATGCAAGACACTCCTGTTCTCCTTTTAACCTCGTGCTCTCTTGATGACCCCACCTTTATATTGATGTGTGATCCCTCCCAGGACAAAGGTGGACATTTCTGTTTTAGAAAGTGGGAAAATGTCAAGTTTTACCAGATATTATTAACAATTCAAGTTCAGAGCGGCTGATAAGAAAAATCCAATGACCCAGCCTTCTAGTAGTACGTAAACGCATCACTCACGGACAGATCTCTGAGACGTGAAATAAATCTCACCATGGATGCGTGCGTAACTGAGGTTTTGTGTGTGCGTAACAAGTGATTTTTGTGTGATTTTGAAAGATTTAAGTGTAATTGGTTTCAAGCTTTTCAAGTTTTAATTTGTGCATGTGTAAATTGTATTTAGCATTTTTTTTAATTTTGTAATTTTTGTACTTATGCAAATATGTTTTATGAGTTACAAATCAAGAATTACACATGTATAAATTGGGGTGATACTTATTTCTCTCCATACTATAAACCTCTGATTCTTCCAACACTGTCTTGCCAATGAAGACACAGCCTGTGATGTGGATGAAATCTTTCGATTCCTGAGGAATAGTTACGTTTTTTATTTTTATTTTTTTTCGTTTTTGCTCTTTTCTTTTAGGGTCAAACAGTTTGTACTTCATGCAGTAATTTTGATTTGTCTACAGATTTTTTTTTGTTTAATTTATTTAATTGTTGTTTGATAAGTGTTGATGGTTATGGTAAGGAATACTATATTTCTTGAATTGTAATAACTATTAGAAATATTCAGTCTGCAGCGTCATTGTTTTGCAGTGCTTGATATGTTTAGGCCTATTTGTGTAAATTCTCCCTATATCTTAAACCAATCATGAAGAATGTTGTGGGTTTGTCACTATTTTGTTTTGTCATTGAAATTATCCTTTACATAACAAAGTCTGGCCAAAAATCTAGCACGCTATTTCCTAAAATTTGTTTTATATTTATCGCAACCGTGTGAAACTGTCTGCAATAGTGTCTGTTTATTGAGGACTGTGTTGGTTAAATGAAAACTAATAGCATTTTTATAAATGTGTGTATATGTTTTGACATAAATGTGGATGTTGTGACTGATGTGGGTCTTCCGTAAACAATCTAGGAATTCTGCAACTGTCTTCACGAGATCATTTTGTCATTTAAGTGACCAAATCCCAGCAAATCTTTCCCAATTGCCACTCAAACAATAATCATAAACATGAACTCTAATAAACTCCCAAGAACTGGTTTAAAGCTACCCTGTGATGGACTGACAGGGATAGGCTCCAGCAACCACGTGAGCCCAAAATGGATGGATGACTGGATGGATTAAACCTCTCACACACCTTCAGTATTCATTAGTTAACCTAAAGCAATAGCCCTAAAATATTATTTAAACCAGAATAATTTTATTTTTTGGCGTAAAGTCCGTCTTTACCCGAAAGGTTATTGATTTTTCTTTTCATACTGCAGTGTTTTGTTTTTTTTGTTTCGTTTTTTTTTTTGAGGAACCTAACTATTTGGTACGTCTTGGTTTATCCCAAATTCACAAACAGAAGATGTGGGCGTGGTTTGATCTCTTGGTGGCTCCACCCTGAACTACTAAATTTCACAAACAGGCAGACGGCTGGTCCACGTGCAGCAGATGTATTAGTACAGGCAGGATGATTGGAGTCTAGCACAACTGAAAGTCCCCAAAGTTAAAGCAGGGTCAGTTAGGTCAAGTGCTGCCATGACAATATCAGAGAGCGGACTGCAGTAGTTAGAGATCAGGCGTGGGTCAAGGGAAAGCAGCAGACAGAGACAGAGTTGGCTGAGAATCAGGAACACAAGAAGACAGGTCAGGATGTAACGCTCAATATGCAGGCAGAGTGGCACAATCAATACTGAGTGAGGCTCTGGGCATTGCTTAAGAATCCGAGAACTGCGCACTGTGGTGGTTGGGAGATATAGTGGGTTAGTATGCCGGAGATGGTTCCCTCCGGTAACCAGTAGGGGACACAGAGCTCTGACTCCTGACACTGAGATCAGCTCACTGTTGTCCTACAGATGCCAAATGTGCATCACTGTTGAAGCCATTGACATATATTATTTTACTGGACAATTTTACTGGTGTTGAGATCACCCACAGAAAATGCCTTACCTCCGGCCGCTGCAAAATGAGGCCAAAGCCCGTCACTGTGGCTTCTTGTTCATCTGCCACCATTTTGTAAATCGTAGAGTGATTGGTCCAAGTCGGTCTGAGTCACGTGTTTAGAGGAACTACTGTCACCAACCGTGAGTCCACACCCCGTCCGCTGGACGAGGGCTCGGGAGAATCTGTCAATCAAATGTTGGAGGCACATGCTTTTACTGAGACATCTGATTGGTCAGTTTATAACTTGAAAAACTTATGATAGCAAGAATAGTTATTCTGAGAAAAAAATGAAAAATAACTAATTATTTTTTAATAGAAGTCGATGGGATTTTGATCTTCCTGAAACCAGCGGGTACTTCCTATTAGGAACACAAGAGGGTAGAGCTTGATAAGTCCAGTAACTATACAGTCAATGGTTGTAGCACATGTCAGTGCTACAAACCTAGAACTTCATCGCAGCAAACAACCAAGCTATTAAAAATTACTTTAAGTTAAATTGCTATCTATTATTGGTATGATGTTTGCAATTTCATATCTGTAATAATAATACATTTTATTTATATAGCGCTTTTAAAAGATACTCAAAGACGCTTACAGACAAGTTACATTAAAAACAGTAGTAAGAAGAATAAAAATAATACAAATAATAATAGCAATAACAATAATAGTAACTAAATAAATAAAGTACAAAGTAAGCAGTAAAATTAAAGATTAAAAGCAGTTTTAAAAAGCAGAGTTTTAAGAGATTTTTTAAATGAAGAAAGTTCGGTGCAGTCGCGGACGTGTTGAGGTAGTTTGTTCCATAGGGTGGGTGCAGCGATGGAAAAGGCTCTGTCTCCCCAGGTTCGGAGCTTGGTCCTACACGGTAAGGACAAGAGGTTAGAGTCGGAGGAGCGAAGAGAACGAGACGGGGTGTGTCGATGGAGCAGATCAGTAAGGTAGGATGGGGCCAGGTTATGGAGGGCTTTGAAAGTGATAAGGAGAACTTTGAAGTGAATGCGCTGAGTGATTGGGAGCCAGTGGAGTTTCTGGAGAACTGGTGTGATGTGCTCACGGGAGCGGGTGTGTGTGAGGAGACGCGCATATCTGTAGATATTTTAGCTGTTTTTTTGTCTCATTTGAAATATTTCACTGGTACAAAACCAAACGAGGGAAAATGTTTTCCCTCATAAAATGATCTGCATGAATGATTGACTTATTTCATCTTCAGCTCTTTTTGTTCTTCATATCTGAGTTTGGAAGATACGTCCCAACCTGCTCTGCTGTCTGTCTTTCAATACATAAAAGGAAAACAACTCCTTTGTACACTAATTTCCTCAAATCTGAATTTCTTTTTGTAGATTTTCAGATGTGCATGCTAGCAGTTTGACCTAATTAAAATTGATATTTTTATTTTTCTTGGATTACTTCAGGCTAAACAGCAGAAAGTGCAGATGGGGGAGTAAAGTGATCCTGGACAGTGCGGTCACTTTATCTTTCAGGTCATCAATATGTGGTATTTTATTCCTATCAAAGGCTATTTGTTTAGAACAAAACATAATGCTGTGTTGTTAAATGGATGCTGCTATCCCCACAGAACCACACCAAAAACACACACACACACACACACCGGCAAGGTTTCAGCCTCATCTTCTAATGTCCAGCAGCCCAAAGCTGCTTCCAAAACCAACCTCATAACTTATCTCAGTGCATTCAGCCACATTAATGGAAGAGGGGTGCACACACAGCAGTGTTTCCACTAATGCTTCCCCTCAACGTGCTAATGCTCCTTCACCACAAACGGCCACGAGTCAGCAGCCCTCAGGAGCCCCCCCTCAGAGGAACAGACAAACCCACAATCGCCCATTAAGCGGCATTAGAGCCTCTTTCTGTTGGGCTATTCTGACTTTATGGCACCAAAGTAGCATTCCAAAGTTACCCTGTAAGACTCGGAGTCTTACCACACATTACAGATTTTGAACCACCCCTAATGTGCCAACGAGGACCAGAGAGTGATCTCACATTACAGCCCTTGAAAACCACCGTACCGCCTCCTGCTGGTTTTCGGAAATGGTTTAAGGCTTTTGAACATGTTGCAGGTTCTCCAAAATCTTTTAACAAACTTGTTTGTGGCACCAAAATCTTGAAGTCATTGATGTCGCTTTCCAGGAAGCTTAATCGTTGATGATTCTGAAATCCCTCTTTAACCAAACTAACTAGTCTCACTGAAACCGGAAACATGCTCAATGTAAGTTGCATTAATGGATTACAAACGCACAAAAAAGTACTCCAATACCCCAGCCAGAATGAGGAGGGTCTTAGTGACCCCTTCTGAACTGATATAATTTGGGGTGTCCTGCAGATTAACGGTTTACGTCATCAGTTTTAAACATGCAGCCTTTCTGTAAATATATTCAAATCAACCAAATCCTCATTCTTCCTCATTGCTCCTCCCCCATCCTACTTTGGTTCAGTATCTAAGCTCACAGCTTCGCCAATAACCCGCAGTCGAAACGAAATGAGCTGATGGTGATGGTTCACTTCAGTGATCGGACGACCCGTCACTGCTAGGCGGAGCACTCAGAGTCACTCTTCAATTCTTTTGCTACCAGCTGACTGAAAAACTTTAGAAAAGTTCCGCCCCTCCAACTGTCTCCACCAATCATTCTTGAATCAATTGTCAACATCCTCACTTTTTTGTTCTCATAAAGTCGCACAGTTCCAACAAAAATAACAGCTAAAGCTTGTGTTTAGCGGTGTAGCTTCCCACGAGACCCGGTGACAGACCGTGGAAAAAGTGAACAAAATAATGAAGCTCAGAGACGAGAGTTTGTCCAGCATCAGTTTATGCACTACATCTCCCATGAGGCATTGGGTTAAAGTGACAGAGCTTCTGCACTGTTAATAAAATAAAACGGTTTGTTTACCCAAAAATAAATAAACCATTATTTATTAAAGTTTCATTTTGTATTAAGACAAAATAAAAGATAATAAAACTTCAAAATGGTCACTTTTTGTGAATTGAACATGAACATAAATATAATGTTTTTAAGCATGTTGTGATCCTATAATTGTTCAAAAATTACAGTTGCTCTGGCACAAACATTTTAAAAATATATTTAGAAAAAACTAATCTTCAGAAAGAAAATATTATTGTTTATTTTGTGAGGTCACATAAAATTGCATATTAATAAAGGTATTAATAAATGAATAAAGGGAAAAACAACTACTTGAGCACATTTTCAACTTTTTAATTGAACATTTTAGTTGAGAATTATTATTGAAATCTATCACAACTTTTATTTCAACATTCAGGAAAAACAGTCACAACCTCCAGCTTATCTGCCTGAATTATTAGAAAACAATATCACGAGATTGTGGAGGGAAGCACCTCTCAAAACAGACGCTAGCATTTCTCCTGTTTTACATATGGATGCTGGTGTGCCGCAGAATTTTTGTCAAGGATAAAGTCGACCTTGGTTCAAAAAAGGTTGTGGTGGAGATGCGCTCGCCGCTGTTGATTGGTAGAAGGTGATGATGACTTTTGAAAGCGCCAATATAGCGCTAAGCTAGCATTTCCGTTTTCCTCTTTCCTCGTTCAAACAACATTAGATTTCTGTTGAACACAACGTACACAAAGTAAAACAAGAAAAAGACGAGCAGCTGGATGACCTCTATTGTTGCTTTTCTAGTTGTTTCCCTACCACTCCTTACCAGACCGAACGCTTAGTGGAAATGAAGCTAAACAGTGCTGATGAGCTTTACTGGTGAACTCCAAGATGAGTCTTTTGGACAAATATTACTTACCATATGCCAATAGATCACAAATCACACGGTCAATTTAAGTGCATGAAATAAAATATTTCAGCAAAATCATAAAAGTGTTGCATTGTTTAATGATAGCATTACATGTTTTGTTTAGCAAATGTTTCATCATCTCTCTCACTCAAAGTATTTTCCATAAAAAAAAAACTTGTTTTGCCCTATGAAAGCAGTTTTATATTTTTCTGTAAATGTAAACATTTTGTATCTTTATGAAATCACATTTTACCTTTTTTTTTTAAACAAAAGCAACTTTTTCCCTTTTGTTTGAATGCAAAAGATTTCATCGAAGCACTCGTCGATACTGTCTACTTTAAACTGTATTTTTATTGAAAAAATAAGGACAGATTTTTTATACAAAAAGAAAAAAATGATATTAATAAACTATTTATTTAAGCACTTAAAACTTCTATACAGATCTGAAGTGCTGTGCAATGACAGAATAAAAGCATTAAAGCATTTCATTCAAAGAAATTAAAAGTGTACAACCAAATGCTCAAAAAGTAACATTAATAAAACAAAACATACCACAAACATGACATAAAAGAGAACAAATTGAAACGTAGAGGGATAAAAGAAAGAGAGGAAACCTCTTCACTGTATATTCAAAACCCAAATTAAAAAGTGTGTTTTAAGAGAGGACTTAAAAACGACATGATGATGAAGACTCTTTTTGGTACTTTTAGAAGCAGCTGATCATCTGATCTAAGAGGACGGCAAGGGCGTTAGGCACCAGCAGCTCAGAGCGGTAAACTGGTGCCAAGCCATAGGAGGATTTAAAATGAAAAAAAAAATTTTTTTTAATGAATTCTGAAGTGAACAGGCAACTAAAGCAGTGAAGCTAAAACCAGGAGAATTCCTTTTCTTAGTTGAGCAGCTCATTTTGCACCATCTTAAGTCGAGCTGCAGCCGAGGTGCCAACCCCCACATATAAGGAATTACAGTAATCCAGCCTGGTGGTAATAATAATAATAACTGTTTCAAACAAATACAGGATAGGTCTGACCTTTACCAGCTACCTTAGGCGGCAAATGTCCCAAGTGAATTTGTTTGTTGAGTCTCAGCTCAGAATCCACCTTGATTCCTAAATTTGTTACACGAGATGTGACATATTTATTTAAAGAGATTAGCAGTAACGGAACCATGGCTGTCCCCAAAAACTATCACCTCGGTTTTGCTGTCATTAAGACTTAACAAATTTACATTTAGAACTTTAGTTCTAAAAGGCTTTTGTGAAGTGTTTCACCAGAGGGGTTATTCCTAAGAGGGCTTTAAAAAGGCATCACACCAACATTTGGAAATCAAATCTTGGTTTGGATTTCTATAGGAATTAAAGGGCTTATATATGTATCATGCCATCCTTGATATTTTCAGAGTAAATTCTATCCATGTATGATAATATATTACCTTTGGCACACTAAAAAACAATTGTTTTAAAATGAGTTATTTTTGTGAACTCTTTTTCTATCTGGAAGTAAAACATCTCTAAGACTCCGCCTTTCGCTTCCTTGTGGATGCCGCTCTTTTCAGGAAGTGAATCTAGAACAGGCCTGGGCAGCGTGTCTGTGTTTCACCCACGATAACAAACAAAGATGGACTTGCATATTGTACAAATAAAATGAAAATGTTTTGCTTATTACTGCTCGCTCCAGAGAAAGTGTGTGTGTGTGTTAACCAGGGGACTCTTCCTCGGAGGGACTGTTTCTCACTTTGTGATGTAACAACATGGGGACCCACTGGTTTTCGTGGATTGGAAGGGGCTGGTGCTCAGAGCACATGGTTTCAGAGGAATAGTCAGAGATGCATGAATGGAGCAGATACCACTTTGGGGCTGTTTTTCATGAGGAATTAACATTATAAGACACAAAAATTTCAACAAAGTTAATAATGCGTGACATAGGCCCTTTAACGGTGTGCCCTTTAGAATACATTTTGAAACTTGTGAGAATTGGGAGACAAAGTAGAAGCCTTATTGATAAAACAACTGAAGTACAACATAGACCCAAAGGAGAAACATTCACCAATGGCCTTTAACTTTATGACTAAAGAACTGAAAACATGAAATAAATTAGATTTTCTCTGGAAGAGCTCGCATCGGATGTCCATCAGTTCTTCTCCTACAGGTCCAGCTGCCTGATTGGAGGTGAAATCATCCTAGATCCGACTCCTGGAGGGCTTTTCTCCAGTGGGGGTGAACACCGAAAGACTCAGCCTCAGGCATTGTCTTAACTATTGCTAAAACTGTCCACAAGCACCAAAACAAACGATTGTGGCATCAACCTTGCATCAAAAAATGATTGTAACCACTCCAGTTTTACATTGCATTCTACAACTTGCACTGTCTACTGCTGTTACCTTCTCTCTGTCGGTGGGAAGTTCAGGATCCACAAAGATCTCCACCCCAACAGATGATGCGTTTGGCCTCTCTCTGCTTGAGACCGCGTCTGTTCAGCATCATGGACCAGCACCTCCAGAGTTTCTTTGCACATCAAAACCGATCAATATGGACAATGGAAGACCAGCTTCATCTGTTTAAAGATGTTACACTTTTTATGTTAGATTCATATTCAAATTTAATTTTTTATGCTATCTTTCTGTAAACCCAAACAATCCCACAACAGATACATGATGGATCATTAAAAAAATGATAGCTGCCCACAAAAAAGATGGCAAGACACTAAAATGCCAAGACAAAACCTATTTCTATTGAAACTTGAACGATCTTGCGTATAGGGAAGGTCCCTGAGGATGGGGCGGGGGCTCCTCTGTGCTGATAAGTGATGGTCCTGCAGGAGTCCTCTTACTCACACGGAGTCATATAATCCTGAGGTTACTGACCCTGAGATTACACCAGTCTGCTGCCGTCACAAACCTTCTCCTGTGCGTATCTTCTTGCTTTTCCACCACATGTTCTGTTCAAAAAGACTGACCAGGTCATGCATGCATGTGTGTGTGTTGGGGGGGCGGGGGACCTCCATCTACTGTCATGGTCTTTGAACTTCACCATTGATTAGGTGGAGATCAGCTTTACAGTGATCCCTCATCTATCTATGACACACACAGAGTAACTGTGTGTGTGTTTACTGTACATGGAAGTTGTGTGATGGTTGTGAGTTTCTAGGAGAAGGAGCAGCAGAGTCTGGGTGTGGACTGCGAGAGAGGGCGCAGATGGCTGAGTTTTTGGTTACAGAAGCAGCAGGACTGATGTTTGAGGATCTCATGCGGCTGATCTGCTGCAGGGATGACAGGGTGTGGTGAGGTTTGGTGCTTTTGTTTGTCGTCTTCTGGTTTTCTTCAGTCACAGTCTCTGGTGGTTGCACCTGTCTGGTTGGTTGGTTATTAACCTGCTCTTCATCTTCATCAGGTTATCTGTTTGTCCCCCTTTTTGCCAATAAAACCAGTTAGCTCAGCAACTATAATGAACTGTTAACTCTGGCTCTGTGTCCAAGGGTTAGAGTAATTTATGCAAAAGTAAAAACCTTTTGAAGAGTATTTGAAGGCAGATACCAGTCAGAGTGAGATTTTCTCGCAAGGAGACCACGAATCTGCCGCAAGTTTGCAGAGACCCTTAATTTATTAGAATTTTGACCGCCTAGGTTACAGAAAAGACTCAATTCTAAAAGACAGAACTGGGACGGCCTTTATGGGGTCAAATCAGGATCAGCTTAAAGTGAACGAAAAAAACAGATGGAATACTTGAAAAAAAGATATTGTAACTGAAAAAAAACTGAACATTTGAAAAAAAAATGAACATTTGAAATAAAAAACTGAACATTTGAAAAAAAAAATGAACATTTGAAATAAAAAACTGAACATTTGAAAAAAACCCTGAAAATTTGAAAGAAAAATTGAAAACTTGAAAAATATATATATATATATATACATATATATATATATCTACGAATCTTCACTTTCAGCACTTTCAGCCATCTGTTTTCAGTTTCAATTCTGATTTTCGAGTTTTCACTGCCGAGCTGAGCCAAATTTTACACGGGGGCGGGGCTTTTATCCCATTGGCTACCGGGACGAGACTGGAGTCCAGTGACAGAGCTCATGGTGACATCATTTCCGTTCCTTTTCGCGTCAGTTTTGGCGCCGTCTTTGAGTGACGCGAAAAGGACGGGAAATGATGTCACCATGAGCTCTGTCACTGGACTCCAGTCTCGTCCCGGTAGCCAAAAAAAAAAAAATTTTTTTTTCAAATGTTCATTTTTTTTCAGTTACAATATCTTTTTTTCAAGTATTCCATCTGTTTTTTTCGTTCACTTTAAGCTGATCCTGATTTGACCCCATAGGCCTTATCCAGGTCCCACACTTCTGCGTCTCGCCAGGTGGCATGTTGAAAGTAAACAAAAGAACTTTCCAGCAAAGCAACCTTCACCTGTTGGTTAAAAAGAAAAAAAAAACTATTAAGGAAGTTAGATTTATAAAATTCAGCACTCGTTTCACTGTTGCTCTTTTTTTCTGCATTCCGTCGTATTTCCTATATTTCCTGGTTCGGATTCCTGTTACTTTTTTATGTTGAGTTTCCATATTCTCCTCCTGCATACGTTGGTTTTCTAAGTCCAAAAACTGGCTTCATGTGACTCATGATGACTCCGGCTGGTTCGCTGGTGCAGTTAACACAGTTTTACTACAGTACCTTCCAATTTAAAATCTAATGTAATGAAAATGTACATCAGTTCTATGGAGAGTTCATTGCACCACCATATTGCAAGCAAAATTGCAGTTTTGAGATCAAAATCTCAAATAAAAATTAAAAATGAAAAGAATAAGACTTTGGTATTTGCAAATGTAATATTTGCTTTCAAAAAATGATTTCATGTTTAAAAAATATATAAAAAAATAATAATAGAAAACATATTTTTAGATAATAATAATATAAAAACACTTGCAATTTAGAACATTTTGATCTGAAAACTGTGACTTCAGCTTGCCATGTGGTGGGACAATAATCTCTACATACAGTTCAAAGATGACACATTTTCTTTTTCACGTATTTGTTGACAACTGCTTTGGTTTCAGAGGCCATTTTAGATCCTCCATGACACCACAGAGAGTACCAGAAGGAGAGGTGTGTCATGTCTAAAGTTCTTCACTTGGAAGCAAAAGCTTCAGCATCAAGAAGCACAAATGAAATTAGGTTCATTAAATTAAAGCATGACAGTGCAGTATTTAAAACAAAAGCTCCAGCAGGTACGTCTGGTCATAACTAGTCAGAACGATGGAATCTTTTCCTGACTGATGCTGATGAATTGTGGGTTGGGGGGCTCCTCCAGGGGTGGGGGTGCAGTCTGACCTTTGCCTGCCTCCTACTAAATGCATGAGTGCATCAAAGCAGCCTGGAGTCACAGATGGTTGAGCTCAAGATTAGCTTGTTTAAATTCAATACATTTATTTTTAGGAAAGACCAAATTTGATTAAATTAGCTCTAAAGAATAGCAGCTCTGCTGGGATTAAAAGTCAGATTGTTTGTTCGACTAAAATGTAAAAGAACATTTCTGAGGAAATGCAGAAGGAAAAACCATATTTAACTAGAAGAATCTGCATTACCCACAAGGATGAAAGTGTGAACAATGAAGCTGTTTGAGGTAAAGCTGAGGAAGTTATAGTTTGTAAAAGCATGAAGAGAAATTCAAAAGACTTTAAAAGAAAATGCCAAAACCTCAAAGACACTGAACATTTCAAACAATAATACCAAAAAGAATGAAGAACAGAAATTATTTATTGAAAGTAAAAACATTCTAATATAAGCCTCACCTGTAGTTAATAGGGGGACGATTAATCAATTGACTTGCACACTGATCTATACCTGACTGACTGATGGTGCTGCCACAAACGATTATTTTAATAGTCGACTAATCACCGATTTATTTTTACGATTAGTCGACTAATCGGGTTATGCGCAAACTGGATGTAAAGCGCACATTTTAACCATCATTAGCTTTAAACTGACTAAAAACTAGATATATAACATTACCTGCAATAATGAATGCTGAATTTGGCCGCTGAAGATTCTAGTGCTGATAGCTGAAAACACTGAAGCTGAAAGCCAGCTAAAATATTAGTTAAATGCCAAATTAGCCTTAAAAACTGAAAAAAAGCCCAAGTTAGCCAAAACAGTTAGAAAATTTTAGAAACATAAGACACAGATTTGCATATATGTCAATGCTACCATTAACTTATTTTGTATGAATTAAACATAAACAAAAAGAGAAAATACCCTTTTTCAAAATATAACTGTTTATAACTTTTGACATAGGTTCACATGATGTCCTTTCAAAATAAAAGCCACCTTGTGTCACGTACAGTAGAATCAGCTCAATACTGCCAATATATTATACCAAGTAGAGTAATGTCTGCAGTAATATATAAAAAAACAAGTTTATTTTACCATTTATGGTAGATTTGTACCAAAAATACATGAATCTAAAAAAATAAATAAATCGGAGCCAATTGCGACTTTCACTGCATTTCTCAACTCATAAGTTGTGCTTAGAATTGTTAAACAAGAAATTCATTTTATAATCCAGTTCATTCTTTCTGACTTCATTTTCTGTGGTACACAAAAATATTATGTCTAAAATACTTTATTCCTTTTGATTTTTTATTTACGTTTTAAAAACTAAAAACTTAATTTTTCTTTTACAAGGGATCCACAATGGAAGGATAGAAGATCCACATGTGGAGCTGCAGGTTGCAGACCCCTGGTACAGAGTGAGATACGCATCATTTAGTTTCTTGTACTTTGCTGCCAAAAAAAAAGTAACTTTTATCTTTTTGCAAGTTGATTTATCTTTAACCACATGAATTATTAAATAAATCATCACATTGGCATATTAAAGGAGTTCCATGATTAATAATTAGAAAAGTTTGTTTGGCTTCAGAATGCTATCGATGCATTTCAAGCTTTATCGTGAATGTTCTGGAGTAGTGTGGAGATGCCTGTGTTTGTGTTTTCCACACTCTCTTTTACATATCCTTTGCTGGTTTTCTCCACTCTCAGGTTTTATTTTTCTGCAATGGAGAAATTAAACTCTGAATTGTCACTTACTTGCACTAAAG
The DNA here is from genome assembly GCA_003999625.1 of Oryzias javanicus. NCBI lineage: Eukaryota > Metazoa > Chordata > Actinopteri > Beloniformes > Adrianichthyidae > Oryzias > Oryzias javanicus. The sequence goes on along the minus strand of CM012442.1, from coordinate 6,984,637 downwards.
GAGAGGGTTAGCTGCACTTTGCTGCCACCTGCTGTCTGAGCTTCTCCATCCGCTTCTTCTCTGCCAGCATGAAGAGGAAGCACGTGACCTATACCTCAAAACACAAGGTAAGAGAGGTGAATTCATTAGTTTTAATTCATGTTAACAAAAGTTTGCAGTGACAGCACACACATGCACACACACACACACACAAAGGCAGTCAGGAAATTTAAAAACCTATAATGACAAAAGTGTTTTTGGTGTTTTTAACCAATATTTTCTTGTAGCATTTTTCTCATGATGGATAAAATAACTTAAGAATAAAACTTTGTTTCTGATTATTTATTTATTTAAATCATGGAGAATCAGGAGCAGACAAAAACCCTGCTTCGCTCCAGTTCTGATGCATCCACTTACAGACAATTAGATCCAGTAAAGCAAGGGTGTCAAACTCAAAATCCAAAACACACCTTAGGTTGCAGGCCGAACGAGATGAACATTTATTGGATACACTAAAAGTAAAATTTTAAAACTTTAAAACCCTAACTTTTTAACATAATGATGAACTATATATATAGCATTACCTGTGATGATGCTAATTTAAATGATGTAAGCAGATTTTGGCTGCTGAGGATGCTGATGCTGATGGTTGAAAACGCTGAAGCTGATAGCCAGCTAAAATATTAGCATAATGCCAAATGAACCTAAAAAAAAAAAACTAAAAAAAAAAACAGGCCAAAACAGGAAGCATGTAGCTGAAAATAATTGCTCAACTTAAAGCATAAAAAACTGAAAAAATCCTAATTCAGCTAAAACAGCTAGTGTATAGCTGAAATATTTGCCAAACTTCAAAATAGCCTAAAAAATCTTAGTAAATGCCAAAATAGCCCAAAAAGCTATCAGAATGCCAATTTTTAAAATTTAAAAACTGTAACTTTTTAACATAATTAGCAATAATAAAAAAAAGCAGGAATATTATTCCAGAATAAATCAACTTAAATCTAAATAACTTTTAATATTTCACTTTCAATAAAATGTATTTAGTGAAAATTATACCAATTATAAATAAGCACAAGATGGGCCATTAATTACAATAAAATAAAATGATTTAGAGGGCTTTGACTTTGACACATGTGCATCAATATCTTCATTTTCCTCATCTGTTAAATAGTTAAGTCAACGGCATCTTAAGCTTTCAATCGTTATTTCTTCAAACTAGGAACTTGGTTGCTTCAGCAGGTCTGAGTATATATTGTCTGCGCGATTAAAAGACGACTGGGAACAATTTTAGAATAGAAATGAATAGAAATTAGCTTAGTTTTCAATTAATGACGACTGTGTGTGATTGTAAGTGTTTGTGCAGGCATGTGTAAGCGGTATGCATGTATGCAGGATACAATTCACACAGATTCACCAAAACTGGACAAATAGAAGATTGGAAAAATATTGTCTGGTCTGATGAGTCTCCATTTCTGCTACCGCATTCGCATGTTCAAAAGCTGGCGCCAACAACATGAAAGAATGGATCCAGCCTGCCTTGTATCAACAGTTCAGGCTCGCAGTGGTGGTAGTATAATGGTGCGGAGGATATTTTCTTGGAACACTTTGGACCCCTTAGTACTAGTTGATGATGGTTCCAACACCACAGTCTGCCTGAGAATTGTTGCTGATCACTGCTGTCCAAAACAAGGATGATCCAGGGGTAAGTCAGGTTGGAAGATGAAGGAAAACTCTGATAAAAAATATATGGTCAAATGTCAGAGTAAGCCGTCTAACAACTGTGGGATCAATACCAGCATTACTGTCAGACTGGCAGGTAAATGCTGGTGGAAACTGGTCTTAAAAACAGTCAGAGAGAGTGAAGAAGAGATGCAGATGCATCAGGAGTTCCTGTCAGAGAGGCTACAGGCCTGTGAAGAGCAGAGTGAATGACAGAGATGACCAGAAGAGGGCGACAGAGAGACAGGAATTTATCAAACCTTGATCCTGGTTTGATCCTGGGCCCAGGGCAGTCACCCCCAGCCATCGGCTGCAATGTACCGACCGCAAAGGTGACAGACCAAGACAAGGCCTGAGGAGGTAAAGTTATATAAGAAATAATTCACTTTAAATTCTGAAAAAATCCAGATTAACAAGATTGGTCAATGTAACAAAAATAACGGAAGCTTTAAATTTAACAGTGGACAACTTAACCAAGTGAGGAAACAACAGCGCTACCCTGTGAACACAAGGGGAACATTTACGTAGTTATTCATTTTAACGACAATTCGATTCATCATAATTTATGGCTTCTGATGCAATTCATAGTTGATATCGGTTCATTTTGAACAATCCCTGACCTAAAATGGATCCATAACATTTTTATCCCAAACTTCCACCAGTGTGAAGCTGTGTGTCAGGTTTTGCTACTTCACGTGCGCCGTTCACTCTTGGTCGTTTTTACATTATAGTCAAATAAATCCACCATCTCTCAATTCAAATGGTATTTTCCAATACTGGTTATCAATTTTCTCATTCAAAAACTATCCTAAAATGCTATAGGTCAATTTGATTAACATCTTTCCTCAAAGAGATTAATCTGGTTGGTTCATAATAGAAATCGATTAATGGATCATGTGATCAATTGCAACACCCCTAATAGTGACTGATCAGTACACTAGATCCACAGAGGGAAACTATAAAGACAAAGATCAGCTTCAAAATACTGCAAACACTTATTATTCTGTCTAAACTATATCAAATAAAGGCTAAAAAATAACAAAAATGAACTAAAATCTCTAATTTTCAACACAAGCTGACTTTCTTCTCCGTCTCTCAGTGGTACAGTCCGATTAACCCCCTGATAAATAAAAAGGCCACTGCTGACAGCGTGTGTTCCAGCAGCAGATGGCAGCAGCAGACACTGAAAAAAATACATATGGAAGTAAATGAAAGTGAACTGAAATATGGGTTTGTAACTTTAATTTTTTCAACTAAACAAACGTGTGATCTGCATGTTCTTCTAAAAGAGTAAATTTGAAGTGATAAAGAATAGATTTAAAGTGCAGGAAGCCATCCCAGTGTGAGCGCAGACGCCTAAGCGGCTTATTTACTGAGTCCAGCACAGACAGTCTTCACCTGAGTCCAGGTGTGAAGTTCAGAAAATAGTTCACTTCCTGTTCCTGAAAACCACCATATTCCTGCATCCGCTGACCTCACTTACAAAAGAGCCAGTCCAGGACAAAGGAGGGAAAATGTTCTAAGCTGAGGTGTGTGCTCGGTATCTGCTTCTGATGTCTGATGACGTTTGACAGTTTTAGAACAACATATTTTACAATTTTGATTTCTCATTAAATGAAATCTATTTTAAACATATTTTTAAAGTAAGCTATTCTTTCCAAAGAATTGCCCGTTACGCCCTTCTGACTAAATAGTTAATTTAAGAAAAGATTAGCCAAAATATAAAATGAAACTATTAAAATATGTCTAGAACAAAAAAATGCTGAAAGATCCTGGATCAATCTATCGAGCAACACATGTAGAAAATAACATGGATTTGCCACCATTATTATGGGATGCAAAAAAACTGATATTTTACTCAATTTTCACCAACTGAAAGGGAAAAATCTCAGTTTTTCATTCACACAACTTTTTTCTACTTTAAATCTGTGGTTGTTTCTGGTTTCTTCTACAGTCTTCTTAGAAAACATCCCAGCAGAGCTTCACGTCATCACAGGTTCAGTGATGAAAAACTCTTTCGGCGGGCCGCTGTTGGGCACTGAAGGCGGATGAAGACCTCGGTGAGAAAGAGTGACTCTGTCCACATTCCAGACCTGCATGTTTTGACTGTGAGGGATGACGGCTGATGTTCTCATGCCTTAAGCACTTAGTTTCTATTGTGTTTTCACTTGTTCTCTCTTTTCTTCAAGTCGGTCTGATGCCAAACTTTTAAACTTTGGTTTCATTAAAACGAGCATCAGTTTGGAAGGCATGTAGTAAGAAGAAATAAAAAGAGCGAACGGATTATGTTTGCTCTAAAACTGATTTAAAAAAGAAATCTCTCCCAAAGAGATTTGAGTGTCAGGATTTGATGACAGCTGCAGAACTACATCCACATTTCCTCTTTTTTAAGCCTTTCATCAACCTGGAAGCGGCTGACCGGTTTGTTGTTGAGTCTGGAGGATCCTGCTGGTTTGTAAAGTTTGTACCACATAACTCTGGAGGGTTCAGTCACCTGTTCAAACCAGCAAACACACACCAGCTCAGTCTGTTCAAGAGCATTGAGCGATAAACCACACTGTCTTCACACATCGCACTCTGGTGCCATGGAAACGCTCCTCAACAGGAAGTGAACTGAAACTGAGTTATCTTGATTTAGGAGGGATCCTCTCAGATGCTCCAGATTCTGTGTGACGAATGCTGCCGACATGGTTTCACGGTGAGACAAGCAGCACAACAAAACCAAGAAACAAAGCTGGAACCAGTTCCCCCACTTCAACACACCCACATGCGTGATCCGCCCAGAGACGTGACACGCATAACATTCAGGAGCTGCTCCGGCGGACCACGCCTTCAGGACCCGAGGTCTCGCTCACCTTCTGCGCTCCTCGGCCGGCCCGCTTCAAGAACACTGGGTTCTGGTTTCAGTGAAGATGCTGAAGATAAAGACAGAGAAGGAAAAACAGCAACAGAGCAGTCACAGAAACCTGACAGCAACACAGTCAGAACTATGAGGATGTCTGTCTGATCTACAGTTCAACAGACCTTTGAGAAAAGTAAGACTAAATGACCGAACAAGTGTCCGATCACTGATAGATTGTCATGTTTTTAGAAAAAAAAATCTTAAAATTCAACTAATTCTCACCTAGAAAAAATTTTATTCAGCTGAATAAATGTTTCTGCTTTAAACACGTGTTTCCTTAAAAAAGAAAAAAAAAAGCAAGTCCCTTACAAAGTGATTGAGATGCCACACCTCCTCCATGCTTTCTGCCTCAAGTTCTTGCATTCCAGGGAACCAGGTGTGTGGGGGGTCACCTGTCAGCTCCTGTTGGGCTATTATCAATGTTACGTCCTGCTGCCACTACTGGACCTTCTCCAATCCAGTCCTTCTGCTCACCTGGCAGGTGTGGCCAATGTGCACTAATTCGCACCTGATGGCTACTTAAGACAGAGGAGGCCTCACCTGGATGGGCAGTACGCAGTGTAGTACGTTGAGGTGTGCTGGTGTGTTTGGATCTTTTCTTTCTCAGCAGTCTTACTCTGCTGGGTTTTGTTATTTTAGTTTGGGGTCGGGCCTTGGTAGTCTTAGTTTGTGGGCTTTGTTTATTTGTTTTCTTTACTTAGTTTTGGTTAGGCAGCCATTAGCAGAGAGCTGCTGACTCAGAAGGTCGACATGACTGGGTCAGCAGTCTCCCTGACTTATTTTATTTTTGGAAGAGGTTCCCTTTTGCTTGGACCAGAACACTAATTATTTCATTTTGTTCTCTCGTTTCAGGACACGATTTCCTCTATTTAATGAACGGTGTTCATTTTATTCTCACTGGTGTTCAGTATTTGTCAAATCCCCTTTTTTTGTAATTCCTCCTCTAGACCTCAGCCAGGTTTACCCATAGGGTATGTTTTTAATTGCTGTGAATGTTTTTTTTTTTTTTGTAAGTTTCTCTTTTAAAAATGAAGTTTCATAGAAACTGAATCAGGACAATATTTTCAATTAAATAGAAAATGGTTAATTGTACTAAAAAATTCTTCTACTTAAATAAAGAAAGGAAAAGTGAGAGCAAAACCGTCTACAAAGCAAAAGAAATAAGTAACTGATTCAAAAATAAATCAAAATGTTTAACGATAAAATATATCGGATAGGAATATAAATAATTTGTAATTTCTTAGCCTTTAAATAGAACAATAAAAAACTTGTCACAAACTGACAGGACTGGTAGGAGTGGTGACTCGGCGACTCTGCTGGGCCTGTTTTGCAGATCCAGAAATGTTTCAAACAAGAGTGGAAATATTGATATCCGTGGGTCAGTATTGATTCCCCAATATCAACTTGAGATCGATACTATCGATGTTTTGGATGGATCCACTATTATCATGTCAGGTTTCAAAAGTCCCCTGGTGGTTAACTGGTGAAGTGCATTGGCCTCACTTTTCAGTTTCAAACCCGCTTAAGCTCCGCCCTCTTCACTCCTGACCCCCCCTTAGGCTCTGCCTCCATCCCCCACACTCAGTATTTGAAGTCTGCTTCAAAGCTCCGCCCTCATGACCCCGTGCATCAATGAACTTTTGTGAGGCTCTTCTCTGGTCCAGGAGTTTCAGGCTTGTTCCAAGCAGAAGCAGTTTGGGTCGGGGCTTGTTCAGCTGTCACTCTGATGTTGGTCCTCAACATAAAACCAGTTCTTCACAGCAACAAAGGGTTAGAATCTGGACAGCCAGAAGAAGTCGCTCCTTTCAACGTCTGTATATGCCAGAAGTCTGCAACCTTCAGGTCCATTTCTCGCAGTGCAGAAGGAGCCACAAAATCAGACGTCATTATATAGAAAAAAAACATCATGATTTATTCTCATCATTCTTCATCATTGCTATTTTGATAAATATACTTGCTAAAAGTAGCGTTTTTTTTTTTTTTAATATGAAATAGTTTATGACTTTTGACTGAAGTTTGCACGACATCCCTTCAAAATAAAAGACATCCTGTACCACATTTGATTATCCCAAAGTAGTATCATGTCAACAGTGAAAAATAAAAATACACATTTTATTTTACAATTGTTGGTGCATCTCAGCCAGAAATTCATAAATCAGAACTAAGTGAGCCACAGGACCACTTAAAATCCTTGAATTTCTCAACAACTTCAAATGACTTTGATGAAGCTGCACCTCTGTTTTAATTTAAAATAGACGATCATCTTTATTTTTCTTTAACCAAAAGAGCCACAATGGATTGGTCAAAGAGCCACATGGACAGGCGCCAGACCTCTGGTATATGCAGACATGTGCACGCCTGCCCTCACGTGCACATGAAGCGTATGAAGTCATCTGCCGTCCTCTCGTTTGAATTCTCCCAACATTCTTTAATCCAGACTTGATAAACCTGGAGGACGAGCTGCAGGAGCGAGGGTCAAAGAGAAGGGCAAGTTTCTCGAGTTTCCAGAAGTCTCCTCTGGATGTAGAACTGAAGCTTCTCTCAATGTGTGCATGAGGGGAATTCAAAACACACCAGTGCTGATCCCTACAGAGTGAACTATGGTGGTGGTTCATACTCAGGTTAAGAAAGACTAAAAACACAACAATAATTAAGACAAACCCAAATATATTTTCTGTTTTTTGAGGATTTTAAGTGTACAGTAAAAGTATTTCATTTGCTTTGATTTAATTTTAATTAGTGAGATTTAGAAAATAGCTGAATGATATACATAACAAATAAATGAAACTTGATTTTTGAAATGACTGTTACCACATTTGCTGCATTGAGATGACGCTATGTGACACAGGGTGTCTTTTATTTTGAAAGGAAGTCATTCCTTTAGAAGAAATAGTAATTTCTATTTATGTGTATGCTTAATTTATTCCAAAAAACAACAGTTTACTTATATATATGATAATAGTATTACCATCAAGGCAAATTAGAGTTTTTATTTTTCTAAAGAATGAAGTCAGACTTTGTGGCTCCTCCTGGGTTGTGGCCAGTAAGAAATCCACTCAATTGGCTCTTTAAGGGTCGTAGGTTGCAGACCCCTGGCCTGGGTCGATACTGATACTTTTTGGGTTGAAACACTTTTTTTTCTATGAATTATGTATATAATAGAACAGGACAAATTACAAATGATGTTTATTAATAACATGAACTGAAGATCTGTCAAGTATCAAACAAAATAACAGTATTTTATTGACGACTTAATTCTATAATAATAAGACAACAGTAAGTAACACTGTAGCAAACATTGAAGTAGAATTGGGATGAAAGTCCCAAACTGAACGAGTTCAGAAGCGGTCATTAATAGAGGAAGAGTGCTTCAAAGTTCTTCCTTTTCAGCAGCAGGAAATACTTTCTCACCCGGATTTCCAAGCGAAAGGAGGGACCTCTAAGCTGAGAAGAAGAGTATCCAGCAGGAGGTTCTAATAAACCCTTAGAACTTTAAAAGCATACAGTGGATGAAACTGTTTGATTCCTCGCTGATTTTGTAGGTTAAAGATGAATTGACAGTCTTTCATCTTAATGGTAGATACATTTCAACTTTAAAGAATTTCCTTGAGGTAATTGAGTATTTGACCCTTCTTGCCAGAACGGCTTAGTACTTTGTGTCAAAAACCTTCTTATTAGCACAGAGGTCAGAGGTTTTTTTGTAGTTGATGAGTGGATTTCTCCACATATCAGGAGGAAAAATGATTTCTAAAATTATTCAGATTTGGTGACTGTCGCTAAGCAACTCTGAGCCTCAGCTCTCTCTATAGGTTTTCTATAGGATAGAGGTCCAAAGCCTGACTGGTCCACTTCATGACCTTGAAATAATTCAAGGTCTTGCCTTCGTGTTTTGGGTCATTGTTCTGTTGGAAGAGCATTGGAAGCCTCCGGATCCACTCAGTTCTTCTCCAAGTGTCCCTCAAGAGGACCAGAAGTGTACTTCCACAGACCCAGTGTGGATCAGAAGAAGAAGACCAAACCTAGAGTGAACACGATCATCAATAAACTGCTGTGTGGTAGAACCAGTAGAACGGCATCATTGTTTTTATTGATGTGACATAAATGAGGCAAAGCAAACTTACACAAACACACAAAAAAAGAGTGAAACATAATTTAAAAATGACTTTTTCTTTTTTTTTTTTCTTTTTTTTGTTTGTCATATAAAATCTACACAGTATTATTTGTACTTTGAGATCTTTCATTTTTCTTTTTTTTTTTAGTTATAAATTCCTGAAGGTGTGAATGTTTACACGTCTCTGACATTTTCAGTGCAGGTCATTGAAATGAAATGTCCCTGAAAGGATTGCTGGTGTCTGACTCTTCAGATCAGGAATGTGTCAAACAGAAAGCTGCAGGACTGCATTCTCCTCATACTTGGAGCGTGAAGGAGAAACTCCTGACGCCTCGGGGTGGAGGATGGAGAGAGAAGGACTGAGGGTGGATGGAGGTCCTGCTGCTGCAGACATGCATCAAACAGAAGCTCCTCCTGCGGGTTCTGGGGCTCAGGTGTGCTGCAGGTGAACTCTGTCAGGATGGAATCCTCCGGCGGGCAGGGGGCGGGGTTCGGCCGGAGACAGCAGCGGCATGGTCCCGCCCCCTCCGCTGAGTCCTCCGGGCTGGGGGTTGGGGGAGGGGGTACCGGATTTACCGGACTCCACCTGTCACGATCTCTGCGCTGTTTCAGCTGCGCGTGCACGCGTGGCTGTGGAGGGGGACGGAAGGGCGCGCACGCGCAGACACGGAACGATATGGAGCTGACCGAACCGGTTTTGGGGCAAGAAACCGGAAAACCCGCGCGCTCTCGCCGCCTCCTTCATGGTTAGACTCGGGCGAGCGGAGGAGGAAGCCGCCGTGTCCGTCCCGGAGGACGCCTTTCCCCGCAGCCGACCGGAACGCCGCGCCGCAGGATGTCCAGAGCGTCGCAGAGCCGCACGCCCACCCGGGCGGCGGAGAGCGTGGTGGAGGTCAAGAGCAAAGTGAGTCCCCGGCGGAGAGAGGGTGGGGCGCATCCGCGGCTCGGAACGCGCCGTGCTCTGCGCCCCCGCCGCTCCGGTTCACGGTCACGCAGAGAAACGCGCCGGCGCGTGGATCGGTTCTGACCTCGGTTCCGTTCAGCATCCTCCGGTTAGTGCAGGGGCGGATCGGCACAGAGACAGACGCGGGGCCTCTGGATCCGCAGTGAGAACCCCCTGAGAGAAAGACAGTAGATCTGTTGGTGTTCCCGAAACCTTCAGCTCTGAACCCTTCAGCAGCAGATCCAATGTTGATGCTCTTTGATTTACCGGAATAAGTGATAATGATTCTCCAGCTCATTACCGAACATCGAAAACTCAATCCCACTTTCAGTGATTTCAGCAAATCTTGGTATCAAAACGTTCAGCTTGTTCGGGACATTACTGCTTGTAATTTTGGTTTTCAGAAACTTTATAGTTTGGGAGATTTTAAGCAAAATATGCCCCATAAAAATAAATTAAACAGTCCTCAAGTTTCCAATTTTCAGTAGATTAGCAACAAACCTTTAAATATATTCATTGGCGTCTTCATTTTTTATAATAATTTTCAAAAATAAAAAAATTGGAGTTAAGCTAATATTTGTACAACATGCTAACATTTTTTGCTAATTTGTTATCTACCCAGGTTTTTAAAGGCTAATTTAGAATTTATCTTCTTTTTAGCAACAGGCTAACATTTTTGACCAATTTAGTTCACTGAAGAATTTTAGGCTGTATTGGAATTTAGCTGGTATTTAAGTAACGTGCTATCTTTTTTTTTTTTTTTTTTTTTCTAATTTTGCATCAACTGAGGTTTTTTATTTGAAATTTAGCTAATATTTTAGCAGGGTGCTAACCTTTATGGCTAATTTGTTATCTACTGAGGTTTTTAAAGGCTAATTTAGAGTTTAGCTTCTATTTTAACAACATGCTAACATTTTTGACTAATTTAGTTCACTGAAGAATTTTAGGCTGTATTGGAATTTAGCTGGTATTTAAGTAACATGCTAGCTTTTTTTGGCCAAATTTTGCATCTACTGGAGTTTTTTTATGTTAATTTGACATTTGGCTAATTTTTTAGTAGGATGCTAACGTTTTTGGCTTATTTGTTCTCTACTGAGGTTTTTAAAGGCTAATTTAGAGCTTAGCTCTTATTTTAGGAACAGGGTAATGTTTTTAATAATTTAGTTTACTTAGGAATTATGGGTTATTTTGGAGTTTTGTCAGTATTTAACAAAGGAGCTAGCTTTTTTGGCTAATTTGGAAGCTACTGAGGTTTTTTTTGGCTAATTTGGAGTTTAGCTCATTAAGCAACACACTAAATATTTTTTGCAAAATTGCCATGTATTGGGGATTTTTAAGCAATTTTACTACCAGTTTTTCTGAAATTTAGGTCAACTTCAGCGCTTTTTCATTGTTCTTTAAAATAATTCCAGTCTTTTAGCAAATTTTACATTTTGCATATAGTTTTTGCATTTTCAGTAATTTTTTTCAGTAATTAACGTAAATTGCATCACAATTTTCATCAAAAAACTTTAGCATCTTCAGCGACTACTTTCAGCAAAAAACATTCACACCAGCATTATCACAGGTAATGCAACTTTTCTAGTTCTACTGGAATTACATTAATTGTGTTAACAATTTCAAAATTACAGTACGTTAAAGATTCTGTGTTTAAGCTTCACTGACAACCCCTCAGGTGTGATGTGGTTAAGCGGCTAAAAGAAAAGCAGGATTCCTCATTGTTTTTCTTTGTTTTAGTTTTTTTTTCTTTCATTTTGTCAGGTGTCCACAGAGTTTAGATGCCCTTCCTCACACAACTTTGTGTTTCATCCTGGCTGGGAGTAATTTCAAAATATTTAAATCTGGTTCGTAGCTTTTTCGTAGCTCTGGCTCTTTGCTGCTTAAGGATCACTTTCAGGTTTTTAAGACTTAATATTGAAGAAAATAATTGTTAGGGTTTGAGTAATGCTCTGGTTAAATGGCAACTGCTGTGATAATAGAAACAGTTACGCTTATTCCTAGATTTTATTTATTCAAAATATAAAAATAGAAAATACAATCCACTTCATTAAACACTTTGGTTGTTTTTTATCCATTGGTCAAAAACAGTCAACAGGAAAACAGAAAATTCCTAAGCTTTAGGGGAAGTTTTGCCTCACCAGGAGATTATGATCAGTTTCAAACTCTTTTCTTTTAAAAACAAATAGACAGATAAATCATGTCAATGAGCTTGAGTGGTTTTAGCAAACGATGGAGGAGTGTTTGCGTGTAAAATAAATGAGGAGTATTTCAGAGTCAGGCTGTTTAAAGCTGCTAGTGTAGGATATTAGCTGATATGTTGTTCAGAAACCAGTTTGTGATAATGGCAGAAATAATCAATAATAATCAATTATTCATTTGGAAACCTTTAGGTTTGTTTTTTTGTTTGTCTTAGAGGTAGAGGTGGAAATCTTGAAGCACCTCACGATTTAATTCGATTTGATTCAGGAGCAACGATTAGATTATGAAACTATTATCATTGCATCCCAGATTCCTTTTTTTAGAAATATTTTTCTTTACTACAAGAGTTTTGACCAATATGACTTACCTTCTCCATTAAAGTGCATTTTTAAGTGAAGACCAGATCAGTAAACTTGTTTCACTTTTAGTTAGAACATAAAAATTCTGGCTTGAATATTTAATTTAATGATCAAAAATCTTTCACAGCATCACAAAAAAAAGTTCTCTGAACTCAACGACATTAAATAAGATAACTTAGTTTCAGTCACGTCAAACTAAATAGTTTTTAGCTGGACGCATATTGTGATATTGCAAATTTGTTTTGTTCCCTACTAATTTATTTTGATGTGACATAACTTACACACCGCCAGACTTTTATCTAAATAGACCCTCGACATTATGAGAGCCAAAATGCTTCCAAACGGTCGTTTTAAGCAAAGTCGTGGCCAAGGCAAGATCTGGAAGCCAAAATGTCAGTGAAAAACGCTTCATGTTTAGTTCTGCTTGTCACCTTTACTTTAAATTATAGACATTTTTTTATTATTGATTATCTAAAATTAATGAAACGATTCAGAATCATTCATGGATCATAATTGATGCATCTAAAAATGATTTTTTACTCATGGGTTTAATACTGACACAGTGACAGGTTGCTGATGCGTTTAGGGCAGGGCTGCTCATTCCTGGTCCTCGAGATCTACCACCCGGACTATTTTCCAGATCTCCAAGCCCTGCCAGCTGCTGATTGGCTCAGTCAGATTTCTCCACAATCTGATTGAAAGAACACACCTGGTCCAGGTAATCAGCAGCAAGCAGTACAGGGGGAGCTGGAGAACAGGCAGGGTGGTAGATCTTTAGGACCAGGAATGAGCAGCCCTGGTTTAGGGTCATTGCAGAAGTACAGTCAAGCAGAGCTGTGAGAATTATCAGCAGTTTTTCCAGTGCTCTGCTATATTCTATTGTGCTGATATTATGGTCTGTCTCTATCCTGAAGGGGGTCAGCAGAGCAAACAGCCTCAGATCCTCTGAGGGAAGCTTGGAACAGGATGTCCCATCACCTATTGTCTCTTCCAAACCTCATTCACACCTGAAAATATGTCCTGCTGTTTCACCGTGCAGTGTCATAGTTGTTGTCCTGCTTCTCTCAGTCGTGTGGAGTGACGGTTCACGTCATGCATTTAGATGTGGACGTTGGTATCGTGCACTGAAACATGGCTGCTAACAGCTGAGCCAGAGCAGAGGTGATGGCCGTCAACAGGCTCACTCCAGCGCCAGATGAAAACTTCAAGTTGGCCGAGGAGCTCTGTGTGTGTTTGTTTTTCATGGAGGCTGCGCCGGCTAATTCAATTCAGGAGAGCTTTTTAACCACTTCCCCTGTTACAGTCCTGTCATCTGCGGTGCCAACGTTAAACTTTCCTGCTGGGAAAATGAATCCAGCATGTCTGAAGAAAACAGCTGCACCTGCTCCAGTGTTTATGTACGCACGTCAAAATATCTCCTTTGCATAACAAATGCAGTTTGTTCCATGTGTGTGTTTGTTATGCAAAACACAATTTTCCATTGGCTCCTCTGGGAAATCCAGGAATTTCATTCAAGTTATCTTAAAAAAAAAAGTCAAGGAAATTAGGAAAAACTGAAAACCAATAACTAGAGGAGAAACTCTAGTGAAAACATTCTTTTTTTTAGGAATGATTTATTTTCTAGTTCTGTCCGAATCTTCTAATTCCAAAATTGAGTTTACTAGAAACTTCCCAAAAGTCTTTGCGAAAAACTAGCATACATCGATGCTCACTAGAGTAGTGATTACAGACCACAATGCATTGCGGTCAAATAATTTTTGTGAAAAAAAAAACATGTTTAAATGTAATATTTTTAACAAACCATCAACATTTTCACCATCAGAACACAGTGGAGTCACAAATAGATGCCGTGAAATGGTCATATTGATTTGATTTTCACTTTGTGAAATCAGTGACGTCAAATCCGGCGTTTAGCAAAACAAAAGTAAAGTAGTGAGAATGGTGTCCGAATTGCGTTTAAAATCTAGGGCACTATATAGTCCCGCACTGTCAGTAGTTAGGAATTAGGTTGGGAATTCCACCATAGCCAGTCTATTTTTTTTTGCAAAGTTTGCAGCATTGTTCACCATTCAGATCATTTACACTACGCTCTTAACTGAATGACAATACTTTGATGATTCTGTAATGCAATCCATGCAAAGCCTAGCCTGTAGAAACACATCTATAATCTAAAAATGTCAGAAAAAAATCTGTAAATCTCAGGAAGAACTCCAGCTAACAGGTATAAATGACTATTAAAATATGCAGTTCGGAAAATCCTACTAGCATATAACATACTAGCTAATAAATTCAAGATCTGAAGTAACTTCTACATTCCATCCATGAGCAAACAGGAATGGTTTCCTGACCCTTCCAGGCTTCCATACATGTCTGTCTCATCGCTGTCTGCTGACTTCAGCAGCAGCAAATGCAACAAACATTCAGAGCTTTGTTCAGCAAAAAAACTGAGTAAATGGTTCAGTGTTCAGTACCCCCCCCCCCCCCCCCACACACACACACACACTCTCCTGACCTATGATTGGTTGACGGACCTGTCATTCTTTTAAATGGAGCGTTAGATTTGGAGGGAAAAATCAAAGATACAGTAAACAGGAAATAGAGTTTACCCTCAGATTTGTAGTATTTTGAGGAGTTTGATCCCTTTTATGAAATATTAGTGAATAATATTTCTTTCTTTCTTTCTGTCTCCTTTGACAAAAAGGGTCAAAATTCACACTTGGTAACAAATAAGTTCGGATATGGACAAGTTGGTCCTCATATTTTTATTATCAAACTGATCAGGTTGAGTAATATTTGAATCACTTATCAATGCAAATATTATTCCAGCTATATGTTCAAAGTTATTTTTTCCTCTGTCAATGTTTTGTAATTCTTGGGTTTTTAGGGCTAAACAAGTTGGTTTTTTTTTTTACTGTTTCAAGGACGTTTAGGAAGTTTTTTGTTCTAATCTGATCCTATTTCCTGATTAATACTAGTCCTAAAACATCCGAGTTGTGAATACATGTTCGGTTGAACTCTTTCGTTTTGACGTCTTTTATCATTTGTGCCCCTGAAAAGAAGCCATAAAAGAACATAGATGGGTTCATTTGCATGTATTTCCCTGACTGGTTAGCGCACGCAAACAAACCGGAGAAATGAAACTGATGAAGAGGCTAACAGACGCAGCATCACTCAGGATTCAGAACTGAAGCTGCTTGCCCTCATGTTTGTTTTTCTGACCTCTGTCAAAGTTTGACCTTCACCCGATGCTCCTCTTCCTCTGCAGTTTGAAGCAGAATACCGTCGCTTTGGCTTGAAGAGGACTGGAGCGGGCAACTTCCAGGAGTTCTGCCGCTTCCTTCAAAGCATCCACCACATCCGGGGGATGGACGTGCAGCTGTGCTACGCCGACATCCACGGTGACCTCCTTCCAATCAACAACGACGAGAACTTCAACAGAGCGGTAAAATCCGCCAATCCACTGCTGCGCATCGTCATCATCACTAAGACAGGTGGGAGCTCTGGGGAGATTTTTGATCACGGATTGCTAGTTTTCAGCGCCGTAAACCGTTGAAGCTTTCTGCCTTCCAGGGGGCGCTCCACTTGGATTACAAAGTTAGTGGACACTAGTCGCGTCTGCGTTTGACTTTGCTCTTCTTTGAACTTTTTTTTTTTTATAAAAAAGTTGTCATGGGGGTCTATAAAGAAGTTCTGGAAGCTTTGATCTGTCCCACAGTTGGTGGTTTGAATCCTGGTTAAAGATTGATTTGGAAAACGTGAGATGAAGATGTTTTTTAGATGGTCTATCTGATTTGGCTCTGTTTATCCTCTCAGAGTTTGTTTGTTTATTTGTTCACTTTTTGGAATATCCTCTACAGCAGGGGTGTTAAACTCCATCACACAGGGGGCTGAAATCCGAAACCCACAGTAGGTCGCGGGCTGAACAGGATAAACATTCATTAAATAAACAAAATATTTAAAAATTTTGAAAATATAACGTTTTAACATGAATTTGAATTAAAAACAGACAAGAATATTAATGAAAAATATAAATCAACCTCAACCTTAAATAACTTCTAAATATTTTACTCTCCATAATAATATATTCCATCAAAATTATACAAGTTAGAAATATAGTAAATGTTAAAAGAAAAAATTTCATGAAAAATGTAATTTCATGTATAAAAAAAATAAACATACAAATATCCCAAAAGTTATTGCTCTCCATAAAATATATCCTGTCACAATCATACAATATAACATATCTATATCATATATATATAACATAATGTAAATAAAAAATGATCTGGTGGGCTGGATAAAATTACTCCGTGGGCCGGATCCGGCCCCCGGGCCTCGATTCTACAGTGAATCATCTTTCACCGATCCACACGTTTGGTTTGGCAAAAAGTTTCACGCCGGATGCTTTATAACTCTTTTGGATGCTACTCATCAGAATTTAAAAAAAAAAAAGCAATTCTTCATATTTTTCCTTCTGAAAATGGAATTGAATCAAGACAACAAAAAGTTAAAATCTGTGTTAGTCTTGCAGGTGTTGTCCTTAAATGTGATTTTTGTTGCTTAAGTTCTGGTTCTGGAGGGGGGGGGTTGTTGGGGCCTCGTGGTAAACAAAGATCATGCATTGTTGCTTTGCTGCTGTCCTGTAATGTGAGGTTGACCTCTTCATCACCTCTGGGCCTCTCAGCCTGAACGCTGTAGGCCACGCCCCTTCGGGGTTACAGCCCTCTGTTGTTATTCTGGACTCGTGGCTCGCTTTGAAGAGGAGAAGCTTCACTGGTGTTTCAGGGATGCATGAGGCAGCTTCAGTTGTATTGATCGCTGATGGACGGGTTCAGCACTCTGTTTTCCCCCTGAGAGGAAAAACTTCACAGGTGCGCCTCACGTTTGCTTCCGCTTTCCTTACTTAAGAGCTGCTGTTTAGTGAAGAACCAGAAACAAACACCCCTTAAATACACAAAAACACATCTTTCAGTAGAATTAAAAAAAAACAAGCGCAGACATATTTGCAGAACGTAAGCAGATCAGCTCATTTTCTTGGATTTTAGCAGTAAACGACGGCAGACTTTAGACGTCCAGTCCGCGTGGGGAGGAGCGCCGGCGCTGTCCAGAACAGAGAGATTAAAACTCAGTCTGAGCAGGTGGTTGGGACGACAGGCCCGCTCTAAATCTCTTTCTAATCAGTTTTCCTTTGCAGATGGAAAAGAAAATGTTCGTCCTGATTTACATTTAAACTTATTTCAAAATAAAACATTGTCCTGGAGAAAAAAAATTCTAGAAAACCCACCTGAGATGATCTTTATGAGTGGGCGGAGCCTCTACCACACCTGTGATATATTAACGTCCAATCTTAATGAGGCTTTTCACATGCACCTGATTACAGGAAGTAATTAGATTGCTGCAATAATGACTTATTTCAAAACTGATTTTTTTTTTTTCTAAATCCTGAAGTTTCTGTCTATCAGCTGAATGAGAGCTGAGATCCTCACCTTCATGTAGAGAACACGACTTTTGGCTGTAAAACCTCATTTTCCAGTCTTTCATTCACAAATATTTATCATTTCTTTTCTTTAACACATTTTGGAATGTGAAAGGAAACAAAACATTTACACACAGAGAGAATCAGCTGGAGGAATCCAGGTGTGCCCTCTAGATTTTGGACGGGGATTTTCATTCGCTCAACAGTCAGAAGAAAGCTTGAAGAAACTGAAGATGTTCTTAAGTGAGGATGGATTTAAATAGTCTATTTATCAGTTTGATTCAGTCTTTATAAACAATTTGTCATCACTTTTTTTTGGATTTCACGATACGTGCTGAACCTGGTGACTGTAGAAGCCCGTGTTTGGTGATGAATTGGTTTGGCTTTAAAAAGAAAATCTTTTATTTTAATCAGCTTCATGAACAAGTTTTCCTTTTAAATATTTCGGACTATTTTTTTGTTTTTATTGGACAAAGTCACTAATTTAACTTATTACTTATGTTAAATGGG
The DNA here is from genome assembly GCA_003999625.1 of Oryzias javanicus. NCBI lineage: Eukaryota > Metazoa > Chordata > Actinopteri > Beloniformes > Adrianichthyidae > Oryzias > Oryzias javanicus. The sequence continues at coordinate 6,966,439 of CM012442.1, read as the reverse complement.
TATTTCATAACCCAATAGTATTTCATTGTATTTTAGTTAAAATAAAGAATAAATTAAGATCTAATCAAATCAATTTGACAGCTCTTTGGTCTTTGGTCTTGGTGGAGAGGTTTCAGTCTGACAGTTTGAGGCTGCGTACAGGTGTCTTCTACAGATAACCATTTCAAACAGGTGGCATTAATATGGATAACAAGTGAAGGATAGAAGAGCTTCTATAAGAAGAAGGAACAGGTCTGTGAGAAACAGAATTGTTGTTTATTGTTGGAGATAAATCCTTATTTTCTGACCCTTTATACCAGAGGGGTCAAACACAATCGCACAAGAGGCCAAAATCTGAAACACACTTTAGATCATGGGCCGAACAGGATAAACATTTATTAAATATACTAAAACTAAAATTTTAAAACCATAACTTTTTAACATAATTATGAACTGGATATATATCATTACCTGCAATAATGCTGTGAATACTGTAAGATGAAAGTGGCCGCTGAAGATGCTGAAATTGATAGCTTAAAACGCTGAAGCTGATAGCCAGCTAAAGTATTAGCTAAATGCAAAATCAGTCTAAAAAAACAGAAGAAAAGAAACGTAGGTTAGCCAAAACAGCTAGCACGTTGGTGAAAAATAGCTAAACTTCAAAATAGCCTAAAAAATTAAGTCTAAATTAGCCAATACAGCTAGCGTGTTAATATTAGCTTAACTCCAAAACAGCTTAAAGAACTTTTTAAAAAGCCTAAATTAGCCAAAACAGATAAAATATTAGCCAATTAGAATGAGAATTTAGAATGCCAAATTTTAAAACTTTAAAAACATAACTTTTTAACATAATTATGAATAATACAAATGTAGGAATATTATACCAGAATAAATCAACTTAAATAACTTTCAATATTTTACTCTCCATAAAAATATATTTTGACAAAATTATACAAGTTAAAAATAAGCTCAAGATAAAATCGGGCCATTAAAAATAATAAAATAAAATGATCTGGAGGGCCGGATCGGCCCCCGGGCCTCGACTTTGACACATGTGCGTTATACAATTAAATAAATGATGATTCTTTTTGACATTCTCTCTCACAGTTTAGGAAATTCAAAGATGAAACACCTAAACTGTTTAAACGGAAAACTTTCAGATTTTATGACAGATACTTTTTTGTTCCACTGCTCCACAGAAGATGCTACTTTTCAACCTGATTGCCATCAGCTGCAGAGCCGGCTGCCATTGTTTCATTTTTCAACCAGCTGTCGGTGTAATCAGATTACCTCAGAGATCTGGAGGCAGAAGCAGCGAGTGAGGGGAGGGCGAGAACAAAGGAAATGAGATAAAACAGGACACACTGCTGGGTAACAAATGCCTGAAACGAGCACATGATGCTTCAGCAGGAGGACGGGTCAAACATGACATCATAGTTCAGAACCGAGCCCTCCGACTCTCATAAAAGCCTGTTAGGATTGATGAGATTCAGAGCTAGAGAACCTCTTTATCTAAACGTTTGGTTCTTCTGGAGCTTAAAGATCCCATATATCAGGGAGGAAGAGCTTTCACAGAAGAACAATCAGTTCAGTGAAGTTTGTCATTAAAGCAGGCTAACACAAACGGCACACGGAGACCAAAGTTTGGACAAAATCTTCTCCTGTCTGCTTGTTTTGACCCGGTTGGGGATGTTCTGGTGATACGTTTCTGTAGCAGACGTCAGCTTTATGTGGTTCTCAGCGCGGCTGAGTCTCATTGATTGATTTGATTGATTGATTGATTGATTGATTGATTGGTTTATTTCAAGCATAGATTGAAATTACAGGACAAAACACACAATTACACATTACAAAAAACAATAAGATGCATTGATTAGAAAATTAAAAACAAACAAAAATAAAATACACTTATGTCACATTTGGTTCATTCATTCTTTGTGATTATTAACTAAAGTCAGTAGAGTTTGATTGATTGCTTGAAAAGGAGTGGGAAGAAGCGAACTTATATAATCCCACCCCTACTTGATTACTTCATTTAACTGTTTTGCATAATTATGTCTTCCGGTTTTTTTTTTTTTTTTTTTTCTCAATACATTCCCAATAGTAAAGTAAAGTGCTTGTTGATTATTGATTAATCTCGTAATACATTATTTCAGTAAACAGTAACATCAATCATACATCATGTAACAGATATGTAAAAACTCCCTGATTATCATCATAATACAATGTCAATGTCATGTCTATGCAGAAAAATAATAACACATTGAAATCAAGTTTTCAAGTAACATTAGAGCTTATTGATTATTCTCTGAAAGAATTCTTGTATATTTTCATTAAACATTAATGATTTACACAATATGTAATAATCATTGATTATCATTAGAAACACATAATTACATGAATCATTGCTACATTTTTAGGATCAAGAAAGGAAAATTAGTGCCATTGTGATTGTAAACTTATCAGTAATCATTACTGCATATTACATAACATAAAACTCTTTGCATTAAAAAAAAAGAAAAAAAAAATTGTCACTTTGAAGACATGGCTGAAGCCGTCACTGGGGCTAAAGCGACGACCTTCTCACCAGGCTGGATAGAAGACATGTTTGACAACATCATGCTGCTTTTTTATTTTGGGATTTGATTGGCTCACCAGGACTCGACCCAAGTGATTCCTGGTAAATAGCTTTTATTTTTACCCGCCTCCCGTGTACACTTTTGTGAGCGAAACCTCAAAAATTAGAAAACAATAGCATCTGAGTTCAAATTAGGGGTGGGCCCTGAAAGTGACATCCGAATTCAGAGACACTATTTTTCCATGGTCCGATCCAAATTCTTCCCTTCTCCCTTCCCCTTCATTTATCCCTCCAAACAGAGTCACGAAAAAAAATTTGTTTAAGAATTCAATGATGTCATCAATAATTGCCAGTCCACTAGCTGTAGCGCGGCGTTTCCAGCGCTCAATTATACATAAGAACAGCGGTTTTGTAACTTCGAAAAGGTCATGCTACAACAAAAAGTCATTGCTTACATTGAAATGTAAACTTCTGAGCGCACCCATGTGAAGAAAAGCGCTTATCACCGCAACGCGGTTTACCCTCGCAACAGAGGACCTCATATTCCTCTGCTTGGAGGGTCGGATTTAAAAAAAAAAAAAAATTCCACACACATTTGCACTACACAAGTGGAGAGGAAGGGAGACGGGAAGAATCTGGAATGAGCCTTATTCTGCATTCATGAAGTCTTTTTTTAATAATTTTTATTAATTTTTCTGATTATTTCAACACCACATGAACACAACATTTTCCTGAGTTTGATTTTTTCCCAGGGGGATATCAATCCATTGGCGAAAATGGCACTAAAATGAGAACAAAAACCAAAGCTTTGAAATAAAAAGTCCAAAATATTCTGTTTTTGAAGTAATTTTCAATCAAGATTTAGGCATGTTTTTGTCCAGATCCTGTGTTATTTCTTTAAATAAATTAAATTACCAAAGCAGGAATCGGTTCCTGATCTGGCCCTTCCGTCAAAGTTTAGAACCGTTTGTGGCCCCGGAGAAAGAAAGTTTGCCCGAGTTTGGACGGGGTTTGATTATACGGGAGAATTGATTTCGTGTTTGATTTCTCCACATCTCTTTCTTTTAAAGTCTCACTCTTTTCTCTGAACCAAAAGCTGGAAGCAGAAAGATCACAAGCATCTTTTGAATGTATGACTTTTTAAATGGAAGCTGATACGTCAACACTGATGCCGCTCCAAGACCAGGTCAGGTTGATATTCTATCAGGATGTTAACGCAGCATAGTCTGTCTAAATCAGAGTCAGATAAAAAGACAGAAGGCCAGAGTTACACTGACAGATAGGAATCTGAAATGTGCTGATTAGTATCTGAGGATGGACGCTGACGATATATTTCGTCTCATCAGATCTGCTCAGCACATCGTCCAACGGCATGTTTGCACGTCCCTCCTCCTGCAGAGGAATGACCCACTGACGGGTTTCTGGGATCCCACTGGGTCTCACCCATAGAACGGGAGTCGTGTTTTTAATAATCGCGTTACTGGGACAAAGTAGGAATGCTAGGATCGGGCTGGAGCGGGAATTTTAAACAAACTTGATGAATCTTGTAGACACAGTGGGATTATTTTAGATGAGATTGTGTCATTTTATTTACATTTAAGATTTTTGGAATTTTCTAACTGGTAATTCACATAATAGGTCATAAATCTGACCTATCTTGAATACCAAATTAGTCTAAAACACTGATAAAAAGCCTAAATTAGCCAAAATAGCTAGCATGTAGTTGAAATGTTAACTAAACTCCAAAATAGCCTAAAATACCTCCAATAAATACCAAAATAGTCCAAAAAGCTTGACGAATTCCATTCTAACTTTCAACCTTACTACACTCTGATTCCATATAATATAAAGTAACGACTAATCGACTATTATTTTAGTCATCGGCTATTTTAATAGTCGATTAGTTGATTAATCGTGACAGCTCTAGTACGGAACAAAACAGAGTGACTCTGGAGGGAAAAGTCAACCCAAAGACAACACTCCAGATCCATGTAAATATTGGAATGATTTGGAGTTTTGTTTGGAATCACCTCAACCTAATCTAAAAACACCAGCTGGGACTGTGAAGGAGTGGGAGTTACTTTATCAGGATTTTTTTTCCTTTCGGTTTCTGTGATTAAGACGGAGGATTTTCCTCTCCAATCGGAGCAGGGTGGGAAAATAAACGCATCAACCGAGGCTCCTCCAGCCCCCAAATACCTGAAATCTGCATGAAAGCATGAAAGTATCCATGTGCCACAAGACGGGAGGAGGGAATGAAATATTTATACTAGGAAAAAGATGCCAGCAGAGGAGGAAAGTCCCTGAAATAGATGAAGGAAGAGTTTTTCTGTCTGGATTCTGCTGCCAAAAGGAAGATTTGTTCGTTTCAGTTCTTTGTCTTGAGTTCCAGCTTTGACAGAGGAGATTGTGAAAAGAATTTCTGCTGATACTCACTGACAAATTCTGATGAAAGCAGATAATGTGTTTCTGAAAAGGATTTTAGCACACATAGAAACTAAAAACCCGGACGAGGTGCGGTGAAAGGGTTAGGCGGGAAACCGGCAGCCCCGAGCGGCTCCGGTTACCTCCGCTTCCTTCACGGGGCTCAGCTGAAAAGTTTAATAAGGTTTCTTGTGTTTTTATTAAATGAGGAAGTAGAATCTGTGACCGCGCTCTCACCCTGCAGGTTCAAGTCAAAGAATAATAACTCCCAGAATGCACAGCTGCAGCGGGTTGTGTGAATCTTTGATTCACTGCCGGTTTGAACCTTTAAGTGAAACATCAATATTTAGCACGGCCCTGCGGAGCAGAAAAAGGAGTCTTTGTCTCTTGAAGAATGTGGCCTTCTGAGCGTTTGTGGCTGCCACGAGAAACCAGGACTTCATCCGTCTGACATCATCAATATTTACTGAGGAAACTGAGCTGATGATACAATTTAATTGTATTTATATAGCCTAATATTACAACACGGTTGTCTCAACGGGCTTCACACTGGTAACTGTCCAAAAATATAAAATCACTCATCAAATATGAACAATCGCTGACTACTAAACTACTAAACTGAGCATCCCTTCCCTTAAACCCTCCTTCTCAGTGAGGAAAAACAGATTCTAGAAAAAACTAAAGTAGAAACTTCAGGGAAGTCCACATGAAGGAGAGATCTTCTCCCAGGACAGACAGGCGGTGTACCAGGACTGTTAAAGAAGAATTTGCTTGTCTTACACATGTTTGAATAGTGTAGCAGATGGGCTTCATCCAGATGTAGCTTTAGGACATCTGGGGATGCGAGACGAGCCAGAGCCGAGGTCCACTGCCAAAGACGGAAGCACATACGAGCCACCTGGAATCTGTCCTGGCTATCCTGGAGGGGAGTGGGAAAGAAGGACAACACATGAATCGCACTGCACCAAACGAAAGCATGGAGAACTAAATGAAAACAATTGATAAAGAATAGTGAAGTAGATAGATGGAGGACAGAACCCCAGTGCACCATACTTTCCACAGCTTCTAACCTCTAGCAGCCTACTAGTGCAGTAGTACTAACACAGTAGTTCTAATGCAGTAGTATTGATGCCGCAGTACTAGGACTGGGCAATAAAACAATAATCCTAGATATCGCTATAGAACTTTTTTCTCAAAAGAGGAATGAGTCTATCGTGATAGACTTTTATTTTGAAGGGTCTGAAATTGACACTCGTCAGTTACCACAGTTTTCTCCTATTTATTGAATAAAAGTTAGAGAGTTAGTCGCCATGTGGGGAATAAATGTTTGTATCTAATTATTTATGTTTATTTGCTCTCATTTTGGTACATTTTTGGACCTCTCCACTTCCTTCGTCAGCACTCTGATTTAGACAGACTATGCTGCGTTAACATCCTAATGGAATATCAACCTGACCTGGTCTTGGAGCGGCATCAGTGTTGACGTATCAATAAATAAGTGTTGATTTGGAGACCGCGATGTAGCATTAGCATGATGCTAATGCACGTGCCACCTGTATGTAAAAATGGGCCAGTTTAAAGTCGGACAATATTTAATCGGACAATATATAAGACGTGGTGGATAAATACAAAAAATATATATTCATAGGAGATTCATTAAAAAAATGTTAAATATGATAACAGAATTGAATCTATTGTGTTTGAGCATTGGGTGTTACACAAAAACTGCAAACTTTTTTTTCTCAATTTAATAGTCTTAAAGGAAATTTAGAAAAAGTTCAAAAAGCAAAATGTCTAAGTTTTTTACGTGTAAAATACTGTTGTGATTTTATGTTTGTTCTGTAAATCCTAAAATAATAAAAATTGTATTAGTATAATTATTGTTTTTTATGTTTTATGCTTTTTTTAGAATGAATGCGACACCACTAACAGCTGTCCAAAACTTGACCAACGTTTTGGTGAAAAGTGTCATTTTTTTAATGTCATCATAGATTAAAATGTGTCTTTAAAAAAACCCAACATTTGTCCTGGATCGTATGGTTCCTGAGTTTCAGTCCACTCAGTGATTTAATAAAAGTAGAAACTTATATTACACAATAATTATATGAGTTCAGAGGATCAAATAAGAAAGACCAAGGAGCCAGATCTGGAGTGATGCTGCTTCTCAGCCATCACCTGAGCAGCACCTGGAGAGAAGATCAGAAAGTTTTCACATCTTTTGGAAAAACTTTAGTTTTCGTTTTGCTGTTGATTTGTTTTTGCCAGCTCAGGTCATGCTTTTTTACTGATTTTGTCAGGTTGTTTTGAAGTTTGAAGAGATTTTTGTCTGGTTTCTATCTGGTGTTTTCCAGGTTGTTGTCAGGACGTTTATCTCTCTGTGGGGTTTTTTCTCAGGCTTGTTTTTGTCTGAGTTTGCAGTGCAGACACAGCATCAAGCTGTTTCCAAACATGCCTCCCTTCCTGTGTGGGCTTAGCTGTGTCTGTCCCTCCAGGCGATAGTCTGCCCCCTCAGCTGAGGCTCTGTCTATGTTCTGTGAGGAAACTACCTGAACACACATGTTTGGTGTGTGTGCACAGGTGGATGTTGTCCCCCCCTTTACACACACGTACACCCACATACAGTCAGGGAGAGGCAGACTAAAGGAATGATCTCTGTCTGAGGAATGCAGAAGGTCAGGTTAGTCTCCAGCAGAGGCTTCCTGCATGTTTCTGTTCCTTTCAGGTTAATTCTCAGCCTCGTCTACAGAAACATGATAAAAACTCTTGTCAAGCTCAGAAGAAGCTGAGCTCTTCCTGCATGTGGGTTCTTTAATGATACCTCAACCCAGGTGGCATCCGCAGATCCGCAGGTTTAGATCGTGGATCAGCAGAAGGTGATGGTTTGAAACCCAGCTGGAATCAGCTGTGAGTTGAGGGGCAGTCGGGTTTGATTTTGGACAAACCCGTCCCACAGATGTGTTCAGTCTGAGGAGGAGACAACAGAGAGTCATCTTCTGATGAACAACAACAACAACGGGATTACAGGCTGAGATTAAATCCGTCTGCATGGTGAATGTGGGTCTCTTGTGGGAGCTGCTGGTGCGCTCGCTGAGTGGAGTAATCCTGCAGGGGCCTGTGGTTTTAATCCTTAATGAGGGAGAGTCTGTGTCGCCTGCAGATCATCTGTGCGGGCTGAGTCGACATATCTGAGTGCTGCATCATGACGCTGCCATGAGGCCTGCATGCTGCCACGGCTACTCGACTAATCCACGACTGATCGACTATTAAAATAGTCGACAACTAATTTAATAATTGATTAGTCATTACTTTATGTCATATGGAGTCAGAGTGCAGTAAAGTTGAAAGTTATAATGACATTATGCTTTTTGTTGTTTGAGTTTTTTAGGCTAATTTGACAGAACCAATATTTTAGCTGGTTATCAGCTTCATTTCAGCTATCAACTTCAGTGTTTTCACCTATCAATTTCAGCATCTTAAGCTCTCAGCACTGGCATCTTCAGCGGCCAGATTCAGCTAACAGCATTGCTGCTTCTGATGATGATGATGATGAGCTTCTCACTCTGAGGCCCACTTAAACTCCTCCCCCCTGGTGTCCTTTACCAACACTTTAACAGCTCTGCTTCCGTTGAGGCAGAAATGCTGTTGTGATAGATCTGTATTGTGAACAATGAATCCCATGATTCTGCAGAGCCTTTCTGTGCAGCTACAGTTGAATTCATCCACCTGCGATCTCACTTTAGTACAGTCTGCACGAGCGAGCCTCAACCACCAGCTTCAGCTCTTCCGAACCCCAAGAGGGAGTGCTGCCATCTAGAGCTCAGTGGTGTAATTACACAGAGTTACAAACAAGGAACACATTTAAATTTTAGTTCCATACACATGTTTTTATGCTTGTAGATGAGTGACAGCATGTGCCTTCCCAGAGTTTTTGACTGTCAAAGTTTAAGTCAGAACTGAACGGGACAGAACTGCTGGTGTTTGTGTCCGTCGACCCTAAACTCCAAACCCAAAAGTGGAAGCGCCCGACTCGCCGCTCACACAAACGCACACGCAGACAGGAAAGGAGCGAGGCCCCGTAACCCAACCCACCAGAGGAAACCGGAGGATTCTGGAACGGTCCGGTGGGCTCGGTTCAAAAAAGAGTCAAAAAGAAGAAAAACAGACTTTTTTTTTTAATGTTTCTCCATCGTTTTGACTGTGTGACTGTCAGAAGAAAGCCTTACACACACATCCTCACTGGATTTACTGGATTCTGAACTTTCACATTTACTTTGTAAGTGATCCAGGTGTGAAGTGCAGCAGAACAATATTTTCAGACTGAATTCCTCTGGAGTTCTTCCATCAGTGAGATGAGCAGATAAAGCTGCAGGTTTGGAAACGTTCCTCACACCACATCCTTTTCCTTTCACACTTTCTCCACCTTTACTTGTTTAGAACAAGTTTGAAAGGGATTTTCCTCCCATCAGGTTTCTGTCTGGTTTCCCCAGATGGTAGATGGGATCAGCTGATCAGCGCTGAGATACACGTTAACTGGAACTCTGTTATGAAGCTAAAGCGGGTCTGTGGCTGTCCTCTGCTCCCAGACTCCCACTGGAAGGCTGGGGGCCTCCTGTTCCACTGGAGAGGCTCCGTGTCCTAGAAGTCAAGTTGGGGATTGGAGGGCCAACGTCCCTCCTTGATTGCTGCTCAATCAGATCTTTGTCTTTAACCAGAGCTGAGCGAGAACTGCAGCTCTGTTCTCCAGCTGTGCTCACGTTACACAAACTCCCCCCTCTGTACAATTCAGGGAGGGGTTCAAGATGATAAACACTATCGTCCTGTTTTGTTTTTCTTTAGATGATGATGCAAAGGCTTTTGTCAGCAACTCCCTGTCAAGGCGCAAGAAGATGGCCACCCTACCAGTACTGAATCCAGGCGCCACACACCCCAAAGGCAGATCTGTCCCCCAGATTGGTCTGCCACAGGACTTCAGACAGATCTCCTCCATCATCGATGTGGACATCCTGCCGGAGGCATACAGACGGGTGCGGCTGCACAAGCACGGCACCAACAAACCTCTGGGCTTCTACATCCGAGACGGTGTGAGCATGCGGGTGACGCCTCAGGGGGTGGAGAAGGTAAGGGAAGCTCCTCCCTGCTGCTGCTGGTGATCGCCAGCGAACGAGGACTGACTTCTGTCTGTCTGCAGGCTCCAGGGGTGTTCATATCCCGCGTGGTGCGGGGGGGCCTCGCTGAAAGCACAGGTCTGTTGGCCGTCAACGACGAAATCATCGAGGTCAACGGCATCGAGGTGGCAGGGAAGTCTCTGGATCAGGTGAACATTGAGAGGGTTCAGACACAGTCGATCATGAGCCAATCCGAATTCAAAGCCAAAAAGAATCCAGAACTACGGTGGCCGGGAAGTGCAAAACAATAATACATTTACCGAAACACATTAACATTTCGACCGAAACACATTAACATTTCGACGAAACACATTAACATTTCGACCGAAACACATTCCGGGTCATGTCGTAGGTGAACCTCATAGACGCTATATTATCTACTGGACGTCATAGGAAATGAATGGCATACTGGAGCGGGGGTTGTCCATCAAATATACAGACTATGGGCAAACTTGTAAATGTGTTTCGGTCGAAATGTTGATGTGTTTCGGTCGAAATGTAAATGTGTTTCGGTCGAAATGTAAATGTGTTTCGGTCGAAATGTTAATGTGTTTCGGTCGAAATGTTAATGTGTTTCGGTCGAAATGTTAATGTGTTTCGGTCGAAATGTTAATGTGTTTCGGTAAATGTATTATTGTTTTGCACTTCCCGGCCACCGTACAGAACCAATCAGAATCTAAAGCCACTCAGAATCCAGAGGCAGTCACGATCCACTACCAATCAGAAAACAGTGCTAACAACTGCGCCTCCATGCTGCCCGAAAGGGGCAGACAGTATTAGTATTAGTTTTTCTTCTTTCTATCCCTTTTTCCTTTTTTTTCTTTCTATCATGTTTGTGTTTACAAGTCATGGTTGTATTGTGTATTTTTCCTTTTATTGAATTAAAATGAAATTAGATTAAAAAAATGTTCCTGTGGTTGGTCAACTGGTGTAAGTCCCAGGACTTTCAGGTCATCATGCTCTGCAGCTCCAGTATGGCGGTCATGGCTCACAGCCAGGTGAACTGTCTTCAGTTCCCAAACATCTGCTGGCTTACACAACTTTTCAGTGGACTTGGAAGTTAGAGAACAGAGGTTGAGTGCAATGTCCTGTTGATGGATTTAATAATATTAATATTATAATATTTCCCCCAGGATTGTTTGTTTAATACGTTAGCCTTTATTAGCTATGCTGCTAGCGCCATTTTACCACTCTCAGACCTGCAAACCCTCAGCTGCACCGGCAGACCCGCTGTCAGGCTTTCCAAAGCAGCATCTTGAGCCAACAGCTCAAAACAATCAGGTTCTGGACCATGAGCGCCGGCCTCAGGAGAAAATCCTCGACCTCCTCTGAAAGTTCTGTAGAGAAACTTCCATCACTTTCCTCTGTACCACTCTCCATATTTGTTTGTTTTTTAATTGAACATAACAATGACAAACCCCTCTCCATAATGAAGACCCAGCGCACGCCAAATAAAACAAACCTGTCAATCATTGATCAGCTCAGTTTGGCTTCACTAGCCCCGCCCCCTTTTTGGTATTTTTGAAATCTGGGCTGAGAATGGAGTCAGCCTCCATCTGCCCTGTTTGGTTACCCTTTAATAAAGGACGCCATCAAATCTCTTTCTTGTTGATCACATTTAGAGAGTAGTGCTTATTTATATTTAATATTTACTGGTACTTCTTATTTTTGGATGTTTTACACTGAAGTTTAAGCTCTTTGTAGAAGTGAGCAGTAAAATAATCTGAATAAGGAAGCTGTGCACAAAAGAGCATGTGAAATCCAAATTGTTTAGTTGTAGAATACAAAATATAACAATGTAAAAATAAAAATAGAACAATTAACGAATAATAAAGATAAGTATTATATATGATACCAAATATGAGAAGAAATAAAAATATTTGTTTATTTATGCCTACATATCAGAACAAAATAAAAGCCTAAATGCCTTTTCAACATAAATGTTTTGTTATTGGTGTCATGTGTCATCATTCATCCCATGAACCGTCTCCTCCCTGCTTCCAGGTTACAGCTATGATGGTGGCTAACAGCCACAACCTCGTTGTGACGGTCAAACCGGCCAATCAGAGGAACAACGTTTATCGCGGCAGCAAAACCTCAGTGGGCAACACCGGCTCCGTGGGCTCTGCTGGCTCCATCGGCTCTGCTCTGTCACATGACTCTCAGAGCCCCGCCTCTCAGAGCAATCCCATCACTGCCAGGTAGGAGGAGCCTGAATGCATAAACAAACACCCGTCTGAAGGGAGGCTTCAGCTTTCAAACATTTGAAAGCACGCTGCCAGTTTTATACGTGACCGTAGCCTTAGCTTTAGCGAGGTGAGGAAACATCTCCTGATGGTCTGAAGGAGGATCTCTGATGCTTTGGGCTGTTGGTTTATCAATCAGTGTCTGTGTCTGCGTGTTTGACGCTGCCTTCTCCTCCTGTGACGCAGCAGCAGCCTGGCTGAGGGCGACAGCGACGATGAGGACGACGACGGAGACCTCATCCTGGAGAGCGACGCCCTGAACCTCCACGCGAGGAACGCGACCGCCGCAGGACGCCCCTTCCCTCAGAGCGCCTCCATGCCCAACAGCATGGGAGCGTCGCTCAGCAACAGCGCCTCCTACAGCCAGGACAGGAACCACAACCACGCCGGCAGCAGCGGGAGGGAGAGGATGAGGGAGGACGGAAACATGATAACACTGTGACAGCGGTTGCTATGACAACCGACTAAACCGTGAATGCTACAGGAAACTAGAGTTTGAGCACAACATCTGTGGACGTCCGGGGTTAGAGCCGCTTGATGCATGCAGGTGCGAGCGCGTGCGGCTCTGACTCCATCTGTGTGACCTTCAGCCCCCAAAACTGACCTCAGACCAGCCGGACGCTGCAGCAGATGCTGATTATCGTTAAACTCCATGTGCAGAAACGACCCATCAAGAGGTTTGAAGGGGGCGGAGTCCTGGACTGTCAACTCCAGACGAAAGCTGCACAAGCTCTGACTCATACCTGGATCTTTTGTCCAACATTTTTAATTTCTAGAGCATTTATCCTAAATATTCTTCATTTTATAATGAGCAAAAAATACATCTATCGACAGATTCACTAGATGTAAGACGCGTTTTTAAGGACAGTTCAGAGTGAGTGAACTCTCTCTCACCTGTTGAGTCAATGCAAACTAAAGAGCAGGTAAGAATCTCTGCAGGTGAGTCCAGCTGCCTGTAGCTGTGGAGTCTGCAGAGCCGAGGACGGGTCAGGAAGCACCTGGCTCATCCACCTGTTCCACCTGTAACATGATGTAGCTCCAGATCCTTGTTATTAACCTCATTTTGCTGAATAAACGGGACGATGAAGGACTTTAGAGGAGAGCCTGAAGGCCTGTTTTTGTGTGTAGAAGCAGCTCTTCTGAAAACTGAAACATCATCCAAACTATAGGACCTCAATTATAGACAGCATACCTTCAGAATAAAAGCCTAATGAGCTCTGGGCACGAGAAGGGAGAGAGAACCTCACTGAAACATGTGGGTGGGACTTCTTCCTAGTCTTCATGGGATCCTGAAAGCTTAAACTTCCTCTTAACTCTGGCGTGAGGATCTTGAAAGATCTAAACTTCTACGTTCTAAAAGCTGCTGGATGAAAATCAACATTTCCAGCTGTATTTGTTTAAATCACAGCTATTACAGAAGAAGTGTCAAACTCAATCACACAAGGGGCCAAAATCCAAAACACACCTTAGGTCGCGGGCTGAACAGGATTAATATTTATTGAACACTTTAAAACTACATTTTTAAAACTTTAAAACCGTAACTTTTTAACATAATGATGACCTAAATAAATCATTACCTATGATAATGCTCGTGTGAATGCTGTAAGCTGAATTTGGCTGCTGAAGATGCTCGCACTGATAGATGATGCTGAAATTGATAGCCAGCTAAAATATTAGCTAAATACCAAGTAAGCTTAAAAAACAAATACAAAAAAACTAATGTTAGCCAAAACAGCTAGCATGTAGCTAAAAAAAAAAGTTAAACTTCAGAATAGCCTTAAAAATCCTAGTAAAAACCCTAATTTAGCCAAAACAGCTAGTGTGTAAATATTAGCATAACTCAAAAACAGCCTAAAAACATTTTTTAAATACCTAAATTAGCCAAAACAGCTAGAATGTAGCTGAAATATAGCCTAAGAATGGCAAAACAGTCCAAAAAGCTATCAGAATGCCAATTTTTAAACTTCAGAAGCGTAACTTTTTTAACATTATGAATAATAAAAAGGCAGGAATATTATTCCAGAATGAACAACTTATACCTTAAATAACTTTTAATATTTTACTCTCCGTACGAATATATTTTGTCAAAATTATACAAGTTAAAAATGAGTGCAAGAGAACATTAGGCCATTAATGACAATAAAATAAAATGGTCTGGAGGGCCGGATCCGGCCCCTGGGCCTTGACTTTGATCTGTGTACGACAATAACACCCCAGCATGTATAAGTGTATGTGTGTTTACGTGGGGGTTTTCTCTAATTTACTAAATTGTTTTGGTTCAGTTTGATTTACAATTGAATAAAATTGGAAGGAGATTAATTCTGAAACAGATGTAGTGACTGCAGCTGAACTGCAACAGTTGTTTCAGCTGAAAAACTTTTGTCCTGAAGGAATACAGGAAATGGCTGAAAGGAAGTAGATGCGATGAGGCTGTCCAGCTTCTCAGGTGTGCTTTCTGATGAAGACTAAGATGTCACAACTGCAGCTCAGATTATTTTAAATTAATCTGAGTCAAAATCAATGCTTTCAACCAATTCTAATTAAAACATTGATGTGCTTCTTGATGGGAAGTTTTCATACAAGTTTTCATTAAAGCTAAACAAAGCTGCAGCCTCATCATCACAGTATTTGACAAAGACTAACAACTAACAGGGTTTTGATGCAGAGAAGTGAGTTCAAGAAGACTGATTCTGTACACCTTTAAAATCCATACCAAATATGTTTCATAGAAATGAAAAACATGAACTTATTTTTTAAAGGCCTTAACTCGGATTAGATCTGAGCATCAGAGCACCAAAATGTTTTTTGTTATTATAGTTCAAATAAATTTTGTTTTTTTTTTTCAAATTTCTATTTAAAACCATTTTTTTAGGTTATTGGAAAATCTTTTCTTAATGCCAGTAATGAAAACAGAGAAAAATGAACCTTCACAAACAAAAGTATGAATTTGTAACTGAAAGCAGGTTTTGGTTGAAAAAACACAGAAATTAAAGGGAAATGTACATAGTTAAATGGTTTTAATTTTCTAAGTAACTATAGATGTTATTAATATGTATTTTTTATTAAAATGATCAACTAAACCAGAGTGGGGTTTTTGAGGGGCACAAACCTCATTCTGATTCCAGCAGCTTCAAACTCGACCTTCAGTACATTATAAGTTCTGGGTAGATGGAGCCAACACAACATCATCATCTACAAAAAAACAGCAAGTATGAAATGAACCATGATTGGATGGAAAAACAGGCAGAGAGGGTGTTTCTCACTGGTCTGGAGGATTTTTTTTTTTTTGGCTCCTATAGATAAACTGAACAAAAATATAAATACAACATTTTCTTTGAAAAGATTAACTTAAAGATCTGAAACATTTTCTACAAAAATAATTTATCTGAAATATTGTTCATAAATCTATAATAGTGAGCATTTCTGCTCTGCTGAGATAACCCATCCCACCTCATAAGTGTGCCGTATTAAGATGCTGATTAGACAGCAGGATTATTGCACAGGTGTGCCTTAGTGGCCACCATAAAGGGCCACTCTTTTGTATGTTTTAATTTGATTTATGTTCTAAAATATGACAGTACAGAATGTGTTTAAATGTGTATTATTTGTGTTAACATTGGGATTTGCAATTAACACCTGCATGAGGAACATGCAGAAATCCCTCCCATGATTCTCTCTCCCCTGTTTTCAGGGGTGTAACACGTACACCTGCCCATACCATAACCCCACCACCACCACCATGGGCCACTTGACAAGCTGATCAATTCTATGAAGATGAATATCTCGGCAAAGGAAGTGCTCGCCATCACAGAAGTATTAACAATATCTTGTTATTTTGTTTAAATTGAAACATTTCAGATCTTCAACTTCATCTCATGACAAATGAAAGAGAAAAAAAGTGTTGCATTTATAGTTCTTTCAATGTAAGTAACCATCATTTACTATTGACCTCTTAAGACCGGAGCTAATGTTGGAGCTAACCCTTAAATGTGACGTCCACACATGTGGACACCGGGTCCTCAGAGGTTACTGAAAGAACCTGTTCCTGCTCATTCAGACACATTTCAGGATGAATCAGAAATGAAAGGTTGCTGTCACACAACCCAGAACCATCCATCCATCTTAAGAACCTGCTGAATCCCTTTTGGTGTCAAGGGGTAACTGAGGCCAACAGTGATTTTTGATTTCTTTTATGCATAGGAGTACACCTAGAACAGGTACCCTGTCTGTTGCAAGACCACACACACACAATCAAATTTAGGGGGAATTTAGAATCCTCAATCAATCTATGAAGCCGGAGTTTCTGGAGAATACCTCCACATGCTTGAGGAGAACATGTAAAGAAAGAACCCTGCTGGGATTTGAACCAGCGACTTCTCACTGTGAGGAGAGGATGCTGACCACTGCAACAAGCACTTTAACTCCACTTCACTGAACTACAAAAAAAAAAAGTTTCAACAACAAAATATCCACAAACTGGACTGAACTGAACCGTTTCTTAGCCTCTCAGTCCACATTAGTTTTCTCTGCTGGTGATTTATGAATAAAAAAAAGTCACACAGTGGTGTAGCGGTTAACATTCTCGTAGTGAGAAGGTTCTGGTTCAGGACTCTTCTGTGTGGAGTTTGCATGTTCTCCTCTCCCTTAAGGGTGTGTGGGCATCTATCTCTGTGTGGAACTAAAGCAAACTTGAAAGTAGCAGGGATAGGCCCCAGCAACCCTGTGACTCTGAATAAATGGCTGGAAGAAGAATCTGGTTACATCTACAGAACCTCCAGTAGTAGTGTTGCACTGCCCTGCTGTGGTGAAAACGATGCACTGCAGAAAGTCAAAGTCGTGGTTTAGCAGACTTTATTCATGTGTCACGACGAACACTAAAGCGAGGAAACATCCAGAGAGGCGGAGCTCAGTTTGCTGGTGGAGCCGAGCGACCACGAGACTCATCTCCTCCTGAGACAGTGGAGCAGCGATTTGTCTGAGTTCAGAACAGTGTTGGTCCTTCTGAAGTCCAGCAGCTGAAGCCTCTGGAGGTCTGCGAGCACACATGGCAAAAAGAGATCCGTCAGAGGGAGAACTCTGACGTACACACTGATGGCGGTCCCGACATGTTGCTTTGTTTTTCAGACTCCTGACCTGACAGACAGAGAAGCAGCTTCATCGACTTTTTTTTTTTGGTGGAAGTGTTTAAATTTACCTTGGAAATAAAAATATTAACAGGTCGATTTCCACAGGAAAAATTCATCCTATAAAATCCAGGATATTTCTTTAATTTCTATTTACATTTTTTTAAAACAAAAAATGATGTTACATTGGAACAAGCCTCCCTGTTTTAAGAAAAAAAAATCCTAACCGTAAAAATGTTCCCTTGCAACATGAAAAGAGCAGGTAACATCTGATAAATATGAAAAGTAGAAACATAAGGGTTGTTGAGACTCTGGCAGAGCAGAGACGCCTGTTGAGGCGTTACCATGGTAACAATTGATGATGCTGAGAGCTGCTGCCGCATTAACAAGCTGCAGCCGCTCTGCTGCACGTGCAACACCGCAGGAGGACCGCATAGAGATGCAGGGCCGTCGCTATGGCAACCTAACTCAGAAACAGTACTTTCTGCTGAGTGTAAAGGACCACTGTTGCAGGGCGGTTACTGTGTTGCTTCTTACGTGTTCAGACCATTTTGACTGAAATGACAGAGACCAAAATCCTGCAGCTTCATGACCCAAACATTTTGATTTAAGGAAGTTGCTGCATGAGTTTAGGTTTACGTTCATTAGTTGACTTTTGTTTGCAAACACAGACTTCAGGTTCCCCATTTAGTCGATTTGTTCCTTTTTTCAAAGGACGTGATCAATAATTTCACTTTTATAGAGGAACTCAATGGTGTGGGACTCCGGGCCTCGAGGGCTGGCAAGCTGCTGATTACCTACAGTGGGGATCAAAGTTTGGGCACCCCAGGTAAAATGTTTTATCATTGTACATAAAGCTCCCAGCTCATGTTAGAGAGGCCAGCACAGTTTCTATCTTCAAAGCTAGCCTTAAAACATTCCTCTTTGGACAGGTTAGCGTTCTGCTAGATTTTCTATCATAGTTGTTCTCCACATCAGCTCTGGGGTTCTGTTCTCTGTTCTTATTTCTTCCTCTCTCTCTTACTCTTTATTATTCATTGTATTAAGTTCTCCATGTTTTTGTTGGTGCAGTTTGATTCACATGTTGTTTTTCTCTCTCTCTCTCCCTCTGGGGAGCGGGAGTGATTTCAGATCCAGGTGGACCCCCCACGCTCCTGCTCCTGGCCGTGGACTGCACTTCTGCTTCGTCTGACTGAGGACTTCATCTCCACTCGTCCCTCATCTCTATCTGCAGCTTTATCTGAATGAACTCTATTCAAATACGTAGTTGTAGAAGCTAATTTTTCTTTACCAGTTCTGGTATCGCCTGTTCGTCCTGGGATGGGATCTCTCCCTCATGTGGGAATCCATAAGGTTTCTTCGTTTTTCCTGATTCAGGTTTTTTGGGAGTTTTTCCTTACCGAGAGGGAGGGTCTAAGAGCAGGGATATCCAGTTTATTTAGTCTGTTTAGTCTTTAGTGATCTTTCTTGTTCATGACTATTTTTTTGCAACTGTAAAATTACCTGCATGAAGCCCAATGAGGGAAAATTCTTTGTGATTTTGGGCTATATAAATAAAATTGAATTGAATTGAAAAAGAAGCTAAGGAGAGATGGAAACATTCTCTAAATGTATTAGATTATTTATAAAACATTCTTTTAACATGTCAAAAAAAGTCTTTATTTCCATCATTTACCTTTTCAAAATAAAAGAGGAAAAAGTATCAAGCTACATCAGAAGAAAACCTCTTCTATACGTTCTCACCAAAAAATTCACATTGAAGTTTGGAAATGAATATATAAACAAGCCTGATGTATTTTGGAAACAAGTTCTGTAGATCGACAAGGTTGAAGTAGAACTTTTTGGCTGTAATAAGCAAATTTTGGAGAAGAAAATCTACAGAGTTGAATGAAAAGAACCTCTGTCCAACTGCTAAGCATGGAGGTGGATCAATCATGATTAGGGCTTCTATTGCAGCAAAATAGAAGAATGAATTCAATAAATATCAGCAAACTTTGGGCGCTAAGTTGAAGAGGGGATGGCTTCTATGAATGGATGATGATCCTAAACACTCCTCCAAATCCACGCTGTCTTCCATTAAGAGAAACAAACTGAGGGTTTGCAGTGGCTTTCCTGATCACCTGACCTAAACATCACTGAAAATCTATGGATAGACCTGAAAGGAGCAGAGCACAACCGGGTAAGTATTGATGCATTTTGCTCTCATCTTACTGTAAAACATTCTGCAGATTGAATGCTTTACTCTGCCACTTCTTTAAGTAAAGTTACCTCAAAGTAAGTCATGTAATGATGCATTACAAATGTGAATATTAAAATGTAAAGAATCTATTAAAGAACATTAAGAAGGGATCTGTACTGCATTATAGTGGAAAGCAATGGAAGAGTAAAAAGAAGATTCTAAAAAGCAGATGATCACTCAACATCTGTAGTGTTTGCTGTTTCAGGAGCCAGATTTTCCTGCGGTCCCTGAAGTGGTCTGGAGTTCCAGGCCCTCCTGTTTCCTGCTTCCCTCCCTTTCTTAGACTCCTTTCTTTTTTGTTGCTCGTCTGCTTTGCACAAAACGGAGCGTCTTCAAACCTTTAAAGGACTTTCAAGGTCGGTGACCAGAGAGAGAAAAGGCCAAAAACGACCACATGTGGAGAAGTGCTGATGAGGAGCGGAGGTGACAGGCCGCCCACTGCTGCGTAGAGGTGGACGGAGGTGAGCTGTTGCGTTCCTGTACCTTTGAGCAGCGCGTGAAGACTGTTGAGACCGCCTCTCCAAACTCTGCTGTCGTCCTCTGACACAAACCTCTTTCCATCTGAGCACAGAAACACAAGCAGTTCTGATGAGGGATTCACCGAAAATCCTTGATCAACAAGGATTCAGTCAGATCATCATGGAAGGGATCAAATATGCAGAAACATTCATCATGGAGCATTCCAGTGATCTGCATGAAGATGAAAACCTGCAGAACTGTAAACAACAACACAACAAAACTCCTCCTCTTTTTGGCCTTTAGCTCCTCCCTTTAGGGGGTGGCCCCAGTGAATCCTCCACCTCCACTCCTCAGGAGCCCCTCACCTCCAAGTTCACAGCAGAACTCTGAAGTTTTAAAGAGTGCAGTCTTTAATGTTTTCATACTCGGATCAGGTCAAGGGTCTGTAGCCTGAGGCTCTGGAGAAACACGCACCTCTTTTATTCCTCCATTGCGGCTCTTTGGCTTTGAAGAAAAATGCAAAAAATCTGAAAAAATTTATTTTTTGGTTTTGGTTCATTTGTTTTAGTTTATTAAGTGTTGTCATTTATGTTTAGATATTTAACAGGTCAGAAAATTGATCAAAAAACGTCAAAAACTAGAATCTACTATTAGAATATATAAAGAGAAGATGTTCTTATCTTCTGCAGCACAGCAGAGCCTAGTTGCTGTTAAGGGACAGCATTTTTTTATTATTTAACTGCAGTTATATGTATACTTATTGTATAAAAAAAAAGAAGAAAAAAGTGACTAAAGTCAAAATCAAAGAAAATGTCATCTTTGTCTTTTTCATCTTTGAAATTGTACAAAGTTTTATTTAGTAAAACATTTTATAATTCAACTATGTATATGTTTGAAACTACATTTCAAAAATGACTCACAAAAACATAATTAAAGAATCTTTTTGTAAACAAAGTGTCTCTCTTTTGATTGATAAGAAATTAATCTAAATGGCTCTTTTAGCTTTAAAAGGTTACAGACTCCTGAAGCAGTGGATTACCAGTTTGTCCTGACTCTAACATCATGGACACATTAAAACACATTTTTCAGATTCAGAGGTAAAACCAGCTGAGAGTCATTGTTTAGCTCTGAAGGAAACCGTCTCAGCTGCTGAAAAGGTCAAAGGTTAAAGTCCTATAAACTCTCAAGGAGCTGCAGGAAGCCTTTACAGTTTTCAGAATATGGAGATGTCAATGACAGGAACTCATACGGAGTTCATTATTCCAAAGAGATGATCAAAAGTTCTTTTTGTTACAGAAAATGACAGTAAAGCTCATTACAATACAACCTCCACCAATGTTGCTCAGGTTTAACGAGAAATGGAAGATGAGGGAGGGAGGATATTTTGGAGTTTAGCTAGAATTTAAGCAACAAGCTAGTTTTTTTATATATTATTTTTAATTAATATTTTTGCAAAATTGGCATGTATTAGGAATTTTTAAGTAAGTTTACTACAATTCTTTCAGAAATTCATGTCAACTTCAACATTCTTTCATAGTTATCTGACGAGATTTCCAGTCTTTTAGCAAATTTACCATTTTGCAAATAGTTTTTGCATTTTCAGAAAATCCCTTCAACAAATAAAATAAATTGCATAATGAGCCAAAATCCTTCAAACATAATTTAGAATACAGAACATTCTGGATTTTAGAGACACTAAACAGAAGTGAAGCAGAAAGACACAGAACATGGACAGTCTTGCAGGCCTGATAATGATGTGAGGGATCACAGTCTATCAGCGAGCATCTTTCTCTGATATCTGGATGTTTGACCCCTCATTAGTTCCCATTTCACCAATAATGATTCATTTTGAAACAATTATACTTCTAAATAAAGAACGCTTATTTTTTTCTGGTGAAAGCTAAAACAAGTCATTCGGTCTTAGTGAAATGTTACCTACAAAACTGTCTTAGATCTTGTTTAATCCGAAATAATCAGAAATGAGACCGATATTCCTGACAGGATTTGAGTTTTGCTGTGGCGCACAGACGGCAGAGCAGGATCTGTGTTTGTACTCACATTTGCCCTTCAGGTACATCATGGACTGTGGACCCCAGTGGATATTCAGCTGAGTGGAAACACACAAGAGTTTGCTGGAACTCTGTACTTTAAAGAACGGCGTTTGATGTGCAGAACGTGTTTTACCTTCTGAGCATGGCAGTAGTCTATGAGCAGAGAGATGACCAGGCTGCATGTCCATATGACTAAAGCGTTCGTCTTCTGCAACAGCACAATGGGGGAAAAACATTTATTAACATTACTGTGAGAAAACAAATCCAGTTTTATCTAAAAAGAAAAATCTGTTCTTTTTTGATGACAAGAGACACATATTTCTGCATCAAAGGCAGGATGAGCATTCACTGTTCATGAGAGAGATTTTTTAGTATTTAGCAAAACAATTTATCTCTAATTTACTACATTTCTTTTTAAAAATAAGTTCTTCATGTGTCTTTGTTTCAATTTGATTTATCAGTTACTTAATTTTGATCAGTTTGTAGATAGAATCAGGTGATAGTGTTATACCGGTTCATCCTCTGTTCCTACTCGGCCCCCTTTAGGGTCACAGGGATGCTGGAGCCTATTTCAACCCCCGATAGTCCAAAACAAAACCAGTCACTTTACCCTCAAGGAAGGAAGTTATGTAAAAAGCAGCAGTCAAAACCAAAACTGAAAAGGTTAAAGGTTAAAGTCAAGCCAAAGCAGAGTAAAGTTTGACTTGTACTCTGGGTTTTTAGTGATTCGCTGTAGAATCTCAAATCCTCTTGGCTGTGATGAAGCAAAAGCCGTGTGATCAAACTCACCATGTCAGCTGTTGTCAGCACAGACGCTCCAGTTCCAGCATGTGTCTGTTTCGGGGCAGCGCTCGCACCATTTATATCCCCCCGTGAAGAAGCAGCTTCGATCCTGCTCCCCATGTGGCCCCGCAAAGCTCCTGTTTACTAGAGGCCTCAGAACAGCAAAACAACAGACTGACGTCACCCACATAATGCAGCCGTCGATACTGTGCGTGAGTTTGAGGACTTCTGCAGGCGCTGCGGCGGAGATCGTTCACGTTTGAGCCTTTTTTGTATCAACTGCCGGCTACAGAACTCTGTTTTTTCCTCACGCAGGAAACTTTGGTTCTTGATGGTCTAAAACAATTAAACTATAGTGCCTCTATCTTTATATCTGAGGGTTTGTGAGTTGATCTCAAAACTCTCATTAGAGTCAAACTTTTCTCCTGTCTAAAATAGGTATGCATATTTTTTTATATATAAAACTCATTTTCAACAAAAAATTGTATTTTAATAGGTCATGGCTTGTCTCTATATGTTGGTTATTTGATATTTACACAGCTTTCAGTCACTGTGATTTTGTCGAGGTCATAAAGTTCAGTCGTCCATCTTTGTTAGTGTTCCAACCATCGGCCGTCAACGAGGCATATGTAGATGCTTAAACAGTCAATGGTTCCAACGCCAGGAGGAGAAAACTATTTACTGCACCTTCATTTTCCTGGAGAATATTTTAAACTTTAAAATGAGTTTTATAAGCTAGCATGATGCTGCATTAGCATTGACAGCTAAATAGGCTAGCCAAAGATTTGGGCAAAAAAACTGAAATTAGCAGCAAAATTAGGGCACAATAATATATAATAAATAAATAATTAAAACTTCCGCTAGAAAGTCTTCAATCTCTGCCACCGTGGATTTTCCAAGGCTGTGTCCGAATTCTCACCCTAATCCCTAATACTAAATAAAGTGCGAGACCATCTAGTGACCTGGATTTTACAAGCAATTCACACACAATGTTCAAACTTTTTTTTTTTTTTTTTATGGCAAGTAGGAAAACATCAATTTCACAAAGTGAAAACCTAAACAATATGAGCAAAGACTTCTGGGAAATTTCAAGGGCACTCAGTTTTGGAATTGTAGATTCGGACAGCACTACAAAATGGAGACCGCACTATATGAGCAGTGAAGGAATTAGATACAGCTTTTTGTGTGTTCTGACTACATCAGTGATAAGATTTGTTTTCTCTTTTTTTTTTTTTTTGTGGGGGGGGGGGGGGGGGGGGGGGGGGTTCCTTAATCTGAAAAACTAAATAATCCCTACAAAAGCATAATCTTAAACTAAAGAGGCAAGTAAAACATTTTTTTAAGTTGGCATAAAGCTAGTCACTGCACCCTCAAGATGACTGAAGATCACTTTTCTTTTTTTTTTTTTTTTTTTTTACACACTAGCCTCCTTGGACTGAAATGGAGTTTATGAACTCTGTCTGATGTTTTCTGCTTTTGTGTTGCCCTTTGGTTGTGGCAGTGAGTTGCTGCACTGATAATGACAGAGCAAAACTGCAAATCATAAATACATGTTTATTAACCACACAATGACATCCTCAATGTTACAAGGCTGCACACACTAGCTGCAATACAATAAATACATTGGAAATAAATAGAATTTTATAGTATTTCTCATGTTTTACACACTGCTCAACTATTTCAAAGCAGAACTTTTGTTCTGTGCGATGTATAACAAATGTGTTAAAGATCACCTCCTTTTACTAGAAACTTAAAAGAACAGAGTTTCTGCAAAAGCACTAATGTGTAGTAAAGGGCCTTCACCTGACAGTACAGGTGTTTCCAGGTAGATGCAGATGGTTTTACAGTTTCTTGACAATCTGAGCCAAGTGATGTCCAAACTGCTCCAAGATGAGGCGCTCTGCTGCAGCTGCACTCAGGGATCTGCGCTCAGCGTGAAGAGCCTGAGCCAGCAGAGACTGGCACACAGTCTCCACCTTGACAGTAGAGGCCAGTTCTGCTGCACGACTGACACACACACACACAGAGAAGCATCAACGTTTACTGTTCTCACATATAGAAATATTAGCTGTTGTGGTGAGACATGTCAAGCAGACGTCAGGATTCAGCAGTTTGCAGAACCTTTTTGGAGCTTTTTTGTAGTGAAAGTCTTAGTATCATTACAGACTTTAAAAACAGACATCGCAGGAATTCAGGGGTAACAAAAATGTTCACTATCTCTAATCAGAACAAAAAGGCTTATGGTGGCCTGGGTAGCGCCTTGAGTGGCAGATCTGCTGTGTGTGCGCGAGCGTGATCTTGGATGTGTGCATTTGTGTGAATAACACCTAGACTGAACCCTCAGTCACATGCAGTTTAACGGGACTGACCTGTACCGGTGCAGAGGGTTTTTTAACTGTCCACGCCCATGGAGGGTCGTAGAGAGTGTGGCAGTGCAGTGCCAAAACAGTATGGGTGATATGTAAATATATACTCCTTAAGGCAGGGGTGTCAAACTCAATCACACAAGAGGCCAAAATCCAAAACACATCTTAGGTCGCGGGCTGAACAGGATAAACATTTGTTGAACACTCTAAAACTATATTTTTAAAACTTTAAATCAAAACTTTTTAATATAATTATAGACTAGATATATAGCATTACCTGCAGTAATGCTAATGTGAATGCTGTAAGCTGAATTTAGCTGCTGAAGATGCTGTAATTGACAGCTGAAAACACTGAAGCTGATAGCCAGCTAAAATATTAGCTAAATTCCAAATTAGCCTAAAAAAAATAAATAAATAACCTAGGTTAGCCAAAACAGCAAGCATGTAGCTGAAAAAAAATAGCTTAACTTCAAAATATTCTAAAAAACTGAAAAAAAGCCTCAATTAACCAAAACAGCTAGCATGTATTAGCCTAACTCTAAAACAGCCTAAAAAATTAAAAAGAAAAGCCAAAACAGCTAGCCTGTACCTGAAATATTAGCTAAACTCCAAATTATCCTAAAAAGATCTTTGTAAATGCTAAAAACAGTCCAAAAAGCTAGCAGAATACTAATTTCAAAAAATGTAAAACCGTAACTTTTAAACATAATTATGAATAATAAAAAGGCAGGAATATTATTCCATAATAAATCTAAACTTAAACTTAAATCTAAACTTGAACCTTAAATAGCCTTTCAACATTTTACTCTCCATAAAAATATTTTGTCAAAATTAAAAAAAGTTAAAAATAAGCGCAAGATAACATCGGTCCATTAATAACAATAAAATAAAATGATCTGGAGGGCCGGATAGAATTACCCAGAGGGCCGGATCCGGCCCCTGGGCCTTGACTTTGATATTTGTTACTTAAGGTATCATCCTTCCATCAGCATTTAGCCTAGTGCCGGTGGCTTTCTGTGTTAAGGTGTGTTAAGCTTTAACCCACCTAAACACTGGGATGGATTTGTGGCATATTTTTGGTGAAGCAGCAATAACAGCTGCCAGAACTAAACATTTTGCTTAAACTTTAGCTTAAATAAATTTCAGATTACTGTTGACTTTCAGAAAAACATTAACGTGTCCACCAAAAGTCCCTATAAGTCTAGCAAATTGCACAAATATATAGGAGAGCTGCATCAAACATGACTCACCCGAGGTTGTCATAGTTACAGCAGCCAACACACCTACAGCTGGATGTGCACTTGATGTTGGCCTGCATGGAAAAAAACCCAATCTTCACACACCTCCTGAATCATCAGCTACACGGATATAGAAACATCAGGAGACAAACACTGAAGAGATAAACATCTGCCTGAAAACAACAACAGGCGTTCCTTTCTTTCATTTTAAGAAACTGAGACACGAACCAACATGACGGCTCAGACTCGGAAACAAAGTTATGATTTATCTAAAAACCCGCATGGTGTTTCACTTCAAAAATAAGAGGATTCAGTCTTTGTTTTTCCTATTTCTTCAAGACTTAGACAGTAAATAAATATCATTCGGGCACTGTGATCCATTTGCCTCTTTTAAAGGGTCATTTTTGAAGCATATGTGTGTTTAGTGTCAAAGTCCCTCACAGGAGATCTACAAAAACTTCATGCTAACCAGTGTGCACTCATTGTGCAGTGAGATTCACTGATGAGTGAAAAAGGCAGAAAAGTTAGAAATGCTGTATGACAAACAAATGTTCTAAAGCAGTAAGAGATCCAGCTGCAGAAGTATGAATGCTGCCGTACCGTCTGATGTAAGAAATAAAACTCAACAATGGTAAATAGAAATGAGTAATATGGAGCCCTGCAAGTGTTAGTCGATAAGTTCTCCGTCTACTGAAAGTGTCCGTTTAAAATGAGGTCGACTCCAGCTGCAGGAGAAGGTCAAGTCTGACCTTAACCTTCAGCAGAAAAAATGAATTCAACACCGACTCAACATGATGTCCTCATTTGTGTCATGTTCGTGCGTGTATACTTGTGTACCTCGTAACAGTCGCAGTACTTCTTCAGGCAGCCGGAGTGTCTGCAGCTGCAGCCTTTGCCATGCCAACCTCTGGATTCTGCAAACTTCTGAGCAGCACTTCTTGACCTGAAGGCGCTGGGGTTCCGCCCTAAACACGACTGCAGAAAACAGAACGTCTGTCATGAAAGGAGACTGATTAGTCAAAGTTAGTCCAGTGTAGATAGAGTCTTTAAAGAATGGACACAACCATTCATTATTGAAGTTTGGGTTTAAAACTGCATGCAAGGATGTATTTTTGGTAGAAGACTTTTCCTGTTCCGGTTAAACCTGGGGGGTCCGAGTGTTGCTGGCTTGCCTTTTGCTCATTCTTGTTCCTTTATGAATGAAAAATCGATACCAGATTGAGAGAACATTTTCCTCAACAGGTGTTTTCCTGTAACACCGCTGACGGATCAGATCCCAACATGACTCTGGTCCTCCAGGCTGAAACCTCCATTAAGGTGGGATCGATGGTGACGGTACCCGCTCGTCACTGGTGGGTGCGGGCCTTCGCTCCTGCTGCAGCCTCCCTTACAGGGCGAGAGGATCGGAGTACTTCACCAAACCTGGAGGGGACTGACTGTTTCTTGGAGGAGCTCAACGCAAAGACAAAAATCACCACAGCAGTGGGAAAGTTCCCCCACACCAGACTCTGCCCTCCACGTCTTTATGGACCTTGCTTTGTGCACTGCTGCACAGTCATGTTGGAAGAAGCAGGGGCCCGCTCCAAACCGTTCTCGAGGACCAGGAACGAGCAGCCCTGCGTTAGGAGCGTCACAGTTCACCTACCTTGATGGCCTCGCGCCGCTGGCTCTCGTTTTCTATGTTGTTGTGGCAGTTAATGCAGTTGCAGCTGCTGCACATCACCCCGCTGGAGAAACAGTCGCAGTACCTGAAAGAACCACAAGGGGGCGTTCATCTGTGTCACAACACAGAGCAGGAAATCCTTGGTGTAGTTACCAAACTGAAAGAAAACAAATCTGTTGGTTCTTTGGGTCTCAGACAGACAAAGAAGAATTCCCAGAGTGCATCTCTGCAGGAGTGTAAAGCAGGAAAGAGCAGCAGAGATCCAGACTCACAGTTTGAGGCAGCGGGACCTGGTGCAGTGGCAGGCCTTTCTGGGTCTGAAGTCACAATCGGGTCTGACGGCTCTGCAAAATCAGACCCGTCACAACCGGCAGAAGAAAGACAGTTCAACATCTTCCTACTTTCTGCTCTGTAGAGAAACTTCAAAACCAGCTGGTGACATCTGATCCAGGACCAGACATCTTCTGTTGTTTCTGTCTTTAAACTGCTGACCTCGCTGTCCTCACTCACTCTTCCATCCATTCTCCAGCCGTGTGCTGACAGATGCTTGTGACATGTTTGGTAAATGGATGGCTGGTGGCTCACATGTTCGAGTCTAATCATCTTTCGATCTATTGTAAAAGCCTTTTCAGTGATCTTTTAGTCATGATTATACAGTTTTTAGGCAAAATCTAAAAATCTGTGTCCTTTTCTGCAGAGCAACAGGAGTTCAGATTCCAGATTTCAAAACAAAGACGTACGCAGATCTATTTGTCTGCATCATGCATCAGAATGGAGTCCTTCACAACAATTTGAATGAAAAAATGCTCAGAAACACAATTAATTTTCTTTATGCATGTCCTCCGACACGAGAAAAATCTCACAAGAACGTGTTTAAAAACATAATTTTTTTAACTTCCCTGCAATGTATTTTGAAACAAAATGATTCAAGTTTATGAAAGTAAAAATACTTTAGAAGCACAAATCAGACTTTTTCTGAAGTTTATTTTTCTCCAATTTTAAATTTCTCTTATAAGTAATCTATTTGTTAACATCTACACGTCCCTCTCCAATAGTTTGGAATGGCGCCAGTTCTCCTTCTGCTTTAGAACCAAACCAGGGACACATTTGAACACATGAACGAATTCAAAAGAATTCAGATTGGGCCTAAATCTTTGGTTTTTGGTTTTCTCTGTTCTTTAGATTTGTCCCTTTACAGTCTGGCAGAATTAGAGTCTGATGATGATGATGATGATAGGAAAATCCTTCCATTCACTTCCACACATCTCACCTGTGCACTAAGGCAGCAGATCGTCCGTCAGCGGTTTGAACTCTGCCCTCATGGCGAGAAGATGCCAGCTGAAGCTTAACACAGCACACATTCTGTATGAACACGTGCATCAGCAGGCAGAAGAAGGAACAGGCCTTTCCTACCTGGTGAGGAGTTTCAAATATGTTGTGATCTCCTACACACACAGAAAAGGGAAATCAGGAAACGCAGATGCTGAAAGTCCAGCAGGAAGCTGCATGTTCCACTGGTGCACAGCCGTGGACTTCATGGTCAGTGAACGCCATGTACCCATGAACTCAGCGACATCAGAGGTGCTGCAGTGTGTCTATTCTCATCTCCTAAGGTTAAGTGAATCGGTCCAAACCTTTCCCTGCAGAGACTCCATCATTTGGCACCAGAGTCCAATACCCCGTCTGGGAGGGAGGAAGCTGAGACCCTCTTCCATCCTCACACAGCACCTGCACAGACCCAGGAAAGCCGTCTCAGCCATTATGCAGTCTGTGGTGTCACCAGGCAAAGACAGAGAGCTGCCCGCTCAGCAGTTTTATGTGACCCCAAAAACCTGATGAGGCATAGAATCCTATAGGATGCAGTTTATACTTTAAATATATAAAAAGGCCTGCATTACATTTAAACTACAAACTTAGAAAAGGTCAAATGTCAGACGGAAGCAAACACTAAAGCCTGAGTGTTGTTTTCATCAGATCACTAAAGACTCAGCATCATCTACCTGATGTGTGACGTGAGAAGAGGTTTCAATCAGACCACGCTCAATCCACTGGCTGTCCACATCCACGACCACATGCTGGTGGGAATCAACCTGAGAACAGATGGACACACGTGAAGCGAGCACCCCTCCCTCTGTCAGGGTTCTGGGTGGGTTCTGAGCGTCTGATCTGACCATCCCCCCGGAGAGATAAGTTCCTTCAGAAATCCACATCGCCGCAGCGGAGCTGCCGTCTGATGGACCAGGAGTAGGGCTGAGGACACAAACATCAACTCAGTCACAGCCCACTTCATGGGGGTCCCCACTGCATAAAAGACATGATGGGGGACACTCACCCTGTGAGGAGGTAATGCTGGCCCAGCTGGGGCTTCAGACACTCTGCATAGGTCGGCTGACTGAGGGGGGACTGGATCGTGCTGTGGGAGTTATAATGTACATCACTACCACAAGCTTTCTGTTGACAGATCTAGTTTCTAGTTATAGAGTTAATTCAAACAATGATCTGTTTTCAGAACAGCAGTGTGTGGATGTTTCTCTGCTCTTTACTTTCATTTCAGAATCTGTCTTTGTCTTTGACTTCATTCCAGATGGTTTTCATCATAGTTGAACCAGGGGTGCAACTTATACTCAGGAGTGACTTACTTGTGTTTTTTTTCTTAAAATACATAAATAGGCTGATATGTTTGTTGTTGTCCCAGTAAAAACCTGTTGTCTTTTATTGGTTGTTTCCTCTAACAACCATTAGAAGGCGCTGCATCTGAGGAAAAGTGTTTACTGCCGACAGCGGCCGAGGAAGTGTTGTCCAAAACACTCTTGATTGTTTTCCTCTTAAGATTTGATATTTTCCTTAAACAGATCAAAAGATTAATATTATTGTACGTATTTGTTTTTAGCTACGCTTAGAAAATTTGTTCTGAAATGTCAGACTTTTCTCCCAAAAATGCATCTTACACTCCAGAGTGACTTATATATGTTTATTTTCTTCTTGATTAGACATTTTTTGCTCTTACACTTATACTTTGGCTCAACTTATCCTCAGGATAATACAATGGGTCAAATTAGATTCTACTAAAATAGACTAGTAATGAACATTCAATATTAGTTATGTGTGCTGCTGGTTTTTGGGTTGTCTGGGTCTGTAGAGGGTCGTAGAGAGGACCCTCTGCATCTTACCACATCTTGCAGTTCCCTTGAGGCTCGTATGTCCACCTTAAAGGCCTCGTGCAGTGGCAAATTTTTTTTTTAAATTTAGAAAGTCAATGGGTCTTAGAAAACGAATCTGATAAAAATATTCACTTAAAATGATCCAGGGCGATTTTATTGATCATTTTATGGTCCTGTACAGCTTTAAATTTGGGTGATAGGAGGTGATGGGCGGGGCTGCGCGTGACGTCACGTCAGGGATCCCAGAGTGTAAACAACAATGGCGGACGGTCTGGGAAGCGACGTAGACCACGATTTAGATGGTATTTCTTTGGATGAAAGTGATGACCCTTCATCAAACAGGGAAATTTTAAACTACAGGGTTCAGAGGGTGTACACCTACCAATTTGAGCCGGAGGTTTCCTCATCTGAGGATACCGGGGCTTCGGATGACGATAGGGAAAGCTCACACAGCGTTAGCGGGGATCAAGCCGAAACCGAATGGAGGCTGCAGGATTTGTCATGGTATGTATTTTGTGTTGCTCTGGAGAGACCTTTGCCTAAAATGTTTTTATTTTTTAATGAAATCTTAACTTGTGGATCATTACGCGCATCCAGAGACGGGCGCGTCTCGTATCAACCGGGCGCGGCCGGCCCGCCGGTGAGACGAGACATTTTTTTTTTATATTGGGTACCCAAATATTTTTTTAACTATACCAGACACTTGACTTTGCGGGGTTTTCTTTTTGGAGTACGGGACTTGTTTTATGGACAAATCTGCGTGGGAGTTTTCAGTTGGACATTTAAAGGGGCTGTCCATTACGCGCGGACAGATCGCAAACTGTATATTAAGATAATGTGTTTGGTTCTTTTTTCCCCACAATAATTTGATTAATATATAATTTAAACTGTGGTCGAGTGTGTCTTCTTTTTTTTTTTTGTTGTTCTGAAATCAGACGGGTCATTGTTTGGAGCCCTAAGTTTTTTTTATTATAACAAATGGTAATTGAAGTGCTGTTTGTTACAATACAGTGCTCATTGCACTGCTGGGTTGGGGAGTAGGTGTGGCAAGTCCACCCGCAGCCTGGCTGTGGCATGTCCCTTCGGTACAAGCACGGGGATAGCATCCTGTTTGAGAATAGACTTTTGGCAAGTCCCATGTCCACCTGCATTTTGTTTACAAAGCTTTTGGCCGTAAAATGCAACTGCATATTGTTGAGTTGTTTGTTGGTCCATTCCACCCGTTCCTCGTCCGACACACGAACCTCTTCCATGCCTCCCTCTCCTTCATTTTCACGGGAAATTCGTGAAGGGAGACCCCCTTCTTCGGCACATTAGAGCACCCAAATACAACACACCTATTCACCATTATCCCGTATAAATCCTCAAATCCACGGAAGTCCGAATTCTATCATGCGAAGTAAGTCAGTAAGCCCAGAAAGTCAGCACAACAATAGGGGATCTAGCTGTGTGTTCCTGCCGTGACGTCACACGACCTATGACCTACTTATCGGAGGCTGCAGAAAATCTGAGCGACCGCGCTATTTTTAAACGCTTGTAGAGAGTGCACGGGGCCGCGGATGACAAAATAATTATACGGGGGTTCATTTGTGACATAAATACTAATGTTTTTATTGCAGTTTTAGAAAAATCATGATTTTCACCGCACGAGGCCTTTAAGGGATTTCATGAAAATAGAACATACTATAGTTGTGTATGTGGTAAGTAGGACTGAAGTAGGTAGAAATAAAATCTGTTAATCGATTAGAATCGATTTAAAATTAATAGATAAATAATCGATTAATAAAAGATATAAATCGATTTAGCCCATAAAGCTAAAGTCCGCTAGTTTGGTGCTTATGTTTAATGGAATTTCCCATAGGACAGCTAATGCTAACACTCGGTCTGACTAAATAAACATCTTTATAAACTCACAGGTAGGAATTTTCCAAACTCTTACGGAAACATGTTTTTCCTTTTTTAGCGAGATCACACATAGTGGCCGTACTAAGCCATACATTGTTCTGCTTCTCCCACCAGGGAGAATGTAAATCTTTATGTAATTTACTGTAAATTACATAAAGTAAATGACATGCACTTGTGATGTACAGTACGCTATCGTATGGCTCCCTTACGCAAACAAATGCTGAAGACATGGGGTGTTCACATGACAGCCAGGTAAGACACCAGTAGGATGTACATACAAACAACACTGTCTAATTTCCTCATTTCTAACAATCAGCGTGCACACAAGGAACACTTATCACAGAATTTGAAGATTTGAAAAATGAAAAAACATTACATCGTGCCTGCATCTCACCTATTTCCTCCTTACTTATTCTACATGTTGCTAAAGTGTTCACCATAACCTGTCACCCACAACATTGCTGTAGAAATGCCTGGCAAATTTTGGACATGCTAGTTCTTGTTAAAAGCGTATTTAAAAGTAGATACATTTTGTTTCACTGTGAAGCTTCATGAACTTCATCTTCTGACCTTCTGGGAGAAGCTTGGCAATTCCAATCAAAGAGTAAGAACAAAGTCACTTTAAAGCCAAAATATGAAGAGGGATAAATGATTTCTGGGTTGATGACACAGTCAGAACTCTGGTGAAAAGTTGGTGAATTACAGAAGAAAGCAACACTGGGACGACTAAACCCAAACATTTTGGTTCAGTGGTTGAAGGAAAACCTGTTGTTGAAAGGATCCAACGCTGCTGCTGAGCTCATGTCCTGATGGGGATGGATGCTGAACACACTGAAGTCAGTAGAGGGCGCCATCGGAACAGAGACCTCCGTGTAAAACTCAGGGACATCATATGCTGTGTGAGTGCAGGGGTCTGTTGGCGGGGGCGTCTCAGAGTCAGGGGAGGTGGGTCTGCATTGCTGGGCGTTCAGCTCGTTCATCAAGCTGCTCATTGTAGTAAAAGAGACGCCTGTTTGAGTCAAACATCAGACAATATGCATGGAAGTTTTTTGAGTCATAATTTAAAGTATTGTGCATTATACAATTGACAATTCAATTTGAACATTCATCCTGCAATTTGAAAATGCATTTTTTAATTTTCAATTCAATATTCATATCAGGCTTGCAAAATGAAAATTCATTTTGCAATTTACAATTCAATATCCCAATTTTAAAAATAGAACACTGAATAAAACAAAATAAATTGCATTGTCAATTGTCATGGGTTTTTGATGTCATAGTTCAAATGAAAATGCATTTTGCAATTTACAATTCAACATTAAAAATGACATTTCAATACATGGTTTGCTCTGAATTCCTTTTAAAGGAACTTAAAATCTATTGCACAGTAAAATCCCCCATGCTCTGTTTCAAGCAGCGCCCCCTGGTGTAATGCATTCTGTTTTATCCAGGCGCTTCAAGTTGGTCAAAATTCAAATTGATGTTCATTCTGTCAGACGCTCATTAGGGCGGGGCCTTCCACCTGCCTATATTAGCTAAATCCACTTTCTTTCGACAAATTAAAAATATTAAAGATTCAATTAACCAATGGAGCTTTTTGCTGCTAATGAGTTAGCTTCTATATAGCTTCTTTAATTAAAGTTTATCTTATATTTCAGCTATAATCTAAATGTTTTGGCTATTTTAGTTTTTTTTTTTTTTTTTTTTTTTTTTACATTTTTTAGGCTGTTTTGGAGTTAACTAACATTTCAGCTACACGCTAGCTGTTTTGGCTAACCCAAGTTTTTTTTTTAAGGCTAATTTTGCATTTAGCTAATATTTTTAGCTGGCTATCAGCTTCAGCGTTTTCAGCTATCAGCATCTTCAGCTATTATCACTAGCATCTTCAGGGGCCACATTCAGATTACAGCATTCACATTAGTTCATAGTTATATTAAAAGGTTATGTTTTAAATGTTTTAGTTTTAGAATGTTCAATAAATGTTTGTCCTGTGTGGCATGCGACATAAGATGTGTTTTGGATTTTGGCCCCTTGTGCGATAGAGTTTGACACCCCTGTCTTAAACCGCCAAAAACGTTTGATCTTCCTCCTTCACGCAAACATTAATACTTACTGAAATGAATACTAACTATTTAAGAAGACCTCCTAAACACCAGTTCCTGCAACCAGCTCTGGGCTACAATGAACACATCAGATGATGTTCTGCTCTAAAATCACACAGAATCTAACCGAGTTCAGAACCTGGACCTTCATTCACTTGTGTTTAACAAGCATCGTCTGAAAACTTACCAATAATGACAGAATGATTGAATCCCATCATGGTTAGCGCCTGTATAATAAATTAATGGGATCTCATACGTTAGAAATATTCAACCTTTTTTCAAATAAATAATAGTGAAAACATTGGATTGAATGTAACATCTGCACAAAATCCTGGGGTTTTCTTCCCAAAACAGTTGCATTTTCTGTTGTCTTAAAAATCATGCGAGGAGCCAGTTTAACTGATGAGCCTTTTCTTTGTCCATGTTGACTTCAAACTATTTTTTTGGCCAAATCCAAAAACATTGGTCTTTTTATAGGAAAGTCTTTGCAAAATAGCTGGAGTTCTTCAAAAATTCCCCTCTGAGTTGTGGGCGGGCCAAATACCAAATTAGATTAAAAAACGGGAAAAGAATTAAATGAGCCAAAACAGCTAGCATGTAGCTGAAATATTGCTAAACTCCAAAATAGCTTAGAAAAACAGTCAAAAAAAGTTAGCATAAAAAAATACTGAATATCTTAATAGATGCATGAGCTAAATAGCTGAAAGAGCTATGGACTTTAAAAAAAAAAAAAGTACAGAAGAAAAATAATAATGATAACAAAATAAAGGTAAAGGGAATCACTATTAAACCAATAAAGAGTTGATCTTCTGCTGTCATAGTTCAGACTGAAGAACGGCGTAATAAAAAAACAATTTCTATGTTGGTCTTGATCAACGTTTCTGATAGTGTGTGGGGGGCCGCAGTTTGGGAATCTCTGTTTAAACTACATAAACAAAGATGTTTTGGGATATTTAAAAACGAATATAATTATTATTTAAAATAATTATAATGTAGCTGGGCTACAGAAATCTCAAACGCAAATGTTGAACATAAACTCATAATTGTAATTCAGTTTTTGAAGTTATATAGTTTTGTTTCTGTTTTATTTGTTCATGTTAAAGTTTTTGTGTGGTTTACGCTTTTTACATTCAATTCAATTCAATTCTAGTTTTTATTTATATAGCCCAATATCACAACGTAAATTTGCCTCATTTTGCATCATGCCACTTCTTATAGACCCATAAAGATTTTTTTTTTTTAGATTTTTTTTAGATTAACAATAGCTAGCTAAAAAAATATATATATATATATATATATATATATTATATATATATATATATAATATATATATATATAATTTTTTTTTTTTATTGTTTTTGTTTCCTAAGGTGGTGCAAGAAAAATCACTTTTAATAAAGGTAAGCTAAAAAGACGTTGGTATTGTATGTCACAGAAACACTTGTTATCTTGTTGGTATTGTCCATCTGATGAAAAAAAAAAAAAGTCTTCATCATGCTAACGACGTTAGCTTGTATTAGCTCTGTAGTTAAAAGTCTAAGTTTAAAAAAATCTCCAACCTGGTTTAACTCACGTTTCAGACGTGTTTTCTCTCTTGTAAGCGGGGGCTAAAAACCGGAACACCGTCGTCTGGACCGGAACACAGCAGGACCAGAATTTAGTATCGTTCAGGGTCAACGGTTCAGTCTCTAACGAATGAATGCACGTGCGGGCAAATGTTAGCCCCGCCCCTCTCTGCCATATATGGCAAAACTAAACAAGAGGTTCAGGGGCGGCAATTCTATTATAGTTTTATCAATTATTTAATGCATCTAACGCATTTGGATATTTTAAATGATGTTTTTCATTAGAAAAATGTTCGCTGCAGCTGAATTAAAGATGTGCAAAATGTGTGGGGAAAAAACTGCCCAAAGAACGCTCCGTTCCACTAGAGGGCGTTGTCCCATCATTAAAAACATAAACAAACAAGAAGAAGAACAGCTGAGCATTTGATAACAAGATGACAAGGTGAGCTGCGGGGGTTCGAGCCTCCTCCAGCTACCGCGGGGCGGCATGGCTTCTTGGGGGTCGGTGCTGATCACCGGCTGCAGCAGGGGCATCGGCCTGCAGCTCGTCAAGCAGCTGTCTGAGAGCAGCAGCAGGCCGGCTGACATCATCGCCACGGCCCGGAACCCGGCCGGCTCCGCGGTAAGAACCCGGTTCCGACTTCTTCTCTTGAAGAAGTCTGTTGTGACGATAGTTCGGGTCAGTTCGAGTTGAGTCCAAACAAAACCAGATCTCGGTCAGAACCATTTGATCTATGTTTTTATAGACCATTGACTGGGTAAGTCAGAACTTACTTAGATTACCAACTTTCTAACTTGTACCGATACTTTTTTCTTGAAATATTATATTACAAAGTAATACCATAAAAAAAAAAAAGAATCAGTGTATAAAACACAGGACAGAGCCTTTTGGGATATAAAAATGTCTATTAACTAATTACAGCAACCTGAACTGAACATACATCATTAGTTGAGCTTGTAAGCAGATTATTAATATGGCCTTTTGTTGACAATGGTCTCACTTTAGGTGTTAATGAGTTAAGTATGTTAGTACATCTTATCTGCCTTATTGTGATAATAAATGTAATACTAACACTCTATAACCACATTAATAATGTTTGTTAAGGAATATTATAACGTATTACCAGTATCGATACTATTGGTACTCAGATCCGTTCACTCCTGGTGGTCACTACACACTGACTATTTACCCCCCCCCCCCCCCCCAACAAACACACACACACTGCAAAGATATCCAAAATGCAAAACAACTAGCACAAAAGGAGATCATATCATACATTTAATTAAGTTTCAAACTGAAATAAGTTGTCTTTGATGTGAGACAGATGGTAAATCTTGCACTACTCAGCAGTTATTCTTAAGTAAATTGAACATGTCTATTTTCTGGCTGCTAATGTCTTCAGCTGTGGAAAATGTTTGTTGTACGGGGGAGAGGATACTTTCACTCAAAAATACTTCTTTGCCAGGGGTCAGCCACATGTGGCTCTTTTATCTCTCCATTGTGGCTCCTTGGCCAAACATAAGATAAGTCAGGGAGACTGCTGACCCAGCCATATTGACTGTTGGAGTCAGCTCCTCCCTCCTAAGGGCTTCCTAACCAAAACTACCTAAAGAAAACAAATAAACAAAGCCCCTGAGCCAAGACTACCAAGGTCCAACCCCAAACTAAAAGAACAAAACCCAGTAGTGTAAGACTGCTGAGAACAAAGAAGTGAAGAAGAACAAAAAAAAGGATTAAAAAAAAGAAAAACAAAACAAAGTAGCATTTTTTAAAGTAAGAATTACTTAATTTGCATTTATTTAGATTAGTTACATTTATAAATTGATGGCTTAGGTGCACATAGATGATAAACTATGTAGGTTCTTACATCCCTGTTGACCTGAAGACGTCTTGTTTGCTCAACACTTCCTCCAGAATGCACAGATTTTATACGTAAAGCAAAACTTTGGTAAAAAAGTTTGATCTTTTATGAGTTAAAAGCAAATATTATCTTGTGCTCCAAAAAGTTGGTTATAGCAAAAAAACACATTTTGAGAGGTGCTAGGTTTCTTAAGTATATTTTTGCTTTTGTTTGTGCTAAAAATAGACACAATTTATATAAGAAGTTCATAAATGCAAATCCAAATTTCTTAAAAGCTTAAGTAAGACTATGTGGCTCCTTTGATTTTTATCAATAGAAATTATGCCCAAATGGCTTTTTTATTTTTAAAGGTTGCCGACCCCTGCTCTGTTCCAAATCGAAAATCTCATAAAGACTTTCTTTCTTGATGCCATTTGTCAGAATCCTCTGTGACAGTCGCTTGGATCCTTCCTGTAGCTGCCATGTCCTCCACAGCAGACATCTCCTCAAAGCTTTGGCCTCATCTACGTGAGGAATCTTAGAAAAGCTCATAGAGTTAATACAACAGCTCCTCTTTTTTATTCAAAGTGGTTCATGTCACAGTCCATCTGATGCACACCTCAAACGATAATTATCTAAACAATGAAGTAAAAAGCTGTTAACAAAGATCTCTTGAGTATCTTGAGATAATTTAGCTCTGGTTTGGACTGAGTCACATGAAATGAAAGTTTCTGAAGGAAAATTGCACTTTTTCCACAAACGATAATTATCTAAAGTGAAGGTTCTACATGTAGAAGTGTCAAGCTTCTATGGTCTGTTAATTTATTCACACTAACTGTGTGACACAGATGATGCATCTTAATTATGCATATGCATTAGAGGACATAGACAAATGCAGGTATGATGGCTGTACTCTTAAACCAATTTGGTTTAAAACTACTGAATCGATTCATGTGGGGTAGAGATGTTGACAGAAGAACTGAAGTCTTTGAGCTTCTCTGGCTTATCCATATTTAACACAAACTCCTCTTTGCTTCTTTGTCAATATGAACTTTGATAAAGAAGCTGAAGTTTTGTTCTTTTCATGAGATTTTCATCCTGTTCCTGTCAGCTCTGCGGCTCCTTTTAATCAACAATGTTCACGGTCTGAGGTAGAAGCTGATGGATCTGGTACTCCTG
Organism: Oryzias javanicus; assembly: GCA_003999625.1. Lineage (NCBI taxonomy): Eukaryota > Metazoa > Chordata > Actinopteri > Beloniformes > Adrianichthyidae > Oryzias > Oryzias javanicus. Next base: position 6,926,372 of record CM012442.1, on the reverse strand, counting down.
ATGTAAAGGGTTTTAGGGATTGAATGTCTTTGATTCAGATTTTTATGTTTTTGTATTCATGCAGGCTCTACTAGAACTCTCCAGAACACGCCCAGGTGTTCACGTCATCACACTGGGTGAGTGTTCACAGCTTCTTCTTACTCTTCCAACACTTAAAGGACTTACTCTGATTTCTCAATGTTGTCCTAAACCAGTCAGCATTCAAGTGAGCCCCTCTGTAGCCATGTTACCAGTGATTGGTTCGGTTTTGCAGAACAGCTCATCCTGCTTTTTCTGCTCGTTTCTCGAGGTGGGAGCCTGTTGAAAACGAACAAATTGTTCCTCCAGAGGGTTTCTAAGGGTCTTCACTTGTGTAGTGCTTGCTTAAAGTGTTTCCACACATCTCATCTAGCAATTCACTCACACACAGGGGAGCGGCTAAGCAGCTCAAACTAGCCCACCAGAGCCAGATAAGGATTGAGCGTCTGGCCAAAAATCACTTGAACTTGTGACCTTAGTCGCTGGGAATGAAACCGCCAACCCTTCGATTAAGAGGGGTCGTGGGGTTGTGCTTTCCTCGCAGGTTCAAAGAAGACAGCAGTTATGTCTCCTAATCTCGTGTTCATCTTTTAAAGGTTCATTCCAATCATGCTTTGATCTTTTGTAAAATCCTTCCTAGTGGTCTTTTAGTTTTGATATTGTTGTTCCTGGCCAAAATGAAACATCTGTGTCATTTTCTAGAACAAAGTTTCTGCTGAGTGGCAGGAGTTCATTAGGAACTCACATCTGACTGTTGGTGTGGAGCAAGCCCACCCCCACTTCCCATCACCTATCTATTTACGTGATCTCCCACCAGCTTACAGCCCCTCACTCTCCCAACCACACCACCAAAATTAGCAGGCAATATCAGAGCCATCCAGCAGTACCGTTTTGAGCCAGATGCAGCTCAGTCGAGGAAAGCAAAGTGGTACATGGATCTTACATGGAGTGCATTAATAATTCACCTGTGAGTTGTCTTCGCTCATTTCCCATCATCCTTCAGTTTACACTCTCCTTCTAGCTTACACCCCCTCACAAACCCAACCTACCATTAGCAGCCAAAAATGGCGAGCAATATTTGAACCATCCAGCTGTACACATATGATCCAGATACCAGCTCAGACAAGAAAAACAAAGACGTCCATGGATCTATTTTGTCTACAAGTAGATGCAGAATGGAACGGAGCGTCCCCGCTTGTGGCCTGCTAATTCTAGTTTGTACAGAACTACCACAATCTGTTCATTATTCACGACAATTAGAATAAAGAAATTCCCAGAAATACAATTTTAATCTTTATATATGTCATCCATCATGAGATAAATGCTACAAGAACATGTTAAAACACCAAAAACACTATTTTCATGGGTGCTATGGGCAGACCTGACTCAAGTCTAGAGGAAAAACCAAAAAAGGGACCATAATAAAACTGGACACAAGTGAGAATAAAAGGAATGGAGTTCATTAAACAAAGGTAAACAAAGGAAATCATGTGTCCTGAAATGAGAGAATAAAAAAATCAAATTAGTGCACTGGTCTAAACAAAAAGACAAACCAAAAGAGATTTGGAACATTGGCCAAAAATTAGTCAGGGAGACAGCTGACCGAGCCATGTCGACCGCCAGAGACAGCAGCTTCCTGTTAAGGGTTCCAATTTTGCAAAAATATTTAATCTGTTGTTAAATATGAGCTAAACTCCAAATTAGCCCAAAAAACCTCAGTAGATGCCAAATTAGCCCCAAAAAAAGCTAACTTGTTGCTTAAATACTAGCTAACCTCCCAAATATGATCAAATTACCTAAATGCATCCCAAATTAGCCAAAAAAAGCCAACTAATTGATTAAATACTAGCTAAATACCAAAAATAACCTAAAATTATTCAATAAACTAAGTTAGTCAAACACATTAGCCAGTTGCTAAAGCAGAAGCTAAATTCTAAATTACTTTAAAAAAAAACCTAGATGATAACAAATTTGCCAAAAACGTTAGCATGTTGCTAAAATATTTGGTAAACTCCAAATTTTTTGAAAATTACTATGCAAGATTAAAACATATTCCATGAATATATTTAAAGACTTGTTGCTAATTTACCTAAAATTTTGAAATTTGAAGACTTTCTTATTCATTTCCTATGGGGAATATTTTGCTGAATCATACAAAAACTTTAAAGTGTATGAATACTAAAAATACAAGCAGTGATATCCTGAACAAGAATCACGTTAGTATGGATTCTTACTAAGCTTTCACACTATTAACTCAAACTAAAACCAAAGTGACACAAAACAAGAATAACTTACTTATTGAACCGAGTCAGATCAAAGGGAAACTTGCTGTTCAGCTGAAGACGTGTTGAAAGAAAAGTTTTCCTTTTTTTTTTTATATCTCTCCTCTGCAGTGGCTATAGATGCTTGGAACATATGTAAACTTTTTTTTCCAGATGTTTGCAGTGAACAGAGCATCAGCTCAGCCCTGGAAGAGGTTCAGTCTATTGTGGGAAACCAAGGACTCAACTGTCTGATCAACAACGCTGCGGTTGGATCCTCCAGAAGTCTCCAGAGTGTGACCCGGGAGACCATGATGAAAACGTTCGAGGTCAACACTGTTGCCCCGCTCTTTGTTACAAAGGTACGTGTTTCTGCATTAAAACTGTGGAATCACTCGTGTAGTTGATGAGGAGACATAAGACGGCCTTGTGACTGTGAGGATCACAATCTGAGTCTATCTGCAACATTTTAACAGGGTTAAAAAGTCTTAAAAATTTTGAATTGGAAAATTTTGAAATAAGGCTTTAAAAAGCATTTAAATAGGCTTAAATTTTGATATCTTAGTCTTAAAAATGCTTCCGCTTAGAAACTTGTTTTCTTATAAATTTTTAAGTTTCCTTTTTTTTTTTTAACTATGATTAGAGCGCGTTTATTAGAGATTAAAGCGCGTTTATCAACACACTGAATACCAACCGCTGATTAAAACTGTTCTTCTTTTTCATCACTTTTCATTTCATCTTCTTAAGATAACCCCACTTTTAATGTAAACACGCCTAGGATAGCACAAGGGTTTAGATGCAGCCGCTTCTCCCTACGACGCTTCAGTGGCTCGGACAAGCCAAAAACCTGCAGCCTCCGTATGGATCAACCCCCACCCCAAACGTCAATATGTGACGACTTGGGGATGAGAATCTGTTGCTCCAGCACACTCAGTCAGTTTCTTCTCCTGGTCGTTCTCTTGTTTCCTGTCAGTATTGAAGTCTCTCTTTCTGTCTTGCAGGCGTTTCTGCCGCTGCTGCAGACGGCTGCTGCCCGCTCTGCTGTGATGGGGGTCCACAGAGCAGCTGTCATCAACATCTCCTCCATACTGGGTTCAATCTCAAACTGTGGAGACAGCACCACCTTCAGAAACTATGCCTATGGAACCTCCAAGGTCAGAATGTTGACACCTGCCTCTGAGTGTGTCCTCGGGGAAGCTCCCAGGCCCGATTGGAATGAAAGGATCTTCATGTCCTGTTGGTTTGTTCTCAGGCAGCTCTAAACATGGTGAGCCGGTGTCTGGCTGCTGATCTGGGACCTGTTGGGATCCTGTGTGTGTCTCTACATCCTGGCTGGGTGAAGACGGACATGGGAGGGGCTCATGTGGGTATTCAGTGTGTTTTTAGATTGAAGGTTCACGGCATCTGAGCTATAAAAGAGCAGTATGTATAATAAAACAGAGGGAAACTTGGTTTAATCGTGGGTGTATGTTTCTGTTTCAGGCTGACTTAACCGTAGAAGAAAGTGTCTCTGGAATTCTATCTACCCTCTCCAGTTTCACAGAGCAGGACCACGGCGGTTTCAAGGATTACCGAGGACAAACGTTACCGTGGTAGAATTCAACATGGGACTCTGATGATGATGGTATCCAACTAACAAGCCTGAATCTTGGGGAATATTTGGAATGGTTCAGGGAAAGGGTGACCCAATAAATAAAAGATGGTAAAATGTATAACTTTCTGTGTGTTCACTTTACTGTTAGTAATGTGAGATTGTTTCTCTGTAAGTAATATGTAAGATCGGGAATGAGAAGAAACATAATTTTCATTAGTTTTCTCTTGTTACTTCTAAAATTCAGACAATAATAGAGATTTCCCCAAATAACAAACATCAACCATGTCAATAGCAGGTATTTCCACCATTTGCTGCAATGACAGCTTGACAGAGACGTCTCATTCCCCTTGCTATACTCATGATGTTGTTCTGATGATGCCTACCCAGACCGTGGCACCTTCTCCACCAAAGTCAACCCTGCGGACCATGTTGACCTCGACGGATCGTTCACCTCGCCTTCTCCAGCAATTCTGATAACCAGCATTTCAGTGGCCTGACACTCATCAGTGAACAGACCGTTACTGCATTGTTCAGGTCACATGGTCTTGTGTCCACTACAAACGTTCATGGCGTTGTCGTGGTGTCGATGGAGTCACCTGTAACAGTTGTTTGTTATTCAAGTCAAAGCGTTTGGAGTTGGTTGTAAATAGTTTGTCTAGAAATCCTAGAACCCTCAGATCTGGTAAACGGGCTTGCAGCTGTGTGGCGTTTGCTAAAACATGTCTGAGGTCAGAGGTCTTCAGATTCTGGTCATGGTTGTGGTCTGTCACCATCAGGGCTCCACTCCTGGGTCTGTCACAAATTATGTACAAGTCTGCTGATGACACTTAGAGACTCACCAAGTTCAACTGCAACACTTGACTGTCTACTATGACCAGGTGAAGTCATGTGTTCATGGTTGTTTTTTTTTTTATTAACTTGGAATGATTTACTGGTGAAATCAGCTTTTTACACCCGTAGAATGTTGACATTGATGCCACATTGAAAAGGTTTTTTTTATTTTAGGCTCCAATAAGTAAGACACACTGTACACGGTGAGGAAAACACACATGAGGTCCTGATTGTCTATGAAAGATGTTGTACACGGTATCCACTGAGTTTTTCACAACATCCCAAACTTATTATGAGTTTGAGTAATTCGATTCACAACTCATCAACCCAGTGTTTAAACCCAGGACATCATTTCTATCCTTTCATTCAGCAACTCAGTGGCCTTGTGGTAGAGTGTCCGCCCTGAGATTGGAAGGTCATGGGTTCAAGTCCAGGCCGAGTCATACCGAAGACTGTAAAAATGGGACCCAGCGCCTCCCTGCTTGGCACTTAGCGTTAAGGGGTTGGATTGGGGGGTTAAACCACCAAATGGTTCCTGAGCGCGGCTGTCTCTGCAGCTCACCGCTCCCCCAGGGGATGGGTCAAATGCAAACAAATTTTGCACACCTAGGTGTGAGACAACTAATGGGACTTTTTAACTTTATCGCTCAGTCTTGGTTCTGTACTGAAGAGGCACCTCAACAAATCTTTAGCAAATACAAACCAGGAAGTTGGTACGTCACCAATAATCATCTTCAAGGTTGAAATCAGTAGACAGTCCTGTAGTCTAAACTGATATTGTTTATAAGTTCCTCTCATCATTCTGCTTTACTGATAGAGATCACTGTCATGCCGTTTATGATCATGTTTTGGTCCTTTGGCTCATTTCTCTGCTGTTTTAATGTATCCTTCCTCCCACTGACGGTTTTGTCTGTGTAAAGGATGCATTGCTTGCAACTTCTCCTACACCATGCTGGGCATTCAAGGCTTTAACTCTGATCAAAGATGCTGAGGTCCTTAAAGGGTTCATGTTCAAAAGACAGGTGTTTCTCTAAACTGTTCTCAAGGCTAATAGAGAATTGTTCAGACTTTGTATTAGTTTTCTGCTATGAGGACAGTTCCAGTGTGAGGCTGAAGCTCCTGTGACAGGGAATGTCTGCTTGACCACAAGGTCACGAAATAATTTAGTCTACTAAACCTATGGAGCAGAACCTCAAGTACCTGTAGAGTGAAGGGACTGATAGAGTTCATCTACTGCATCTATGCTCCGTTCATGAAAAACCTTACCCTCCGCTTGACTCCTGACTTCTCTGCGTCTGTTTCTATTTTCTGATTCAACCACCTCCATAAAGATGAACTCAGAGCTGTCTTCTGGTTTGAATACTTTAATAGAAACTGTAATGACAGCTTTGTGATTTAAAAATTTGAACAGTCCATCTTCTAATTTTGCTCAGTGGGGTGTCAGGGGGGATCTTAGAGCCCACCTCAGGGTAAAGATGGGGTCTACCCTGGACAGGTTACCAGTTCGGTGCAGTTTCATCATCCCAAGCAGGGACATTTATCTGTCCAGTGGTTCGACATATGGATGGATCATCTTTGGTGTCTCCCTCTGGATCCTGAACAGTGGAAACATGAAACCTTAACTCCACCCACCAAAGTACTGTGCCAAAAATGGGTGGTGCAAAGGAAAGTGAGTGCATTCACACCGAACGCAATTCACGTGACAAGTTTGCTGCTCATCGCCTGTCAAAAAAGGTGTACCTGAGCTTGATGCTGCGGCCGCATGTGTGAGGAACTGCCAACTAATGCATTTAGGATGATGCTTTAAAAAACGGTGTCTGTGTGAATCAGACTGTATGAAAGACACAGAATATTTTGAGAAATAATGTTTTATTATTGTCAAGAGTTCTACAAAAACCTCAGTAATCATGCTTCATGTTTGGGTTTATATGATTATTATGTTGAAAAATTCCTGATACAGGGGACTGTGTCTGTATGACAGCCACTTCCGGGGTGTTTCTATGTCTCTGTGGTTGAGTTTGAAGACTCACTGTCTTGTATTAACCTGAGGGGATAAAATAAAATAAAAAATTTTTTTTTTCCTTTTTTTAATGTCTCGATGAGGCCTGAGCCGGCAGCCTCCACACCCTGCTCTGTGTCTGCTGGCATATCGAGCAAGTGAGCAAGACGGCGATCTGTCCAGTGTATTCCGCCTTCGGCCCAAAGTAACCGGATGAGCTCTGCTCCAGCAAGTTAAGGAAATAGATGGAAGTTCTGACCAGAAACTAGTACTCTATCCGCTGATCGAATCACTGAAAACGTCATGTGCTCTAAGCTGAGTTCCTGATTGGCAGGCGGGACACGGTGCCCTGTCAAACTTAAAAAACTAAAATTTTAGCCATGCCGCCCAATTCGTCCCTCCTTGCCCAAATCAAGCTATTAGCAGACCTTCGCGCCACGCCCATGGCTCAAATTGCACCAGGGGACTTCAGATTGCCTCATGTCGCGTCTGTTCCACTGACTTAACATTGAAACTGTCTGCCTCCAATGCGAGAATTACGTTTGATGTGAACACACCTTTTGAGACGTGGTTTTCTGGTTGGCTGATGTATGACATCATCACTCTTCTTTGTCCCGCCCATGTTTGGAATGTTATCGAGGTGGGTGGTGCTACAGCAGTCAACGTGCCCATCATACTTCAGACTTTATTGTCATTTTGCAATTATTCATGAGTCAGCGTTGACATGTCTATGGTCGTATCAGTGCCACCATCATCTCAGCAATTCCTGATGAAGAGGGCCATCAGTATCTGTGTTATGTCCATCTCCACCAACTGATGAGAGTTTGCTGAAGGGAATGTTTGTGCAGCTTCATATGTTCACAGTCAGCACACTGACTCTGGAGGACAAACAAGTTTATTTACATAGATAACAAATATCCCACAAATATTTTTGAGGAACATCAGACGCTCGATGGATTTAAAGGCATGTGAAGAAGGGCATGGAGAGACGGACAGTCAAGCTAGGGGTTGGTCATTTCGTCTGATGTGACAGAAGGAGGCAGGTTTTCCAAAGCTCCCATTTCTGAAAGAGAGCAGAGAACACCAGCAGACGTCATTGGGATCGACACAGAACAACATGAGGGATAAAAGTATGCATACTGCAAAGAAGGCACACACAATGTTTTCAGCAGCTTGACCTTGGATGTCAAACTTTGACGGTCCTGCCTAACAACTTCAGAGAGAAAAGAAAAATCAGATCAATTTTAGACACTTTTCTCCCAAACTGCCTTGGTGGCAGTTTTGTTTTTGAAGCAGATCAGAGTGAAGCTGGAATGATGGAGAATTCTGACACTTTAAAGACATTTCAACCACTTTTTTCCCTCAAATTTTCTCTGTGGCTCTGAGGAGAACCAGGACAGCCCTTCAAATACAGCGAGACATGAAACTTTTGAAACTGAATTTTTCAGAACAAATGCAAAAGCCTGAATGAATGTTTGTTTTTGTTATCACTTACCCTAAACTCAGAATCTGATTCTAAATTGTCTTCAGAGACTGGAATCTGAAGATTTAAGGACGAGTCTGGTGTCAAACCTGAATGACGGGCTCAGAGATGGATTCAGATCCATTGAGAGACTCACCTTTGAGCTTGAGGTAGGACAGAAAATCCACCACGGTGTGGATGATGTCTTCATCTGCTATTCTCAGCGCGCCTGAAGGTGAAGGCACAACAAATCAGTCTTTGTCAGGAAGGAGGGAGATAGGAAATGTACCGCTGATGCGACGAGTTCACATCAAGATCATGACTATCTTTGCATTTCTCAAACAAGTCTAGTTCTGGTCTAGCTCTTAAAATCCTGCTAATCATAAATGTTTTTTTTCTAGTTTGAAGGAAAATCAACAAACAGCATCAGTCCATTGGTGTGTTTGTGGCTCTGAGCCTCTAAAAGAATGGAATTCTGGGAACTTGTGTTTGTTATTGCAGCATACGCTCTCTGACATGATCTCTACATGCTGGAGAAGAATGTGAACAGCATCTGTTGATGTGAGTCGATGAAGAGATGAGAAGTTTTCCTTAGAAGCTGAGAGGCCAACAAAGCTGTCAGGAAAAATATATTCTCAAACTCAATCTTTAAGGTCTATTTTTTTTTTTATTAAAACAGCATTTCATTTAATATTAGACTTTAGAGTCTAGAACAGGGGTGTCAAACTCATTTAGGTTCAGGAGCAATGGTTCATTTCATTTCTTGATTTCTCGGTATGTTGGCGTTTCTTTTTTTTGCTTCCCCTGGTGGCGGAATTACGCATTGCAGTGATTTCTTTAAATAGCTATAACTCGCCACAGGAATGGGCGAGAAACTTGCTTTTTTTCCCCCAACGTCCTTGTATTTTTTCTCCTCATGACTGGGCCAGAATAAACCATCTGGCGGGCCAGATGGTTTGTTTTACTACCCTAGTCTAGAATGATCAAACAGATAAAATCTCTTTAGGACTGTCTTGTTTTCTGGCAATAGATATTAATATTAAAATACAATTTGTCCTCATATAGTGAAACCTCAACACCCAGGCTGCCGGTCCCTGGGCAGTGGAGCCAATGTGGCAAGTGGTGCCCATATTTTCTGCCTCCTTTAAACCATATGGGGTCCGTTGGCCTTGCCGGCTGGGCACCTGACCACATGTGATGCATACCTGAAACTAAAAGTGTTGCAGCTTGTCATATGTCAACAGGAGGCATTTGTTAAAAAGGAGTCCAACTTATTCAGTGTTCATGCTTTGGTTTCTGGACATGACAGAGGTAAAGAGGAACATTTTTTTAATCAACTATTGTGCTTTTATTGGATATCAAATATGAATGTTGGATTTGGGAAAACTCCTTTTGGTCATTGGACATGGAGGCAGAATCTTTGACACTAGAATCATTATTAACTCTGAATACAGAATGGATTCTATATGTTCAATAAATAAAAACAAGGCTTTGAACATCATTATTGGCTTACTTGTGAGAATATTTAGTATCTACTGTTGGTAGAAACTGCGAGAGCAGACGGTCGACCGCTACACGAGCCGTAAGAGTCTCTTCGAAGACTAAGCAGAAAGGTTGTCAAATTTTTTTTTTCTCCAGCACATCTAAACAGAAATCCTTTTATTAAACACAGGATCAGGGTGCAGTCACTTCTTTGTCAACAAAGACCAGCTTACAGTGGAACTTAAAGAAACATCTGATACGGTTCATCTACAGCAGGGTTATTGAACTCAGTCGCACAGGAGGCCAAAACACACCTTAGGTTGCGGGCCGAACAGGATAAACATTCATTGAACAAACTAAAAATATCTTTTTTAAACTAAAAACCATAATTTTTTAAAACATATACAAGAACTAAATATATATCATTGCCTGCGATAATGCTAGTGTGAATACTGTAAGCTTAATGTGGAAGCTGAAGATGCTGAAATTGATAGCTAAAATGTTAGCTGAATGCCAAATTAGCCTAAAATAAATATTTAGGTTAGCCAAAACAGCTAGCATGTAGCAAAAAAAAATAGCTAAACTTCAAAATAGCCGAAAAACAAAAAAAGAACCTAAATTAGCCAAAAATAGATAGCGTGTAAATATTAGCCTAACTCCAAAACAGCAGAAAAAACTTTTAAAAAGCCTAAACTAGAGAAAAAACAGCTGGCATGTAGTTGAAATATAACCTAAACTCCAAAATATCAAAATAGTCCATGAGGCTAGCAGAATGCCAATTTTAAAAACTTTTTAACATAATTCTGAATAATAAAAAGGCAGCAATATTCCAGAATAAATCAACTTCAACCGTAAATAAATTTTAATATTTTAGTCTCCATAAAAATATATTTTGTCAAATTATATAAGTTAGAAATGAATGCAAGATAACATTGGACCATTAATAACAATAAAATAAAATGATCTGGAGGGCCGGATATAATTACCCAGAGGGCCAGATCCGGCCCCTGGGCCTTGACTCTGACCCGTGGTCTACAGAGGAGTGCACATACCTGGTCTGAAGTCCTCCTCCTGGCCCATGTCCCGTTTTCCAGCCAGACCCTGCTTGTCCCCGAGTGTCCTGTGTCCGTCTATTCCATCTGGACAGTGGGAAGTGACCACAGTCGCACACAGTCACACAAGCAGCACATCCAACGGCGGGACGCTGACTCAGCTCTGCGCTTTCCACATCTTTGTTTCCTGACAAACATCACTACTTCTGGTAGTTATTTGACAACATCTGCAACAGTTTGGGAGCGTGTGCAGAGCCCACTATCTCAGAGCAGACACACACACAGCACACCTTCACCTTCCTCCTGCGTGAAGACTCAAGGACATTTCAACATGGGAGAAGTCAGCATGGCATTTCCTGTGTCAGTGCTTTGTTCAGATTCAAACGACCACCTGCAGGGCTTGGCTCACGGAATTGCAGCAGACTGACCGACAGAAAGCAAGCGGGACGGCAGCCTGAACCCAGAAATGATGGCAGGGACAGAAAGCAAAGCAATCTGATGGAGGAGAGCAGGAGGAGGAAGAAGAAGCTGCTGCCACTGATGGATGATCATTTCCTGACCAACGGGAGCTGCACACATGGAGCTGCACTTCCTCAGAACCTCTGCTTTGTCAAAGTTTCTTCTCCAGCTTTCAGAGCAGCACTTCACCGTAGGAGTACCCAGGGGAGAAGCGTCTGACTCACCCTGAAGTGATGCTCGAGTGTGAAGCCCAGGTGATCAGGAACAGGATGACCCCATAACAGAGCATGGTGAAGCTGCTCCCTGACTCTCATCACCTGCGACCGATGAGTGGAACCGGGCGTGAAAACAAGCACGATGCACCAGGTCGATTGGGATTAATGAGGAGGAGGAAAGCCGTCCTGCTGCACATATGATCTGCAAACAAGCTCATTTCTTGGTCTCTATGACCATAAATAGGATTTTCATAACAAGTGCTGTTAATTTATAGCAGTTCTAGGTGATGTTTTTGATCTAATTCAACTGGATTCAACTTTGATGATTGGAGTTTTAACCAGTTAATGCAGATATTAAAAAATATTTATTCCATTTTGTTATTTTGCTTTGATGATTTTATGTTTTCTGTTTATTTAGAAGAGTTTGTACTTTTGTTTCAAATCTACAGCTTTGTGTGCAGCAGTCCTGCAGGAGGATGCTGCTGTGTGATCAGACCGTCTGGAGCACGTGTCAAAGTCAAGGCCCGGGGGCCGGATTCGGCCCTCCAGGTAATTATATCCGGCCGTCCAGACTAATTTTTTTGACAAAATTCATTTTTATGGAAAGTAAAATATTGAAAGTTATTTAAGATTTAAGTTTATTTATTCTGAAATATTATTCCTGCTTTGTTATTATTCATATATATGTTAAAAAGTTATGGTTTTAAACTTTTAAACATTGTCATTCTGCTAGCTTTTTGGACTATTTTGGAATTTACTAAAAATTTTTAGGCTGTTTTGGAGTTTTGCTAATATTTTAGCTAGATTCTAGCTGTTTTGGCTAATTTAGGCTTTTTAAAAAGTTTTTTAGGCTATTTTGAAGTTTTGCTACTTTTTTCAGCAACACGCAAGCTGTTTTGGCTAACCTATTATGCTTTTTTACATAGTTTTTTAGGCTAATTTGGCATTTCGCTAATATTTTAGCTGACTATTAGCTTCAGGGATTTCAGCTAGCATCTTCAGTGGCCAAATTCATCTTCCAGCATTCATACTAGCATCATCGCAGGGAATGCTATATATCTAGTTCATAATTGTGTTAAAAAGTTACAGCTCTAAAGTTTTAAAAGTTAAGTTTTAGTGTGTTCAATAAATGTTTATCCTGTTCAGCCCACAACCTAAGGTGTGTTTTGGATTTTGGCCCTCTGTGTGATCGAGTTTGACACCCCTGGACTGGAGTCAGACTGAGCCTGAGCCTGTTGCTGGAATGCAGAGATGCAGCAATAGGATGACGGTGGCAGACACCATGCTCAGCATGGCGGCAAGAAAAAGAATCAGCTAAAAGGTGGAATGTTTGCAGAAAGCAATTCCTGCCCTGACACCAAGGCCCTGCAGCGGCAGTGTGTTTCCATCTTACATGGAGTGACCAGCTCGTCTCTGCCTCTGGCACTGGGGGAATCCTTTATCTGAATTAGGTGATCAATACGACCTGAAACACAGGATGAGGCAGGGGCAACCTTTACCTGGACTCCACACACACACAGCGTTCACACAGCATGTCCTCTGATGAAGCAACTGACACACACATCTAACACCAGCAGCAGCACTTTCAGCAAAACCAGCTTCAAGCAGGCGTGCGTGTGCGTGTGCGTGCACGTGTCAGAGTGCGGAGTGGGCGTTCTACTTACGGGGGCCTAACAGGTATCCAGCACTGTTCAGGGTCCAGCCTCGCTTCTCCTTTGCCTGCAGACACACAGAGACTTGACAGGTTCTGTCTCGGAGCTGCTGCTGTCTCAAAAGTCCGAGGCGAACTCAAAGGCAGCACAGGATGGAGAAAAGGCCTCAGCAGTCACTTCTTCATGGGTTTAAGTTGGTGATGAGTAAATGATCAGTCTCTACTGCATTTGAAAAAAACCTTGACACTTCATTCTTAGAAAAACGGAGGCCAGGTGGAAACAAACATCTGACTTTTTTAAGCAAACGCTTAAATTATAATCCCCGAACTGTCTCTTCTCAACTGTGAGCTGCTGACAGTGAAAGGCCGTCAAAGGGTGCAATATCCCCAGTCAACCACTAGATGTCTCTCTTTGTCAAAGTAAGGAGTTGACGCTTCAAACGTTTTGGTAAAAATAGATGTAAAATCCTGAAATTTTGGAAATTCTTTCACTATTTTGATACTATATCAAAGGTTTCCTTTTGATACAAACTTAAACTTAAAAATAGTCAAAAACGTTTATTGTGGATTAACAATGAGGTGGACAAACATGCTTGACCTGAACCAGCTGTTCATCTACAGGATTCAACAAAGTCAACAACAGAGTTCAGTCAGAGGCAGAGGAGATGCTCCGAACATTTTACTGATTCTTTATGTGTGTTTGAGTATCATTTTGCTCAGAATAAAAGCTCTAAAGGCTACATTAGCAAATTAATTAAAAAATGTGTGTTTTTGAAAAGAAATGTAAGAAGTCCGATCCCTGTTGAGTTTCATTTTGTGGAAACTATATTAAATATGAACAGAATGTTGTTAAAGCCAGACTGTGTGTGTTTCTCTGGTTATGTACAAATTCAAATCCAGACGTTTAATCTTTTAATCTTTGGAGGTTTTAGTTTCAACCTCAACATTTTTCTAAAGTGAAGTAAATCAAAAGGTTGAATCCAGTTTGAAAATGTACTTGTTTTGAATTTTTTGTATTAACATTCATTCAAGTCTCTCCTATCAGTCTTTGAGCTCTATAGAAAAATAATATAGAAAATTATGGATGGCATTTTAAAAATTAAAAAAGTACCAGCAGTATATTTATCTAAAGGCAGATTAAGTTCAACAACATGTAGAAGTGAAACTACTGACGAGTACTTTTGAATATCTTCCTTATCTCTGATTTTTTTTTAATTAAGGCTATAATATCAATCAGTATGGAGAGAAAACTGGAGCATATTTAGACTTTTTTATACTAGTTTTCGAGCATATCTGTTTGAGAAAGTGGGAAGATGTCAAGTTTCACCAGATATTATGCTCAATCTAAGTTCAAAGTGGCTGATAAGAAAACTCTGATGACCCAGCATCCATTTAATGCATCATTTACACAGATTCATATCAGATTTGTGTGTAAATACGGTTTTATGTGCGCATCAAGCGATTGGTAGTACTTTTTAAAGATTTGTATAGTTAGTTTCAAGCTGTTGGATTTTAACACACTCAAATCCAGTGAGACTATTTCTCTATATAGTTAAAGAGGGCGATAAATGTATTATTTTGGATTAAGTGAATGCATGTTTAATGTTTTTCAGCAGCTGCCATTAGAGACTGAAGAGTCACTTTGATCCACACGTGGAACTTCAGTACAAATGAGCTTCTATTTGACTGAAAAAATCCATCTGGGAAAAGGAAAAGTAAAACAAAATAAAAACACATTCTCATCTTTCAATTAGAAGAGTTTCTTCCCACCTTTTTGGCATTATGTCTGCTCTTTTTTTTCTCATTTTTCCAACTTGATGCTGTTGTTCTTATTCAGCTCCAGAGCATTTCTCTTGTTTTAAAAAACGAAAACAAACTTTCTATTTGTTTGGAGAGATCTATTCATAGATTATTTTTTAAAATATTGTTGATTTGTTTCCAATTTTTTTGCTTTAATTTGTCTCTTTTTTAAGCTTAACATTTTTCCTCATCCTTTTGTTGTTTTTCTCAGTCTTTGATTGTGCATATATCATGTCCAGAACCTGCTGGTTCCGGACCGTGACCCGTGAGTGGCGCGCGCGCTCCTTACCGCGATAACCAGCCCGATGCTCTCCGACAGCGCCGCGCAGAAGATGAGCGACGCGCAGAGAATCCCGACGCACTTGTGCATCTGAGGAGCGCAAGAAGAAGCAGGTGAGCTGGAGGGCGGTCTGCAGGTCAGCGGACCGTCGGAACCGCCAGAACCGCCTTACCTTTTCAGCGTGAGAGTCAGCGGCGGGAGTTGGCTGCTGCTGCAGAACTTGTGCGCACTTGGACGCTCCGCGCGCACCGCCCGGCTTTTATGCGCGACCCCGCCGCTACCTGCTGCCGTCAGCAGCCCCCCACCCCCCACTCCTACGGACATGACGGGCAGGTCACGAACCAGGGACTCAATGCATCATCACTCCCCACCCCCCAAATTCAATTTGACAAACATCAGATCTCCTCTTCTGCTGCTCCAACCTCAGTGGAGCCGCGTTCATCAATGAAGGTTTGTTGTTTTACCTAAAGCTCTGCAGGTTCAGGACCGTTAAATCCAAAACCAGCCCATATTATTGCACTTCTACCCTCGTACTTCACAGTCTGTGTTTCTGCATTTCTTTTTCTCCTGGTTCTTCTGTCTGAGATGAAAGCTCGGCTTCTTTCTGTTTGAATGAGAAAAGTTTTTCATCATTTAATCATTTTTTTTATAATCCTTGACCCCGATTGTTTCATCTCATGTCTTGCATTAATTTTTACCACCTTCATCCTCATTATTGTATTTTTATTCTCTTATAAGCCTGAGTCCTGGTTGAGATGTGGTTGGCCTCAGAGGTGTCTGCTCCATCACACATTTTTAGTTTTTGTCTCCTTTTGTCCTTTTTAGAGTTTTTCAGTTTAGTTTTCCTGTTACATCTGTCATGATTTAGTGCTTAGGTTTTGTCACGTTCTGTTTTCCCTGTCAGTTTCACTATGTTCAGGTTTATCATCCAATGGCTGTCTTCATTTAGTTAATTGCCCTCAGTGTATTTAAGTGTCTGGTTTTCAGTTTCTCATTGTCAGGTCTTCTGCTCTTCTACGTTCTGTTGCCTCACTGGTTTGTTCTCCTGGTTTTGTCCTGTTTAAGTTACTTTAGTAAATGGTTATGTTTCTGCCACCAAGTCTGGTCTCCTGCATTTGGGTCCTCCACCACCATCCCTGACAGTATGACCTGACCACCTTGGACCCAGCAGGAGAACCTTGTCCATGCCAAGCCACACCATGCCATGCCAGATGGGGTTCCTGTAGCTGTCTTCATGCCACTTCTGGTCTTCATCTATCCATTCCTTTCCTGAGGGGGGACTGTTGGGGCCATCCATTCCTGTTCCTGTGGAGGGTCGCCGGGGCCGCTCCTCTTCATGTTCCTGTTCCTGAGGAGGGTCACCGGGACCGCTCCTTCCTGTCCTGAGGATGGCCGCCGCTCGTCCCCCTAGGCTGTTCCTGGTTCTGGAGGAGGGTTGCTGGGGCTGCTCCCCTTGTCTCCTGTCCCTGGGGAGAGTCGGCAGGACCGCTCCTCTCCACGTCTGTTCCTGGAGGGGTTTCAATACCCCTCATGTCTGTCTGGCTGCAGGATCCCTGTTTTCTGGACTTGTGTTTTTTGTTCCAGGTCCCCTCCTCACAGGTGTTAGGGCATCTGGGATCTGCCCTTTTGGGGAGGGGTACTGTCATGATTTAGTGCTTAGGTTTTGTCACGTTCTGTTTTCCCTGTCAGTTTCACTATGTTCAGGTTTATCATCCAATAGCTGTCTTCATTTAGTTAATTGCCCTCAGTGTATTTAAGTGTCTGGTTTTCAGTTTCTCATTGTCAGGTCTTCTGCTCTTCTACGTTCTGTTGCCTCACTGGTTTGTTCTCCTGGTTTTGTCCTGTTTAAGTTACTTTAGTAAATGGTTATGTTTCTGCCACCAAGTCTGGTCTCCTGCATTTGGGTCCTCCACCACCATCCCTGACAACACCAGTGAGAAGCTCATATGGTGTTTGTTTCAGATCATCTCCTCTGTTGGTGGAGATACACTGGACAAAAACATCAACACGTGTTTTTTGTCTTTTATGAGATGAACTCAAAGATCTGAAATATTTTCCACAAACACTAAAGTTGTGTCTGAATTCCCCCTTAATCACTATATAGTGCATTCACCATATTCTAGTGCTGTCTGAATCTACTAATTCAAATTCCAAGTCCTAGCAAAAAACTAACGTACATTTATGGTCACTATAGATTAGCGGAAATAGACCACAATGCATTGCGGTCGAACAATTTCGAGCAGAAAAACGTGTTTAAATGCAATATTTGAATAAACCATCCAGATTTTCACCATCAGAACTCAGTGGAGTCATAAATAAACTCTGTGAAATGTTTTTATTTGATTTTGACTTTGTGAAGTCACATCCGGTTTTTTAGAAAAATAAAAGTAAAGAAGTGAGCGTCATTTAGTCCCGCACTTAGCTTTTTAGTGGTTAGGGAGGGAATTCGGACATAACCATTTCTCACAAATATTGTTCATAAATCTGTGATAGTTTTCCGAGATAATCCATCTCACCTCACTGGTGTGCTGCATGATCATTGCACAGGTGTGCCTCAGAGTGGCCCAGTGCTTTAACAAAAAACGGTACTACTCTCTTTTATAGAAGTCAAAAGATAAAATGCAGAGAATCTTGAATGTAAATATTGATCAATAAAAACAAGTCTTTTTTTTCTATGTGTGGGTGTAGAATCATTCAGATTGTTACTTTAATTATTTCTTTCTTTTCTTAAGAAAATAATCATAAAGTTTTTTGAGTCGAGTATTTGTGCTAGAGATGGGTTTAGGGCTTTTTCATAGAGCCGTTCAAAAGACTGGCTCTTTTATTCACATTAAACAGCCTCATGCAGAGCTCTGAACCCTCGTCCAGAGCGCACGCAATAATAAAAGACAATCACAAATCTGGGAAAAGTAATCACATTTATTTTCAATTACATTTTTTGTTACAGTATTTGACCTCTCACTATCCGCAAATAATCAGAATATAAAATCACACACTAAACTGCACATTTAGAAGATTCATTTTTAATTATGGCAATCAATCAATTAAAAAAAATCAGATTAATCACACTTTTGTGTATTAATCACTAGTAATTAAACTGTTTTATTGGGTAAATTTTATAACAATATGCAGCTTTTGAACAAAAACACGCAGTGGAAGCCTAAATTGGGAAGCCAAAGTGAAGAATTGCTACTAATTTGCATTAAGGAATATTAACGCATTAATTCTGTATGATTAATCGCCTGCGTTAATGCGCTAACGGCCTTTACACATTTCTTTTATGAGCCGCAGAGCGTTCATAATTTGATATAAATCAAATTAGTTATTTGGTTTAAATCATGATATGTATCCTTATCGCCTGATATGGAAAAAATTATATCATAATATAAAAAATTCCATATCAGCCAGCTGTAATTACACTCATGCTGATCTTGCGGTGGTGTGGCGGGAGACTCAACATTTGCTTCTTCTGCATCTCTCGTCATAAAGCTATTTCGTGTTCTTGCCGTCCACTCTGCACAAACACACCCTGACCTGATGGGGGACTTCCCAGCAACAAACCAAGCTACCCCTCCCCACACAGGGATTTACTGTTACAGCCTGTCACGCCAGCAGCAGCAGGCTGGCTGCCATTCTGTTCCCAGAGTTAGAGCGGCGGTAATGGAAGGCACATAGAGACACAACGTAACGTGACAAATGGGAGGCAAAGGAAGACGGGAACGGACGGCAGAAAGGACGATGGAGAAGATTAAAGAGAAGCCTCAGCTGTGAAGGAGTGGGAAAGCCATGTAACATTTAATGAGTGAAGTTGTGAAAGTGGCTGGAAGCATGTGGACAGCGTGTGTGTCCTCGGAGCCTGCTTTTTCCACTGTCCTGGTTTCTTGAATGACTGACGGGTACAGCTCTGACGGCGCTTCATTTTGTGAGGATTGCAGCCTCTCTAAATGCTAATGACATGTGCATGTTAGTAATGTTAGCTTCCCGGGGGCCCTTCTTTTACCTCAGCGAGGGGGCGTGAACATAATGGACCTAGACTTTGTTCCTTCAGCACGATGGAAGATGACACAGTCACAGGAGTGTGCGTGCTTTCATCTTAAGTTAAGATGTTATCCGCCCTGGCCTCGTCGTTGAAAAGATTTCAAATGAGGACAACCACATGAAAAATTCCTTTCAGAATCAGTCGCTGTGTGACAGCGGAGGATGAACTGCCTGATGAGCGAGGTCTAAACAAGACGAGATTTGTATGGAGATGGAGGGTGTCATAAAGACAGAAGACTGACCTCAACTGGGGTTATCTTCATCATAGACTTTATGCAAGTCTTTCACCATCAGTTAATTCAGTATTTTTGTAGTTCCATCCATCATATACTGTTCTGCTAGATTTTCTATCATAGTTGTTCTCCACATCAGCTCTGGGGTTCTGTTCTCTGTTCTTATTTCTTCCTCTCTCTCTTACTCTTTATTATTCATTGTATTAAGTTCTCCATGTTTTTGTTGGTGCAGTTCGATTCACATGTTGTTTTTCTCTCTCTCTCCCCTCTGGGGAGCGGGAATGATTTCAGATCCCAGGTGGATCCCCCACGCTCCTGCTCCTGGCCGTGGACTGCACTTCTGCTTCGTCTGACTGAGGACTTCATCACCACTCGTCCCTCAGCTCTATCTGCAGCTTTATCTGAATGAATTCTATTCAAATACCCAGTTTTAGAAGCTAATTTTCCCTTACCAGTTCTGGTATTGCCTGTTCGTCCTGGGATGGGATCTCTCCCTCATGTGGGAATCCCTAAGGTTTCTTCGTTTTTCCTGATTCAGGTTTTTTGGGAGTTTTTCCTTACAGAGAGGGAGGGTCTAAGAGCAGGGATATCCAGTTTATTTAGTCTGTTTAGTCTTTAGTGATCTTTCTTGTTCATGACTATTTTTTGCAACTGTAAAATTACCTGCATGAAGCCCAATGAGGCAAAATTCTTTGTGATTTTGGGCTATATAAATAAAATTGAATTGAATTGAATTAAATATACGGATAATCCTGTGACGGTCCATTACCAGCAGTGCTCTAGGACCAGTTTTAACAACCTTTTATCTATTAATACTTGGGTTGCCACGATTAGTTGACTAATCGACTATTAGAATAGTCAACGACTATATTATATAAAGTCAGAGTATAGTATAGTTGAAAGTTCTGATGGCATTATGCTAGCTTTTTGGACTATTTTAACATTTTTTCAGGATTGTTTTGGCTATTTTGGAGTTTAGCTAATATTTCAGCTACATTGTAGCTGTTTTGGCTAATTTAGGCTTTTTTCAGTTTTTTTAGGCTGTTTTGGAGATTAGCTAATGTTTCAGCTGTATGCTAGCTGTTTTGGCTAATTTTTTTTTTTTTTTTTTTTTTTTTTTTGTTTTAGGCTATTTTGGAGTTTAGCTAATATTTCATCTGAATGCTCTGTTTTGGCTAACTTAGGCTAACCTTTTCAATTTTTTAGGCTTATTTGCCATTTAACTAATAATTTAGCTGGCTATCAGCTTCAGCCTTTTCAGCTATTAGCTTCAGTGATTTTAGCTATCAATTTCAGCATCTTCAGCTACCAGCAATATTCAGCGGACAAATTCAGCTTATAGCATTCACACTGGCATTCACACTCTAGTTTTTAGTTAGTTTAAAGCTAATGATGGATAAGATGTGTGCTTTACCCCCAGTTTGCGAATGACCCGATTAGTCGGCTAATCGGAAAAAATAATCAGTGATTAGTCTACTATTGAAACAACCGTTTGTGGCAGCACTAATTAATAGAAGGTAAATTAAAAGAGATATGAAGGGATACTTTGAGTTTAACAGCTGCAGAACTATTGCAGTCCCTCCATACAGGAACATCTCATCTACAGGTGGACCTCAGGGACATCTAGCTGGTGGAGAAGACCTCAGATTACAGAAAAGAAGTCAGGATGACTTAACATTAGATTCACCTTTTGGTGCTCATTGTTAACGTAGCTCAACAATGTTGTTGATGGAGCTGCAATTCAATCCACTGTGAGTAACTAAAAGTTTTGAAAGGACACTCCTAGTCCTGTTAAAGTTTTTAGAAGTTTTTTAAGGTATGTGGAAAAATCAGACTATTATAAGAAAATGTACTAATCCGGTACGGCAGGAGTAGAACAGGACAGACAAGTGCTTCTACGGAGTGGTTTGTTTTCACGATGCATGCTTGGTGTAGACCACTAGCGTGTCATTGCGTTATTGGAACGACTAGAAAAGTAACAAAAATGGAGGTCATCTAGTGGCTTGTCTTTTTCTTCCTTTTCTTTTTGTACATTGTTTATAATATGAATGTAATGTTGCTTGAAAGAAGATTGCGAATATCACTGTAAAGAGGAAAACAGAAACGCTAGCTTAGCGCTATATTGGTGTTTTCTAATGTCGTCAATCAACGGGGGGGAACAGCAGCTCCGCCTCAACAGACCCATTCTATTTTTCTGTAGACCTACAAGGAATGAGGGCCCTCAAGAGGTATGGCTCAGTACTGTTTAATGGGTCCATTTAACAATGGAAACGCTCAAAATACTGGATGGAACCAGACCGTACCGCATTGGACCGTTCAATGGAAACGAGGTTAAAGTGACTTCTTTTCTGCTCTCCCCTGAGACCTCAGGTTACTGAGTTGGACCTCTGAACTCAGATTTCTTTCAGATTAATGCATCCAGTGGTGCAGCAAGTCAGACATTTTCCTTTTTTAAGGAAACCATTTTAACATTTTGAAGCTGCTCTGCATGGAACAACTGCAGTGTCGGAGCGTTTCCCTTTCTGGTGGCATCACAGGAAATCTATCTGTACCCATTTTTTGGTAAAAGAAGTCATCAATCCTTCAGGTGACCAGATTCCTGCCTCTATAGGAAATGTGTTTTTATTCAAAAGTTTAATGTTGCTACAAAGTAAACCGGACAAATGTAATTCTGTAGCTAAAAAGCGACCGTCACACATAAATGGGTGACAGGGAGGTTCTTGTCTCTTCGTGTTCTGAAGCTCCTCCCACCCACAGATACGTTGCTGAGCTCCCACCGTTCTGTGTCGTGCACGCCTGTGAGCGCGGCTCGCCGTGGCCGCTCTCATCCCTGCTCTTCCCCACACCATGTATGCGGCCGTAATGGCTCTCTGCTCAGATCTTCTTCTGCTTCTCACCAAGACCTCTCTCATTGTTGGAGGCGAGTGCTGCTGTGCTGATGTCACTTCTATTTGGTGATGAGGACACAGAAGAAAGCAGCAGGAACTGCGTTCTTTCCACGTCCCAAAGTGACCCCAAAAATCTGTTCACCAGAAAAAAGATCAACCTGAAAACAGGTTTGTTTCATGTTCCATTAATAGACACCTAACAGGTGCTAAAAACATATACATCAGTAAAAATACTATCAGTCTTTCAAAATAATACTTATAGTTCTTATATTTAGGGAAATGTACAGCTGGGAAAAGTCAAACAAAATCCTCTCAAAAAGTGATAAAAATGGTCTCGAAAATGTTTAAATTAACATCAAAATGACGAGGTGGTCTCAGTATTTGATGCCTCATTAAAAGCTCATGATGCTTTCACACCAGACCCAGCAGGCGCATCAAGTTTGGGTCTGCTGCCTCTCTTTTGACATATTTACTGCTTATAGCAGGAGTCACCAAACTACAGCCCGCGGGCCAGATCTGGCCCTTCTCCAAATTTTGCCCGGCCCCCAAAACACTATTGGAGACCCATCTTTTTTTTTTCTCTCTCCTCAATCTGGCCGATTGAGACCCAGATAGACTTTTTATTCCACCCTTCTGCAGTCTGAACTGTGACGTGGGAGCATAGAGTATTTATAAGGATCATTTTTCTTTTTTTTTTTTAACATTAATGAAATTAATTATTTAAAATTTGGCTATGTGTGGCTATATGGAAAACCATAAATGTTTACATTCAGGCTGCAATTGTTACACTTATTCTCAGTACAGTTTGAGCATTAAGCCGAGAGGGGGAAATAAAAATATAACTGGAGTATCTATGTTTTATTGCCTCGATGAAAATAAGAAAATCATCAAAAGCCCACGAAGCTAGAGTGATTATTATTATTATTATTATAACCTTTATTTATACAGGTTGGTCGATTGAGAACAACTTCTCATTTACAACGACGACCTGATTAGGCATCAACAGTAAAAATAGAAAATAGTAAAAAGTTACACACAGATTAAAAATGTAAACTTCTGACAGTAATATTTTAAATATTTACAATAACAGTCAACAGGAGGCACCAAGCTAATAATTAACATAAAAGACCCATTAAAACGATAAAAACAAATTTAAGATAAAAAAAAAAAAATAAAATAAAATAAAAATAAAAAGCTGAGCTAATAACACCTGCATTCATCCCTAATCACATCCATTAAAGAGGTCTTAAATGCAGCTAATGAGACCAGATTACGCAACTTCAGGGTTTTCTGCAACTCGTTCCAATCATAGGAGGCAGATTACACTTGGCACTAGGCAGCTAAATTCCAGTGGGCAGGCAGGGCAGGCGGCGCTCCCCGGGGACCCTCAGCCTGGACAGTAGACCTTGCTAACTTGTTAAGCTATCTACCAAGCTTAACAGGATTCGTCTCAGGCTGGCGAGCTGTCCAGGGTGTATCCCACTTTTGCCCAACAGTAACTGGGATTGGCTCTGGAAACCTGGCGACTCTCGCTGGTTAAGAAAATGGATGGAAGTTCAGTAACATTCAGGACGAAAATACTCGCCACATTGAATCTTCTTTTATACCCTTTGATCTAGTCGTTAAAAACGCTGCGCCAACCTCACCACGCTGCGCCCGAATTACGCAGATCGTGTCTTTACATTGACTTAACATCGATTCCTCTGCTGCGTCTGGTGTAAATGCACCATTATAGAAACACAACTGTAGCAGAGAACATTTGCTGTTAAAATGTCTGTGTTCAAACAAATCTTACATGTGACTCACATATAAAACCTCTGATTTCACAGTTATTGCTAAATATTTTCTGTCATTTAACTGTATGAAAGTACTGAGAGGTTATTTATTAAATTTTTGTTGAATTATTTTTCACCAACTAAAGTGAAGATCCTTTGAAACAGACATTTCCAAAGCTTAGATATGGGCTGTAAACATGGGTGATACTGATGCCCTTTTGCCACACTTTAGTAAAGTATTTGTCGCAGGTGTATGTGGACTGTCTGCAGGCAAAAAAAGAGCAAATCTTTGCGGGGCACGTGGGTGTCAGAGCTCTGACTCTCCCCAGAGAAATCTGAAGTTTACACTTGACTTTATACTCCTGTAGTATCTCGCTCTGCCAATGTACACTCAGGAAGGTGATTTTGCAGAGAGGAACAAACATGGCTGGAATTGTCTCTGTGTTTCTTACTTGTGGTTAGAGAGAACATGGAGGTTGAAGACATCACAGTGGGTGCAGAAACCAGAACCCCGCCCTCCACTGCTCGGCATTGTGAGTTCTCTGAGCAAAGATTTGTGATCAGATCAGAGCAGGGACGCCAACAGCATCCATCCAATCACAGCAAGGAGATTAAGCGTTCACACAAAACATCCAAGTCAAACAGGCAGCAGCAGATGACACAAATCCTCCTGATGCTCGGTCAGAGAGGAACTGGTCAGACGGCGGACAGACCAGGAGCTGAGTCTGTAGGAGTCAGTTTGATGCGAGCTGCAGGTCTGCATGCTTTTATAAAAAAGTGTTTCTAATAACATGATTATCTAGCATGCTAGCAGCTGAGAGGCTGGATGGAGAACACATCATATTCTATGATTTTGATTAAACAAATAATTTAAAAAAGAAAATATGGTTTCATGCAGAAATGAATTTTGTTCATGTAAACAAATATTTAACCTTTTTAAAAGCCATATGTTGATAATTTAAATGTTTTATTCATTAAGGAGACATACAGCGCGTTCCAAATTGTCATTCAAATTATATTTTCTAAACACTCAATGCAAATCACAGTCAGCATAATTTTCAAGTCACGAACCATTAGAGTATAAAATAAATGTAATTCAGCATACCTCCTCAAAGTAACAGTTTTATGTTCAAAAATAAAAATCTTTCAATTACACACAACAGAGTCCCACAACATTTAATCATTTCTAAACAACTGAAAATGTAAAACTATCTTCGTAGCTCAAGTTACATTTAAACACAGGACCATTATTTTCTAGCATTATCACAACTCTTACATCCATTGAAGTTTTTGGAGAGTTTCTGCTAAATTTCTTTTAAGATAGCCTCACAGAACTGCTGATTGGATGAGAACTGCCCCCACCCTCAGAGGTGTTTGGCTTGAGGATGCTCTGAGGGTTCTCAGTAGGGTTGAGGTCAGGGGTCACACCATCAGTTTATCCCCTTTTATTCCCATAGCAGCCAATGATGCAGAAGTTTTCCTGAAGCAGGAGATGCAGCATTGTGATGATGAAGAGGATTTTCATGGTTCTTCGTTTTGTACCACAGAAGAAAGTGTTCAGTCAGAAACTCCACATACTTTTCAGATGTCATTTTCACATCTTCAGCTCTCTCCACAAGTTTCCAAACCATGAATCCACCACCTCCATGCTGACATCACAGACTTGTTGGGACATTAAAGTCCCATTAGCTGTTACACAGCTAGTTGTGTGACATTTGTTCTCCGCATTTGACCCATCCCCTGAAGGAGGGGTGAGCTGCAGACACAGCCGCGCTCTGTAACAATTTGGTGGTATAACCCCCCCAATCCAACCCCTTAATGCATGTCAAGCAGGGAGGCACTGGGTGACATTTGCTGAGTCTTTGGTGCGACTCAGCTAGGATTTGAGCTCACGACCTTCTGGTCTCAGGGGGTACGCTCTACCACAAGACCACTGAGATGGCCAACCACACACTACTACATCTGGACCTTCCATCAGTGAACCAGACGGTTTGAATTTGAGTCTTCATGAATCGTCCTTTTTCTTTCCTGTATTCCTTGAAAGTATTGCTCTGTTTAATAATGTGGAAGGTTTTTCTTTAGTGGTTTTTCTTTCAATCGAACTTACCTGGAAAACTAAACACCACAAGTGTCTGAGATTGATCCAAAGAGCCTAGAAACACAATATCATCCATGATTTTAATGGAAAAACAAAGACATTTAAAGACAGTTTGCCTAATAATTTGGAACACAAAGTGGTCTCAGGAGCCCCAACCTGATGGTACGTTTGTTACTGCAGAGCGTGATCAAGTACATAAAAAGTTCACTTGTGCACGTCTCAGTGCAGAACCATCATCTCCTCAAGACTTTTCTTTGTTCATGTGGAAGGAAACCTTGCAGGAGATGACTCAGACAATCCCTGTTAGAAGCCAGAACTCAGACGGGTCAATGCCTTATGATGGGATGCGCACAGGACTCTTTTCATAACTGAATTCAGATCGGTCCGTATTGACGGTTCTGGAACTAAAGTGAGACAAACCAGAGCTTCTGGTCCAGAGAATGAACTCCTCGCTCAACAGCAGCTCCATCACATATTGATCTTCACCATGATGAAGCGTGGAAGATGCGTTCTGTCTTCTGCCTAGAATTTACTGTCATTTTACCAAGACTCAGAAGCTCATTTTGATCCTTTTACAGTCAAATGATCTTGATGAAAGAGACTTTTTCTTCTGCAGTTCAACAACACAACAACATCTCCCATCAGTTCCTCTATGAAGAGCAAGCTCACGGGTGATTTTTGACACCACAGACAAAAAGAAATAACCACGTTTTTTTCCATTTATATTCATGTAAATTCAGATATCATCAGGATAAAGTGAAACCATTTTCTTTTATCCCGAATATGAAGGAGCAACTCCAGCAGAATAACTCCAAGTGGACTGGAAATGTGGATGAAAGATTCTACAGCAGTCGGTTTGGGCCTTTTAGCAGAAATTGGTTGAGTTCAAATAAAATAGAACTCAAATAGCGCATGGAAAACACAGAAGAACAGACATGAGCCTGTGGAAGAAAAGAAGAAAAAAGAAACATCTCGAAAAAAAGAAGCTCTGACCAGAGAGGAAATCTGAAATTGACCCAGACTGATGTTCACATTCATCACTCCTTATAACTTTGAGCAGAATATTCTGCAGTGAAATAAAGGTTTGTTTTGTCAGGTTCACAAGCAACCATTCATGATCATACCTGGACCACAAAGATCACCTTGAATAAAAAAGAATCATCCACCCGGGTGGTCACAGTGTTCCTGCTCTGACAACGTTCCCTTTTGAGACCCAGTGACGCTTGACAGTTGGAACGTACTCTATCAAGGATAGGAAGTCCAGGCCTTAAGGGCCGGTATCCACACCTGATCCAGGTGATCAGCAGCAGATAAGGCAGGATTTCTGGAAAGGTAGGTGTTATCTGGCCACATGTAATACGTGCAGTCACGATGCACGCTGCTGCATTGCCTGCACGTCCAATGCTGGATTTTGTTGTTGGCCGCACATATTTAAAAATTAAACTTAAGCCCCTTTGACTTTCAAGCTCCTCAGCGTCTGAGGGGAGCGGTGACCTGCAGTAACAGCCGCACTCGAGAGCCATTTGGTGGTTTAACCCTAATAGTAAATGTAATTCTAACCAGCAGGAGGCCGGCCTTTGAGGCCGGACACCCCTGCTTTACAGAAATTCACTCATCGGTCAAAAGGCCCTTCCCCCCTTGAGGTAAATTTTCGTCTCATTTTCAAACGGACGGTTTGATGTTCACCTCAGTGCATTTGTGCGGGACATCAAATTGAACTCTTAGAGATAAAAAGGGATTTGTATTGACTGTAGAGAACTGGAACAGTTACATTACCTGCGATAACGCTAGCGTGAATGGTCGCTAAATGTGCTGAAGCTGTTTACTGAAGGACGTAAAGCCATTAATGTTTATATTTGCTGAAAAATGTCCTAAACGTGTTGAATTTTTTGATGCCAGTATGGCTCATAGGTTTACAAGCGCACAAAGATTTTAAAGAATTTCTTGAAAAAAATCACAAAAAAGAGCATAAAATCTTCAGTTGTGTAAAATTTATAAATACCAAAAGTACAAGCAGAAGTAGGCTACTGCTTCTGTTGAAGTTGAAAATGTTCCCATTGATTTTACATAGTGCTAAAAATCATAAAAAATTGCATAAAATTGTAAAAACCGTAAAATGTACAAATTCCAAAAGTACAAGCTTGAATGTTCTCAATGTGCTGAATGTTTTGATTCTAAGATTGCAAAAATCGCTGAAATGTGATTGAGTTTTTACTGAAGTGGAATTATGAAATAATGAAGCATTCGCACAATTCATTTCCTACTCTGTAACTGAACAGAGAATGGGTGGGTAACCGGGTGAACCCCGCCTAAAACAAGAAGAAAAAGTTGTTTTAATTTTTATAAAATTCCAAGAGAACGTCTGATTTTTTCTTTTAATTACTCCTCCTTTCCTTTCTTCCGGTCTCGTCTTTGTTGGGTTGGAGGACAGCAGGTAGGATTTAATAAAGAAATCTCAAAGAAGATTTGGTTCCTTCTGGGTCACGTTCAACACTCCTCTTCTTTCTTTACAAAAACGGAGACTTTGGCCACAGAGTCCTGAAAGTTTCAATCACTCCAACTTAAGATACTTTTAGAAAAATATGACTTTTTAATAACGCTGTAATGACTTTTAGAAGTCTCAGTTGCAGGGAAACATCTTTTTACTTAAGTCCTATATTTGATTATGCATCTAATCGAGTGTCCGCTGCACCTCACAGGAGAGGCGCTCTGCCCCTCCGCCCCTATATGATAATATGTGCAAATTACACTTAATCACTACTCATTTATGTCCTCTTCAAATAGAGCTGTGCGTCCGCCATCTAAACACATTATATTGTAAAAAGCCAATTATGTGTCATTTGAGAGGAGAAGGTGTAATAGCCGCTCGCCTCTCTTTGTTGCTGCATCTCTCTTTGCTTCTTGTGATCCGTCCCGTTCTGCTTTAAACCTCAGCCAGCGTTTCCCCAACTTTTGTTTGTAAATTTAGACTCGATCATCAGTTTTATGTCCTACTTCAGAGACGCCGAACGAACCAAGACGCCACCTTAAAACACCAGCCTTAGGGAAGAAGGAGCTGCTGTGTCTTCTGCTCGTCTCTTCTAGATATTATCTCATCTTTGTTACAAATCATTTGTCCTTCAACACAATCTGCGCCACAACCGCTAATGGAGCCCTGTGTAATGACCAATAAGATCTATTGAATTATCGTGATGGACTAACTGATATTACAGCTGATTGTTGAAAGAGCTTCACCTCTGCCAGAGTAAAGTCTCTGCAACGTCAGAAAGGATTTTCTGTCTGTTTCTTTTATCAACTTCAGAGTTCCTGCGGGTGAATTCAACTTCTGACATTTATGACTATGAATGTCCATCACCGGGACTCACATTCACACCCGATGAACCATTTGGAATCATAGATTAACCTCTGAAACATGCTCAGGGACAACTGGAGTGAAACTATTTATCAAATGTGCAAATTTTCCCAGACAGACAGAAATATGAGAGAGGCCTGTAAAGTTCATCATAGAAACACTTTGAGAAACTGAAATTAAATTTAAAAAAAAAGAATCAAGGAAATCACATTGCAGGATTTTGAATAAAATAAAAGTAAGTATTTGCTCACCTACAAACTAGTAAAACGTATGTCTCTCACAGAGTGAGCGGAAGTGCAACAAGAACAAACCAAATCAACAGTACAAAAAGTAATAAAAATGAGTGACGCAAAACCTGGAACCATTTTACTTTCATAAAGAACACAAACGAAAACAATTCTATCCACAACCAACGTGTACAGCACATGTGTCAAAGTCATAGGTCATTATATCCAGCCCTCCATATCATTTTATTTTATTGTCATTAACAGCCCGATGTTATCTTGCGCTTATTTCTAACTTGTATAATTATGACCATATTTTTATGGAAAGTAAAATATTATAAGTTATTTAAGGTTTAAGTTTATTTATTCTGGAATATGATTCCTGACTTTTTATAATTTACAATTCCGTTAAAAAGTTTCAGTTTTAAACTTTTAAAAATTGTTATTCTGCTAGCTTATTGGACTATTTTGGCACTAGCAAAGATTAGCCTAATTTGGAGCTTTGCTAATATTTTAGCTACATGCTAGCTATTTTGACTAATTTAGGATTTTTTTTTTTAAGTTTTTTAGGCTGTTTTGAAGTTTAGCCTTTTTTCAGCTACAGTTTTGGCTAACCTAAGTTTTCTTGTTTTTTTTTTTGTTTTGTTTTTTAGGATAATTTGGCATTTAGCTAATATTTTAGATGACCATCAGTGCTAGCATCTTCAGCGGCCAAATTCAGATTACAGCATTCACACTAGCATTATCGCAGGTAATGCTATATATTTAGTTCATAATTATGTTAAAAAAATACGGCTTTAAAGTTTAAAAAATTTTGTTATAGAGTGTGCAAGACGTCCAAGAACCAAGAGAATCTTCTCCAAAACAGGGAAGATCAATACTGACAGAAAAACACAGATCAGCTTCTCAAAGCTCAAACACTTGGTATTTAAATGCTAACCTTTGCTGTAACTCTTTTTTTTTTCGTTTGCTCATTATCATTTGTATTTTGTGTTGTGGTTGCACTGATTTGTGTTGTTTCTCTTCACATTTGTTTAAAATGAATGAACTTTAATAAGACATAGTCAAAAGTTCAATTGTAAATTGCTGGTGTTTGTTTTTATCTTTTAGTTTGAAGATTTTATCTGCAGGGAAAAATAGAAGTACACTTAAAAAACTCTTTATGACATTAATTATTCTTTTTTTTTTTTTTGCATAATTTTATGTAGTTATTGATGATAAATCAATCATAAAATGGAAAATAAGATTAAATTAAAAAAATAATTTAGAGTAAAATTAAAATAAATAAGCTAAAATTCTATAATAGGTAGGTATGTTTATCTAAAAGTGAAATTAAAAAGGCGGGTTTGAGCCTCTTCCTATAAACGTCTCTGGTCTCTTCACCCCAAATGTTCTCCGGCAGGCTGTTCCACAGGTGAGGATCGTAATGGCACTACAAAGCCTCACCGTGAGTTTTGGTTCTCACTTTATAGGGACAACTGCATTAATGCCAGTGCATTAAGAGTCAACGTTACAAATAAAATGCTGCAAATAAAATTAAGGACTCCTTTTCCTCAGGATCTACAAGGGTTCATTCTTTAAAAGCAGATCATTAAGATAAGAATAGGATAAGAATTAAGATAAGAAGGCAAGACCAGAAAAAAACATTGAAAATCTTTAATATCAATCCTGAAACCAGGTTGATATTTTTCTAAAATTGTTTGGTTATTTTAAAACTCATATAGTTGAATAATGACACTTTTCTCTATGATTTTACCGAGTAACAGTAAGTTATTCAGAATACTTGAATCTAAATTGCTCTTCTTCAAAAGCGGCCTCACCACTGCCGTTTTACAAGCTGAGGGGAAGAAACCCGTCTGAAGAGAACAGTTTACTATATTTAAAAGCTCTAAATTAAAGAATCCATAAAAAGTTTTCAAACATAAAGTAGGAATGGGATCTATAAGGCAGGTTGTGGCGTTTACAACTCGACGAAGCATCTCCACATCAACCAGTGTTTCTTCAGGTAAAAACAATATTGGGATAGCAAGAGTATTGTGCAGATAAAAGATTCGATTGTATTGCATTGAGTTTTACCCATGAAGTGGTCTGTGAGGTCCTCACATGCAGCATTAGATAACTGCAATGAGCTGCAAGACTGAATCTGAACCATTGACAGTACAGGACGGGGTCTGCAACCTGCGGCTCCAGATCCACATGAGGCTCTTTTATCTCTCCATCGTGGCTCCTTGGCCAAACATAAAAAAAGTCAGAGAGACTGCTGACTCAGCCATGTCGACCGTCGGAGTCAGCAGCTCCCCCTGACCAAAACTACCTAAAGAAAACAAACAAATAAAGCTCGTAAATTAAGACTACCAAGGTCCAACCCAAACTAAAATAACAAAACCCACTAGGGTAAGACTGCTGAGGACAAAGAAGTGAAAAATTGCAAGAAAAGAAAGAAAAAAAAAGTATGTATGTTTTTGCATCCCAGTTGACCTGAAAATGTCTTGTTTGCTCAACCCTCCCTCCAGGATGAACAGATTTTATATGCAAAATGTTGATAAAAAGTTTGATATTTTATGAGTTAAAAGCACACATTATCTTGTGCTGCACAACATTGGTTACAAGGTGTCCAGAGCTGCACTGAGATGATCCTGTTTGGCACAGAGCGTCTTTTATTTTGAAAAAAGAAGCTTATGGATGTAAATCCAAATTTCTTAAAGACTACTCGGCTCCTAAAGTTTGTCCCCTGGGATAGGAGAGCCGGACTGAGTGACTCCTCCCCTGGTGCTCTGTTCAGGAAGTACCCGCTGCCTCCGAGATGCAAAAAATTCCATATACTTGTGTAGAAAATAAAGAAAAAAAAAGTTCTTTTTATGATCTTTTATTCATCCTAAAACTAGTTTTAGTTTCCCAGTGTGGTTTACATGAAGCCTGAATGGATCAATGTTGTTCGTTGGTTCCTTTTTCTCTGATTTTTTAAATATTTCCGCGACAGGTTTGAGTCCAAAGACTGAATTATCTGACAGGTTCTGAGTTTTCTTGAACTGCGGTCATAGACAGTCAATGACTGCGGTCCAAACATATGTTCCGCATTCTGCCGGCAGGGGGCGGTGTCATCAAGTTGTGACGCTGAGCTGCTGTTAATTTCCAGAGAGGAAGTAGAGAACCGGAAGTTCCGCTGCAGAGAAACAGACAAACATCTCCAGCGCTTTCGAGGTTCCGAGCTGCAGGTTCTGACCCGGTCCGAGTGTGTGGACGCGAATCAAACATTTAAAAGGTGGGAAGAGAAGAGCGCCACCGTGCGGCAGAGAGCAGGAGTTGACCTCTAGCCCTTCCTCCCAGCCATGAGTTACTCCGACTACGACTCGGACGGGTACCAGTCCCACGAGGATGAGGACTACGTCCCGTCTGGTGAGCTCATCTCAGCTGTATTTGATGAATGTGTGCAGTTGTGGAGCATATTGTACTTTTCCCTCCCGGATTTGAGACTGAAATGTATTGATTCACACGGAAATTTCCCGCCACAATTGCTAAAATAGAAGAATACACAAACAATGACTGTTTACAAATACTGAGGGACTGAATTCCTGCTGGATCTCAGTAAAGAAAATCAAACAAAATGACAATATTTTCAGATGAATCTTATAAAAGGGGATTTTGGCCTTGCTGTTGGGCGTTTACGATTGTCAATAGTTCAAACCACAAAGACAGTGTGACTTTAAGTCCCTTTGAGATCAGTGATGTGCTGCTCAGTGGAAAGTCTCTATATTACCAAAGGTATTAGCTCACCTGTCAAAAGATCAGACTGCTTTTTGCAAACATTTGTAAAGAATGTTCCGCTCTCAGGATCTCAGTGAATTCCAGCGTGGAACTGTCACAGGATGCCACCTGTGCCACAGATCCAGCCAGGAAATGTCCTAAATATTCCACATTCCGGTGTCAGCTCTATTATAGCAACATGGAAGAGTTTGGGAACAATAGAAACTCAGCCACCAAGAGGTAAACTGATGGAGAGGGATCAGCAGATGCTGAAGCGCGAAGAGGTCGCCGACTTTAAGTCCGCTTTAAGTGAAAGGGGTGTGGCCTTCCAACAAGTTCCCTCCCGACTGGTGACAGTAGTTCTACGATGACTCAGACCGACTCGGACCAATCACTGCTTTCTGCTGTCTTCCAGCTAAAACAGAAGACAGAAGCTTCAGCTGAATTGACTTCATTTGTTTGGAGCTGGTAGTAAGCTATTTTCTATGGGTGACATCACACTCGCTCAGTCCAGTTCTCTTTTACAGTTGATGTTTTTTTTTAAACACTGGAGTGAGAAACATTCCCTCCACTGGGGGGAGCTATTGGGGTTGAAGCAGCTGGACGGAGGGGTTTGAAGAACCCTCCATGTGTCCATCCTGACGCTGGCTCCTTCTGCCTGTTGCAGATGATAACCTCAGTGAGGACGACATGAACGAGTGTGAGAAGGAGGACCCTCTTCACGAGGAGGACAGCGTTCCACATCCTGGAAAGAAGAAGAAGAAGAGGAAGGATCCTCATATGAGGTGAGAAGACACAGATTTGGATTTCTTTCTTTGCTCCTCGTTGTTTAACGTTTTATTGTCGTCTCTAGGTTAAGGATTAGCTCTGAGGTTGAAGCTCACACTGTTTGTACTCAAGACTACAGGCTTTAAAAAGCGTCTTATAAAGGTCATGGAAATTAAAGAAGAGTTTTGATCGCTCCAAACAGGAAGCGTAGGAAGTCCGAGGATGAAGACAGAGGAGGGGCTGATCCACCACGAGGAGGTGGTGAAGATGAGGTCACTCAGAAGAAGAAATCCGATGATCTTTGGGCCAGTTTCTTGTCTGATGTCGGATCCCGGCCCAAAGCCCCCACGGGAGAGTGTCCCTCCGGAAAACAGGAGGTATTTCTGCTCATGATGGACTGCGTTTCTGAAGTGTTGATCTGTAATTGTCTTGATGTGTTTTGAGCTTTGAATGCAGGACGCCTTCTTTGATTGAAGTCACTTATTACTAAATCAACTTCATTGTTTTTTTTTTTATGTTTTTTTTTGTTCTCAGACGTCGTCTTCTGACCTGCAGCCTCCAGCTTCCACTACAGAAACTAAAACATCCCAGACCGATAAAGTCGTCATCACCAAAGTGTTTGACTTTGCTGGAGAAGAAGTCCGGTGCGTTTCTGAGTCTCTGCTGAACGTGTCCTCTCCTGACATGTCTGTCTCTGACCACTAGATGGTGCCGCTCACACAGCGATGCCTTCTGGGTGAAACCACAGCATAAAACCCACAAACTCCATCAGACTCATTCAGTCGAGGTTGTTTGTGGATCATCATGGTTGATGTTACCTGCTGCAGAAACTCAGCATTTCCTTCATTCTGCTCTGCTGAAGGTTTGTGGATCTGTTGGTTTCTGTCTCCGTCAGGGTGAGTAAAGAGGTGTCAGCAGACTCCAAGGAAGCCAGGACTTACATGAAGAGCCAGAAAGCTGAGCAGGATGATGCTGAAAACCCGGACAAGCCCCCAGTTAGTGATTCACCTCTTCCTGGAGCCAGGTAAACATAAAAACCAGCAGGACCTCACCTTTCACACACAACACATTTAAAGAGAGACACAAAAAGAGAACTTAGCATTTCCAAGATAGCTTCCACCCTCTTCCAACAGGATGTGTGAGCAACTAAATAAAGGTGGACACTGAAAAGATCTTTGATCATGCGCCCTCATTGCACTGATGGAACCTCAAACCTCAGACTGCACAGCTGGTTCTGACGTCCAAAGGCTGAAATGTGTGTTTGAGGCCCGCTCGTGCAGATCAGCCGTAGCTCTTGCTCCTGATTCTGTTGACTAATCGATGCAATAATAAGCGTCTCAAAATGGCCAGAAACACCACACCAAGCAAATATACCATGAGAATCAATTGTATTTCACTTCTTTGAAGTTCTATACGGTTTCTTCGGTTTCTATAGCAACAAACCGCGATGTGGGATTCTACGCATCTTCCTTCTTAGAGATGGAGCTGCAGGCAGGAAGCAGGAAGTCATTTTGCAGCAGACAGGAAGTCCAGCTTGTCCAAACCCAATTCCTTCATAACTCCCCGTCAGTGTGCGCTCAGAGCAGGCCGCTCCACAGGAAGGAGCCCTCATGTATCTGCAGAGATGCTGGAGTTTGTGTCTGCTGCAGGCTCGTGTGGTTCCCTGCTGTTGTGTTACCACGGCAACAAAACTGGAATCTGATCAGCTCTGAGGGTTTTTACGTGTTTTCAATAAAAATGAGAGACTAAATAAGTTGTGCATTTCTAAAGGGGGCCAGTGTGGTGTTCCAGTCTGATAAAGCAGTAAACTAGAAGGACATGCAGCAGGTCTCGGTTTTGTGCGTGGTGGTCTTCAGCATCTCCCTGCTGCTGCAGACACTCTAAACTGCTCTGGTTGAAGCAGAACTTCCTTCAGCTGTTGGATCTCCTCCATGGAGGGTTCTCAGATGGGTTTGCTGAGAGCTAATGAAGGCGATTGGCTCTGAAGCGACTCAGGGAAGGGGTTTAGTAGGGCTGATAATCTCCAGAATCCACTGAATTTTTATTTTCGAACAACAACAAAAAAACGACAACAAAGAAATAAATATAAGCAATGCAAATTATCTCACAACAATCTCAGATGTAAAGAAAAGTTAAAAGTTAAAAAAAGACCTTTGGATGAAGCTAAAAGCTTATCAAGTCTTATTCAGCCTAAATTAAATAAACAAATATCTCTTTAACTATACAGAATAATATGAACACAAAACAAAATCAATTTGTTGAAAAGAACGGCAAAATAACAATTTTGTACATTTATATATACAATAACACTCATATTTACATATAACAAAGTATTTTATTAGTTTCTTCATATTTATTAATCATATCACTCTTAATGAATACTTTTAATGTATGTATAGTTATTATAGTTATTCAATTCAAACCACCAGAATCTGGATCAAGTTGATTCATTTCAATGTTGAGTTGACACATTTAGACACTTTTTTTTTTTAGAAATACAATAACAATCTATATATGTTTTGAATATTTTCATATTCATCTGATAAAGTTCATAAAATGTATCAGTGAAATAATACTGAGATTGTTAATACCATACAGTGTTACGTGGATTCTCAAACGGAATCTGCTTCTCCTGGAGGGCGTTTCAGTTTGACCACTAGGTGGCGATCACACAGAGCATTGCACTTTATTACGGAAGAAGAAGAAAGTATGAGCAAAAAAATTGTTCTCTAGAACCCAAATGGTTACTTTTAAAAAAATGTTTCCTTAGTGGAGTTTGAAAATTCATGCCTGTGAGTTTACAAAAATGTTCATTCAGTCAGTAATTTATGTGTAGGTCGACCGAGCGTTAGCATTAGCCATCCTATGGGAAATCCCATTAAATGTTAGCATCAAACTAGCAGACTTTAGCTTTCTGCGTTAGATCGATCTCCACTTTATTGATCGATTATTGATTTATTAAGTTTAGATCAATTTAGATGGATTAATCAGTTTTATTAGCCCAGCCCTTGTGTTTAGTTGAACTTCCTCATACGTTTTCACTTCTTCTTCCAAGCCTAACTTTGTCTGAGGAAGGCTGTAGAACATGTCAGACCTGCAGCAGCATCTGGTGTTGGTATGGCTCTAACTAGAACTCTAAACTTGAACCCCCTACAGCGCCAAACGGCCACCAGGCATGTCCAGCCTCCTGAGTCGCATTGGAGGAAAGAAGCCGAAAATGAGCACGCTGGAGAAGTCCAAGATGGACTGGGATGCTTTCAAGTCGGAGGAGGGAATCACAGAGGAGCTGGCTATCCACAACCGAGGGAAGGAGGGGTGAGAAATTCAGATGATCCCACAAACTGAAGGTTCAAACCCGGACGAGCAGCAGACGTGTGCTGCTAAATGACCGACCATGTGAAATATGCTTCATGATTCACGTTTGATGTATGGATGTATGCTTCACAACCTTGTTCTGAGGAGGTCTGATGTTCTCTTTGTGTGTTCAGGTTTGTGGAGCGGAAAAACTTCTTGGAGCGTGTTGACCATCGCCAGTTTGAGTTGGAGAAAGCTGTGAGACTGAGCAACATGAAGCCATGATACAAACGCACCGAAACACGCACAAACACCAATTAACACACACATAAAAACAAAGAAACACACAGATCCAGATGTTGGGGCCTCTTATACACTGCCCCCACCCCCCCACTCCCGCCCCCCGTAATGACAGGGTGACTGTGGGAATGGGCTGTCCACCTTAAACAGTTCCCTCACACACACACATACATACAGAGCTGCATATGAACTAATGCGAGCTGGAAGAAGTGCTCTCTATTGGACAGAAACTGAATTCTGGATTTTCACTTTTTCAAAGCTGCATTCTAAAATGTGTTTAAGTTCAGAGGAGTTTGTTCACGACCCCCACCTGATGATCGTCTGTCCTGAGAGGGCGTCTACACAGAACAGTTCTGTGTGGATCACTGGGACGGCTCCGCTCACCTGGACTCATGGTTCTGGTCACCTGACCTCCAAGCTCAAGTCTTTTAGTCAAATCATTTGTCTTGATGTGTTTGAGCTTCTGCTGTTTTGACAGCTCTGATGTGGTCATGTGACCTGACCTGAACCCCCAGTTCTGAAACCACAACCTGAGCAGTTCCGAACTTGAACAGTTTAATGCGTTTGGCTGCTGATGGAGGCAGGAGGAAGACCTGGAGTCCTCCTGGTTTTACTGTAATGTTGAGTTTCAACCGTCTTCTCGTTTCTGTGTAAATATTAAATATCGTTTTGACATGTTCAGTGTTCTCTTTGTTGCAGAAACTTACTTTGTTTTTCCTGAGGACATTTGATGAAGACAGGACTCTTGTGTTCAGAGGCTTTGAATGTTCTCTGAATGTAGACTCCTCTTCTTCACTTTTCACACTAAAAGAATCGTTTTATAAAGAAGATCACAGTGGCTCTGAAGAACAGCCCAGGTGATGCAGCAGTCAGACTGTAGGAGGCGCCACATGTCAGAGTTTAGGTTTAACGCATTCACTGTACGAGAACTGGACTGTGTAGGTGTGATGTCACTTATAGAAAATGCCTTACTTCTGGCTCCAAACAAATGAAGTCAATTCTGCTGAAGTTTTTTATGAAATGGTCAGCGCCATCTTGGAACGAGATGATGTCAGTAAACAGTAACTCAAAAATGAATGCCTGTTTTAAAGCATCCCATGTTTTATTACACCTGAGTAGATGAAGACGTTTCTTAATGAAATAAATCTTCGAATTATTACTTACACTGAACAAATATAAAAGGCAACATTTGGTTTTGCTCCAACTTGTCATGAGATTAACTCGAAGATCCAAAACCTTTTTGACAAACTTAAAATAACAATTTCTCTTGAATATTGTTCATAAGCCCGTGATTGGTTAATAAATGAATCTCTTGCTGAGATAATCCATTTCATCTCACAGGTGTGCCATATCAAGGTGCTGATAAAGCATGATTATTGAGCAGGTGTGCCATATAAATATGCTGATTAGACAGTATGATTATGGCAAAGGTCAAAGTTATCAAGATCCTGATGAAACAGCATGATTATTTTACAGGTATGCCATATTAATATGCTGATTTGACAGCATGATTTTTTACAGGTGTTCCATATCAATTTTCTGATTGATTAGACAGCATAAGTATTGCACAGGTGTGCCATATCAAGATGCTGATTAGACAGTATGATTATTGCACAGATGTGCCATATCAAGATGCTGATTAGACAGTATGATTATGGCACAGGTCAAACATATCAAGATTCTGATGAGACAGCATGATTATTTTACAGGTGTGCCATATCAATATGCTGATTAGACTGCAAGATTTTTGCACAGGTGTGAAATATCAAGATGCTTGACTGCATGATTATTTCACAGTATAGTTTATATTTTTCACAATATAGACAACTTCATGTTGAATGAATAAATCTTTATTTATATAGCACTCTACAACACCATCAGAGTGCCAAAGTGCTTTACAAATTCTAATTTAAAATGTAAATTTAAATGTACAATTTAAAGAAAAAAAATTGAGCAGCAAAAAAAAAAAAAAACAGGAGCCAAAATGACAAAAAATAGATAAATAAAATATAATATAGGTACATAGATAGGACTCCAATAAAATAAGTAAAAGTAAATAAAAAGGCCACCAGCTACAGAGTCCTTAAAAATATTTCAAAAGGGTAAGTTTTAAGTTGATGTTTAAAACTGTTTAGGTCAGATATTATGCACAATTTTGCAGCATCACTATTCATCAAGTGAGCGCCGCCAATATAAAATACACTGTCACCCAAATGTTTCCATGGTGACCTGGGGGCACAAAGCAGATACCGGCAAGCAGACCTTGGCTGCAGTCATTTTAAGTCCTGCTGCATGTGATCATTTTAAGAGTTTAGATTTTTTTTTTTTTTTTTAAGATGACCCTATTGTCATGGTTTCTGCAGAGCAGTGGGAGTTTGTTATAAATTCACATTTGAGCTGTTGTCCTGGGTCCTCCACAGCATCCTGAGCATGAAGAAAAGTTCACAGGCAAATCCCACTCAGCCCACCTCCACTGGCCACTCATAGGGCAGAGGTCAGAACAGGCAACCTGCTTGATAATGTGAGGTTAAATTCATTGTCAAAAATGACCAATCCCTCAAGGTCCAAAAAAAAAAAAAACACTCATGAAGGACCTGAAGGAGGATGGAAGGATGGAAGCAGATCAGCAGAGTCCATGTTCTTCAGCTGGGAGGCAGAAATCCCAACACCAACTTCTTTTTTTTAATCATGTTTACTTGTCTGGTGATTTAATTTGAATTGTATTTAGTCTAAATAGACAGTTCATTTTTATTTTCACTGGTTAGGCTAATTCCTTTGAGTCATAGTCTCCTCATGAACTCTAAAGAATCGTTTCCTTGGACCTTTGAAGACACATTTCTAAAAGTGCATTGAGTTTTCTGGATAACTGCTGTATTCATACAGTCTTCCCATCACACCAAAGGGGGGAGCACACATTGACTGTATGTGGGAGCACACAGCGCTGAGGTCTCACGGCCCCTTTAAGGCAGATGTGGACCATCCCAGAGGAGGACGGCCGCAGACGCAGCGCTTTCCCGGCGTCCGCAAACGTATCAGAGCCCCCTCTGAAGCGGAATTATCCCTCATTTACCGGCTTCTTGTCGCTGTTTGAATATTCACACTCCAGTAGAAACGTCCGGGGCGCCACCGGCCGCTGAACCGGCTCTACGGTCAGTCGCACGGTCGCTCTGCCGCAAACGTCCGCCGCCGCTGCGCACGGATCCAGCGAGGCTCGAGCGCTGCCTCCCGCCGCGGAGCATGATGGAGCGGGCCGGGGAGGACTGACAGCCGGACGGCCGAGAGCGACACCTGCGTTCGATCCCGCGGAGGCCCGGAACCATGTCTGTCTCTGTGAGTACACCTGCGGCCAGCCGCTGCAGCGCGGCACCGGTTCACATCCCGGTCTCCGTGAACCGGGATGTGACAGGAGGCTGCGGAAGAGGGGCGCGTGCGACAAGGCCGTGTCCGCGCGCGCGCGCGAGCGGGTCCTGCCAACAGCTGCTGTGGCGCACGCGCTTGCGGCATTTTGCGCGTGAAAGGATCGAAACTTTCAGCTGTGAAGTGTGATGATCACTGAAAAATGCTCCATTCATCGGTGTCGTGCTGTCTGCGCATGTCCACACGCACGTGCTGCACCTTCAGCTGGGTTGGATGTGATCTCCCCAAAATGGCAGTAAAAACTCTCAAATCCGCAGTTTAATGTGTCTGAAAATAATAATAATAATACAAATAATAACTAGAAAAGTTGCATTACCTGCAATATTGCTAGTGTGAATGGTTTTTTTACTGTAAGTCACCTAAGATGCTGAAGCTTTTTGCTAAAAATGATGATGCAATACTTTCATTGCTATACGGATTTGCTGAAAAAGCAAAAGCTATTTGCAAAATGTTAGATTTGCTTAAAGACTGGAAATTTCATTAGAAAACGATGAGAGATGTTGACCAAAATTTCTGAAATTTTTGTGGTAAAATTGCTTTAAAATCTCTAATACATGCCCATTTTGCCCCCCAAAAAAGGACAAAAACAATTAGTGTCGTTTAAAGATGATCTAAACACCAAATTATCTCCAAAAAACCTTAGTAGATTCAAAATTAGCCAAAAAAAGCTAGCTCATTGCTTAAATACTATCTAAATTCCAAAACGGCCTAAAATTTTTCAGTTAACGAAATTAGTCAAAAACGTTAGCCTATTGCTAAAGTAGAAGCTAAACTTGAAATTATCCTCTAAAATCTCAATAGATAATAAAGTATACAATAATGATAGCATGTTGCTAAAATACTAGCTAAACTCCAAATTAGCATAAAAAAACCTCAATACATGCCAAATTAGCCACATAAAAAAATAACTTGCATGTTGCTAAAATAGACTATTATTCCTCAGTGAACTAAATTAGTCAAAAAACATTTGGCTTTTGCTAAAATAGAAGCTTAACTATAAATTAGCCTAAAAAAAACCTGAAATAACAAATTAGCCAAAAGCTTTAGCATGTTGCTACAATATTAGGTAAACTCCAAATTGTTTAAAAGTTACTATAAAATATTTTTAATACTATATTTAATGGCTTGTTTTTAATCTACTGAAAATTTTGAAATTTGAAGAGTGTCTCGTTGATTTTCTATTGGGAATGTTTAGCTCAATATTTCAAAAACTATATAGTTTATGAATACCAAATACTCAACATTTAGATACCAAGATTGCTGAAATCGCGTAAAGTGCGATCGAGTTTCTATGTGCCGAAAAACGTCCGTAAAGGAGCAGGAGAATCACTGTAGTGTGAATGTTTACTAAGCAATCACACAATAAAAGAAAACAGCAGTGAAGAATGTTTAATGATTGTAATGATGTGTTAAAATGATAGAAGTTATAAAGGATGGGGATCTGTGCATTTAAGGGCAACATGAGGCTGGAATGAGCATGAAGCTGTGTGATTGTGGAGAAGAAATATGCAGTAGTAGGCTGAGTCAGTGGAGGTTGACTGTGTGGGGGGGGTATCTTGAGACTAGTCAGGGTCTGCACTTCCTGCAAACCTTAGCTTACTTTTGTAACTCCATTACTCTGAGTATCATGAGTGAGAGGCATGATGAGGTAAGTGCTCTTGGGGAACATGCAGGGGGGGGCGTATCCTATAGTCAGACATCAAAACAAATGATAAGAAATGGAAACCTCTCGCACACAGAGACACACATCATTCTGTCGGTGCTGCTGTGCTGTATCCCCTCATGTGTGTGTTCATGGATGGAGATGGACTTTGACTCCATTATTCAGATGAGCGGTGAAAGACACCCCCCAACCCACCCAACCCCCAGATGGTTTGGATGATATATAGAAAAAAGGACGGATGCTTACAGACACCCTGTCTTGCTTCTTCCCGCATGGCAGTGCTATCTGGTACGGTTGCCATGGGCAACAGTGTTCCAGCCTCGTATGTCAGTCATGTGTTTGGGTGCTGCGCTGCACAGACAGGTGGACATGACACAAGCTACGCCGATACACTAAACAGACATCCGACGTGTTCCTTCAGTTTGCGCCTGAGGTGTTTCTGTCAGGCCTCATAGCCCCTCTACAAACTGGATGACAGACACCCCCTCCCTCCACAGCTCCTCACACTCACCGATCAGCTGTGAGGGCAGTTCAGATGTCCGGCAGTGATGCAGAGTCACAAACCGGTTCATCTGAAGTCCTCTAACTATTAGAATTTAAGACCTGAATCTGTGACAGATGGAGGTTTGGAGCTCTCACACTCCCATGCAGCTTAACTCTGTCAGCAAACACGGCTGTTTGCACCCATGCATTTCCATGTGACCTTAATGTCGTCTCCTGCCTTCCCTGCTGTTACCTAGCAACCATTGTCACTTTTCCTTAAATATTTACTTCTTAAGTCTTTGGCATAGTTTTCACTCAAACCATTAAAAAAAAAAAAAAAAAAAAAAAAAAAAACATCCCAACTCTTGTGTGCATGATGCCGTTGGATCATTCAACCATGTCCTGTCCTTTGTAAAGGAAGATTCCTCCTCCATCTAACCCTCTCCTCTCTATCCTCTTCATTTACACCAACCGCTGTCATGTCCTCCTTCTCTACCTTCATAAACCTCTTCTTTAATCACTTTCTTGGTATCTCCAA
The DNA here is from genome assembly GCA_003999625.1 of Oryzias javanicus. NCBI lineage: Eukaryota > Metazoa > Chordata > Actinopteri > Beloniformes > Adrianichthyidae > Oryzias > Oryzias javanicus. Next base: position 6,882,453 of record CM012442.1, on the reverse strand, counting down.
CCTCAGCATCCTATTACCAACATCACCATCATCATCATCCATCTGCTCCCCTGCATTTATCTCCACAACATCTACCATGATGCATCCTGGTCACTCCCAAAGAGAACTCAACATCTTCATCCCTGCTTTCTCCTGTTCTGCCTCCTGTCTCTGCATCAGTCTCTAAAACAACAGCATGGCTGCTCTCACCACAGTCTGCTCCACCTTTCCTTCCATCTGTAGTCAGACTTCACACATGAAATCTTCCTCCTCGTGTTCCAACCTGCTTGACTACACCTCTTCAGCTCTTTCCTGTTGTTCTGGACTGCTAACCCTAACAACTTAAAGACCCACTCTATTGAATTTTAAAAAAAGAATGTTCTTGTAGTATTTTTCTCATAAAGGAGGACACATATAAAATAATTTAAGACTAAAACTGTGTTTCTATTTCTTTATTCAAATCGTGTTAGATCAGGAGCAAATGAAAACCTGCGGATTGAAAAGGCTCAGGTTTGTAACGCAGAAACTGAAGTGGGCGGGTCTAACCCTGAGAGTTGCAGCTTCTATGTGAGCGTCACAGTCTTAATGTATCTTCAAAACTGTGAGAGGAAATCCGACTGCAGACGTACGACCTCTACGGTGCCGCAAATCTGTTTCGTTGGACTCAAATTTTCCATGGATCCCGTTGCTGATCCGCGTTACTTCCTATATAAATGACGGGTTATCGGGTGAAGCTACGTGAGTTTGGAGTTTCGCGAGGTCGGCAGCAGAGCCTGTGGCTGCAGCCATCAATAAGTCAATATTAGCCATGTGCTGTAGCTAGACCGCTCCTGCATCACACACCTGAGCTGTAATGCTTGCCGTGTGAGCTTATGCCACATGTGTCAAATAATTCTACCCAGATCATTTTATTTTATTGTTATAAATGGCCCAACGTTATCTTGCACTTATTTCTAACTTGTACAATTTTGCTCCAATTCTGATGCATCCACTTGCAGAGAAATAGATCCATTAACATCTTTATTTTCCTTGTCTGAGTTACCATCGGACTCAAAGCTGTACGAGTAGCCCCAATATTTGGGGTTTTTTTATGCTAATGTTAACTTGGGGTTGTGAGGTGCTATAATATAGCGAGAAAGTGTTAACAGAAAAATGTTGGTAAATTAATGAAAGGCTAACTTCGGTGCAAACAGTCCCTCCCACAACTCAGAGGCTAATGAGCTCCTGTAGCTCTGCCGAAAATATGTCTTAAAATATAAATAAATACAAATAAGTCTTTAAAATGCAACACAGGCTTCTTGACTTTGGCTAAAAATGTTATAATCTATATTAAAAAATCACTGGAATGGATTTTACAGTAGATACAAATATAGTTGGAGTGGGTCTTTAAATGTCCTCCCCCTTCACTAACTCAGCTCACTGTAACCTCAATGTTCCTCTTGAGTTCCTCTCTTTTACACACAGATACTGTTTCATTTCTCTCCTCTCCAGAACAAACCTCCTCCTCTCTAGATGTTTCTCCACCTGCTCTCTGCTCTCACTACAGATCGCAATGTCATCTGCAAACATCATGATTCACAGAGATTCAACCCCATCTATCAGTCTGTCCATCACCAAAGCAAAAACACGGAAGAACAGAACAAGAAGTCCTGATGCATAAAAATAAATAATGAACCCCCACAACCACTGATAGAATAAGAACAACTAATTAGGCTCTAAATGTTTTATCCTCACCGGTTTTCCTCTGCTCTGAGTTCAAAGGTTACCTTCAACATTTTAGGTTTGGTGACGTTCTCTCAGGTCACACACAGTTGAACATGAGCAAAAGTGAATCTCTGGACTAGTTCAGTGTGCAGCCTAGGGAGATGGCCTAAATGTGGCCTCCCCCCGAGTGTTTGTTGACAGGAGGCTGTTCGGCGGTGTGGGGGGGCTCTCGGCGCTGTCGTGACACTGCTGCAGGTTTTCATGTGATGCTGCAAAAATCTGCTGAACCTGCTGCACTCGCATCGGATTGCATAAAGTGCTGCAGGCAGAGAGCAGCCGCGTGTGCGAAGAGCGTTTCATGAATATTGAATGTTGCTTCAAATGCAGCTGGGCTGTTAGCGTGTGCGCTGTGGGGCTGTTTGCCTCGCTGGCGTTCATGTGTGCGTTTCTCTCGTGGGTAAACAACTTCATGGCGTCTCCAGTGAGCCGGAGGTCATCATACTGTGTCATCTATGCATGGTGTGTTCTCTTCAAGTGAAAATAATAACTTATGTATTCTCTTAACTGTATTTGGAATGACCCACATTCAATCTTTATAAGAGTAAGATCAACTTCACTCTCACTTTTACGACTCATTTTATTCATTTTAATCTTTATTCCAGTATGTATTATTTATGAGATTTGTACACAATGGTAACAAACAAACATTATTTTGGACTTCAGAACATGAACTAAAGCAGCAGACGACGCCATGCCTTATTTCTGCAGTTTTGTCAATGAATCAAAGTCAAGGCCCGGGGGCCGGATCCGGCCCTCCAGGTAATTATATCCGGCCCTCCAAATCATTTATTCTATTGTTATTAATGTCACAATGTTATCTTGCGCTTATTTCTAACTTGTATAATTTTGACAAAATATATTGTTATCGAGAGTAAAATATTGAATTTTTTTAAGGTTTAAGTTTATTTATTTTTTAATAATATTCCTGCCTTTTTACTTTTCATATTTATGTTAAAAAGTTACAGTTTGAAGTTTTAAAAAATTTAGTTTTAGTTTGTTCAATAAATATTGATCCTGACTGAAAGTCCCTCTATGACAATTTTTTTTAAATTAGAAAAAAACTTTCCTAGTTGTGTTTTAATCATGATTATTAAGTTTTTAACCGAAATTCCACAACCTAAATGTTTTAAAAAGACATTTTCCATGTTGATCTGAAGCCTCTGTTTCCAAAATCTCCTCTAAGGGGGCGTGGCTTTTGGTGCAGAGCTGAGCAGCCCAGAGTCTGTCCAAGACAGTTTGATTGACAGAGATTTAAAAGGAGAAATGCAAAAACAAAATAATTTCTTATCACATTTGTTCTCTTTCATAAGAATAACACCACACATATATGTTAAAACTTTTTTTTTAAGGTGTTTTTTATTGTAAGGGGACTTTAAGGCGTGTTTTGGATTTTGACCCCCCTTCTCTAGTGGGATTCTTCGTGATTTGGCAGATGAAGGCTTTTGTTGTGTGTCCGTCTTTTGTGTTGTGTTTTTATTAAACTCTTGCGGCACCGTGGACCAGACAGCCATGTGTTTACTGAATTCAAAAACAGAAATCCTACAGATAAAACGATCCAAACTCTTTGCTGGATTTGAGTTCAACATACTTAAATTCTTGGTTAAACAGTGTTAGAGATTAGTGAGAAACGTCAGAGCGTAGGCAGGAATCTTTTGCTTTGGAAGTTGTGGAAAGTGTTTTTTGTGAGTGTTGGCGGCGTCTAAGCTGAGCTGCAGAGCAGGTCGTTCATTCCTCCAGCAGAGCTGGGAGTTTCTCTGTGATCTTCTGCTGCGTGGTGCAGAGGCCACCTGCTGCTCTGCACACCAGCTCTGTCATAATTGGAGCACTTGGGACTCTCAGCTCCAGGCTAGAAAAAAAGCGTCTCCATGACCTGTGTGCAATCCAGTCGTATGAAACAGGTAAGACTGACGATGGTGATATCTGTAGCTCTGTGATAATCTGAAAATCTGCTTGTTTTGGAGTATTGGAGTAAGTCCAACTGCAGTTCAGATGAGTGTTTTTTTTGTCCCGTTATCTTGGGAGTCAGTTAGAATTTGCCAAACAGTTTCGGATCATTCCTCTCCTGTTGGATCACAGAAATCCGTTGATTGATCTTTTTCCGAAAGTGTTTTTGATCTGCTGTTGGGAGCAGTGAAAGCATATGTTTCTCTGGAAAGGACAAACGTTTACATTCTGTCACCCTTTCACACGGGAGGCGTCGCCAGTGACGCTTAAACGTAAAAGCTTTATCATACTGGAACTTTTTAACACGATCCATGCAATTCCAGTAGATTGTGAATTAGAAAAGTGGCATGAAAGTAGGATTTTCTTAAGCCTTTCATAATAAACTACATCTATATAGATACTCATATATATTAGTTAATTATGTCACGATACTCAAGTTATTTTTACGACTTCCTTTTCCTACCTGGAAGTAAGACACCTGGGTCTCTGAGGCTCCGCCTTTTGCTCCGTGTCTATGACGCCATGACGTCAACCTACAGCCGTCTTCAGCAGCACAAAAAACAACCAACATCTGAACTTTTGGAAAGACTGATGTGCATATTGTGCATATAAAACGAAAGTGTTTAGCTGATCACTTTTAGAAAAGTGTGTGTTAGCCTGGGGGCTGACTGCGTAGACTTTTCTTGAAAGGGGCTGTTCCCCGCTTTGTGACGTCACAATGTGAAAACCCATTGACTTTGGGAGTGTTTTTCATAAGGAGTAACCATTAAAATCTGCTGAAAAGCTTAAAAAAGTTGATTTGTTTGATATAAACCCAGTAAAGCTGATGCAGAATTCCTTCACCTAAATCAGATTGGGACCACTGAAGGCAGAGGCTGGCTGAGGCTGGGCAGTACGGGGTTCCATTTGTGCCAAAAATATGTTTTTGCGTTCATTGTCTATATCTTTGGTCCATTGTCTATGTCTACTGAACTAGTTTATTGAACCTTTGTTCATGTCTATGTCCTACTAAGGAATATCTTCTGCATGTCCTATCAAACGACAGGATCTAACAATGCTAGCAACTGTTGCTAAGGACTTTTCTGACAACCAGATCCAACGACAATAGCAAATGCAAAGTTGTAAGTAAAAAGCAAGCTGAAACATCCCAAAGCAGGACATGCAGATGATATTGCTTAGTGGACGTTGATCTTTCATATTAATTCAGGGGCCGCAAAATATCAGTTTGGGGGCCGCACATGGCCCGCGGGCCACCAGTTTGAGACCCCTGCCCTAAAGACTCTTGTCGCTTTTTTTATGTTCACTGTTCAGAGCTGCAAGTGAGACTCGAGGAAGTCTGAGAAGAACAAAGAAAGAACCCACAACTGCCTGAAAAAACGACCTATAAGAGGATCGTCTGAAACTTTCTGGGCTTTAATGTCATTCGTCATTTGTCTCACTCATGTTCTCCTCTGTCTGGTTACCATTTCATCATCCCTCTCTCTCTGCCTCTGTGCATTTGTGCTACCTCTTTATACTGTGAAAATCATCCAATCAAGGCTGATGGAGACCCCTTCAGAGGTCAAACGCTCTGGTCTGAGGGCAAAGAGAGACCAATGAGGGAAAGTGTGGGAATCAGACAAATCAGAAAGAAAAAAAAGAATGCTCGAATGCCCCCGACAGTTGAAGGGGTAGGTAGAAGCGGTAGGGGAAAAATTTGGATTTGCCCTTACATTTAGACAAGACAGATTATGCCGACACAGAACATCCCAAATCTGGATTATGGAGTCTTTAATGACGGTCACACTACAAGTTCTGAGCAGTTTTGTTCCTTTTAGAAGTTTTCATGTTAGAAGATGAAAACATTAAGAAGATGAAAGAACGCTTCTCATCCAAAATGGATTAAAGTTCTTTAAGGCCTTCGTAGAATCAAACGTTAAAGTGAACTTCAAACAGCTTCCAGAAATGTTGAGTGTTGTTTTATTCCCCATATGGAGCTCGATTCATGTCCCGCACACTTCAACACACTGATGATCCTGGGGTTTAAGAAATACGTCTTAAAGTAGAACTTGTTTTTCACAGTTTTTTGCAACGACTGCCACACACATGCATGAACCAAAATACTATTAGAGAAGAACACACAGTACTACAGATCAAGTTGCTGTGTCTCAACATTTTACTTTTTTTCTATTCTTGAAGCAAATCCAACCAGCAGAACTTTTTTGAACTAAACAATTTTTAAAAATCATTGGTATTTCAGAAGTTTTATAACCAACTAACAACCACTATCTTCTCAGCAATCATCTTATAGGCTGCAGCCTGTGACTTGACCCCTCCCACAAGTAGCTGAAATGTCTCTCATCTTTGTTGCTATGTTACGTTCCAGTGTTTATCAAGCACTCCATGGTTGTGTCCAAATTCCCCGCTAATCATTTTAAAGTGCGTTCGTCATTTTCTAGTGCTGTCCGAATCTACTAATTCCAAATTGAATGCACGCAAAATTTCCCAGAAGTCTGGGAGTTTCTGGCGCACGTCGATGATGACTAAATTAGCGAATATAGACCCTAATGCATTGCGTTCGAACAATTTCGAGCAAAAAAACGTGTTTAAATGCAATATTTGAACTCACATTTTCACCATCAGAACACAGTGGAGTCATAAATAAATATTCGATTTTGACTTCATATCTGGTTTTTAGAAAAACCAAAGTAAAGTAGAGAGCATCGTGTCCAAATTACCTTTAAAATCCAGCACACTACACAGTCCTGCACTGTATAGTTTTTTAGTAGTTAAGGATTAGGGAGTGAAATTTGGACACAGCCCAAGTGTTAACTACTCTATCCTACTAATATTTCCCACCTGCCTATCATCTTCATGGACACGCCCCATATTTATTCCAAACAGCTGTGGTTCTGCTCCTTATGGTGTCAGAGCAGTTGTTGAGCTGCTGGGAAATTAGAAAATACAGATGTACTATAATCAACACCTGGGGGGGGGCATAATGATCACGTCCTGGTGGGGGCGGATTCATCTATATGCTGTCAGCTCAGAGGGGGGGGTGCAGCTCAGGACTGGAGCTGAGCATCTTCAATGCACATTCATCTTCTTGTCAGGAACCGTCTGTCTCCGTTTCTCCGCTTCACTTTCCTTCTATCGTTTCAGATCCTTCACTTTCTTTCATTTAGTCTCATTCGTTCAGGATCCCCCCCCCACACACACACACACACACAGACTCAAGCATGAGGGATGGCCTTTGTCAGGACAAAATGCTTGATGTCTTGGTTCTCAGGTTGGACTGATTAAACTTACAGCTGCCGTGTTGGTGTCGGTGTGTGTGTGTGTGTTTGTGTGGGTGTTTATCACACAAAGCGAAGTGTGTGTTTGTCTTTGTCTGTATCTGTGTGTCCTTGTTCTGCATGTACAGACATGCTGGATAAAAACAAAAGTGAATATTCGTTTTCTTCTCCACAGATGTTAAGTGATGGAAAACTATTAGAATGTTTAAATCCGAGTTGTTGCGTTCTTTCCTCTTGTTGATTGTGTTGTTTTCTGCAGAGTTTGATCATGAATCCAGAAGTATCTGAGTGCAAATTTGAAATTTAAAAGTAGTTTGCTTGAGGAAAACCAAAGAAAATATTGTTAGTTTCAGAATCCAAACCACAATCAGAGATTGAAAGTTGTTGTCTGAGCAACTAAACGTTAACATTTAATAATCATTTTTGTTGATTCAATGACCAATAACTGGATCTTTCTGGTATTGGGGGACAGCAGAAACAATCTATGTTCCGTGAGGAGTGTTCCTGTTAGCAAAAAACTGATTCACCCAAATAAATAATTAAATACAACGAAATCACAGCTAGGATTTTCTTTTGTTAATCTGTTAGTCTTTAGATATTTTTTTTCATGTTTCTATTTTCTGCATCTGTAAATATTTTCTGCATCTGTAAAATTACCTGCATGAAGCCCAATGAGGCAAATTTCTTTGTGATTTTGGGCTATATAAATAAAATTGAATTGAATTGAATTGAATCTGTTCATGTTTTATTAAAACAAAACATTTTAGCATAAAATACATGTTTGATGTTGATAAATAACTGTTTTGGAAACAAAGAGAGAAGCATCTTTAACAACAGAAAAAAATTCCTTTATGAAACTCATGAGCTTCCAGCTAGATTCTAAAATATACAAATAAAATTATAGGCAGATATAATAATTTATGATTATATTTATTCATTAAAACTGGTTATCCCTGTTCTTAGACCTTCCTTTCCAGTAAGGAAAAACTCTTGAAAAAAAACTGATTCAGGAAAAGAAAGAAGAAACCTTAGGGATGCTCACATGAAGGAGAGATCCTATCCCAGGATGGACAGGTGATTTACCAGGACTGGTATCTTATCAGGATTTATCTAACTCTACAACTACATATTTGAATAGAGTTCAGCCAGATAGTACTGCGGGGCAGGTGGGGGCGAGGTCCACAGCCAAGACGAGCCAGAGGCGAGGTCCACGGCCAAGACGAGCCAGAGGCGAGGTCCACGGCCAAGAACGGGAGCACGGACGATCCATCAGAAATCCAAAATCTCTCCCGCTCCCCCGGAGAAACATGTGAATCACACTGCACCAAACAGAAGCATCTGTGCCCTAAAGATCCTGTCGGTCTTTAGGGCCCAACCATTAACTGTATAAGAGAACTGGACTGAGTGAGTGTGATGTCACCCATAGAAAATGATTTACTACTGCCTCCAACCAAATTAAGTCAATTCAGATGCCATTTTTTCATACCACGGACGCCGCCATGTTGGAACCAGACGTTGTCAATAGGCAGTGATTGGTCTGAGTTAATTTGAGTCAGTGTTACTATGGTAACCACTCTTACCAATCAGGGATGAGCTCGCTGAAAGTCAACACCCAAACCAACTGAAGGTGTGCTACACAAAATCTGTCAGTCAAACGTTTTGAATGCTTGACATGGGACCACATGCTCTCCCTGAGGCATCTGATTGGCCAGTTTATGACTTGGAATAGTTTGCATTAATGAAAAAAAAAATGAAAAAAATGATCATTTTAAAGAACACTGAATGAGTAATAGCTGTTTATTTCATAGAAGATATCGATAGCCTTGTTTCTTCTGAGCGGTGTGGTCCGGTCTGGTCCGGTATTCTGAGGGTTTCTATTGTAAAATGGACCCATTAAACAGTAAATTGCACCTCTTGGGGGCCCTTCATTTGTGTTTGGATTAAAACCAAAATACAAAAAGTTGATTTAATGATCTGTGTTTGATTGTTTATTGGTGATGTCATTGAAACAACCAATAATGAGCATAAGTGTGTAGACCAGCTCAGCTGATTCAGCTTTTTTAATTTGTTCTCATGGACCTGAGAGTCTTGTGGATCTTCAGTCCAAAAGCATGAAGGGACACGATGACTGTTTGAGTTTCGTCCCGTCAGGAGGAAGGTCTACGGGTTGAATCCCGGCGTGCAGAGCGGGAGGGCAGTGGAAACAGCTGCTGTGGGGTTCTGCTGACTCATGCTTTCCACACAGATTTTCTGCTGACTTCTGCAGCTGCACAGCAGCCTCAGAGAGTGCAGTCTTTCAGCTGCGTATAGAGGTGTAACGTCTGAGCTCACATACGCAACTTCTGAAGAGACCAAATCTGCACTTAATTAGGATTTAGAGGAACCTTCTTTCAACTTTTGAGTCTGACAAATCTGAGTCTGTCAGCAACCTTTGACTCAGACGTTGTTCGACTTTGCCTTAAGGCTTTAAATCTCCATTAGTGGGACATTACCTCTGATATTATTTCTCGTAGTTGGGAGAAAACAGAGTAAAAGAAGAGTGTCGGACACAACGCCACTTTTAAGACCGATCTTTGTGCTTCTCCAGCTGGAATGCACAGTGAGGGAACATAAATCATCTGCAGTAATCCAGGTCATAAACAGCGTGTTCCTTCAGGGGTTGGGGGGGGTCTGGATGGTGTTGGTGGTTTGCTGTTCATGACTGTTTTTAGTTTAAGTAACAACGTGAACCAAGAGAATCTCATCCACCTTAATAAAATTCACTTTCGTAAGGAGTCAGAGATAAACCTGGACTGTTGATCCGGTTTCTTCCCGCTAAACGTTGTCGTCGGAGGACGTCTTCCATCTGCAGCACTAGCATGAAAGGTCACCCCGTCCAGGCCGTCGATGCAGTTTGCTCTGAGCTGGTGGTTACTGGAATGCAGAGCATGTTAGTTTCCCCTGTGATCCCAACTGGGAATAAAACGGCTTTAGAAAATGGGTGGATGGATGACAGTACGAAACCTGGGCGACAGCCGGTCCACAACACATGGGCGGGCGATATGAAGCTAACATCGTAGGGGAATGCCGAATCCTGCGATCTACGAGGCTGACCGCTCCACTTATTTAATATTTTAAAATATTTAATTTAATAGGTTGATTTGGAACCATTTACAGTCAAAGTGTGAATAAAAAGTGGAAAAACATAATCAGTGTAGTGAGGAAAAATATTTTTTTTCCAAAAAAGAAAAGTAGCTGTTTTTCACCCTGATGGCTTCACTTATGACAGTTAGTGAATCTCAGTTTGATGATTTAAAAAAAAAAAAAAAAAAATCTGTAGTCTTTGTGTCAGAAAGTGTTATTTTTGCAGATGACACATCCTCAGAAGTTCTGTGTGTTGACTGAGCAGTCGTTCTGCTTCTCTCCTCCTCTTTCATCATGCTCTGCAGCTCCTTCCTCTGAGTCTTCTGCTTTGTTGCTAAAATAATCTGACCGCTTGCTATTTTTACACAATTATTACAACCCTTCTAAATTTAACTGAAGCTCGCTCTTGCATGAATATTTTAGTCACTGGGAGAGTTTTTGGATGCTGTGAAGAAATTCCACGTCACAGTATAATAAAAGCCTGGATGATTAGCCTCTCAGCTTCTCAGATCTCTGCCAGCTGAGGTGAAGCCAGGAGCCTGCAGGTGGACTTTATTTTAGCACCGCAGGTTTCAGTGAGGTTTCACTGCATGAAGGACATTTATTGAACTAAAAAAGGGCTTAATCTTTGAGATATGCAGATTTTAGAATGTTTAAAACAAACGAGAGCAAAGAAAGTGAAGTTGTCAAGAAGCAGCACAAACCTGGAACATTCCAACACCTTTAAAAAGAAGAACTGGATCAAATCTGTCCATATGTTCTTCCTTCCTTTTTTTCCTTCCTTCCTTCCCTTCTTCCTTCCTTCCTTCCTTCCTTCAATCTTTCCATCCTTCTTTCCTTTCTTCCTTCTTTCCTTCCTTCCTTCAATCTTTCCCTCCTTCTTTCTTTCCTTTCTTCCTTCCTTCCTTCCTTCTATCTTTCCTTCCGTATTTTTCTTCCTTCCTTTCTTCCTTCCTTCCTTCCGTCTTTCCTTCCTTCCTTCAATCTTTCCTTCCTTCCTTCCTTCTTTCCTTCCTTCCTTCCATCTTTCCTTGTGTCTTTCCTTTCTTCCTTTTTATCCTTCCTTCCCTTCTTACTTCCTTCCTTCCTTTCTATTATTCCTTCCTTCCTTCCTTTTTCTATCCTTCCATCTTTCGATCTTTCCTTTCTTCCTTCCTTCCCTTCTTCCTTCCATCCTTCAATCTTTCCATCCTTCTGTCTTTCCTTTCATCCTTCCTTCCTTCCATCTTTCCTTCTGTCTTTCCTTTCTTCCTTTTTATCCTTACTTCCCCTTCTTCCTTCCTTCCTTTCTTCCTTTCTATTATTCCTACCTTACTTCCTTTTTCTATCCTTCCATCTTTCAATCTTTCCTTTCTTCCTTCCTTCCTTTCTTCCTTCCTTCCTTCCTTCCTTTTTCTATCCTTCTTCCTTCCTTCGATCTTTCCTTCCATCCTTCCTTCCTTCCAGTTGTTCAGACTGAACTTGATGGAAACACAGCTGCTGTCACTGCGGTAAAAGAAGTTAAACAAATGTTCTTACATTAGACATTAGATCAGTTTCTGACAGATGCACACACACTCATACACATGCTCACACACACCGACACACACGCCTGCTCACACCCACTCACACAGATGCGTGCTCACACACAAAGATTTACTCACGAATATAGACACGGCACGCATGCAAACACAAATATAAATGCACAGGCACACAAATGAACAAACACACATAAGTGCACACAAAAATCTGATTTACAAACATGCACACACTCTTCAGTGAATACTTGAAGTTCTGCTCTGACTGTAGCATCACCTGCTGGGCTGTGTGACTACACCCACACACCACCTGTGGATTCAGGTGATTATCTGTCTGATTGGAGGTGGTGTGTTCAGGTGCGCTCCAGCATCAGAACATCTCTGTTTATTTATAAATCTCTGTCACACTTGCATAACAGATGTAACCATGCCAGACATCCAAACTTTAATCCAGAGTATTTTCTTTGACTTTGATTTATCTGAGATGTTCTTTTCCTCACCATCAAACGCAGATGGGACTCATGTTTCTGCCCACGCACATCTAAGAAAAAACTTTATTCATCCCTGAAACTTTTTCCCATCATTAATTCTCAGAGAAAACTCTGAGCCCCACACAAGAGCTGCTCCACATGTTCGCTGCTCGCTCCCTGACTGTGCGCCACAAAGTTCATTTTTTTTCTATCAAACAGTAAATATCTACTTTTTTAACAGATACAATGAAATCCTAACTAGTCAGCATCTTCTAGAGCAGAGATATCCAACTCAACCATACAAGGTGCAAAAATCCAAAACACACCTTAGGTCGCGGACCGAACAGGATTTATTGAACGCTCTAAATCTTTTAAAACTGTAATTTTTTAGCATGATTGAGCTAAATATATAGCATGCGATAATGCTAGTGTGAATGATGAAAGCTGAATGTGAACGCTGATGATGCTAGTGCTGATAGCTGAAGATGCTGAAATTGATTGCTAAAAATTATGAAGCTGATAGCTGAAAATGCTGAAGCTGATAGCCAGCTAAAATATTAGCCGAATGCCAAATTAGCCTAAAACACAACAAAAAAACATTAGGTTAGCCAAAACAGCTAGCATGTTGCTGAAAAAATAGCTTAACTTCAAAATTACCTAAATAACTGAAAAAAGCTAAACTTAGCTGAAACAGCTCGCGTGTAAATATTAGCCTGACTCCAAAACTCCCTAAAAAGCTTAAATAGAAAAGCCAAAATTAGCCAAAACAGCTAGCATATAGCTGAAATATTAGCTAAAGTGAAAAAAAAAACCTAAAATATCGTAGTAAATTCCAAAAAAATCTAGCAGAATGCCAATTTTTACACCTTTAAAACTTTTTAACATAATTATGAAAAATGAAAAGCCAGGGATAAATCGACCAATCAAATCAATCAATCTTAAATAACTTTCAATATTTTACTCTCCATAAAACTATTTGTCAAAATTATACAAGCTAGAAAGATAGCGCAAGATAACATCGGGCCATTAATACCAATTAAATAAAATGATCTGGAGGGCCAGATATGATTACTCAGAGGGCCGGATTTGGCCCCCGGGGCTTGACTTGTGCTCTAGAGCAAGGAAATAAAATCTGTCGAGGTTAATATACTTCTGCCTGCTTGTTATTTATTCAACATTTCTGAATGTTTGTTATTAAAAAATATATATGTATCATTTCAACTGAGCAACAAATGGACTCGGCTGATCACAGGAAGGAGGATCCAGCAGAAAGATGAGGTGTCTGGTTCCAAACCTCCCTGATAGACCTGAAGAAGGTTGGAGACGTGACGGGCAGAGACATGAAGTTCAGTCATTTGATCTGTAGCGCTCTTCCACGTGCACGCTCACGTGCACAGTGGGTCCTTGCTGCTGGTGTTCAACAGGAAACAGGAACACACAACTGTGGTTTTTGTTTTGCCAACTTCCTGTTTGTTTTTAAAAAGATTTGAAGAGTTTTACTATAAAGTGTTAACCCCCCCTTATCTCCGATCTCTGTACAGCCCACAGGCTCTGCACTGGGGGGTCGCTCTGCCCCTCTCTCTTCTATTTTATGGCTTTCTTGTTGTTTTGTCTGCTTTTTTTCCGCCACACATTTGTGTTTCTGCTTCATTAAGAGAGCAGATCGATTTCTGAAAGGAGATCATGAGGATGACTGTGATCGTTTGAGATTCCTGCGAGGAGCTGGAAGGTGGATGTGAGGGGGAGTTCATGTCTGCTGGATCCAGAGGATGACTTCCTGATGGGAGGCGTGCACGTGCAGCGAGCACAACACAGGAAACGCAGCATTCCTTTGGCCAGACAGAGGGGGGGCTGTGGGACATGAGCCAGACAACACTGTGTGTGTGTGTGTGTGTGTGTGGTGGTGGGGGTCTTTCTGCTGATGTCTTGTTTGGTTCATGGTCGCTCTGCAGGTCAGATGCTGCAGCATCAACTTTGACCTTTTCTTCACATTTGTGCTAACTAGTGCTGCCACAAACCATTATTTTATTTGTCGACTAATCGCTGATTCACTTTTCAGATTTGTCGACTAATCAGGTCATGCATAAACTGGACGTTGAACACGCATCTTAACCATCCTTAGCTTTAAACTAACTGTAAATAAAGTATTAAATCATGCAGCTTCTTTCCTTCATTAGTTTGTGGTAGTAAAACAAGACTCAGCATCTGAAACAAAGGAAATATTTTCACAAAAGATAAAACTCAAATATATTGAACTTCACCACACTCTGACTCTATATGATGTTGTCGCTCGATGCAGGAAGACTTGATCTCATTTAAGAGCAGATGTTCCTTTCAGTCGAGACATTTCACTCCTATGGGGTAGATCGGGGGTGTCAAACTCAATCACACAAGGGGCAAAAATCCAAAACATACTTTAGGTCACTCAACACTTTAAAACTAAATTTTTAAAACTTTAAAACTATAACTTTTTAACATAATTATGAACTAGTTATATAGCATTACCTGAGAAAATGCTAGTGTAAATGATGTAAGCTGAATTTGGCCGCTGAAGATGCTAGTGCTGATATCTGAAGTGGCTGAAAACGCTGACGCTGGTAGCCAGCTAAAATATTAGCTAAATGTCAAAATATCCTTAAAAAAATAAACCTTTGGTTAACCAAAACAGCTAGCATATTATCGCTAAAATATTAGCTACACTTCAAAATAGTCTAAAAAACTGAAAAAAAAAGCCTAAATTAGCCAAAACAGCTAGCATGTAGCTGGAATACTAGCCAAACTCCAAAATAGCCTAAAAAAATTTTTGTAAATGCCAAAGTCCATTATGATAGCAGAATGTCAATTTTTAAAACTTTAAAACCGTAACTTTTTAACATAATTATGAATGATGAAAAGGCAAGATTATTATTCCAGAATAAATCAACGTAAATCCTAAATAACTTTCAGTATTTCCCTCTCTGTAAAAATATATTTTGTCAAAATTATACAAGTTGGAAATGAGCGTAAGATAAAATCGGGCCACTAATGACAATAAAATAAAATGATCTGGAGGGCTGGATCTGGCCCCTGGGGCCTTGACTTTGACACGTGGGGTAGAGGTTGCACAGAAAGTGTTTAATTAGCCTTGAGGGTGTGAGAAAACGCCCCTCATTTTTACTCCATCGTTTTAGAGGATCATTGTTTTTAGCTTTTTTCGCTCTCTGTTTGCGCTAATGTTAGCTTAGCTTACCTAGACGATGATCCCTCTTCATCGCTCACAATGTGCTTCCTCTTCAGCTGTTGATGCATTGTAGTTTTTAGATCAAATTAGAAATAATAATTATAATAATAAAGTAACGACTAATCAACTATTAAATTAGTCGATGACTATTTCAATAGTCAATTAGTCATCGAGTAATCGTGGCAATCCTAATGCTGACTACTCAAATATCCTTTAGAAACAACTGTTGATGTGAGACATTTTCTTAAAACTAGTCACTTTATTATGCATTTTCTTTTGGGTCACGGGACTGCTGGAGCCTGACCCTGCCATTTTCTAAAATTCATTTGAAATCCGGGATTTGTTAGATGTTTTCTTTGTTAAAAAGTAACAATATGTTAAAGATTTTGTGTTTAAGCATCACCGACGATGCCTCAGGTGTGAAAGGGTTAAAGGGCAGCTGGTTGTCAGTGATGACCACAGATTTGTTGTGGAGTTGTGGTCAGTTGATGTGCCTTACAGACGGCCGTCTTTTCCTCTGAGGCGAGGATGACTCGTGCCAACCCCGCTCCTCATCTGTTAATCTCTGCTGTTAGATTTCTTCTTATGAGGATTACATGTTCGCTGAGGCCTGTCATTTCTGAGTTTTCAGATCTGACTCTTGCAGCGGGAGGAGCCCGATGCGTGAAATGCATCAACCTGCAGCTGCAGAAGTGAAGGTGCGTTCCCGCCCCTCTCGGCTTGCAGGACGAGACTGCACAAGGCCGGGCGTGCTGTACTGCTCGCCGCGCCGCGCTGTGTGGGGACTGGGTGCTAATTAACCTACTCTACTTTTGAGGGCCTATAAAAAGACAGCACATTCTCCGGAGAACGTCCCCACGTATCGCGCTTCTCCTCCTCTCTTGGTGCATCTTGGTGTGTGTTTTCTTCTGGTCTGGCGTCACACTGCAGAAAGAACACCTGAGTTTGAGTCTGAATCGCTTCTGGATTCTGCAGATTGTTTTCAGTTCAGACTTCTGATCATCCATCCCATTCATTTCTATCAAATGGTAAATGGCGTATACTTTGACAGCACTTTACTCCCTTGTCTAAAGGTGAGCTGTATATACCCCCTTCCCATAAATGGCGCTTCATTCTGGAAGCAGAAATTCCGACTACCACCTGTAGAGGGCAGAAGATTCAAAAAGTTTTCAGTTTGTGAAAATCCCCAGAAGAAAACGTGTTGCCGCTCACATTATTCATTACAACACTAGTTAGAATATATATCCTGTTAAAATATTTCTGGGCTGATTTATTCTAGATATGAACCTGTTATGTACATTTTGTGAATTACAACTGTTTGTCATTTGTTTGTGAATTGTATATATTCAAGTATATTCTGGACTGATGTTGGAAATTATATTTATAGTAAAACTGGAGCACTTTCAGAAAATGTATATAATATTGGGCTGTTACAATGACAGCATGGACAAGGACTTTTTTTTTGTAACACAATTTTTTTTTTTTTTTTTTTTTTTGAAGGGGAGGGGGGGTCATATACATAAAAGGAAATGGTTAAACTCCACACAAAATTTTCAGGGTTTTTTTTGCATGAAAAAATGCAATATGGTAATATCATCAAACAAATTAGAACAAAAAAGATCATTTCAACAAATGTAATTTTTGATAAGGTTACTTTTATAAAATAAACTTTGTGGCTCATTACTTTTTTCAAGTGATGTTTATGTTCTGTACATTAAGGTCTGTATACATTGGTTATCTTTTTTCTTTTATTTCCCCTTGGTATTTACACTTTTGTGGTACACGTTGCCGTATATGTTGTTTATTAATAAAGCTACAAAAAGACTAGTTGGAATAAAAAATAAATAAAACATTGTTTTACAAATTTGAAGGAGTCACTTTTTCTCTGTCCTTATTCTGACCAACTGATTTCTTTCTTGGTGGAGTTTTATTTCTACATAAGCATGGAGTTAAATTAAGTACTTAGAACAACACAACTTTGTTTGTTGTTCCTCTTGTTTTGGACAGATTTTACTGTTACAATAGCGGGTTATGAATCTTCTGACACAAGAGTTGGATATTTGTATAAACCCCTTTTGTATTTACGGATACATTTAGTTCATATTAATTATGTTAGGATGCATTTCTTGTTGGAACGGATGGAATAATGAGAGAGTGGGATGTTGGAGATGAAGGATAAGAGTACGAATGGAAGGTAAAGAAAGGTTATGAATAATGTGGACATTATCATACATTATGACTTCCAGATTATTTTGGATAATGTCTCTCATAGTGGACATGAATATCTCAGGCCCCTCCATGATCTCTAAGTGGGAGAACTTGTAAAATCTCACGGTGTTCAAATTCTTGTTTTGCCTCAAGTCACTTTGCAAACCTAGAGTTTTTGGCCTGTTGTTGGGTTGGGATGCTTGGTGTGTCCGTCCCGCTTCAGACATTTTTGTAACTCCGTGGGCGACGCCCGAGATCATCTGACCAGAGTGTTAGTTTGTGGGTGAGAGTTGTGGGTTGGGATTCCCACTTTGACTGCTTGTATCAGTACAGATCAGCACTGATGCATTCTGTACATGACAGCCTTGCCTCTTGTCTTAAATGGAGGAACAAAAAGCCTTCACAGAAATACATTCTAAAGTGCACCTGTTTAAAAAAAAAAAAAAAAAGGTTCAAACTAACAGTAAATCCGTACTTGCATTATTTACGATGAAGTCAACTACACGCTTTACCTACAGGTATTCAGAGCAAAACCAGAAAAAAAGTTGCTTAGATTGAAGCTTAGATCAGATCACATCATTATGGTTGTTTTTTTTTAAACAAGAATTGGCTTTTGTAGATCTTTTTGGTGGGGCTGTTGAGTTCTGATGGAAGAAGAATCAGAAAACTCCTCATGTGAGACACAGAGAGATGGTTCTGATGGCTCTTCATGAAGACATTTCCATATTCAGACTCAATGACGTACACATCAGCCCTGAAAGGCTTCTTGTTGCCGAGGCTTGTGGGTGGCGCCCTTTTGCCATCTGCAGGTCAGTCTGAGTGATGCTGCTGTCAGAGACCGGAGCGCCCGGGGTCATGGGAGTGGGTGTGAGGTATGTGCTTCTGGATAGTTGGTACATGAGCTGTAGTGATGACACATAATGAAGGAATTGTTACTATGGATGTGGGGGGAGGGGAGGGCTGGAGTAAACCAAATTAGACTTCATCTTCAAGTGAACTGAGAGCCTCGTTCCCATGAGGTCCAGAGTCCTCTTGTTTGGTTCAGGTGAGCTTTCAATGCTGCTAAAGCAAACTTAGCGGGAAAGTCAAACAAACTCGCAGTTGTGATTGTTATGTAAAGGGTTAAGAACTCCCAGAATCCTACAGAAGAGTTGCTCGGCTGGTTCAATTTTCATTTTACTGTTGGTCCATTTTCCACGATACTCCTGCCCTGAGCACAGAGACACAGTCTCACCTCCCATCCTGTAGGTGGCAGTACACTCTGCACTCATCTCCCATCCATCAGTAAGTGTAAAGGAAAATGACTTGTGGGTCATTAAAAAAAATCTTAAAGTCCCACTCAAATCATCTTCTAGCTGTCTTTTAGTTATGATTATGCCTTTTTTTTTGTCAATTAGAAATTCACCTCTGAGTTATGGGTGGAACTGTTGGTGCAGAGTAACTCCGCCCCCACATCCTGTCATCCACTGAAAGCAGGCTTAGACGAATCTGTCAATCAAACATTTTGAATGTTCAAGGTGGGGGCAGCGGGCACCACATGCTTTAATTGAAGCATCTGATTGGCCAGTTTAGAACTTGAATCACTTGCGATGAAATAATATATTATTTAAAAAAAATAAGGATTTGAAAGAACATGTTAAAAAAAGGTAACAGGATAAGAATAGTTATTCTGAAAAATGGAATGACAGAGAAATGACTGTTTATCTCTGTGGCTGTGGGATTTTGGCTTCCTGGGACCAGCGGGTACTTCCTGTTTGGAATATTAAGGGTGGGGGGTAATAACTAAGTCCAGTTCTCATAGGGAGGGCGCTCTCGATTACATCATCCTTTTTTACTTCTCTTTTTCTACACTTTGTTCCTGCTCGATTTGGCTTGATGGAAAAATGCAGAAGACCTGTGACAAACTAAAAATAGATCAGTCAAGGAATCCATATGTTTTTGTGACCATCTCAGAATTTTGATCATCATGGAAAAATCATAAAACAAGAACAACACATTTAAATGCCTCTGAGTTTTGCACCATTTAAAGAAAAATATAATTGAGCTTAATAATGGTAATTTTACAAAAGCAGAAAATCAGTCATAAAATTTAAACAAAAGCTGGTTGCTAAACCAAACTAAACAGACTAAACTAAACTGGTTATCCCTGCCCTTAGGTCAGGTTTAATGGATAAATAAATACAACTGTGCATCATCTGCATAACAGTTGAATTTTTTGCCACGTTTCCTGATTATGTTTCCTAAAGACAGCGTGTAAAGCATGAACAGGATGGGCCCTAGAACAGAACCTGGAGGGACTCCAACTAACTCAAGTACAATGAGAGGACTATCTATTTATATTAACAAACTGGTATCTCTCAGATATAGGATTCAGACCATTGAAGGACAGATCCTCTGAGATGTCATGCTCTAGCTGATTCTCTGTATCATGTGCACTTAGTTACTTAGAACCTGGAACCATCATTCACTGTATATAGAACTGGACAGACTTCACCCATAGAAAATGTCTTACGTCTGGCTCCAGGGAAATGAAACCAATTTAGTCGCCATTTTTCCGCAATACAGTCGTCACCATTTGGAGACAGTTGACAGTGATTGGTCCGAGTCGGTCTGAGTTAACGTTTCTATGGCAACTACTGTTGCCAATCATGAGCAAACTTGTTGGAAGTCCACAGCCTTTCCACTAAAAAGCTGCTCGGGAGAATCTGTCTTATCAATCGTTCAAGGTGGGGGCCAGTAGGAACCACATGCTTATACTAAGAAATCTGAATGGTCAGTGTATAGCTTGAATAACTTGTGGTGAGGAAATGATATGAAAAAAAACAGGATTAGCAAGATTATGTTCAGAAAATGTATCAGAGCAAGAAGGGTTATTCTGACTATTGAAGTCTATGGGATTTTGGCTTCCTGGAGTCGGCAAACTTCCTGTTCTGAACATGAGAGAGGATGGGGCACTTTGTCCAGTTCTCACATACAGTCAATGCGAACCATCTGATCCAGCAGAGAAGAGGATATGGATTGATGGGAAACATGCAGGCGGAGGCGGGTCTTACAGGTCACGGTTAAGTCAGTGAGTCATTTAGAGAAAACCCCAAAACCTGTCCTGAACGATGAGTGAAAAGCAGCAAACTTTTGCTTCAAGAAATGTTAAATAATTACCAGACAGCCTGAAAGTGAAGGACTTGAAAAGGATACAGTCTGTGCAGCTTCTCCACAGACAGAAGTGAGCTCCACGCTGCCAGACCGGGACAGTGATGGGCCACCGGGGGGAGACAGAGAAGGGTGTTTGGACAAAGGGAGGGCTAACTCGTTTGTGCGATAAGAGCTCCAATGGGCAGACGGGATGGAGGGAATACCAGGATCCAGAGGAAGTGACGTGTCGGATTACACACTCCTCCCTCTTTTCCTCAGGCAGGAGGGTGAGAGCGGTCGGGGAGAAAGACGGGGCAAGCAGGGGAGAAGTGGGCCAAGCCGCCGTCTCATTCTTGTTGAAGATCAGGAAGCGGCAGAATGTGTCAGGATCTGCTTGACTGCTGAAAGCAAGACCCAACACGACAGGGGCCGGGGCGAGAGGAGGAAAAGAAGGGGGGGTGAAGGGCACAGGGAGGAGGAGGAGGAGGGTGAAGGAGGAGACTTTGAGGAGTTCTGGGGTCTGTGGGGGTCTGGTGTCCCTCCAGGATCTTGTTGGCAAAGTGCCTTAGAAGGACCGAGCAAAGGTCCCGTCCCAGAGAGACCCCATCTAGCCCTCTGCTGCGGGACACCATGAACTATCTGGTGAGTGTGTTAAGATCTGTCTTCTGAGTTTGTGAGCAGGACCTGTTGTGGCTCAGCTGTGCCTCAACCAGGGTGGGGGTGAAAGAAACTGTGAGGGGGGAGGAGAGAAAAACTGGAGTTAACATTTTTCTCTGTGGATTCCTACCTTTTGTTGGCTCTCAGCAGGGAGTGTGTGTGTGTGTGTAGATGTGTGTGTGTGCATACACAAGCTGAGGAAATGCTGCCGTCCTGTAAAGGAATGCGCTGTGACAAAAGGTTCAAAGTTGCCTAAAATCCCTCCCATTTTTCCAACAGTGAAGTCACCAAATGCCGTGAAAATGGAAAATGTGTGTTGGAAATAAGAGGAAAGGAAAGAGGGATGACTGTGAACCACGACAGACGTCTGATATGTTTGGGCTTTTTCTTTTTCTTTGGGGCTTTTTGGCAGAACAGAACCTCCTCCGAGGCCCTGAGAGGCTCGACAGAGAAGGGCTCTAGAGAGGCTAAGAAAGGAGGAGAGAGGAAATACTTGGTCTGTCTTTGTGCTGAGTCATGAAAGTAAGGAGAAATAGACGTTTTATAGCCAGAGGACAGAGAGGCAAACACAGGGCAGAAAGGAAAAATGCCTCTGCATGAGAGAAGTAGGGCAAAGTGGGACTCCGGTGAGGAGATTGGGTCTGACAGGCCGAGTGGAGCAGCAGAGCTTTGTTTGCGACGAATGCTGCTGCATTTCCCTCCGCCGGCTCTGTCTGTCTGCGTAACCGCACAGCCAGGAATGTGGCAGGCGCTGTAGATTGCTGCGAGTAATTACATGGCAGTAATGGGTGTGTAATTAATATGAACAACATTCCAGTGAGATGCGGCTCAGACAGAGCTGCTGCGCTCGGCTGTTTACACGCCAGCTCCTGTGCCGAGGCGGAAAGTTAGGCAAACAGGCCAGTGACATCACCGATGCTCATTACTGTCATGGCCGCGGTGCTGCACATCTTTAGAAGTGGGGTCAGTTAACGGCAAACACAGCTGGCTTTAAATAGATGAAGAGGATTCCCCCCATACCGGTGAGGAGCGTCTGTTCAGCACTGATCTGTTTATAGTGGTCGGAATTTTTAAGAATTCCACGGAGTAACTTGTGGTTGTTCCAAATCACATAGTTACTTAGGACATCTTAGAGGGTGGCTCTGCACACTTTCAGTTTAGGTCGGATAAATTATAAAGTCCCAGTTCACAATCAAAGTTACCATTAAGATGTTGGTAGATGTTCACTCATCAGTCTACTGCAGGGGGTGCCCACATTTTTTTCACTCTAAGAAGCCAAAATCTAATACCAATACTGGTTTACGGGCCCAATACAACAATTTTTTAAAAAGATTAAATTAATTATTTTGATTCTGTATTTTAATACATGTTAGTAAGAATAAAAAGTAAATAACAGTTTTCTTTGAAACCTTTAAATATAACAGCAAGGCCATTTTTAAGTAAAAAAGAACAAACTAAAAATAAATTTCTTCCAATGAAAACAACAAACTGGTATCTTATTGAGAGACCTAAAGTCTTTTGACTTTATCAGTGACTCAATGTTGGCCTGCTGCTTACTCACCATACGGTTTATTGTCTCTGTTACAGTCTTGGGATATAAATGCAGGAAATTTTGCTCATAATAAAAATAAAGTTGTTTGAACTTACATATCATCTCAGGACACATCATGAGCAAGCACAGTGTTTCTGCTCTACAACCATTAACCCCAGCATGATAGCTGAGTACTAGTCTTCTAATGAGATCTTCCTGACTGACTGACTTTGCTTAAATTCAATTGTTCAAGTTGAACTACAGTCACAAATACAACAGTCTGAAAAAGAACAGCGAAGTGTTGTTGCTGTTTAGGTCCAGCGCTCAGCCTGGCCTATAGAGTGACCTTAGAGCAGACTGTTGCACTGTGTCACATTGACGCCAAAGTCTTCTTTGTAAGGCTGTTATGGTTTCTCCTGTTCCCGGGGATGTTCCTATTGACTGTATATTAGAACTGGATCAAGTGAGGGTGATGTCACCCATAGAAATGGTTTGACTTAGGGCTCCATTCATCCATCCATCACCCATTTTATCCCTCACAGGGTCATGGGGCTGCTGAGGGCAATGGTGGGGTACACCCCGGATAGGGAGCCAGTCTATTGCAGGGCCACAGTCACTTAGTCGTCTTTACCTGTGAAGCCTGTTTTCGGACTGTGGGTCCCCAGAGAAAACCCACACATGTGCGGAAAGAAGGTCCTTGAAACGGGCCTTCTTGCTGTGAGGCGAGAGTACTTCTCGGGTACTTCCTGTTTGTAATGCTTGGGGGAGGAGGTCACTTAGTCCAGTTCTCATACACAGTCAATGGATACTCCAGAACAGTTTGTTGGAATGAGGTGGCGCACAGATCTGCATCGCTCTCCACTAGATATGACCCTTTTTGTCACAAATGAGTTGATCAAAGTAACGTAGTTCTTGTTATTATAATGTACACTTCTACTCCACATCCACAAGCTCCTTCACTTCATTAACAAACCATTTGAAAAGGGTGCATACCGCCCCCCCCACTGGAATGTAATGAAGACCTTCATTAATTTTTTTGTAGGGTCATACGAAAATATCGATGAACTGAAATATCGTGATACTTCATTCACATGTATTGATTTAAAATTTCTCAACCATAAATATGGAGCATTACTGGTTAAGACGCATAGATTTTTTCCTGTGCTGAAAAATATTTTGTCATGAAAATCAGACAAGTCTATTAATATTCAGATATAGTTTTTTAAAGTTACAATTTTAAAGAAAAGGGTCAAATATTGTCTCTGGTACATGTCTTGGGATATATCGCGATATGTATCATAACACGTGTGATCATACACATTGTATTGCCAGACTCTTGCTCATACACACCCCTATTTTTTTTCCTCCTCGCTTTTCTGGCCTTTAGCTACACAAAAACAAAGACTTCCTGTTGTAAGTTTTTAGACGATCTTTGAGGGTTATTCCTCCTAACGTTGTTTTCCACTGCTAGCATCACTGAATCTGTTTGTGCTCCCACCTGGAGGGAGCAGCAGTCACGCAGCTTTTGCTGATTTCATCCTCCACTTCAACCTCTCATGCTGAGAGTCAAGCTTGGGGGGTCCTTGTGTCCCATTTGTTGACTGGTGTGACTCAACCGTGAAATCAATCCCTTAATCCCCCAGTTTTAGGCCGACCACTCTCCCACTATGCCACTGTGCAGACAAGCTCCCTTTTTTTTAGATTGGGCTGCAATAGTTGCATCAGGTTTGTAATGAGTGTGAGTCATGAAGCTCTGCCACTTAAACCGAATGCAGCTGTGGACAGGGTAAACACGGAGCCTGTCAGGCTCGTTCTGCACGGAGAGTCAACAGGAATCAGACCATGAACTGCTATTGGAAATAATTAAGACGTTTTTGTAAAAGGTTGGATGAAACATAAATTGTTTTGAGGCAGACAGGAGTCAATGAACGTGGTCAGGTGATTCTATCACAATTTCTGTAATCATTTTCCAGTGTGATTTCCTGTCATAAAGAGCGCCTCCTCTGCTGGGTTCGTGAATAATTGAGCAGGGATCCCCAAAGAGTCAGCATGTTTTCTGATCCTGACTCACACGGTGACTCAGCGACGCCCTCTTAGAGCAGGAATTCCCCTCTGTCTCCTGCAGGACACACACGCCACCTTCTTTAGTGTTGGAGTTTTCACCCCCACCCCTCAATGTGCCCCCCCACACACACACACATGTAAATGCAGATCCACAGAGCGGGCTGCTGTTTGCTTCCCCCTGACTTTGATAGTTTATGGAGACATGACTCGGGTTCAGAAGATCCAGACCTTCAACTGGACAAGCGTTGAATTCAGTTCTGCTGCTGGTTTCTTTCTTTGTGGGACAGGAAACAGATTCCACAGTCAAAAACATGCCCCAGGGATGTGCATGGTGGGTGGGAGGGGTGTCTATGGGACCAACAGAACCATTAGGAGGATTGCAGTGATAAAAAAAATAAAACCGATGTTACGTCTTGGTGGTTCTTTATATGAAGCTTGACCTTCAGCTCTGACAGGATGGGTGGGGGTGGTGGGGGCTGGAAACCGTCTTCTTCTTCTGCTGTTTAAGATTATAAAAGTGTCTGCAGGTGTTTGTACAACACGTCTGCTGCATCGAACAGCTCTCACAAACATGCATGCAGATGTGTTGGTTACTCTGGTTACTGTTAGGAAATGCTGGTCTGGAGTCACAAACCCTGAATTTGGTTGTTGGTTTAGGTGCTTTAAATTTACTGAGATTTTTTAGGCTGTTTGGAAGTTCAGCTATTTTTTCAGCTTAACCCAATCTGTTTTGGATAGTTTAGACTTTTTAAGTTATTTTGGCTATTTTTGTGTTTGGCTAATATTTCAGTTACATGCTAGCTGTTTTTTTTTTCTAATTTAAGCATTTTTGTTTCATTTTTTAATGTATTTAGAAGTTTTGCCATTTTATCACCTAAATGCTAGCTGTTTTGGCTAATTTAGGCCTTTTTCAGTTTCTTATGCTATTTTGAAGTTTAACTATTTTTTCAGCTACATGCTAGCTATTTTTTTGTTTTTGTTTTTGTTTTGTTTTTGTTTGTTTGCTTTTTTGATAATTTTTTTCAGTTTTTTAGTCTATTTTGAAGTTTAGCAATTTTTTCAGCTACATGGTTGCTAATTTGGTTAATTAAGTTTTTTTTCCAGTTATTTAAGATATTTTAATGTTAGCTAGTATTTCAACTACATGCTAGCTGTTTAGGCTAATTTAGATTTTTTTTTTTTCTGAAGTTATTTTGAAGTTTAACTATTTTTTTCTAACCTCATTTTTTTTTTTTTTTTTTTAAGGCTAATTTGGCATTTAGCTAACATTTTAGCTGGTTACCAGCTTCAGTGATTTCAACTATCAAATTTAGCGTTTTCAGCTATCGGCTTCAGGATTTTTAACTATCAATTTCAGCCTCTTCAGCTATCAGCACTAGCATCTTCAGCGGCCAAATTCACCTTACACCATTCTTATTAGCATTATCGGAGGTAATGCTATATATATCTAGTTCATAAATGTGTTAAAAAGTTATTGTTTTAAAGTTTTAAAAAATGAAGTTTTAGTTTGTTCAATTAATGTTTATCCTGTTTGGCCCGCGACCTAAGGTGTGTTTTGGATTTTGGTCCCCTGTGCAATTGAGTTTGACACCCCTGGTTTAAAGCATCGGATGGGAGACAGTGCTTTTGATAGACATGTGAAGAATACCTGTGATGTATAAACAATCCAGACTCAGAGGACACTCACCATCCAAACTGTACCATGAGAAGCTCTATAAATGAATGGAGCATTTGCTTTTAGTGATAAGACACAAAATAAGGATATACTATACATGTCAAATGATACACCTGTCTTCAAATTGTCAGCGTATAGGCTATAGTTTGAATGAGAATAGAGATGATTTGGAAGGCACGTGTGTGGATTCTGCTGGAGACATGACTGCAGCCACAGAGCTGGTGTGTCTCCAGCAATACAAGTGGACAAAGATGAGGCCTTGTCCCCTCTGTGATGAACTATTCTCCACCTATCGTGGATTTCCTGTTTGACAGAAAAGTCTATGTCCTCATCGTCCAGTTTGGGAATGTATCTACTTCTATCATGTCAGAAGTTTGGACAGAACAGTCTGAATCTCAGGGAGAGAGCTTAGCTTTTACCTCTTTGATGGTGTTTTTGTCCCAGAGTTTGCTAATGAAGTGAGACTATGGTAATTAAGGGTGTTTTCAGCCTGAAAAAATCTGCTGGTTCAGACCGAGTCTGCTTGATTTGGTCCGGATCGAGTCCTGAACCTTGTGTTTGGTCTGTATTCAGACAACCGTCAATTGAACATTTCGGTTCCGAATCAAAACGTGTAAACAAAATCATCTGATTAAAAGATCTCTTTAGTAATTGGTGAGGAATTAGGGGTGTAGGGGAAAGCAAAGAGTAATGGAAGTCCCTTGTCCCTTGTTGGTATAGTTGAGTCCGATTGTAAACAAACCAAGACCACTCAAAAGATTGGTCCAAGAGCAGTTCCAGGGTCCGCTCGGGTGCATTTAGATTGAAAATTTGTTCCGGATTATCAGGGTAAACAAACTCTGGTTCACTTGAAGCAGACCAAATGTGTCCAGTCTGAATACACCCTTAGGTTTGTAAGACGCTGGAAACAGAAGTTGGCTACTTTTCCTTTTCACAGCTTCTTATTTGATTCCTGTTTCTGACAAGGCTCTTGAGCCAAGTTCCCTAGGCAGCTGCCTAGGGTGCCATCAGCTGGAAGGGGTGCCAAAACAAGGATTTGTCTGTTTAACTTATAGAAAATTGCTTAGAAATTCAATCCCGCCTGCATTTTGGTCAAAAAAGACAAATTAAACGGGTACCCTAGTAGGTTTTTTTCAACACCTTTAACAGTTGAAATCCAACTACTTTCCTAAAGAATGCTAGCTGATTGGTGGTGTAGTCAGTTTGTACGTTTTTTTTATTTACAAACAAAAAATTTGCTGGTTTAATACCCAGCTGGAACATCTGAATCTTAGACCCTGTCGGCAGCGCCAACTTGGTTTTTTGCCTGGGGCACCATTTAGCCCAGGGCCGAGCCTAGTACAGAGTCCACTCTTAGTGAAAAGTTGACTTCCGTGACCTTGAAATTTAGAAGATGAATGGACTCTGAACCCTCATACGTAACGTAGGAAATTCAAACATTCTACGATTGAAGAGAGCAATCACCCAGATGTGGTTGCTGAGGGGTTTAATGGTTGTGTAGTGGTTAGCACCCGCCGTGGTTCGAATCCTGGATGGGACCTTTCTGTGTGGAGTCTGCATATTCTCCTCATTGGTGGGTGAGTTTTCTCTTGGGACTCTGGTTTCCTCCACAGTCCAAAAGCATAAATGGTTACTCTAAATTGCCCCTAGGTGTGAATGTGAGTGTGTGTGGTTTTGTGGCCCAGCAAATAGGAGGCCATAGCGCAGCTGTAAGGCGGTCGACTCCTGATCCAAAGATTGCTGGTTCGATTCCTGCCATGTGTCGAAGTATCCTTGGGCAAGACACTAAACCCCACATTGCCTCTAGTGGAAGGTTGTTGCCAGTGTTCGGCCACAGAGCCACCACAGTGTGTGAATGTGTGTGTGAATGGGTCTGTGACTGTAAAGCGCTTTGGGCCTTTGAGAAAGTTAGAAAATGTTATTACAAGTATACACCATTTTACCAATTGGTTGGAAAACCATCCAGGGTAAAGCTGACCTTTCTCCAACAGTTGCTGGGATAGGCTCCAGCAACTCCATGACCCTGACAGGGCAGGTTTAGAGAATGGATGGATGGGTTGTTGCCGAGGAAACGCCTGTAGTGTGTTTTAGCCCTGTTTTCAATGCTTTGAGGCATGTGCAGCAGCAGGATTTCTGCTCCAGTCATGTGAACACGCCTGCTTAACTCCCATGGTGGCGCACAAACACGATGAAGCATCTTGCTTATTCTGGACCAAGGTTTTCTCGTTTCCTCTGGACCTGAGTTCAGAAGAGCTCTCACACTTTCAACATGTAGCTGAAACCAGCTCACTTTTTGTTATCCAACACGCTCCTCTTCAGGTAGACTCCACCCCTGTGTTCCTATGATTGCCTATGGCTTCAGCACAGTGAACTCACAAACAACAACCCATGAATCACAGTGACGGCTCAGCTGCAGCTTCACTGGATTACCGAGAGTGGTCGGGGGGGCTTTGTCTTCCCAGCTCTGCTGAGGACACAGAGCATCGCTGAAGAACTGCGAATAGCTTCTGCTTTGTCCGAGGACGGATTACAGGGTGAAGAAGACATCTTTGCGGATCATGCGCTGCGCTTTGAGCTGAAAGTGTGGCAGCTCAGCACCACACACTCATCCACACCCAACAAAGAGTGTGTGAGCGGGCTTAAGCTCAGGCCTCTGCTGCCTCTGTAAGTGTAGGTTGGGAAAGCTCATAAACACAGCCTGCTCTGCGGAGCATCTCTCATCAACTGCACATAATCATTTCTGTTTGTTTTGATCCTTCAAACCCTAAAACTTGTCCTGTAAATATAAACCTCCTCTCGCTCAGAAATCTCCACTAGGGGTTGAAAAGCCTGAAGCAGAGCAGCAGCCGGCTGAAGGCAGGATCACAGATCCAGTTTTCGTTGGACTGAAAACCAGCTTTGTGTGCTTCTGATGGTGTGATTGTTCCCGCTGTGCTGGAGGACGAGGTGCTTTGAACCAGTTATCCACTGTATGTTTTCATCCCTCAGGCTGCTATTTGTGAGTTTTTACCAGAGCAGGTTGAGCAACACCAGGCCCCTCCCACAGGAGTCTGCCCTGTGCTCCAGGCTACACAATCCCTGCTGTTGTTCCTGCTGTTAGTCATAGCCTACGGCAGGAATTCTTCGGTAGGAATCATCTCTTGCCAAAACAAAAGTCTTAACTGGAACTAAAGAGCTGGTGCTGCATGAAAAACACAGATTTTGTGGTGTTTGGTGCAACACGCCTGTAGGTTCACCTGCAAAATGTAGACGTAAATATTTAGCAGCTGATAAACATTGGGAAAAGAACAAACATGCGGACTAAGTGGGCTCATATCTATATTTTTCTTTTACAGACAAACATTTTTCCTCTTTTTCTTCTTAAAGTCTCTTAATTCTCTGTGCAAGTTCAAAACACTGACTGGAGTTTTTCATTCACCATGAAATTCTGTTGGTGCAAAAATGCAGAACGGACTTCTTGTTCAGTGCAGCTCCAGGTAAAAGCCGTGGGTGGAGGTTTCTGCCTGCAAATTAAATGTGCACGATACTGTTTCTTAAGAACTGACATGCCAAGACAGGCAGCAGCAGAAACGATGGAGCCAGATACAGAACACTGTACTCGCTGAACGACTTCGAGATCCTTCAGGAGACGTTGGACCTATCTGTGCCTCGTCAGTATTCTCGGTGCTTGATCGACATTTCTGACTGAAAAATCTGATCATGTTAGCTGCAGAAGTCTGCTAACATATCTCTGGCATGCAGTGCGATCAGGTAAGAAGATCTGCTCAGACTAGAACAGAGTTCCGGCGACATCTTTTTCCTCTGGTTCTGGATATGATCATCAAGCGGTTCTTTAGTTTGCTGTATATCTGTGTGAAAGCGATGTTACGTAAAGGTTACGGTCATGTTTCCTGTAATCATGCCACCATAAGGGAGACGAAACACATACTTTTTAAGGTTGAAACAGCAACCCCAGACCTTATCAGAATCTTCACAGTTTCATAATTTGTTAAGGTTGTAATAAACGTGGGAAACGGGAACACCCTGTGGTCACGTGACCTGGTGGTTGGTTTTTCTGTCCTTGTCATCCATGGAAAACGTAACTTTCAAATACCCAGAAACTTGAACAATACATCCACTAAAAGCTTTTAAAGCCACTCAAAACATTGTTTTACACATTTTATTTAATCATAAATATAAAATTAAATGATGTTAGTAAAGAGATTTGCGTCATACAGTTTCTTGTATATGAAATTTAATCACAAGAGGGAAAAAAAAAGACTTTTAGGCCCAATCTGGATTCTTCCCTTTTCCTCCATTTAAAATGGGAGTTTAAGTGTAAGTGCGTCCGGGAAATGTATTTTTATTAAATCTGATCCTCCAAACGGAGGATATAAAGTCAGAGGCTAAACCGGGTCGTGCTGAGAAGCCCTTTTGGTCACGTGGGTGCACTGTGAACCACAGACGTTTACATTTAAATGTTCGTACTTGCAATGACTTTTTGTTTAGCATGACCTTTTTAAAGTTATAAAACAGCTGTTGTTATGTATTTTCAAGCACTGGAAGCTCCACGCTAATGCTAGCGGACTGGCTATTATTAACGGCGAAAGTGAGATCCGAAATATGAGCCACTATTTTTTTTTTAATACTCCGTTTTATGGCTTAATGAAGGGGAAGGGAGAAGGGAAGAATTCAGACTGGACCTCAGTCTCTTCTTTCCTGATGTTAATACATTAATTGGAGTACTTTGGACACTGGTGTGTTTTGTCCGAGTTAGATACTGTTACCATACTTCTTGATTTTATACTTTGAGGGATTTATTGAGATCTTTTGTGACATTTGAAGGAGCATGTCTCTTCCTTCTGTCTACACCTATAGTTCTGTGATTTTCCCAAACTGAAAGTCCGCTCCTGACCTGCTGAGGTTTGACAGGAGGACAGGATGGGATACGGCCAGTTTGGCGTTCCATCATCCTCGCTGTTGCCCATCAGAACTCATGCTGACTTTCCATTACATCATTCATTCCCTGTGAGGGATTCAGTGGTGGACTGGCTCAACCTACAGCGGGTACGGAAAGTATTCGTTGGTCACATTATTACATTTTTCTCTTTTTGTATCATTGCAGCCATTTGCCAGAATGAAGAAAGTTCTGTTTATTTCTCAATGATGAACACTGTGTTACGGAGCCCCTAAAGGGACATTAAAGGAAAAAAAATAATTAAATACACACCTTTTGGTGTGCCTTTTATCCTTTTAGTCTTAAAAATAAACATTTTTAGTAGAATCCGTTTATTTAAGAAAAAAAACTCAAAACATTTAGAATAACCTGAGTGTGTTTATTGAAAACACACAACTCTAAATCATTTTCAATCATTTTAAACCACATTTGTTAAAAAATGTAACCACTTTAGTGTAATTTACCAAAATAAAAAAGCTTATAGAAACTTTTATTTGACTAACTATAAATTAAAAATATAAATTTAAAGAACATTTCTACAGAATTTCTCAAAGTACATTAAACATTTTTTTGCTTGAAATATTGAAAATCTAAACAGAAATGAGAAAACTTAAATAACGAATGTTCTTATTTGTTCAATCATCAACATTTTTCAGTAACGCTTTTCAAAAACTATGTTTTTAAACTTTTTGAGCATTTATAATGACCCAAAGAAGAAAAACTAAAAGATTACTCAAAAGAGTTAAGGCAGGATAAGAGTTGCGTCCGTCAATTCTTCTTTTAAGTTGTTTGCTTTCTTGATTCAAGTCTTTTTTTCAAATTGTAAAAATGTTGAAAAGCTGCTGATTTTCAAAGCTTAAAAATGTTTCATCACCCAAAAACAAAGGATAAAACAAACATACTAAGTAACGACTTTTTCTTTGTTTCATGTTGTTCTGAACACATAAAAGGTTCCTGTGGCAAAAGCTTGTGTTTGTCCTGCAGAGGTCAAACGGAGGGCAACAGACAAAAGACATTAGGACATAGTCACACCCACTCACACTCACAGATGAGTGACCTGTCCAGGCGGAGCCCGCTCCACCAGCTGCTCATATTACTCTCCCCTCGGTGAGCGTCCCGGGCTCCTGTCACTTTCATCTGTACAGCAGAAGAAAATACAATCCTTTGGGACAAAATATCGATGAGGAGGAAACTCTTCATCAGAGTCACGGATCAATCCGATTTCTAAATATTCTGTCTCTTTGATGCATTAAACACTTTCCTAGACCGATCGTTGTTTGTCTTATTATGGGGCCAGATTCGTCTCATAATTCATAAATGTACAGTCTATTTCACAAATGCGAATTTGTGAAATAGAATTTGAATTTGTGAATTTATATTACGTGTTTTTATAAATATATATTTGTGAAACGGAGCGTGTGCATTTGTGAAATAGACTGTGCATTTCTGAATTATGAGATGGATCTGGCTTAATATATTATGTGATTTATTTAAAGTCATTTTCAGCTGTAAAAAGGGGGAAAAATACATGGATATATAAAATCAATTTTAGAAATAAACCCTTTAACATCAGGGCTCCAATGTTTATGTTCTTTGATTTACTAAAATTACGTTGATCGTGCTAACTGTTGAAAAGTTACACTATGTTAAAGATTTTGTGTTTAAGCGTCACCAATTTGCTCCTAATTATAAGTAGACATAATTAACTTATGCATATATGAGATATGTAATCAATTAAATGTAATGACTGTCAAATAGACTTTGATTCAGAGATGGTGGAATGAAGCAAACAATGATCCCCTGTTGTGTTCAGATCAGATCTTACTATAGCTAAAATTCAATCTTAGATTTGCTCTTCCTTCTTTTCTAAAACAGGTGTCAGTATTTGACCATGGAGACAGCCTGGGACTGCTGTCGCTCATTTTTTTATGAATCTCAGGATTATTAGTGTTGGTCTTTAGCTGCTTTGGAGAAAATCCCTGATCATCTCAGAATGTTAAGAAGTAACTAGAAAAAAAGAGGCTGCAGGCTCAGATTCTTAACAGATGAGTATAAACAGTGAGTTTATAAAGATGTTTATTTAGTCAGAAATGTATGTTTACGTTGACCGAGCGTTAGCATTAGGCGTCCTATGGGAAATTCCATTAAAAGTTAGCATTGAGCTAGCGGACTTTAGCTTTATGTGTTAAATCGGTTTATATTATTATGATCTATTATGATCTATTAAGATATTAATCGATTCAATTGGATTAATTGATTTTACTGTTTATATTTTGTGTTCTTTTCATCCTTTAGCTTTAAACATTTCTGTTACTTATAATTTTAACTTCAATAAAATATACATTTTTATAGATGTAACTTTCCTACCTCACAACTTTAAATGTGAAGTGAAAGACCTCTTTTAAAAACTAAACCTGTTTCTGTAGATTCTTAGGACATTTCTAAACTTGGTCTTAAAGAAAAGTCCAGCATGACTCAACAGATGTGGAATTCAGACGTGGGCACACACAGAGAGGGCAAATCCTTCCAGGTGATTCCAGGACTGGAGCGTCATGCCGTGTGATTCATCCTCACTGCACCTCCTGTTTTCTGAAGTGAGGAGGAGGAATTTTCAGGAAACTCTGGGGCTGCTGCAGCAACCCGAGTGCGCTCAGACGCTGGTGTTTGTGGAAGGCTTCACCTCTGGTTTTGTCTGTCTAATTTTGAAAACATTCCTTCTCTGTACTCTGCAGTCACCTTGTTGGTTTGAGGGTCAGAGTCTCGCTGTGGCTGTTTGTCTTTTCTCCCATTCACTGCTGAAGTCCTGAGCTCGCAGCTACACATTTGGAGGCCTGCTCCTTGGCCTCCTTTTGCGGCGCAGCGTTTTAAGCGGCGGGTGTCTGTGAGAGGAGCTGGCTGGCGGCCAGTACAGCCTGTACCAGTCGCTGATAAGTGGGGTGGGACTCTGACACGGGGAGGGAGGGCCGAGGTCAGACGTGAACAGCAAATATTAGCTCACTTTCAAAGAGGCTGAAGGTGTCTCTGTTTGCTCTCCCGCCCTCCTGTGTGCTGGACACAATCCCACTATGAAGATGTGTGGTTCACCGGTGAACTTATTCCATGATTTATGGAAATCAAAGTCCTAAAATGTGGAAAAATCCAGCTCAGATAAATGAACAGATGGTAGTGGAATTATTAACCTTCTCGGCCTGATCAAACACTTGCAGCAGTTCGGCGTCCTTGTACTCTGTCCTCTCATTGGCTGCCTGCTTATCCACTCAGGATGACGTGAATTTGAAAAATGATTCATAATGTGGTGAAATGATGCAGCTGCAACCGAGCATGCTGGGTAAAGGAGGCACTGGTGAGTGCTGTGGCCCCTCGCAGTATAACTATCACAGTCACAGTGGACAAACTGTTTCTTTTTAATTCCAGTACATTATTTTTAAAACGTGTGCTTCCATATAACACCATCATTCTGTTGTCTAACTGAACTGAAAGAGCTGTGAATAAATGAGGTTCAGACCTGGAGGAAAACTGAACACAAATGAACTCAAAGTATGACTAAAGATGGGAAAACTGAACCTAAAAGCCCGCCATCGTCTCACCATAGTTCTCCTTTTTAACCCAATATAAAAAAGTCTGATGAGTCTCCTGAGTCTATTCCTGGAGCAGTTCAGAGCGTACCATGTCTTCCCTAGTGATCCGTCTTTAAACCAGTACAGTTTTTAATCTGATTCATTCTTCCTGAGGCAACACACTGAACCCCACTGGCTGTGTTAGTGCCGCTGGTACACGCGTGTGTCCTTAAAGGGACAAGTGTGTGAATTAATAAATGCATGTAGGAAAGGATAAATATGTGAGAAAAACAGATGAACGTGTGTGTGATAAGAGTGTTCTAGAATGAATAATAGAGTGTGTGAATGGATGATTGTGTGGATGAGGGCATGTATTATTAGATGAATGATTATGTGAATAAATAAGGATGTATTTGTGAATGGATGAGTGTGTAAATGTATTATGTATTTGTGAACGGATGAGTATGTGCATAAATAGATGAATGTATTTGTGAATTTATGAGTGTG
This sequence comes from Oryzias javanicus, assembly GCA_003999625.1. Lineage (NCBI taxonomy): Eukaryota > Metazoa > Chordata > Actinopteri > Beloniformes > Adrianichthyidae > Oryzias > Oryzias javanicus. The sequence continues at coordinate 6,846,894 of CM012442.1, read as the reverse complement.
TACATGAATGTATGAGTGTGTACAGGAATGGATGAATGTACAGTATTTGTGAATGGATGAATGTGTTCATGAATGGATGAATGTGTTCATGAATGGATGAATGTGTGTGTGACCATCATTTAAAACACTTTCCGCCTTGAGGGAGCTTAAAATTAATGTTAATCATTAATTGTTAGCTTTTTTTTCTCCATGTCCAGTTTTTTGACCTGCCTTTGGTTAGAATGTTTGAAGCTGTTGTTCGGCGGTAAGCTGATGACAGATGCTGTGTGACTCGTTGGTGAAGGACTAACGAGGACTCTGTTTGTCTTTCTCTTTCAGAACGTGTTGGCTAAGGCCTTGTACGACAATGTGGCCGAGTCTCCAGACGAACTGTCTTTCCGCAAAGGCGACATCATGACAGTGCTGGAGCGAGACACTCAGGGACTGGATGGTTGGTGGCTCTGCTCTCTCCATGGCCGCCAAGGCATCGTCCCCGGCAACCGTCTCAAGATCCTTGTTGGCATGTATGACAGTAAGCAGCAGCAGCCGGCCTCTCCTTCCACTCCAGATCCCACCTCTCAGGTACTGCGACCTCTTCCTACTAAGAGCGCCTATCCCAAACCATCGCTCAAACCCCCCGCGTCATCTGTGGGGTTCGCAACCAAGACCCTTCCAGGAGTCCAGTACACATCCATGCACCCAGCCTACTCCACTCCCAGTCCTGGACAGTCCAGCCCCGACTCTGTTTACATGATGCCTCCCTCTCATGGTCCAAAGCCAAGCTCCCAAGGTGTGTATCAGATTCCTTCTGGCCCAAGTGGACCCCCTCTACAGGCCCAACCAGCCCCCCCCAGTAAGACCACGGCTGGGGGCCACAGGCAGTTCCAGGCACCTGGACAGGATATCTACCAAGTTCCCCCATCTGTTGGCCCAGGGCCAGGCCATGGAACGGCTCCACCTGCAGGTGGCCAGGATGTGTACCAAGTCCCCCCTTCCTTGGAGAAACGAAACTGGGAAAGCAGCAGCAAACCCCTTGGCAAGGTAAGGGAAAAGTAGAAACGGAAGGAAACCAGGAAATGAAGGGGAAAGTTTGAGCAGAAGTTTTATTTCGGTTTCTTGATGTTTTTGTGAAGTGTTCATGCTTGCAGACTTCCTGCCATTGTTGCTTTGTTAGCAGGTTTGCATGCTTTTTTTTTTTTTTTTTTTTTTTACTTTCTACAGATCAAAACTGGTGGTTAGACTTTGTGTTGGTGAAATGTCTAAAAATCCGATGGTTATAGATAACGGATAGTTCTGCTGGGGCTGGAAACGGGTCACCGCTTCTCAGTTTCTCTTCAAATGTGTGTTTATGATTTTAAGAGGCGATTTTAAATATTTATTAAATAAAATAAATGTTTCACATGAAGTACAGGCCATTACAATAGGACTACATTATCTTAAATGCATTTTACAAACAGTTCTTAAAGGAGCTTAAAAGAACTGTTGTGTGTTCCCCAGAACTGAGCATGGAACTCAATTAAAATTGACCGACCTGCGTTTCCATTTTACAGCAGAACAGTTGTCTTGGGCGACTTTTTATCCCTTTTTGACAGTATGCGTATCATAAGACCAAAAACTCTTGCTTACAAAACATTTTGTTGGGAGTTAAAAAAAAACACAAATACAAAAGATTTTAGATACGTATCAAAAATTGATCCTGGAACTGTAGTATTGTTTTAAAACCACTGATATGAACAAGAATATGTTGGTTAAAAGGTTTAAAAGTAATCGAGAATCTGTTTTTTCTGCCATTTTTACCTTTTTATGTACATATGATGCAAACAAAAATACGTCCAATCAGAAGCTTGCTTCTCCCGAGTCAATAACTGAATACATTTCTCTGTCAAATGCCATGCATTATTATTTATGCCATATGAATAAGAAATATCTAGATTTTAGCATATCAAATCAGACTGTATCGTATCGCCAAAAAGTTATTTGAATCCTTTATGTGTGGATTTGTGGAGCATGTATCGAGATGTGTATCGACTCATGTGAGTCTACATGACTGAAATGTTGAAGCAGATCTAAATCTGACAGACTGTCAATGCGCTTCATATTTGCCAATGCTGATAAACATGTTTTCATCCAAATATCCGCAGACACCAATAGTGCCGTTTTAATCCCATCATGTGGAAAAGTGCAGCACATCTGCAGGTTTTTCTCATCTCCTGCAGGTCAGGGATCATTGGTCCTTTTAGATGAATTTCTCAAGGAATTTCAGGGGTTCTGGTTCAGTACAGGACAGACACTGTTGTGTGTGTGGGGGTGTGTGTGTGCATGGAAGTGAGGTTAAGTCTGAGGGGGAGGGAGTGTGTGGCAGCCTGCTGGAGAATCCTAGGATTTGTTAATAATTCAGTTGTAATGTCAGGGATGGATGAATGTGTGCATTTCACCATGCCAGCTGGTGATGGGTTGTGTGTTCATGGGTGCTCATGTGTGTTCATGTGTTTGTGTGTATTAGCAGTGTTTTAAATTAATGAAAGTCTGGGCTGCAGCTGCTGTTTTCTGTTGTTTGAATTTCCTTTTTCGCTAAATCAAAAACTTTGAGCTGACCCTGCATATCTAAAAAAAAAAAAAAACAGGCCCCAGGTTCATTTCCGTTTGCACAGAAGTTTACGTTTCAGATCAGATTTTTTGAGAGCAAAGTGGAACCGATTGTCAGCCACGAAGCTGCACTCTTCCTTAACTGTTCATTCAGACGGCTCCATACCTGCAGTGAATGGTCTGCTGGTATTGGCAGAGATGATAATTCTCTGCTGCGAGTCTCTGCTTTTCCTCTGTCAGATAATGATCATGTTGGTTTCTGCTGACTCCCACACTCAAAACATCAATTACAAGAATTCAACTCCTCAGAGAACTCAGACATTCCCCATCAGACATTTTATTTTATTTGCTTTTTTTTCAGGAGATTAAACTTTGTTGAGTTACTTTCAGAATTTTAGTAGCTGCTGGGTTAATTTAATGTGCATTGTCTCCGAGAAATAAAATTGATAAAAAAAAAATGAACTAATTAATCACGAACTGGAAAAAATTGATTGCGATTAAGCGCTATGATTTTTTTTCGTCTCAGTATTTTCCGACTACTTATTATCTGTGAATAATCACAATATGAAATCACACTCAAAACTCTACATTTAGAACATTTTTTTTTAATTACTGCTGTCAATCGGTTAGAAAAAAATCTGATTAATCAAACTTTTGTGTTGTGGTTAATCACGATTAATCCCAGTGTCTTACCAGGTAAAATTCATTTGTACAGTATGGCACTGAACCACGGATCAAATAATCTGCCTTTATTGAAAAAGTGATCTAAACCACAAATATAGCAATAATAATGCACCAAAAAATGTACGAGACCATGGTATAAGTGGAATAATACCCAACGAATGTTTGAACTCACGTGGAAGCCTGAACTGTGAGTTAAAGCTCAGGCGTTAATACATATTAACACGTTAACTCTTTTTGATTAATCGCGTGCGTCAATGTTCGCAACCCTAAAAAATTAAAGTTAAACATAACTTTTAAAGGCAACAATAACATAAATAACCCCAGATTTTTTAATCTCGTTTATTTTTTACATCAGAAATTCACTACTTTCAATAAAGAGTTACAAAATACCCTGATTTCCTTCATTTAGCGCCTGATCAGCATCACGTTGGACAGCACAAACTGTTAGGACCCCGTTTCCCACAATGCATTATTTTTAGTCATCAAAGGAGTTTGCTGTCAGGGAATTGCCAGATTTCCAGCTGCCGTCGCCTGGGTAAACACCTTGCACCCGCCCCTTTTTTAATGATGCTTGACATGTGACGTCTGAGCAAAAACTACCCAACATGCACTGCAATCCAGGTGATCTGCGCAGCCTCCGCCTGAAGGATCTCAAACACACCTAATGACTAGAATGTGGTGTTAGGACACCACATTTGTCACAATACACTCACCGCATGCATGACAAAGAAACGTGCCACTTCTGTGACATCCTTGGAGGCGGTGGTACGAGTCTTAAGGGAAGACACACTTGTGCTCCTCTCTACGACGCTCCAAAACCTGCAGCACCCGTACGAATTGACACCAGTATGAGTACTAAGATAGTATAAAACCAGCCTTACCTCAAGCATTAAAAATAGCAGATCGCTTGTTTAGCTGACCAGTTAGTGATGGATTTTCATCATTAATTTATGCAAGGAAAAGTCTAAAATTTGGTTCCATAAAATGACTTTTTAAAAGACAAACTTGAGTGAATGTAACCAAGTAAATGTAGAGGGTTTAGTGTTCCTTTAAATATGGAAGCTGTGAAAGCAAACAGGTTTATGGATTTCATGGTGGAGGTTTGATGTGTGTGAAGAGTCTTTACAGCCGGATTGTTCCTCACTGGACCTCCTTGAAAGCAGAATGAGAGCGTTCGGGAGGATCTTAAGGAGTTCAGCGTGTCCAGCTCACCCCACCCATCTGTAATTACCCTCTGTCTATTTTTACCCTCTCTTTTCCTTCAACACCACATTTGATCCATTTTCTCCCCATCAGTTAAAAACCATGACATGAATTCCCCTGTGTGAAAATAGTTCACTTTCCTGTAGTTTGGTAATAAAAGGTCTGGACGTTTCCAGGGCGTAGCCTGTGGTGAAACCAGCGATGAGAGCTTATATCACTCCGTTACTCCTGTCAAAGTCACAGACAGAGCTTTCCAGCCCAACGGCATCATGGGAAGCAGCAGAAAAGCCGGAGTTTAGTTTAGCAGCAAACACAGGAAAAGATTTTTGGACATTTATACTTACAGGCTTTTCCATATGCTCAAATTCTTTCTGAAATGAATGGTGTAAGCTGAATTTAGCTGCTAAAGATGCTAGTGCTGATAGCTGAAGATACTGAAATTGATAGCTAAAAACGATGAAGCTGAAAAAAAACAAAAAAAAAAAATTAGGTTAGCCAAAACAGCTAGCATGTAGCTGAAATATTAGTTAAACTCCAAAACAGCCTTAAAAAACTAAAAAAAACAAAAAAAAAATTAGCCATAATAGCTAGCGTTTAAATATTAGCTAAGCTCCAAAACAGTCTTACATTTTTTTTTATTCTAAATTAGCCAAAACTGTTAGCATTTGGCTGTAATATTGGCTAAACTCCAAAATAGCCCAAATATTGGTAAATGCCAAAATAGTCCAACAAACTAGCATAATGCTAATTTTTAAAACTTTAAAACTGTAACTTTTTTACATAATTATGAATAATTAAAAGCAAGAGTATTATTCCAGAATAAATCAATTTAAACATTGAATAATTTTCAATATTTTACTCTTCATAAAAATATGTTTTGTCAAAATATATAAGTTAGAAATGACCGCAAGAAAACGTCTGTCCAATAATAACAATAAAATAAAATGATCTGGAAGGGGGGATGTAATTACCTCTAGGGCCGGATCCGGCCCCCGAGTGACAACATCAGCTCCAGCTGATGTTTCTGCAGTATTTGGGTCAGGACGGGGACCCGCTTGTGCTGTTAGTGTCACTCTGCGCTCAGATTCTTCGCTTCGAGCGTTCTTTGCTTGATGCTGTTCCCTCTGCGGCGTGACTGTGAAGCGTCAAGCGCACAGAATCCTGCAGCCCCGCTCAGAGAGGAGTGTTCCATCATCCTATCCAGAGAGAATGGACATCACTCAGACAGGCAGCAGCTCCGACCACCACCATTCTAAAGTGCTCAGAGCCAGAAGTGATCACTGACCCGCTTTTCTCTACATGGTACAGGCGGCCCGGCATGCTCTGAAGGGAACACTTTACTGCTGGTATTGAAGGCTCCACAGAAGCAGCTGGAAGTGGAGGTCCAGTAACAAGCATGACATGAGGGTGCAGAGGTTCCTCGGAGTCTGAGTTCTGGCTCCAAACTGGACCCGAACTGGAAGCCAGGAGTCTGCTTTCTTCTGAGCAGAAGCAGCCTTAAAGATCCACTCTTGAGGAACTTCTGTTTTCTGTGTTTTTCTGTGTGATGTGAGACATTTATAAAGATTAAAATTACGTTTCTGAGTTTTTCCTTAATCAAATTATTGTGACCAGAAACACATGAAAAAAGACATCTAAAAAAGCTTTTACTTGTTTTGTACAAACTACAGTCTGGAAGCCACAAACTTCCTCCTCTGATGCATCCACTTGTACACAAATAGATCCATGAACGTCTCTGTTCTCCTCATCCGACCTGCCACCTGACTGAATGCTGTCCAGATGGATAAAGAGCCTCAATATGGCTCACGACTTTTGTTGGACCAGTAATGTTAGTTTGGGGGGGTGAGGGGCTGTAAGCTAGCAGGAGAAAATGTGAACCAAGGTATGATGGGAAATGAGTGCAGGCTGCCAACAGTCCCACCCACAACTCGGAGGTCAATTTCCCCACTTCCATTGCCAACATACCTAGTATACCTGATCATTCTGTGTTTGGTTGGTTAACATGAAGAACTGTGTGACTGAAGCAGTTTAGTTTAGTTTCCCCCAATAATCTGGAACAAAGTTTCTGTCTGAACACGTGCAAGTGAACTGCTTTCTGACCCATCCTGGTTCGTTTCCAATCGGACTGAACTTCGGTTCGCTCTGAAATTCCTCAGTCTGATTACTGGAAGTCCATACTGGAAGTGGAACAACTGAACCAAAACAGCCACCGTAGCCGGTCATTAGCGGACAAACGTGGAGCAGTGATGCAACAGAAGCTCGTTAAAATGTGGTCAGATGAACACAAGCTCATTAAAACAACTTTTAATCTGATACTCATACAAAGTTTGAATAAGTCTGCAGCATCTCCATCTTCCTCTCTTTGTTTTGACCCACTCCCATAACTGCTGACCAATGACTGAAGAGCTCTGTAATAGTGTGGTTTTGTTTGGTCAGGAAAAATATTGTCAACTTGAAATGCTTCAAATACAAGGTTCAGGACTCGGTCCGGAACAAATAATTTCCTCAGTCTGAATTAGTGCTGCCACAAACCATTATTTCAACTAATCACCGATGATTTTTTTCTGATTAGTCGACTAATCGCATCATGTGCAAACTAGACGTAAAGCAAACGTCTTAACTACATTAGGTTAAACTGACTAAATACTAGATGTATAGCTTTACCTGCAATAATGCTAGTGTGAATCCTGTAAGCCGAAAATGGTCGCTGAAGATGCTAAAATTGATAGCAAAAAATACTGAAGCTGAAAGCCAGCTAAAATATTAAAATTAAATTAGTCTAAAAAACAAAAAAAATGCCTACGTTAGCCAAAACAGCTGTCTTGCAGCTAAAACATTGACTAAAAACTTCAAAGTAGCCTAAAAAGCAATAACAAAAAAAAATCTTAAATTAGCCAAAAAAAAAGGCTAGCACGCAGCTGAAATATTAGCTAAACTCCAGAATAGCCTAAAACTCTGTAATAAATGCCAAAATAATCCAAAAAGCTAGCAGAACGCATCAAAACTTTCAACTTTACTACACTCCAACTACATATAATAAAAAGAAACGGCTAATCAACTATTAAATTAGTTGTCACCTATTTTAATTGTCAATTAGTCGTTGATTAGTCGACTAATCGTGGCAGCTCTACTCTGAATGCACCTTATAATGAGATGTTGAGCAGCTGAAGAATGAAGAGCCTCAACATCCTCAATCAGCTTAGAAAAGCAAAGAGTTGGGTCTCAGGGTGAGACTTCTGTCATTGCGACCTAAATATCAGAGGCTCCATGAAACAACAAACCACACTGGAGCACCGAGCCAAAGGCAAGTTCTCCCCCTCAACACGTGCACACGGTACTTGGGCGCGTGTGCCGTGTGCACGAGCAGGGGCATTTTCTTCTTGATTGCGTCAAACTGAAGTCATTGTTTAGCAGATGACCTTCACTCCCTCCCTCCCTCCCTCCCTTGCACTTTTCTTGTCTCTGGTGGCTGTGCGGAGGGATGGGGGAGCGTTCGGCCTGCGGGTGACGCAGAAACAAGAGCTGAATGAACATGATGCACTTTCTTAAACCGCCGCTGCCCTCTTTTGTCAGAAGGACTGAATACGGGCCCAGAACGGCAGTGGGGCATTCTGGTCTTAGAGTTCTGGTGATGTTTGCTTTAGCCGGATGAAAGAGGAGCGGTCAGGCCGTGGATTCCCAGGCCGGCTGGTTGATTCTGCGCTCAGACGGGGTTTAAACAGGAGCACAATAGGGTAGCCTGGTTCCCACGACGACCGTCCCTGGACTCTCCTGTGTTTTTACTGCCTCTGTGTGGCTCAGCTCCCCCAGTCTGAACCAATAATTACATGTAGTAAGAGGTTCTGTTGACAAAACCCACCACCCTGCCTCAGTCATGAGTCCTGCAGGTTGCCATAGTTACTCAAAAGCATCCCCAGTTTTTCTGAACTCTCACCGAACGCTCTCCATTCTGAACGCAGGTGGTGGTCCCCACCCGGGTCGGACAGATGTACGTGTACGACACGGTGAAGCCGGAGCAAGACGAGTACGACATTCCACCCCGACACCAAACTCCAACCCAGCAGGATATTTACGACGTGCCCCCCACCCGGCAGCAGTACAACACCCAGGTGAGAAAACTTTGTGCCATGCTGAAAAACCATAAATCATCTCAATATTTGTCTAAAACTGAAACCGAGACTATGCTCAGAGTTGTAGAGGTCCCTGGTTCAAAACCCATCTGGGTCCTCTCTGTGTGGAGCTTGCGTGTTCCCCTCGTACATATGTGGGTTTTCTCTGGTCAGTCCTCCCACATTCCAAAAACATGCATCATATTTTCATTGAGAACTCTAAATTAATGTGTTTAAAAACACAGTTGGTTGCAAAAAAAGCCTTCAGTGACCTCAAACTGAGATTTATTATAATAAATGTTTTTATTTCCTGTTGACACAAATCCATTTATAAAACACTCGCTATATCCAATATAAAATATCCAATAAAAAGTATTTCTCATAATAGATATGACGACACATGATATGTTAGAGGAGTTTTTTTTTATTTCAAACTATGCTTTATGCAACAAAGTGCGGAAAAACACAGGAAAATCCTAAGAACATGCTTGAAAATGACAGAAAAAGTTGGAATTTGAGAAGAAAAAAAATTCCTAAAAAAATAAATAATGATACTGAAGACTCTGCCTTTGGTCCACTCATTCCTGGGACATGGTACACACGTGTCTCGAATCGTGGCCTCTGATCCGTACGGACCACGGATTTTCCGTGATCCGTCACACCCCTAGTCCTTAACCAAATGTCAAAATATGATGAGTTGTGAAGGAGAGTGTGCTGGTGTGAGCTATCGATCAGGAGACTGATACATTTGTCATGTCTGTAGGTGTATGATACCCCTCCCATGGTGGTGAAGGGACCCTCCAGCTGTCAGGACATATATGACACCCCCCCAGGCCCGGACAAGAACCCACAGCAGACGGTGAGCCTTCCAGCTCCACATTCACGCTTGTGTTTCGGATTGAAAGTTCTTGAAAAAGCTGTGAGCTCTTTGCTGAAACTAAACTAAGTTAAGATCAGACGGGTGTTTATAAAATGCCTTTATTGGGCAGACCCCCCCCCCATGTGAATGTGTGTATATATTGTGTTTTTAAATCGAACCCCCAGGTGTGAAACTCCCTGAACGTGTTCCTCCCCCTGTCCCGCAGGTGTATGACTTCCCCCCCTCGGTCAGTAAAGATGCTCCTGACGGTCACCTCATCAGAGAGGAGACCTACGACGTCCCCCCCCACTTTGCCAAGCTGAAGCCCAAAGCCCCCGTCCAATACCCGCACAACGTGAGCGACGACGATGAGCCCCCCATCCCGGAGGATGTGTATGATGTCCCGCCCCCTATCCTGACCGACAAGCATCTTCAAAGAGACAGGGCCGCGGCGAGCCAGCCCCCCCAGGACATCTATGACATCCCGAGCACCCTGCGCTCGGGAAGTCACTCCATCCAGGACGTCTACGACTTCCCACGAGAACGAGAGGACCGGGGAGGGGAGAGGGGAGAGCAGTACATCTATGATGTCCCACCACAGGTAGGACTCTTCAGGTCCTACATGACTCATTTTCTAATTTTAATGTTCAAATCATTTTTTTGCAAGAATTGGGCTGTAGGACTTCTCCCTACCCCTCCAGTTGAAAGAAATGTCATTTAAAGTAAAAGTGGAGGTTTTTAATGGTAGAGCGAAAAGAATTCTGTTTCCCTCTGCCAGTGGGGCGAGCCGCGTCATGCTGAGCCACAGAGGAGAGGCGCTTTCCTTTACACGGCCGTGCTCTAGAGCCTAGAAGTTTTTACTTTAATTGGAAATAATGACTTGGCTTTAGGATGACCTTATTAAAGTTATAAAACCGATATTACTATGTATTTCCGAGCTCTAGCACGTAGCTGACCGGCGACTGTTGATGATGTCATCAAGTGGAAGTAAGGTCCAAATAAAAGACACATTTTATCCATAACTCTTCAGTTGGAGGGCTAACTATTGGGGAAGTATTTGGATTTGGTCTACGATGGGCAGTATGACATGTTGTCATGGTAACGGCTTCTGTGGTTGGTGTGTGAGGACCAACCAGTAAAGGATGCTAAATGTCATGTTAAGTGATTTAAAGCATCATTTCAGGGTAAAAGGTAAAAGTTTGTTTCAAAGAAACAAACTCCACAAGAGTTTCCTACATCACATTTCTTACATCACTTTTATTAAAGAAATAACCAAAACTAACTGATTATTAAATGTGTAAAAAAAAAATAAATTTTTTTTTTAATTAATTAATTATAAAATTATTATTAACATATTGATTTTGCGTTAAGCAATAAAGTAAACAATACAGAAACACAAACATAAACCGTTCTGTTCGTTCAAGCCAGCGTAACAATATAGAACTATTTTTTTAAATGTCCACGATCACTTTTTACTGGACCACCCTGCAGCCAGTCAGAATGGAGTGTTCGCCCACACCAGAGGTCTGCAACCTGCAGCTCCGGAGCCAGGTGTGGCTCTTTTATTAAAGAAAAAAAAAAGGTTTCTGAATGTTAAAAAGTACATATAAAGTAAGAAGGGAGACAGTAGTGAATGGGGGAAAAAAAGGTAAACTAACTCAAACTTTAACTCATTTATAAACAAGTTAAGGTCAGAGCGTGTCACAAGTCGAACTGCAACATTTTGACATATTTTTGTCCTACAGAAAATTAATGGACCTCAACAAGCAGAATTAAGGCGCTTGGGCTTATTATGCAAATTTTCCCCATCTCCAGGTGGGGACATTTTTCAAAATTCAGGAAAAATATTAATAATACATTTTAAGTGTGTTAAAAAAATATGTCAGGGTTCATTTAATTAGCTTGGATTTCATTTCGGTTTGTTAAATTCACATTTCTGGCAGAGATGCACCAACAACAGTGAAATTATCTATTTTTATTTAATCCCTGCTGACATTTCGCTTTCTACTACTATTACTTTTGCTGCATTGAGATGATCATTTGTGACGGGGTGGCTTTTATTTTGAAAGGAACTTAAGTCAAAAGTTTTTAAAAAATGCAATGTTCTTTTAATTTTCGTGTTTTATTCATACAAAATGATCAACAGTTCATTTATGTTCATCATAGTAGTAACAGTAGCATAAATACAAATCAGTGTCTTCTTTTTGTAAAGGGTGAAGGAAGATTTTGTGGCTCCTTCTGGTTTGCAGTCAGTGAGAAATCAACCCGATTGGTTCTTTCAGAGTTGATGGTTGCAGACCCATAACCCAAAACTTGAGAGAATTTCTTTTTTACTTGTTTTCAAGCACAATCCAGATAGTAAATGAAGTATAATTCATGTTTTTTTACACACCCAGACTTTTAGTAGACTGAGCCTCAAATGGATGAAAAGAGGAGCCAGAGCAGCATCAGCATTTATAGGTGGGCTGTGAGGGTAAAAAGGGGAGGAGTCATAGATCCTGGTGCTGGATGGTGGTTTGGCCTGGATCTGCATCTTCATACTTCTGCTGAATAGTGAGATCAGTTCCCTCTTCATCAGTCTGACCTTTGACCTCGCTGCTGTTGCAGGTTGTCCGTGACGCCCAGTCCAGCGGTGACGATCAGAGCGTGTCTTTCAAGCGCCTGTCCGCCTCCAGCACCGGCAGCACGCGCAGCAACCACTCGTCCTCCTCCCTGGACGTGGTCCCTGTCCGCGACTCCTCGGCTCCGGGGAAGCCTCTCATTCTGGACCTGGACCAGGCCATGGAGCGGCTGTCCCGTCTGCAGCAGGCTGTGGAGTCCAGCGTGTCCCTCATGATGTCCTTCATCACAGGAAACTGGAGGAGTCACCTGGAGGGGAACCTTCCCGCCATCCATCAGGCCGCTGACCGTGTGCGCATCACCGTGCGAGACTTCCTGGAGTTTGCCCGGGGCGCGGTGGCGAACGCCGCCCAGGCCACGGATCGCTCCCTGCAGACCAAACTGAGCCGTCAGGTGGGGAAGATGGAGGAGGTCTTCCAGAGTCTGGTCAGGCACAGTCAGAGCCTGGACGCCATCTTCTGGTCACACGCCGCGCTCGCAACACCACCTCCAGGTGGGGACGACCTCGATCGACTCATCATGACGGCAAGAGGCATTCCCGACGACGCCAAGCAGCTCGCCTCTTTTCTGCACGGAAACGCCTCGCTGCTTTTTAAAAGGACCAACCGGCAGCAGCAGCAGCTGCCCCTCCCTCCAATCCCAGGGGAGATCGGCAGTCACATGACCGGATCGGGAAGTGGAAGTTACCAGGGGGGAGAAAGTCCACATTCAGTCACGGCCCCTCCCCTCCCCACCAAAGTTCACAGCTGCAGAGGAAGAGGCGGGCGTGGAGCGGCCGTACGAGAGCACCGAGGAGGGCTGGATGGAGGACTACGACTACGTCCACCTGCAGGTACACACCTGAGGGGCGCTAAACACACACACACTCATTCACATCTTTAACATTTTGTATTTCATGCTGGGAAAATCTTATCACAGATTTTAAGCAGCAACCTGGAAAAGATGCTGGAGCTTGAAAGACAGAAAAACAAATAGTCAATTCCATCAATAAAGCTTCTTGTCTGCAAGTCATAGCAATGAAAATGAAGAAATTGTTGCTTTGTGTTTAAAAAAGTTTCCGTTCTGACCCGTGAAGAAGGTTTTATCAAAGATTGAGGATCATATCAAAGGGCTTATGAAAGAAAATGTGTGTTTTTCTTTGTTAAATCACTCTAATGATTCATATTTTTGTTTATATTTATGTACCATTTATCTTTATTTCATACGGAAGGCTGAAACACTTTTTAATCGTTTTTCTCGTTTTCTGCGACGAGATCCACTATCTTGTTATAATGAGAAAACACATTTTTTTCTTATCATAACAAGATAATAAAGAATAAATAAAGAAGCGTCCCTCTCTCCCAGCAGTGAGACTTTACCTGCTTTAAGTCTCTTTATTTTGTGGTTAACAACAGTCAGCTGAGCTGAACACTCCATAAAACTTGATTTATTAATGCATCTCCGCTCCTGAAACGTCTACGTTCCGTCTCGTGCTCCAGCCCCCTCCCTTAATTTCCCTAAAACCTCAGAAAAACATGTTGATTGACAGAACCTCGGGCCCACGAGTGTCTCCACATGATGCGTTCACTGAGCTCCGGACATTAACGAACCCAAACAGCCGCTCAGCCCAACTTGCTGCGGATGTCCAGAGTTCAGTGAATGCACCTCGCAGAAACACTCAGCAGCCCTGGGTTCTGTCATTTTTACCTGGAGTTAGGACGTTTGAGGAGCGTAGATCACATGTGACTAATATAATTCTATCCGGCCCTCCAAATCATTTTATGTTATTGTTATTAATGGCCGGATGTTATCTTGCGCTCATTTCTAACTTTTTGTATTAGTTTTAGAGTGTTCAATAAATCTTTATCTTATTCGACCTGCCACCTAAGGGGTGTTTTGGGGATGTTGGCCCGTCTTTGCGATTCAGTTTGACACCCCTAGCATGGGGTCCATTAATAAATAAAAATAGACTAAAAAACAACTTTTGGGAAGTGTTTTTTTTCTGTTTTGTTGTTAACCACAAAATAGAGTTAAATTCAGCCAAGTCTCTGCGTCTTCGCACGGGAAAGAGAGCGAGGTTCTTTATTATCTGGTTATAACAAGAAAAGGAAATTTGTCTTCTTATTATACCCAGATATCGGATGTCGTTATAATGAGAAAAAAAAAAAAAAAAAAGTGGGGCAGGCTGTTTTCGGTTTCCATAATTAAATGTTTTTTAGTCATGTTTTCCTTTATTAGTCGGGGAAACCACTTTTTTGTGGAAAAAAACAGTTCTGAGCTTATCAGATGAAAGAATTCATGTTTCTTTCAAAAAGGTGAAACAAAACCCTGGACAGTATATGAGAACTGGACTGCGTGATCCTTCGCTGTCAAGGCGAGTAGACTGATCCCATGTGGTCACATGTGATGATTAAGCAGTGATGGTTTATTGGTAATAATGAAGGGAAGAAGACTGGTTGCGGAGGCATGGAGATTTATTCGGAACCAGGAAGGGGCCGAACTGAACGAAAATAACCTGGCAGGTTGAGCCAGAGAGAGGCTTTTACAAGTGCAGAAATTAAAGATGGGAAGCACGCCACCAGGTAGAGAAAGCCACGCCTCCTACCACATGCCACCCTGTAGAAGCACAAACAGAAAGAAATACGTGAGCTCAAAACAACAAAACCAAGAAAGGAACATAACACCGAACCATAACATGCGTGTTCCAAACAGGAAGTGCCTGCTGGCTCCAAGAAGCCACAATCCCATAGACGTCAATAGAGTAACAGTTATTACTCAGTCATTCTATTTGTCAGCATAACCATCTAATATTTTTCTAACATTTTCTTGCTCATCCTATTTTTTTTTTCTTTTTTTTGTCACAAGTTACTCAAGTTGTAAACCGACCAATCAGATGCCTCAGTAAAATCATGTGGTGCCTGCTGGCTCCAAATCAAAATGATTGACAGATTCTCCCAAGCTGACTTCTGATTGGTGACAGTAGTTCCTCTAAAAACTTGACTCAGACCAAATCGGACCAATCGCTGTCATCTGGCTCCAAATGGCGACGCCCGTATCACTGAAAACTGGTGATAGAATTTACTTAATCTCCCAGGAACCATAAGTAAATCATTTTCTATGGATGATGTTGCACCCGCTCAGTCCAGTTTTCATATACAGTCAATGGTCAAAACAAACTAAAAGGCTTGCAGTTCCACATTCTGATCACTAGAGGGAGACATGCACTTACAGAGTGATTTTCTATGAATTGTGGAGGGGTGTTCATGTTGTTTAACAAGTCTGTGTTGGTCTCAAAGGGAAAGGAGGAGTTTGAGAAGAACCAAAGACAGCTGCTGGAAAAAGACAACATCATCAGAAACAACAATCCCATCTGGAGCAGCAGCAGGTAGGCGGTCCTTCTGCTCCACCTCTGAGGGTCTCATCAGTGTCGCTCGCCTCGTTATTCTGGATGTTGTTTCACACGAGACTGCATCGCTGATCAAAGCTGCTGCATGCAGTCAGCTGTTCACAGGGAGAACTGCAGACTGAGCTCCCATCAGGGGCATCACAGAACCAAAAACCTAAACACGTCTTACATGAGAAAAGACAAATAAGCCCTTTAGAAGCTCATCTTCCTACTGTAATCTCTACATCAGGGGAGTCAAACTCAATCAAGGGGCCAAAATCTAAAAGCTGAAAGCTAGCTAAAATATTAGCTAAACTAAAAAAAAAAAGCCAAAATTTGCCAAAACAGCTAGTATGTAGCTAAAAAAATAGCTGAACTTCAAAATAGCAAAAAAAAAAATACTATTAAAGGCCTTAATTAGTCAATATTGCTATATTGCCAGTGTAAATGCTGTAATTTGGCTGCTGAAGATGCTAGTGCTGATAGCTGAAGAAGCTGAAATTGATAGTTAAAAATGGTGAAGCTGATTGCTGAAAATGCTGAAGTTGATAGCAAGCTAAAATATTTAGCTAAATGCCAAATTTTCCTAAAAAAAAACAAAACTTGGGTTAGCCAAAACAGGTAGCAGGTAGCTGAAAAAAATAGCTAACTTAAAAAAAGCCTTAAAAGCTAAAAAAAAAAAGCCTAAATTAATCCAAAATAGCTAGCATGTAGCTGAAATGTTAGTTAAACTCCAAAATAGCCTAGAAGAAATCTTAGTAAATGCCAAAATATCACTAAAGCAAACAGAATGACAATTTTTAAAACTCTAAAACCGTAACTTTTTAAAATAGTTATTAATAATAAAGTGCAGGAATATTATTTCAGAATAAATCAAATTAAACCTTAAATAACTTTCAATATTTTATTCTCCATATAAATATATTTTGTCAAAATTATACATGTAAGAAATAAGCTCAAGATAACATCGGACCTTTAATAACAATAAAATAAAATGATCTAGAGGGCCGGATATGATTACCTGGCGGGCCGGATCCGGCCCCCGTGCCTTGACTTTGACACCTGCACATATTCATCAAGGCTCTTGTTAAAAAAAACTGCATCTACAAACACATGAAGGAGCTTTGATTGTCCAATCAGGACATGCAGACGAGAGCAGAGGGCATGCTCAGAGAACGTCTGCAGCTGCGCATACAGATGTGTGTTTTACTGGTTCTTGTCTTCATGTGTCTTTCAAAGCTTCACGGCATCATCTCATTCTCTCTCATAGAGTATTCCCACACTCATTTCTGTTGACTCTTTTAAACTGCTGGTGCATGGCAACTTTTAAAAATCATTCCTTAGAACTCTTTACAGTCATTCGGTTGCACTCTTCAGCTTATCAGTGGTCAGTAGTTCATTATACAGACTCTTAGGCTTCAACTAAAATCTGATTATTTCTTTTTGTAATTTGATCTAGAGTTTAAAAAAAACATCCAGTCTTGTTGTAGAAGAATATCTTCTTGTTTTAACATCTTCTCTCTTTTTTTTCAAGATTAAAAAGTTTGAACAACTCGAACAGGAAGTCTGTCAGCCAATTAACAACGACATGACGGGCTGGGTCCCGCCCCCTCACCATTCTCTGGCCAACCCGCTTGCCAAGAGTGGTGCCGGAGACCCGTCCGCCTCCAAGCTTTGCCATGGCGACCGGCAGCTCCTCCTCTTCTACCAGGAGCAGTGTGAGCACAACATCACCACGGTAACCAACGCCATCGATGCCTTCTTCACCGCCGTCAACTCCAACCAGCCGCCCAAGATCTTCGTCGCTCACAGCAAGTTCGTCATCCTCAGCGCCCACAAGCTGGTCTTCATCGGGGACACGCTGTCGCGGCAGGCCCGGTGCCCCGAGGTGAGGGCCCGGGTGGCCCAGAGCAGCAACACCCTCTGTGAGAAACTCAAAGACATTGTGATCAGCACCAAGACGGCGGCGCTCCAGTACCCGGCGCCAGGGGCGGCCCGGGACATGACGGAGAGGGTGCGGGAGCTGGCGGGGTGCACGCAGCACTTCAGGATGGTGCTGGGTCAGCTGCTGCTCATGTAAGGACCCGGAGTGGGGGCAACAAAGACCGGACCGGGCAACTCTCTGGAGGTCAGCAGCATGGGGCGGGCGATGACGCGCAGCAGGAGATGCTGAACACTCCTCCCCTGGGGGGTCAGTAAAGTCCCCGCCCCTCATGTGACCCTGAACCCTGCAGGTCTGGGACCCTCTCCGGGATAAGGGTCACCTCTGCTTCTCCCTGACTGTTTGTCGCTCCAGCGCCCCCTAAAGGAACAGTTTATCGTCAGTGGGCGGAGCTAAAGGATGTAAAGTAATCATTGTAAATGTTGCCTGAGACAAACAGAGACAGCTGACACATAAATATAACTAGATGTTTCCGTTGCTGGTTTTTAAGGTGAAAAGAGAACATGACTGTAGGTTTTAGACCGTATCCATTCTTGTTTATTGCTATTCTGTAATTAAGACTGACTCCTGATCCTCGTGTCAGTATCGTTAGGAATGTCTCAATTCCAGATTATATGTATGAACATGATGTATTCACACTTTCCCCTAAAAAACAAACAGACAAAAAACCCCCACTGGAGCACACAATCATCTAAATTCTCCCCGATGAGCTGGCGTTGCCATGACGACGGATTCCATCCGCGGCTCGGACCGTGCAGCAGCAGCAGCAGCAGCTCCTCCTGCGTCGTTGCAGATGCTGTCCTTAAGGAGAAAACAAGCTTTCCTGTTTTGTAAGAGGCATGTACCTGAGAAAAGTGGAAACGTTTTGGAGAGCGAATGCATTAAAACGGCGTTCCTGTTCATGTTTTTCTGTTCTTCTGCTTTTTTTGTGATGTTGAGCCACATTAGAATTTAACCAAAAGACATACAACCGAAAAAAGTTACGTTTTTAAAGTTGCAAAAAATTAGTTCAATAAATGTTTATCCTGTTCGGCCCGCGACCTCAGGGGAGTTTTGGATTTTAACTCCTTGTGTGATTGAGTTTGACACCCCTGATTTACAGCAACAGGCTAACATTTGTAACTAATTTGGCATTTTACAATGTGTTAGCTTTTTTGCCTAACTTGGGATCTACTAAGGTTGTTTGGAGTTAAGCTCGTATTTAAGCAACATTCTACGTCCATCCATCCATCTTATTCCGCTTCATCCGGGACCGGGTCGCGGGGGCAGCAGTCTAAGCAAAGATGCCCAGACTTCCCTCTCCCCGGCCACCTCCTCCAGCTCCTCTGGGGGGACCCCGAGGCGTTCCCAGGCCAGCCGAGAGACATAGTCTCTCCAGCGTGTCCTGGGTCTTCCCCGGGGCCCCTCCCAGTGGGACATGCCCGGAACACCTCTCCAGGGAGGCGTCCAGGAGGCATCCGGACCAGATGCCCAGGTCACCTCAACTGGCTCCTCTCGATGTGGAGGAGAAGCGGCTCTACTCCGAGCTCTCTCCGGGTGACTGAACTCCTCACCCTATCTCTAAGGGAGCGCCCAGCCACCCTCTGCAGAAAACTCATTTCAGCCGCTTGTAGTCGTTCTTTCAGTCACGACCCAAAGAACGACATTCTAGTTTTTAAAACAAGAATTCTGAGCCAGAACATTCTACGTGTTTTGGCAAAATTTGCATGTATTGTTTGACACCCTCAATCTGTTTTTAAAATTCTTGCAGATTTATGATGGCGTGTTTTAGATCAAGACCATTTCTTCCTTCATTGCAGATCTGGAATTTACTTAAAGTTTAGACTGTTTCGGGGTTTCAGAGTTTGTCATAATTCGTGTGAACTTTTACACCAGTGAATCACACCAGGCGTTTAGAGGTCACGGTTTTGTGTGAAGGTCAAGAGAATGACACAGACATGCAAGAAGAGCCTTCTCCTCTGATATGAAGATGACTTGGTGTCCAGCATTCCTGCAGAGTCACCCTTAACCCAAAAAAGTGACTTTTATTTCACAAAATCTGTCCTTTATTCCTCTTCTTTTAATCTTGATAGAAAAATCTGGGTTAGGCGGTAAAAATCATAGAGTTTCATTTTGGAGTTTTTAACTTGCTGTGGTTTGTGTTGATAGATGGTCATGAGTCCAGTTGTGAAGGAGCAGAACTTGACTCCTTCTGGAGTTCTTTAACTCCACAGGCGCTGACATTAACTATGACGGTCCAAACCAGGGGTGTCAAACTTAATCGGGGGGCCAAAATCCAAAACACACCTTATGTTGTGGGCCGAACAGGATAAACATTTATTAGACATAAATCTAAATTTTTAAAACTCTACCTTTCAAATTTTTTTATGAAATAGAAATATAACATTACCTGCAATAATGCTAGTATTGAAACTGTAAGCTGAATTTGGCCACTAAAGATGATAAAACTGACGTCTAAAAATGTTGAAGCTGTTTGTTGAAATCACTGAAGCTGATAGTCAGCTAAAATATTAGCCTAACTCCAAAACAGCCTACAAAATTTAAAAAGCCAAAATTAGCCAGAACAGCTAGCATGTAGCTGAAATACTAGCCAAACTCCAAAATAGTCCAAAAAAAAATCTTAGCAAATGCCAAAAAAGTCCAAAAAGCTAGCAGAATGATCATTTTTAAAACCAACTTTTTAGCATAATTATAAAAAATAAAGGTCATGAATATTATTCCAGAATAAATCAATTTAAACCTTAAATAACGTTCGATATTTTGCTCTCCGTAAAAATATATTTTGTCCATTAATCACAATAAAATAAAATGATCTGGAGGGCCGGATCCGGCCCCTGGGCCCTGACTTTGACACGCGTGGTCCATCAGATCCACTTGAAGGTCCTCTGGTTGGGATGTTCTTCAACAGGAGGACGTTTCTCTCATATGATACTCTGATCTCATCTTTGGTTGATGGTTGAGCCTAACGTCTGGGCTGTGGTGTAGGGTACAGCCCCACAGGTTTGAATCCAGTTAGAATAATTTACATTTAAAGCAGCCAGGTATGGAGTCTGCGATGGTCACACGTGGAGAGTCAAACTGCTGTTTAGAGAAGCATTCAAACCAGCAGTGAGGACTCTTTTTCCCTCCATCTCTGTCAGTGAGTCAGACTATAAAAGGTGAGCAGATCTGAAAGATGATCTGAAGGTGCTGTGATGTTCTCACTGCTTCTGTGCACAGAAAGTGTGAC
Organism: Oryzias javanicus; assembly: GCA_003999625.1. Classification (NCBI taxonomy): domain Eukaryota; kingdom Metazoa; phylum Chordata; class Actinopteri; order Beloniformes; family Adrianichthyidae; genus Oryzias; species Oryzias javanicus. The sequence continues at coordinate 6,826,320 of CM012442.1, read as the reverse complement.
TCCGTGCACATGGCTCATCCATCTTCACTCTCCTGCAGTGAAACGTGGAGGAGGTCTCATCAAGAGACAAATAAAGGAGTTCACAGGATTGTGGGATAACTTACTTTATTTCAGAGATAAACATTCACCAGAAAAAGGATCATTTTTATTGGGGTGACGCTGCTGGTGTGGTCTCCATGGAGACGGCTACCAGGGGATGCTGTTGCCCTCCCAGTCCAGGAGCTTTCCGCTGTGTTTGCTGCTGAGCGTTGATAACACCTGGAGCATACCGAGCACGCTGTCCTCAGTGGTCAGAGGGGCCTGGGGGGGGGGGGGGGGGGGGGACACAATAACATCGATCGTTCTAATTCAGCAACACAGAGAGGAGTTGTTTTATTCCTACAGCGCTGCCTCTCCTCACCTGTTCCCCTCCCATGTCGGTGCGGACCCAGCCAGGGTGCACGGCCGCCACCAGGATGTTGTCTGCTCTGAAGTTCTCCGCCTGGCAGCAGGTCAGCATGTTCAGCGCTGCCTGACGACACACAGAAAGCCCCATTCAGAATCAAACACCAGCGTCGGCTAAACCTGAAGGACAAAACTCCAAAACACTGAGAAGAGATTTTCACTCTCATGTTTTTAAGATTAAAACTAGAGTTTCTGAGAGTGACTTTGCAAATATTTCTTTCGATGTTTGTATCAGGCAGCAGTGGATGCAGTTCATTCTCTGCCAGACAGAAATACAGCCGTTTGTTCATAAACTCTATTCTTTTGTAAATTCTGAACCAAAATCGTGAGGTTAAATTTGCCAGATTCTTAAAGTAGCCAGGATTCTGCCGAAAAAACCCAGCGTGTGTCTTGTCTGGGTTTTATAAAATGTGCTTATAGGAGCACCAAAAACATTTCTGCCATTACGAAGCTGATCAAATATCAAACCAATTCAAAATCACACACGTTATTTGAACTACACAATTAACGCAATTCCAGTGGATTCTGAAGCTGAGAAAAAGGAATTTCCAATCATTCAACTTGTTCAATGGTTGCATTTTGTAAGTAGATCCCAATTAGTGTCTTAAAAATCTGCGTAGTAATGGACGAACACAAGTTTGACGTTTCGTAGACGTTTCATTGGAAATAGTCGCTTAAACGCAAGTTTCCGATGGCGGTGCGAGGGTGTTAAAGGGTTCAAATAGACATAAAAAGGTTTATAAAAAGGAAGAATGCTTAATCTGTAAAAATAATACAGTCCCAGTTTTTTAATACCACAAGTGAGCTTTAGTAGAAAACAGATTTTCTTCTGTACCTTACTGGTCCTATAGGGATACATTTGAGCCATGGCAAATGTTTCCGGACATTTCTGTATGGAGGACAGGACGGTGGACACGTTGATGACAGCTGACCTCCTGCAGGACATACCTAACACACAGACAGACTGACGTTACAACACTGACTTTCACATGGATCCGTCATGATTCTGGTTCTGTGGGCTTGACTCATGACGTGTGAATGGCTGCATGCAGAGAATCGAACACAGTCGTTTTGCACAGTTCATCTGTTTCTGATCTGTAGCAGATGTGTAGTGTATTTGCATGTATTGTACATTTCTCACTAAGGTTGTTTTTGCTCTCTTTAATGTGTGTTTTCAATCATTTTCTCTTAGAGAATCTTTTAGAAGTTCACTTTAGTCATTGAACTTTGTTTTGTTCTTGCTGCAATAGAGTAAAACAATCAAGCTAAAAGTTCTCGCACTTTATTGAGGACTAAAAATGTCAAAAAGACAGAAAAAAACCGGGGCCTCCATCCATTCTGTCCAGAACCTTCCCGGATCACTGATTCATTACCACCCACAGTTTTCCATTAATATCCAGCCAACAAGCAACAGCAAGTCAAGCGTGTGGGTGGAGCCTATTGATGTAATCCACCTGTTTGTCACCAAAATATGAAGCATTAGATTCTAATTACCTTTACCTGTCAGCCTGTCATGATTGTTCGTAGACTATGGACTTCTGATGAGTTTCCGTCATGGATCTAGGCCGGTTGGATGAATGTTTCCATTTGCGGAGCGGCTTCAGATGACTTTGATTGTAAACTGATGCTTCATGAATGAAGTAAGCTAAAATGTACGAGAAAAGTTGCATTTCCTGCAATAACTGCTAGAGTGAATGTTTTTTCCCGAATGCAGTTGAATACACTAAAGCTGGTGGCTGAAGATGCTGAAGAAATTTATATTAATTGCTGAAGAGATTTGCTGAAAAGTTATTTACAAATGCTACATTTGAATCATGGATTATGAAAGACAGCTGATCTTGGCCTGAACTTCTAAAGATTTGTTGTAAGTTTGCTTAAAAATCGTCTATACATGCCAAAAACGTGGAATGTTGCCTAAATATGAGCTAAACTCCAAATTAGCCACAAAAAAGCTAACACATTGCTAAAATACAGTATTAGCTAAACTCCAACATAACTTTAAAATACTTCAGTAGATGCTAAGTTAGCAAAAAAATTAAAAATATTAGTTAAACTCCAAAATAGCCTAAAATTTCTCAGTAAATAACAAATTAGTCAAAAACATTAGTTTTTTTTTAGTATATTCTACCTTTTTGTGTATTTATCTCTAGGAAGATTGGCAGCTTGTCCCAACAGATCTCAAAGTTTTGAACTTTATGATGCTAATCTTTGTTTTGTTTATTTGTTGACTTTGTATTTTCATAGAAAAACTGTCACCATAGTTTATGTACATTTCTACCTAACTTTTACTCCAGTTTATCCCTGGACAGGTCACCAGTCTGTGACACAATCACACATCTATACACAGTTGCACCTTGGGACATTTTAAAATAATCCACCTATGAAGCATGTTTTTGGAAGGAAGCTGCACAAGAAGAACTCCACACAGAAAAAAACCCAGTTTTGAACTGGGGCCTCTCGCTATGAGGCTAACCTCTGCACTGCCACACGATATTGCAAAGCTATGTCAGTTTTACATTCATATTGTATGAAGGGGTGTGTGTGTGTGTGTGTTACTGTTGGGGGAAAGTTGTTGGAGTTTTACATTTCTGAGAGTTTGTTCTTTACAGCTCATGTGGTGGTCGTATCTTCTCCTGAGGATCAGTTGAGCGCCGTCTTTGTCTTACCTTCACCAGCTGAACAGTTCTTTGCTGCGCTCTGCAGGAGTGGATGAAGCATCTGAAAAGACAGGAGGGACTTGTGTGTTTGAGTGAGATCTCTCATCATTTTAGAGATTGACTTCAGCACAAACGAGTGAAGAGTCCAAAACAACAAAAGACAAGAGCTCAGTGAGCCTGTAGACAGAGAAATGATGATGCCAAAATTTACAGTTTGTGAATCATTTGAGGTTACTCGGAAACAGTGTATAAATTTTATTGTTTTTTGTGTTTTAATCTCCATTTCAAGCACAACAGAAGAGTCTTTTACTAAATGTTTTTGTGTATGATTTAAGGTGAATGTCTGACACACAGATTTGATCACCAATTTGTAAATCACTCAACCTTAACCAAAGTCTTAACTTGTCTCATCTATTCATCCCATGATGCATGTTGTATTCTGAACAGTCACTGGTTGCAGGAAGATCACATTTTTCCAGGGTGGGGTTGTTGGGAAACTCAGAGTTAAAGACCAACTCCAATGAAAATTTCGTTTTTGCTGTTTTTAACATAATCTTGAAGCACTTTTCTCATTATGGAGAGCATATGTTGAAACAAATTCAGTTAAAAATTGTATTTCTTTATTGAAATCCTTATAATCAGGAGCAGACGAAAAAATGTTGGAAAAAGCTTGTGGCTGTGACATTTACTGCAGTGGACAGGCCAAAGTCTCCTTGCTCTGCTCCATTCTGATCCATCCACTCGCAGACAAATAGATCCATGTACGTCTTTGTTTTCCTTGTCTGAGCTGGAATCTGGATCAAACAGTATATGGCTGGATAGAAATGATATTGCTCTCCATTTATGTTGCTGATGTTAGCTTGGAGACGTGAGGTAAGCTACGGAGGTCGCAGCAAAAAATACAAAATTAAAGGCAAAACAAAAAAGGAAACTGTATGAAAAAAAAAAATATCTGCAAACAAAAAAGCTACAACAGAAATCGATTGATTGGGGATTGTTTTTGCTGACGGACACAGCAGAAGTGGTCTGGTTTCTATATGTTCTGCTGTGAGAAGAATATTTAATAAATCCTGGATTTTGTTAACCAAGTATTATATTCACAAAACTATATTTATCAATAAAGCTCTGAATCTTTCTGATTTATTGGCCTAAATTAGTTTTTATATACAATCTATTTCCCCAGTACAAAAAAAGAAGAAAACACGTCATTTTGCTCAGCTTTATAATTTATCACAATATTTTTAATTTTGAACAATTGATCTACAGTTTATTGATCTTTGTTTCTTACTGTATGTCATTTTTGTTTTGAAAAAAAAAAGATGAGTATGAATTGGAAAACGATCCATAAATTACGTAAAGATCTTCATGTTCAATGTAACCATTTAAATATGTTATTTGATTAACCACGGGTTTGAAGGTAAATCGCTGGTTTGTTATTAACTTCAGCAAACGCGGAGAAAGATGGTGTACAGACAGTCCACGAGGAAGAGAAGAACCGAGTGGAGTAAAATATTTTACAGTCTAAAGTATGGAAGACAGAACTAGATTAACCTCTCTTTAGTGCAGGGGTGGGCAATTGTTTTGGCTCGTGGGCCACATAGGGTTCTAAAATTTGGCATAAGGGCCGGACAAGGAGCAGATGGAAGGAGAGATTGGGTAATCAACCTCATAAACTAAAAAAATAATATGGAATTTAGAGAAAAACATGCTTTAATTTGGATGAAAATTCACATATCTTAATTTAAAAACAGAAAATTTGGGAGTTTTAATTTCTAAATTTTGATTTTTGTTCTCTTTTGGGTGATCCAATGGGTTGATGTTCTTCAGAGGAAAATGTGAACTCAAAGAAATGCTGCATTTATGTGGTGTAGGAATAATCCGAAAGATCACTATCTGACTCAGAAAGGAACACACACGAACGTCAGAGAAACAACACCATTCATGGGAAGAAACCAGAAATACAATGAAAATAAAACAATAATTAGGATTTTTGATTCAATGTATTTTAATTTGGAGGGCCACATTAAGTAGCTTAAGGGGCCGCATGTGGCCCCCGGGCCGTAGTTTGCCCACCCCCGCTTTAGTGGAACGTCTTTCTCTGTGTTAGCCGAAGTTAACAACAACAAACCAGCGATTTACCTTCAAGCCTGGAGCTACGTCATTAATCAAACAACATATTTAAATGGTTATATTGAACACAAAGATCACAACTTACTTGTTTGATCATTTTCCACATCGTACTGCTCTTCTTTTCGTCCCGTTTCTCATATAGAAAAAAACCATCCACTTCTGGTGTTCCCCCATAATCGACTTCCGTTGTGGCTTTCTTGTTTGCATCACGTTTTTGTATTTTTGTTCACAGTTACTTTTCATTTTTACTTAATCATTTTTGGGGTTTTTTTTGCAGATTTTATTTTTTTTTTTTAATTGCGATCACTTTTATGTTTACAGTTACTTATTATTTTTGCTGCAATGGCTGTTCTCAGCTACCGTAGTAAACTAGCAGAAGAGAGTGTGAACAGAGAGCTCTCAACAACAGAGAGAGGAAAGGATAACTTTCTGCTTTTACAGAAAATACGTTCAGTTTTTTATTTTAGCAAAAAAAAAACCGCATAGCCATAATTAAAAGACCTCTGGGAATACTTTTACGAAAGATAAAAAGATGATGGTAAATGGTAAAACCTAGTTGTGATTGTTCAGATTGTGGAGCCACAGATCTTCTTTGTTTGGGATTCATGTCCCGATGTTTCTAGAAAATGTAGATTTAGGTCACAGATTTGAGGTTGTGCAAATCTTCTGCTGCTCATTGGCATGTGGTCGCTCAGCTGAGCCGCTTACTTCATGTGGGAGTGGAAACATCCTCACTGAGACACCATGACCAGAACCTCTCCCTTCTGATTGAACAGAAACTGAATATAACTGGAGTTCAGAAAGGATGTGTGACTCATATCCTGACAACATTTAGAACCTAAAATTCATGGAAACCCAAGCTGCTCTTATTATTGCTCATCTGATGGAGTTCATTGACCAATATGTGCTTCCTCAAACTGTTGGGAGTGAAGCTCTCTGCTTCAGACAGTTCCATCTGAAATGACAGTGACGGCTGAGATGAACCAACCTTTGTGAGGAGAAAGGGTCCAGCGACGTTGGTCTCGAACACCTCCATCATGTCCTTTTTGCCGGTGCTCAGCAGGGATGCAGGTGACGCTGGCTTGTTGATGGCAGCATTGTTGATGAGGAGGTTCAGCCCCGAAGCTCCAACCTTCTGCTTCACAGCTTCAACAGCAGCTGAGATGCTCTGCTCATCCGCCACGTCTGCAGCAGCAACACACAACATGATTGCCCTAAAACTCCATATTATTGGATTTTAATTGTAATTCAGACACATTTGTCACAACTTTTTTATTTAACAGTAAGTAAAAACCTAATAAATATGAACATTTTACCAAGACTTTTAATGAATCAACTAAATTCTGATGATGACAACTTGGAGGATTTGTGAAAAAATAAATGTAAATAATGTTTTAAATTATAAGTCATTTAAATCCAATGCATTGTGGTCTATATTCCCCAGTCTAGTGAGCATCAATGCATATTGGCTTTTGCTGAGACTTCTGGGAGGTTTCTGGGACACTGGATTTTTTAATTGTAGATTTGAACACTCCAAAAAATGACAAACCCCCCATATGGACTGAGAAGAGAAGGAATTCAGACACGACCTCTGATTCCAGAGGAAAATAAAACGGTCCTTACACATAAACCCTTACAAGCAGAAATGTAAATTCATGCTGATTTGTGCAGCTGAAGGTTACTAGAGTTCAACCGTTCAGTTTTTGTTGCAGATTCCTCATTCCAAGTCATGTCTTAATACTATATGTTTCAATGTTTCTCCTGCTATTCACTTTAGACTTAATTATCAAACACAGCGAGGATCATTTCCGAAATGACCATCTCACATTTAAAATGGACCGTTTCAAAGTGGGACAAAGACGTCTCAGATCAGAAGAGTCCAGATGGGACATTCTTGATGGTTTCACAGACTCCATGTCCTCCAAGTTAAAGGGTGGAGGGACCTCTCGGTGTGTTTTCAGAGGTCAGTTCAGAGCGGTATCTCTGATGCTATGAGGGGAATACATGCATACAGTTTGGGCACTACGGAGGAACTTTCAAGTTTGTTAAAGGTGCACGAAAGCTCCTGATTATCTCTATTTATCACCTTTAGGCTTAATATTTAATATTTAAATACCCTTCAAACACACAGACCATAAAAACAGACCATTTTTATGATCTATGTTACAATCCTGTATTTTATCCGGGCTGGGGACTGGCACAGGGAGACTCTTTACCCCCTTGTGACTACATATGCAGCGCATGGGGTCTTGCTCAAGGACCCACACTGGATGAAACTCATGCCACACCCTGGAAATCAAATCCAGCCGCCTTATCTCATCTTATATTATCTTTGATTTGGAAATATTGCAAAATCCAATAAACAGATTGTATCATATTACATAAGTCAATTCAAAATAAAATTAATTAGTTTTGCTTCATGTTGAGTTTATAGAAGTGGGGGATTTCCCAAACCAGAGCTCACATACAGTAAGTGTGGAATTCAGTTTGTCCTGTTGCCAGAGTAGGAGTGAAGCTGAGCCTTCAAGTTTCAAATCCCTCACTGACAGCCGAACAATGAAAAAAATGCATAAACTTCAACTTTTGCTTAACCACACACTGGTTTCCTCTCTGTCACTAGATCCTCTTTGTTCAGCTCTGTGTATTTGTTCGGAGAAAATAAAAACTCGATGTCAAAAATGATGGATTCTCCCCAGAGTCCATGTAGTTATTCAGTAAGTGCTGTTTTTAAAGATTTACAGGGCTTTATTTCGTTTAGCAAAAGTGATGGATGTGGATGTACAATGTAGGGGTCAAATAAACGGCTCGTGGGCCGACAGGTGGAAGAGAAAAAATATATAAGCAGGTTGAAGAAAAAAAAGCAAGTTTCTAGCCCATTCCTGGGGCGAGTTATGGTTCTTTAAAGAAATTGCCGCAATGCGCAATTCCGCCATTAGGGGGAGCAAAGGAAAAGAAATACTGGAATAGCAAGAGATCAAGAAATAAACAAATAAATAGAACTGCAAGTGCGTCGAGTCTGGATAAGATGCAGTCAGGTTCCCTGCCGGCCTCACCATTAATAAGTTGATCAGGCGTGACACCACAATTACCAAAATCTTGCTGTCAAAAAGATGATAATAATAATAGATCTAAAAATAATAATAATAACTGGTCTGACCCCTTTGAGATCAGACGGATTGAGCCTGACTCCCCTGCTGTAGATGTTCAAGCTGTTGCTTTTACTTGATTTATTTTATTTTATTTTTGTAAACCTGTTTTACTTTAACATCTATAAAGCTCTGAAGACAACCACTCTAGAGATTTCAGCTGCTTCCAGTTTTACATTCATCTTTTACTGCACACGGATGATTGCAAAACTCTTCTTTCTGGTCGAACAAGTTGCACAGTACATGAAGAAATTCTTGCCAAGCATGAATTTGGTATTTCTGTGTGGTAGAACAAGTGCGGTGAATGAACTTTGCCAGAGATTAGATATTTCTGGGGAGTTTCCTGCTCGCGTGTGTAACTGCGCTCGCCTGCTTTTGTTGGGCTCTTTGCTTTGAAGGTTATAAGTGAGCCGCCCCATCATAAAGAGGCTCAAAGTCCCACAGGAGAGAAGCTCTTGGGGGTGGAACCAGACAGCCTGATGACAATCAGAAGAAACTTCTGGAGCCAACGCAGAGCAATGAAATGAAACACCTTTAACTCTCTAAAGTAGACCTGAAACCTCGGAAAGGTCGAGAACGGTTGAACTCTGTTGTTGTCCCTCCTGCAGGTAGACGAGTGAAGTGAAGCTGCATTTACCAAGTTTGATGATGCTGATCTTTCCTGGGTGCTGAGCAGAAAGCTGCCTCAGAGCCTGGGGAAAACAGAGGAGAGGGGCTCAGATGGCTGAAGAACACGAAACTGCGTCTTTATGCACCATTCATCTGGAATATGGGAATGCATGGTCGTCGTTTTGTAAATGTCTCCGGAACGCTTTAACCTCTGAAGACCTGAGCTAATATTTGAGCTACGTACCTAGTTACAGGGCCCAAGTTAAAAAATGTGATGTCCACTTACTGGGACGTTTCAGCTTTACTCTGGTACTCAGCTGTTAACCATCTGTAAATTCAGGTTAAATGTTAACATTCTTGGGCAGCAGCAAAGCGGAGCGTAAAACAGGTTCAGTCAGAAAACGTAACTATTCTAAGTCAACAAGAGTCCCGGTGGTGGGGGCTGTGCCCCTCGCAGAGGCTGGACAGGTGCTGCTGGGAAGTACGGGGTGAATGAAGTGCCGTACCTGGCCCCCGGCTCCTTCAGGCTCCCGGCAGCAGGCGTAGATGTGAGCACCTCCGCCCGACTTCTGGGCCAGCTGTCTGACCAGCTCCAGACCAATCCCTCTGCTGGTCCCAGTCACCAAGATGTTGCCCTCCATTGACATGTTCACTGCTGCGGGGCGATTGCCGTCTGGCTGCAGCAGCTGAGTATGTGCGCGACTGTAGTGTGTGTGTGTGTGTGACTCATGCTCTCCCTGAAAAGAGGGAGGGCAAAACTTTCATCACTCTGTGTCAACATGTTTGCCTTGTCAGCTGATATCCTTTCAAACTCTGTCACTGGAGCACCTTTACCTTCATTTCTGTTACATAACCAGGCAAAAGGCTGTGAACTGTGTTGATGATTGTTCAAAGAAGAACTTCTGATCAAAGTTTAATGGTTCCCCTTCAGCCTGATTCTGACGTTGCAGCTGACTTGAATCGAGTGACTTGTGATTGGCCCTTTTAGCAACATCCTGAGCAGTTGAGAGTTGTGCAGCCCCAATAACATCCAGGCTGGTTGGATGAAGTGTCCTTTCTTCATAGACGGCGTGTGAAAATTACACAACCTCATCAAGCAGTCAGCCACTTCCCTGTCTGTCAGGCAGGTGGCTTATTGTTCACATGAATGAGGAAACAAGTTTCACAAGAAGTGAAAAGAAATCCATACTTTTAAAACATGTGGTCAAAAACATAACAAAATATCCTCCAAAAAATCTGTCTGATTTATTTCTAACTGGCAAACTGAATTTTGTACTTTTAATCAACATGGGTCTAAAATGACCATTTTAATTTAGTTCAGCGGGAGATGAGAAGTGATGCAAGCTAGAAGCTAACGGCTAATGCTAGCTCTTAAACGTGTTTGGCTGCTCCGTTCTGCGGAAAAGGTCACATTGGTGCTCGTGTAGATGTTGGCAAGGACAGCTTCATTCACCTCTATTGTAGCGTTCATTGTGATTTTGAGAACCTTAAACATTTTTTAAAAGACAACCCATATCATGAAAAATTGGTCAGGGGTGTCAAACTCAGTCGCACAAGAGGCCAAAATCCAAAACACGCCTTAGGTCACGGGCTGAACAGGATATTTACTGAAAAGACTAAAACTTAATTTTTATAACTTTAAAACCGTAACTTTTTAACATGATTATGAACTAGATATATAGCATTACCTGTGATAATGCCAGTGTGAATGCTGTAAGGTGAAATTGTCCACTGAAGATGCTAGTGCTGATAGCTGAAGAGGATGAAATTGACAGCATATTAGGCTAAAGTTAATAGCTGAAAACACTGAAGCTGATAGCTAGCTAAAATATTAGCTAAATGCCAAGGTATAACTACATGACCCAAATAACAAACAAAAAAAATTATATGAAGTAATGAAAACTGTTATCCATAACAGCTAGCATGTTGCTGAAAAAAACCTTAACTTCAAAATATCCTAAACAACTGAAAAAAGCTTAAATTAGCCAAAAATACTAGCCAGTAAATATAAGCCTAACTCCAATACAGCCTAAAAAACTTTTAAAAAAAAGCCTAAATTAGCCACAGCAGCTAACATGTAACTGACATCTTAGTAACTCTCAAAGTAGTCCAAAAAGCTAGCATAATGCCAATGTTTAAACCTTTAAAACCGTAACTTTTTAACATAATTATGAATAATAAAAAGGCAGAAATATTATTCTAGAATAAATCAACTTAAACCTTAAATAACTTTTCATATTTTACTCTCCATAAAAATATATTTTGTCAAAATTATACAAGTTAAAAATAGTGCAAGATAATATCAGGTCGTTAATAACAATAAAATAAAATGATCTGGAGGGCCGGATATAACTACACTGAGGGCCGGATCCGGCCCCCGGGCCTTGACTTTGACATGTATTTTAAGTGTATCATCCTGTTCATTCCTCACTATAAATACTTCCAAAGCAGTTTTTTGATCCGTTTACACATTTCTGAGCAATCCTCCAAAAACCTGCATTGTGAGCACCAGCCCCTTCCAACCCACAGAAATGAGCAAATTCTCACGAGCTGAAGTCACAAAGTGAGAACAGCCCCTTTCAGGAAGAGTTTGAACTGCCAGCACCGCCCCCAGGCTAACACCAACCGAATCCTAATTCCTTCCCTTCCCCCTCCAGCTTCTACTTGAAGGGAAAGGGTTGTCCAAAATAGTTTATTTAAGGGCTAACCCTCGTGGCGGAGGGCTCTGCGTCCCTCCGCCGCGAGGGTTTTTCACTATTTTTCTGTAACTCTCTGTTTGGAGGGCCAAGTATAGCGGTAGGGAGGGTTGGGGAAAAATTTGGATTTGGCCTTTTTCTGCGCAGCTAACAGTGATTTGCAAAAAAATTTAAATTTTAAATGTACAATACCATAATGTTCCAATTGTGTCCCGTCTGCACATCCATCTTTCCCAGTTCTAGGATGACGTCATCAAAAATGGATGAAGCGGCAGACGGAGCCTCAGAGATCGAGGCGTCTTGCTGCTGGATAATAAAAAAATCATGAAAATAACTAATGTTTCATAAATTATGTGTTTTTTAGCGGGCCAAAGGCAATATATGATCATATATATGGATGTGGTTTACTCTGAAAGACTCTTTAAACAGGGTGAGGGATACGAAGGAACAGGATCAGGCGGAACCCTCTCCCACCTCATCCACCACCCTGCCTGGTTTCCACTTCTGCCTGCCCTACATTGCTGATTAGCTCTTTCAGGTGTTTCCACATTCTCCCTGAACATACCTGAGTCGACTCAGCTGCAGCTCTAGGGCGGGAAAACCGGCGGGATGGTGGTGGAGGAACAAGGTTGGCCAGCAACCCATGCTAGCTTAAAGGATAATTAAACTCTAAATCAACTTTTTTTGTGGCGGTTGACCTCTATAAATGGGGGTTTAAAAGTGCTGTCTGTTGGTCATTATCAAATTTTTGACGAATTAAAATAAACGTGTTTGATTCTTGTAAATAAAGTAGAAAAGCCGTCTGTGTGCTGCCTCCTACAGGTTGAATCGAGGTGTTACATTTGAATTTCCTGATTGGTCAAACCATTGAAGTCCAACATCATGATCTGCAGCCCCAGTAATGATAACAGTCCTCAGCCCCACCCCTCTGACTGAATTTTTGCATTTCAGTTGTGGGTGGAGTCAGTCTCAGTTTTCCCTGTTTGGTTAACCTTTAATCACAGAAACTGAACAATGCCTCATGTCTGATTGATTAAGGGTTTAGTTATCCTTTAAGCTAGCATGGGTTGCTGGCCAACCCTGTTCCTCCACCACCATCCCTCCAGTTTTCCAGCTGTCCTGCCCTAAAGCTGAACAATGCCTCATGTTTGGTTTATTGAACTTCAATAAATACATGGTGGTTGCACCAAAGGACTGGTGGTGTAGTGGTTTGTATTCTCCCCTCACAGCTAGATTGTCCTGGTGTGTGGTCCTGCAAAAGACTGGTGACCTGTTCGGGTTGTACCCCGCCTTCATCCAACAGTAGCTGGGTCGGCTCCAGTGACCCTGTGACCCTGAAAGAGTGGACATGTGACAAGTGAGATACGGACATGTGACCTTAAAGGACATAACACCTTTGCCAGGTATACCCTGTCTTGAGCTGGAAGGGTCCCCATTAAACACAACAAACTTAATTATGGAGAACGAGGCATAGAAAATGAAAATATGTATGATTGTGTTTTATTTTAGAGAACCTTTCCTCTGCAGTATCATTTGGTTGAATAGTAGAGAATAGATACTACCCTGAGGTATTTTTCTTTTGTATTGATTGCTAAGATATGACAAGTTAAACCAATCCCGTCCCTGGGCTGCATGGCGCCCTAGGTGAGACGTGATTAAAGGAGCACTAACATCAACCACACCGCGCCCCTCCTCCAGCAGATGGCGCCCTGGACAGCCGCCTAGCTTGCCTATGCTCACGGTCGGGCCTGAGTGAAGCATTTGATTATGTCAACCCAAAAGAATACACAGCAGTTCTCCACTTCAAACTTGAATTTGCAATTTACGATAAATGCTTCAAGAATTGGTGATCAACCAGATGCTCCATGTCAGGGGGGTAAAACTCAATCGTACAGGGGGCCAGAATCCAAGATACACCTTGGGTCATGGGCCGAACAGTATAAACATTTATTAAACAATCTAAAACTAAATTTTTAAAACTTTATAACCATAACTAGACATATAGCATTTCCTGCAATAATCTGAGTGTGAATGCTGTAAACTGAATTTGTTTACTGAAGATGCTAGTGCTGCTAGCTGAAGATGCTGAAATTGATAGGTAAAAGCTGAAAACGCTTAAGCTAATAGCTATAAAGACTGAAGCTGATAGCTAGCTAAAATAATATCTAGATGCCAAAGTAGCCTAAAAAAAAAAATAAATAAATAAATAGATAAACTTAGGTTAGCCAAAACAGCTAGCATGTAGCTGGAAAAAAAGCTAGACTTCAAAATGTCCTAAAAAACTGAAAAAAGACTAAATTAGCCAAAACAGCTCACATGTAAATATTAGCCTGACTCCAAAACAGCCTAAAACTTTTTTATAAAAGCCTAAACTAGCCAAAACAGCTAGCATGTAGCTGAAATATTAAGCTCCAAAATAGCCATTAATATTCTTAGTAATGCTCAAAAGGAATATTATTCTGCAATAAATCAGCTTAAAAGCTTAAACCTTAAATAACTTTCAAAATTTCACTGTCCATAAGGACATATTTTGTCAAAATTAAAATTTGAAATGAGTTCCTCTGCATCCTTCTCACATACCTCCATGATCCTCTTTGGTTTTCCTCTAGACCTCTTTCTTGGTGTAGCTTCAACCTCAGCATCCTTTTACCAGCATCATCTCTCCAAACCAGGGGTACTCACATTTTTTTTGGCATGCGAGCTACTTTTTAGACAAGCCCCGAAAGATCTACCTACAGACATGAAATAATACGAAATTCTCATTTTGAAGTGCTTAAATGTAGACTTAAGAAGCAGATGTTTATAGTAAATCTGACAATTTTTTTAGAATTAAATGGATTCAGATGAATATGTACAAAAAGTTTCTGCCATTTTGCCTTCATCAGCTTGTTGAATCAGATCTGTGTTTTACTAGTTGTCATGTTTGGTGTGTGTGTGAAGACAACCAAAAATGTACATTATGTAAGTTCTGTTTGAAAGCTGAGTGACTGACCTGGCCGGTAGAGAAAAAAATCAGGCACATTAGTGGGTAGATCTACGGTTAGGAGTGCGACACTGAATGTTTCTGCCAATGAGGAAGTAAAACTCCACATTTGCTGTTTTTTTTTTAAATTTTTGCCATAATCTTTGAAACAAGCTTTTGGCGGAATCAACCAGGTATCCCCAGGAGCTAGAGTGCACGGGAGTCCGATATGGTAAGCCAAAGCGGTCAATAATCGCCAGGAGGACCGCAGTAGATAAAAACAGTGTAATGACCATGAAAAACGCCACTTTTTAAGGACATTTTAAAAGTAGCATGTGTGTGAAGGTTCACAATTAGTCAGCGGACAATGGGAGCTTGTTCTTGCAAGATGTTTTTTTATTTTTTTTTTTTTTATAAAAGTGGGTTAACCTTCAAACAATAAATAATTTAAGGCTCAACTGAACAAAAATAATATAACTAAATTGAACAAACAGACAAAACTGAACAGGCCTGACCAGACTCTCTATCCTGACACAATGGGGAAACTTAAATAGACAGGGGCAAACCATATGGACACATAAGGGAGGGGAGAAACAAAGTAACCATAAACTCTTACAAATGAAACTACAACAGCAAAACAGAAAATGCAAACTAAACAAACATCTAAATAATCAAAATTGTCTTCAAAGAATAAACTAAATATTTTACATTCAAAGAAACAAAAAATAAAGTCCAGGAGGAGTGTTGGGAATCCCTGCAGTCTTGCCGATGGAATATCCCAACCTCCTCTGCTGATTATGGTGGATGTGGAGCACCTGATTTGAACTCAGAAAAACAAAAAGTAAATTAATTGTATTTTCACTTAAAATAAATCAAATGTGTGCACCCATATCATTTATTTTAAGTAAACAAAGTAAATGTGATAAAGAAAAAAGAAAATACTAACACCTATGTGGTGGTTGTTTGTGGCTCAACCACCACAATGTGAATTACGCCGTTTTGTGTTGTCCCAAAATGAGTGTAAAAAGTAGTGTTTATCGCAAACAAACTGTGCATCGAAAGCAGCATTTTGTTGTTGCTGGTCTTCTAACTTTGGTGAAGGAGAACTTGCAGCTCAACTGTGGTGGAGTCAGGAGATGGCTAATAACAGGAAACCGTCTAATGACAGTTTCCTGTTATTAGACAGCTTCCTGTCATTACAGTTTCCTGTAACAAAGACACAAATGCAGATCAGGAATGATGATGGATCTGATTTGAAGTTGGTAAAAAAAAAAAAAAAAGTGAAAGTTGCTGATACAGAAGGAGTTATTTTTTTCTCCCTCAGTATATTTGTTCTCATTCTTTGTCCTGCAGAATTAATCAAATGTACACGTTTTTCATTCTGGAAGACACTTCATCAAGATAAACAAAGCAGGACTTTTAAAATTGTGTTAGTTTAGTTATTTACACATGGTTCATTCATGGGCTTGAGTGTGGATGTGAGGACCCACCAATTGCTGAGGTGCAGTGATGAGTTCTGGGTAGAAATGCAAGGATTGTCTACCTGTACTTGTCTTTGTGTTGCTGTCATAATCCTGAAACTCTGTACAATCTCCAACCTAAATACAGATTTTCAAACGTATGAAAGATCTCATGTGTGCTCTCATGGTCGCAACCCTACTAAGATGAGGTCAAAGGGTCATCTGAACTTCAACTTTATTTCAGGGAATGAAAAGAATGTACACAATTAGGAAAAAAAGTGATACTTCAGCAGATTTTCTGCAGAGAATCTTAATCAGCAAATCTTTATCAGCGAATCATGTGGACCGAATCTTTAGCAAATGCTCTGCAGTGGATCTTCTGCAGCGGTCTAAGTATTGAGTTGAACTTTTGTCACTGACCAAACTCTTGTTTTTCTGCATCATTTTACAAAATTATCTGGAAAAAGAATTGATTGTGATTTCCTGGTTTCTTTTTCCCAGTTGAATCGTCTCTGTGATGAACAGCACAGGCCAACCTCTGTAAGTGGATCATCTCACAGAATCTGAGACAGAAAACCCTCTGAGCTCACCTTGAATGGTTATAAAGTCTTCTTAGTACAGAGTCAATTTAAAGGAAGATTGAAGAAAAAAATGAATCACATCTCACTTTTACAGTATATCGTTATCAACTGACAACAGTAGCGCATCAGACAAAAATGAAAAATAACTCGAGCTTCCTTAAAATAAAACCTTTATTATATAAAAATGCTTTTGATACAAAATCTGTCACTTTAAGAAAGCTGAGACAGCAAACAGGCTTTCACTGGTGCAGTGGTTCATGTCGGCTTTGGTGAAGGAATGAGAGATCATGGCTGTGTGTAGACCACCAAACATGGAGGAAGATTTTCACAAGTTCAAACTGGCATCAATGGAAATCAAAGTCTCAGTAAAATGTTGAATAAAATCTCAACTGCTGGATAGAAGCGACCAAAGCCAGAAGGTGGCAGTGATGAGCAGAGTCCGATTTGAGGTCCTTCTGATGTGAAGGAGGACCGCATGTCAGGAGGAAGAGGAGCCGTTTGTCCGACGGACTCCTCAACCCTCGAGCTCCACGACACCCTGCTTCATTTCACGTTCCTGAACATCCCGGTATCTGGCCCCCGTTCCTTCATGACCCAACCATCGTCATGTTGGAATGAAGACAGAAGTGGAGCAGAAATGTGGTTGGATTAAACCCCCGAAGCTTCAGAAGTTTTTCAGGAGGAGCCGGGGGCGGAGCCGACCCACGAACACAGCGGAGGTTCAGCGGTGAGGAAGTGCGTCCTTCTCTTTGGGGGGCGGGTCAGAGATGTTCAAAGGTGAGTCAGTCTCTATGGCTTTAATAAGGTCAGCACCAGTGGCTCTGTGTCCCGTTACTCCGAACATCACGTCCACCACAAGCGTGACAAAGTCTGTGTGCGTTTTCATTGGGGTGGGGGGACTGTTCCATGACGGGACATGGCACTTTAGATCTAAAAGCCCCTCCCTCTGTGAGAGCAGCCGACAACACGAGCAGGGCGTGAACTTTCAGGAGGCGGAGTCAGGAGGCGCCACAGTCTCTGCCATCCAGAATAGCAGCAAATTAGGTAAACAGGACGATGAAGAGGAGGAGGAGGAGGAGGAGTCAGCGCTCAGTTCACGTTCAGCGTCTCACTCCTTCCTCCCACCCTTCCCTATGGCACGCCATTCTCCTGCTGCACCTGCCCAGTCCAACCTCTGGTCTATGCAGTCAGTCCTCCATCAATCCCTCCAGGCTTTCCGAGCCTGGCTTGGACTGGGCCTGGGGGTGTTGGGCTCTCTCGTAGCTTCTAATAAAATGTGGAGAAAAGGCAGTGGAGGCTGGAAGTCCTGCTGGACACTCGGGACCTTCAGAACAATTGGAATGATGGGAGGCGGGACCAGAACCAGAGCGGTTTGAATGAAGCAGCGAGGTGAAGCTGCACAATGGCACAAGTTTTAGAAATGCACGGGGGGGAGGGGCTTCTTCCCTTTGTTTTCTCACAGAATTCCCCGACTGCAGAGGGGTCATGAGGAGTCGGTGCAGGGGGACGGGGGCGGGGGGCACAGGTGGAAGTAGGAGCGTTCGGTGGAAGGGGACGGCGGGCAGCTTTCCTCCGCAGACATGTACTGGGAGCGGGGGGTGGGGGGCGGGGTAGGGGTCAGAGTCTGAGTTCAGGTCCATGTAGTACTTGTTGTGTTTGCCACTGTGGGCCGACGCCTTCCAGCGGCCCGCCGAGGGCGGCAGCCCCGCGGACAGGTGGTGGGGGTGTAATCGCTGTCGCAGACGTCTGTGCTGCAGGGCGTGGTGGGCGGGGCAGCACCACGGATGGCGTGATATGGCCTGCAAAAAAAAAAAAGAAAAACGAGTGAGATGGTTAAAGTCTGCTGCTATCAGCCAGCAGATGTGTGTGTGGAGGTTTGTGGTTGTGCATTTATTACATAGAGCCCAAAAAAACGGTTGAAGAAACTTGCATATCTAGCTAATATTTCAGCAACATGCTAGCTATTTTGGCTAATTTAGGCTTTTTCCGTTTTTAAGGCTATTTTTAATTTTTATTTTTTTTATTTTTTTTTAGAGGTTTAGTTAATTTTTAAGCTACATGCTAGCTGTTTTGGCTAACCTACATTTTTTTTAGCTTTTACAGCTAATTTGGCATTTAGCTAATAATTTAGTTGCTATCAGCTTCAGCGGTTTCAGCTATCCGCTTCAGAGTTTTTAACTGTCACTTTTAGCATCTTCAGTGGCAAAATTTAGCTTACAGCATTCACACTTTCACACATAAAACAAAATTATCAATAAATACTAATGCGTTTGTTATAATAACAAATAATTTAAGGTAACAAACACACAAAGCTACAATAAGAACTAAAATGCAGAGAATATAAAATAGTTTTCTCTATTCAAAGGACAATAAATGTGAAAACAAAAATTCAGTGTTATATTTGAATTCATTTTATGTCCGATCATTTATCTTTATTGAGGCACAATAGGAACTTTCATTCTGTTAATATTACATGAATATTGTTTTTACAGTACTGGCCACCGTGTCCATTTTCATTTGGAGGTAGATAGAGGGCATCCAGACTGGCTGACGTGGGCACTAATGTGTCTGGCAGCTATTTGAATTATTTAACTTTTGTCTTGTTATTTACAACAATTTTGCACTAAGTAGTGGGACTGCTGTTCATGTTTACTATTGTTAACACTGAATTTTACAGATAATTCAAATTCACTTGATGTCAATGTTTGTCAAAGACTGCAATGTTGCACAAAAGTGCCTATTATTTGTTGCAGGGAATAAAACACGAGTTAATTTTTATGATTGTGTTCAAGCAAAAAAATAAATGGGGATATATTTTTCCCAAAAAACATGTTCTTCTATACAAGTTATTAGACATTATTCTTAAAGATTATCGCCGTATTGTGATATCATCGATATCGTGAGCTATGTATCGCATTGTATTGTGAGGTACCCAGTGAT
Organism: Oryzias javanicus; assembly: GCA_003999625.1. Lineage (NCBI taxonomy): Eukaryota > Metazoa > Chordata > Actinopteri > Beloniformes > Adrianichthyidae > Oryzias > Oryzias javanicus. The sequence goes on along the minus strand of CM012442.1, from coordinate 6,806,695 downwards.
TCCCAGCCCTAACTGATGTGGCACCTGTACCAAACATCGGAACGCTTCACTGTCATACTTGTGAGGAGTGCCCTCTGCGGTATTATTTTAAAAACCGTTTAAGGGAAAGAGAGGAATATCGTGATACTTCGCCATATTGTTATTTCATCCCACCTCTTCTAGGAGTGAGTGAAACCCAAACGCATATATACTGTACATGCTTTTCATCTGAAGTGGTCACTTGAATGTGCACTGTTGAGGGCGGTGTGAACGTAGCTTGAGAGAAGCAGAGAAACTCCTCCTGAGTGGATGCAGCTGTGAAGTCAGAGGAACACTGATACCTGTATGACCTGGTGGTGGAGGGGCTGTTGGAGGAGTAGATCTCAGTGTTGTAGAGGGAACGATCGGTGGCTGGAGAGGGCGGCGGGTTCAGAATCTAGGGGGAAAGGATGAAGGTTGTTTAACCCGAAAGGACGGGAGGCGTGTTCGTGCTGTTTGTGCGGGGTCAGACCTGAGGGTAGTAGGCTCCTTTGGTGGAGGAGGAGCTGCTGGAGGACGCTCCAGTCACGTGGTTCCTGTCGTACAGAGGTGCCCCGCTGCTGCTGCTGCCCATCAGGCTGACCGAACTCATGATGGACTTCCCGCACGAGATACCTGCAAACACCCAGGCGTCATTCACCTCGCAGCCACCCCCAAACCACACATGCGTCCCGCCGCCTCGGCTCACCTTGGAAAGTGCCGTGCTGAGAGCCGCTGGGGGCAATGAAGTTGAGGGGAACATGAGGGGTCCCACTGATGTAATCACGAGGGAAGGTCCCGTTGGGGCCCTTATAGCAGCGCCACTCCACACGCTGGCAGGCGAAGTAAACCCCCCCAATCACAAACACTAGCAGCATGATTGCGATGACGGGGATGATGGGTTTAGGGTCGTGGTTGAAGCTTGAAGGAGGGGGGGCATGGTCTTCATATGGAAAAGAGGGAAACAGAAGGATAATGCAGTCAGAGAGGGGTCAGCAACCTTTAACAGTAAGAGTCATTTAGGCTCATTTTCTACTAATAAAACCTAAAAGGAGCCACAGTCTTACTTTGACATCTAAGAAATTTGGATTTGCATTCATGACCTTCTTTTTTAATAATAAATATGAATTATGTCTATTTTTTGGCACAAACAAAAGCAAAAATATTTAAAGATCCTAGAATATCTTTCAAAATGTGATAGAAGAAAAAAAAACATTTGACAGAAGCTCAAATAACATATTTTCAAAATAAAAGATGCTCTTTCCAAAAAAGGATCTTCTCAGTGAAGCTGGTAACCAATGTTGTGCAGCCGAAGAAAATGTGTACTTTTAACTCAACTTACATAGTTGCACCTCAGCCATCAATTTTAAATGTAAGTAGTCTAAATTAAATAAATGATAATTAAGTGATCCATTTAAAAAAATCAATTTTATTTGTTTTATTATATATTTTTTGTTCTTTTTCCCCTCTTTGTCCTCAGCAGTCTTACTCTGCTGGGTTTTGTTATGTTAGTTTGAGGTTGGACCTCGGTAGTCTTAGTTTGCGGGCTTTGATTATTTGTTTTCTTTAGGTAGTTTTGGTTAGTCAGTTAGTTTTGGTTTGCTGAGTCAGCAGTCTCTGTGACTTATTTTGTGTTTGGAGAGATAAAAGACCCACATGTGGATCTGGAGCTGCAGGTTGAGTCAGGGGAAGAATGGTTCATCCACAAATGCTTTTACGTTTCATTCTTCTTACCACAGGCCAGCTCGTCCAGGCCATCGGGACAGTCCGAGTATCCGTCACAACGCTGCTTCTTAGTGATGCACTGGTTATCACCACATCGAAACTCGCCAGGGGAGCAGATGACTGCAAGAGAGGAGGAGACGCGTCAGGACGAGGAGTCTTGTCACGAGGACGACTCTCATCCAGAGGGAGGAGAAACTGTAATAAGGGGTTTTTAGGAGGTGTCTAGGGATGTCCCGAGATCGAGGGGTTGACCTCTGACTGGAAGATCACAGGTTCAGTGTGTGCCAATGTGTCAAAGACACTTAGACCAACACTCCCGCCCACATTTCCTCACACAGGATGACATTCCTCAGAGCTCCGTCCCGTCTGACCTCCCCCTCTCACCTTCACAGTCGTGTTCGTCAGACTTGTCGGCGCAGTCCGCCTCTCCGTCGCAGCGTTTGTGAGCGTCGATGCAGCTGCCTTCATCACACTGGAAGTGGGACACCGAGCAGGCGGGGCAGTTGTCTTCATCGCTGCCGTCCTCACACTCAGGGAAACCGTCACAGCGCCACGCCAGAGGGATGCAGTCGATGTCCCCCGTGGAGCAGGTGAACTGCTCTGGAGAGCAGGTGGGGGGCTCTAGAGGAGACGGGCGGTGTCAGTCATTCATTGACATGAAGAGAACTCGGTGAAGTTCAAGTGGATGAGAAGGTTTCACCTCCACAGCGCAGCAGGTCTGAAGCCAGAACCAGGTGGATTGGACAGGAGCAGCGGGGGGTCCCGTCGCCTTTTGCAATGCAGATGTGAGAGCAGCCCCCGTTGTTACGGGCACATGGGTGTAGCTCTAGACAGATAAAGACGCATGAGGATTCAGAGTCCTGTCAGTGGTGGTTTGCAGCAGAGATCTGGAGGCCCGTACCAAAGTCCCGGGGGTCCATCTTCTCCACAGCGTGAATGGATGTGAGGAAGGATATGCGGCCCTGAACCCGCGTCCGCCTGTCTCCCGTCAGTTTATCCACCCGTTCAATCATCTGCTGCTGCCGGTCGATCCAGTACAGATGATCTCCCAGAACCGTCAGGCCCATCGGCTGCAGGATGTTGGAGTCCTGCAGAACCACGCGGTTGGCTCCTGTGAGGGAGGGGCAGAGCAGAAATGAATCAATCATTCCGTTTCTACTGTTTAAGCATCAAACCTCCAGCAGATTTAAACCTCCATCAGCTCCACAGGTAGTTTTGGGTCCGGGTCTCACCTGTCAGGTCGCTGCTCTCGATGCGTTTGAGGTCCGCGTCGACCCAGAACAGCTTCCCCAGCTTGTTGTCCAGCGCCAGAGCGACGGGCCGGATCAGACCGGTGGTGAACAAAGACTCCCTCTCGGTTCCGTCCAGACTCGCTCCTTCAATCTTGGCGGAGCGCTCCTGCACGGTGGTGAAGTACATGTACCTGCAGACACACAGACGACAGTCTGGAGTGGGCTCAGCGGGGTCGGTGAGGGGCGTGCTGCGGGAGCCGACAGAGCTCACCCCCTCTCTGCGTTGACCACGATGGCCCTCGGCTTGTCTGTGTCGTCCTTAACAACCACGCCGACGATGTGGCCGTCCATCCTCTGAACGTTGATGGTGTTGGTGTTCTCACAGGTCCAGTAAACGTGGCGGCTGTAGGGGTCCAGGCTCAGGTCGTGAAGCTGGTTCTCCACCGGCTGAGCTGTGCCGGTGACCATCACTGAGGACTGCGGACAGCGATGACACAAGGGTCAGCTGAGGACGCTTTTCACTTGGTCCTAGTTCTGA